>OX637535.1:82860282-84150282 GCA_951800035.1 Linnaemya tessellans
ATATATATATATATATATATATATAATGCATATACATACATATAAAAGAATAGAAAAGTTAATGAAAAGCATTAAAAGTTAAATGAAAAATATTAAAAGTTGAATGAAAAGTAGTAATAGTTGAATTCACTTTTTTAAAAGTATTTCCATAAACTGTTGCGCGTTTTCATCTTCTCCATTGTTATCACGATAATAAATGAAGTGAAAAATTTTTTTTCATTTGAAAACTTTTTGACAGTTGTTTACACAGTTGCATTGAACCAGAATCACCATTGATGTGCAAATATGAAAAAATTTCGTTTCATTCCGCCTGTTTTTTACATCATGAAAACACATTATTGTCCTTACGTTTTTTCATAGTATGCGAATCAGAATTACTATGAAAAGCTGAAAAAACTTTTCATTTCACGTTTTCACAGAACCAGAATCGACCCCCTGGTTCTATTGGTATATCAGAATCTCCAAGTGGTTCTCTTGTAGGATTTCTTTCATATTTACCATAAAGACAAGGTGTACACTTTTTATTAAATGCCTTGCATTGTTGTTTCATTTCAGGCCAGTAGTAAGTTTCAACTATCTCATAAATGTTGTTTTTATAGCCTCTGTGTGCTCTGTTATGTGTTCTTTTAACTATTTCGATTTGTTTTTCTTTTTCTCTAACATCGATTAGTTTTGTTGGTGTGAACACGAAATTTGCAGTATTAAAAGTGTTTTTTATTATTGGACCAAATGCATAAATATTTTCTCTAGTAGTATGTATTGCAGTAATTTTATTTGGCTGTAATACCTTTTTCAATTCTGTAATTAAATTTTGTTCACTTGTAAAGTTTACTGTATGCCTAACTTTGTTCGGAAATGTTGTTCGAGTTCGAGTTTCATTTATTTTTCTATTTGGTACGAGTTCAATTTGAATAGCATACGCATTAAAAGGTTGCGATACAGTTTTAATAACGTCTGTGGGTGAACTTGCAGCTGAGTGAACTGTACTGATTGTTGATGAGTTTACTTGCTGTCTTGAAAGGGCGTCGGCTACGACATTTAAATGACCTGGCTTGTATACCAATTTGGCTCCAAAGTCTTCAATTATGTTTTTCCATCTCATTAATTTTGTATTTGGGTTTTTTTTCGGATATCGCAAATGTCAAAGACTGGTGGTCGGTGTAGATCGTTAAGTCAGCTACACCGTAGATATAGTTTCTTAATTTTTGTAACGACCAAACGATTGCTAAATGTTCTTTTTCATTAGTACTGTAGTTTTCTTCTGTTTTACTTAAGGTTCGTGACAAGAAAAATATTGGTTTTTTATTTTGACTAAGAACTGCTCCAAGTGCTATGTTGGATGCATCAGTTGTTAGTTCAAATGGTTTTGAATAGTCTGGTTGGAAAAGTTCTACTTGTTCTCTTAAGCAAGTTTTTAAGTTGTCTATGGCTTTCAGTGCTTGCTCGTCAAGTTTTATATGCGTATTTTTGCTCTTGTTTTTTCCTATTTGACCGTTGTCTCCCCTTAAATGTACTGTCAAGGGTTTTGCTATGCTAGCGTATCCTTTAATAAATTTCCTATAATATCCTGTCATTCCTAAAAAACCTCTTAAGTCTTTTAGAGTTTTTGGAACTGGATAATTGTTTATTGCCTTCACTTTTTCTGGATTCGTTGCAATTCTATTATGTTTTATTACATGACCTAAATATTCTACTTCTGTTTGGAAAAATTTAGATTTTTCATTGGAGATTTTTAGAGTGGCCTTGTTCAATGCGTTCACAATTATTTTAATATGTTTCATATGATCTTCGGGAGAAGATGAGTATATAAGTACATCATCTATGTATACGTACGCAAATTTTCCTATGTAATCCCTAAGTATGTCGTCCACACATCTCTGAAATATTGAAGGTGCGTTTTTTAAGCCAAATGGCATACGAACGAATTCATATTTCCCGCCATTAACGCAGAAAGCTGTTTTTTCCCTATCTTTTTCAGCGATTCTTATCTGGTGGAAGCCTGATTCCAAATCTAAAGTTGTAAAATACTTAGCCTTACCTAGATTTTGGATTGTCATGTTTACATCTGGGATAATGTACCTGTCTGAAATTGTATTGGCATTTAATTTTTGAAAGTCTATAACCATTCGTTTCTTCGGTCTTCCCTGCTCGTCCATACCCTTTTTAGGGACTGTCCATATTGGAGAGTTGTATGGGCTATTACTTTTTTGTATAATACCTTCGTTCAGTAACTTTCTTATTTCTTTGTTAACAAACTCGTTATCCGCTATAGGATACGGGTATTGTTTTGTCCATATTGGCTCTTCGTTCTTTGTTCTGATTGTAGCTTCAATTGTCGTCGTGAAGGGTAATGGTCCTATGCCATTATTTTCCTTTATCATTCTATCTATTTCTTCCTTGTACCTTTCATCTCCTATAATATAATTTAATTTGGGTTGACTATCACTACTTATGGTGGTTAAGGTCATGTCCCTAAGGCTTATTTCGGCATTTAATATTTTCAATCCTTCTATCCCTAAAATCATATCAAAAGATTCTATGTCTTTAAGTTCAAAGAAAGTTATCTCTTTGTTCATTAATTTAATCACTCTTTTGGTATTTGCAAATGAATAACCATTTATGGTTTTAATTTTAATTGGTTTGATTTTAATCCTGTCTGACGAATCACACTTTACTCTTATATAATTGTGGGTTGCTCCTGTATCAATTAAAATATCGTATTTCTTATTTGTTACTTCGCTACTTAATGTGAGGTAGGGCAACCCGCTTCTTAGTTTAAATTATCTATTCTTACATTATTTACCATTTGATCCGGTTCAGCATACGTACTAGAGTTGTAATCTTGTTGTTGCGACTGGTTTATTCGTTGGTGTTTATTTGTTTGGTAATTACCGCTGTGCTCCCTTTTCCATGGCTGGTTGTTTGTGAAAGGATGGTGTTGATTATTTTGTTGAAAGTTAGTTCTCCTCTGTGCTTGCACGACTTGCCTGGAATCTGTTTCCATTGGAGTAGGCCTAGACGGTTGGTTTTGATTGTATGGTTGATTGTATCCCTGTTGCTGTGGTGCGAATCTCCTAGTGTCATAATTCGGACGTCGATTGTAGGAATTGTGATGAGTTGGGTAATGTTGTCTTTGCTGATTCTGTCTCTCGACATCGTATGATAATCGCAGATTTTGATGTTGATTATCGTGCTCGATTGTTCTGGCTACAGCGTAGGCGTGCTCTAGATCATTGAGTGTGTTGGCATAGAGTGTGGATCTTATAAATGGGTTTGTAATGCCACTGATGAATACACGTACAGCTTCTTCATTTGCACTCCTCGTCATAGCATCTGTGACGGTTGGTTGCTCGCCAGACATTAAAATTTTTGATGTAATAAGGTTCAATGCTTGGTTAATTTTATCATGGTATTCCGTAAGGGACAATCTACCTTGAGATATTCTTCTTAATTCTTCTTGTAGCACATACAGTGGACGCATATCCGCATATGTATAGTCCAGTCTGTTTTTTATAGCTTCGAAATTGAACGGTGTGTTGTTATTTGTTAACACATCTGACGCTCTTCCTCTAATTTTTGTTTTAATTATGGACAAGGCTTCCGAATAACGGCTTTGTCCTTCAAATGCCTTGATATCGTTCATTAGGCGAGACGCATCTTCCCTCCATGCTCTGTATTCAGCTTGTTTGCCATCGAACGTTGGGAGTGCCTTAAAAACTTCTAATGATATGTCTGATGCAGTTCTGTAGTTGGTAGCTACGTCTTTTAACTGTATTATTGGGGCTGAAGCTAAAGTTGGATTAATTTGTAAGCTATTCATCTTCTCCATCAAACTCTGACAAATTTTTTCCATTTCGCTGAACCTGGCAGTGAGTATTCCTATTTGGGCATCCTTGCTTGTGTTCGGTTCCATTTTTGTTAAAATATCGTCTTCTATTATGCGATTTTTATTATAGATGTCCTCTTTTTTTTGTTTTTTTGTAAAACTCATTTATATAAAATTACTTTTGTTTTTATAACTAATTTTCAATTTATTTTTTATAAAATTTTATACTTATTCTTCCTATGAAGAATTTTTCACTGTCACAAAAAGTTCACGTCCTTGCTGCGACAAGGATTACGCTGGTCCGCTCTTAGAAGAATAAATTTAATTATTCTCCTGGCAGGATCGCCAATTAAAGTTTAGTATTTTTACTAAAGAAAAAAAAATATATTTTTCTACGTGTACGCGTATAATTTTTTATTTTCCTTAGGAGTTAGAAATTTAAGCACTATGTGTTATTCAATATTATTTCATAACTAACTGACAAATTACTTTTTACTTTCTTAAATACTAAAATTTAGTTTAAGATTACAATTCTAGTTTTCTTTTATTGATAACATGATTACTTGTTTTTTACCTAACTATCATTTCTTTGTTGATACATTTCTTTGTTGATACATTTCTTTGTTAGTTCTTAAACATAATAAAACATGTTTTTACTTAATTTCTTATCTTAAACTATATTTATGTTAGCATGATTCGTCATGTTTTAGATATTCTTATCTGTAACAAGATTTACCTAAACAAGGGACAAAGGAACATGATTAACCATGCTTGGTAGGTATGTAAATGTGCGTGTGTGTGTTTAGATTAATGAACAAAGGAGGCAAACGTTAAGTCTGACCTTAACTCACACGATATAATCGTCAAAGTGACCAACGGTAGGGTGTATACCAAATAAAGTAAAAAAAACAAGATGAACAAATAAACATATTTGTAATTATAAATTAAAGCAAAAAGAAACTCACACTTGTTGTTGCACTCAGTTATAATGATATATAAATTATAATAAATATTATTTAATTTAATTGTAATAATATAACACTCAGTAATTCAAGATATAAAATGCAAATATTTTATAAAAAAAAATTATTTTTATTTGCAATTCCGTCCGTCCACGTAAATAAATCACAGAAGATTTTTTTCGTACCGACCGAAAATTAATTAAAACAAATGTCAAAAATAATGGTTAATTATGTCTCCTAATGAGGGATGAAACGCGATCAATCACAAAAACAATTTATGTATATAATGTATATACAAGTGTATAATATGTATGTATGTATTTTATTTCTTTTATTACCTTACACTGCGTTTACATTAGACAGTGCTGTCAAGACAATAAAAGAATACGTATTAGTTGTCAAAAATACTGACAATTATACCAGTAGTAGAGGCGTCCAGACAATAGTTAAGACAATTCATTCCGTTAAAAATGTCAAACAAGAAAGTGGAATTGGAAATTGCGGCAATAAGCGTATTACGCGAGCTATATAAGTTAAAAACTAAAAGTGATAAAGAAAAAACTTTTTACTGTGCTTTTTACTATAAAAACTGTGTTCTGTGCGTTCTTTTTTTCGACAAATGTCAATTATTGTCAGCATATGTCAAATCACTGTCCTATTTTACTGTCTTCAAAAAATTCAAGACAGTACTCCAGACAATTGCAAAAGTGTGCTAGTGTTAGTGAAAAAGTGTGTGCGTGTTGCTATTGTCTTAACAGCACTGTCTAATGTAAACGCAGTGTTACACACTTTTTATACCCTCCAAAAAAGAATTTGGAGGGTATATTCACTTTGTCATTCCGTTTGTAACGCATCGAAATATCCATCTCAGACCCCATAAAGTATATTTCATCAGTGATGAAATCTAAGACGAACTGAGCATGTCCGTCCGTCCGTCCGTCTGTGGAAATCACGATTCAGTCCAAACGAAAAGAGCTAGACTCTTGAAATTTGGCATAAATATATTTTGAAGCTTAGAGCAGGTGAAGTTCGAAGATGGGCTAAATCGGGCAAGAGGGAAAAAAGTTCCCCTAAGAAGAACTAAACCAACCCAGAAAAAACAACATAATTTTTAAAGTTTTTTGGTTATTTTGTTAAGCAAATGATATATTTTTATGTCAAATACGGTCCAACGCCTTAAACTTGGAACCATTAAATAAAATAAAAATATTTTTTTGACCCCGCCCACTTTAGTGGGCGTTATTATAGGCAAAAATAGCATAAAAATTTAACAAATCGTTTTACTTAAGTTACATTCCTTAAAAATAACATTTTTAAGCTTTAATGACGAAGCTGGGACTAAACCTGGTACTACTCTGCCCTACCCCCTCCTTCCCTTTCGCCCCCTAAATGACCCTACAAAAAAAAAATGATTTTTTTAAATGTTTTTTATGACTGCCGATTTCTGCCCCCCCCTCTTCCTTTGCCCCCTAAATGACCCTACAAAAAAATTTTTTTTTTAAATTTTGGATATAATCATCCCAAGCATTTATCTTTAGAGTTTTATGACTGCCTGTTGCTGCCCTACCTACCCCCTCATCCCCCTTTGCCCGCTAAATGACCCTATTAAAAGTAAATTAAAATTTTTTTAATTTTGTGTATAATCATCCCAAGCATTTATTCTTAGAGTTTTATGTCTACCTGTTTCTGCCCTACCCCCTCGCCCCCTTTGCCCTCTAAATGACCCTATCAAAAAAAAGAAATTTTAATTTTGTATATAATTATCCCAAGCATTTATTTTTAGAGTTTTATGACAAAGGTGAAATGTTTCCCTCACAGCCCTTGCCAGAGCGACCCCGCTAAAATACAGTTTTTATACTCTACAAGGAGAATTGTGATGAAGTCTAAGACGGTCTAGCAATGCCCATACGTTCGTCTGTGGAAAACATGATATTGTATATTTTTGAACCCCGCCCCCTTTAGAGGTCGTTGACGTACGATATTATATAAAGGAACTTTGTCCCACCAAGTTAAACATTTTAAATTCACTTACTAAATATTTGGAGGGTATTTAAGATTCGATTTGGTCGAATATAACGTTTTTACCTGTTCTTTTTTCACTTTAACACAATTAAAATAAGAATTTATTTTACGCACCTTTAATTTAAATTTTCGATATTTTCCAAATAAACGAAGAATATTTTGGTGGTTTTGATGAATTCTCAACGATGAAATTCCTTGATGTAAGTGATAAAAAAAATACGATGAGTTAATTTCTTACAAAAATTTCCAAGAAATCCGTCTCGAAGGACCAAATGTTTGTGTGTGTGGTATAAAATTTATGAAATAAAATAAAAACACAGTATTTTAATTAAAATTTGTGATATGAGTTCTTTTATTTTTTCAACTCTCTGCTACCTTGAATAGCGATATGTGGTTCCGAAAAAATTCACAAAGCAGGTGCTGTAACTAGTAAAAGTTGAAGATGGCGAAGACAATGTTTAACTTACCCGTTAGCGGTTTACTCGTTGGAATCCAAGAAAATATTCCAGCCAAACAATGTTGATAACAAAGGAATAATATTTGGATCCCAACAGAGAATTCTAATAAAATACATAGACGGTAAACTAATAAATTAATAATATAAACAAAAAGTTGGTGTATGTATTATATGTACTATATCTATTTATTTCCATGAATGCAATGCTGGACAAAAATAGTGGGTTTTAAAATAACATTTCAAACAGAAGTTTTTATTGTACAAGTGCACTTACGAATAAAATAAATCAAATTTGATTAAAGTAAAGTAATTTTATAGACCATTCGTGTGTAGATTTACATAATTATTTGCGAATATACACGCAAGTCAATTTGTGTTAATTTTATTAATACCTTTTCCTTTTATTTCGGTGTTCACTATACGGTCGATTGGTTTGAGTTGCATAGATCTTTAAGTGTGATTCATACAATTTTTAGATTGGTTTTCATACAAAATTAAATACAGATTCATTCTATTCCATCATTATAGTACACATTTTAATTAAAATTATTTCACAATGAAACATTTTGAAAATTTCGTCCGGGCTTCAGATACCATTTTCAAATTTGAAGCGAGGTTTGGAAAAATTCTTGACGAAAATCATCACTTATATACATTAGAAATAATGAGCGAAAAATTTAAGTCATTGTGGGTTAAATTAAAAATTACTTATGAGGATGGAATGGAGGAACGCGAAACTTCTGCAAAAGGTAAAGCTGAAGGATTAGAAGTGTCATAAGGAAAATATGAGACCACTTTAAACGCATATGGTAGGTGTATGAAGAATATACGTGTAAAAGGTGATGAATTGAAGAATAAATCAGAACCTAAAAGTGTGATATGCAGTAATAACTTAATTCATAATTTACCTTTACCGCCATGTGATACGGATATTTTCGACGGAGATTATCTTTCGTGGCCAACATTTAGGGATCTTTTTACGGCTTTGTACATTAATAATAACAGCCGTCTCAGTAATATTGAAAAATTATGTTATTTATTGAAGAAAACTGGGAAAGAGGCTAAAGAAATTGTGTCAAAGTGTCCGTTATCTAATGCTGTTTTTGACATTCATATGTCGCCTTAGGGCGACATATGAAAATCCGCGAATGTTGGCCAATAATCAATTAAAATGTCTTTAATTTAGAATTCGTATCTAAGGAGTCAAGTTCCGCTCTAAAAAATTTTAAACGTGGAATTAATGGGGTTTTGGCTGCTATGTCTGTGTATCAAATCGATACAAAAAATTGGGATCCTATAATCGTATTTATTTGTATTCAACGGGTACCTTCAAATACAGTTGCTTTATGGGAACACACTGTTAATGACAGAGGTGCCTTATCTCCATGACAAAATTTGGATTCATTTTTAACTAGATGAATTCAGGCTTTGGATTGTATACGCGATCTTACGAGTTCAGATAGTGAAAAGAAAATAAGTGATCGAAAAATTAGGGCTCATGTTTCGAATAAAAAAGTACATCTATTTCTTGTGTTTTGTGTCTAAGGCAGAATCATTTATTAAGATTTCGCAGTCGTTTTAGAAATATGTCTATATCTGAAAGATTTTCAACTATAAAGAAATTTCACTGTTGTGTGAGTTGCCTGTCAAGGTCACATAAAGTTAAAGATTGTACAAGTAAACATCTTTGCTTCAAATGCAACCAGAAACACCATAGGGAAACTGCTGTCAATAACTCAATACACAGTTCTGCTAAAGTATCGATGTCAAATAATGCTTCATAGGGAAACTGCTGTCAATAACTCAATACACAGTTCTGCTAAAGTATCGATGCCAAATAATTCTAACCCTAATACTGCTTTGCGATCCATCATCTGAAGGTTCATTCATATCTGAACATTTCCGAAATCAACTGCGACTTACGTCACATTTTGCGAATGTAAGGATTTCCGGTGCTAACAGGGAAGCTTCCACCATTTCTAAGAAGATTTGTAATATTAGAGTGGGATCAACAAATTAATCTGGATACTTCTGCTTTAGGTTTACCTAACATATCGGGCAATTTGCCTTCATTCGTTTGTCCTTCGGATATTAGAAGAGAATTGCCGAGTTTGGAATTAGCTGATTGCAATTTTTATAGAAGTAGGCCACTAGATTTGTTACTCGGCGCGGCTTTATATCCTCAGATAATTTTTGATGAGGTTCGACGAAATATTAGCGGATCGTTAATGGTCCAGAAAACTATTTTCGGATGGATTTTAACGGATCCAGTTGAAAATTCAAGAAGTGATTCAATTAACGTTTTTTCCACGGCTGTAACCTTTACTGAAGCAGATAATTTAAATAAATATCTTTTGAAATTTCGAGAGGTGGAAGAAACTCCGAAAAGGAAAATTTTATCGCCCTCTGATAAAATTTGTGAGGAAATGTATAAGAAAAGCAAGACTAGGGATTCCACTGGTAGATACATTGTATCGTTACCCTTTAGACCAGAATTTCCTCTTCATATATGTTTAGGAATATCGAGAACTAGTGCCTTTAAACAGCTAATGAGAATAGAGTCTTCCCTTTCAACAAAACCGGAAATTAGGAGTATGTATGACGAGGTATTAATAGATTATTTGCAGCTAGATCATATGTGAGTTGTAAAATCCTATAATCAATCTGTTACAGGATCATGCTATTTGCCACATCACCCAGAAATTAAACCGGAGAGGAAAACAACTAGACTCATGGTTGTTTTTAATGCTTCAAATAAAACTTCGAATGGTAACAGTCTAAATGATTGTTTATAGGACCTACATACATTGCAAGCTGACTTTGATTTTACGTTGGAGGTTGTTTAGGTTTGTATCTAATTGTGACATTACCAAAATGTATAGGCAAATTCGTGTCCATTCTTCCCACACTCCTTATCAACGAATTCTTTATAAATCATCTGAGGGTAACGTAATTTATTACGAGTTGCAGACCGTAACTTTTGATGAAAGTTATATTGATGATGTACTTACTGGAGCTCATGACGTATCGGTGGCGGTGATGGCCAGGGATCAATTAACTGCTGCTTTATTATCCACTGGGTTCGAATTACGTAAATGGACAGCCAATGAAGTTTGTATTTTGAGAGATTGCCTATTGATCGCATAGTAGATTCAAAGGTTTTGGCTTTTGAAGAGGACATTAGGTACATTTTGTAACGCTCAATTGGATTCTTTCTTTTTCAAAGTTTTTCCTTTAGAGACGAAAACGACATATACGAAAAGGGAGGTATTATCAAGTATAGCTAGGTTTTATGACCCTCTTAGTTGGCTGAGCCCGGTAATTATTAAAGCAAAGATTATAACGCAACGCATTTGGTTTGATAACATTGCTTGGGATGATTCTCTTCCGTCGTCGACAGAAAAGGAGTGGTTACGTTTTATTGAATCTTTTAATCAAATAAATTTTATTGAGGTGCCCAGGTGGGTAAATTATTGCAAGGAAATTCATGTTTTTTCAGATGCCCCGCTGAAGGCATATGCGGGGGCAATATATATTCGCACCGAAAGCCCAAATGGAAAGATTTATACTCACTTATTATCCTCCAAAACAAAGGTAGCGCCGATCAGATCAATATCCTTACCCCGTCTTGAATTATGTGGAACTGTTTTGGCATCAGATCTGCTGAAAAATATTCTCCTGGAAATTGAGATTCGAATTAGGCATGTTTATTGTTGGAGAGATTCCACGATTGTGTTGGCTTCGTTACGAAAGACGGCATCTGCGTGGACTATTTTTGTAGCAAATAGGGTTTGTCGCATTCAGGAGAACACTGGTAATCATAATTGGTTTCATGTTCGTTCGAAAGATAATCCTGCTGATTTGAGCAGCCGGAAGGTTCAATTATGAGCCGCGCTTCCCTCTGAACGTACTACTGTTGATAGATCATTTATTAACACAGGAGTCGATTTCGCTGGACCTTATGATGTAAAGAATTAATAATAATGGTAGATCTTGCAAGATTACTAAAGGTTATGTGTGCATTTTTGTGTGCTTTTCTACGAAAGCAATTCATTTAGAAGTTGCCTCAGACTTATCAACTAACGCCATTTTATCCGCCTTCAATAGATTTATTTCTAGAAGAGGTTGTCCTCATACTATGTTTTCGGACAATGGTACCAAGTTCGTTTGAGCATCGAATGAGCTTGCTAGGAACTTTCAGACGTTCTTAAAAGAATGTCAGGCTAGGATGTGTTCCAGCTGCGGTTATAAAGGTTTGACGTGGCGTTTCAATCCAGCAGGAGCTCCTCATATGGGTGGCCTCTGGGAGGCTGGAGTTAAAAGCTTTAAGGTGCATTTTAGGAAGGAGGTGCAGAATTGTCTTTACATCTTTGAAGAGTTATCTACCGTTCTGGCTCGAATAGAAGCATGATTGAATTCACGCCGTTTATACCCCAGGATAGTCCTGGGGAACCAGTTGCTTTAACGCCAGGACATTTTTTAATTGGATCCGCTATTCTGGCTCCGCCGGAACCTACAATTTATGATACCCCAATAAGCATTGTCAATAGGTATCGAAAAGTAAAAGCGCTGATTCACCAATTTTGCAAAAGATGAAAAGAGGTATATCTTGTAGAACTGCATAAAAGATATAAATGGAAACATCCTCAAAGGGATGTCGAGGTTAATGATTTAGTGATAATAAAGAATGTACAATTGCCTGCTAATTCGTGGAGGCTAGGTATTGTCACCGGTATTCAAACAAGTACTGACAGTCATGTTAGAGCCATAAATGTTTGCACGCAAAGTGGGACAGTTACTCGCCCAATAACCAAGCTTGTTGTTTTGTACAAAGATTAATTTCAAATCTCCTTTTATTCGTAATTTACAATTACTAACCTACTTTTTCCTAGAAATCATGAGCTATCACAACAACACTTTCTCCAACTCGTTTGAAGACGGCCTCTTGGACTATGATGAAGCGATGGAAATCAATACTCCAAATGTTTCCGAAGCTGCGAGCAGTGTATATGGTACATCGCCGGTCGATACTAATACCATAAGTTCAGCGATGTTGCCAACTTCAACTCGCACTACAGCAGTCAGTTTGACTGTAGAAGTATCGCCGAATCCCCCAGCAGATAACCCAACTGTAAAGCAAGTGGAAGTACCCAATTTTGCAGAGGTATTTCGGGTTCACGACGCAAATGCCAATGTAGTGAAGACGATCGTGGTCAATAAGCGGTCCAAATGCAAAGTGTGTAACAAAAATCACCCATTGCGATTTTGTTATAAATTTCGTGATATGAGCCTAGAGCGAAAACTTAAGCTATGTATAGACGATTGTCAGATATAACAATATTGGCAGAAAATTTGTCAGAAAATGTCTAGCAATCGTGCGAACTTACAATTTTTGTCTTGGAACGTTGTCAGAAAAACCATTGTCAGTACATTGTAAGATAATAATATTGTAAGACATCTGCCAATCGTCTGCACAATCTATTTTACCATTGCCAGATAATTGTCAGACATTGTAAGGTTATTTTTTATTGGCAGAAGTGTTTAAAGCACTTCATCTGACAATGGCACCATTGTCAGAGAATTTTTCAATGTATTTTCATACATATTGAAAAGCAAAAGTTGAAAAGAAAACAAAACATTGAAGAAACAAATAATAATAAAGAAATAATTTCCTATAACATATGATTTAATATGGCTACAAAAGCAATATATTCACATACATATCTTTACATATATAGTATATACGGGTCCGCCAAATAACTTTTTTTTTTAAAATGCTATAAAAAAACTACTGAATATATTCTCAAATTTCTTTTTTTATTTGAAAGTATAATTCTTCCGGTTAATAATGGAAAATAATTTCATTTTAAATGGCTGCCTCGGCTGGCCATGCCGTAGCCTACACGATCGGTCCAATTTTTAAGCACACAGGTGTATTTCACCAATGGCTTCACGAATATTGTCCTTTAAAGCGTCAATTGTCCCTGGTTTGTCGGCGTAACACTTATCTTTGACGGCACCCCACAAATAATAGTCCAACGGTGTCAAATTGCAGCTCCGAGGTGTCCAAACGACATCAGCTCTGCGGCTGATAATGTGATCTTCAAAACCAGGTCGCAAAACATCGAGTGTAGCTTCGGCTGTGTGGCACGTAGCCTGTCTTGTTGAAACCAAATCTTGCCAATATCCTCCTCTTCAATTTTTCTGTACAACAATTCGTTCAACATGACCCGATAACGATCGCCATTGACTGTAACGGCCACTCCTTGCTCATTTTTGAAGAAAAATGGCCCAATTATGCCTCTGGACCGAAATCCGCACCAAACAGTGACTCGTTTTGGGTGCGTCGGCTTTTCAATGTATGCGTGGGGTATTCTGTGCCCCAAATGCGACTATTTTGCTTGTTTACATACCCGCCAAGATCAAAATGAGCCTCATCTGAAAAGATGTTTCTTTTTGGCAAAATCGGCATCTTCTGTAAGTCGATCGCAGGCCTACTTTCAGTTTGATTTTGTGTTGGCTCTCTCATGTCCCCTTAAAGTAGGCAATAAAATGTACTAGTATCGATGTTCTCTGAGAGAATCTGACAACAGTGTAAACTGACAATTTCTGTTGGTAGATAAATTTATTGTGTTACAACTGTCTGACAATGAAATTGTAAGGTTTTCTTACAATCGTGTAAACTGACAATTTAACATATTAAATTTTTCATTCTCAGTATATTGTCAGCACATTGTCAGGTCTTACAATATTGTTAGATCTGACAATCGTCTGTACATAGCTTTAGAATGGTGATGATACATAAAATTTGTTTCCGCTGTTTGGCAAGTACGCATGTGGGGAAAGACTGTTTAAGCAAGTCGAAATGTAAATTTTGTGGACAACACCACCACTCGTTATTACATGAACACAAGGGAACCATTCCGAAAGTGCTCCCAAGTGGGCCCGGTCTATCTATCCTGCAATATACGCTTGAAAGTATACGCCACTCGTGTGAAAATTCCGGTCCGTTGCCAAAACAGTTATATATGCAACGATTTTGTTAAAAAATTGCTATTCCCACTTTTTTCTATTAATGGTGAACAATATTGTCGAATCTAAATTGAATCCATTCATGATTCTGAACAAAAAAATTCCCATTATGGCGAAAGTTAGGAAAATGTTGGGAATCAAAACGGCGTCTTCGTCCGTTCCGAACACCATTTTAGAAGCATTCGCAGGGCTTCAATTAGCGGACCCCAATTTCAATCGCTCAAGTAATGGCGCTTTGGTTTTAGGGCCCGAAGTCATGCCTTTAATTCTAAAAGCTCGTATCCACTCCAGTCCAGGGCTTGCTCAATATACCATTTTCGGACGGCCTATCTCGGGGTTGTCGCCGCACTAGTCGATATATTAAAGATATATTTAATATAATTTTATATGTCCTTTCTGACCTCACCAGGAATCCCTCATGGCTCAACAAATTTATTTGACTACAAGTAAAAACGTTATATTTGACCGGGTCGAATCTTAAATACCCTCCAAATATTTAGTAAGTAAATTTAAAATGTTAAATGAAATTTATTTGTTGGTGGTCAAGCAATGTCTATATGCATTTCATTGGTGCTTTACCAAATCATCGGTAGACTTTAACCACAGTTTTGAAAAGTTAAAAACCTCCTATCTTATGCAAATACTTCTGAAAACCATCTGAGAATTCACAATTTGTAAATTACAAACTATTTTCAAAAATCACAACAGAATAAGCATAGTAGACCTTGAACCTCATACAAAACTAACCCAACAAATAAATTATATTCGATATGAATCTATTTTATTTTTCTACACCTTTATACAATTATAAATCCATTGGATAACAAGAAAAGTATTTATAAGGCAAAATGAAAAATAAAATCCAAATTAAGCTGTTATAAAATTTTTATTTGACATATTATTGTCACAATACTAATTTTAAATTAAATTTCGTCCTTTAATTTTTGCTTTTTAGCAAAAACTAGCATCACCTCGACAGCGAAATCATCTCGATTTTATTGCTCAGTTCTCCACAGATGTAAGACATATAAATGGTTCAGAAAATATATAGCAGATGTCTTATCACGAATTAATGCAATTCAGATTCAGCGTATAGATTATGAAGAAGTAAAACAAGCGCAAAAAATGACCTCCAACTTAAAAAGCTTTTGCAGTCTACAGATAGAGAAAAATACATTCTTATCACACTACCGAATACAGATATCCAAGTTTACTGTGAGATGTCAATTAACGTGGCTCGCCCATATATTCCAATCGAATTTCGAGAGAAAATATCTAAAAACTCGAAAACTCATTCCTTCGAAATATTTTTATTTGTCAAGAATGCCAACGCTCTAAGTAACAAGACATACTAAAAGCAACTTGCACATTTTCCGCTTGTTAGCAATCGTTTTTCAATGATTCATCTAGACCAGATACGGGCGTTTCATAGCACAATTGTGCTGAGATCATTCACACGTATTCTTACCCTCTTTAATTTAGTCGTCGATGAGACAGCGACGAATGAATATCAGGCGGATGCTTACGAATTTTTTTATATTTTTTCCAGAATATTTGTCCAGCAAACAATTTCAATCATGATGATATGCGAAAAATATTTTGTCATAAACAATGCTTTCGATAACATACACTTAGTCTTATTAATTAGTCCGTGCAAAATCTTATGAAAAATATTTTGAATATGTTTCCCATGTGAAAATGATTTCCATGCCGACATATATCAAAGCTTATTAAGTTTAATACATCCAACCACGTATTTTTTTGCGAATATTCAGTGTTATGCTCCAGCAAGCAACTATTCTTTTATATTTTTTTTCGTAAATGGAAATTATTGTCTTATCTTTTTTAATTTTCTTCATTTGCCTGTTTACTTAGAAAAAATGTTATTTTTAATTAATAATTTTACGTAATCAAAGTTTTTTTTTCAACTTAGAAAATATTGGTAATTATGTATAAATATATAATGCACCAATATCTTTCAAACGCTTGGCTTTTTGTTTGGTGGGTAGCTCGCAAGCTCAACACATACACAATTTATCAATATATTGACGGTGCCCACCACTCATCTAGACCAGAAGTCGGCGGCAGGTTGCACGTGAGAATAAAATTTACTTTTGAGAGTCACACACATGCATTTACTGAGTAAATATAGTTACTCTCATTCTCGTATGAACCTTCAATGGAGATGTTGTTATTGTATGTTTATGAAAAAATACCTTCCTGTTGTTGCTATTGGCTTTGTTGTGTTTATGAAAAAAAGTGTATTGAGGAAATTGTTATTTGCTCTCACTCATCCAAACTTACAATGAAGATGTATATGTTTGCCGATACCTGATCTAGACCATAGATGATCAAGCTTCTCCAAAATAGCTCCAAAAAATTTTTTGTTCATCAAGACTTAAGAAATGGTCTCATGTTTGGGTACGTCGTGATTCATATACGAAACCTCTACAGCCAAATATAAAAACATTTATTATTATTGTTAATAACAAAAAGGAAACAGTCTCAATCGACCGCTTAAAACCTGCTTTTTTCGTTAGTAATAATTGTGATGAAAATGTTTTTAAAACAAAAAACAGTAAAAAAAAATTAAAAACAAGATCTGGTAGGACTATAACATTTTCAGATCGCTTTTGCAATCA
This sequence comes from Linnaemya tessellans, assembly GCA_951800035.1. NCBI lineage: Eukaryota > Metazoa > Arthropoda > Insecta > Diptera > Tachinidae > Linnaemya > Linnaemya tessellans. Next base: position 82,877,224 of record OX637535.1, read on the forward strand.
TTAGAGAGGGAGTACTTGTTGGTACTTATTACTTTAATAATATGTACTTTGTGATTAAAAAATATTTTTAATCATCATATCATTCTTTATAATGTAAATATTTTTTATTAAATTTTCTATTCTAATTATTTCTGTTGATAGAGAAACATTATTTTAAATAATTTGTCAAAATATGAATATATATATACTTGGCAGCATTGGTTAGCAAACAAGTGCATTATTGTGGATCTGAACAAATTTATTAAAAACTAATTTATAATCTTATAAAAAGGCTAAATTTTTATGAAATAAATCATCAACAACAAAGTGGAAATAAGAAAATATTGAAATATATTTGTTAACTGCTTTAACAATAGAATGGCTGAGTGCAGTAAATGCAGATCAGCGATCAGAGGTGAAAGTGGCATACGTTGTAATGGAGTCTGTGAAAAGATTTATCATTTTACAAAAAAATGCGCGGGAATCGACCAATATTCTGGTAAAATATTCGATGAAAATAACTTTATAAGATATATCTGTGATGACTGTATGCAGTATATACAAAACGTTGATATGATGTTAAAGGAAATTCAAAATATTGTCAACAAAAACAAACAAACATTGATCGAATACAAACATGAATTTGAGGGGTCACTAAAACAAAACGAAAATGAAATAAAAACATTATTGGAAGCTATTGAAAAAAGGTATGATGCAAGATTTAAAAAAATGGATAACATGCAAAAAATGTGTGAAAAAAATGTCGAAGAAGTAAAAAGTCTTTATGGAAATGTAAGCGATGTTGAAAATAAGAATAAAGACATATATGACAGAATTAACAACAGCAATGTAAAGATGTGTGATGAAATTAAAAAAATTGTAAAAGAAACTAACGTAAAGGCAAAAATGTCATATGCACAAGCAGTTGCAAATAAAAATGTGATGCCAGATGTGTCAAAAAATATCCCCTTAATTATAAAGCCAAAGGAAAAACAAACAGTTCAAAAAACCATGGAAGAACTTAATAAAAAAGTTGACCCAAAGAATTTTAAAATTGTAAATGTTGAAACACGACGAAATGGAACAGTAGTTATACAGAGCGAAAATACTGATGAAAGAGAAAAAATAAGACATGCAATACAAAACGAAATAAGTGATAATTACGAAGTAAAAATTCCAAAAGAAACGGGGATGAATATAATAGTAACGGGCATGAATTTTAAAATAAATGAAAATGAATTAATGGAAAAAATAAAAAAACAAAATGATGTAATGAAAGATAGTAAATTTGAAATTGTAAAATGTTTTGAGACCAAAAGATTTAATAGAGCTGTATACAATGCAAAAATAAGAGTCGATGATGAAACGTACCATAAAATTATGGCAATTCAAAAGATCAATGTTGGATGGGAGAGATGTAGAATATTCGATGGTACTCAAATAATACAATGCTTTAATTGTCAAGGCTACAATCATAAAGCGAATGAATGCCGCAACGAACCAGTATGTTTTAAATGTCATAGTAACCACAAAAGTAAAGACTGTACAAAAGAAGCTCTACTGAAATGTGTTAATTGCAACAAAAAAAATAAAAGGCTTAATCTGAATCTCGATGATAACCATACAACGATAAGCAAAGAATGTCCAGTTTATATAAATAAACTGAATTTAAAGAAGAAAAGATCTGGAATAGATATAGAAATATAACAACCAAAGAATATACATGGATTATACACTAACATCCAAGGGCTAACAAATAATTTCAACCAGCTCGAAATTATAGTACAATCTGTTAAACCGGACTTTGTAATATTATCTGAAACGCATATGACAGAAGACATCGATGAAGCAGAAGTCGAAATAAATGATTATGATTTATTTACAACAACGTCTCATTCTTCAAAGACAGGAGGTAATTATCTATTTTAAAAAGCAATGGATGTTGTCAAATATAAAGACCACTGTAAAAGTTGCTGAGTATTGGATTAGTGCATATATGGCAAAAAATGAGAATATGTCATTTGTTATAATAGCTGTATACAGATCTCCAAGTTATTCGAAGGCTGATTTTTGTGATAATTTCCAAGATTTTATGGAAGAAATATCTGAAATGAATTGTGACATAATTATCGCTGGTGATTTTAATATTGATTGGAAGGCAGATTTCTACAAACACAAAATTGAAAGCATACTTAATGATAATGGGTTGAAACAGATAATGCTTGAAGACACCAGAATAACACAGAACTCTAAAACTATAATAGATTATATTATAACAAATAATGAGAGAATATCTGCAAGAACCAATATATATAATAAAATATCAGATCATGAAGCAATAGACATCTTTATAGAATGTGAAAATAGTACGTCAGAAATAAATAGCAAACAAATAGAAGTATTTAAGTACAGTAAAAACCGTTTTAAAAATGAACTAAGTTCAGTACTACAATATAATCGAATATTGAATGTTAACGAACAGGTTGAAAACTTTGATAAATGTATGGAAATTACTGTAGAAAAATTTATTGTAAAAAAACAAATTAACGAAGGCAATAAGAATATGTGGTTTAGTATCGATTTAAGAAATCTAAAAGCAAGAAAAGTATTATCATACCAAAGAGCTATACTTGACAATACTAACGCATCCTGGGCAACATATAAAACAATAAGAAATATATATAAAACTAAAATTGAAAATGAGAAACGTAATTATATAAATAATAAGATTGCAATCGCTAGAAACCAAAAAGAAATGTGGGGTGTCATAAAAGAACTTGTCTTAAAAAAACCTAGAGATATGATAAAAACTGTGATATTTAATCAAATAGAGCATAAGAAAAATTTAGAAATAGCTGAAAACTTTAACACATATTTTATTGATAGCATTAAGGAAATAAGAGACTCAATTGTAAATGTGCAATACAAAAATTTGATACCTGTGATAAACTCTCGATTTAAGTTCCGTGCAATATCTATTCTAGAATTAAAAGCAATAGTAAAGAGTATAAATAACAAACCAGACTTTAAAAGAATTAGCAAAACCATAATTATCGATACATGGGATAGAACGGGCAATATTTTGCTGAGCATTATTAATAAATCAATGGAAACAGGAACTTTTCCCGAAAATTGGAAAGAATCGATGATAACACCAGTTGCAAAAGTTAAAAATTCAAACAAATGTGAAGAATTTCGTCCAATAAATGTATTACAACTGTGTGAGAAGGTGATGGAGAAGGTGGTTAAAAATCAATTAGAAGATTATATGGAAAATAATTGTTTGCTATCTAAGTATCAGTCAGGATTTCGAAAGAAACATTCTTGTGAAACAGCGGTGAACTATTTAGTAAACAGATGGAAATGTGTAAAGAAAAATAACAAAATATTGGCTACTTTTCTGGATTTTAAACGGGCATTCGAAACAATAGACAGGAATATATTAATACAAAAGCTTTATAAATACGGTATCCAAGACACTGAGTTAAAATGGTTTAGATCATATTTAGAAAATCGTAAACAGAAAACAAAAGTTAATAATATTAAATCATCAGCGATAGGAAATGAATACGGAGTGCCGCAAGGCTCAATTCTAGGGGCTCTCCTATTTATTATTTATATAAATGATATTGAACAAATAATGGAAAAGTGTGAAATAGTTATGTATGCCGACGACACACTAATTTTTACGGAGGCAGAGGCAGAAGATATGTGCTATGAAAATTTAACAGCAGATATGTGCAGAATAAACAAATGGTTAAATATGAACAGATTAAAGCTGAATGAAAATAAAACAAAACTGATGGAAATTAATATGAGCACCGATAAAACATTTCAAATAAACAATATAACGATCGAAAAAGTCAACAGCATCAAATATTTGGGTTTTATAATAGATAAAAATTTAAAATTCCACGACCATATTGAATATATATGTAAGAAGATAGGGAAAAAAATAGGATTTTTTAAACGATTAAGAAATAAAGTATCAATAATAATGTCAATAAATATATACAACACAATTATTAAACCGCATTTTGAATACATGTCAACAATCCTGTACTCCAGCTGCAATGATCAACAAATTACACGACTACAAAAACTCCAAAATAAAGCAATGCGTGTGATATTAAAATGTAATCGATTAACATCAATAAATTATATGCTCAACACCTTAAAATGGTTAAATGTTAAACAAAGACTGCAACTGAACACAATAAATTTTATCCAGAAACTGAAAACTGGAGATGTGCCGCAATATTTAACTGACCAGACAACGTACGTAAGAGAAGCTCAGCCGTATAACCTCAGAAATTCTAATGACTTCAGACTTCAACAGGCTAATACTACTACGATGAAGCGAACGCTGTTTCATAAAGGACTTAGACTTTACAACATGATGCCAAATGATATTAAGAGTGAACAAAATAGCAATGTATTTCGAAGAAATGTTGTAAATTTCATAAGAAATAATTTAGTTCAGAACACTTAAGATTTTTCTTGTATTTATGTCAACCAAACTAATATGTAAAATTTTTAAAGTATTCAAATACTACTCAATAAAATAATAATAAAAAAAAATAATAATGTTTTTTATACAAAAAGAAATATATTTTATTTATAATATAAAGGAACTCTGTCCCACCAAGTTAAACATTTTAAATTTACTTACTAAATATTTGGAGGGTATTTATGATTCGACCCGGTCGAATATAACGTTTCTACTTGTTTATTTATTGTATACTGAAATGTATATATAAGTAGATTAACTGCCTGTTTATGTAAAATGAATAAAAATTTTCGTTTGGGTATTTATATTGCAGCAACAATAAAAAGCTCAAAATATGATTTTGTTTCAACATAAATATCCAAACGAAAATTTTTATTAATTTACAAAAACAAGCAGTAAATATAAAGGTATCTTAAAAATAAGAAAAAATAAAATCTTTAAATTATTCAACATTGAAAAATATTTTGTATGTAATACATAGGGACTAATAAGACTAAATTTACATGGCTGCAGAGCGGCGTCTACAAAATATAAGCAACAGGTATGTTTAGTATATATTCGCTGTCAAATTCTGTATCAACTGTAAAGAAAATATACGTATAAATTAGAAGTATGGAATTTTAGAGCGACGGTATTTCGAAATATGTATATATATTTCTGCTACACCCCTGCTTCTTGTAAAATTAATTCACTTTGAGTAGTAAGAATTTTCTGAGTAAAGAGATGTATTTGTTAAAACAATTCATTCTCATCACACCAACAAAATATAACATTTTTAATGCGAACTATTTGTTTGTCAACCGGTTTTGTGTGATTTTAACATATTATCCCCCACGTTGGAATGGGGTGGAATGTGTTTAAAATCTATTTAAAGATACTTTTGAACACACTACTCATTTAAAATGTTATGAGTATGTGTGTACAAGTATCAACCGCTTAAAACTAAGGTTTTTTTGTATTAATTAGCATCGAAATAAATTGGCAATGCTTGAGAACAATTACATAGAAAAATATAAATGAATTGTTCAGCTCATAACCATTTTATGAAAGTTGTAGATAAATTTAAATCATTACCATTATTGTGTTGTACAATTCCAAAAAAAGGTGAATGAAAATTTCAAAATGTATGTAAAAGTAATTTTACAATGTAAAGTTTAAATATTACAATAAAACTTCGATATAACGAATTCCAAGAGGATCCGAAAATACTTCGTTATACGCATTTCTTCGCTATAAATATAATCAGCAAAGCCTTAATATAAGGAAATTTAAAGAAATACGAAAAAATTCGTTATAACTATAGTTTTGCACACACATTAAGAACTCGTTCTTTTGATAACGAGACTGTACCCTTTTGCTATATTTTTATTCTTACTTCGTTGTATAAAGGCTTTACAAAAGCGCTTGTAAATACATTTAGACTTCGCTGTTTTTATAACGGGACGTTATTATTTAGGATTTATTCTGATTTCGTTATACTCAGGCTTTTGAAGAATTATTTCGCTATATAAAGGCCGCTCAGAATTTGTTCGCTATACCTATAGTGCGTTTTTGTATGAAACATTTTGCAATAAATAGGTTTTCTCAAGGGACTCAATGAAACATATGTTATATTGAGTTTTTCGTTATAACGAAGTTCGTTATATCGAAATTTCACTGTAATATGAATATAAATTTAAGCTTATTTGGAACTTCAATGAAACATTACAGAGTACGTAATTTAAAAAAAAAATTACAAAGGAAACTTAAGTTTATAATGTTTTGAAATAATCACCCTTATTCTACTAGGCGTCGGCAACACAAGATGACGCCGTTTTTTATGTTTTGTTGCCAATCGGTATTCCATATGCTAGTATTGCCATTTATCGATTACTACCAGCAAATGTTTGATATTCTATAAGAAAATTTTATATTGATGTTGCCATGAATTGCCTTTCATTCTGTCGTCGGTTTTTTTTGCATTGTGTTGTGTTGTTTTAAAACAAAAACTAAATTTTAAAGAAAATATAAAAAAAAATAATTAAAAAAATGGAAAATCAGAAAATAAAAATAACAAATCCCAGCCAATTCGAAAAACTGGTGGAAGAGTTGGAAAAAAATCCAGAACTCGCCAGAGGATTTCGCAGGGGCACTATTCCTGTTAATTTCAAGCAACAGTGGGAATGTATCGCGACTACATTGAATTCCCTTGGTTCACCAATTAGAAGTTCAGATGGATGGCAAAAGGTAAGGTAAATGCGATGTTATTCATGTTGTCTGACGAATTATTTTACAGATTTGGAGAGACTTAAAGTTTAAAGTCAAAAGAAAATTAACAAAAAACAAAGCAGAGTGTAAAGCTACGGGAGGTGGTGTATTCCAGCAAGCCATCCTAAGTCCCTTGGAAGTAGAATTTGAAGTTTATTGAAGAATTTGGCTGCCCTGATTCAATCCAAATGTAATCAACTAAGTTTTACCATTCTATATTTTTAAATGTCAAAACCTAATGCGGTAAAATACGTTTTATGTATCTATAAGACATTCCTTTTAAAACCGTTGATCGAACAGGATCTTTTCTTTTATAATTGTATACTGAATTTAATAATATTAATACTAAATAAATATTGAATAGAACGACAACGTGTTTCACTTTAAGTTCAAGGTATTTTATTTCTGACTACTTCTGCGTAACACTCAAAATATACCAACAAAGGTTATGGGCCCAGAACAACGAATGATATAAAATACATACACAATTTGATTGAATTAAAGTGAGGTTAGTTTTGCTAAGTGGCGTTCAAGGTTTTATTGTTTTATCCGGAGCTAAAAAACAAGGAAAATGTCTTCTGCAGTATCCAGCATTGAAAAACTAAGCGGTGATAATTATGCAACTTGGTCCATCCAAATAAGAGTCTGCTCATCACCTTAGATTTATGGAAAATGGTAACAGAGTCTTGCCCAGAAAAATAATCTGAGAAATGGCTTCAGATTGACTCTAAGGCTCTGGCAACTATCGATTTGAGCTTGAAACCAAATCAGTTGATATTGATAAAAAATTGCTCAACAGCAAAGGAAGCTTGGGAAGCATTATGTTCCGTTTACAAAGCTGATACAGTATCCAGAAAAGTGAACCTGTTCAAGAGGTTAGTGCGTTTTAAAATCAACTCAAATGAAAAATTTGCCACGCAAGTGAATGAGTTTGTCTCAATAGTTGATGGGTTAAAAGAAATAGGAATCCAACTTAATGATGACTTGTTGTCCATTATGTTGCTCTGTAGTCTTCCGGATGAAATGGAAGGTTTTATAGTCGCTATAGAAAGCCGAGACGAATTGCCCAAATGTAACAAATTAATATCAAAAATTTTAGAGGAAGAAATGAGACAAAGTAATAAAATTGATGAACCAAACGAAACTGTGTTTGCGGCGAATTCACGCAGAGAGTGCAAAAGAAACAAAAAGAATTTTAACAGCAAGAATGATCTAAAATATGACAATGTTAAAAATGCACAGCAAAAAGTTAATTCATTTGAAAAAAGAAATACAGATTTAAATATGTACAACAACAATAATATAAAGTGCTTTCGTTGCGGTAGAAAGGCACACATAAGATCGCAGTGCAAAGAAACAAGTGAAAAAAGAGAAAATGGTTTTGCTTGCTCTTTAAAGGAGAATGAATTAAACTTAACAGAACTGTGGATATTAGACAGTGGTGCATCTTCGCATATGGTAAACAGCAAAGATTATTTTGAAAGTTTAACAACTACAAAACAACAGATATATTTAGCGTCAGGTGACATAATATATGCTGAAGGTATTTGAAAAATAAAATTAAAAACTAGTTTTTGTACGCTCACATTAAACAACGTATGGTATGTTCCTAAATTACATTCTAATTTTATATCAATTAACAGAATTATTAAAGCTGGTCACACGGTTCAATTTGTCAAAATAAAGCAATAATGAAAAGTAAACAAAAGGAAATAATTTTGACGGCAAATGTACAACATGATTTATTTGTTGTAAATTTTGTAAAACAGAAAGACTTTGAAGTTGTATATGGGGCTACTGATGAAAAGATTGCAGAAAAATGGCACAATAGATTTGGACATTTAAATGTAAGCGATTTAAATAAGTTAGCAAATAAAAACATGGTAAGAGGCCTGGAAGTGAAATTTCCAAAAAATATAGAGTGTTTTACATGTGCTGAAAGTAAAATATCTGCAACATCATACCCAAGTTATTCTGGCGTTCAATCAAATGATTTGTTAGAAGTGGTTCACACAAACTTATGTGGTCCAATTGGTGTAAGGTCTGTAGGTGGCTCTTAAGAAAGGTCCAAAACCAAAAGGTGGAAAATTTATTTCCAAAGGTACGAAAATGAAGTTTGTTGGTTATCAACCATACTCAAAAGCATTTCGTTTATACAACACAAACACAAGGCAAGTAGTTAGAGCTCGTGATGTTATTTTCTTTGAAAAGTCATTTCAAGATGATTTGTACGTGTCTAAATCCGTTAAAAATTAAGTTCTTGAAAATATTCCCATGAAATATGAAAATTCCTCTAATGATGAGGAGAAACTAAATGAAAGTATTGAAGAGAGAAATAGTAATATTAATGAATTAGGAAATAATAAAAATAATGAAATACCAGGAGATGAAGTCAAAATATTGCAAAAGGATTATACTGATATGGATAGTGAAACTACTGAATCAGATGAAGAAGAAATCGAAAATGTGACACATAAAAGAAAACGTGGTAGACCAAAAATAATACGAGATGGTGGCAAAGGTAGGCCTAGAAAAATTTACTGTACGGAACCACAAATTTTAAATTCAATCATCGAAAATCCAAGTACAGTGGCAGAAACTCTAGAAAGCCAGGATTCCGATAAATGGCTAAAAGCTATGAAAATTGAATATCAGTCATTAATTAGAAATAAAACGTGGGAGCTAGTCGAAAAGCCAGTCGGGAAAAATATTATCGGTTGTAAATGGGTATTTACGCTGAAACATAAACCTGATGGTATGATTGAAAAATACAAAGCACGATTAGTGGCTCACGGTTGTTCGCAAAAGCATAAAATTGATTTTCAAGAAACGTTTGCTCCTGTGGTAAGGCATTCAACAATTAGGTTATTGTTAGCCTTAGCAGCTTGGTGAATCATGTTGATATAGTAGCGGCATATTTAAATGGTAATCTTGAGGAAGAGGTTTATATGGTTCAACCACCAATGTTTAGAAATGAAAAACATCCAGATAAAATATGCGAATTAAAAAGGGCTATATATGGTTTAAAACAGGCGGGACGTGAGTGGAACAAACGCATAAATGATATATTAATAGAAATGGGATTTCTAAGATGCAAATCTGACACGTGTGTATATTTAAAAGGTAATAAGAAGAATATATTTTTAATTGCTTTATACGTCGATGACATGCTAATAGCTTGCTCAAATGAATTAGAGATGAAAACAATTATTGAAAATTTGAATCATTCAGTAGAGGCAGTAGATCATGGTCCAATATCATTCTATCTTGGTATGGAAATAAATCGTGACGGGCTACGAGGTAATATAACAATTCATCAGAACAAATACACAGAAGAAAAATTAAAAAACTGGAGTATGGAGAACTGCAAACCTGCAGCAACACCTTGGGCTAGTGGAAACATTTTGACTAAATTTGAAGAAGATTGCAAATGTACTGAAGCAAAGGAATATCAGAGTCTTATTGGTGCCTTGATGTACCTGGCCGTTATCGCTAGGCCGGATGTCATTCATGTGGTATCTAGACTTTCGCAGTTTAGCTCTCATCCTCATAAGGAGCATCTCCAAGCTGCGAAATATGTGCTAAGATACTTAAAAAAGCATCCGGCAGTTAAAATAACATTTACTTCAAACGAAAACAAATTCTTATGCTTTACAGATTCTGACTGGGGGAGCGATACACACGACAGAAAATCATATTCTAGTCACGTTGTGCTTATGGCTGGTGGTCCTGTAGCTTGGGAGTCTCGCAAACATCCTGTTGTGGCTCTAAGTACCATGGAGGCTGAATATATAGCTCTATGTCAAGGAACGAAAGAAATTGCTTTTATTCGTGCTCTAATAAGTGAGATGGGTTTTAATCAATATATTAACAAACCTGCTCCTATCTTATGTGACAACCAGGCTGCAGCGTTTATGGAGAAGACCGCAGCCGTACAGAAGAAAAGTAAACATATTGACATCCGTTACCATTACATTCGAGAGAAGTATGAGGGGAAAGTAATTGACATACAATACGTTACATCTGATCAGAATGCAGCAGATATATTTACAAAGGTTCTAACTAAGCAGAGACACGTAAATGGTTGCAGTATGTTAAAGATTAGTTTATGAGTTGAAAATTGGTACATTTGGAATGTGGGGGAGATTGTTGAAGAATTTGGTTGCCCTGATTCAATCCAAATGTAATCAACTAAGTTTTACCATTCTATGTTTTTAAATGTCAAAACCTAATGCGGTAAATTACGTTTTATGTATCTATAAAACATTCCTTTTAAAACCGTTGATCGAACAGGATCTTTTCTTTTATAATTGTATACTGAATTTAATAATATTAATACTAAATAAATATTGAATAGAACGACAACGTGTTTCACTTTAAGTTCAAGGCATTTTATTTCTGACTACTTCTGCGTAACACTCAAAATATACCAACACTTCTTCTTTTTATTTTTAACTTAACCTTTGTGCCTTAGATAGATATGTATGGAATTTTTTATGTTTAATTAAAAAGATTTTTTTTTTATTTTTTGTTAAAAATTAATGTATGTTACTTTATTAAACTGTTTTAAATTATGTACCTTAATCAAATAATGAAATGAATAAAAATGAATTTTGAAGACTGCATTACAACTATAAAAAACTATTTTTTATCTCTTCCCTTCTTTGATGTGCCTCAGCACTTTGTGTAGTTTCAAGGCCATCGAGCGCTTCAACGTCATTTGAGTAATTTTCTGGTTCCTCAGTTGTAATATTTAAGCCATATTCAATACAAATATTGTGCAGTGCAGCGCAAACATTTACAATTTTAATAGTTTTTGATGGTTTGTAGTGGAGTTGGCGAGCGCCTAGAAGACAACGAAACCTATTTTTTAATATACCTATGGTTTGCTCTATAATATTTCTAGCTTTAGCATGTTTTGAATTAAAAACAGCTTCCGGACTTCCTTCACAAACTGAGCGGTATGGTGTCATCAAATATGGCTCTAGAGGATATCCTGCATCACCTGATTAAAAAATATAATTTAATTTACGTACCACTTTATATTACATTTTACCTAATAGCCAATAATTCCGATCGTTTCCTTCATAACGTGTTTGCAAAATTCGTTTAGCATCACTCACATTCCATATTAGAGAATCATGGCTGCAACCCGAGTATCTGGCATCCAAAAAACGAATTCGCATTTTATGATCACAAATCTGTGTATATATGTACATATGTAAGATATTTATATACAAATATAATAGGTGTGTTTCTTTACTTTTTGGGTAAAGTTCGGTAAAATGAGAGCTAACTATAAATTCTCTCAATAAAAGACAAAAATGTGCAAAAGTACGCGAACGCGAAAAACCAAAACTATTGTACTATGTCAAAATTATTAAATAAAAACTTGCATGTAGTATATACATACATACTTACTTACATATGTTTTACTTACATGTTGCAGCGTATCTATAATATTTTCTTTCTTAATTTTATGTAAAAACTTATAAAACTTTGTTCGCCAGAAGTTTTTAAATCTTTTTTGCAACAACTTTCCAATTTTTTTATGTTTTTTTGTCAATTTAATTTTTCTTTGATGTTGTTTATTTTCCAAACAGCTGTTTGTTTATTTACTTGCCCAAACTAGCCCGAAGAAAAAGTACGGGCTGTTTCGTGCAAGAAGAAGAAGAATCTTATTCTCTCAAAACCACTCTCATTTACACAAATTAAAAGTACGGAAACGCTTTTCGTGCAAATTGGGATCCCGAGGGATCCCAAAGTAGAGTAAAAAACACAACTAATATAAAGAAAATACACATGTTAAAAACTTACAACCATGGCATTTAAGCTAAAATATCCTTTACGGTTGAAATACAGATGCTGTTCTTCCTTACTTGGAGCTAAAATTTTGATGTGGGTTCCGTCCACACACCCAATAACACCTGGAAACTCTGTTTTCTGGAAAAAATGCAATTTAGCTTCATTTTTCTCAGCATCTGTCATTTCAAATTTTATCCATTGTGGACAAACTTTCCTCTCCATCACATCCAAAACCTCAGTCAAAACCTTTGATACGATGGGCTGTGACAGTCCCAGGTTAAAATCATTACCAACGCTTATTTGGTACGATCCTTGTGCCAAAAATCTTAACTCGCTGCCAATTTTATAGTGCTCGAAATAAATGTAGATCTACTTCCTTTCTTTAAGAAAGGTTCTATTATTTCCAGCACGTGGTTAAAAGACGGCTTATTTAGCCGAAAATAGTTTTCAAATCTTAAAAGAGTAAAAAAGGGTGTCACTTGGAAAATGATTACATGCACTTTATCACTTACTTCTCATCGGGCAATATTTTCAATTCAATAATTTCGGCATATATTTGTATTTTAACAAAACTATTGATGTTTAATTCGGAAAAGATTATCGATGTTTTTCTTAGGTTGACAATGTTATTGTTTTTGAGTTGGTGGGTTAATAAATTTAATTTTCTATAAAAATGGTGTAAAGTAGTTGATAATTGAAAAATTTTCATATTTTTACCTTGAAGTGTTAGGTTCAGTTCATAATATTTCGGTAATATTGCATAAAAATGCCAGGTCTAGTTGGAAGTCATGGTATTCTAGAGAAGAAACAAGCTCTTCGACGTCCAATTTGGGTGTTGTTTTAAAAAATTCAACAATTTCTTTTCTTAAATTAAAAAGTCGTTCTAAGCTCGACTAAGCCAACGAACTTCTGTGTACAACAAAAGATCACCATACTCCGTGTTAAGATTTTCTAAAAAATCTTTAAATTTTCTGTGAGTAAGAGAATTGTTTCCGCCTCTTATTTTATTTATAATTTTCACAGCAATGTTCATTGTGTTCGTCATATTTAATTCTTTAGAGAAAAGAGCTTGCTGATGAATTACACAATGGTATGCTGGGCAATTAATACCATTTTTCTTGAAAATGCCTAGAAGGCCTTTGTTTTTTCCTCTCATGATTTGGGCCCCATCCGTGCATATTGAACTTAATTTGTTTTTGTCTACAATTGAAAAAACATTCCTCTGTATTGCGTCATACAAAACTTGTCCCGTAACATTACCATGAAGAGAAATTAGTTCAAAAACTTCATCAAAAGGGACTAAATTTAAATCAACGGTTTTGATACAAGTAATAAGTTGGCAAATATTGTTAATGTCCGTACTGTCGTCTAGAGATAATGAGTAATACTTGCAATTCTTCAGTCTTGTTATAGTTGCAGAATGAATAAATTTACTTATATCTACTGTCTTACGTGCAACTGTACGTCGAGATAATGGAATGTTTTGGCAAAGTTTCAAAGCTTCTTGACCTTTTTCGCCAAAACAATTCAAAACTTCTGACGTTAAATTTAAAAAAAATACAATCAGCAAATGCCCGCCATTGATTTGTCAAAGACAAAGCAACGACATACTATCCCTTTTTGAAAGACAATGAATCGCTAGTTTTATGATGGTGAATATTTGTTTCATCAACTATAAATGTTAAGAAAAATTCTGCTTTTAATTGAAATAGTTTTATTGTTTGATCATCTACGCTAAGATTATCGTAATCTCCATGGCAACAGTTGTATTGTCTTCTTTAACAAAACAAATATTAAGTTGAAAATTCACATAAAATTTTTTATAAAATGGGTCATTTTTTACCCAGGTCTAAAATGGGCTAACGATTTTGTGTAAAAAAATATATATTAATGAAGATTAAGTAATAGTCTATTAATTGTCTGTATTTCATTAAAATATTCGTGAAAATATTAACGAAAGCTACACACGTTTGCTTAGAAAACGCAAATTTTTCAAAATTTGAACTTTAACCTCTGTGCGCCGCGGTCTAGAATTATCCAATTTGACTCAAATTTTCACCGCCTATATATTAGACCAAACGTAAAAAAATAGGGGGGTGCAGTTCTCAAAATTCGACATTTTTCAAAATAAGTGCCACCCTAATATATATGTATATATATATATATATATATATATATATATATATATATACATATACATATTTATATTCATATATATTAGGGTGCGCCTTATATGTATGGGACAATTTTTTTTTAACAGATTAAATCGTAAGTCCACCCAAGAATGTTCTACGTATTAAAAAAATGCATTGTGTAAAATTATAAGCAGATTGTAATACAGGAAGGCGTGCCGCATCCGCCCACAAGTTGGTTATATATGCTAAATTCATATTAGCAATACTTTAAAAATATATATTATGATTTTAAGAATATCGTGATTTTAACAGCATATGTAATATATCATTTGTGAGCTCAGACAACAACTGAAAAATATGTGGTCAGTTAAGTCCGGCATCTTTTGAAGTTCAATAACGCCCAGTTGTGTAGTATCGCTTCAATTGCTAAACAAAACGGTGAATTCCCGAATAAAAGCAAACGCACTTCAATTAAATAATAGTATTTGTATCGAATGGGCGTAAGTACATACATATACAAGTGCAAAAATAAGTGTTATTAAAAGAAATAAAGCGATAAAACAATCAAGTTTGTAAAATAATATCAAAAATAAATATGAACACAAGACGACAGGAGCAGTTGTACCTTCTCGGCTATGATGCCTGCCAAATAATCGGTGCCAAATTGCCTTCAAATGGTCAAGTTTTGCGTGATTTATTTTACAATATGCGAAAAGTAAAACTAGACTTGCGTGCTAGTGCTTCCCTTGTAGTGAAAGAGGTAGAAGTTTTATGAAAAAAAGCACGAATACCACTTAGAGCTTTTGACAAATGTGTCTCAAAAGTTGAAGGTTTGTATTTAGAATGGAGAAACTTGCAAAAAAGTTCCAAACGCCGGACATTACTCCAGGAAAAACGCGAAAAAGACTTCGTAAATAAATTTGATGATTTGTTTGATGTCGCACATGCCGATGCATTGGATATTATCACTCTGGCAGAAGATAAAGTTTTTTAACAAATCAAAGAATACAGGGAAGACCTGGTGCAATGATAGGTTGTGACCGCAACTTGGCGAAAAAGAAAAGGCAAAATCGCTTAGGGAAGAGAAAACACAACGTTTCCACGAGAAACATACAGTCGTATTGCAAATATTGAAGGTGTAGTGCGATTTCAGTCATGTCTTCACTTGCAAGTCCTCAGTTTGAATCTATTATATTATTCTGCAATATATCTTATAAAATTTTATAGATCAATGTGAAGCCGTCCAATGGCAATCAAGTGATGAAGAGACTATTGAAGATTGTAAAGTGCAACGAATTGTGTCAGTATTAGATAGGTGTAAAGTAAGTGACCGTGACTCCGTTCGAATCCTTATAGCAACTGCGCAAGCATTGCAACATAACGTTAGCGATTTAATTATAAATTGCACTTCAATTCGCCGATCGCGTACAAAGTTTCGATTTGATGCAGGAAAAAAAATCCGCGAAACATTTCAAAACAAAGAAATTAAGGCGGTGACTGTTCACTGGGATGGTAAAATGTTGCCATCATTGATGGGTAGTGAACACGTCGATCGTCTGCCTGTAGTTGTATCTTTTAATGGAACAGATCAGCTACTCGGCATCCCAGCGATAACTTCAGGTACGGGAAGACAGCAAGCAACGGCTGTCTTTGACTTACTCGAAAAATGGGATCTCGATGAAAAAGTGGAAGCCCTGTGCTGCGATACCACCGCATCAAACACAGGACGAATACAAGGCGCATGTGTGCTTTTAGAACAAACACTAAACAAAGATCTTCTGTATTATCCATGTCGTCATCACATATTTAAAATACTTTTACGGAGTGTATTTGATGCAAAAATATCAACATCTTCGGGTCCTAGTGTCAAAATATTTCATAGATTTAGAGATGCCTGGACTAAAATAGACAAAAGTAATTTTAAGTCTGGAGTTGAAGACTTACATGTGAAAAATGTTATTGGGGATACAAGGGAGATACAAGAGTTTACATTAAAGAGTTTAAAAGATATGCAACCACTGGAAGATTACAAAGAGCTTCTCCAATTGGCGGTAATTTTCGTAGGCGGGTCACTTCCAAATTTTTCATTTCGAATGCCTGGAGCGTTCCACCATGCACGTTGGATGTCCAAAGCAATATATAGTTTAAAAATTTACTTATTTCGGAATCAGTTCATTTTGGCTGACTGTGAGTTGAATGGAATTAGAGATATATGTGTTTTTATTATAAAAATATATTTAAAAGTTTGGATCAAGGCTGCCATTGCCGCAGAAGCTCCTAACCAAGATTTGACATTGCTGAAAAGTTTATATCTTTACAATTTAGTTGATGAAAATTTAAGTCGAGAGTTAATTCGAAAATTCTGCAATCATTTATGGTACCTATCGCCAGAAATAGTAGCGCTTTCATTTTATGATACTCAAATTTCAAACAAGTCAAAACGACACATGGTTGCAGCGCTAGATCGAGCCCATGAAGATGACAACAAAAAAATTACAATTCTTCCTCATTACATAGAGCAGTACGTTAATAAAAATATTGCAGATTTTATCTCGCAAAAAACTTTAAATTTTTTCAACCGATATTGTATCCCAACGGATTTTTTGAAGAAAGATCCTAGGGAATGGGAAAAGGATAAATCGTATAAAATTGGCTTGGAAATGGTTGGTAAATTGAAAGTTGTCAATGATACTGCAGAAAGGGCTGTAAAGCTTATGGAAGAATACAATAAAGTTTTGTCGCGTGATGAAGAGGAGAAACAGTTCATAATGCAAATTGTAGCTGATTATAGGAAACAATATCCAAATGCAAACAAATCGGTTTTATTAAGCATATGAAATAACTTAAATTAATATATTTAAGTACGAAATTAAATTCAAAATATAAATAATTTTGTATGAATGTTAAAGTGTAATAAAAAAGTTGGTAAAAACTAAATTAAACTACTTATTCCTTTTTTATAAGTTTAGTGAATCTTAAAAATACATTAATGGTTATTTTATAACAATTTATAAAATTTTTACAATTTGCGGGTGGATGCGGCACACCTTCCCCTGATGCAATCTACCTAAAATTTTTTATAACATAATTTTTTGTTACGGAGAACATTTATGAAGGGAGTTAAGGTACTATTTCGCTTTTTTTAAATAAGGTGCACCCTAATGTATATATATATATATATATATATATATATACATATATATGTATATATATATATATATATATATATATATATATATTTTTTTTTTTTATTCATGGGATGAATGGGATGAAATCATCGAAAGACCCTGGCAGTGATGGTGTTTGCCAGGAGTGCGAGACTTTAACACGCTAAAACACCCCTTTACACTGACCCAAAACCTTTCCCTGTGGTACTGCCGTAAGGCTTTACATCACAGGGTGGGAATAGATCCTAGACCTAATCTAACCTAAAGAGATTCTTCTGCGAATCTCTTCTAACCTACGAAGTTCTAATAGAACGAATTTTGCAAAATTGCATACACACGTCCAGTTGTACAAAGATTCCAACATGGTTGGAACTATGTTGTCCGGCCTAATTCTACGCCCTAAATCTGCTTCTAAGCACTCTCTTCTACTATTGAATCGTGGACAGATGAAGAACACATGTTCGGCATCTTCCACGACATTACCATCACAGCTCGGACAAAACGGAATACTGTCATGTCCGAAACGGTACAAGTACGACCTGAAGCAACCATGTCCAGTCAAAAACTGTGTAATATAGTAGTTCAAGTCACCGTGCTTTCTTGATAACCATGTACTGATGTCAGGTATCAGTGAGTAAGTCCATCTTCCCTTATCAGTCGCTGTCCATCGTGCCTGCCACTTACGTAGGCACAAATCTGTCACACCATTTGTACTGTCCGATATCGCCTCTAATTCGATGGGCATCATACCGGCAATGACAAAAGCTGCCTCGTCGGACACAGTTCGGAATGCGCTACATACTCGCAGGGCGGCCAGCCTATACACAGGGGATATCAGATTCACATACGTAGAATATCTCAGTGAACCTGACCATATAGGGGATGCATATAGGATAATGCTTTTAACTACACTAGAGATCAATTTCCTCTGCAGATATTTCGGACCTCTTGTATTTGGCATGATCCGGGATAAAGCTGAGCAGGTCTTCGATGCTCTGGCACCTATATACTTAAAGTGCTCATGAAAAGATAGACGTGTGTCAATCATGACTCCAAGGTATTTTAGACATTCCCTGGATTCTATGCTACACGTACCAATATTAAGCCTAATGGTTTCCCTACGTTTCCGACTACTAATCAGAACCGCCTCTGTTTTATGGTCAGCTAGAGCTAGACCCATTGACCTGAGCCAAGACCTAACGATCTGAATACTGGCATTTGCAATGGTTTCCGCCTCTAGCAACTCTTTTGCTTCACATACTAACGCTATGTCGTCTGCGAATCCAACTATCTTTGCCTTCTCAGGTAGATCTAACCTCAATACTCCATCGTACATGACGTTCCACAGTAGTGGGCCAAGTACTGATCCTTGAGGCACACCGCCAATTATCTGGCGTCTCCTAGTACCTTTATCGGTGTCATAAACTAGCTCTCTATTTCGGAAATAATCCTGTATAATTGCCAGTAAATACGCTGGGATGTCTAATCTTGCTAAGGCTTCAACAATACGTCCCCAGTTTGCCGTGTTGAAGGCGTTCTTTACGTCTAGGGTTACGACTACACAATACTCCTTAGTTCCATTTCTCCACCGCTCCCCTTGGATAGCCCTAGCAGCAGTTTCTACTACAACCTTGATAGCATCCACTGTTGATCTTGCTTTCCTGAAGCCATATTGGTTATTTGATAAACCATTCTTAGCTTCAACACAGCCTTCCAATCTTCTACAGATTATACTTTCTAGCAGTTTCCCACTCGTATCTATCATACACAGTGGACGATAAGAGGAGGGGTCGTCTAGCGGCTTATTATCCTTGGGTAACAGTACCAGCTTTTGTCTTTTCCACATTGTTGGAAAAATTCCCTGGCTCAAGCATGCGCTTATTACCTTCAAGAAGTACTCAGGGTGGAGTTTGACAGCTTCTTTTAGCACCATATTTGGAATACAATCTAAGCCTGGTGCCTTATTGTCTTTAAATTTCGAGACAGCGCCTTCTATCTCGGAAATCGTAACCGGAGGAATATCGGAAAATGCAGCCGAATAGCTGTTTTGCCACGTAGGAATTTCCTGTTGGGGAAAGAGATGATCTACAATTCCCCTGAGAATAGGCTCCTCTCTTGGCGGCGATGGACCAAGACATTTAAGTCTCTTGGTTACCAGTTTATATGCAAGGCCCCAAGGATTACCATCTAATTCCTCACATATATTAAGGAAACAGCTGCGCTTACTCCTACGTATTGCAATCTTCAACGCTTTCCTTTTATCCTTATATATTTGATGGTGTACACTGTTCTCTAGACTACCTCGCGTCCTTGTATACTGCCTTCGGGAGGTTATGCACTCCGAACGCAACCTAGCAATTTCACCATTCCACCAGTAAACTGGAGGCTTATTTGGTGACCTTTTACGCTTCGTCATGCTCACATTACACGCACTCGTGATATGGCTCACTAATTGTTCTGCCATATCTTCAGCCGAACCATTCAGTTGCATGTTCTCCATACAAGCTGCGAAGATATCCTTATCAAAGGTATTTATCTTCCAGCCTGTCAAGTCTCGTGCTTGTACAGCCACATGGTGCTGTTCATCTTGTACATCTATGATTATAGCGCTATGATCGCTATGAGTATAAATGTCAGATATTCTCCAGTTCACCTGGCTTGTGATGCTGCTACTGGCAAACGTAATGTCAATTACCGAACCAGCATCACCTCGTCTGAAAGTTTGTTCAACCCCATTATTCATGAGTACAACGCTCAATGCAGAAAAGGCTTCCAAGAGCACTCTACCTCTTGCATTCGTCAAGGGGCAGCCCCATTCAACAGCCCACGCATTAAAGTCACCTGCTATTATGACTGGGTTCTTGGTGGCTGCATCTGTTACTATATTATCAACTATGCTTCGAAAGTCCTCTATAGAATACCTAGGGGGAATATAGCAGCTGTACAATGTGATACCAGAGATAGTGGCTCGGGCATACCCACATTGTGATGTTATTCTATCCCGTAGTGTTAAGGTGCTGGTGTTCCATATCGCCGATGTATCCGTGTTATCAGAAACCCAATTTACAGATCCCATGGTCCTATATGGCTCACTCAGCACAGCGACGTCTACATTTAAATCTCGAACGCTTTGCTTAAGAAGCTCTTGTGCTGCCTGGCAATGGTTGAGATTTAACTGTAATATACGCATTTTGATGTCTTAAGTTTGGTTTTAAACCTTAAGTTTCTGTAGCGCCTTTTTGTAGTACGGACAAACTACACCTCCGGTGACATGATCACTAGCGGTGTCTGTTGCATTCCTACAAAGCAAACACGACGGTTTTTTGGAGCACGTTCCAATTTTGTGGCCGGTTTCGCCACACCGTAAGCAATTATTAGAAAGGTCCTTCCCCTTACAATTTGCGGCCCTATGTCCATACTCTAGGCATCTAAAGCACCTTATCGGCGTTGCCTTTTCGCGTATTCGGCAGACGACCCAACCAATGCGTATCTTCGCCATCTGCACAAGACGACTAGCTATGGCAGCACTTACGCCAACGGTGGCAGTTTGTGTTCCTCCATACGCTCTCCTCAACGATTTAATTGCAGCAGGCTGCAGAGATTTCAAATCGTCGGATGCTTTTATGAGGGCTTCATAAACGTCCTCCTTAGAGGTTACCTCATCTATATCCCTAATCTCGACTCTAACCTCATGGGATATTGCCCTTACTTCGGCGACCTGACCTAGTACCGATTCTACTGTCGACCTGAATTCACTTGTATCCTGGTGCGCGGGTTTATTCAACTCCAACAACAATTCACCCTTACCAGTCTTCCTAATGTTCCTCACATTTTGGCCCAGATTATTCAACTTTGGGTCTTTCTTCACTTGTCTGAGGATATCAGCATAGGAAGCATCCCCGCACGTTTTAATTACCAAAGCATCTGGTCTTACTGTCTTCTTTCTACTTCTAACTCTGGTATGGACTTTAACCCAGCCAGGATCTTTAGCATTCACGCCTGGTTTCCCAGCCGTACTTCTGCCTGCCTCACTGGGTGTATGATTTCCGCTATTCCTATTGGGGGTTACACCCTTCTTCTTCTTAGATTTGTTCCCCTTTGGGCTAAGAGTGCTTGGATCTCTTTTGCGCTTTGGGGTTGCGTTTAGCACAAAGGTTGGCCTTGACGGTTCTTCCGTCTGCCTCTCCTTATGAATTTGTGACTTCTTGTCACTAACAGGTCTGCTGCTCAGCTCATCCGCTACTTGCATATACAACGCCTGTATCTCCCGCGACATCGTCACAATATCTTTATGCACGTTCGAACGCGACTTTAAGAAGTCTAACAACTTCGAAATCTTATCTCCTAATTTCCCCAAACTACTGCTGCTTACCTCACTACTATTAGCAACGCTATTGGAAAAGAGATTATCTCCACTTCTAACTCCTGAAGGGGGTGATCTCATGATCACCGACTTCCTCACAAATGGGTTTTCGCTGTCTACCATGTTTAACCCATCATGTCTATTACCTCTATTTTTATTTATATTAATTGTGTTCATTCTAGTGGGTCCAAACTCAAAGCCGCTATATCCGTTCGATGTGCAGTCACGTTAAGATCCCATGGGTCCCTTTGCAAGCAGTGAGGTCCATGCGAGGGTTGACGAAAAGGTCTTATGGATCTTCTCGCCAGAGCCAGATCCGTGCTAACCGGGGAAGAACATCCGAACCTGCACCATCAACTTAATGATGACGAACTTCAAACGTACTTTGAGACTTGCCAAGTTTTAATAGGACGGAGGCAGTTGTGGCATTAGCCTGAGAGCCATTTCTGTAAAATTTCACCCCTACATACTCAGGTCCCAGAATACCACAACCACCAGCCCAGGGTTCTAAAAATTCATTCTCGTATGTCCAGATATGCCATAATTAAGACCGTACTGGACTTGGTCTTAATGCTTTTCAGCGGTGTGGAATCACAAGTCTTTTAAGGGTTTCTATCTAGAATTCCCTCAGACCTGTGATAACTCAGGGTCCGCGGGGTCGTCAATCCCGTTATCCTCATAAGAAGATACCCTTGCGGGTATATATATATATATATATATATATATGTGTGTGTGTGTATATATATACATATATATATATATATATATATATATATATATAATCACATAAATGTAATATTACACTTATTGTTATCATTTTATTTCCGTTCCCACAAAACTGTTAGACACAAACGTTTGCGCATTCTTTTAATTTCAATTTTAAATCTAAACATAACTTTTTAAACAAACAAACTTCTACTGTTACAATTCGAAATACCAGCAGTAAATGTGCTTACTATGCGCTATGTTCTTTCTCACCACTGATTCAATTTGTTTTTTAAGCATGATTTGTCATTAAGATACATACTTTTAAGATTCAGTTTTAAATAAAGACTCAAAAACAACAGTTATAGTTGTTTTAATTATTAATGGCGCAGTCGATAAACGAAATAAAGAAATAATCGGTTAGAAAAGGAAAAACTATCAGTGGAATAAAATAAAAAGTTATAAGTCTAAGCTGCGGTATTTATAAGTAACTAAGTCAAATGCCAGAAATATGTAATATATTCGTACTGGAAATAATTCGTACGCAAAATAAAGACTGAAAACAAAACAATACACAAATAAACAAAAACTTTAAAAGTACAAAGAAGAAAAAATAATAATAAAGCGAAAGAAAACGTCTTTTACCTAAAATAATAAAAAATAAGTCAACAAGAAAGAAAAAAAATAATAATAAAGCGAAAGGAAACGTCTTTTACCTAAAATAATAAAAAATAAGTCAACAAGAAAGAAAAGAGATCTACAACATAAAAGGCCAACATTTCTCAAATCATCATCTAAACCAAAAGAAGGAAGGAAGCATCAACGTTAATCATCTTCTAGAATTCAGAAGCTTAAGCAAAGAGTTTAAACCAACCAAGAGAAGAAGCTGAATTATTTTAACAAGTAAAGTAATATTTTTTAAGATAGTGTTTATGTTAATTATTAAAAGAAATAGTTTAAAATAATAATAAAAAAAAATAAAAAATAAAAGAGTAACAATAATAATAAAAATGGATCAATTTGAGGTAGCTAGGAAGTGTATTTGTTCGATACAACAATTTAATGGAAATACGTCAGACCTACCAAACTTCATTAAGCGAGTGGAATCATTGGCCTCCATTATCGAACCCCTGACAGTAGAGCTGAAAAGCATTTTATTGGGTTACATAGCAGACCGATTGATAGGTAGGGCCAGAGACTCTCTATCCAGGAATGGCCAAGTCCAAACCTGGATGGAGTTACGAGCAGTACTAATTAGGGAACATGGTGATCATACTCCGAAAGAGAGAATTTTAGATGAAATAACTCTGTGTGGATGATGAGGACACTGACGCCCTCTTGGAATCCAGCCAAGAGGACGCCAACACCACCGTAATTGCGCTCCATGATGGTGAAGGTGACCCAAATAAACCTTCACCACTCTAAAGCAGCATCCGATGCGATGCTCCTCCGGGTGGTAGAGAGGAAGGAAGACCTGGTTATGGTCCAGGAACCCTGGGTCCACCAGGGACGGGTACATGGACTGACACTAAAGGGCTACAAGCTATTGTTTGCCAAAGGCACAAGTAATATTAGATCTTGTATCTTGGCTAAAAACCCTTTGCGTATCTTTATCCTATCTAATTTCAGTGATGGGGATACTGTAGCAGCTGCTCTGGAGACCCCGTCCGGTATGGTTTGGCTGGTCTCGAGCTATATGGCGCATGACCAAGAGGGCAGTCCACCAAATGGCAAGGTGCGTGGCATTGTGTCCAGGGCGATAAGCACGAGGACGCCTATAATAATAAGTGCCGACGCCAATTCACACCACACCTCCTGGGGTAGTAGCGATACTAACGAGCGGGGTGAGTGTCTCTTCGATTTCATTTTAAATAATAATCTTGAAATTGTCAACAGGGGTTCAGAACCCACTTTTATTGTGTCTAACCGTAGAGAGGTTTTAGATGTAACATTGGTTAGTGCAGAGCACACCAATCTGGTTAGCGGTTGGAGGGTTGCGGATGACTGCTCCCTATCCGATCATCGCTATATTGACTTTAACATAGGGTTAGGTGTAAGTAGATTTAATCCTATAGTTAACAGAAAGAAGACTGACTGGGAGCTACAGAACAATGTACTCTGCATCTCCTTATCGACGTCTCCAACTATTAGAAATATTGGGGACATTGACTCTGCTGTGGAGATTCTAAGTGAATCGTTTCGCTGTGCCACTAATGTGGCTTGCAAACCAACGGTTTCCAGGGGAAGGGCCAAACCACCATGGTGGGGCCCGGAAATGGCACATTCACGAAAAGAATGTCGTAGGCTATTCAACGAGGCTAAACGATCAAGCGACTGGTCGACATACAAAACCTCGTTGAATCGCTTCAAGAATCTTGTCAGAAACGCAAAAAAGAGGTCTTGAAGGGCTTTCTGCAGTAATTTGGAGGGCTCATCTGAAACCAACAGGCTGCGTAAGATGCTATCAACCGCACCGGTTGTACCCAGCTACATACAGAAACCCTGTGGTATCTGGACCATGAGTAGTCAAGAGACGCTGAGCGTACTACTCGACACTCATTTTCCTGGTAGCCAGGCGGCACCTTTAACAGGCGCAGTCACAACTCCATTGGATATGGATAGGCTCCGCTGGGCTCTACACAGCTTCGATCCGTTCAAATCTGCGGGACCAGATGGAATAATTCCAGCGGATCCACAGAGAAATGCGGACATTGTCCTATATTGGCTCACAGTAATTTACAGTGAATGCCTTAGGAGGGCATATATACCTATATTTTGGCGTACGTGCAAGTTTGTCTTTATCCCGAAGGGGGGTAAGACGTCACACACCAAGCCTAAAGACTTCAGACCGATAAGTCTTACTTCTTTTTTACTCAAAACTTTAGAAAGGGTAATTGATATTCATCTGAAAATGACCATTCCGAATGAGCTTCTCTCCAAATTACAGCACGCCTACACCAAAGGCAAATCTGTGGAAACGGCACTACATTCTCTAGTGGGCCACATAGAAAAATCTCTTGAGTATAAGGAATTTACTATGGGGGCTTTTCTGGGCATAGAAGGTGCTTTCAACTATGTCAACCCCGATTCCATCATCAATGGGATGGTAGCAGTAGGGATTGATGACAATTTATGCCGGTTTGTTAGAAACTTACTAACTTTCAGGGTAGTCAGGGCCTCGATTGGGGATGTCACTGAGTATAGGGCAGTCTATCGGTGCACTCCACAGGGAGGTGTTCTGTCACCTCGGTTGTGGAACCTGACCATTAATTCGCTTTTGCTAACGCAGACAGATTATGACTGTCGCGTACGCGGATGCGTAGCGGTGGCGATATCGGGTAAGCACTTGGATACCATATCTCAGTGTATGGAGTCTGCGCTGGCTCTGCTGAGTAGGTGGAGTGTCAGCTGTGGGCTCGGCATCAACCCAGCCAAGACAGAGTCGGTGCTCTTCACTAGGAGGTACAAGACCGATAGCTTTATACACCCAAAGCTTAACGGCACCTCCTTGAAACTATCTAAAACCGCCAAGTACCTGGGTGTGATTCTGGATAGTAAGCTATCATGGAATCAGAACATACAGGCGAGAGCGGAAAGGGCCTTAGTATCTATTTATACATGCAAAAGGGCAGTAGGCCTCAAATGGGGTATCAACCCTAAGGGGATCAATTGGATCCTTGAGACTGTTATTAAACCAGTACTCTTTTACGGGGTATTGGTTTGGTGGAATGCGATGGATAAGCAGGCTCATCGCAGGACCTTTGAAAAAGTCTTTCGGGTCGTAGCGAGACTGATGACAGGCGCACTACGATCTACACCAACGGGAGCAATTTTTGCAATGCTAAATTGGCTCCCGGTTGACATTCTGGCCAGACAACTGGCTTTATTCTCTGCAGTCAGGTTGAATACAGTATTGTTAGCTTTAGTTGTCGTAGCAAGACTGACTTTTATTTTTCTTTCATTTTTAGTTTTACATTGTACCTTAATCTATGTTATTTAAATGCTCTCTTATCTATGTTCCTTAATCTATGTTATTTACTTGCTCTTAAATAAAATGAATATCTCTTAACATGACAATGTGAGATCTACACTTACAAGCTAACTTAATCATGAAGATGACTCTTAAATAATTATAATTATGACTACGTCTACAACTCGGCCGTCCTGAACTCTAGGATCTCCTGATACTAGCTTATTTGTCTATTCTGTTCGATTTACAGGTCCTACTCCGCGTTTATATACCATTCGCTTCCGCGGTAGGTGTCTGTCCCGTATTTTGTTCTACCTCTTGGTCGTCGTGTTCGTCGAACCGTCTTCTATTTATTTTAAGCCACGGTTTCATGTTTTGCGCTTCCCAAATCCCTTCGTACGGCCTTTGTGTTTGCTGAAAACCCTCAATGTCCTTGACACAATATCTGTCGTTGCCTAGCACTTTTATTACCCTAAATGGTCCTCTAAACCTTGGTAACAACTTACTTGAAACACCTACCACTGAGTTATGGTTTTTAATCATTACATAATCTCCCTCTTTATAAACCAGTGGTCTTTTCCGTTTCTCGTTAGCGTAATTCTCATTATAACCTTGAGTCCGTTTCTGAACTTCTTCAGCTTTTTTCCTGATCATATTCAATCCAAAATCATCTCTTTCTTTTTCCTTATCTACAATGTTTTCTTTTAGATTATCTACTAATTTAATTCTTTGAGCTATTCCAAATAACATAACACTTGGATATTGGTTAATACTCCTGTGAATCGTATTGTTCATTACATGTTCTACATCTGGCAGAGCCCAATGCCACGGCTTTTTTCCCTCTACTGTCCTTAATTTACTGATCATTGGTCCTAAGTCCCTGTTTACTCTTTCCACTTGACCATTTGCCTGTGGAGATCCTGTTGCAATCTTAATATGCTCAATATTATTCTCCCTTAAAAAACCTTCGAACTGCTCCGACGTGAAACAGCTACCTCTATCTGACACAACATAGTTCGGTCTACTATATGCTCTAAAATATTCAGCAAGGGCATCAATTGCCTCCTTGGACTTAGTTGTTTTAGTCGGATATAGTCGCACAAATTTCGTAAAACCATATATTACAACTAGAATATGTTTCTTCGTAGAATCTTTACTATTAATCGGTCCATAGTAATCTATATGAACAGTCTGAAATGGTACATTTCCTTTCGGCACCATATGAATAAAACCTTCTCGTTTTCCGGATTTTGCCGAAAACGTAATACATTTAAGACAGTTTTCTATATGATCCAGCACTTTTTTTCTAATTTTCGGGAACCAATAACTTCGTTTTATTATTTCCACGACTTTGTCTGATCCAACGTGGCCCATTTCGTTATGGTATTTGAAAAGGACATGTTTCTCCATGTGTTCGGGAATACAAAATAATAAATTGCCTTTTTCTTTCCTATATATCACACCATTTCTCATCTCTTAAAGTCCATGCTCCCCTCTACCTAACATTTCCCTTATTTTTCTCAAACCCTCGTCCTTTGTTTGGGTAATCAACAGATTATCTTCAAATGTATTTTCCTCGACTGACAGTATAGTGTTGCTTCTACTAAGACCATCAACGTGTTGCATTCTTTTGCCAGATCTGTGCTCTCATTTAAATTCATAGTTCTGTAATTCTAAAGCCCATCTGGCTATTCGTGGGTTTAGCTCTTTTTTATTCAGCGTCAACGTTAAGGAGTTGCAATCCGTTACCAGTTTAAAATGTATTCCTTGTAAATAAACTCTAAATCTCTTTAAAGCGTATATTATTGCTAGAGTCTCTAACTCGAAACTGTGATAACGAGATTCTACGTCTGTTGTTCTCTTTGAAAAGTAAAATATTGGATGAAATTTATTGTCGTTCTTTCTCTGCAACAATATCGCTCCAAAACCCAATGAACTGGCGTCGCAATGTAATTCTGTTTCATCTTTTGGATCGTAGTGTGCTAGAATGGGGGACTCTATCATTTTCTTTTTAGCATTTTGAATGATCCTAGCTCAGCATTTTGAATGATCAGAGCACATCCCTATGAAGCTTTGCACTTCTTGTACCCTTTTTGGCATTGGAAAATCCTGTATCGCCCTAATTCTATCATTGTCTGCCTTTATACCACGCTTTGATATTAAATATCGTAAATATTTAATTTCAGTCTGGAAAAAACTACATTTGTCTAGTCTTAGCTCCAACTTATTTTCCACTAACCGTCTAAAAACTTCTTTTAATATCTTCATATGTTCTTCTACATTTTGTGTCGCCACCATAATATCATCAAGGTATATAACGACTTTTCCGTCTTGTATCATGTCGCTAAATATTCTATTTATAAACCGTTGAAAAGTAAAGGGTGCATTTGTAAGTCCAAAAGGCATCCTTAGGAACTCAAACTGTCCTAACGGAGTTGTAAATGACGTATATTTTACTGAATCCTGATGCATATAAACATGATAGTAGCCATTTCTCAAATCCATTTTCGAAAATATACTTTTGTTTACTAATCTATCTAATAAATCGTCAATTACGGGTATTGGGAATTTCGTCTTAGTAGTAATTTTATTTAGTTCCCTAAAATCGACACACATTCTTAGATCACCTGTTTTTTTCTTTACCAACACTATTGGCGACGCATATTCAGACTCACTTGGACGTATGAAACCTCTCGCCACATGTTCGTCTAATATGGCCTGTAGTTGTGCACTTTCAGAATATGATAGCCTTCTTGGTGAGTAATTAAATACCTTCCGATCATCTACTATCAAACGCATTTCGCATTTAATTGATGGTTCGTTAGGCCGTTTTGGACTTACATATGAAACCTCAAATAATTTCTCAAAATCTGTTTTCTGTTTAAAAGTAAGTTGTTTTCCAAGATCATATTCCAATTTTATTTCTTCACATAAGCAACATCTGTCTATCAAAATTATCTTAATCAGTATACCCCCATCTATCAGCAGTGCTTAGCTTTGCTTGTTGTAACCTATCACTGATTTCATTTTCCTGTACAATCTTTGGCCTAAAATTCATTAAACTACTTCCTGAAGTGTTACTGCAATCTTTCTTGCTGTCCCGCTGTACACTTTCATTTCTCAGTTCTGTAATATTGTCCGTTTTAATTTCTTTAAAAGTAACAAGTTTTGTTTTACTTTGCTTAAGAAAATCCCTACCCAAACCATAGCGTATCCCATAGATTCATTATCAACGACCAGTAATTTCATTAAAACATTTTTATTAGCAAAAAAATTAAACATTTTATAACTCCACGTATATTCAATTTACTTTTATTAAGGCCAACATAACTTCTTTCATTGTTTTGCAATATTTCTACCGTTTTCGGAACGTACATCGGTCTAATGAAACTCACAGGACTGCCTGAATCTATGAGACATTCTAGAAATATACACACATTTTCATTATATTTTGTAAAAAACTTAACATTTAGAAAGCTTACATAATCATTTTGAACATCTTTCCGTTGAATTTTTTTGTACAAAGTGCAGTCTTTAGCTTGATGTCCCACAGCTCCACAAGCAAAAATGTGTCATCCTCTCGCTTCGGCTTGCGGCATTCGCTGGCTATGTGGCCTTTGCTATTACAGTTGTAGCATTTGACTTCACGTCTATTAGTTGGTTCTAGCGTATTCATCTTACCACTATCGTTATTCGCTCTATTATCTTGACTATATTTCCGCTGAGTGAGTTCAACATTATGAAATGCTTGAAGAACTTCATTTTTTGTAGTAAAACCACGTACTTTCGCCGTGTTCCGCAAACTAACATCAGGAATGCCCTGTGTAACATATTCGATGAACTCATCATCATCCACTTTAAGGCTGTTCGCCAACATAAGCTTTTCGGTAAAATATGTTTCAAACCTTTCGCCCCTTTGCCATCGTCGGTTTTGTATTTTATTTCGAATCTGTAATTTTGATTCCTTCGTACTAAACATTCTCTCCATGTCATTCAAAAACTCATCAAGCGGCTCACTCATATATTTCGGATTCGTATATAGCCACTCCTGCGCCTTACCCTTTAACTTGCTACATATCAGTGCACGCACAGTGTTATCATCTACCACATAATTTTGACGTATATTGTTTACGATTGATCGCCAAATTGTAAAATTGCTGTCACCATCGAAAATAGGTAAAAGTTCTTTCAACGTTTCAAAAGGAATGTTACTCGTACATTTTTTTTCCCTAGAACATTTATTTTCATTTATGTTGCACTCAGCCAACTCGTTTTCAAGTTCTAATAATCGTTTTTTCTTTTCTAGAATTTCTATTTGCCTTTTTAATATTTCAAGTTCTTCACGTTGTTTAACTGTCTCAGCTTTTTCATCGTTTTCTGCACTTTTCTCCATCTTGTCTTCTATATTTTCTAAAACTTTACTTTTTGCTGTCTCTACGTTGTCGTTACTATCGTAATCTCCGCTTTCTCCTTCACATTGTTGTGTCTCTACATTTTCCTTTTACATTTTAATCTCGTCATCATCTTTACTTTGTCTTTCATTTGTAGTGTAATCAAAAATGCCGTTGAAATCGTTGTTTTTGCATTCTTGTTTATCACCATTATTTTTTCCCGTTAGCGCTGCCGTTTCTTGCTGAGACATTTCGTCTTCTGGCATACACAAATCTTGAATACAAGTTTTTAATTTTTCAGGGTCACTTTGTATTCTGGAAATTATAATATTTTTGTGCCACTAGACTCAATGCCGTTGTTTTGACACCACAATTTCAAGTCTTTTAGCAATATGTTTTTTATGTCGGTGACCGATATACATAAGTGGTTGTGTATATCAAATTAAAAAAAATCAACACGCAAATTCGACCACTTCTGATTTGTTAGCTTTAGTTGTCGTAGCAAGACTGACTTTTATTTTTCTTTCATTTTTAGTTTTACATTGTACCTTAATCTATGTTATTTAAATGCTCTCTTATCTATGTTCCTTAATCTATGTTATTTACATGCTCTTAAATAAAATGAATATCTCTTAACATGACAATGTGAGATCTACACTTAAAACCTAACTTAATCATGAAGATGACTCTTAAATAATTATAATTATGACTACGTCTACAGTACGTCCATGGACTAGGACTGACTATGGGCATGCTAGGATTTTAAGAGAGCACTCGGAAATCCATGCCAACATTGACTACTGTGTACCAAGACCCTTCTTTGGTGGACTTTTCCGTTCCATTGTTGTTGACAGGGAACAGATGGACAGGCTTTTCTTTCCCGAGGATTCAGTTAGAGTTTTCACTGACGGATCCAAAAGGGGAACAAGAACGGGCGGAGGCTTCTATGTGGAGAACTTCAATGTAAGATCTCCATTCCGGCTCCAGGACGGTTGCACTGTCTTGCAAGCCGAAATCTCTGCTATTACTCGGGCAGCGAGATGGCTAAGGTACTATAGGATATCGAATGATATCTTCGTTGTTACCGATAGCAAAGCAGCCATCTCTGCTATTAGTGGTGTGTACAGTACATCAAAAACTGTGGTCGAATACCGACTGTCTATCAACGAGATAGCGAGACATTCGAGGGTGACACTGGTTTGGGTGCCGGGGCATTCTGGATGTCCAGGCAACCATACTGCGGATGAGATTGCCAGACAAAGGACTGAATTGAACAGTTCAATGATCAGTCACTTCACTGGCATTCCATTAGCGCGATGCAAGTTTCTGATTCAAAGCGAATCATACAAACTAGCTCAACTAGTGCGTGGCTAACTGTCTCGTGGCAAGAGCCACGTAGCACCATTACGATTTGCGCAAAACACGCGACCTTCTCAAGTTTGACAAGGCGCGCATGCGTCAACTGGTGACTGTTCTGACAGGACACTGTAGCTTTGGGACTCATGCGAGGAGGATGGGTCTAATATACAACGACTATTGCAGAAGCTGCAATGATGAAGAGGAGGAAGAAACTGTCCTCCATATTTTCTGTCAGTGTCCTGCCCTTGCTAATGCAAGGGCAGCGGCGCTGGGCTCCCGATTCCTGTCAGACTTAGACAGCCTGGCAAACATGGAGCTTTCAGGGGTATCATCCTTCCTCAGGGGTACAGGATGGTTTGAAACGGCGGAGGACATCCCTTAGGAGGTCCTTTGCTTAAGGGCATCACAAAGGGACCGAATTGACGGACCCAAGTGGATTGTCCCGCCAGGGACAACGGCCCTCTAACCTAACCTAACTCTGTGTCGATGCACAGATGGAATTAACAAATTTTATTGTAAATTAAATGAACTTCTAGTTAGACTTAACAATTCCTACTTGCTGGATGACAGCTTAAAGACAATTCAAGCTACAAGGAATAAAAATCTGGTTTTAGAGACATTTAAACGAAACTTACCTGAGCCGGTAAAGGGAATAATCGTTAGTAGAAATCCAGCTAACATGGCAGAAGCTTATGCAATAATAGAAGAAAATGGTTATTTAAATTTTTCTCTTTCATTCAATAGCGCAAATCGCCATAATAAGAAACAGTTTCAAGGCAATAATACTGATGGCTGTAGAAGAAATGATTCAGGAATAAGAAATTTTCGTTATCCACAACGAAGGGGAAACTTTTAGCAAGTGGATAGTTGTCAGCCAAATAATCAGAATCTAGGAAATAATTATAGAAATAATGCAGGGCAAGGATCTTCGCAACCACGTAGAGACCATATTCCGGACAATCGCGAAGGTTAAACATACCAATACGTTCGAAATGAACCATATCAAGCAGTGGAACCAATGGACATTTCGAATACTTTTCAAAATTTTCGGACAAAGGGCCTTCCAGATACATGCCCTATATAGTTATCGATAACCCGATTAGGAAACTTAGATTTATAATAGACACTGGGGCAGAATTTAGCATTATTAATCCTGGAGTATGTAATGCAAAATGGAAATCGCCCATAAATATAACACTTAAGGCATGTAAAAATAACATTATAATTAGGAAAAAGTGTACAATAACACTTTTTAAAGAGTTTAGACTCGAAAACTTTTACGTAGACTTTTTAGAATACAATTTCGCTGATAGATTTGATGGGCTCATAGGTAATAACATTTTAGTGAGCCTTGACGCCAATATTTCCTACAAAGACCGAGTAATGTCGACAGAAAACAGCATAATTAAATTATTCTTTAACAAAGAGGTGGAAGAATATTACAGTCGTTCTGCTAATGATTTAGGTATTTTTACAAGTGAAGAAGCAAATATTTTTCATAACACTATACAGTCAAAAGATTTGATGCAATACATAAATGTATACCACATTAACAAAAGGGAAGTGAAAAGCTTGAGAGGTTTACTTTTTAAATACACTAATACATTCTATAAAGAAAATGACGATTTGACTTTCACCAATGAAATTAAATATAAAATCAAAACTACGAACGATATTCCAATTTATACCAAATTATACAGATATCCACAGGTACATAGGGAAGAAGTTGACAGACAAATAGCAGAAATGTTGAAGCAAGGTATTATAAGACCTTGTCGAAGCCCGTATAATGCACCTATATGGGTAGTACCCAAAAAGAAAGACACGTCAAACGTTCAGAAGTGGCGTATAGTCGTTGACTATAGGAAGCTCAATGCTTTAACTGTCGATGATAAATTCCCCATGCCAAACATGGAGGACAAATTAGGACGAAGTAATTACTTCACCACGATCGATCTGGCCAAGGGTTTTCATCAAATAGAAGTGGATCCTCTGGATATACCTAAGACAGCATTCTCTACTTCGACAGGGCACTATGAATTCTTGAGGATGCCCTTTGGGTTAAAAAACTCTCCCGCTACTTTTCAGAGAATGATAAAAAACGTCCTTGCTGATTACATAAATAAAATTTGCGTCGTTTATCTTGATGACGTTCTGGTATTTTCGACATCGAAGAACACTTGAATTCGCTAAGGCTGATTCTTCAACGCTTAAGTGAAGTTAATCTCAAGATACAACTTGACAAATGTTCATTTTTACAAAGACAAACTGAATTTTTGGGACATTTGGTTACTGATAATGGTATTAAACCAAATCTTCAGAAAGTAGAGGCAATCCAAAAAATAGAGCTACTAAAAACAGAAAAAGAAATTAAATCGTTTTTGGGAATTACTGGTTATTACCGGAAATTCATTGGAGACTACTCGAAAGTACCCTATCATATGACGAAGTATTTGAAGAAAGGTGTAAAAATAAATACTTCTGACAAAGATTACATTAATGCATTTAAGAAACTCAAACAGCTCCTGATGAATGACCCAATTCTCATCTATCCTGATTATTCAAAGAGATTCACCTTAGTCACAGATGTATCAAATTTTGCTATTGGCGCTGTTTTAATGCAAACCGAAAAAGTTGTTTCATATTATAGTAGAACATTGAATGAACACGAACGTAGGTATTCTACAATAGAAAAAGAACTACTAGCTATAGTAGCAGCAACTAAGTATTTTAGACAGTATTTATGGGGTAGAAAATTCACTATTAAAACGGATCATAAACCTTTGGTTTGGCTGGATTCATTAAAAGAGCCAAATCTTAAACTGCAACGATGCAAAATTAAATTAAATGAATTTGATTATGATATCGTGCATGTTAAGGGAAAAACAAATGTGGCGGATGGTTTGTCAAGATTACCAAATGTAGAAATAATTAATGGTAAATTGGTTTCAGAGGAAGAAGACCAAAACGATACAAGTTCAAATTGTGCGACCATACATAGCGGTGAAGAGGACAACTCTTGCCATATTTTTATTACGAAAAAACTGATTAATGTTTACAAAAACCAACTATATTTCCAAAAGGGATATACAGAAAAATTCGTCATGCAAGTTAAGAATAGAAAAGTAAACAATTTTATTACACTCACTGACAATAGTGACATATTAACGATACTGAGGAAAGTACTGAAAGATAAAGGCGTCATGTGTATTTTTTGCGAAGACGATCGACTTTTTGTACAACTTCAGGATGTTTGTGTACAATTTTTTTCCAGTAACAGAAAAAAATTAATTGAATTTACGGATAGAGACGAAGCCTTAAAAATAATAAAAGACGAACACTTGAGGAACAATTATCGTGGCATTAATGAAATATTTGGAGAGCTGAAATTTAAATATTACTTCCCTGGATTGGTGAACTTGATAACGAAATTTATAAATAATTGACAAGTTTGTCAATTAGCTAAATTCGATAGAAGACCTGCAAAGGTTCCATTTGAGGTGACTGAATCACCAGGCTGTTTTAACGACATTGTCCACATGGATATTTGGTTCCCATTTCGAAACGTTATGTTTTTAACAACTATAGATAAATTTGCAAAATACGCAACAGTACATAAACTAACCGATAGAACATGGCTTTCTATACTAACTGCACTCAAAGAAAGAATAAGATTTTTAGGGAAAATGAGAAAACTTGTCTATGACAATGATAGGTGCATGCTTCACGAATCTGTTAATTTGTTTTTAACTGAAAATAGCATTGAAACTCATGTAACGACCGCTCACCACAAGACGGGTAACGCAGACGTCGAACGTCTACATGGCACACTAAATGAACACATTCGAATTATTACAGCTGATACAACGGTGACAGATGAAGATACTGAAGACAAAATATATACGATAATTACAATTTACAACAACAGTATTCATTCAACGACTAAACTACGACCCATGTATTTTATTGAGAAAAATTTCGACAAGGAAAAGATCCAAGAGCTTGCAGAACAATTTAGGAGATACAAAACTTTTAAAATTAATAGATTAATCGAAACAAAAATTTTGACTTGACCGATACAATTGTGCGGAACCGAAACATACAGAAAAATAGTCCTAAATATAGAAGACTCTTACAATTAAAGAAAGACGGTAATTATATAATAGACACTTGTAATAAGAGAAATAAGAAATACTACAGAACTCAAATGAAACGCAGGTTCAAACAACAGATTTAATACTTTTTGCAGAATGGACCTCTTCACTATTATCATACTGATACTGGTGGCAAGATCAATGGCAAACAAAATTGAAACTTATCACATAAATCCAGATAATGGATTTGTGATTTATAAAATGGAACCCGAAGCAGTGGTAGACAAATACTTTAATGTGTTGCATATTGTGGATTTGGAGGTTTTCGAAAATTGATTAGAAAAGCTGTAGAAAAATTTGGTAAAACTCAACCTCATTGACGAACACGATATCGATTTGATTCGACGTGAAATGAAACTGGCAAGAACAGCTCTATCAACACTAATTCCAAACTCCTATGGAAACAACAGAGCAAAAAGAGGACTGATTAACATTGGCGGATCGTTTTTAAAAACGTTATGGGGAACAATGGACGATGATGACGCAAAGGAAATTTATAATCATTTGATAACATTAGACGACAACGCAAAACAGATAACTGACTAAATGAACAAGCAAGTAGAAATCAATAACGAACTAATTAAGAATCTTGATAATGTAGTGAAAAGTGTTAACAAGCAGCAAAATAAATTGAGTAAGTTTTTGTCAAATGTTACAGCTAGAACAAACAAAGCCCTGAATGTTGTGGAAAAGTTTAGGTTTGTTTTGCAAACATATGCCGATCTTAATATTCTGAACAAATAGATAGAAAAAATATCAGACGTTGTTATGATGAGCAAACAGAACATATTACCGCATGACATACTGACTGAAGAAGAAAGGATTAGATACAATATAACGGTGGAAACTTTACCTTACCTTAAAACAAGCATAACAATTGTTCTTTCTTCAAGCAGAATAATGAGTGTAAACTTAAAATAAATAAAATTCCAATAATTAAAGAAATTAAAACAGGCCTTGTGATAATAAAATTAATTGAACTTACTAAAATAGATCACAATTGTAATGATCATCCATATTTTGTTAAAGGTAACAACATAATTCGATTTGTTATCTGTACAATTAAAATAAAAGAATATGCCTTTGAGAATTTGTTCGATAGATTTGATCATGGAGTTGTTATACCTTTGAATTATGTAAACTTTACAGGGTTTGTTAATAACATTACTTTGGAAGAACTTCATTTCCAGAATATTAAGAATAGAGAAATCATTAAATACATAGAATTTAAGAATAATGTAACATAAGGCTCTACTATAAGCTTTATACTATTAATAATAATTGTATTTCTATTAATAATAATTGTATTTCTAACCATAAAAACAAAATGTTGTGAAGGGAGAAATAACAAATTAGAACTTAAATTAAAAGATTACCGCGATCCATTTGCCCGGAGTGCAAACACTAAAGGTAATATTACACTTACTATTATCATTTTATTTCCGTTCCCACAAAACTGTTAGACACAAACGTTTGCGCATTCTTTTAATTTCAATTTTAAATCTAGACATAACTTTTTAAACAAACAAACTTCTACTGTTACAATTCGAAATACCAGCAGTAAATGTGCTTACTATGCGCTATGTTCTTTCTCACCACTGATTCAATTTGTTTTTTAAGCATGATTTGTCATTAAGATACATACTTTTAAGATTCAGTTTTAAATAAAGACTCAAAAACAACAGTCATAGTTGTTTTAATTATTAATATATATATATATATATATATATATATTTATGTACATATACATTTATATATATATACATATATATATATATATATATATATATATATATATATATATATACATATATATATATATATATATATATATATATACATATATATATATATATATATATATATATATATAAATATTTATGTATCTATATATATATATACATATATATATATATATATATATATATATATATATATATAAATATATATACATATACATATATATATATATAAATATATATATATATATATATATATATATATATATATATATATATATATATAGATATACATATTTATATACATATATATATATATATATATATATATATACATATTTATATACATATATATATATATATATATATATATATATACATATTTATATACATATATACATATATATATATATATATATATATATATATATATATATATTTATATATTACACATATATATATATATATATATATATATATATATATATATATATGTATATATATATATATATATATATATATATATATGTATATATATATATATATATATATATATATATATATATATATATATATATATATATATATATATATGTATATATATATATATTTTTTTTCCTTTAAAAAAAAAAAAAAATATATATATATATATATATATATATATACATATATATATATATATATATATATATATACATATATATATGTTTGGTACGGGCTATGGGCTTGTGGAATCATCGGTTTATTTCCTTAAAAATGAGGAAGGACTACGCGTTACCGTGAATGGAAATCGATACAGAATCATGATTAATGAATTTTTGGTGCCAAAACTTCAAGATATGGATGTAAACGAAATGTGGTTTCAACAGGATGGTGCCACTTGTCATACTGCGGGCGAAACAATGGACTTATTGAAAAAACATTTCAACGACAATATTATTTCGAGAAACGGACCGGTGAATTGGCCTCCGCGTTTGTGTGATTTGACGCCACTCGATTATTTTTTGTGGGGATACCTGAAATCATTGGTTTACGTGGATAAACCAGCAACGATTGACTCTTTGGAAACTAGTATTCAACGTGTCATTGCTGAAATACGCTCTCAAATGCTTGAAGAGGTGGTCGAAAATTGGACCTCCAGAATGACCTTTGTGCAAAATAGTCGTGGTGGCCATATGCCCGAAATTATATTTAAATGTTAAATGACAAGAAATTTTTTACCAAATAAAAAAATTTTTTTGGCATGTGTTTTATTTAAATTTCAAATCAGCAAGCTCTTATAAAAACACCCTTTATTTAGTTCATAGTCACCTCTTCAAAAAGTCGCATTATTGATCGATTTTAAATATATTAAAGGCAATATTGGATTATATATGTCTCTGAAACTCCACGAAATTATTCTTGTCGTTTTTGCCATCTTTTATAAATATGGTTACAACGTCTTTAATCACCCTTGGTGTATCATTATTACTGAGCCACTGAGCTACTGAGCTATTAAATGAACTAGCTCAGTAAACTGAGCTGAGCTTAAATGAGCGCTCATTTCAATGAGCTAAAAAGCACAACTCTAACAAGTGCTGATCAGCGACTGGTTTGATTTACTTTAACGAAAAATAACAAAGCAACATCCGAACTCTAATTATCATAAGCGGCACGAAGAAGCTTATAGTATACGTGTGTCAACTTCGCGCAAACAGAATATTATGGCTATACACGCGTGTATAACATTTAAAAAAATGCCCACCACTGATGTATATAAATATATAAGCTGAGGGAAAAATCTAATCTAATCGGACTTAAATCAAGTCGGAAACATCATAAAAGTCTGTTAAGCTTGAAAATTCTAAAATCAAGCCGAAAATCTTATTTTATTATTTTATCTAGACGATATGTTGAATCAGCAAATGTATTCTTACACTCGATGGCTTTAAAATAACAACAAATGCCTCTATCAGCATATGTACATATATGTTAGGCGTCTACACGGTGTGCTGAAAGTACCAAATTTTTTAAAGTCAACATATGTCAGCAAATGAAATGTCAACATATGAGTAAGCATACAATTTTTGTGTCCACACGATATATTAAATTACTAATTTGTGTCAATTATGGCTTTTAGTGCAAAAATTAATATATTTGCACTAAAAGAGATTTTATAAAAACAAAAACAATGTCATCAGAGGATGTATACTCGTATCTAGCCGTTATTCTGACTGCATTTGTTTTTGATGGTGATGAAGAATTAAAAGAAAAACGACGCAGAATTTGGCAAAAGAAATGGATAGAAAGAAGAGAGGAGGAGGGGTTCTGTGCAAAATTATACAAGGAGTTGAAGGAAGACCAATTTATATAAGTATGGATATTCAACAGTTTAACAATTTACATAGTTTGGTGTCTCCATTAATTACAAAACAGGATACTGTAATGCGTAAAAGTATAACAGCAAGGGATCGACTAATTTTGACACTTCACTTAGGTAGTGCTGATTCGTTTTCTTTCCTACAGTATCTGTTTCGTATTCCTAAGCTAACTATTAGCACCATTATTCCAGAAGTGTTGGATGCGATTTATACAGTGCTTTTAGACCAGATACTGGCATTTCATAGCACAATTGTGCTGAGATCATTCAAACGTATTCTTGCCCTCTTTAATTTAGTCGTCGATGAGACAGCGACGAATGAATATCAGGCGGATGCTTACGAATTTTTTGTATATATTTTTCCAGAATATTTTCCCAGCAAACAATTTCAGTCATGATGATGTGCGAAAGATATTTTGTCATAAATAATCCTTTCAATAACATACAATGCCTTTTATACAATTTTTTTCCAATAACGAACTATACTAATTCTCCTAATTTAGTAATACACCAAGTTTATTAATTAGTCTGTGTAAAATATTATCAAAAATAAATTGTATTACAGGATGTTAATTTTCACAACAGGCTATATGTTCAAATCTGCGAAACTACAATTATTCTTTTTTATTTTTATATTAATAAATGAACGTGATTACATTCTATTTATTATTTTTGAGAGTGGAATATTAGGAATAATTTTCATAGTCCTTAAACCAGCAGAACGGATCAGTACTGATTTCGAGGCCGCTACGCCATCTCATCAGCGTTCTTTGTTCAATTTTTCCACTGTTTCAAGTGGTGCTAGTTAGTAGGAATATCAACTATTTAACCAATGTTTTTAACGAAAATTGAATATGAGAAGTTCCCACATTCATATTTTCAAGTTATTACCTTTTTGGTAGTACGAAATTCCCCAACCCTGACGATTAATATTCCCAATATTACATGTATCTCTTTCGCTTTTTCCAGAGCCATCGGCTGCTGATATCTAAAGCTTTTTCTTATTTATGTTCAAGGAATTGCATTTCTAGTTAACAATTTGTAATGAACATGTAAACAAGTGCGCGTGCCCTCGCAATGTTTTAAATTAATGTATGAATTTCTATTTTAATAGTGAACCTTTATTTATGTAAATTGTATTACAGGATGTTAATTTTCCCAACAGGCTATAGGTTCAAATCTGCGAATATTAATCGTCGTCATATTTAATTTTCGTTAAAAACATTGGTTAAATAGTTGATATTCCTACTAACTAGCACCACTTGAAACAGTGGAAAAATTGAACAAAGAATGCTGATGAGATGGCGTAGCGGCCTCGAAATCAGTACTGATCCGTTCTGCTGGTTTAATGACTATGAAAAATCTTCTTAATATTCCACTCTCAAAAATAATAAATAGAATGTAATCACGTTCATTTATTAAAATAAAAATAAAAAAAAAATAATTTGTAGTTTCGCAGATTTGAACCTATAGCCTGTTGGGGAAATTAACATCCTGTAATACAATTTACAAATATAAAGGTTCACTATTAAAATAGAAATTCATACATTAATTTAAAACATTGCGAGGGCACGCGCTCTTGTTTACATGTTCATTGCAAACTGTTAACTAAAAATGCAATTTCTTGAACATAAATAACAAAAAGCTTTAGATATAAGCAGCCGATGGCTCTGGAAAAAGCGAAAGAGATACATGGAATATTGGGAATATTAATCGTCAGGGTTGGGGAATTTCGTACTAACCAAAAAGGTAATAACTTGAAAATATGAATGTGGGAACTTCTCATATTCAATTTTCGTTAAAAACGTTGGTTAAATAGTTGATATTCCTACTAATTAGCACCACTTGAAACAGTGGAAAAATTGAACAAAGAACGCTGATGAGATGGCGTAGCGGCCTCCAAATCAGTACTGATCCGTTCTGCTGGTTTAATGACTATGAAAAATATTCTTAATATTCCACTCTCAAAAATAATAAATAGAATGTAATCACGTTCATTTATTAAAATAAAAATAAAAATAAAAAATAATTTGTAGTTTCGCAGATTTGAACATATAGCCTGTTGGGAAAATTAACATCCTGTAATAAAATTTACATAAATAAAGGTTCACTATTAAAATAGAAATTCATACATTAATTTAAAACATTGCGAGGGCACGCGAGTTATTTGTTTAAAGGAAAACACTGTTTGAATTTTTATTTTTGCGTCTTCGTTTTATTAAATGAATCTTAAGACTAAATTATTTTCTAAAATCTTTTTAACAACTATCCAGAATTTATTTTCGTTTTCTTACATTTAAAAATTCTTACTAAGCAAAATCGATCGTAAAATTTTGTATCGATTGTGTTTGGTTATTTTCTTTTTGTTTATTTAGAATTTTATTGTGCAACGGCACTTTGTTTCATGTCAATGCCTTGGCTTAAAAATTATACTTGAGTAATCAAATTTTAAGGTTTTGTTTATTTTCTTTAATTTTTATGGTGCAACGACACTTTGTTTTGTGTCGATGCCTTTGCTTAAAAATATGCTAGTTATTTAAATTTAAAGTGAAAGTCTATATGTGTTTGGTTGTTTTTTTATGTATTTCAAAACTTGAGGCAACGGCACATATTTTTCTAGTGTAGTTGACTTTTTGTAAATATTAAAGTTATGAATGTTGGTTTAAGTATTTTGAAATTATTCCGGAGATATCGCTAGAATCCACGGGGGGTGGTTGTGGAATTACATATGTAACTCCTCGCCCGTTAGATGAAGGATTCTCCCGAATTCTCTCGTTTACAACAACCGTTTCTCTTTTTTTTGTGTATATTATTATTACCGATATTATTTTCGATGTTTATCGTGCAATTATTAAACGTAATGATATAATTTTTATTTAATTCTACGTTCCTTTTATTATTACAATTATGATGAAGTTCTGTGTTTTTTGCGTTAACAATCAAAATTGTGTCATCAGTTAGTGTTTCTATTCTAGTTTCATTATTTTTTATCCAATAACAATTATTATGAAATATACAATTTTTGCTTATCTTTAAATCCTTAAATATTTTTTCCTCTTCATATGTGAATATAATGTCGTTTATTTCCGTAACAAGTTCTTTACTTTGGTCTATTTCGAGTTCGTCCTTATTTGGTAAGGCTATAATTAGTTTTACTGTGGTACGAATGTAACTTTCTGGTATCTTTATAGCCAAAACTATTGTATCATCTTCGTAAAGTAATACTCCCATCTTGATGAGTTTTAGTTTGTAAAAATCAATACTATTCTTTTCTATTTCTTCAGTTGTCAGTATTGAGGGATGGAATATATTATATTTTGCGAATGCTATATTATCTTGAATCTGGTCTATATTTCCTTCTAGCATTCTTAACTTCATAATAAGGTTATGGAATTCTAATCCGTCAAATACCTGATCGTATGATTTTTGTATACTGTTAATTGTGGTTCTTATTTTCTGTCTGTCTTCGTCTATACTATTCTTGATTAATATAATACTCTTGTTAAAATGTTCGTTAATAACTATCTGTTTATTTGTGGTTGTAATAATGTTGTGATTATTACCAACAGTTACTTCTAAATGCTTTAATATGTTTTGTCGGTCCTCGTCGTCCATAAGTCCGAACAACCATTTTTGTGCAGATCCTATTGCGTTCAGGAGACCACGTTTTTTCCTATTTGGTATTGGAATTATTGATTGTAGTTTTGCTTTAGCAATTTTTATTTCATTCTTTATGCTTAATTAAATTGTTGTAAATAACGATTTGCTTTACTTCATTATTTTCTGCATAAAATGGCGTACACTTTATTGTGCTATGGTATATGTTATTGTAATGGTAAATGGCTTTACTCATCTGTTCTATTATTGGTATTTTTTCTTCGATATTTAATGTTCTAATTTTTTCGGATATTTTGTTGTTTAGTCTTTCCGCATCTGCATTGCCAGTATGGCTGTTTGGTTTCGTGAAGTGAAAATCAATACATTCTTTTCTTAAGAAGTCCTTAACATTTGCGTTATTAAATTCATTATCGAATACAAATTTTTTTAT
The DNA here is from genome assembly GCA_951800035.1 of Linnaemya tessellans. Taxonomy (NCBI): domain Eukaryota; kingdom Metazoa; phylum Arthropoda; class Insecta; order Diptera; family Tachinidae; genus Linnaemya; species Linnaemya tessellans. The sequence continues at coordinate 82,922,155 of OX637535.1, forward strand.
TTTGCCCTTTATTGACAGAAATTCTTGAATCTTAGAGACGAGAGTTCTACTATTTCTATCCATTAGTGGGAAAGATATTGCGTGTTTTGAGAACTTATCGACAAAAATTACGAAAGGTTGCCTACTATTTATATATGTATCTATATGAATTATTTCGTTTTTACTTTTGGGTGTTTCTGTTAAAGCAAACTCATTTTTTATAGGTTTCCTATCGTACTTCCCACCAGTACATATGTCGCAATTATTGATAATTTTATGAACACTTTCTTTTAATTTTGGGTTATAAATTTTGGTTTTCATGCCTTCGTATGTTGCTATAATACCAGCGTGTCCGGTTTCGTTTTTATGGAAAAGTGCTATTTGCTTACAGAGTTCGTCTTCGTTATGGATGTCTTCTGGGAACACTTAATAAATTTTAGAGGGCTTCCATTGAACTTTTTTATTGTTGCTTGTTGTATTTTATTATATTCATGATCGTTCGTATCGGCATATATTGAAATTTTTCCTTTTGAAAAGTACTTTGAAATTAATCTTGCTATAGCATTTTGCGATAAATCCTTTAGATCTACAAATAGTCTCTTATTATTAAATATACGCTCAAATTCCTTACGTTTTGTGTGTAGAAAGATTATCTGTTGGCGGAATCTATTCACGACGGTAGTAAGTATAGGAATGTGATCATTAAACTCTTCTTTTTTTGAATGGGTTGTTGCAAGCGCCAAAGAACTCCCATTGTCACTTTCGAGGTTGGTTATGTCGTTAAGACAATTGATTTCAGAACATTCTGTATTTATTCGACTTAAAAAGTCCGTTATTTTATTGTCTTTGCCTTTTATATGTTCGATTCTGGCATCATATTCTCCCAAATTGTAGGATCCATCTTTGTAGCCTTGGATTTATATCCTTTCCAGCGAATTTAGTGTGCAGCCATTTCAGCGGCTGATGATCTGTTTGCAGATCGAATTCTCGACCATATAAGTAAGGCCGGAAATATTTAACTGTCCAGACAATGGCCAGCAATTCTATTTCGACCGTAGAGTAATTACGTGCGTGTTTATTTAGTGTTCTAGGTGCATATGCAACTGGGTGGCCTTCCTGTGTTAAAACTGCTCCCACAGCAAAATTGCTTGCATCCGTTATCAATTTGATTTTTTTTGTAAAATTTGGATATCTTAGAATAGGGGTTTGAGTTACTATATCTTTTAACTTTTCGAAGGCGAATATATAGTTTGGATCATTTTTATTGACTTTTTCGTCTTTTCGCAAATATTGTATCATTGGTGCCGCTATTTTAGCATAATCCTTGATAAACTTTCTATAAAATCCTGTCATACCCAGGAAGGATTTTATTTGCTTCTGGTTGACTGGCAATTTTAAATTTCGAATTATATCGATTTTTCGATTATCTGGTTTGACACCATCTGTCGTCAGGATGTGACCGAAAAATAAGGTTTCTTTCTTAAGAAAGTCACATTTGTCGGGTTGAATCTTCAAATTTGCCCGTCTGAGGGCATGTAAGACAAGCCTCACATTAGAGATATGTTCCTCCAGGGATGTACCGAAAATGAAGATATCGTCCATGTAGACGACGCATATCTTATTAATATGCCTCCTCAGAACCGAATTGATTAGTCTTTGGAACGTGGAAGGGGCCATCTTTAGACCAAAGGGCATCCTGATAAACTCATAATGCCCGAATGGTGTTGAAAAGGCTGTTTTAACCCTATCCCCTTCGTTAACTTTTATTTGATAAAAGCCTTTTGCCAGGTCTAAGGTCGTAAAATATTGTGACCTCCCTAGCTTATCAAGAATGCTGTTTAAATTCGGTATCGGAAATTTGTCGTTAACAGTATTTGCATTCAAAGCCCTATAATCGACGACTAGGCGCCATTTCGTTTTGCCTGAGATATCAATTTTCTTTGGCACAATCCAAAGTGGACTGTTATAAGGTGAGTTACTGTGTGTTATGATTTTTTGCTCTAGAATGTCATTGATTTGTCGTTCTATTTCTTTTTCGTGGATCTGTGGGTACCTATATATCTTTGAGAATAAAGCTATATCGGTTTTTGTGTTGATTTCGTGTTTTACTATTTCGGTTGCTGTTAATTTGTCTCCCTCTTTATAAAAAACATCATTAAATTCATCTAATATTTTATTTACTTCGTTCTGCTCTTTATTGTTTAGATGGCTAAGATCAATGGAGTTTTTTATGTATATCTCATTAACCGGTTCCATCGCTCTAATTTCTTCGTATGAAAAGGACTGTATATTATTTTCGAAAAATATTTTGTTTCCGAATATTTCGATATAACGATCATATGAGTTGATTCTGGATTTAAATGGGATTAGAAAATTCTGTCCGATGATTGCATTGTAACTTTTGCTGTGGAAATCTACTATCTTCCATGAAATTGTCCCTATGGAGTTAAATTCTTTTGGTATTGGTGTAGTGATGCATAGTGTAACTTCAATAATACCATTAATTGTTTTGTAATATAATTTATTTTTTAAAAGTTCTGGTATGAAACCCGAAAGTGCTGTTGGCTTGATAATGCTTGTATCTGATCCAGTATCTATTAAGCACTTCAATACCTGCCTACCAATATTAACTGTTATTATTGGTAATTTTGATCCGGAGGCTGAATTGTAAAATTTACCTCACCATTAGGATTTTGATTTTGTTGTTGAATATTGTCGATTTCCATATAATTATTTGTTCGAGTAAGATTAGATTGATCTACGCTCATAAGAGATTGGAGAGTTTGGCCTGATCGATTTGATTTATGATTGTTGTGGCTGGCATTTTTATTAGCTAAATTTTTGTAAGAATAATTCCTAGTGTGGTGCTGGTTTTGGTGGTTAGTTGGTACGAAATGATTGTTATTGTTTTTTGATCAAAAAGTTCTCTTAAACTACTCACTTTCATGCTTGTACACCTGTTGAATACCTGTCCGTATGAAGTTTTTGGTTTGTACTGCTCTATAAGTTTCTCCTTAATTTCGTTCCATGTTGGGTTGCTACCAATTTCCTTCACATAGTATGCTGCTTCTCCTGTTATTTTTTCATTGATTATTATGGATAGTGCCAGGTTCATCAATTCTGTGTTGTATCCTGGGCATAGCGAAACTACTGCTTCCACTGACCTGATGAAGGGCATCGCACTGTTGTTTTCATCGAGACATCGCAGTTGTCTGAATTGTTGTAGTACATCTTTTGGTGTTAGTAGTACCTGCTTTATTTGTTGGTTTTCTTGCTTTTGTTGTGCCACCATTTGCTCCTGTTGGATTATTACCTCCTGCAATTGCTTTATTTGTTCGCTTAATTCGTTAACGTTGTTTATAGCGTTGAGTTGTCGGTTTGCATCAAATTCTTCGTGTCGTGACATTGTTTTGTTTTTTTTTCTTTATTTCTTTAATATTGTTTTATTTATTCACTTTTAGTATTAATGTATAAACACGTATGTAAAGTATTTGTTTAAAATTGTCCTTTTATTATATAAACATATACATATATAGTTAATATTATTATTTTATTCTTTAGAATAATATGAGTTAGGTTCTTTTATCTTAGTCCTTAGGGTAAGACAACGTTGACTGCGCCAGTTATTTGTTTAAAGGAAAACCCTGTTTGAATTTTTATTTTTGCGTCATCGCTTTATTAAATGAATCTTAAGACTAAATTATTTTCTAAAATCTTTTTAACAACTATCCAGAATTTATTTTCGTTTTCTTACATTTAAAAATTCTTACCAAGCAAAATCGATCGTAAAATTTTGTATCGATTGTGTTTGGTTATTTTTTTTTTGTTTATTTAGAATTTTATTGTGCAACGACACTTTGTTTCATGTCAATGCCTTGGCTTAAAAATTATACTTAAGTAATCAAATTTTAAGGTTTTGTTTATTTTCTTTAATATTTATGGTGCAACGACAATTTGTTTTATGTCGATGCCTTTGCTTAAAAATATGATAGTTATTTAAATTTAAAGTGAAATTCGATATGTGTTTGGTTGTATGTATGTTTGGTTGTTTTTTTATGTATTTCAAAACTTGAGGCAACGGCACTTATATTTTTCTAGTGTCGTTCACTTTTTGTAAATATTAAAGTTATGAATGTTGGTTTAAGTATTTTGAAATTATTCCAGAGATATCGCTAGAATCCACGTGGGGTGGTTGTGGAATTACATATGTAACTCGCGCACTTGTTTACATGTTCATTGCAAATTGTTAACTAAAAATGCAATTCCTTGAACATAAATAACAAAAAGCTTTAGATATCAGCAGCCGATGGCTCTGGAAAAAGCGAAAGAGATACATGGAATATTGGCAATATTAATCGTCAGGGTTGGGGAATTTCGTACTAACCAAAAAGGTAATAACTTGAAAATATGAATGTGGGAACTTCTCATATTCAATTTTCGTTAAAAACATTGGTTAAATAGTTGATATTCCTACTAACTAGCACCACTTGAAACAGTGGAAAAATTGAACAAAGAACGCTGATGAGATGGCGTAGCGGCCTCGAAATCAGTACTGATCCGTTCTGCTGGTTTAAGGACTATGAAAATTATTCCTAATATTCCACTCTCAAAAATAATAAATAGAATGTAATCACGTTCATTTATTAAAATAAAAATAAAAAAAAGATCTACATTAGCCCCAGTGAAATGCGCATAGGAACTAGCTAAAACCCCTCAATAATCAATTTTGAACTTTTTTTGTAAATTTGGGAAAAGAATCAGCACGAATAATATTAAACAATTTTGTGAAAAACAACAAATACCCAAATATATAAAATTAACTATAAACGTTGCGAGTGCCAGCGCAAAAATAACAAAATGTTGTCAACACTGCGAATAATTAGCTGTTGTTGTTTTCTTTGTCTCTTACACCTACAACTAGAGTTGGAAAAAAGACAGCCAGTTGTAGTATGACATAGTAAGAAAACAAAAAGGGAAAAAGTGATTATTGAGTTCTTGTTATAACTTTGATATTTACTTAAACTTCTGATTCAATTGAGTCGAAGTTTAAAATAATATCTTTAGTTATTCTAAGAAATGTTGGGTAAAGGTTCCCTGATGATCTGCATTAGCCCCAGTGAAATGCGCATAGGAACTAGCTAAAACCCCTCAATAATCAATTTTGAACTTTTTTTGTAAATTTGGGAAAAGAATCAGCACGAATAATATTAAAAAAAAATAATTTGTAGTTTCGCAGATTTGAACCTATAGCCTGTTGGGAAAATTAACATCCTGTAATACAATTTACATAAATAAAGGTTCAGTATTAAAATAGAAATTCATATATTAATATTATCAAAAATATTTTGAATATGTTTTCCATATGAAAATGATCTTTCATGCCGACAAATATCAAAGCTTGTTTAAGTTTGATACATCCAACCGCGTATTTTTTTTGCGAATATTCAGTGTTATGCTCCACCAAGCAACCATTCTTTTATTTATTTTTATTTTCTTGAATGGCTAACATAACAAATTATTGTCCTATCATTTTTAATTTTTTTCATTTCACTGTTTACGTAGAAAAAGTTTTATATTTAATTAATAGTTTTATAAATACTTTTCTTGTTATCCAATGGATTTATGATTGTATAAAGGTGTAGAAAAATAAAATAGACTCGTATCAAATATACTTTATTTGTTGGTTTAGTTTTGTATGAGTTTCAAAGCCTACTATTATTATTCTGTTGTTATTTTTGAAAATAGTTTGTAATTTACAAGTTGTGAATTCTCAGATGGTTTTCGGAAGTATATGCATAAGATAAGAGGTTTTTAACTTTTCAAAACTGTGGTTAAAGTCTACTGACGATTTGGTAAAGCACCAATGAAATGCATATAGACATTGCTTAACCACCAACAAATAAATTTCATTTATATATTAGTATTGTGACAACAATGTGTCAAATAAAAAAATTTCATAACAGTTTGATTTAGATTTTATTTTTCATTTTGCCTTTGTTGTGGGTTCGTGGGGTTGATTGGGTTTTAATTGGGAGCGTCCTTTTTTTTATTTTTTATTAAACTGGAGGGTCCCTTAGGAATCGCCGGTGTTGTTTATTTTCTTGTTTTTTCTGCTGTTTGCTATAAGCTTACAAAAATCACTCTGGTTGGTTTTGTCTTACAACTAGCTATTTATACTAAATAATTATAACTTACATATTATATTATTGCTACCTAGACAGTTTTCCTTTATAACGAATTTACATATTAGCCCAATTCACAATCCTGTGCAAATGGTCTTGCATTATAGCATTTGCAAATTGAGAGAGTACTTGAGAGCATTTTCAATGTATTTTGTTGGTGTAGAGTACAATAATTTTGCAAATGCAATGATGCACGACCATTTGCACAAAATTGTGAATAGGGCTATTGATATTATTATTATTAATGCTATCTAGACTGATATTTTAGTTGTCTTGCCCAATTGCAACATCAGCATTGCGCAATTTATTAAGAATGTAACATTAGCCAAGTTAATGAACTGACTAATGCTACTTTAGCAAATTAGTGTAATGTGTAGGTAGGAGGGTTCAGTGATGATAACTTTTTTATTTCGATTTCCGTACAGCCCTAGAAAAATTACCGTTTTTTAGGTAAAACTACCGTATGCAAAGTCTGATACAAAATTAATAATAAGAAACGTATAGAATTTAACTACAATAGGCATTATTTTGCATAGTTGTAATGAAACCGTAATTTTTTGATGTTTCTACTGAGAAATATGTAGTCGCAAGAGAATTTGCAGTGAAGAATTTATATTTGGGCTGTCACAAAACTGATCTATTAACACAGTTATGAATTCGCCCTGGTAGACACATTATGAAAAAAAAAAAAAATGTTTGGGGTCTAACAATTAAAAATTAAAACTTTTTAAAATTACCGTACAAATATAGAAATTACTTGCTTACCGTTCGGAGGGCTAAGTTACCGTACAATACGGTAATTACCGTACGGTTAACATCACTGGAGGGTTGTTCACTTTGATTCACAACATCCCTCCACCCTTTGGCGAGAGAAAACATATAGCTATAGATGTTTTCTCCATAGGTGGAAAATAGAAGCAATTGGGCAAAAGTGGTCTAAACAATTAAGATCTTAACTAAAGGTATATTTTAATATAGCGACTTTCGACATCACGAAAACAGAATGCGCAGTATATTGGTCTTATCTTGACTCCCAGTCAGAATGGCGTAAATTTGTTTACATATCTCCTGTCTTGGTTTTTGTGTATCCTGAATCATTTGGGAGCTTGCTTCTTATTCACGGACGACTTTGAGACAAATGTAGGTTGAATTGTTTGCTTTTAATTCTACGTATTTGTATCTGTCTAAGGTTCTGAACTCAATATCAATGAAACTGTTAACTTCGCGCTGCAGTCCATAATGAAACTGCTCATCATTTCATATGGTGTAGTTACGGATTCTCTTTCACTCTCTTCTCATTGTCTTCGGGTTGTTAGTTGCCTGCACTTACAGCAATGAATTCGCTTCCATACCCTTTTAGGATTCGGTTCCAAGAACTATCTCCATTAGTATGTTGAATAAGTATGCTTAACCACTGATGTAGGCGTGCTCGGCAAGTATGAATGACATCCACGGAACCATCATATACCTCCTTAATGTCTATGGGTAGGCGACGTTCCATCTTCTGTAGTAGATTGCATATAGTTGCTAATCCTACAAGATGTCTTGTTGTAATTGGGACTTGACTTCCCGAAGTAATCTGATCGTGCAGATTACTGGGAGTTCTGGTTTGGTGATCAATAATTCATGTAGTTCTGGTCCAATATCTGTCATCAATGGGTGGTATGTCCGTTATAGAGGAGTATTTCTTGGTGATGTTTTAGTTCCTGCTCTTGCTGATGTGTGCTGTGGGCTAGTTTCTGTTTGAAACCCGGTATAGTATATTTAACTACCCAGCAATGTGTGGCTGCTGCCAAATGATTGATGACTTTAGAGTTGGCGCTTCAGCTATTACTAAATTGTTGACGGCTTGAAACTCTGTATGCGCCTTGATGTGAAAGTTAGCTGATGTTGTGGTGGTTGTTGCTGTTGCCATCTGCATTTCCGTCATTCTTCTTGTTGATTGCCAATAAGCCGCGGTTGCGTTTAACTTATTCTAACTGTAGTTTTAGTGTTCTTTTTTTTATAATCTGTTTTTAATTTTTATTTTATATGCGAGTTACCCTTAAGAAGAATAATCTTTTATTTGCTAGGCTGTGTTTGAGCACTTGATAGTCTGTGCCATATTGTACACCTTCAAGATTCTACCATTAAATATGAACTAATTATACTGTAGTTGCTGGATAACTGATGCTGCAGAGGTACTCAACACACCTCAACATACTCCAGGTATTATACATATCTCTATTACTATTTTTTTTTTATCATTAATCTAATACTTTGTCTTGTTTTATTTTATCTTTAATATAATATAATCTAGGGATTCAATTTTAATTTAAATCAATTACTATTATCATAAACATTGTATATAATTAATTACGTAGTATTTGTGAATAAACTCAAACATTTTTTTTTTTTTTTAATTTCACTGACCTAGAAATGCTTTGATAGGATCACATTACTTACAAATATTATTAATATTATTGTTTAAAATTTGCTAATTGTTCTTTACTCAGCGTTTTTTTTCCTCTTTTGTTTATTGCAGCAACATTTGTTTATAGTATAATGTGGAACATTATTTTGCAACTACAGCGAATCAATGCCCCACATTTAAATAAAAAAAAAAAAATAGAAATTACCAAACGCTGAGTTACAGGTTTTTGGTCTCTTTTAAATGCTTCAGTTTATTGCCTTTTGTTATTTTTGTTTAGTTTATTATTGTTATTATTATTTTTTTTTTTATTATAAAATCTTTATGCTACTTTTTCCAGATTTCCCCACTATGAGCCTCTAGGTGATTTGACCCATCTCCATGTCCTTTTTCATCCACTTCCCCCTTTTCCAATTTGCCTTCATTTTTTTCAATATTTCTGTGGCCCTACTAATTCCACTCTCTGTTGGACTCTGGTTGTTGTTTCTTTTTGACCATCGCTCTAAAATCTTCCCTAAATGAGCACGTGTGATGCCACATTTGTAAATAGATATTTCCTCTGGTGGTAATTGAATCATTAGCCCTTGGTTGAATCTTTTTAGGCAGTAGTCTGCATGTCTGTTCGTGTAGACCCCACAATCTATTGTGTTATTTTGTTGGGCACAGTTTGTATAAATCAAAGACATTGGCCCCAGTGGTGCCCCTATTAGGCGGTACATGTTTGTTATATAAAAAGCTGGGAGTTCTAAATTGTGTGGTCGTAGGGTGTCAAAGATAATAATTTTTTTATTGGATATTGCTGCCAGTGTCCAATGGTTTGAGTCCATTATTGGCATCAGAACGAGGGCCTTACTTGGAAGGTCTACTTTTCTTATTGCTCTCTGAATTCTGCCTAAGTTTTGGGCGTTTTCGGGGTCAAGATTCCACTGCTTGAGAGCTAAATAAAATTGGGCATTGAATACGTGCACCTGTTCTGCTTGGGTCTGTGATAGACTCGTGTCGAGCACCCATTTCAGGAAAATGTCGAATGTGTTGGTCGCTGAACCAGTTGTTGTTCCTGACTTCGTTATAATCCGCGTGGGTCAGTTCTATTTCTCTGTCTCTGAACTTATACTTGCAAAATATGTTGGTCTGAAGTGCCTGATAACAGAGGTAAAGGTGGAATTTTAGCTAAATTGTTATTCTTTCTTATCTTTGTTTAATCAATACGAAATTTTCCTATAGTTTATATATGTAAATTACCCTAATTATTATTATATTTCTTTAAGTACTGTTGGTTGTTTCTTCCACTGAACAATTTTTCCTGATCATCGAATTTCTTGCCGTACCCTTGCTTATTCTGTTTTCGGTAACTTTGACTTTTATCCTCCCCTGCTGTTTGCACAATATTATAACGGTAACCAATAACCCCACCATTATAATCAGAGTTGTTGTACCTATGGCCGTTACTGTTACCTTATGGTAGTGTAACTCGTTTATTCTCTTGATATTTTTTTCCTGGGTCAGAATTATGTCCTGGAATATCATCGGTTTTTCTGTTTTAATATCTACTTCCCTGGGTGGTATGACAAAACTTTGTTCACGTCTGGCTACTCTATTTCTGAATGTCGTATTTCCCACTTGAATAGTACAGTTGTTGAAATGGATGAAGTAGTGTCCTTGCAAGTTCATAACTCGTCCGTCACATGTACTTTTCAGTCGTCTTTGCTGTCGTCTAATACGATGGTGTCCTTTTCCGCTCTTCTTATCATTTTGCAAGGCTCTTTTTTGATGCAGTTCTTGGTTTCTGATAGTTCGAATATGGCTTTGCCTTCGACGAAAGTCAATATTTTTCCTCCGACTCTGATGACTGTTTCTATATTCTCTTCAATTTGCATTTTCTCTTTGTTTGGAATGGGGATGATTACGACTTTTTCTGCGGTTACTTTCTCCGCTGGCACTTTTATCAAAAGATTTATTGTATTCTCCTGGCTGGTTATTATTCCTATTTTGACATCTGCAAGCATTTCCAGGTCTATTTTAAATTCATCTACTTCTTGAATCTGCTGATGGAAAAATATCGAAGTAAGTAAACATACACACATATATGTATAAAATAACTGAATTATTGAAGAATAATAACTCAATTGTAATATTATAAATTGAAGGAAAAATGAAAGCGATTGCGGTGAAGAATCTGCAAATTCATCTCTTACGAGTAAAAATACACTTGATCATCAAACAACTTCTGAGGCTTCAACATCAACAAAGAATTCTTCGCGTTTGGACTTATACCAAATCAATTCAACAAACACACTTCAAGCTTTATTTGAAAAACAATCTGCACAGAAAGGTATAAATATACAATAATGTATTTTTAACAGAAAACACTTTTTCATAAACATACATTTTTAAAAAACATCGACCGTAAGCTGATAGTCATGGCTCAAAGTTTTTCATTTCCTAGAAAAGGAACTTTTATAAAGCTTTATTTTTGATACATTTACTTCAATAATATAAACTTTGGGTTTATAAACAATAACTATATTGCAGCAAAGGTTGAAATACTGATAAAAATATTTTACATACCTCTACATAAGTAAAAAAGAGTTTGTTTATTGCAGAAGGTGGTGTTAAATATAATAATATAAACATGTGCATCTTGTATCTAATATGCAAAGATATGAGGCCCTTCAATGTCGTCGAAGGTGAAGGATTTCTGAAATTGATGAAGGAGTTGGCGCCCTATTATAAAGTTCCATCTGCAACACATTTCAAAAAGCTGCTCAGCGATAAATATGACAGCGTAAAGATAGAATTTTCGAAAAGAATATTAAATGCATCTGCATTTTGCGTCACGCTTGACATATGGACAGAATGTATGAACGAAAAAAGCTTTTTGGGTGTAACACTACATTTTTTGGAAAAGGCAGCATTAAGTAGCGCCAATATAGCAACAAGAGAGCTGTCAAGCAATCACACAGCAGAATACATATCTAATGTGTTTGCTGATATTTTAAAAGATTGGGGAATTCCATTATCGAAGGTTACCTGTGCTGTTACAGACAATGGTGCTAACATGGTGGCTGCAGTTAAGAGAACCCTTGGTGATTCAAAACATTTGCCATGTTTTGCACACACCATTAATTTAATAGTTGATTCTTCAATTACTAATTCATCCGAAATTGGTGACCTAATAAAAAAGATAAGAGGAATCGTTAAATGGGTAAAAAATAGTGTAATACAATCTGACAAACTCAGAAAACTCCAAATAGATATGGGAGTTCCTGAAGGAAGTACCAAAAAATTTATATTGGATGTTAAGACTCGTTGGAACTCACTCTACTACATGTTGGAAAGATATATAGAAATGTCGAAAATAGCTTCACAACTTCTACTCGAATATCCAACTGGTAGTTCAGAAATGGTGACCGGGCACGAACTCGAAACATTAAAGCAAATTGTTCAGTTGCTAAAACCATTCGAATTTGTCACTAAAGAAACTTCAGGACAGAATTACGTAACTTTGTCAAAGATTATACCAATGATAAATTGTCTTACATCAAAGCTACAAAATTTTTCTTCAACAATAAAATGTGTAACACAACTACAAGGCAAATTGTTGAGTGAATGCACTAAAAGATTTGGTATGATAGAATTTAATACATACGCCGCATTGGGTACCATTTTAGACCCACGTTTTAAAAATCTGCACTTTAGGGATCCTAATGCTTGCGGAAGGGCTATACAAAAATTAAGAAATTTTATAAGAGATGATATTAATTCAATACCCACTAGTGAGTCAGAAGAAGAAGTTCAAAATGAAGACTTTGATTTTTGGCTGCACCACAAAAATTTAGCGATTGGTCAAAAGCGGCAACGTGAGCACTCAAAAATAGATGAGGTGTCAGTTTACTTATCCAATTCCGTTTCTCCGTTAAAAGCCAATCCGTTAGAAGAATGGGAAGATTTAAAAACCGTGTTTCCAAATTTATATAAACAGGCCCGACTGTATTTGCATATAGTAAGCAGTTCCGTTCCATGTGAAAGACTATTTTCAAAAGCTGGAGCGACAGTTACTACAACAAGAAATCGATTGTCTAGCAACTACCTTGAAAAACTGTTGTTTTTGGGAAGCACATCGAAAAATGATTTTTTTTTGTACAAAATATTTTAATTAATGATATGAAATAAGTTTGCATTCACAATATGTAAAATTTTTGATCTCATGAATTCTATTGTTATGTAACCTTTTTTTTATTATTTGTTCTTATGTATGTTCTTGTTAAGTTTTTGTTTTTAATAAAATTGAAATTAAAACGAACTCTTCGTTTGCTTTCACAAAAATTTTAAGTTATTTTTACCGATACAAGTAAGTATCGATATTTTTCTTTCGATACTGAGTAGGTATCGATACTTTGTGACCGATACCATAACGAGTAAAAATATCGATACCATGGTGGTATCGTTTCATCCCTAGGCGTAGCGGCCTCGAAATCAGTACTGATCCGTTCTGCTGGTTTAATGACTGAAAAATATTCTTAATATTCCACTCTCAAAAATAATAAATAGAATGTAATCACGTTCATTTATTAAAATAAAAATAAAAAAAAGATCTACATTAGCCCCAGTGAAATGCGCATAGGAACTAGCTAAAACCCCTCAATAATCAATTTTGAACATTTTTTGTAAATTTGGGAAAAGAATCAGCACGAATAATATTAAACAATTTTGTGAAAAACAACAAATACCCAAATATATAAAATTAACTATAAACGTTGCGAGTGCCAGCGCAAAAATAACAAAATGTTGTCAACACTGCGAATAATTAGCTGTTGTTGTTTTCTTTGTCTCTTACACCTACAACTAGAGTTGGAAAAAAGCCAGCCAGTTGTAGTATGACATAGTAAGAAAACAAAAAGGGAAAAAGTGATTATTGAGTTCTTGTTATAACTTTGATATTTACTTAAACTTCTGATTCAATTGAGTCGAAGTTTAAAATAATATCTTTAGTTATTCTAAGAAATGTTGGGTAAAGGTTCCCTGATGATCTGCATTAGCCCCAGTGAAATGCGCATAGGAACTAGCTAAAACCCCTCAATAATCAATTTTGAACTTTTTTTGTAAATTTGGGAAAAGAATCAGCACGAATAATATTAAAAAAAAATAATTTGTAGTTTCGCAGATTTGAACCTATAGCCTGTTGGGAAAATTAACATCCTGTAATACAATTTACATAAATAAAGGTTCAGTATTAAAATAGAAATTCATATATTAATATTATCAAAAATATTTTGAATATGTTTTCCATATGAAAATGATCTTTCATGCCGACAAATATCAAAGCTTGTTTAAGTTTGATACATCCAACCGCGTATTTTTTTTGCGAATATTCAGTGTTATGCTCCACCAAGCAACCATTCTTTTATTTATTTTTATTTTCTTGAATGGCTAACATAACAAATTATTGTCCTATCATTTTTAATTTTTTTCATTTCACTGTTTACGTAGAAAAAGTTTTATATTTAATTAATAGTTTTATAAATACTTTTCTTGTTATCCAATGGATTTATGATTGTATAAAGGTGTAGAAAAATAAAATAGACTCGTATCAAATATACTTTATTTGTTGGTTTAGTTTTGTATGAGTTTCAAAGCCTACTATTATTATTCTGTTGTTATTTTTGAAAATAGTTTGTAATTTACAAGTTGTGAATTCTCAGATGGTTTTCGGAAGTATATGCATAAGATAAGAGGTTTTTAACTTTTCAAAACTGTGGTTAAAGTCTACTGACGATTTGGTAAAGCACCAATGAAATGCATATAGACATTGCTTAACCACCAACAAATAAATTTCATTTATATATTAGTATTGTGACAACAATGTGTCAAATAAAAAAATTTCATAACAGTTTGATTTAGATTTTATTTTTCATTTTGCCTTTGTTGTGGGTTCGTGGGGTTGATTGGGTTTTAATTGGGAGCGTCCTTTTTTTTATTTTTTATTAAACTGGAGGGTCCCTTAGGAATCGCCGGTGTTGTTTATTTTCTTGTTTTTTCTGCTGTTTGCTATAAGCTTACAAAAATCACTCTGGTTGGTTTTGTCTTACAACTAGCTATTTATACTAAATAATTATAACTTACATATTATATTATTGCTACCTAGACAGTTTTCCTTTATAACGAATTTACATATTAGCCCAATTCACAATCCTGTGCAAATGGTCTTGCATTATAGCATTTGCAAATTGAGAGAGTACTTGAGAGCATTTTCAATGTATTTTGTTGGTGTAGAGTACAATAATTTTGCAAATGCAATGATGCACGACCATTTGCACAAAATTGTGAATAGGGCTATTGATATTATTATTATTAATGCTATCTAGACTGATATTTTAGTTGTCTTGCCCAATTGCAACATCAGCATTGCGCAATTTATTAAGAATGTAACATTAGCCAAGTTAATGAACTGACTAATGCTACTTTAGCAAATTAGTGTAATGTGTAGGTAGGAGGGTTCAGTGATGATAACTTTTTTATTTCGATTTCCGTACAGCCCTAGAAAAATTACCGTTTTTTAGGTAAAACTACCGTATGCAAAGTCTGATACAAAATTAATAATAAGAAACGTATAGAATTTAACTACAATAGGCATTATTTTGCATAGTTGTAATGAAACCGTAATTTTTTGATGTTTCTACTGAGAAATATGTAGTCGCAAGAGAATTTGCAGTGAAGAATTTATATTTGGGCTGTCACAAAACTGATCTATTAACACAGTTATGAATTCGCCCTGGTAGACACATTATGAAAAAAAAAAAAAATGTTTGGGGTCTAACAATTAAAAATTAAAACTTTTTAAAATTACCGTACAAATATAGAAATTACTTGCTTACCGTTCGGAGGGCTAAGTTACCGTACAATACGGTAATTACCGTACGGTTAACATCACTGGAGGGTTGTTCACTTTGATTCACAACATCCCTCCACCCTTTGGCGAGAGAAAACATATAGCTATAGATGTTTTCTCCATAGGTGGAAAATAGAAGCAATTGGGCAAAAGTGGTCTAAACAATTAAGATCTTAACTAAAGGTATATTTTAATATAGCGACTTTCGACATCACGAAAACAGAATGCGCAGTATATTGGTCTTATCTTGACTCCCAGTCAGAATGGCGTAAATTTGTTTACATATCTCCTGTCTTGGTTTTTGTGTATCCTGAATCATTTGGGAGCTTGCTTCTTATTCACGGACGACTTTGAGACAAATGTAGGTTGAATTGTTTGCTTTTAATTCTACGTATTTGTATCTGTCTAAGGTTCTGAACTCAATATCAATGAAACTGTTAACTTCGCGCTGCAGTCCATAATGAAACTGCTCATCATTTCATATGGTGTAGTTACGGATTCTCTTTCACTCTCTTCTCATTGTCTTCGGGTTGTTAGTTGCCTGCACTTACAGCAATGAATTCGCTTCCATACCCTTTTAGGATTCGGTTCCAAGAACTATCTCCATTAGTATGTTGAATAAGTATGCTTAACCACTGATGTAGGCGTGCTCGGCAAGTATGAATGACATCCACGGAACCATCATATACCTCCTTAATGTCTATGGGTAGGCGACGTTCCATCTTCTGTAGTAGATTGCATATAGTTGCTAATCCTACAAGATGTCTTGTTGTAATTGGGACTTGACTTCCCGAAGTAATCTGATCGTGCAGATTACTGGGAGTTCTGGTTTGGTGATCAATAATTCATGTAGTTCTGGTCCAATATCTGTCATCAATGGGTGGTATGTCCGTTATAGAGGAGTATTTCTTGGTGATGTTTTAGTTCCTGCTCTTGCTGATGTGTGCTGTGGGCTAGTTTCTGTTTGAAACCCGGTATAGTATATTTAACTACCCAGCAATGTGTGGCTGCTGCCAAATGATTGATGACTTTAGAGTTGGCGCTTCAGCTATTACTAAATTGTTGACGGCTTGAAACTCTGTATGCGCCTTGATGTGAAAGTTAGCTGATGTTGTGGTGGTTGTTGCTGTTGCCATCTGCATTTCCGTCATTCTTCTTGTTGATTGCCAATAAGCCGCGGTTGCGTTTAACTTATTCTAACTGTAGTTTTAGTGTTCTTTTTTTTATAATCTGTTTTTAATTTTTATTTTATATGCGAGTTACCCTTAAGAAGAATAATCTTTTATTTGCTAGGCTGTGTTTGAGCACTTGATAGTCTGTGCCATATTGTACACCTTCAAGATTCTACCATTAAATATGAACTAATTATACTGTAGTTGCTGGATAACTGATGCTGCAGAGGTACTCAACACACCTCAACATACTCCAGGTATTATACATATCTCTATTACTATTTTTTTTTTATCATTAATCTAATACTTTGTCTTGTTTTATTTTATCTTTAATATAATATAATCTAGGGATTCAATTTTAATTTAAATCAATTACTATTATCATAAACATTGTATATAATTAATTACGTAGTATTTGTGAATAAACTCAAACATTTTTTTTTTTTTTTAATTTCACTGACCTAGAAATGCTTTGATAGGATCACATTACTTACAAATATTATTAATATTATTGTTTAAAATTTGCTAATTGTTCTTTACTCAGCGTTTTTTTTCCTCTTTTGTTTATTGCAGCAACATTTGTTTATAGTATAATGTGGAACATTATTTTGCAACTACAGCGAATCAATGCCCCACATTTAAATAAAAAAAAAAAAATAGAAATTACCAAACGCTGAGTTACAGGTTTTTGGTCTCTTTTAAATGCTTCAGTTTATTGCCTTTTGTTATTTTTGTTTAGTTTATTATTGTTATTATTATTTTTTTTTTTATTATAAAATCTTTATGCTACTTTTTCCAGATTTCCCCACTATGAGCCTCTAGGTGATTTGACCCATCTCCATGTCCTTTTTCATCCACTTCCCCCTTTTCCAATTTGCCTTCATTTTTTTCAATATTTCTGTGGCCCTACTAATTCCACTCTCTGTTGGACTCTGGTTGTTGTTTCTTTTTGACCATCGCTCTAAAATCTTCCCTAAATGAGCACGTGTGATGCCACATTTGTAAATAGATATTTCCTCTGGTGGTAATTGAATCATTAGCCCTTGGTTGAATCTTTTTAGGCAGTAGTCTGCATGTCTGTTCGTGTAGACCCCACAATCTATTGTGTTATTTTGCTGGGCACAGTTTGTATAAATCAAAGACATTGGCCCCAGTGGTGCCCCTATTAGGCGGTACATGTTTGTTATATAAAAAGCTGGGAGTTCTAAATTGTGTGGTCGTAGGGTGTCAAAGATAATAATTTTTTTATTGGATATTGCTGCCAGTGTCCAATGGTTTGAGTCCATTATTGGCATCAGAACGAGGGCCTTACTTGGAAGGTCTACTTTTCTTATTGCTCTCTGAATTCTGCCTAAGTTTTGGGCGTTTTCGGGGTCAAGATTCCACTGCTTGGGAGCTAAATAAAATTGGGCATTGAATACGTGCACCTGTTCTGCTTGGGTCTGTGATAGACTCGTGTCGAGCACCCATTTCAGGAAAATGTCGAATGTGTTGGTCGCTGAACCAGTTGTTGTTCCTGACTTCGTTATAATCCGCGTGGGTCAGTTCTATTTCTCTGTCTCTGAACTTATACTTGCAAAATATGTTGGTCTGAAGTGCCTGATAACAGAGGTAAAGGTGGAATTTTAGCTAAATTGTTATTCTTTCTTATCTTTGTTTAATCAATACGAAATTTTCCTATAGTTTATATATGTAAATTACCCTAATTATTATTATATTTCTTTAAGTACTGTTGGTTGTTTCTTCCACTGAACAATTTTTCCTGATCATCGAATTTCTTGCCGTACCCTTGCTTATTCTGTTTTCGGTAACTTTGACTTTTATCCTCCCCTGCTGTTTGCACAATATTATAACGGTAACCAATAACCCCACCATTATAATCAGAGTTGTTGTACCTATGGCCGTTACTGTTACCTTATGGTAGTGTAACTCGTTTATTCTCTTGATATTTTTTTCCTGGGTCAGAATTATGTCCTGGAATATCATCGGTTTTTCTGTTTTAATATCTACTTCCCTGGGTGGTATGACAAAACTTTGTTCACGTCTGGCTACTCTATTTCTGAATGTCGTATTTCCCACTTGAATAGTACAGTTGTTGAAATGGATGAAGTAGTATCCTTGCAAGTTCATAACTCGTCCGTCACATGTACTTTTCAGTCGTCTTTGCTGTCGTCTAATACGATGGTGTCCTTTTCCGCTCTTCTTATCATTTTGCAAGGCTCTTTTTTGATGCAGTTCTTGGTTTCTGATAGTTCGAATATGGCTTTGCCTTCGACCAAAGTCAATATTTTTCCTCCGACTCTGATGACTGTTTCTATATTCTCTTCAATTTGCATTTTCTCTTTGTTTGGAATGGGGATGATTACGACTTTTTCTGCGGTTACTTTCTCCGCTGGCACTTTTATCAAAAGATTTATTGTATTCTCCTGGCTGGTTATTATTCCTATTTTGACATCTGCAAGCATTTCCAGGTCTATTTTAAATTCATCTACTTCTTCCTTTGTTAAGAGTGTTGGTGAAAAAATTCCTAATTTTGCAGACGTTATTGTTTGTTGTAAATTTTCTAGTTTCCTCTTTAATATGTTGATTTTAAATAGTTGAATGATGGCGAGATTCTCCCCGGTAATTTTTTTTGTCTAGATTACTAACTTCATTAATTTTCCTTTCTATTTCTTGCCTGTCTGTTAGAATAATATTTTTTATCGTCATAAGAGATTTATTGAAATTGTCATTGATTATTATCTGCTGATTAAAACCCTCTATTAGCTGATGGTTATTCTCTTCCAACACCCTTTGGTGTTCATCAATATTTTTTCTATCCTCATCGTCCATTGTTCCAAAGAGAAAATTCATGTATGTGCCCCCTGCGTTTATTAAGCCCCTTGACTTCCTTCGTGGCAGCAGAGTGCGTATTAGTCCTTCCATTTCATTTAATTGGTCCTTTGCTATTTGCTGATGTGGCGACTCCCCTATTATTTCCAGGTTGTGATGGAACTGCTTCATCACCTACATAAATTCTCCCATATTGAAGACGTGAATGATGTAGTCGTATTTGTTTACTATTTGAGCCGTGCCTATGCGTACCTCTGTGAATCCATGTTCAGAAGGCAGGCTTTCGACATACAGCTCTGGGCGGACTTCACTGACGGACAGTAACCATACCACTCCTAAAAGCAAGAGCTACACACAAAGATAAATCAGGCCATTTTGCTTATTGAGCATGGTTTTACACTAGTTGTCCTATTCCTGGAAATACCTCGACGGTGTCATGCTTTCAGCTTCGAGCTGTTTTTAACCCTCAATTTTAAGTTCACCCGTGTTGGCATGTCTATAATTTCAAATGGTCCTAACCATAAGGGTGAAAATTTATTTTTTCGAGTTTGATTCTTTAACCAAACCCTCTGACCTATCTCATACTCCCTGTGCTTTGCGCCCTTATCATAATACTGTTTTGCTTTTAATTTTTCCATTTCCTGGTTCTTTCTAACAACTTCATGTGAACGTTGAATTTGGTATTTTAAAACTCTGCTGTAATCTTGCGTGTTGTATAGGGGTGCTGGTGCCGTTTTTAAATTTATGGGTATTTCGAACTCAAACCCGAATAACACTCTTGTTGGTGTTTGTTTCGTCGATGCATGTTTGTTGTTATTATACACATGCATCCAAATTGACAAAATTTCTCAAGAATTCCGCTAATGGTCTGTGGGCTCGTTCTAAAGCACCATTCGCTTGCGGGTGATATGGGGTGGTTAGTAGTTTCCTTATCCTTAACAACTTGCATGTTTCCTTAAATAACTTTGATGTGAAGTTTGATCCGTTGTCCGTTACCAAGACCTTGGGGATGAAGTATCTTGAAATGATTTCCCTAAAGAAAACTTGGGCTACTGTTGCTGCCTCTGCGTCTGGAGCTGGGGCACATGCGAAAAATTTTGAAAAATCGTCCTGGAAGGTGACAATATACTTATTTCCCCTGGCAGATTCTGGCAACGGTTCCACTAAATCCATAAAAATCTTTTCGAATGGTCTATTTGCCGTGTTTGTTATCACCAACGGCATTTTGTCGACCCTTGAACATTTGTTTTTCTGGCATAAGTTACATGTTGCTATATAATGCTTAATTTGTGGGTACATACCGGCCCACTTATATTGCTTTCTGATGCGAGAGTAAGTTTTGAATGAGCCTTGGTGTCCACCTAAAGGTGTGTCGTGAAAAGCCTTTATAACTCTTTTTATATCTTCCGTATTTGTCAAGTAAACTGCCGTATCTTCCTGTCCTGTTCTCATTCAATTCCTCAGTAGGTATGGGGTTTTTCGGACTTGTTGTTTCTTTCAGCTCTTTCGCTTTTGACCTTGTTACAGCTCCTATGTTTACTTTTTCCATTGGCAGGCGACTCAGAGCATCAGCATTTTTATTAGTTTTTCCCGGCTTATATCTTATCTCGAAGTCATATTCCAGAAGTTTGAGTCTAAGGCGACCTAGTCTGCCATCCTGATATTTGTGGTCTGTAAAAATTGTGAAATGTCTCCCTAGTAGATAAGGTCTAAAAGTCCTTGACGCCCATACGATGGCTAGAAGCTCCTTCTCTATTGTAGAGTATCGTTTCTCCGTATCACTAAGCACTCTACTTGCAAAATAGACGGGTAAATCACTGCCAGGCTCCCCCTGAGACAGAATAGCTCCTAGGGCCTCGTTGCTTGCATCTGTAGTCAGTATAAACGGTTTCGCGAAGTCAGGGTATTGTAACAGAAGAGCGTTTGTTACTGCGATTTTTAGTTTATCCATGGCTCGTTGGCAATCTTTTGACCATTGCATCTTGACGCCTTTCCTTAATTGTTTGTTAAGTGGTAGTGCAATTTTTGAGGAATTTGGTGTAAACTTCCTATAATAGTTAACCAGTCCTAAAAATGCTTGCAGTTCTTTAATATTTCTGGGAGGCGGTATATCCTTTACTGCTTTGGTCTTATTTGGATCCGGTAATACTCCCTTTTCTGAACATTGATGGCCCAGATAGACTACCTCCCTCTGCAGGAAGTGACATTTTCCGGGGTGCAGCTTAAGATTGTACCTTCTTAAGACGTCCAGCTCCCGCTTGAGCCGCAAATTATGATCTGTTAGGTTCCTGTCATAGATCACTATGCCATCTAAGTACACAAAACAATCGATTCCCTGGAGACCGGTTAGTATCAAATTCATAATTCTTTGGAAAGTAGCTAGAGCTCCTGTTAAACCGAAAGGCATACGATTGAACTCGAAATGGCCCAAATTCGTACTAAAGGCTGTTTTTTGTCTGTCACTTGGTTCCATTAAAACCTGGTGGTACCCACTCGCTAGATCAAGAGTGGAAAAGTATCTGCTGCATCCCAGCTGGTCCAGGATCTCATCAATTCTAGGTATGGGAAAAACTTGTTTTATGGTGGCGTCATTTAATTTCCTAAAATCAACCACTAAACGCCATCTTTTCTCTCCATCTGTTCCTGCCCTTTTGGGTACTAGAAGAATTGGGGAATTCCATGGGGAAACACTGTGTGAGATTATTTTATCTTTGATCATTTGTTCCACCTGTCCATTAATTTCCTTTTTATGGACCTCTGGTAGCCTGTATTGTTTTGTATTTACTGGAGGTTGGCTGGGGTCTGTTATTATTTTGTGCTTCAATACATTAGTATGTGTTAGGCTATCCCCGGGTAGTTGAAATACGTCATCATATGCCCTTAAAATTGCTTCAATCGAAACCCGTTCTTCTGGGTTCAAGTCTGAACTTAACGGTACGGTTTCTATTAATACTTTTTTCCTAACTGTGTTATCTGCGATATTTATTGCATTTATTGCCGATGTTGATTTTACTGTATAGTTGTCCGAATTCTCACACCTCAATCTTATTTTCTCATCTATATTTACTGTAAAGTCATTTGTGTTTAGGACGGGCACAAATGCGATTCCTTTGTTGACTGATGTTAATGTGTCACCCACATAAACCCCTGGTAAAATTTCCAACTTATTCACTAAAATTTCTCTTTTGGCCGTGGTGGCTACGACCGATATTATTGCTTGGGAACGCCCCATTATAGATAAATTTCCGTCCATGTATACCTGGGTGCGTTTTCCTTCCGTAGTGAGAGGTAAGGAAGCTATTTCGTGCTTATTTCTAAAGATTTTTATGTTTTTGTTGATTGAGTCGGTAATGGTTTTGTTCCATAATTCATCCCTACCAAGTAATCCATCTGCAGGAAGTGTACTCCCTTCCGGTGCTACATGCATCTGCAATGCAAGTGGTTTTATGCATGAATGTTGAGCGGTTATTGTTCCCTTTGTCTTAACATTTCCCCCGAATGCTCCTGACAGCTCCTTCGGGTTTGTGACGTCTTCTTTCACTAAGGTGGTATCTGCTCCTGTGTCCACCAGCAAGGATAAGTTTCTACCCCGGGCTTCGTTGCAAGTGAAAGTAATAAATGCATCATTGGTATCCAATATTTCCTTATTAGTTTGCAACTTCCCGTTTTTGTATGATTTCTGGTTGGCATATAAAAGTATGTCTTTTGTCATTTTACGGTATGTAAGTGTGGACGTTTTTACTCCAATGTATCCTATTGCTACATTCTTTGTTTAGTATGTGCCCAGTGTTACTTACGAGTATATCTTCACTTTTTGATTCTCTTTTAATATTATTGATACCATTGTTATTGGTTATTGTGCTATTGGATGTTTTAAAAATATTCCTTGAATTTGCGGCATCCCCGTCCATTAATTTTGGCTGGGCCGCCTTAAGTTTCCCGAATTCCTTGCAGGGCAGCTTGCCTTCTGATGTCCGACTTCATTGCAGATAAAGCATTTTTGTGGCTCGTATCTTCCTCTTCCTTGATTCATGTTGGTGGTAGCGGATCTTTGATATATGTGCTGTTGACCGTTTAGCCCGTAATGGTGTTGTTGTCTCTGACCGGTATAATTTCTTTTAAAATATGTATCGTCAGATACTTGGCAATTTGCGGTTCGTAGCGTATTTTGGCTTCTTGCTTTGTTGCCCAAATCTCTTTGTTGTGGTTTTCTGCAGAACTAGTTTTCTGCGTGACCGTTCGATCTACATATCCTACAAAATAACGATTTTAAAAGTTTTCTGCCTTTCAACTCATTGTGTCCTTTGATGTTGCAGTAGCCACACCTACTTATATAGTGGCTGTTTTTGCTTTACATAGTGGTCCAGGTTCATTTTCGTATTCTCCACAAGCTACGCAGTAAGGTGTGTTCATCCTTTGTTCACAGTTTGCTCTATTGTGGCCCTCTTGTTCGCAAAAACTGCACTGCGTCAAAACGGTGATAGCGTTTATTGTAACTTGGTTGTCTCCAAACAGGTGTTCCGCTTCCTCTGCTTTTTGAGTTAGCTTCTGCAAGCCCTCGCTCTCCTGGGCAATAAACCTGGTCTTCAGCGCTTGGTTTTTAAGACCCTTTATAAAGCTTTTTACCACTATTCTTTGGAAGTCTTCAAATATAATCCTTCTACCACCTTCCTCGCTCCATTCAGTTGTTATTATACTTTGGGCTTCATTTAGCAGTGCTTCCAGTCGACTACCAAATCTGCCCGCTGATTCCTTAATTCCTTGTTTGCAGGAGATTATGAGTTCTCTTATTTGGTCCAAAGTTCTTCTTTTCAAGTACCCTTTTTTTATTGCATTACACAATGCGTCTATAGTGCTGAATGTTTGTGGTGCTATCGTTATGTATGCTGGTCCCATTAATCGTAGTTTCAGGCATTCTATAACGTCCGGTATTGTGATTCCATTTTCCTCTGACGCTAGTTCTCGTTCCACTAGTTTGCATCCTTGGATGAACCTAAAAACTTCCGACGTTAAGTCTTGTCCTTCGGTGCCAAAAAATGTGGTGACGATATTGTTTACTACTTTTGTAATGCTTGAAATTGCAGGCATTTTGTCCACCTTTGTAATTCTGTTACAAGGCTCTCTATCCGCTGTTATTGGTGATAACGGGTAGTTTCTAAGAGATTCCCGAGCTTCTTGCAGGTATTTGTAGAATTCTTTCTCAAGATGAACCTCCTCTAGTCTTAGTTCTCGAAATTCCTGCTCGAATTCTGCTAAATCGGCGAATTTTCTTTTGACAGTTTCTGTCGTATACCCCCTATTTACTGTTTTCTTTGCGTTCGTAAGTAAATTTTTTACTTTATTCAATAGTTTTACTCCTTCTTGAGTTTTTGTGTCTTCTTGTTCCTGAATTTCTTGCTGCTTTGAGACTGTTACTGATGGTATTACTTCTGTGGTATATGATAAGCTCGTGACTGTTACTTGCGGGTTAACTGAAGGAGCTGGCGAAGGAGATCTATAAGCAGTGCTTAATTCTCTTTTTGCGTTTGACAACGCAACTGATAACCTTTGTATTGTATCGTCCTTTTCACTGACGATATGTTTTAAATTTAACCGTTTTTCAATCTCCTTTTCACTGAGTCCTTTCTGCCGTAGCTGTGCTCTAAGTTCCTCGTTTTCTGCAACCTGTTTGTCCAGTAACTCACTCGTAAACTCTATTTGAGTCCCTAGCTTCTTGTTATATTTTTCTAAAATTGTTTTTGTTTCCTCTAGCTCCTTTATTCGGTTTCCTAATTTTTCTGATTCATTGTTGTTTAGTTGGCTGACTATGTCTAAAACGTATTGCACTTCTTCTAGCTTTGTTAGTTTATTATATCTTATTTTATCCTGATGTTCTTGTATAAATTCTCGATTTGTATTCAATTTCCGGAGTTCTGACCATGCATGTACCTGTAAACTGTCTACGTTGTAGTTGTAATCCTTAACTTTATCTATCAGTCTGTCTGTTTCTTTTTGTGTATTGTCCATCTAGTAATTTATTTTAATACGAACCATCTGCTTATTTCTGCCTCCTTCTTCCTTCAGTATTTTTGTTTACTGCAACCAAACTTCCTCCCGGGATTACTTCCGCCACAAGGTATTATTATTTCCACCACTTATGACATATACTTCGATTCAAAAGGCGTACCAGAATGTGGATGCTTAAGACCTTTAGATAATTTTTGTATTGGCTGTGGTTTCTTTAATTTTTATTTGTAGCTTCTGTGTTCCACTTTTGGAAATTTAATGTTGCTTGTTAACAAAAATTAGTGCTTTACCGGCTGAGCCAATTGTTGTGGGTTCGTGGGGTTGATTGGGTTTTAATTGAGAGCGTCTTTTTTTTATTTTTTATTAACCTGGAGGGTCCCTTAGGAATCGCAGGTGTTGTTTATTTTCTTGTTTTTTCTGCTGTTTGCTATAAGCTTACAAAAATCACTCTTGTTGGTTTTGTCTTACAACTAGCTATTTATACTAAATAATTATAACTTACATATTATATTATTGCTACCTAAACAGTTTTCCTTTATAACGAATTTACATATTGATATTATTATTATTAATGCTATCTAGACTGATATTTTAGTTGTCTTGCCCAATTGCAACATCAGCATTGCACAACTTATTAAGAATGTAACATTAGCATTAGTTAATGAACTGACTAGCAAATTAGTGCAATGTGTAGGTAGGAGGGTTGTTCACTTTGATTCACAACACCTTATAAATACTTTTCTTGTTATCCAATGGATTTCTGATTGTATAAAGGTGTAGAAAAATAAAATAGATTCGTATCAAATATACTTTATATGTTGGTTTAGTTTTGTATGAGTTTCAAAGCCTACTATTCTTATTCTGTTGTTATTTTTGAAAATAGTTTGTAATTTACAAGTTGTGAATTCTCAGATGGTTTTCGGAAGTATATGCATAAGATAAGAGGTTTTTAACTTTCCAAAACTGTGGTTAAAGTCTACTGACGATTTGGTAAAGCACCAATGAAATGCATATAGACATTGCTTAACCACCAACAAATAAATTTCATTTATATATTAGTATTGTGACAACAATGTGTCAAATAGAAAAATTTCATAATTAATTTTGATAATAATATAATTTTCTTTTTTAAACACAATGTCAAAATTCACATATACCGTTTTGTTTTAATCAATGGTGCCGTATGTGTAATATGCGGTAAATTGCTAAATTTAAGAGAAAATATGGCAAATCGGGCAGCACTGCTCATAAATAATATGAGAGCAGGGTTGAAATATTAACGGTCTTATGCAAAAAAATCTTAATTGATGCTTGAAGTTCACGTTAGTTAATAGCTACTTTAAGGATAACATACCTACGTTAAAAAATTATATGTAAAAACAGTGCGTTAACTATTGCATACTTCAAATAAGTTTACTTGTTGATACTGGCAACGTCATCATTCTCTCTTGTCTCTTTGTACTTAACGATGCAAAATAGTCAGTACTAATTCATCCTGATAGTCGGATGTTTTAACAATGTTTTGTATATTTTTAACATAAAATAACAGTTTTAATTTTTTATATGCAAAATAATATATATACTACAGAAAAAACATAAACTAAAGATATTTATAATAGTGCAACATAATAAATACGCCATTTTTTGTTAAGGGTTTAAACCGATTATTTAAAAAACAACCATTCTTTACTTGTGTTGATTGCATGTACATCACTATTAATTTTATTGTTTTTACATTCACCCTTATTTCACTTGGCGTCGCCAATATCGTTGTCAATTTTAAGGCAACATCAATACTAAAACGATATACCCTAACAGAAGTAGTGTGACGTTGCCTGTTTATCGATAATGCTAACAAAAAGCAACACACATATCTAATGTTTGAGTCAGCTGGTTCGTTTTGTTTATATTTTTTTAAAAATAGTGTCGAAAAAATCTATATAAATTGAAATAAAAATGATTTTCTTATATGATTCGGACTCTAGTGATGAAGAAAATAAAAAAAACCTAATAGTGGAAAGAAGACTTCTTAGACAGAAGTCGTGCATTTTTAACTTGCCCGATGCGAAGTAAGTGATAAATTGCATGTAATCATTTTCCAAGTGACACCCTTTTTTACTCTTTTAAGATTTGAAAACTATTTTCGGCTAAATAAGCCGTCTTTTAACCACGTGCTGGAAATAATAGAACCTTTCTTAAAGAAAGGAAGTAGATCTACATTTATTTCGAGCACTATAAAATTGGCAGCGACGTTAAGATTTTTGGCACAAGGATCGTAACAAATAAGCGTTGGTAATGATTTTAACCTGGGACTGTCACAGCCCATCGTATCAAAGGTTTTGACTGAGGTTTTGGATGCGATGGAGAGGAAAGTTTGTCCACAATGGATAAAATTTGAAATGACAGATGCTGAGAAAAATAAAGCTAAATTGCATTTTTTCCAGAAAACAGAGTTTCCAGGTGTTATTGGGTGTGTGGACGGAACCCACATCAAAATTTTAGCTCCAAGTAAGGCAGAACAGCATCTGTATTTCAACCGTAAAGGATATTTTAGCTTAAATGCCATGGTTGTAAGTTTTTAACATGTGTACTTTCTTTATATTATATTTGTATATAAATATCTTACATATGTACATATATACACAGATTTGTGATCATAAAATGCGAATTCGTTTTTTGGATGCCAGATACTCGGGTTGCAGCCATGATTCTCTAATATGGAATGTGAGTGATGCTAAACGAATTTTGCAAACACGTTATGAAGGAAACGATCGGAATTCTTGGCTATTAGGTAAAATGTAATACAAAGTGGTACGTAAATTAAATTATATTTTTTAATCAGGTGATGCAGGATATCCTCTAGAGCCATATTTGATGACACCATACCGCTCAGTTTGTGAAGGAAGTCCGGAAGCTGTTTTTAATTCAAAACATGCTAAAGCTAGAAATATTATAGAGCGAACCATAGGTATATTAAAAATAGGTTTCGTTGTCTTCTAGGCGCTCGCCAACTCCACTACAAACCATCAAAAGCGATTAAAATTGTAAATGTTTGCGCTGCACTGCACAATATTTGTATTGAATATGGCTTAAACATTACAACTGAGGAACCAGAAAATTACTCAAATGATGTTGAAGCGCTCGATGGCCTTGAAACTACACAAAGTGCTGAGGCACATCAAAGAAGGGAAGAGATAAAAAATAGTTTTTTATAGTTGTAATTCAGTCTTCAAAATTCATTTTTAATTCATTTCATTATTTGATTAAGGTACATAATTTAAAACAGTTTAATAAAGTAACATACATTAATTTTTAACAAAAAATAAAAAAAAAATCTTTTTAATTAAACATAAAAAATTCCATACATATCTATCTAAGGCACAAAGGTTAAGTTGAAAATAAAAAGAAGAAGTAAAATAAAAATAAAATCAGTCTACTACTCATTAAGAAGTTGCAACTCCCTTTGCTTGATTTCTAGCTCTATTCTTTTAATTTTCATGTCAGTTAGGTACATTTCTTCTTCTCTTTTATTTCTTTCCGATTCTAATTTTAATCTTTTTGCTGCAATATCCTTCACATCTATCAAGGTTCGTTTCATTGCCATAACTGAATTTGAAATTTCTGTCAATATCCTAGCCTGATTTGTAGTATGGTTTTCAAACAATTCATGTCGTTCTTTTGGGCTTTCATTTTTCCTTAGCATGTTTAATTTTCTTTTAAAGGGGTTCGGAGAACTATTTGTTGATGGATCCAAAGCTTTTGATGTTGATGATTTAGCTGAAAATGTTGCTGTAGATGTTGATGGTGCGGTTGTTGTTAATGGCTCAGCTAATTGAGTTGCTGCAGATGTCGACAGCGCGGTAGCTGTTAATGGTGCAGTAACTTTGTTTTTGGGTGCACTTTCCTGTAATAATGAAATACTAATGGGTCGCATGTATATGTATACGTGGACAGCAAATATGGCTTACCGTTTCAAGCAAATCTAGTAAGTTGAGGTCAATGCTGGATTCCATTTCTGGCAGCAGCTCACTTTCACTGCTTGCGACTCCTTGAACCATACCCTCAGGATACAGTTGCTTCTGGAACTGTAGGAGATTTGCTACAGCTACTTCCAAGGGACTTAGGATGGCTTGCTGGAATACACCACCTCCCGTAGCTTTACAGTCTGCTTTGTTTTTTGTTAATTTTCTTTTGATTTTAAACTTTAAGTCTCTCCAAATCTGTAAAATAATTCGTCAGACAACATGTCTAACATCGCATTTACCTTACCTTTTGCCATCCATCTGAACTTCTAATTGGTGGACCAAGGGAATTCAATGTAGTCGCGATTCATTCCCACTGTTGCTTGAAATTAACAGGAATAGTGCCCCTGCGAAATCCTCTGGCGAGTTCTTGATTTTTTTCCAAATCTTCCACCAGTTATTCGAATTGGCTGGGATTTGTTATTTTTATTTTCTGATTTTCCATTTTTTTAATTATTTTTTTTATATTTTCTTTAAAATTTAGTTTTTGTTTTAAAACAACACAACACAATGCAAAAAAACCCGACGACAGAAGGAAAGGCAATTCATGGCAACATCAATATAAAATTTTCTTATGTCTGTGTTCACACCAGGCAAGTCTTATTTTTAAGATTGCTTGTTTATAGGCAAGAGAGGCGAGGGGAACTGAAACGAGTACACACTATGCTGTACTGTCGATACGTTTTGTTTTCTCATTCGTAACGCACACATTCCTACACACAACTATGCATTTCTCATTCGTAACGCACACATTCCTACACACAACTATGCACAACATATATGTCGCCAACAATAAGATAGTTCAAAGAAGAATATATAAGAATCTTAAAAATGAGACTTGCCTGGTGTGACCACAGACTATAGAATGTCAAGCATTTGCTGCTAGTAATCGATAAATGGCATACTAGCATATGGAATACCGATTGGCAACAAAACATAAAAAACGGCGTCATCTTGTGTTGCCGACGCCTAGCAGAATAAGGGTGATTATGTGTGTTAATACTTTGAATGGTATTTACCGTCATAGATGCTGCTTAAGGAGCTCATAAGAAAGAAGGTAAAAGTCATTGAAAACAAAAATACGGACAACAATACCAACCATTCAAAGAAAAAAGCATGGGTGGAAGTGGCAGAAAGTTATGTACATCACATATATATATATATATATATATATATATATATATATATATATATATATATGGCTACCAAAATTGTATTTTGGTGATGTTCCACATCCCCTGCTGTCTATGTCTTGTTTTACCAATGTTACAATTTTCCTCGCTGTTTCCTTGCTACCGATTCTATTCTTAAATTTAATGTATCCATTTTTAATATAAAAATACACAAAACTGAAATGCTTTAATTAAAAGTTTTCACAAAACATTTGCCAAAAAAAAGATATTTAACACCGTTTTCAAGTACATGAGTAGCTACTTTAAATTATTTGATGTTAACATCGGTTTACAACACTTGTGTTAAGCTAACAACCGTTTTTGCATGATATTTTAAGGAATTTTGCTTAACATTGGCTTACCAGTCTGTGTTAACATTTTTTTTGCATAAGGCTGTAATTCTGTGAATTTGTCGTATGCTGAAAAGCTTGCATACATAATGTCAACATACATAATATCTTTGTTAAAAATTTAAAATATGGTGTCTACACGATATGCTAAGATCGTAAAATTTTGAACAAAATTTTGTGTCTACGCCAGATACGGGCGTTTCATAGCACAATTGTGCTGAGATCATTCACACTTATTCTTACCCTCTTTAATTTAGTCGTCGATGAAACAGCAACGAATGAATATCAGGCGGATGCTTACGAATTTTTTTTGTATTTTTTTCCAGAATATTTGCCCAGCAAACAATTTCAGTCATGATGATATGCGAAAAATATTTTGTCACAAACAATCCTTTCGATAACGTACAATGCCTTTTATACAATTTTTCTCCAATAACGGACTATACTAATTCTCTTAATTTAGTAATACACTTAGTCTTATTAATTAGTCTGTGTTAAATCTTATCAAAAATATTTTGAATATGTTTGGCATATGAAAATGATCTGCCATGCCGACAAATATCAAAGCTTATTAAGTTTGATACATCCAACCGCGTAATTTTTTTGGCGAATATTCAGTGTTATGCTCCAGTAAGCAACCATTCTTTTATTTATTTTATTTCTTGAATGGAAAACATAACAAATTATTGTCCTATCTTTTTTAATATTTTTCATTTGACTGTTTACTTAGAAAAAGTTTTATTTTTAATTAATAATTTTACGTAATTAACGTTTTTTTTCAACTTAGAAAATATTGTTACTTATGTATAAATAATAATGCACCATTATCTTTCAAACGCTTGGCTTTTTGTTTGGTGGGTAGCACGCAAGCTCAACACATATACAATTTACCAATACATTGACGGAGCCCACCACTGGTCTACACGATATGCTGGCACTGGTAACAAATTTTTCAGAATAAATATGCTGATTCAACGTATCGTCTAGACTAAGCTTAAAGTTGGGTTTTGAACTGCTTCGTTCTTAATTTAAGTTTAAAAATCTTGTTTTAAGAATCATGCACTCTTAAAGTAAGATTAATGTTGTATTATTTCAAGTCTGACTCAGGCTTAGTTTAAGAATGTTTATTCTTATTTCAAAAACATTCCCTCGTAATTTCATGCTTTTCGAAATTCGAATGTATTTTACCCCATAAACGCAGCAAACAAAATAAACGATTTTTAATTCTTTTTTCAATTTACTGTAGTTTTATTCAATATAAGTAAAATAAAGAAAAATCATATACTTTTGTGCATATAATTCTTTTTATATATACTTAAGTTTAATAAATGCTTTACCACTATTTATAAAATATACATGTAAAGGAGGGCAAGTAAAGTTACGTATATATATATATATATATATATATATATATATATATATATATATATATATATATATATATATAATATTTACATAGTCTGTATTTAAATCTTGTATTGGTTCAATTACATATGATTGAAAATGATTATTAAAACCTTTTACCTTAATTCTATAACAGACAACAAAAAAATAATTTCTTGCGAAATTCCATGCGTAGCCCTAACGCAGAAATAGCTTCCTTCAAGTCCTCTTTTCGCACTTACATTTTAAGCTTCTATAGGTCACTTGAGCAGCTAAATAATATCATAATGATGAAAGATGTGTAAATAAAACACAAAAACTTACCCTTTAAATATTCAAAGATAGGTTCCAAGTCGAACTCTTTTAAAAGCTTTCTCAAACTTTTCTCGTCGTAGTTTCCGGCAGAATGCTGAAATTGTTCTTTTTCAACATTTAAAAGCACAAACTCACTAGAATTATTTGATGGAAGTCCACATATTTGCTTTTGAAATGTTTGGAGATCGAACCGTGATTCACTTTCAATGGTTTCTTCTCCAGGAGTATTCAAACTGTTTCCTTCCGCCTGAATAACTGCTTCAATAGCCACAGTCATCCAATTATTTGAGTATTTTCCACTGGAACAGATTGTTTTTTTTTAACTTTTATTAATTTTCACCTTAACACGCTGAAAGAAAAGCACAACTAAAGAAATTACCGCATGCAGAAAGTGTTTTTTATACCCTCAAAAAAAGAATATGGTGGGTATATTCACTTTGTCATTCCGTTTGTAACGCAGCGAAATATCCATCTGAAACCCCATAAAGTATATTGTATGTGACGCGCAAAATAGAAAGGGATCTAAGGGTAAAAACCGGTTTTGTTCAGGAGAGCCATTTTAAAGATTTAAATACTTGTATCTTTGGTGTACTTCAATTTCATAAAACGCGCATATCTCTGGGAGGGAACAATTTTGGGGCATGGTATCGGTCTCATTCGATGCTCAGATGTTGTCCACATCAAAAAAAGTGAAAATTGATTTTTTTTACCTTTAGGTCCCTTTCTCTATGCGCTGTCACATATATTCTTGATCAGTGATGAAATCTAAGACGATCTGAGCATGTCCGTCTGTGGAAATCATGATTCAGTCCAAAAGCTAGACTCTTGAAATTTGGTATAAACATATCTCGAAGGATAGCACAGCTTAAGTTCGAAGATGGGCTATATCGGGCAAGAGGGAAAAAAGTTCCCCTAATAAGAACTAAACCAACCTATAAAAAACAACATAATTTTTAAAGTCTTTTTGTAATTTTGTTAAGCAAATGATATATTTTTATATTAAAGAAGGTCCAACGCGTTAAACTTGGAGCAAAACAATTTTTTTGGACCCCGCCCTCTTTAGTGGGCTTTATGATATGCAAAAATAGTGTAAAAATTTAACAGAGGTTTTACTTAAGGCTACATTTCTTAAAAATAACATTTTTAAGCTTTAATGACGAAGCTGAGATGTAATCTCGTACTTCTCTGCCCTATCCCCTCCTCCCCCTTTGCCCACTAAATGACCCTATAAAAAAAAATTGTTTATTAAAATTTATATATAATTATCCCAAAGATTTATTTTTAGAGTTTTATGGCAATGGTGAAATGTCTCCCCCACAGCCCTTTGCCAGAGCGACCCCGCCAAAATACAGTTTTAATACCCTCCAAAGAAGTATATATATTTTTGATCAGTGATGAAGTCTAAGACGGTCTAGCAATGCCCATACGTTCGTTTGTGGAAAACATGATAATGTCTATTTTTGAACCCCGCCCCTTTAGTGGGCGTTGACGTACGATATTATATAAAGCAACCAAGTTAAACATTTTAAATTTACTTACTAAATATTTGGAGGGTATTTAAGATTCGACCCGGTGGAGTATTACGTTTTTAGTTGTTTTTATTTAACATCATTTCAGATTAAATTAAGACTTTTAAGCTTGTTTCAAGTATTTTTAGATTTAAAAAAATATTCTTGATGTAATCTTAAATCAAGAATTTTATTCTTCAACTAGGATTCTTATTCTTATTTTAAGAATTCTAAAAACATTTTTATCTCGCAGCTTTTCACTTAGTGCATATCGAATATAATTTGTTTGTTGGTTTAGTTTTGTATGAGTTTCAAGGCCTACTATGCTTAATCTGTTGTGATTTTTGAAAATAGTTTGTAATTTACAAATTGTGAATTCTCAGATGGGTTTCAAAAGTATATGCATAAGATAAGACGTTTTTAACTTTTCAAAACTGTAGTTAAAGTCTACTAATGATTTGGTAAAGCACCAATGATATGCATATAGATATTGCTTAACCACCAACAAATAAATTTCATTTATATATAATAGTATTGTGACAACAATGTGTCAAGTAAAGATTTCATAAAAAAGTAATATATATATATATATATATATATATATATATATATATATATATATATATGTATATATATATATATATATATTTATATATATATATATATATATATATATATATATATATATATATATATATATTGCCGAACGTAGGGGTAACATTTTTTGTCATATCGTCGATATTTATACTCGGATCTTAAGGTGTGATATATCGATGTTTTTCTCTCGCCTTATGTTTTCTTCAATAATCATTGTACTTACCCATCAAATCCCAAATAGAACTTACCCATATTATCCTAACTTATACAAAAAGGATTAAAAAAATTAATTTAAACTCAAAAAATTTTAATCAATCATATTTTGTAATGATCCAAGTTGGCTACATTTTTGAAACCTCTCGAGATTAGAAAAAATGCATGGCGGCTCAGTCAATTCAAATTTGGTCCAATTGATCATATTAAAATATGAGTCACTCTCGAAGTTTATGATATTATGAACCTGTGGACCGAACATTTGACGAATGCATACCGTTTCTTCACTTCGGGGTGATAAAATGTTAGCATAGCCATCATCGATAACAAAACATTATCGGGATGGAAAAAGTACGCGTTATTTTCTATGGACGGACGAAGGACCTGTTGTACGCCGTCTGGCAATTGACGAATCAAGAAGCTGTAAATATCGCAGATATGATAAAAAGGCTACCCCTACGTTCGGCAAAAAATTATATATTTAGTTTTTTTAATAGTTCTGTTGGAATTATGGAAAAACTTCCTTGGCAAAAGTTTAATAATTTTTAGCATGCTGTAATATTCTGATATTAAGGTGGCACATTAGGGTGGTAGGAACTAAGATCTGGTGGTTAAATATAAGAACGGTATACTTGAGATCAGTGACTATTAAAACAAAACATTGGCCTCCTCAAGACAAAAACATCGACATATCTCTCTTTGAGATCCGACTATGGTTGGTTGGTTGGTATACGTGGCTGCCCGCTACACGCAAGCATTCAAGTAGGATCTCTGAGATCCCGTTTTGAAAAACCACTCCACTCGTCAGTGACTACCTATGGAAGCCGTATCCTGATCTCGGGTACCGATGGTTACTAGATCCACCCCGTCGCATTGAGGTATCTAATAAGGTCCCCCAGACCTATACCTGATAACTCCGCGAGGTCGCCTATGATACTATTGCCTAAGAATTTGTGTCTCGTGTTGTGCAAGGCCGGGCATTCGCAAAGGAAGTGGTAAACTGTCTCCTCCTTGCTCCGATCTCGGCAGCTCCTACAGAATGCATTATGGTTGAGACCTAACCTGCCTGCATGTCTGCCTATTACCCAGTGCACCGTCACAACCGCTACGAGCCTTGAGATGTCCCTGCGATTCCTGTTAATCAATTGTGCCGTTCTATTGTCGTTATAACATGGCCACATGCTTCTAGCCACCCTGCACGTGTTCAGCTTACGCCACCTGTCCGCCGCTTTCTGCCGGAAATGGCTCTGAATGGTGCTCCTTAGGGTGCCAAACGGCATGTCCACCGATACGGCAGTGGAGACGTCCTTAGCAGATCCAGCCTTAGCTAGCTCATCTGCCTGTTCGTTTCCAAAGAAACTGCTGTGAGCGGGTACCCAGATGAGGGTAGCGTCTATCTGACCCCCCAGTCTGGATAGCAGCTCTATGCATTGGGCTACAAGAGTAGACGACGTAGTGAACGACCTGAGAGATAGGAGTGCCGCCTGGCTATCGACAAAGATACCGACTCTACCCTGAACACCCCTATCAATTAACAGCCTCGCCGCCTCCCTTATAGCCAGTATCTCAGCCTGAAATACGCTGGATTCATCTGGGAGACGGAACGAGAGTTTTATTCCAAGGTCCCTCGAGAAGACCCCTGCGCCTACACCACAGATCATCCTTGATCCGTCAGTATACACTCTGAAGTTGAATTCCCTTTCTAAGTTACCCCTTCTCCACTCCCGCCTGGATGGTAAGAGGACTTTGAATGAAGTGTTAAAGTCTAAGTGAGGTACTATATAGTCGGTGGGCTTCCTCAGTGTCGGTGGTAGCCGGCCAAGGATTCTTGCGTGGCCATAGTCCCTTGACCTCCACCTCCCTGATGCCGCTAGTCTTGCCGCACTGCTTGAGGATGCCCGGAGTACATAAAGGTCAATCGGAATTAGGTTTAGTATAGCATTCAGCGCCTCTGAAGGACTAGTACGTAGACAACCAGTAATCCCGATGGAAGCAGATCTCTGTATCCTGTATAGTTGATCTACTACATATTTTTTACTTGTGGCGGGCCACCATACTAACGACCCGTAAGTCAGTATAGGGCGTACAATTGCTGTGTACATCCACTTAAGCATTGTGGGTTTTAGGCCCCATCTGGAGCCAAACATTCTCCTACAGGAGTAGTAGGCAACTGTTGCCTTTTTTATTCTATGGTGTATATTTGGTTTCCACGATAGCTTCGTGTCCAGGATAACTCCTAGGTATTTTGCCGTGTCCGAAAGGGACAGTTCCAGATTATTCAGCCGAGGAAGTTTAAAGCTTTGGGTTTTGGTCTTTGTAGTGAATAGTACCAGTTCCGTTTTGCTAGGGTTTACTCCTAGACCGCATCCTGCAGCCCATCTACTGAGCATACCCAAGGCGTTGGACATGATATCGCTAATCACGTCCGTGAACATCCCTGATACCATTATTACTACTACTACATCGTCCGCGTAAGCCACAACTTTAACTCCTACAGCATCTAGTCTGAGAAGAATCGTGTTAACAACGAGAAGCCAGAGCAGCGGAGAAATCACCCCACCCTGTGGTGTTCCTCTACATGCCCATCTTGACATTTCGCTATTACCTAACGCTGCAGTGACATTTCTTGCCTTCAACATAGTAATGATCCAGTTGCTGATGTATTCCTCAACGTCTGCATCCCGGAGAGACTGTTGGATGGCTGCCACTGATACATTGTTGAAAGCGCCTTCTATGTCTAAGAAGGCAGCCAAGGTATACTGCTTGTTTTCTAGGGATCTCTCCACGACTCCCACCACCTCATGCAGAGCTGTTTCCGTGGAGCGTCCCTTCAGGTAGGCATGCTGACTATCTGAGAGAAAAAGCGATCCTTCAAGTCGATGCCTAATATGGGTGTCTAGTAATCTTTCTAGCGTCTTAACTAAGAAAGATGAAAGGCTGATTGGTCTGAAGTCTTTTGGGTCCTCGTGACTCCTTTTTCCAATCTTGGGAATGAAAACCACTTTTACTTTCCTCCAGCTGGTCGGAACGTAATTGAGTGTAAGACAGAGTTCAAAGAACCTATAAAGCCAGGGAATAACAGAGCCCTTCGCACTCTGTAGCATCTTTGGAATGATGCCGTCCGGACCCGGCGATTTAAACGGTGCGAAGCTGTCAATAGCCCAAGAGATTCTCTCTGGGGATATTAAATCTCTATTGACAGTGTGTTGAATCCCACTAAATGGGAGGATTCCTATGGCCGTGTCAGTACAGCCTGGAAAGTGGGTGTTGAAAAGAATACTTAGGGATTCCGCGGAGGAATCTGTCCATGACCCATCCCCCCTCTTAACGAAGGTTGGACATGTGCGGTTCATGGTCAGAGCCCTACTAAGCCTTGCGGAATCCCTAGTTCTATCTATTGACTCACAGAAATTTCTCCATGAGCTTCTTTTGGCGACCTTTATAGCTTTTTTATACGTTGCTAACTTATCCCGATAAGGCTGCCATGCTTTCTTCTCATAGCATAAATTGAAGGCCCTGCGTTCCTCCTTACGTAACTTTGAGAGTTCCGAGCTCCACCACGGAGGGTAACTTTTCTTAGTCTTTGTTAGGGGGCAGGATACTTCAAAGGCTTTCGTTATAGCCTTATTAAACGCCCCCACATTGTGTTCAAGTCCATCAATCGTATTCTCGATCTCTGGGACTCTTCTTAGTTTTTGCTTCAGGATCCCATTAAACCTATCCCAGTCTGTTCTCCTCCGGTTCCTGAAGCATTGCTTTTCATTGCCTAATGACGCGACTTCGAAGAATATCCAACAGTGATCCGAGAAGGATCTTTTATTGGATACCCTCCATCTATCAATCAAAGGTCTAAATCTATCATTTACAAGAGTGATGTCCAGAACCTCTTCCCACCCGCTAAACCTATCCGAACTCGGAAAGATGAAGGTCGGAGAGGAACCGGAGTTACATATGGTTAATTTATTAAAGTTTATGAAATCAAGGATATGCTCACCTCTGTCGTTGATTTCACTGCTACCCCAAATTGTATGCCTGTCGTTGGCGTCACAACAAAGTATGATGTCCTCATCAGCACCAATAGATGACATGAGAGCTTTCACTTCATCTGGAGGGGCTGCTTTGTCGTGCGCCATGTAGCATGATGCGATAAGGAAGCTGGTTCCATCTGTCAGCTCGACCCTCGCAACTGTAAGGTCCTCAGTACTGAACTGTGAACAGAGAAAGATTTTTATGTGCTTTTTGGCTATTAGACATGATCTGGGCTTACCATTTCCTTTAGCATATAGTACATTGTATGTGGACCTCGGGAACCCCTTGACCTCGGAGTTTGCTACCCATGGTTCCTGCACCATACAAATGTCGATGTTCTCTTCGACTGAGATAACAATTAGGTTATCTGTTGCACACTTCGAGTGCTTCAGATTTAGAGATCCGACTATAAATGTAGAAGATATAATGAAAAATGTATTTTGGCGACCCCTACTTTCGGAAAAAAATAACTTTTTTTTCCGAAATCACCTTGCAACAATGCTTTATATTCGGTTGTGTACGGTGAACTTTTTTTCGAGACGCTTTAATATATATATGTGTATATATATATATATATATATATATATATATAATTAGTGCTTTTTGTTTGTTATGTGGTCAAGTATGTCTATATGCCTGCATTTCATTGGTTCTTACACCAAATCATCAGTAGACTTTAACCTAATTCCAAAATAACAAAACCTCTTAGCTTATACATAAACTCCCAAAAATGAATTGAGAATTACACAAGCAAAACCATAGGATTTGAAATTCAAGAAAACACAACAAACAAATTTTATTCGATATAAATCTATTTTGTTTTTCCACCTTCATACAATTAGTCTGCCGTTGGCAAACAATAAAAGTATATAAAAAAGGCACAATGAAAAACAAAATCTACACAAAACGTTTTTAAAATCTTTTATTCGACATATTGTCTCAATTAAATTAGTGCTTTTTGTTTGTTATTTGGTCAAGTATGTCTACATGCCTGCATTTCATTGGTTCTTACACCAAATCATCAGTAGACTTTAACCTAATTCCAAAATAACAAAACCTCTTAGCTTATACATAAACTCCCAAAAATGAATTGAGAATTACACAAGCAAAACCATAGGATTTGAATTGTATGAAGGTGGAAAAACAAAATTGATTTATATCGAATAAAATTTGTTTGTTGTGTTTTCTTGAATTTCAATAAATATATATATATATATATATATATATATATATATATATATATATTTATATATAGGTTTTAATTTGGGATTTCACAATTTTCTTTAATTTTTTCTTTTTCACAATTTATTTCACCGGAGTAAACTTGGTTGCTTGCGATGATAAAAACGAATACCTTTTTTCTTTTTGCTGATAAATTTGACCGCAGTTTCTTTTTGTTGGGGGTGTTGTTAATATTTTATCCGGGTTGAGGATCTTGCTGCAAAGAAGATTGGTTATATTGTTCACTGAGGTGAACATCATCCCCGCCTCGACATCTGAAAGAAAAGAATGGACTTTAGTAGATATCCAAAGGGTAGAAGGTAGGGTAGAAAAATGGGGTAAATTTAAGTAAATACTTAGGGGTTTTTTTTTGTAAGGGTTTAGCCAGAGTATGAGCCCATAATGAACCAGCCCAGTGATGAGTCTTGGGCTAACAAGGATCCTCCATAAACACGAATGATGCTTGGCTTAAGGATCTTGCTGTAAAGATCTCCGCCCAGCTCCAATTCAACCGGGTTGTTATTATAAAAAGAGGGGTCGGCTAGCGCTAAATTTTCGAATTTCTCTTTAATTGTAGAGTTGAATTGTTCAGCGTACGGGTTCTTGGGTAGCTCTCTACTAACTAGCAGATACATCTTAAATTTGATATTTGATGACATGTTGGGGGTGATGGTGGCCCTTGTGTATTTGCGCCCTTCTATT
The DNA here is from genome assembly GCA_951800035.1 of Linnaemya tessellans. Classification (NCBI taxonomy): domain Eukaryota; kingdom Metazoa; phylum Arthropoda; class Insecta; order Diptera; family Tachinidae; genus Linnaemya; species Linnaemya tessellans. Next base: position 82,963,137 of record OX637535.1, read on the forward strand.
TTAAACGTCTGGCATTTGTAGCGCTCGAAAAATGCGTTTGAGATGCGTGATAATGTGGAGCTCGGATTTATGAGGGTTCTCAAAGCAACACTTCCGTCGTCGGTCATCACATACACCCGGGCAGTAGGCACAAGTATCTTCTGGAATGAACTTGGTAACCCAAAGGAGCTAATAGTAGTTGTATTTTTTACAACTGGTGATTGACGGGCTATCGGCACGGGAGTCCTTTTAGCTGCTGAACGAGGTGGACGGATGAACAGTCATATCCTTCAATACACGCTCGGGCCCATGTAAACTAGAGTGGTGCTTTTTACCACACTTCTGACAACGAGCCTTGCTTGTGCACTTCCCAATTAAATGGTTCCTCGCAAGACAATTGACACAATAGTGCAGACTTACCACAGTTCTATATTTCTGCGACAAGTTCATTAGCTTGAATTTCCGGCATGTCGTCAGCTTGTGATCTGCTTGGCACAGACCGCAACCGAAGTGACGTCGTGAAGCATTATGCTTGATCCGTTGGTGCTTGTCTTGTTTTTGTTTATTGCTGCTGTTAGGTGCCATGATCTGGGTAATATAATGTAAAGAACATTTAAGTTATATAACAAAGATTTTAGGTTAAGTTTCATACATAAGGGATAGATCACTCCAGTAGAAATATGAATTTCTTTTACAAGCCCTTATCATCACTTAAATTGACATTGACCCTTATGAAAAACGGATGATCAGGCCGTTATGTATGAAACTTGGGTACGTATGCATGGGTTAATATTAGTTGTTAAGAGTAAATATATATGTGGGTTAGAGTTTTCAACTACTGGGTTAATTTACTGGGTGGGTAGGACAAACAATTTTATTGGACGTTTTAAGATTCCAGTCGACGTGCGTAGGTCAACAACTCCACTTCGTCCATCTGAACCAGGGTAAGTGTTAATAACTCGTCCGAGTAACCATTCGTTAGGAGGTAGGTTGTCCTGTCGAATAACAACAATGTCATCAACCTCAACTTGTCGTTTAGGGTGTTACCACTTGTATCTTTTATGCAGCTCTTTAAGATGTTCATCTTTCCACCGCCTGCAAAAGTTGTGATACTGAATTTTCAGTCTTTGCCATCTATTTGCCAAACTGAGATTTGCATGGCTGCAGTCGGGCTCTGCAGGGGTGAGTATGGGTGATCCTATCAAAAAATAACCTGGGATTAAAGGACTAGGATCTTGTGGGTTTTCACTGGACGGGCTTAAAGGTCTTGAGTTGAGGCATCCTTCGATTCTGGCTAAGAGTGTGTCTAATTCTTCAAACGTGTACTTCAAAGTATTCAGCTTCTTCAAGTGGGATTTGAGCTCCTGGTGGTATAAAGTGCCACGTCAAATTTTGGAAACTACTAGAAGATACCACAGACCCCTTCAATTGTTTCAAGAACTCCTGTCGTTCTTTCTTCAACAATTGTTTTGCTCCAACAAAGTTTGTCCCATTGTCAGAGTAAATGGCGACAGGGCATCCCCGCCTCGAAAAAAATCAAGCGAATGCTGCCATAAAGGCTTGGGTTGATAGGTCTGATGTAGGCTCCAAATGTATTGCCTTTGTTGCAAAACAGACAAACACACATACATAACCTTTGTGTATTTTACAGTTTCTGCCATTATATACTTTAATATCAAATGGCCCGGCAAAGTCAATTCCAACATTACAAAATGGTCTTGCAATTTGGGTGCGTTCTGGCGGCAAAGCTGCCATAAATTGGGTAGCTTGTCTATTCTTATACCTTGTGCATGGTATACAGTTGTGTATTACAGAGCTAATAAGATTCTGAAGCTACGGAATCCAATAGCCAGATCTTAATACTCTTAACATGAGCTTGTTTCCTCCATGCAAAGTCCCCATATGCATATGTAGGGTTAATAATCTTGCAAGCTGACTTCTATAGGGTAATAATATTGGGTGTCTTTCAGAATATGTTAAACTATTGGAGCTAGCTAGTCGGCCGTTCTCCCGCATAATATTGGCAGAATCTAGAAAAGGGGTTAGAGTGAGTAAACTGCTCTTTTTTGTGAGTGGGTGTTGTTTTTTAAGGCAATTATAGTCTTCTTCAAAGTATTTAGATTGACATAGAATAATGAGTCTATCCTGAGTTAATTTTATTTCTGTCGTATCAAGATCAATACTAGAGTGGGTTAACAATCTTTCAATTATTTCTTTGCTGGATTGAGCATTATTTCTATTCACGATAATTCTATCACTTTTGGTTGTCTGGGTTCGGGTCAATGATGTTCGATCAATAAATCGATAGGCATACGACATTACTCTTAAAGCTTTCGATTACTTAGAAAATCTTAGCAATATGTCTGAGTGAGTATCATTTTTGTTTTCTAAAGGGTTACTAGTATCAGCCGAAATGTGGAACGAGTGGACAACTTTAGCGTCCGCTTGTGTTTCGAATGGTTTTTGTGTTTTCGGCCATTTTGAAGGGTCTTCTTTTAGCCAGACAGGTCCATTCCACCATAATTCGTTCTCCTTCAACTTTTCAGCATTACATCCTCGACTAGCAACATCAGCAGGGTTTTCGTGTGAAGCAACATGGTTCCAGTTATCCACTCCTACCGTTTCAAGAATGGTAGAAACTCTGTTTGCCACAAACGTTTTCCATGAGTTGGGTGTTTTACTCAGCCAAGCTAAAACTATAGATGAATCTGTCCAAAAATATATTTGAAGTTGTGGGAGGTTCAGCTGTATTATTAAATTATGGGTAATATTAGCTAATAATACCGCACCACAGAGCTCCAATTTTGGTAGAGAGACAACCTTAATTGGCGCCACTCTCGTTTTAGCGAGTAGTAGGGTTACGATACAAGATTCATCTGGGAGTGTAATTCGGGCATATACCACAGCTGAATATGCCTTTTCACACGCATCTGAAAAGCCATGAAGCTCAACTTTTGCTGACGGCGTAAAATGAATCCATCTCGCAATACGAATTTGATCAATATCATCATAGAACTGTAAAAATTTATTCCATCTGATTAGGGTGTGTGGGGTTAGACAATCATCCCAAGCTGTACCATCTTGCCATATTTGCTGCATAATAATTTTGGCAGAAATCACAATTGGTGCTAACCAGCCAGCTGGGTCAAATAGACGTGCTATATGCGATAGAACAGTCCGCTTTGTATATGAAGATTTCCTCTCAATAATTGGAACAGTAAAGAAAAACGTATCCTTCCTAGCATTCCATCTTATGCCTAATGTCTTTGCATTATTTGAGTCGGGTAGCGTGAGCAGCTCAACATCAAGTAAATGTGTTTCGGGTAAACTATTCAATAACTCCTTTGTGTTGGCCGTCCATTTACGTAGAGGAAATCCAGCAGTGTCAAGAGCTGAGATCAGTTGGTTCTGAGCAATTTTGGCTTCTTTTATTGTGTGACCTCCAGATAAAACATCGTCTACATACATATTACTATTCAGAATTTTTGAAGCAATCGGGTGGGTGTGTTGAATGTCTTTGGCTAATTCGTGTAGGGTTCTTATAGCCAAATATGGAGCGCAGTTAACTCCAAATGTTACTGTTTGAAGTTCATAATCTTGAATGGGTTCATTGACGCTTTTACGAAAGAGTATGCATTGAAAGGGTGTGTGGGTAGGGTTTAACATAATTTGCCTGTACATTTTTGTAATGTCGGCGTTAAAAACAAACTGATAAAAGCGCCATTTCAAGATAAGTACAACTAAATCTTGTTGTAGGGTGGGACCAGTGTATAGTGCATCATTTAAGCTATTCCCATTAGATGTTTTGCTAGACGCATTAAAAACAACTCTAACTTTTGTTGTAACACGATCTAGTTTAACAACCGCATGATGGGGTAGATAGTATTGGTTGTTTGGAGACGTATTCGGGTTGTAATGAACGGGTTTCATATGATCTAAGTCAATATACTCTTGTAATGCACTATCATACTCGATTTTCAATTCAGGTTTCTTTAATAAGTTCTTCTCATTTCGTAAAAACTGTGCCATTGCTATATGGCGAGAGTTTCCTAATGTGACGGGTGGGTAGCGAAATGGTAGATTAACCTGATAACGGCCACTAGATAATTTGCAAGTGGTTGTTACGTAATTTTCCTCACAATTTATGTCTTCCTCAGCATTACTGGGTGTCTTGGGTATGTCTTCAATTTCCCAAAACTTTGTTAAAACCTTATCAAGCGCGACAGAAGAAAAGTACGAAACTATGAGTTGGGTTCTATGTGAATTTTCAATGGGTCCTGTTAAAATCCATCCATACTCAGTTTCTTGAGCGACTAATGTTTTAAGAAAATCTTACCTAACACCAGTTTTTACAATCTGCGGGTAAACATCACTGCCAATTAGAAAATCTATTGGCCTGCTCTCATAAAACTGTGGATCTGCCAATTGAATATTTTGCAATTCGTTTGCGGGTATTGGGTTCAAACTCTGGGTTGGTAAATTCTTTGTAAGCGTTCTTACAACAATCGCTTGAATATTCAATTTGAAATTGGGTTGGGTATCTGATCTTAACAAATCATCACATAGTTTATTTGATTGCGCCGACACGACTTCATTTATTCCAGAAATTTCAGCAACAATTGGTGTAGTGGGTAATTGTAATTTACGTCTAAGTTTATCTGAAATAAATGAGAAGTCTGAAGCTGGGTCAATCAGCGCTCTAGCTGAAAATTTTTCTCCATGTGCTTCAACAATCAGAGCAGCTGTTCCTAATAGTTTCGCTCTGTCGTCTAATAAGGGTTTGCTTGATTGGTGTTGAGAAAGATTGTGCTGCATTTCGAGAAGTTGATGGTTGATTATCTTCGAGCTGTGTGTTTGTGTTTGAGTTGGGTTTGTGCAGCAGGGTATTATGTCTTCCACCGCAATATCTGCAACTAAATGTGCTTCGACAATCCTTTATAATGTGTGCGATGGCCAAAAAATTGTAACATATTCCATTCTTTTTTGTAACAAATTCTATCCTCTCGTTTACGCCCATAGACGTAAACTCTGAACATTCTCTGATGGTGTGATTACTTTTGCACAGCTTACAAATTGACCCATCGGGTTTATTGGGTTGAATTGGGTTATTTTGTAAACTTGTACTACTTTGGGTTTTAGGGTGGGTAGTTTGTGAGAATCTTTGTTCATTTTGAGGTTTGATTTTTGGGTGGTTATCTTTGTTTGGGTAGGTTACATTGTAAAATGTTTTCCCCCTTCTATCGAAAGGGATCTTATTTTCTTGAAAATTTTTGTGTTTAGAGTTGCTGTTGTGGTATGTGCCTTGATCTAAAATATCATTCACCGATATCAATTCCTTATATGTGTTGGTTAAAAATAAATCCAGATCCGTTCACGACGGCATTTCTGCATAATTAGTGAGAGTCTCTTCAAATTCTCTCCTTACTTCTCTGGGTAACTTTGTTGAACACAGATAAACGAGAATTGGATCCCAATTATCTGTGTCAACATCTAGGGCATTTAAGTTTGAAATGCAACAGTTTATCTTTCTTTGCAGCTTTCTTATTGATGCACTACACATGGTACTTACTGCGGGTAAATTTAAAAGTGTTTTCAATTGCACATTAATTTGCATTCTTTTGTTCTCATATTGAGAAACCAATTGGTTCCATGCAATAAGAAAACCTTCATTTGTCAAGGGTGCGTTATTTACTATTTCTTTAGCTTCCCTAGTAGTTTTTTGCTTCAAGTGGAACAGTTTTTCAGCGCCACTTAAACGGGTACTATTTCCATACATGGCCTTAAAAAGGTCCCGGAATGATGCCCAATTTTTAAAATCTCCACTGAATATTGGCATGTCACAAGGGGGAACATTAAATGATACTGAATCCTTGGGTTGTGTAAGTATGTGATCTTTAGAGGAGTTAAGAGTCTCATCTGCCTTATTGAGTCTATCAATGGACTCATCAATCTCTATCATTGAGCTTCTATAAAACTTCTTAGCTGCTCTGATATTTCGGGTAATTTGAGTAAATTGTATAGCCTCCGCCTGTTTTGGGTCATTTAATTCAGCGGACTCCCTAATATGCTTAAACTTTTTGTCAATATCTGACCATAAAGTTTCTAACTCGTTTTTTTAAGTAAGATATTTTACTTTATTGCTTTTAGACTGAAGGCAAATTTAATTGAAACCTTGAGTACAATTATGTGCGTAAGTTGTAAAATATACAGACTTACCTTGCAGGTTTTAGTGTACAAACCTTCACAAGAGTTTAACTATCTCTTGTTTTTTTCTTTCTTTAGGTTGGGTTGTGTTGCTGTTGTATATGTCCTTTAAGTCGATGTAACTCTGGTCGTTTATTTACTGTGTGTATTTTGTATTTGGATTCTTATTTTTATTTTTTATTTTATTTATTTTTAGTTAAACCAACTTAATTTTTTCTTAATATTTTAGTGTAAGTAAATATATTATATGTATGCCACAGTTGTTATATGTTTGTGTAGTTTTGCATGACACTGTAACCTGGTTATAGTACTTGTTTGTAATGTTGTGCGAGTTTTTTGCACTTTTTATTTTTTGGATATTTTAATTAACACTCTTATGTATATTAATTTTTTGTATTGTTTAATAATTGTTATTTGTGTTCATTTTTTCGCTTTTATTTATCTTTTTTATTTTTTGTGTTTATATACTTGGGTAAGTATATATGTACATATAAATATTATTTCACTTATGTGTTATTAAACTTTTAGATTTAGTTTTTTAATATTAATTTTGTCTAATATTTGACTTCAGTATGCTTGTATGCTTGTGTGGACTGTATTATTTTGTTATTAGTATTTTTTCACTTGTTCACTTTTTGATCGATAGGACCATATTTAAACGGGTTAGAGTAGATCAACAATACTTATTTATATACTACTTCCAGGAATTTAAAAACACCGCTTTTTTTCTTAAACGTTATAAAATGTATTTATATGTTTATTGAACTTTAAATATGTTTTAATATATGTAGTGTATGTGTTGGGGATATATATATTTAAGATTATTGTAGGTTTATACATAAAAGTTTTAATTCGTGCGTAATATATAATTTAGGTAAATTAGAGGTAGGTATAAATGTTTTAAAGAGTGGGTTACACAGTTTCGGTTTGTGGGCACACCTTTTATATTTAATTCACTTATATTTTAATATATGTAGTGTATTTATTTGGTATATATATATATATATATATATATATATATATATATATATATATATATATATATAGGTTTTAATTTGGGATTTCACAATTTTCTTTATTTTATTATGTGTAATATATTTAGTGTATTTATTTGGTATATATACATATATAGGTTTTAATTTGGGATTTCACAATTTTCTTTAATTTTTTCTTTTTCACAATTTATTTCACCGGAGTAAACTTGGTTGCTTGCGATGATAAAAAAGAATACCTTTTTTTCTTTTTGCTAATAAATTTGACCGCAGTTTCTTTTTGTTGGGCGTGTTGTTAATATTTTATCAGGGTTGGGGATCTTGCTGCAAAGAAGATTGGTTATATTGTTTACTGAGGTGAACAATATATATATATATATATATATATACATATATGTATATATATATATATATATATATATAAGTATATACATATATATATATATTTTTTTTTTTTTTTTATTCATGGGATGAATGGGATGAAATCATCGAAAGACCCTGGCAGTGATGGTGTTTGCCAGGAGTGCGAGACTTTAACACGCTAAAACACCCCTTTACACTGACCCAAAACCTTTCCCTGTGGTACTGCCGTAAGGCTTTACATCACAGGGTGGGAATAGATCCTAGACCTAATCTAACCTAAAGAGATTCTTCTGCGAATCTCTTCTAACCTACGAAGTTCTAATAGAACGAATTTTGCAAAATTGCATACACACGTCCAGTTGTACAAAGATTCCAACATGGTTGGAACTATGTTGTCCGGCCTAATTCTACGCCCTAAATCTGCTTCTAAGCACTCTCTTCTACTATTGAATCGTGGACAGATGAAGAACACATGTTCGGCATCTTCCACGACATTACCATCACAGCTCGGACAAAACGGAATACTGTCATGTCCGAAACGGTACAAGTACGACCTGAAGCAACCATGTCCAGTCAAAAACTGTGTAATATAGTAGTTCAAGTCACCGTGCTTTCTTGATAACCATGTACTGATGTCAGGTATCAGTGAGTAAGTCCATCTTCCCTTATCAGTCGCTGTCCATCGTGCCTGCCACTTACGTAGGCACAAATCTGTCACACCATTTGTACTGTCCGATATCGCCTCTAATTCGATGGGCATCATACCGGCAATGACAAAAGCTGCCTCGTCGGACACAGTTCGGAATGCGCTACATACTCGCAGGGCGGCCAGCCTATACACAGGGGATATCAGATTCACATACGTAGAATATCTCAGTGAACCTGACCATATAGGGGATGCATATAGGATAATGCTTTTAACTACACTAGAGATCAATTTCCTCTGCAGATATTTCGGACCTCTTGTATTTGGCATGATCCGGGATAAAGCTGAGCAGGTCTTCGATGCTCTGGCACCTATATACTTAAAGTGCTCATGAAAAGATAGACGTGTGTCAATCATGACTCCAAGGTATTTTAGACATTCCCTGGATTCTATGCTACACGTACCAATATTAAGCCTAATGGTTTCCCTACGTTTCCGACTACTAATCAGAACCGCCTCTGTTTTATGGTCAGCTAGAGCTAGACCCATTGACCTGAGCCAAGACCTAACGATCTGAATACTGGCATTTGCAATGGTTTCCGCCTCTAGCAACTCTTTTGCTTCACATACTAACGCTATGTCGTCTGCGAATCCAACTATCTTTGCCTTCTCAGGTAGATCTAACCTCAATACTCCATCGTACATGACGTTCCACAGTAGTGGGCCAAGTACTGATCCTTGAGGCACACCGCCAATTATCTGGCGTCTCCTAGTACCTTTATCGGTGTCATAAACTAGCTCTCTATTTCGGAAATAATCCTGTATAATTGCCAGTAAATACCCTGGGATGTCTAATCTTGCTAAGGCTTCAACAATACGTCCCCAGTTTGCCGTGTTGAAGGCGTTCTTTACGTCTAGGGTTACGACTACACAATACTCCTTAGTTCCATTTCTCCACCGCTCCCCTTGGATAGCCCTAGCAGCAGTTTCTACTACAACCTTGATAGCATCCACTGTTGATCTTGCTTTCCTGAAGCCATATTGGTTATTTGATAAACCATTCTTAGCTTCAACACAGCCTTCCAATCTTCTACAGATTATACTTTCTAGCAGTTTCCCACTCGTATCTATCATACACAGTGGACGATAAGAGGAGGGGTCGTCTAGCGGCTTATTATCCTTGGGTAACAGTACCAGCTTTTGTCTTTTCCACATTGTTGGAAAAATTCCCTGGCTCAAGCATGCGCTTATTACCTTCAAGAAGTACTCAGGGTGGAGTTTGACAGCTTCTTTTAGCACCATATTTGGAATACAATCTAAGCCTGGTGCCTTATTGTCTTTAAATTTCGAGACAGCGCCTTCTATCTCGGAAATCGTAACCGGAGGAATATCGGAAAATGCAGCCGAATAGCTGTTTTGCCACGTAGGAATTTCCTGTTGGGGAAAGAGATGATCTACAATTCCCCTGAGAATAGGCTCCTCTCTTGGCGGCGATGGACCAAGACATTTAAGTCTCTTGGTTACCAGTTTATATGCAAGGCCCCAAGGATTACCATCTAATTCCTCACATATATTAAGGAAACAGCTGCGCTTACTCCTACGTATTGCAATCTTCAACGCTTTCCTTTTATCCTTATATATTTGATGGTGTACACTGTTCTCTAGACTACCTCGCGTCCTTGTATACTGCCTTCGGGAGGTTATGCACTCCGAGCGCAACCTAGCAATTTCACCATTCCACCAGTAAACTGGAGGCTTATTTGGTGACCTTTTACGCTTCGTCATGCTCACATTACACGCACTCGTGATATGGCTCACTAGTTGTTCTGCCATATCTTCAGCCGAACCATTCAGTTGCATGTTCTCCATACAAGCTGCGAAGATATCCTTATCAAAGGTATTTACCTTCCAGCCTGTCAAGTCTCGTGCTTGTACAGCCACATGGTGCTGTTCATCTTGTACATCTGTGATTATAGCGCTATGATCGCTATGAGTATAAATGTCAGATATTCTCCAGTTCACCTGGCTTGTGATGCTGCTACTGGCAAACGTAATGTCAATTACCGAACCAGTATCACCTCGTCTGAAAGTTTGTTCAACCCCATTATTCATGAGTACAACGCTCAATGCAGAAAAGGCTTCCAAGAGCACTCTACCTCTTGCATTCGTCAAGGGGCAGCCCCATTCAACAGCCCCCGCATTAAAGTCACCTGCTATTATGACTGGGTTCTTGGTGGCTGCATCTGTTACTATATTATCAACTATGCTTCGAAAGTCCTCTATAGAATACCTAGGGGGAATATAGCAGCTATACAATGTGATACCAGAGATAGTGGCTCGGGCATACCCACATTGTGATGTTATTCTATCCCGTAGTGTTAAGGTGCTGGTGTTCCATATCGCCGATGTATCCGTGTTATCAGAAACCCAATTTACAGATCCCATGGTCCTATATGGCTCACTCAGCACAGCGACGTCTACATTTAAATCTCGAACGCTTTGCTTAAGAAGCTCTTGTGCTGCCTGGCAATGGTTGAGATTTAACTGTAATATACGCATTTTGATGTCTTAAGTTTGGTTTTAAACCTTAAGTTTCTGTAGCGCCTTTTTGTAGTACGGACAAACTACACCTCCGGTGACATGATCACTAGCGGTGTCTGTTGCATTCCTACAAAGCAAACACGACGGTTTTTTGGAGCACGTTCCAATTTTGTGGCCGGTTTCGCCACACCGTAAGCAATTATTAGAAAGGTCCTTCCCCTTACAATTTGCGGCCCTATGTCCATAATCTAGGCATCTAAAGCACCTTATCGGCGTTGCCTTTTCGCGTATTCGGCAGACGACCCAACCAATGCGTATCTTCGCCATCTGCACAAGACGGCTAGCTATGGCAGCACTTACGCCAATGGTGGCAGTTTGTGTTCCTCCATACGCTCTCCTCAACGATTTAATTGCAGCAGGCTGCAGAGATTTCAAATCGTCGGATGCTTTTATGAGGGCTTCATAAACGTCCTCCTTAGAGGTTACCTCATCTATATCCCTAATCTCGACTCTAACCTCATGGGATATTGCCCTTACTTCGGCGACCTGACCTAGTACCGATTCTACTGTCGACCTGAATTCACTTGTATCCTGGTGCGCGGGTTTATTCAACTCCAACAACAATTCGCCCTTACCAGTCTTCCTAATGTTCCTCACATTTTGGCCCTGATTATTCAACTTTGGGTCTTTCTTCACTTGTCTGAGGATATCAGCATAGGAAGCATCCCCGCACGTTTTAATTACCAAAGCATCTGGTCTTACTGTCTTCTTTCTACTTCTAACTCTGGTATGGACTTTAACCCAGCCAGGATCTTTAGCATTCACGCCTGGTTTCCCAGCCGTACTTCTGCCTGCCTCACTGGGTGTATGATTTACGCTATTCCTATTGGGGGTTACACCCTTCTTCTTCTTAGATTTGTTCCCCTTTGGGCTAAGAGTGCTTGGATCTCTTTTGCGCTTCGGGGTTGCGTTTAGCACAAAGGTTGGCCTTGACGGTTCTTCCGTCTGCGTCTCCTTATGAATTTGTGACTTCTTGTCACTAACAGGTCTGCTGCTCAGCTCATCCGCTACTTGCATATACAACGCCTGTATCTCCCGCGACATCGTCACAATATCTTTATGCACGTTCGAACGCGACTTTAAGAAGTCTAACAACTTCGAAATCTTATCTCCTAATTTCCCCAAACTACTGCTGCTTACCTCACTACTATTAGCAACGCTATTGGAAAAGAGATTATCTCCACTTCTAACTCCTGAAGGGGGTGATCTCATGATCACCGACTTCCTCACAAATGGGTTTTCGCTGTCTACCATGTTTAACCCATCATGTCTATTACCTCTATTTTTATTTATATTTATATATATTTATATTAACAGTGTTCATTCTAGTGGGTCCAAACTCAAAGCCGCTATATCCGTTCGATGTGCAGTCACGTTAAGATCCCATGGGTCCCTTTGCAAGCAGTGAGGTCCATGCGAGGGTTGACGAAAAGGTCTTATGGATCTTCTCGCCAGAGCCAGATCCGTGCTAACCGGGGAAGAACATCCGAACCTGCACCATCAACTTAATGATGACGAACTTCAAACGTACTTTGAGACTTGCCAAGTTTTAATAGGACGGAGGCAGTTGTGGCATTAGCCTGGGAGCCATTTCTGTAAAATTTCACCCCTACATACTCAGGTCCCAGAATACCACAACCACCAGCCCAGGGTTCTAAAAATTCATTCTCGTATGTCCAGATATGCCATAATTAAGACCGTACTGGACTTGGTCTTAATGCTTTTCAGCGGTGTGGAATCACAAGTCTTTTAAGGGTTTCTATCTAGAATTCCCTCAGACCTGTGATAACTCAGGGTCCGCGGGGTCGTCAATCCCGTTATCCTCATAAGAAGATACCCTTGCGGGTAAGTATATATATATATATATATATATATATATATATATATATATATATAAGTATATGCTGAGAGAGTGCAGATTGTGGGATTCGCAGACGATATAGCGCTGGTGTGTGAAGCTAAGGAATTGCTGGAGGCAGAAACCATTGCAAATGCCAGCGTACAATTAGTAAAGTCCTGGATCACTGCAATGGGATTGACTCTAGCTGATCATAAAACCGAAGCGGTTTTGATTAGTAGTCGTAAGGCTAGGGAAACTATTACCCTCAATGTTGGCACCTGTTCCATAGAATCAAAGGCATTTCTGAAATATCTGGGTGTGATGATTGACACACGGCTATCTTTTCGCGAGCACTTGCGATATATAGCATCCAAAGCATCAGGGACCTGTTTGGCGCTATCTCGGATCATGCCAAACACGAGAGGGCCAAAGTATCTTCAGAGGAAACTGCTCGCTGGAGTAGTAAGGAGCATTATCCTATATGCACACCCGGTATGGTCAGACTCACTTAGATATTCCACATATGTGGGGCTGGTATGCCCTGTGTATAGGCTAGCTGCTTTAAGAGTATGTAGTGCATTTCGGACAGTGTCGGACGAGGCGGCTTTTATCATTGCGGGTATGATCCCTATCGATTTAGAAATCATGAATAGGGATAACTCTGATTTATGTATGCAAAAATGGCAAGAACGGTGGTCAACCACTGAAAAGGGAAGATGGACATATTCATTAATACCCGACATCAGATTATGGCTGACTAGGAAACATGGTGATCTGAACTATTACCTAACACAGTTCTTGTCTGGACATGGTTGCTTTAGGTCATATCTATTTCGTTTTAAGCACGACGACTCTCCGTTCTGTCCACACTGTGGTGGGAATGTGGTTGAGGATGCTGAGCATGTCGTCTTTGTCTGCTCACGATTCAGCAACTGGAGGTCGTATTTAGAGGAAGGCTTGGGGCGTACGATCAGCCCGGAGAATATTATTCCGACCATGCTGGAATCCTTATTGAATTGGACCAGAGTGTGTAGTTTTGTACAGCTTGTTCTGATGGAACTTCGCAGATTAGCACAGATTCGTAGGAGAGTTAGTACGTCTTAGGATTCGTTAGCTACTGACGATTAAATATGCGCATCAGTTCCGAACCTCCTTACCTAGGAACTAAGGAGGACGTAGGAATAATACTGATAATACTACCCACCCTGATGAAATGCCAAAACTGTCCCAGGGTGGTGCTAGTGAAGTTGTCGTGGGGCCACTATTGATAGTTGCTATCATTACGTCCATAAAAAAAAAAAAAAAAAAAAAATATATAAGTATATATATATATATATATATATATATAAATGAAATTTATTTGTTGGTGGTTAAGCAATGTCTATATGCATTTCATTGGTGCTTTACCAAATCGTCAGTAGACTTTAACCACAGTTTTGAAAAGTTAAGAACCTCTTATCTTATGCATATACTTCCGAAAACCATCTGAGAATTCACAACTTGTAAATTACAAAATATTTTCAAAAATAACAACAGAATAAGAATAAAATAAAATTTCATTTACATATTAGTATTGTGACAACAATGTGTCAAATAGAAAAATTTCATAACAGTTTGATTTAGATTTTATTTTTCATTTTGCCTTATAAATACTTTTCTTGTTATCCAATGGATTTCTGATTGTATAAAGGTGTAGAAAAATAAAATAGATTCGTATCAAATATACTTTATTTGTTGGTTTAGTTTTGTATGAGTTTCAAAGCCTACTATTCTTATTCTGTTGTTATTTTTGAAAATATTTTGTAATTTACAAGTTGTGAATTCTCAGATGGTTCTCGGAAGTATATGCATAAGATAAGAGGTTCTTAACTTTTCAAAACTGTGGTTAAAGTCTACTGACGATTTGGTAAAGCACCAATGAAATGCATATAGACATTGCTTAACCACCAACAAATAAATTTCATTTATATATTAGTATTGTGACAACAATGTGTCAAATAGAAAAATTTCATAACAGTTTGATTTAGATTTTATTTTTCATTTTGCCTTATAAATACTTTTCTTGTTATCCAATGGATTTCTGATTGTATAAAGGTGTAGAAAAATAAAATAGATTCGTATCAAATATACTTTATTTGTTGGTTTAGTTTTGTATGAGTGTAATGTGTGTCTTTATTTTGTGTTTGGAGTTTTCATTGTAGCCCTTTATTTATTTTATACAGCTGAAGGGTTCCAGCTCGACACTAGGCGTTCAAAGGAATGTCGAAATATTTGAGACTTAAAAAAACTAGGCAGGAGTGTGCCGGATTACGTTAAAAAATCAAGTCCGTTTTATTTAAATTTTTCTTTGGCTTATATATTAGTTTTACAAATTTAACTTAGCCCTTCTAACTTATTTTAATATTATTAAATATATTATTCGTCTCTTTCACATTTATGAAAATGTGAAAGGATTCGAATTACTTCTGTTTACTGACCAATCATAGAACATTGCATTGGAATGCACTCAATTTATTTAAACGCTTGAATTAGTGTCACTCAAAATATTCTGATTGATCAGCGTTTTGTAGTTTCATTACCAATTTGATATTGGTGAGAAAGAATAGTGTTTGTGTGTTACACTTTGTAAAATACGCTACAAATCAGCGGTATGCATTGTACATTAGTGAAGCACACTACACCCTCACCCTTAAGAGAACAATTATGGAGGTGATTTTTCCTTCCATCTTAAATTTTCACAATATATTAAATTACAATTATAGTTGAATATTCATATATGTACATGTTTTGCTTAGTAATAGGTTTAATTAGGTTTGTTTATTTATAAAGTAGCACACAATTATATAGGTTTTGTTTAAAATATGTTAGGATGTCTTAACTTTTTGTAATAAGTTTTCTTATATTAATTACACTGGTTTACAGCCAAAAAATACCAAGAACGCCACATGTCTAGATAAGTTAATTGGGACCTCCTGAACACGAAAATCGCTGTAATTTTTTTTTCCTAAGTACCGTTTTTTAGATAACGGTACTTTTGTGTTTTTCAGTGCATGGTCCCACTCAAACCCTCGTGGAGCCCAATCAAAAAGTCCGATCAAAATAAATGGCATATCGTTGGAAAGGTACTTGCATGTCTTTTCCGTCGATATGCTGGAAATTTCTATCTGACATGAAATGGCTCAGTTATGGAACCTCAAAATTCAAAATTTGCCTATTTTTTACGTTTGTTTCAAAATTTTTCATTTTTATTTCGTTTTTTTTCTACGTTATAGTAAAGATCTGGAATGTTTTATTTTTTTACCAAATAGTTTATTTAGTTACCAACATTTTAAGCGTAATTTAAAAAAAAATTGATGAAAAATAAAGTTTTTATTAAGGATTTTGTGGAACGACAATATTTTCATTTTCATTGCTCACACACTATATTCGGCGTCCAACAGTAAAATTTTAAATTAAAATGTCGAGCGACTTGAACTTTTGCGTTTTTTTTCTGATGGATCTTCGCGAATGAGGAACCAACAATAGTCCGCCATCATTTGTTCATCCCACCAGCCTTTGTAACGTCTCTCGGTTTCTTCCATTTCCTGGTGAAATCTTTCACCTTGTTCATCACTTTCGGAGCCCAAGTTCGTGGGGAAAATATCCAAATGACTGAAGAATAAGTGTAATTTAGGTGTCATATTTGAACCTAAAAGTTAAAAAGAATGAATTTTCAAATGATGACATGGATATACATGCTTTCACTCAACGCTTACCAATGGCATTGAATTTTTGCAGTAATATATCGATCTTCTCAGCGTAATCAGGACTTCTGTAATTTCCCAAAAAGTTGTGAACGATGTCCTAGAATGCTTCCCATGCCTCCAAATGAGTTGGACCTAAACGCTCATTAAATGCTTGGTCACCATACAGAGCCCGAATATATGTATGCATATATGTATGTATGTATATGTTATGTTTGCATTTATATAAGTATGTAAGACAGACCTGCTATCTTATTTTTATCATTTTCTTTTTCATATGTATTTTTGGAGCGTGATTTCTTCATATTCGAAACTGGTTCCGCAGAATTATCGTCACGTCCTATGTGCACAATATTATCTTTTATAAATATAATTTCTTCTTTTATATCGTCTATATTATTAAATGGTAATCTTCTTATATTCTTGACGTCATTTATTGATGTACATTCCCATATGCGAAGTTGATCAGACTTCTGAGAATCATCGTTTCTTACACGCGTGTCGTCATTTTCTTTTATTTTATTTGCCTCTTTATTATTATTTAATTTCTTATTTGCCTCAATTTCTTTATTTTTCATAGCCCTTGTAGTTACTAATACTTTCTTAGCCTGTTCGTCATCTTCTGTTGGTATAACACTGCTCCTAGTGCGTAATTTGAAGCATCTGTTGTTAATATAAAGGTTTTGTCAAAATCAGGGTATTGCAATACTGGGGGACTTATCAGTTTTCCCTTTAGGTCATCAAAAGCTTTTTGGCAGTTGTCCGTCCATTTGAATTTCGTGTTCTTCTTTAATAGTTGGTTTAACAGCCATATGTATAAAAAATTCTTATTTTAAGTTTACAGAGTGCAATAGTTATGAAACACTTTTTTTGTAAAAGTGTATTTATAAACCAACAGTAACAGCTCTATAGCTATTGAAGACATGTAGTGATTTTATGTTTACGTACGGCAACTCTATTTTTATTTGGCTATCATTTCTTTCTTAGTGATGCTTTATCCCACTGTTCGATTAACCCAGTAATCAAGTAAATGTATATTTTTTTATGAATTTATAACGCAAAAAGTATGTTAACAAATAAAAATTATATTACATTTGTTCATAAAGAGTTTTTAGCAAAATCTATTGTACAAAATGTTCCTATTTACCTAGTTTAATAATATTCGGTAATAAAAGTGTTCGAATAACGAGTTTGTTTACATTTCATTTACATCACTAGTAGATATTGTTAGGTTAATTTTTTTTCTGTGTGTGTTTTTCTACCAAAAAGAGTTTAAAAAAATAAAATTAAAATAATATCAATTAAAATGGATGAAGTGAATAAAAAACAAATAGAAGCCGAACATATATTGGAAAACAAGGTATTTAAATATGTGTATTGAATATTAATACGTGTTAAGTAGACTTTGTGCTCTGGACAAATGTTTGGAAAAAGTTTATTTAGGCGGCATTTATAAATTGGTTTTCTTTGTTTTATAGTTCCAAATGTTCTTTAGTCGATAAAAATTGGTTATGATTAAAAAAATGTCGCTAAACTTAATCCAATTTTGTTTATACGAACTTCACAAAGTGTACGGCTCTAACAACATAATACCTGAATGTAACTTTTCTTCTTTCTAGGACACAAAAAGTGACAATAAAAGGCAGCGATCTGAAAATTGGAGTGATGCGGATAAGGTATAAACTTGAAATGCAAATATAATTATTTTTTGCCAATCTTACTGTTTTTATAGGAGCTGTTAAAGGAGCTAATCAAAGAAATAGAAAATAAAAATACAGACACCAATACCATTCAGACAAAGAAGAAAGCTTGGATAGATATCGAGAAGGTGTAAGTTAACCGTAGTTGTTTATAGAAACATTTGTTTAAAAAATTACATTTTGTGTTGGTTTGTAGCTTTAATAGTTTGTGTTCGTGTAAAAAGCGAACAATTAGCCAACTAAAATCGCAATGGACAACAATCAAAATGAATGCGAAGAAGGAAGTAGCAGAATTCCGTAACAAGAGCAAACAAACTGGAGGAGGATAACCACCACCAGAAGTATCATTATCAGCTAATGATATCAGTGTTTGGCTTCCCAATGAATTTGTAATTGATTCAAATCAGTACGACTGTGACGCAATTTTTACCAAAGTATGTAACTTAATTTTGTTAAAAGATAATTTCTAAAAAGGAGTTTTAATTTTTTTCTAGGAAAAAGAAAGTATTTTAGAAAACTCTGTTGTCATTCAAGAGGGTCCCTCAGAAGTTGAACAACTCAATATAAAAGTCAAAGAAAAGGAAGTGGAAGCTGATGTCAAAATCAACGAAAAAATTACTCCATGCAAAAAAAGGTTTGTATAAATTTAAGTGTGCTCTCAATACATAATAACATTCTTCAATTATTTTATTGTATAGATCGCTTCTCACAAAAACACAGCTGCCGAAGAAAGCATTTTAAGAATTGCTCAAAATGATGTGGATTGCCGTCAAGAGTTACACCTTCTCCAGATACAAGTAGAGAAGAAGAGAATAAGAAATTTAGACTTGGAATTTGAAGTACTTCAAGCTAAATTAGTCTTTTATAAAAGAAAGTCATTTGGTATGTATTTAAGTATTTACATATTTGTACTCTCATCAACTACATACATATGTACATACATAAATGTTCGAATTAGCGATTATTTTTATGATTTTGAAGTTCTATAACAAGAACAAAAACATATAATTTACTTGCACCAATTAATGTATGCAGTTCGTGAAGCATTAATATTATGTGGAAGATAATTTAAAAATGTTTTTAATTCTTTTATTGCAGATGTTATTGAAATTTAAACAAAACCGTTTCGCATCTACTATTTTTACAAAAATACATACCATGACTAATGTGTAGTAATGAATTTTTTTTATTTTTTATTTTTAAGTTCACATATCTAGGTCCTAATTGTTTAAAACACGTCACGAAAGTGAAATTTATATACACACATAGCAAACAAACAAAATAATTGTTAAAATTGTATAAATTTGTTTTTGCTTTTCATTACAATTCTAAAAGTTATGAATGGCAAAGCAAATCCTGTTTTTTATGTGTTTGTGTGAAAATTCTGTTTGAAGAATTGTATGCCAAACAAAAACAAGTTTATGAAATTTTAGCAATTTTCTTCTTGTTTTATGAATTTCACTTTCCTGAATTGTTTTCCACAATTATCCCGTTAATGAAATTGTTTAAGTTTTCATTTTTTATTTTAAGAGCGTTAATTGGCATTGTTTAAGTTTTTTTTGTTAAATACACATGTATGCAATTATTAATATAAAATAAACCCATGTTATATCATTATTAACATTCATTTTTGAGCCATTATAGTTTAAATGCATACCTACGTAAGTATATAAGTACGAAAATTTTTATCCAAACCATCTTAAATAGAGATTATTTCGAATTATATTTAAATGCCAGATTGTACTTAGGAAAACAATTAAAGAAACAAAATGAAAGACAAATTTACTTAATAATTGATGTTTATTAATACTGTTTTTATTAAATTATTTTCATTAAAGTTCACATATGAATTTGAATTAAAATTAAATAGTCTGCTAATTTTATTTTGATTTTAGCAAATGGAGAGATTCTTCGACAATTGATCTGTTCTACACGCTGATTATTTTTAGATTATTTGCAACCGTAATAAAAAGAGCTGCTCACAAAATAAAAATATATAACTGCCAAACTACTTTCTAGCAGATTTATTTAAAAGTTGGCATATCAATAGATGACCGGCTACATTTGCATAATATTTTTTGCGAAAATTTTGCAGAGTATGTACTAACGACTCTATTGTGGGGTAAAAGTACATGCATCGCGTGTGGAAAGTTTTAAAAGTCTTGTACTTTCACAAATCTAAACCGATTTTAAAAGTTTTTATACGCCTTAGCTATAGACAAAAAGGATATGCTAAGACAATCGTGAAAAAATCTTAGTTAAATATACAAAATAAATTTTTGCTCTCACATAGTTCTTAAATTATAAAAAGTAGCAGAGTATAATGTTCAAGTTTTTTCTTCGTTTTTTCTTGAAGCTGAGCAAAAATATATAAATAGTTTTAAAATTGTTAAAAATTTGTGTAAGTTACAAGACTTCAGTTTTGCACATGCGATGCATTTATTTTTAGCCCACTGTAGAGTCGGTAGCTCGTATACTGCACATTTTTGGAAACCATAGCGTGCAGATATAACCCCTCATCTATTAATATGTCAACTTTCAAATAACTCTTACTAGTAGTAATCCGACAACTTTCGAAGATTACCTTTGATTCTTAACAGAATCGAAAGTGATCTTAACTATGCCAAATGTTTTGCTAAAAATTATTTTGAATGAACGTTTTCAAAATAGTTTTTGCTCGTCCTTCAGGCGTTGCGGAATAATTTTGATTTCGCATCGTTTCCATTTCGATCTGTGCATCCTCATCAAAGTCATCTGAAAATTGTTTAAAATTTTAAAAAAGTAAGCGGAAACTATTTTTCTTATAATTTATTTGATTATGTAGTAGGTAAATGATGAAAATTGTTTTATGGTCTATTTGATAGGTTTAAGTTTCGAATCATATTTAACAATGATATTTATTATTATTGCTTGAAAATGCAAAAGAGCTAAGAAAAAATCGATTTTCATCTCAAACCTGAAATACATATAGATAATTATATTACCCGGAACTAAATCATTTTCTTCTATTGCGATGTTGTGAAGTACGGCAAGAGCAACAATTACAACCTTTGCATTTTTAAAACTTATAGTCGTCCCACGTAGCAGACATCGAAATCGTTGCTTCCATACCCCAAAACATCGTTCCACTGAATTTCTGCAATGTGAGCAAATTATATTTCATCTCCTTTTCGTTTAAAGGTTGGTGTAAAGGAGTGAAAAGGTAAGGTGTTAATTTGTAGCCCGAGTCGCCAAGTAATCTACCTTTAAATTCGCCTCCTTCGAATCGCTGTTTAATAGTAGACTCGTTAAAAATTCTACAGTCGTGGGTACTACCTTTCCATCTTGCAACAATGTCTTGGAATTTTAAGCGGGCGTCACATATAGCCTGCGTAAAAGTAAGACAAATGAATTAAAGTTTTTAATCGTTCATGTTTTAAGAAAATGTTTCTTACTTGTACATTTAGGGAGTAATATCCCTTTCTATTGATGTAGTATTGGGCAATATCACCTCCAGTATTTTTTACTTTTATGTGGGTCCCATCAATGGCCCCAATTACTCCAGGAAAGTTTCGGATGGCTTTGAAGTCCCTCATTTATAACGCCTCCTCCTCCAAAGACGTTGGCACTTTAATTTTATTTCTGGCACAACAAGCTAAAGTGCAAGCCACTTTTTCACAAATTCGTGACACTGTTGCTTGTGTGAGACCATGAAGGTCAGCAGCATCGTCTTGGTACTAAAAAGTGTATACTATGTATGAATATTTCAACACCATTGTCGTGAAATTATATCTTACCTCTCCACGCCCCCAACAACGCAAGGCAATCATTACCTGCAGCTCGGTAGACGTTCCACGCCCTCTGCTATCCAACGCGATGTTTCCCTTTACTAAATCCACAATTTTGCGAACAGTAGATTTTTTAAAGCGATATTTAGCTTTAAACTGTTCATCTGGAATGGAGAATGGATTTACCCTTTCCTTGTACACTTTTGGTTGCCGATAATTTGATATCTCCGCTAAAGTGTCTGTGAATATTGGAATTAGTTACTGAATTTTCTTATTTTGTATCAATAGCACTAACCTATTAGGCGAATTGTGTTTATCGAATCCATAATATAAATTAAATCACTTTTTGTCACAAAATTTCAATAATTTTCTCGAAAAATGTTTTGATAAAATGTAAACAAATTTTATAGATGCTTTATTAAACGCTTAAAAGCCTATTAATCATTTATGAATGTAACTTTATGGAATTTTGCTTAAAAGCGGTTTATATGTATACCTACTGTAAATTTTTATACATATGGCTGTAAGTCTTTAGCTGTGTCTGCAAAGTTTGGTATGAATCGTCTATAGTAATTGCAAAATGCAGCGAATCGTCTTACTTCATCTGCATTTTTTGGTGTGGGATAATTCTTAATTACGTCGTATTTTGATGGGTCTGTTTTTACTCCGTCTTTAGTTATAAGATGTCCAAGATAAGTGACTTCTGGTCTTAAAAATTGACATTTTTTTGGATTTAATTTCAAATTGTACTGTTGTAGTCTGTCTAATACTATTATTAGGTTTCTATTGTGGTGATTCAAACTACATCCGTATATGATAATATCGTCTACATAAAGAAATGCTTCGGATTCTAGTCCGGATAATGCAATTGTAAGCATTCTTTGAAACCTGTTTGATGATATTTTTAATCCGAATGGAAGTCTTTTGAATTGATAATGTCCTTGTGGTGTGGAAAAAGCTGTTAGTGGTCTGAATTGTTTGTTTAATTCTATTTGGTGAAATGAGCTAGTCATGTCCAGTGTAGAGAACCATTTGGCTCTGCCAAGTTTGTCCAAAATGTCTTCTAATCTAGTTAGAGGGAATTTGTCGTTCAGTTTTCTAAAGTCTACCACCAGTTTCCATTTCTTTTTATCTTCCATGTTTTTCTTGGGTACCAAGAGAAGTGGAGCATTATATGGGCTGACTGATGATTCTATTATGCCGTCATCAAGCATTGTTTTTACTTGTTCATTTATTATGTTTGTGTGTGAATGTGGTAGTCTGTAGTTTTTTATATATACTGGTGTATTGTCTGTGGTCATGAGTTCTTGGGTATAAAAATTGTTGACGGTTAATTTTTCATCTTCTAAGTGAAATATATTTTGATATTTTTTGAAAATGTTTACTAGTTCTGCTTGAGCATAATTGTCGTTGTTATTAATTTGCAATTCAGCTAGAATTTTTTCAAAACGTTTGGGGTTGTTGGCACTGGTGTAATTTAAGATACTGTAATTTTTAAGTGAATCTGTTTGGAGTTTAATGCCCTGTATTGTTATTGTCTCGTTCGTTGTGTTCAAAAGTTTTATGTGTGTCATGCCGCTTCTGGGTGCTATTGAGTTACTTAGAAATAAACCTGGTTTTATTTCATCATTGAAAATTACGCTGTCTTCAGCTAAATTTAATTTTATCGCTTGTATTATCTCAGTTCTTGGAGGTATTTTTATTTGTAGTGAGTTCAATGCTCTTGTATGCATTGGAAGAATTATGGTATTATTATTTATAAATAGAGTTATTGTAAATGATTCATAATCTATTTTGCATAGGTATTTCTTTAAAAAGTCTCTACCTATTATTCCGTCTGTTTCTATTGGAAAATCTGTTTTTACTAAGTGGAAATTGTGAATGCATTTTTCTTCTGTTAATGTTATTTCTAAATCTAGTGTCCCTAAAGAATTTATTTCTTCTGTAGTTATGCCTGTTAATTTGCATTTGTCCTCTGGGTTAAATAGTTTACCTTCGAAATCTGGTTGCATGCGGCAGAGTGATATGTCCGCACCTGTGTCTATTAAGAATGTTAGTTGTTTATTTTTGTAAGAAGTGATTATGAAGTTAGTGTTATTATCTGAAATTTTCCATATTTTTAATTGTGGCTGTCCGGAATATCTATGTATTCCGAGCCCATTGTGTTTCCCGAATTTTGTACGGCGTGTATGCGTGTGTTATTATTTCTGTAATTGTTGTTTTGTGTACTTCTGTTGTTTGTATTGAAATTATTATTGTTGTTAAATCTGTTGGAGTTGAAGTTTTTATACATATCATTTCTGTTGTTTCTAGAGAACTCAGGATTGTCCCTTGGAGAGTTATTCATAGGGAAGTTATTGTTATTTCTAAAAGGGTTGTGTTTGAAATTATTGCTATTTCTAGTGTAATTATGATGATTTTGCTTGTTAAATGTTTGCTGTTGGAATTGTGTTTGTTTTCTTCTATAATGTAGAATTGAGCTATGATTTACCTTTTGCTCACTTTCCAATTCCAATGCGAGTTCACATGCTTCTTGCATATCCTTTGGTCGAGTAGCATATATGGTCGACTTATAGTTTTCATTTAAGCCTTTCTTAAAGATGTCTAGAGCTAGTTTGTTATTTAATTTAACGATGACATTCTTTTCTGGCTGAGAGGCATTGTTTCCTAGTTCTTATATCCCTAGTTTATTTAATTTATCTTTAATACCTGTTATCTTTTCTCTGAATGTATTTACTGCCATTTTGCCTTGATATAATGCATTTAATTTATTTTGTAGCTCCTGTATTGTTTCCCTGCTCTTATAACTCTGTTCTAATAGATCTTTTAATTCTTCAAAGTTATCAGGTTTTGTGTAGGTTCCTATCGCTGTTCGGACATTAGAAGTCAATTTAGCATGATATACGTACTGTAGAAAATCTATTTTGGCCTCGGCAGATAAAGTCTTATTGATTAATTCCGCAGTTATTAAGAAACTTTCTAATTCTATGAAATTGCCTGAGAAAAGCGGGAGTGCTTTTGAAGTCGTTTCTAAACTGAATGCTGCCATTGTAGTATTATTGTTTTCTCTTACTTCTTTAGAACTGTTTAGCAAATAATCTTTAATGTTTTTAAAAATATTGTTAAATTCTATTTTTAATGCTATAGCTTTCTCTTTACCTCTTTCTTCAATTTCCGTTAATTCAAATTATTTTCTTATTTCTTTAATAGATTCTAATTTATTTTGTAAGGTTTTTTCTGTATATGTCCTTTCTGGACTTTTCTTTAAATTTGTCCATATATCTTTTAATTTTAAAATATTCTCTTCCATTTAATTTAGTTGAATTTCTGTTTTATAGATATATTTTTCTTTCTGTTTATAAATTGGTTACTGCATTATTATTACTACATAATTATTTATTATTATATTATTTATACCTAGATAGGTATACCTTGAAAACAGTAGATTAGCAATTATTTGTGTATTTTTAATAAAATATTAAACATCAGTAATAGAATTATTTGTGTTGCGCCTATCTCTGTGTTTTAATACGTAATTCTTAAAATAAATATTAATTTTGTAGACTACATATAACAATATTGCTATTATTAATAAAGTTTTCATATATTATGGCATTATATTCTTATAGTTATTTCCATCTTCATTATTTACTATGTTTTCTTGGATTTCCACTTTGCTTTGTGGTTTACCCATTTTATTTTCTATTCTGTTGCCCCAAATAGGACCTACCATTTGTGTATTTTATTAATATAAATTGTTATGAAATCTTTTTATTTGACACATTGTTGTCACAATACTACTATATATAAATGAAATTTATTTGTTGGTGGTTAAGCAATGTCTATATGCATTTCATTGGTGCTTTACCAAATCGTCAGTAGACTTTAACCACAGTTTTGAAAAGTTAAAAACCTCTTATCTTATGCATATACTTCCGAAAACCATCTGAGAATTCACAACTTGTAAATTACAAACTATTTTCAAAAATAACAACAGAACAAGAACATAGGCTTGCAACTCATACAAAACTAAACCAACAAATAAAGTATGTTCGATATGAATCTATTTTATTTTTCTACACCTTTATACAATCAGAAATCCATTGGATAACAAGAATTAGTGTCACTCAAAATATTCTGATTGATCCGCGTTTTGTAGTTTCATTACCAATTTGATATTGGTGAGAAAGAATAGTGTTTGTGTGTTACACTTTGTAAAATACACTACAAATCAGCGGTATGCATTGTACATTAGTGAAGCACACTACATGAGTTTCAAAGCCTACTATTCTTGTTCTGTTGTTATTTTTGAAAATATTTTGTAATTTACAAGTTGTGAATTCTCAGATGGTTTTCGGAAGTATATGCATAAGATAAGAGGTTCTTAACTTTTCAAAACTGTGGTTAAAGTCTACTGACGATTTGGTAAAGCACCAATGAAATGCATATAGACATTGCTTAACCACCAACAAATAAATTTCATTTATATATTAGTATTGTGACAACAATGTGTCAAATAGAAAAATTTTATATATGAGGCGGAAAAGATCCGGAAAGGGGCCACCGGTTTATTGGTGGAATAATGATATTGCCGACTTGAGGGCGGAGTGTATACGTGCCAGAAGGCAGTATACAAGAACTCAAGGTAGGTTAGAGAATAGCGTATACCAACAGAACTACAGGAATAGGAAGAAGGCCTTGAAGGATGCAATTCGTAGGAGCAAGCGGCAGTGTTTTCTTAATATCTGTGATGAGGTGGATGATAATCCTTGGGGTCTCGCATATAAGCTGGTCTCCAAAAAACTTAAATGCCTGACCCCGTTGCAACCGAGTGAGGGTCCAATCCTAGAGGAAATTGTAGACCATCTCTTTCCCTAGCAGGACGCACAACCTTGGGAGCACAACCCTCCAATTGGGACATTAAATTTTCCCTCGGTTGCAAAAACTGAGATCGAGGACGTTGTCTCTAGGTTTAGAGACAAAAAGGCACCGGGCCTCGACTGTATTCCAAATATAGTATTGAAGGAGGCCGTCAGGCTTTGTCCCGAGCAGTTCTTAAGAATGGTGAATACATGCTTAAGTAAGGGAATTTTTCCAACAAGATGGAAGAGGCAGAAGTTGGTATTAATACCAAAAGCCAATAAACCCCTGGATGATCCCTCATCTTATCGGCCACTGTGTATGATAGATACATGTGGAAAGTTGCTAGAGGGTGTGATCTGCAGAAGACTTGGGAATTGCGTTGAAGACAGACATGGTCTATCAGACAACCAATTTGGCTTCAGGGGGGCGAGGTCAACATTGGATGCTATAAATATTGTAGTAGAAACTGCTCCACGAACTATCTATGGCAGGAGCTGGAGGAATGGCACAAAAAAGTACTGTGTAGTTGTGACGCTAGATGTGAAGAACGCGTTCAACACAGCGAGTTGGGTGCATATTTTTGATGCTCTAACTCGATTGGACATCCCAGAATATCTGATAGGGATAGTGCAGGATAATTTCCGGTATAGGGAATTGATCTATAGTACAGATGCGGGTATAAGGAAACGTAGGATTAGTGGTGGTGTTCCCCAAGGATCGATACTTGGACCATTGTTGTGGAACGTAATGTATGATGGAGTACTAAGGTTGAGGTTACCTAAGAGAGTAAAGATTGTGGGATTCGCAGACGATATAGCGCTGGTGTGTGAAGCTAAGGAATTGCTGGAGGCAGAAACGATTGCAAATGCCAGCGTACAATTAGTAAAGTCCTGGATCACTGCAATGGGATTGACTCTAGCTGATCATAAAACCGAAGCGGTTTTGATTAGTAGTCGTAAGGCTAGGGAAACTATTACCCTCAATGTTGGCACCTGTTCCATAGAATAAAAGGCATTTCTGAAATATCTGGGTGTGCTGATTGACACACGGCTATCTTTTCGCGAGCACTTGCGATATATAGCATCCAAAGCATCAGGGTACTGTTTGGCGCTATCTCGGATCATGCCAAACACGAGAGGGCCAAAGTATATTCAGAGGAAACTGCTCGCTGGAGTAGTAAGGAGCATTATCCTATATGCACACCCGGTATGGTCAGACTCACTTAGATATTCCACATATGTGGGGCTGGTATCCCCTGTGTATAGGCTAGCTGCTTTAAGAGTATGTAGTGCAATTCGGACAGTGTCGGACTTAGAAATCATGAATAGGGATAACTCTGACTTATGTATGCAAGAACGGTGGTCAACCACTGAAAAGGAAAGATGAACTTATACATTAATACCCGACATCAGATTATGGCTGACTAGGAAACATGGTGATCTGAACTATTACCTAACACAGTTCTTGTCTGAACATGGTTGCTTTAGGTCATATCTATTTCATTTTAAGCACGACGACTCTCCGTTCTGTCCACATTGTGGTGGGAATGTGGTTGAGGATGCTGAGCATGTCGTCTTGTCTGCTCACGATTCAACAACTGGAGGCCGTATTTAGAGGAAGGTTTGGGGCGTACGATCAGCCCGGAGAATATTATTCCGACCATGCTGGAATCCTTATTGAATTGGACCAGCGTGTGTAGTTTTGTACAGCTTGTTCTAATAGAACTTCGCATATTCGTAGGAGAGTTAGTACGTCTTAGGATTCGTTAGCAACTGACGATTAAATATGCGCATCAGTTCCGAACCTCCTTACCTAGGAACTAAGGAGGACGTAGGAATAATACTGACAATACTACCCACCCTGATGAAATGCCAAAGCTGTCCCAGGGTGGTGCTAGTGAAGTTGTCGTGGGGCCACTATTGATAGTTGCTATATTTACGTCCAAAAAGAATAAATAAAAAAAAGAAAATATATATATTGTAACGACACGTTTTCCCGCTGGTTGCTGGGATAGACTCAGCGGGTTCCAGGGTCGTGGGTTTGCTTAGTGAAAAATAAGATACACTCTTTTTCCTTCACGTTATAATCTTTATTGCGTTTTATTTTAGAGAGGGGGGAACGGCTCGAAGTAACGCCGACTGTTGTGGCCAACTTGGTTGGTGACGGTCGCTCGTTGGGCGATCCGTGGAGGCTCGGCCGGCTGGCTGGCACTGGTACTGAGGACGGTAGAAGTCGCCTGGTGCAGGTGATAAGTCACCTGATGTAGGTGATAGAAGTCGCCTGATGTAGGTGATAGAAGTCGCCTGATGGATGTGATAGAAGTCGCCTGATGTAGGTGATAGAAGTCGCCTGATGTAGGTGATAGAAGTCGCCTGATGTAGGTGATAGAAGTCGCCTGATGTAGCTGTTAGAAGTCGCCTGATGTAGGTGATAGAAGTCGCCTGATGTAGCTGTTAGACGTCGCCTGATGTAGGTGATAGAAGTCGCCTGATGTAGCTGATAGACGTCGCCTGGTGTAAGTCGCCTGTTGGAGGTGATAGACGCCTGTAGGAACAAACTCCCGTACAGGTGTATCACGCACTCTAGGGGCGATCCAGACAATTGGTAGTATCAGCCGTAGGAACAAACTCCCGTACAGGCCTGTGATTATGCAGGCGGCACTGACAGCGGCAGAACGGTGAGAGCCGGTATAGGATGCGGCTAGGCTGGCGGCAGCACCTGTAGGAACAAACTCCCGTACAGGCCTGTGATGATGCAGGCGGCACTGACAGCGGCAGAACGGTGAGAGCCGGTGTAGGATGCGGCTAGGCTGGCGGCAGCACCTGTAGGAACAAACTCCCGTACAGGCCTGTGATGATGCAGGCGGCACTGACAGCGGCAGAACGGTGAGAGCCGGTGTAGGATGCGGCTAGGCTGGCGGCAGCACCTGTAGGAACAAACTCCCGTACAGGCCTGTGATGATGCAGGCGGCACTGACAGCGGCAGAACGGTGAGAGCCGGTGTAGGATGCGGCTAGGCTGGCGGCAGCACCTGTAGGAACAAACTCCCGTACAGGCCTGTGATGATGCAGGCGGCACTGACAGCGGCAGAACGGTGAGAGCCGGTATAGGATGCGGCTAGGCTGGCGGCAGCACCTGTAGGAACAAACTCCCGTACAGGCCTGTGATGATGCAGGCGGCACTGACAGCGGCAGAACGGTGAGAGCCGGTGTAGGATGCGGCTAGGCTGGCGGCAGCACCTGTAGGAACAAACTCCCGTACAGGCCTGTGATGATGCAGGCGGCACTGACAGCGGCAGAACGGTGAGAACCGGTGTAGGATGCGGCTAAGCTGGCAGAAGCACCTGTAGGAACAAACTCCCGTACAGGCCTGTGATGATGCAGGCGGCACTGACAGCGGCAGAACGGTGAGAGCCGGTATAGGATGCGGCTAGGCTGGCGGCAGCACCTGTAGGAACAAACTCCCGTACAGGCGGCACTGACAGCGGCAGAACGGTGAGAGCCGGTGTAGGATGCGGCTAAGCTGGCAGAAGCACCTGTAGGAACAAACTCCCGTACAGGCCTAATGCTCTCTTCGTGTAGGACTGGCGGTGGAGGAAGTGCACCAGTGGAGGAGTCTGGAAACAATGCAAGAACAAGCTCCTTGAATTGTTTTGGAAAGTCCGTTTAGAAGATAATAAACAGTTTGGTAGGCTATAACTCGCGCAACCAAAGTAGTTCTTACCGCTAAGCGAACTGCCAGCAGACTGCCTGCTTGTACATTTTGTGCTGTCTTTTATACCCTCAATCGTGGGCATACACACATTCACACAGTGTGGTATAACACTAGTGGTGGGTATTGTGATGTGATCGCAGCTGTGTTGTGATCACAGCTGTGCGGTGATTACAGCTGTGCTGTGGTGACAGTCTCCAGTTTCACATGCAGAGGGCGTTACTTTTAGCCGTTATTAGTCGTTAATTCAATTCATAATTTGTAACTTACTATGTAAAAATCAATAAAGTAAACATCTGGTTTTCTTAAGGGAATAATAATAAAACAAAATGGTATTCAATAGACAATAAGTAACACAATGACTCATTCAAAGTAAAAGTAAGGTAAAATAAAGAATATAAAAAGTAATTCAGATAGGAACATAAAAATATAATTCAAGTTATAAATAAATTTAATATAAATCTACTGCAAGTTATAAATGTGGGGGGGAAAACGCGCATACAACTTTCCCCCGTTACACTATCCCCCCTCCTCAACGGTTGTTCGGTGGGCGCAGCCACTGAATCCGGATCGGTCCATTTCGCAGCACGCTGACTCGGTACTTCTGACCCTGCACCTCAATTATTGTTCTAACGCGTCGTTGCGCCGGGGTCGCAGCAAACCTCTTCTCAATTTCGTGGCGCAGGCCTTCTGGGGCTTGAGCCATGGATATCTCGCGTGAGTCGACAGGCAGTGGCGGGGTGTGGAAGCGCTTTGGAGACGGCGAATGTATGGTGGGTGATACCCTAGCGATTTGTCGGGTTGGCGTGTGGGGTGTACTGGCTGATGGGGCCGCAGCGGGTGATTTTGGAGTTGAGTCCGCGGTGGATGCCTGTGGTGTTGATGTGGTCGCTGGTGATGAGGATGAGGCGGTGGATGTCGAGGGGGAGGATGTGATGGATGATACCGTGGGGTCTGGTGTGGCCGGAGTTGGTGGGGTTTCTGGGGTACTTGCCCGTTCGGATGGCCAATTACTCGTGGTTGGACTATCATTTCCGAGCCATGCCTGGACCCAACCCCGACCCGGGGTCAACGGGGTTGTGAGCTGACTACTATTGGTGGTGGGGGTGAATGACCGGGGTCCTTCGCACTCTCTCTGGGCCCACGGCTCGTTCTGTGTCGGGCCCTCAATCTCAGGCGTGGGATGCTTTTCAGGAATCAGCAGCCGTATAGTGCAGGTTCTCTCGTAGCAGCGGAATCCCATGTGGCGGTATTGGCTGTCCTTTATCGCTACCGAGCCCAGCCCCTGCTTTCTTGGTGGCGTAGGAGGTCGAAAGTTGTCGTTCTCCCAATCCAGGGATGATGGTGAGCTGGCAGGACCCGGAGATGGTGGGGATCGCGGTCGTGGCATGAGTGTCGTATCTTCGAAACCAAAGAAAGTGCGGTAGATCTCGTCTAACACCGCGTCCTGCATCAGTGATGGGTCGTAGGTCTCGTTACCCCACTCTACGCCATTTTCCTGCACACTTACCGAACGACTAGGGGGGACATTGTCGGAATCACTGTCCAACACGATGACTTCTTCGGCAGGTGGTATCCGTGTCAGGTCCGCTTGGGGTGGTATTGCCGCCTGGTCTGGTTTTTCAGTCGTGGTTGCGGGTGTCCTCGGTATTTTTTTCTCTTGCGCCGACATTTGGAAGAACCTTTCCGTTTTTCGGCGTTTACGGGTTGTCTTGGCTGTACCGCATCGGGTTCGCCGTGGGGGTGAGTGGAGGTTGGTCGGATCGCGGTGGCCGGTTGCACTCCGACGTCCTCGGCTGGTGCTGGGGATGTCATCGTCTTCCAAGAAAACCGTCCGGCGCCCCTTTGCTTGCTCCCTCTCGAGGGTCTGCCGAAATTTTCTTCTCGAAGCCTCAAACTTCTCTCTCTCGCTGCTCATGATAGGTCGTCGCCTGTGGTGAACGTTTCGGGTGATTATCTGGTTCACTTGCTCCACTCGGCTTCCCTTGCTGTCGTTTTCTCTTCCAGAATGGGCGGCTACTCCTGCACAGGTGATGGTGGTGTTAAAGCTTCTCAGGAAATCGATCCCCAGAATGACGTCTTCCGTTGCTGACGTCAGGACGAGAAATTCGTGCTCCGCGGTCCTTTTGCCTAAATGGAGGCGGTAGTTCACGGCCTGCGTGATAATGATCTTCGAGCCGTTGGCGAGAGCAACATCGACCTCGACGGACCGATACGGAGGCGGCGCGGTTAGCTTTTCCACGAGTTTTGGCGTGATGAAACTTCGGATAGCACCGGTGTCCACGATAGCGGTGACCGGTTTACCTTCGATCAATACTCTGGCTTTTAGCTTGTCGTGTCCCCAAGCTAGATACGTCCGGTTGGCGTTTGCACCGGGTTTGTTTCGACGAGCGCCCACTGGCATTGCGAGCCCTGTGGATACCATACGATGGTGCTCTCCTCGTGTTGGGTGGGAATTGGTTGGTATTGTCTCCAAGTCGGCTGCTAATTGGATAAGCTCCTCTAGTGACTCGAAGTCTCGCCTGCGAATGTACCACTGATACTCTGGTAATGCATTCCTGTATATCCGTTCTATCTTTTGTGCGGTATCCAGCTCGGTGTGTCTCATCAGATCTTGCAAGCTCAGTACGTATTCCTTGAATGGTTCGCGCGGCCGTTGGTTACGCTTCCGGATGTCGTCCTCTAATTTCTCGAAGTATCGCGGGGGTAGAAAGAAGTTGCAAAAATCCTTTTTGAATGCTGGCCACCTTTGCCATTGTTTATGGTTGTTACGCAACCAACTAAGCGCTTTGTCTCGGAAAAACTCTGTCAGGACCGTCAGGACATCGTTCAGTGCTATTTGGTACATCCCTGCCAGTTCTTCCACACGCTCGATGAACCCTAGAGGGTCCTTACCACCATCGTACTTAACACCCCATTTCCGTACTAGATCGATTATTAGCACTCGATTCTCGCTACTCATGTGGGATGACTGCTGGTTGGTACTCTCGGCCATCAGTGGGGTTTTGGTTGGCTCACTGTCCACGGTGAGCCCGGATAAACCAGCACTAGGCGATTTTAGCAGAATCTTTTCGTGTTGGGCTTGAAGAGTTAGTAGTCTGTCCAGCGTTTCGGCCTCATGTTCTGTTGTTAAAAATTTTGCAAACCTTTTCCGCAGCTCCTCTACCGTTCCCGTCGCGGTTTGATGGAATTCCAATAAGTAGGTTATCAGTTCTTCCTTTTTAAGGGAGTAGACCCAGGTAGTTTTCAGCATCGCTTGATTTTGATTTAAAAAAAAATTCTTTTATATAGACTTCACGTCTTTATTTTGGACAAAATAGTCCCTGCTCGGGCGCCAATGTAACGACACGTTTTCCCGCTGGTTGCTGGGATAGACTCAGCGGGTTCCAGGGTCGTGGGTTTGCTTAGTGAAAAATAAGATACACTCTTTTTCCTTCACGTTATAATCTTTATTGCGTTTTATTTTAGAGAGGGGGGAACGGCTCGAAGTAACGCCGACTGTTGTGGCCAACTTGGTTGGTGACGGTCGCTCGTTGGGCGATCCGTGGAGGCTCGGCCGGCTGGCTGGCACTGGTACTGAGGACGGTAGAAGTCGCCTGGTGCAGGTGATAAGTCACCTGATGTAGGTGATAGAAGTCGCCTGATGTAGGTGATAGAAGTCGCCTGATGGATGTGATAGAAGTCGTCTGATGTAGGTGATAGAAGTCGCCTGATGTAGGTGATAGAAGTCGCCTGATGTAGGTGATAGAAGTCGCCTGATGTAGCTGTTAGAAGTCGCCTGATGTAGGTGATAGAAGTCGCCTGATGTAGCTGTTAGACGTCGCCTGATGTAGGTGATAGAAGTCGCCTGATGTAGCTGATAGACGTCGCCTGGTGTAAGTCGCCTGTTGGAGGTGATAGACGCCTGTAGGAACAAACTCCCGTACAGGTGTATCACGCACTCTAGGGGCGATCCAGACAATTGGTAGTATCAGCCGTAGGAACAAACTCCCGTACAGGCCTGTGATTATGCAGGCGGCACTGACAGCGGCAGAACGGTGAGAGCCGGTATAGGATGCGGCTAGGCTGGCGGCAGCACCTGTAGGAACAAACTCCCGTACAGGCCTGTGATGATGCAGGCGGCACTGACAGCGGCAGAACGGTGAGAGCCGGTGTAGGATGCGGCTAGGCTGGCGGCAGCACCTGTAGGAACAAACTCCCGTACAGGCCTGTGATGATGCAGGCGGCACTGACAGCGGCAGAACGGTGAGAGCCGGTGTAGGATGCGGCTAGGCTGGCGGCAGCACCTGTAGGAACAAACTCCCGTACAGGCCTGTGATGATGCAGGCGGCACTGACAGCGGCAGAACGGTGAGAGCCGGTGTAGGATGCGGCTAGGCTGGCGGCAGCACCTGTAGGAACAAACTCCCGTACAGGCCTGTGATGATGCAGGCGGCACTGACAGCGGCAGAACGGTGAGAGCCGGTATAGGATGCGGCTAGGCTGGCGGCAGCACCTGTAGGAACAAACTCCCGTACAGGCCTGTGATGATGCAGGCGGCACTGACAGCGGCAGAACGGTGAGAGCCGGTGTAGGATGCGGCTAGGCTGGCGGCAGCACCTGTAGGAACAAACTCCCGTACAGGCCTGTGATGATGCAGGCGGCACTGACAGCGGCAGAACGGTGAGAACCGGTGTAGGATGCGGCTAAGCTGGCAGAAGCACCTGTAGGAACAAACTCCCGTACAGGCCTGTGATGATGCAGGCGGCACTGACAGCGGCAGAACGGTGAGAGCCGGTATAGGATGCGGCTAGGCTGGCGGCAGCACCTGTAGGAACAAACTCCCGTACAGGCGGCACTGACAGCGGCAGAACGGTGAGAGCCGGTGTAGGATGCGGCTAAGCTGGCAGAAGCACCTGTAGGAACAAACTCCCGTACAGGCCTAATGCTCTCTTCGTGTAGGACTGGCGGTGGAGGAAGTGCACCAGTGGAGGAGTCTGGAAACAATGCAAGAACAAGCTCCTTGAATTGTTTTGGAAAGTCCGTTTAGAAGATAATAAACAGTTTGGTAGGCTATAACTCGCGCAACCAAAGTAGTTCTTACCGCTAAGCGAACTGCCAGCAGACTGCCTGCTTGTACATTTTGTGCTGTCTTTTATACCCTCAATCGTGGGCATACACACATTCACACAGTGTGGTATAACACTAGTGGTGGGTATTGTGATGTGATCGCAGCTGTGTTGTGATCACAGCTGTGCGGTGATTACAGCTGTGCTGTGGTGACAGTCTCCAGTTTCACATGCAGAGGGCGTTACTTTTAGCCGTTACTAGTCGTTAATTCAATTCATAATTTGTAACTTACTATGTAAAAATCAATAAAGTAAACATCTGGTTTTCTTAAGGGAATAATAATAAAACAAAATGGTATTCAATAGACAATAAGTAACACAATGACTCATTCAAAGTAAAAGTAAGGTAAAATAAAGAATATAAAAAGTAATTCAGATAGGAACATAAAAATATAATTCAAGTTATAAATAAATTTAATATAAATCTACTGCAAGTTATAAATGTGGGGGGGAAAACGCGCATACAACTTTCCCCAGTGGTGGTCAACCACTGAAAAGGAAAGATGAACTTATACATTAATACCCGACATCAGATTATGGCTGACTAGGAAACATGGTGATCTGAACTATTACCTAACACAGTTTTTGTCTGAACATGGTTGCTTTAGGTCATATCTATTTCATTTTAAGCACGACGACTCTCCGTTCTGTCCACATTGTGGTGGGAATGTGGTTGAGGATGCTGAGCATGTCGTCTTGTCTGCTCACGATTCAACAACTGGAGGCCGTATTTAGAGGAAGGTTTGGGGCGTACGATCAGCCCGGAGAATATTATTCCGACCATGCTGGAATCCTTATTGAATTGGACCAGCGTGTGTAGTTTTGTACAGCTTGTTCTAATAGAACTTCGCATATTCGTAGGAGAGTTAGTACGTCTTAGGATTCGTTAGCAACTGACGATTAAATATGCGCATCAGTTCCGAACCTCCTTACCTAGGAACTAAGGAGGACGTAGGAATAATACTGACAATACTACCCACCCTGATGAAATGCCAAAGCTGTCCCAGGGTGGTGCTAGTGAAGTTGTCGTGGGGCCACTATTGATAGTTGCTATATTTACGTCCAAAAAGAATAAATAAAAAAAAGAAAATATATATATATATATATAGATATATGTATATGTATATATATATATATATATATATATATGTATATGTATATGTATATATATATATATCTATATATATATATATATATATATATATATATATATATATATATATATATATATATATATATATATATAGATATATGTATATGTGTATATATATATATATATATATATATATATATAGATATATGTATATGTATATGTATATATATAGATATATAAGTATATGTATATATATATATATATATATATATATATATATATACGAGTACGTATATATATATATATATATATATATATATATATATATATATATATAGATAATCATATATAAATATACTATATATAAATACATACATATATATTTTATAAAATTCTTCGACCTTATTTTTTATTAATTTATAATGTTTATTTAAGCAAAAGGTCAATTATTTTTTAATTTTTATATAAAAATTATGTTTTTATTCCAATATTTCGCTACTTCTTTGTGTAGCTTCTTCAGGGATATATAAAATTGTGTAATTTGATATAAAAAGTTTTTCCTTTTTTTAATTTAACACATACAATCAAAATTATTTGAAACAAAATTTTTTCAATTTACAAATACAAACAAAATATTTTTTGTCAAAACGAAAAAATGAACAATTTTTCAAACATATGTAAGCAAACAAAAATATGATTATATCCTAAAAATTTTTATTTTAGTTTTTATGTAATAAATATCTATACGTATGAGCAACATTAGCTGTATCTGCCTTAAAATTAATTCTCTTATCTATTGGAACATTAATAATATGTAACATCTCTAACATATATCTACGTTTATAATTATTCTCTGTATTTAAAATTGAGACATTATTAAAATCTGGAAAATGATTCAAATTTACACAATGAGATACTAATGCTGTTTTTTGTGAGGAAATATTATTTCTATATTTTTGATCTGTTTTATGGCCAGCTAATCTAGTTTTAAATTTATTTTTCGTTGTACCTACATATACTTTATCACAATTTTCACTTCTATTTCCACTACAAGGAATTTGATATACTATATTTGATCTCTCTAAGAGTTGTATTTTATCTTTTGTTTTGCTAAATAATTTACCTACAGTTTCATACATTTTATGTGCCATTCTATATTTCTTATTATCATAGATTTTAGATTTTTCTAATCTTTCAGACATCCTTGGTACATATGTTAAAGATTTATAGATTTTTGTTTCAGAAGAAACATCTACATTTCTTCTGTTATATCTATATTGTCGTATTAACTTGCAAATTAAGTAATTAGGGAAACTATTATTAACTAATATATTTTTAATAATCTTTATATTTTTACTATGAAACTCAATATCACTTACTGATAATATTCTATCTATAAGATTTTTAGCTGTATTTATAATCATTCTCCTAGGATGTTTTGAAAAATAGTTAATTATTCGACCTGAAGAAGTTGGTTTTTTATATCAATCTATTAACAAACAATTATTTGTCCTTATTATTAATGTATCTAAATATGAAAGTCTTGAATTACTTTCCTTTTCAATTGTAAATTTAATATCTGGATGAAAACTATTGAAGGTTGATAACATTATCTCCATATTGTTTTCTGAAATAACACAAAATAAATCATCTACATATTTTGTTAAAACTTTTGGTTTAACTAATAATTTTTCTATGCAGTCATCTAATAATTTTTCCATTACAATATCTGCCACAATTGGAGAAACTGGAGAACCCATTGGAAGTCCTTTTTGTTGTATATATGTTTTATTCTTATATTGAAAATATCTACTATCAATTATACATAATTTTACTATACTTAAAAATAATTCTTTTCTCATATTCGTATATTGTAATATCAAATTCCATTTTTTATCAATGATATCTATCGCAACATCTACTGGAATGCTAGGAAATAAAGATACCACATCAAAAGAAACTAATATCTCATCAGAATTCAATGTTAAGTGTTTCACTTTATTTCTGAATTCCATTGCATTAATAACATTGTATTTAGAATTAATTGTTAAATGCTTTAAAATATTAGTAATATATTTACAAAGTCCATATGATGGAGAATTTATAGAAGAACAAATTGGTCTTAAAGGAAAATTCTCCTTATGAATCTTAGGTAGTCCATATAACCTAGGAGCTATTGCTACATTTGTTTTAAGTTTGTTTTTATCTATGTTATTAATTATGTTTGTTCTAAAAAGTTCATCAACTAAACTATTATTTAATTTTTGTAACTTATTTGTTGGATCTTTATTTATTTCTTTATATGTGCTAACATCACTTAAAATATTATTAATTCTTATATCATAATCATTATTATTCATAGCAACAGTAGTGTTACCTTTATCAGCATTTAAGATAATTATATTTTTGTTATATCTTAAGAATCTTTCACTAATTTTTACTTTATCTAGTAAAAATCTATCCCTATTAGTTAATTTAATTTTATTTATATGACTGTCAATAATTGTAGTTAATCTAGATCTAGCTAATTCTTGTTCATCTCTATCTTGTATAGTCTGTACAAAATCTTCTCCTTCCGAAATTATTTTCATAATAGGAAAATTTTCTTTCTTAATAGGTAAGGCAAATTTTTGGCCTAAGGAAAGTATGTACTGAACATCCATAGGAATATCTACATCTGATTTATTAACAAACCATGATTTATTGTATCTAATCCCTAATTTCCTTTTTTGCAAATCAACAAGACAATTAAATTTATTTATATGTACCTGTTTAGTTTTCGTTATCAATGCCTTGGTCAACATTTCACTATATTGTAAAAAATTGTTCATTTCTTCGAAACTGAATAATCTTCTTAAAATATTTTTAATATATGTATAATAATTCTTCTTTAAGTTGCTTTAAAACTTCATGCTTCTGTTTTATAGTCCAGTTTAGAATTCTCCTTTCAAAATCTTGAATTAACTTCACATAAATTTGTTGGGATGTTGATGAATCATTTACATGTAAGATATTAATAATATTTCTTAGAGAATTCTTTATAAATTTAGGAATTATACCTGTATTTCGGCAACGAATCAAAAAAGTTATAGATGCTTTGCATTTTATAATTTTGTCTGTTGTGTTCTTGTGCCTATTTACTGTTATTCTTCTTTCTTCATTCTTCTTAAAAACTGCATAATTACTTATTCTCCTGTTACCATTATTACAAATAATTTCTTGCATACTTCTAGGATAATTGCTATTAATTCTTCTGTTAAAAAATCCAATTGTGGCAGATATTGTAATGGAAAAATTATTAGATGACTGCATAGAAAAATTATTAGTTAAACCAAAAGTTTTAACAAAATATGTAGATGATTTATTTTGTGTTATTTCAGAAAACAATATGGAGATAATGTTATCAACCTTCAATAGTTTTCATCCAGATATTAAATTTACAATTGAAAAGGAAAGTAATTCAAGACTTTCATATTTAGATACATTAATAATAAGGACAAATAATTGTTTGTTAATAGATTGGTATAAAAAACCAACTTCTTCAGGTCGAATAATTAACTATTTTTCAAAACATCCTAGGAGAATGATTATAAATACAGCTGAAAATCTTATAGATAGAATATTATCAGTAAGTGATATTGAGTTTCATAGTAAAAATATAAAGATTATTAAAAATATATTAGTTAATAATAGTTTCCCTAATTACTTAATTTGCAAGTTAATACGACAATATAGATATAACAGAAGAAATGTAGATGTTTCTTCTGAAACAAAAATCTATAAATCTTTAACATATGTACCAAGGATGTCTGAAAGATTAGAAAAATCTAAAATCTATGATAATAAGAAATATAGAATGGCACATAAAATGTATGAAACTGTAGGTAAATTATTTAGCAAAACAAAAGATAAAATACAACTCTTAGAGAGATCAAATATAGTATATCAAATTCCTTGTAGTGGAAATAGGAGTGAAAATTGTGATAAAGTATATGTAGGTACAACGAAAAATAAATTTAAAACTAGATTAGCTGGCCATAAAACAGATCAAAAATATAGAAATAATATTTCCTCACAAAAAACAGCATTAGTATCTCATTGTGTAAATTTGAATCATTTTCCAGATTTTAATAATGTCTCAATTTTAAATACAGAGAATAATTATAAACGTAGATATATGTTAGAGATGTTACATATTATTAATGTTCCAATAGATAAGAGAATTAATTTTAAGGCAGATACAGCTAATGTTGCTCATACGTATAGATATTTATTACATAAAAACTAAAATAAAAATTTTTAGGATATAATCATATTTTTGTTTGCTTACATATGTTTGAAAAATTGTTCAAATTTTTCGTTTTGACAAAAAATATTTTGTTTGTATTTGTAAATTGAAAAAATTTTGTTTCAAATAATTTTGATTGTATGTGTTAAATTAAAAAAAGGAAAAACTTTTTATATCAAATTACACAATTTTATATATCCCTGAAGAAGCTACACAAAGAAGTAGCGAAATATTGGAATAAAAACATAATTTTTATATAAAAATTAAAAAATAATTGACCTTTTGCTTAAATAAACATTATAAAAAAATACATACATATATTTTACAGTGCCAAATAGAACACTTTATGGATATTGCGTAATGCCGTTTGGTTTATGTAATGCGCCCCAAGCCCTTTGTCTCTTAATGGATCGTGTTATTCCCCCTGAAATGAAAGACGAAGTTGTCGTATACTTGGACGACTTATTAATTATTTCGGACAACTTTGATAGACATATGTGCGCATTGTCCAAGGTTGCGGTTGCTTTAAGAGATGCAGGGTTAACGATAAACGTTCAAAAAAGTAAGTTTTGCATAAAAGAAGTAAAATATCTTGGCACACATCAAACGGACCCTGAGAAGGTTTCAGCTGTCACTGACTATCCGTCTCCCACATCCGTGAAACAACTAAGGCGTTTCCTCGGTATGGCGGGATGGTACCGCAGGTTTCTTGAAAATTTTGCTGCAGTAACCGTACCCCTCACAAATTTACTTAAAAAGGGTAAAAATTTTCATTGGACGGATGAAGCCGAACATGCCTTTCAACTGCTAAAACAAAAATTGGATTCTTCTCCTGTACTGGCAAGTTCAAATCGTTCCAAACCTATTCTATTGGAATGTGACGCCAGTGAGCTTGGAGTTGGGGCGGTGCTTGCGCAAGTTAATGATGACAACCAGGAAATGCCTGTGGCCTTCTTTTCAAAGAAGTTGAACAAAGCAGTCCAATTATAGCGTCACGGAGCTGGAGTGTCTGCTCTTAAAATATTCCGACCATATATTGAAGGCCAGGACTTCACTACTGTTACGGATCATG
This sequence comes from Linnaemya tessellans, assembly GCA_951800035.1. NCBI lineage: Eukaryota > Metazoa > Arthropoda > Insecta > Diptera > Tachinidae > Linnaemya > Linnaemya tessellans. The sequence goes on from OX637535.1 coordinate 83,005,105, forward strand.
CCAGCCTTCAGTGGCTGATGAGACAACCTGACCTTTCGGGGCGTCTTGCACGCTGGTCGATTTAAAATAGAGCACCGTCGAGGTAGCCAAAACGTTGTTCCAGATTGCTTATCGAGGTAGAATATTGAGGAAAACTCTGAGCTAGAAATTCATCCCATAATTGATTTAGTACCACCATGTTTCGAGTTAAAGGACTATACTGAGCTGCGCCAAAATATTGAGAACAGCGCACTGAAATTACCCGACTTACGTATTGTATTAAATAAAATCTACAAGAGGTGCGATTTTTCAAATGGGAATAACTTCGATGAAATGTTTGTATGGAAGTTGTGGGTGCCAAAAGAACTAGTGTGTTATAAGCAACTCCCACTTACCAGCCAATAAATGTCACGGTGGAATTCATAAGACACTCGAAAGGCTGCGTAGAAACTGTTATTGGGCTTCTATGGCTTTGAATGTGAAAGATTTTATTGCAAATTGTAAAGTTTTTTGTCAGACAAAATCACCGATCATCTCGTTAAGACCTCCAATGTCGGCCAATTTCCATGTTAAACGCCCTTTCCAAAACATTTATATAGATTTCATTGGCCTTTACCCAAGGACAAAAAAGGGACATATTGGTGCCATGATATTACTAGATAGTTTCACAAAATTTCCTTTCATTAAGCCTATCAGGAAGTTTACCACAAGCTCTGTTATTGATTTCTTGAAGGACGATATTTTTCCTACATTTGGCACTCCTGAAAACCTACGACGACGGAAAGCAATTTAAATGTACACAGTTTGCAAACTTTTTAAAGGAACGCGGCATTCGGCATATATTTATGGCATTGTACAGCCCACAGGCTAATACTAGTGAAAGTGTTAACCGCTCAATTATCGCCAGCATCAGAGCATATATTGCTAAAGATCACTCAACATGGGATAATAATTTGCAATCTATAGCTGAAGCATTACGTAGTTCATACCATCAAACAATTTGATGTAGTCCATATTATGCTTTATTTGGACAGCATATGCTATCGCATGCGAAAGAGTATGAGTTCTTAAAAATTTTAAATACGTTTGACTGTGAGGTAGTCGATAGAAATGACCGATTCAAGTATATCAGAAAGGATATTACGCAACACATTGAAAATGCTTTTAAAAATTCTTCAAGGCGCTATATTTTAAGAAGTCGACCAATAAAATTCAGGTAGGAGATACCGTATATCGTAGGAATTTTACCCTCAGTAATGCTGCCAACCAATATTGTGCAAAATTGGCACCAAAATTTATACAATCTATTGTTGTTGATACCAAGGGCAAAAACATATACCTGCTAAAGGATGCAGAAACTGGAAAAACTGAGCTCTGTCATGCTAAAGGCATCAGAAGCAAAATTATGTAATTCAACACTCTTCATATTTAGACGACTGTGCCGCAAAACATGTTTTGTGCTGTGTTCAAAATAGAATCTTATGAATATATCTCTTTTTCTCCTAAAATATATATCCATTACATACCCATGGTAAGACAGGAGAAAGGATAAGAGACATTGATATTAACAGCACTTAAACTTCTGACCCCTGACATAAAATGTTAAACGTCAAGATATCTATTTATGCCATGGTAGTCTAATATACCACAAATCGCTGAAAGGTGAAAAAATATCATCGACGGAGGAGAAGGCCTTCAATCGCGAACGAGAGACATGACCATCATATAATACCAAATCACCTGTAAGTTATTTCTATTCTTTATTTTTCTTATTTTACATTTATTCCTACATTCATTGATCTGGTTAATATTCAACCACTTCATTATGAAGTTCTTGGCTATGTACTTTAAACAGCCTTTACATACTTTCACATACCTACATATATAAATATCTATACTGTATATAAATATGTATATATCTACAATTATCAAGCTTTACTTTCATTGATCATTTTATTTGCATATTTCAATTGTTTTGTTCGTTTAGATTATAAATTTTCATTTTTATTTGCCTTTATATTCTTTCACCATCTATTGTTAGTATATAAAATTATAAATATTGTCAATACTACACTTATGCCCCTTTAACGCTTTTATGTTATCTCTAAGTAAATTAGTTTGTATTTCACAAAATGTTTAAGAATATGAGTGAATAGAGAAAAATAAACCAATAGTTAGTTCGAAACTATTTTCAACTGGGTTGTTCTGACTTATACATTGGGTCTCCATTTACAGCGTGGAAGACATATTTAGGGCTGGGAATGGAGCAGACATAATATAGGTACTGCTGGCTAACAATTATTTCACCAGAGTTGTGTCCGTCCGCATTTTAATAGCTATGATGTTTATTTAGATCTTTGTTATAGTGTGTACTTTATTTTCTTGTTATATCTGGTATATGGGATAAACCCTCGACAGACTGAAGCCCCTGGTAGATCGTTAAGTACACACAATCAAGTAAAGTTACATTATACCACCTCATCCCCCACATGGAACAGAAGCAGATTCATAACAACCTACATCTGTATTATAGATCAATTCTCTATTTCGGAAATAATCCTGTAATACTCTTATCAGATATTCTGGGATGTCTAATCGAGTTGAAGCATCAAAATACGCACCCAGTTTGCTGTGTTCTTTACGTCTAGACTACACAGTACTCTTTTGTATCATTCCTCCAACTCTTGCCATAGATAGTTCGAGCAGCAGTTTCCACTACCATATTTATAGCATCCACCGCTGACCTTGCTTTCCTGAAGCCAAATTGGTTGTCTATTAGGCCAATTCTGTCTTCAACGCAATTTCCAAGTCTTCTACAGATTACACCCTCTAGCAATTTCCCACATGTATCTATCATACACAATGGCCGATAAGATGAGGAGTCATCTAGGGGTTTATTATCCTTTGGTATTAACACCAACTGTTCCCTATTGTTGGAAAAGTTCCGTTACTTAAGTATGCATTTACCACTCTTATGAACTTCTGGGGACAATGCTTAACGGCCTGTTTCAATACTATATTTGGAATACAGTCTAGGCCCGGTGCCCTTTTGTTCTTAAACGTAGAGACAACGTCTTCGATCTCAGTTATTGTAACCGAGGGAAAGCTCAAAGTTTCGTTAGGAGGGTTGTGCTCCCAAGGTGGTGCCTTCTGAGGGGGGAAGAGGTGGTCTACAATTCCGTCCAGGATTGGTCCTTCACTCGGTTGCAACGGGCTTAGACATTTAAGTCTAGGCCCGTTGTATATATATATATATATATATATATATATATATATATATATATACACATATATATATATATATATATATATATATATATATATATATATATATATATATATATATATATAAATATATACATACATATGTATATATAATAATATATATATGTATATATAAATATATATATATTTATATATATATATATATATATATATATATATATATATATATATATGTATTTATATATATGTATTTATATATATAATTTGTAGTACTAAAGGATTGTTTATTTGAATTTACTAAATTTTGAAAAATTATTTGTTCCTTTTCATGGGATTTTGGCGAAGGTTGTAACTTGAGCCCTCGCTTTTTATCACGTTTCCCGGACTACAGTTTCTACATGTTTCTACAGCCATAACAAAATGTTGTTCTAGGTTTCATGCACTTTTTGATACAGCTCCAGCAAATAGTTTTATCATTATATCGTTTGGATATTTCGTGTTTTCACTAACAGCTTCCATACTCTTGTCAACATACATTTCATTATCTAGTTCGGCCACATTTCTACGTGTGCCAATGTTTCTATTATAGTTAGGCAAGCCGTTGTTATTTTTAGCTACTTCGTTGAGTAAATTTTCTCCTTTCAGGAACGTATCATAATTGTTGTCGTATTCGTGGCCTAATACCGCTGACAGACATAGGATTTTTATACCACATTAGTATTCTATACTACATGTGTGTCAACCTATACTACAATTAAACCACAAAATAAAGTGGTTTATACCTGGTTTCAATACAACGAAAATATACGTAGTATTAACCCAGTTTACACCCTTTATGTTTGTTCAATTGCATTGGGAATGAGCATCGTCCAATTTCGCCACTTCAACTTTCGAGAAGTTCGACGCCTCAACCTTATTAAGAAAAATGTCCATGAATATGTATAGTTATAATGGGTTTATAAACCATAAAGACTTACACGTGTCCAAAAACGCCTGTACTTCTTTTTTATTATTTTAGAATGAAAAAAGCATATTCTTCTTTTAAGGCGATTGTACATAATTAAGGAATAGCGAAAATAAAATTTCTTTTTTCGCATAAAATATGCAATTTTGTTGTTATTATTAACAATTATGCTAAAAAGTTTTTCTTTTTCCATTTTTTTTATTACACGAAATTAAAAACAAAAATATGTCTGTCATGCCAAAGTAGTATCAAAAACCATAGTATTTATATCATGGTATACAAATCCTATGTCTGTCAGGGATATGAGACCACGCTGGAGGATTTCTACCATTTCTTCTTCCCTCAAAGGAGTGTGTAGACTCTCGGCCATTTTAAAAATAACACGCTTATAATCATTGAAAAGTTCATTTGCACCTTGTTTTCTGCCACGCATATCTTCCATAATTTCTGTATCAGATCTATATTCATCAAAGTTTCTTCGAAGTGCTTCATACAACAAAGGTCAAGTAATTATTTCTGTAGAACGCCGAAAACTCCAGAACCAATCGTTAGCTTCTTTCACAAATAAGCACTGCGCATTTTCGCACAACATATTAAAATTACCACCCAAAGTATCTACCACCAACGATTCAATTCTATAAATAAAATTTTCAGCGGACAGTTGAGTGGACCCATCAAACTTTATATCCCAATTATTAATTAAGCTAGCAATTTTTCCAGCATTAGTTACGATCTAATCGTATTTCATAATTGTTATGAACAGGCCTAGATCTATGAGGATTTGAAAATCTGGGCATATCTTGCGGCCATTTAGAATTCGGCTGGTTATTAGCAGAAGAATTATATCAGAAGGTGTTGTATGCTTTGACTTGTAGTTTGCTTCGAATTGACTTGATGTGAATGCGCTACCTCTATCCGTTATGATTCTTCTAGGGTTTCCAAAAATGATTGCCTGTTTCGTCAATCGATCCACAACTTCGTTTGACCCGGTACTCTTATACCGCTGACAGACATAGGATTTCTATACCACATTAGTATTCTATACTACATGTGTGTCAACCTATATTCCAATTAAACCACAAAATAAAGTGGTTTATATCTGGTTATATTAACCCATTTTACACCCTTTAGCTTTGTTCAATTGCATTGGGAATGAGTCATCATCCAATTTCGCCACTTCTACTTTCGAGAAGTTCGACGCCTCAACCTAATTAAGAAAAATGTCCATGAATATGTATAGTTATAATGGATTTATAAACCATAAAGACTTACACGTGTCCAAAAACGCCTGTACTTCTTTTTTATTATTTTAGAATGAAAAAAGCATATTCTTCTTTTAAGGCGATTGTACATAATTAACGAATAGCGAAAACACAGTTTCTTTTTTCGCTTAAAATATGCAATTTTGTTGTTATTATTAACAATTATGCTAAAAAGTTTTTCTTTTTCCATTTTTTTTATTACACGAAAATAAAAACAAAAATATTAGTATATATACCACATGTCTGTCATGCCAAAGTAGTATCAAAAACCATAGTATTTATATCATGGTATACAAATCCTATGTCTGTCAGGGATATTACACTTGATGAATGACAAACATATACTGATCTCCGACAAAAAAAACCTCTTCTGCATGAAGCAGAAAAGACGTAAAAAGAAAAGAAGTAAAAGGGAGAAAAAACTAGCCGTGCCTAAGCAAAAATCATGACGCTAACATAAATGTTCTTCGTATACGTAGAAAAATATGCGGTGACTCAAATCCTCTTGAACTACCCACTGCTAAGTAGGTTAGGTTAGGTTAGGTTGTGGAGAGGGGCATAGGCTACCCCAATCCGTTCAGGATTACACTTAGGCCTCATAGGCCTGTTATGTGCTCTATAATAAGGAGTTCCCATTCTACTGTAGGGAGCCCCACCCGATACCATGGAAACCTTTGAATTTGAATACGTTAAAAACCTAGTTTCTTCAATGTATCTCCTTAAGTCCCTCCAATTAGAACCCCTAAAAAAATAAACCAATCTTCGTAGTGCTGGCCTACTCAATGTTAGGATCTCCTTTGTCCTGTTACCATCTGGATCCCCCCATAGAATTCTAGTCACCCTACCTACGGTAGAGTGCTGCCAATCTCGTGTATGCAATTCTATAGCCCATCGTTTTAGTTCGTTCTTAAAGACCTGGAATGGCTTCGGACTGCCTTAACATTTCCAGGTATTCCTTGATGTCCTGTAATCCATATTATCTCTATGCTTCCACAGTGCGTGTATGAGTTAATCTCATCCTTGCATTGTAGTACACACCGAGATTTAACCACATGATTCCTCAGGGCCTCGATGACTTTCTTACTATCCATGAATATACGAACTGGTAATCTGTTATCGATTTCCTTTAACCATTTTATCCCTTCCGCAATAGCCACGATCTCACACTGAAATACTGTGCTATGATCCGGCAGGCGGAAGTATTTGCGAAATTACCACCCGATATTATGGTGGTGCAGTGTGATTGTACATATCTAATAGGGATTTTATCGCACGTAACCGTGCGAGCGTTGTTCCCGGGTAAGACGTGTATTATACTCCAGTGTTTCGTTATGTGTTCTCTTGTCAGCCACTTACCCATCACCATTAATCTTGTAGCAGCCAGAGCGGCTTCGTATTTAACCTTCTTTTCCAAGGACGTCCACCATACTAACGAGGCGTACGTCACAATTGATATTACCACACTCGTATAGAGCCAGTGCGCCATCTTTGGGCTCATTCCCCATTTAGACCCGATTGTCCTTCTGCAATACGTCCGGACTCTTTGGGTCTTGATTACCCTACTTTCTTCCAGAATAACCTCCGGTCGAGTATCACTCCTAGATATTTGACCTTTTTAGTAACTTGTATTGTCCTATTTCGATAAAGCGGTGATTCCAAATGTGCAATCGTCCGTTTTCTTTAAACATACAAATTTCTGTCTTCTCTGGGTTGACATTGAGACCCGTTTCTATAAGCTAAAGTTATAAGCTAAACCTGGGCCTCTATTGCATTCTCACAAAGAACCCTAGGATTGTTTCCCATTATCAATATCGCTACATCGTCTGCATAGCAGACGGGAGCAAATCTTTCCTGGGTTGTTTTCAGTAGGGTATTCATGGTCACCACCCACAGTGAGGGAGATAGTACTTCCCTTTGTGGAGTTCCGCAACATACGTTCCCTCCTATTCTTGTATCGTTAACCTCGCAACTTATCTTCCTGTCTTTAAGCATACGACTGATCCATGCAGTCAATTTCTGGTCCAAGTCAAAGTTACCTAGCGAGTCAATAATGCTCGAGGTCGATATATTATTGAAAGTTCCCTCTATATCGATAAATACAGCCATGGTGTACATACCTAAATCGAAGATTCTCTCTATATGATATACAACCTCTTGTAGGGCTGTCTCAACAGACCTGCCCCTAATGTAAGCCTGATGTTTAAATTTCAGTATATTGTGCGGTATTCTTTCCTTCAACATAGTGTCCACAATTCGTTCCAATGTTTTCAGTAAGAATGAAGTTAAGCTAATCGGTCTGTAAGCCTTCGGATCAACATAGCTTTCCCTGCCTGGTTTTGGAATGAAGTCAACTTTAGCCTCCCTCCATGCCAGCGGAGTATATGCATTAGTAAGACAGATTGTGAAGATATTAGCCAAATTATCTCTGAAGAAGAACCGGGAAAATGCCATCCGGACCTGCTGCTTTATAGGGCGAAAAGCTAGTCACTGCTCTACATACCATTTGAGTATCTATTATTATTCTTGGATTGCCATGAAATATTGTGTTGAATTCTGCTGATCAGCATTAGTGCATGGTTGTGTTAGTTGTTGCCAGCCTGTTTCAATAATGAAGGCTAGTCAGTGGTCACTGAACATAATTGGCAGCGACTGACACTATAAAAGGTTGAAAAAAGTGTCCCAGATTGAGTTTGGGTTTTCGACAGAAGTTTCTTTATTTTGGAAGCTTCACTAACGCTGTCTACCTGTTCGCAGAAAAGCTTCCAGGATTCGCAATTGGGGCCCTTTATTTTCTTATTGTAGACGTTAAGTTTATTTTTATATTCTTCCCAGGATATATCGAGTCCCTTCCTACGGGCCCTATTAAAGATTATTCTGGATTCTCTCCTGAAATTTATAAGTTGACCCGTCATCCAGAGTTTTTCCTATATCAGGATGGTCTAAAGTCATGAAAATATAGCGACGATCCGAGAAGGAATGCAATTCCGACAAGTTCCAATTGCTTATTTCATCAATGAAGATTTCTGAACATATGGTGAGAGAGTTTATTCCCAGTATTTACTGTGAAGAGGTTATTTGCCATTAAATATTCAAATAACGCATCACCTCTATTGTTGCAATTCGTGCTACCCCAAGAGAGATGATGCGAGTTGGCATCACAGCCTATTAAGATATTCCTACCTTTACTCCTGGCGGAAGATATGATGCGTCTCGATTCCGACGCTGGTGGAAAAGTCGGGGTATCCGAGAGTAGATACACTGAAGCCATCAGCATGTTTCAACTGTAATATACTAAAGTTGTGGCGTCTGATGTTGATAATTCTGGGGAAAAGAGAAAGTTAAGTCCGTTATGACATAGTATGCACGCCCTGGGTCCTAGCCCCGGTCTATGCATAAAAAAGTTGATAAATACAGTCGTTCAAGCCAGAAACCTTGTTCTTAATTGTCCATGGTTCCTGTATGAAAACAACGTGTATCTGACCTTTAGTTATTTGCTCCATCAGGGCTTGAATCGCCTCTTGAGATACACTGATCTCCGATTCCCCTTTTTCTTGAGGCTCCCCCTCATCCTTTTTGGCATTCTCAGTCGGGCCCGACTCTCTTTTCGTTCTTCGAGGTAAGCCATGGACGCTTTGTCCAGACCCACCACGATCGAGGGCACCTCTGCGTCTTCACGGTGGAAGATTTCCCACTTCCATCGAGGCCTTTGTTTTGCTTGGTAATGATATTTGTTATGGCCTCGGTTTTCAGACTTTCACCCCATCCTTTTATATAAAAGGGCTGGGATCTCCGTCTTATTCACAAGGAAGTGTCTTCCACCTTCCTACAGTGCCTTAATGCTGTTTATTCGATTTCGTAGTATCTCCACACAGGAGTCAGACTCCAGTTGCAGAAACATTACGTCCCGAACAAACTTGCTGCTTTCAAAGTGAATTTGTGGAGCATCCTCATCAGTTGGCAATATGTGCTCCACAATACATTCGTTTATGGCACTTTCCACCTCCTTGTGGTAGTGCACAGGAATTTTGCCTGATGGGCTGCTGGAATCAATGACAGCATAGCTCAGCTCTTCTGACAGTTTTCTGCGCGCCACTTTGGCATTCGTGGACTGCTCTTTAGCCCTCCTTTCGTCAGGTTTTCTCTTCAGTGACTTACAAGCTGTCGTAGCTCCTCCATTCACTGAAGATTTTCCTGACGCCATCGCTTGTTTGGAGGTACTAGCGCACGGTGTGGTCCCTACTCCCTTTGAGCTCTCCGAAGAGTTCTCTTTAGGAAGTTTGGACCAACCGCCCGCTACACCCCCTCCCTGCGGGGAGCTTTTTAATTTAAATTTCTTGCGGTGGCCAGCAGCGTTCTGCTCCTCTGGTGAGCGAATTCTCTTGCCCTTCTCCGTGGAGATGGGTGTAGAGGCTTCACCTTTCTTTGAAGCATCCTGCTGATTCCCCCGTTTCAATTTTGCCGCTTTCCGCCGTTGCGCGCCTAAAAAATTCCTCCTTTTTGTGGTGAGTTTGGCTATGGCAGCACGTACTTCCTCGACTATCTTATCCACTTCGGATGACTCCTTTATGTTTTTTGGGTGGGTAGAATCGGAGACCTCGCCTGTCTTTTTTGGCTGGGGATGGTTAGTCATCACCCTTGGCACCGATTCTACCTCTCCTAGGCTTATTGTAGCTTCAGGAACAGCGGAGGTCAAGTTGCCCACCCCCGAAGTTGTTTTCTTAGTCACTTGCTGACGACGACTCGGGGCCTTTTTGCTCACCACCAATAGCCGCCGGTACTGAGTTATTTAGGCTCTGCACCGTAACTTTTATTTCTTTTAGATTCGTTTCCATATTTTGTTATTTTCGGGTACCACTCTAGCTTGGTTTTGGTTGGTCCGCGAGGGATTACGTAAATCCCTTAGGTCCGGGGTAATGACGACGATCAACATCCCGGGTGTGCTGAAATCCTGTTCACTGATGTGTCCAGTTCCTCAACCCATCCCGAGACGCTAATCGCCCACCCTACTCCAAACACCCCTATCCGCCACCTGGGACGCGTCAGATGGGATCAAATCCAAGCAAACGTCTCCACACGGAGTGCCAAGTAAGAAGTGTCCAAAATTATTAACAAATATTTATAACAAGGGATTTTTGTAGATTTATTACCTATTTTCGGCTAAACAAAGAAGGATGAAATTAAGGACCAATTAAAGAAACCCGTGCGTATGGCAGCTATACCACCGATATAAAAGCTGTGCGCTGTCCTTCGATTTTTGGCTGACGGAAGCTATCAAAAGTGCAGTGGAAATGACTTCAATGTTGGAGTAGCTCAATCCACAATGTCAATTATTTTAAAGGAAGTGTTACCAGCAGTAGAGGATCGCATTTGTAGAAAATGGATAAAAACACAAATGAGCGAAGACGAAATAAATGGTTGCAAAGCATGGTTTTTTGAAAAATGTGGATTTCCCGGCGTATTGGGCTGTGTTGATGGTACGCACGTTCGGATTATGTTTCAAAAAAAAAATTCAGCACCTTTACCTGAATATGAAAGGATATTAAAGCTTAAATGTTATGATCGTAAGTATATATACCGATATATTTACTAGTAAACAGTTTGATTTATTTATTTATTTTTATCAATATGTGTGATTACAAAATGAATGTACGATATGTTGACGCACGACACCCTGAACAAATCATGATTCCTTAATTTTCAATTTAAGTGATTTAAAAACTTATTTGCAAAGAAACGCTCAACAAAATGCTTGGATTTTTGGTAAATTTATTTTAAAGTTTAAAGTCTCCAATAATTTTTTTTTATATTTAAGGTGATTTCGGGTACCCTCTGAGGCCGTATTTAATGACACCATTTCGAATGGCAGACAGAGGCTCTCCACAAGCCCGATACATGCGAAAGGACGCAATATCGTTGGAAGGACGATTGGTATTGTCAAGAGCCTAGTTTCTGTTAGAAGCTTACATTATTCTCCCGAATAAGCAACTCAAATTGTAAATGTTTGTTGTACTCTGCATAACATTAGTCAACATTTTCGAGTGGAATTCCAAGTCGATGAAATATGTAGCGAAAATGAATATATGACATCACAATCCCTAAATTCAAATATTGACGATACGAAAATTGGAATGAGTGTGTATAATACGTTCTTTTCAGTCATAAGAAAACTATTTTACTAAAATTCTTAATTCTTATCTTCAGGCTCTAGGTCTAAGAATTGAAAATAAAACTCCGTTTTTTATATTTTATTTTCTTATTCGTTTATATATTTTCAATATTTCAAACACCTTCGGTGTTCTTCTTCAGGAAAAAACTGGAAAACAAATTGGTTATCACAACATTTAGTATCACAAAAATAATATAATTTAATTTAAGTAACAAAAATTATTTTCTTTATGTTTAAAAATTATAAAAGTTAAAAAAATATATAAACAAGTATCTTTGCCTTACTTTCGAGTAAAGTCGTCCACTTAGCACTAGGGTGAATTGTTTACTAAATTTGTTTTGGTTTATTGTGTTTTGTTATTATATGTCTATACGTATGCGCGCAATTTTCCGTGTCTGTTTTGTAGTTCATCCTAATTTCGGCGGGAGTGTTAATTATATGTAGCATTTCTACTGTGAGCCTTTTTTTTATAATTATGTTCTTGTTGTAATATTTTTGTATTGTCTATGTCTGGCGAGTGACCATGCAATGCACAGTGGGCTGCTAATGCGGTTTTTTGTTCCAAATTATTGTTTCTGTTTTTATAATTAGATTTATGTGCCGCCAATCTTGTCCTAAGTTTTGATTTTGTTGTTCCTACATATATTTTCTTACATAAATTTGTGCCATCTCCATTACACGGTATTTAGTAGATAACATTATATTTATCTAATTTGTGTAGTTTTGTTTTGGTGTTCGAAAATAGGGATTTTAGAGTATTCGTGGTTTTTAGAGCAATGCTAACGTCACCAGTGTTGTAGATGTTGGACTGTGTGATTCTTTCTGAGAAACCTGGCACATGTGCTAAGGACTTGTAGATCTTTTCCGCCTTTGTCGTTTGTGGTCTATTTAAATTCTTTATAGTGTTTCGTATAATGTGCATTGTTAACGGATATGAAAAGCTGTTACTTTGCAATATTTTTCTTATCTTTTTATAATTTTCCTTGTGAAATTTTTCATCGCTTATTTTTAGAACTCTTCTGACAAAGTTTCCTGCAGTATTTATCTTTACGTGTTTTGGGTGATTTGAATGAAAATTTATAATTCGCCCCGACGCAGTTGGTTTTTGATACCAATCTGTTATTAAAAAATTCTGTTGTCTAATAATTAAGGCATCTAAAAACGGTAGCTTTCCATCTTTCTCAATTTCTACAGTAAATTGAACTCTTCGGTGGAAACTATTTAAACATTTGAGTGTTTCATCTACACTGTTACGGTTAACGATGCAAAACAAATCGTCAACATACTTGCTTAGAGCTCTTGGTTTAATGTCTAATTTGTCCATGGTTATATCTAGTAACTCTTCCATAAATATATCAGCAATTACCGGTGACGCTGGTGATCCCATAGGCATCCCTTTCAATTGTTCATATATTTTGCCATCATATTTGAAATACCTATTTTCCTTTATACAAAAAGTCAGCATTTCCAAAAATAGATCTTTTGGTATATTTGTGTATGTGGAAATTTTGTCCCATTTTTTCTTTATTAAATCTACTACTATATTAACCGGTATGCTCGGAAATAGTGATATCACATCGAACGATACTAATATCTCATCTTGAGAAACTTTCCCGGGAGATTTTTCTTTTAAAATCTATTGCATCCTTTACGTTGTATTTTGATTCGTTTGTAATATTTTTTAAAATTTTTGTTAAATATTTGCAAAGAGCGTATGACGGAGAGTTTATTGAAGAACAAATCGGTCTTAACGGCATATCTTCTTTGTGGACTTTTGGAAGTCCATATATTCTTGGGGCAGTGGCTACTGATGTAAGTAGTCTGTATTTTTCCCTAGCATCTATTATATTTAAATCAAACAGCTTCTCTACTAGTTTGTTGTTACGCGTTTGTAGTTTTGTTGTTGGATCTACTTTTAGTCGTCTATATGTGCCCATGTATTGTACAATATTTCTCATTTTTGTTTCGTAATACATCTTCTCCATTGCTACCGTCGTATTACCTTTATCTGCTTTCAAAATTAAAATGTTATTATTTTTGTTCAAAAATTTTTGTGTTTGTTCCACTGTGCGGACAATAGCATTTTCGTCTGTTGTTAATGATCGTTTATTTAAGTAATTGTCCATTGTCATTACAAGTTTTGTTCTGGCAATCTCTTGTTTTTCTTTGTTTGTTTGTATGATGTCTTCTCCGTCGGCAATACATTTAAATATTGGAAATTGTTGTTTTGTTATTGGAAGAGCAAATTTTGGACCTAAAGACAATAACTTCTTTGAGTTGTTAGGAATCTCTGTACTTGTTTTGTTTATGAACCAACTTTTGTTGTACTTAATAAAAGGTTTCTTCTCATAGATACTTTTCAATGCGTTGAATTTCTTGATCTGTGTTTTGGTTCTCTTACTTCTGATATTTTGAGAAATAATATCTTCACTTTTACATAGTAATGTAAAGTGATCTTCAAGCATATTTTCCCTCAGATATGATGTACGTTCTTCTAAATCCTTGTTAATGGTTGTTATTTCCTCATGTTTTAGTTTTATTATTAGATTCAGAATCTTTACATGAAAATTCCATGTATGTTTTCCAATAAGGGTATTAATTTTACTTTGTGTGTCAAGAGGTACGTGTTTATTATAATTAAACAACCTCTGAACGTTTTTTGTTGCGTTGGTCAGGAAATTCGGCATTAATCCCATTTTTCTGCATCTAGTAAGAAAAGTTAGAGATGTCTTTAATTTAGCTCCTAATTTTCTGGTATTTGAATACTTTCTAATGTTTTTGTTGTAGTTTTCATGTAGAATTTTATAAAGCTTCATGATAATGCTTACGGCGTGCCCTCCGTTCTTAATAATTAATTTTTGTATATTATTCGACCTTATTTTTGACTAAAATTCTTAATTCTTATCTTCAGGCTCTAGGTCTAAGAATTGAAAATAAAACTCCGTTTTTTATATTTTATTTTCTTATTCGTTTATATATTTTCAATATTTCAAGCACCTTCGGTGTTCTTCTTCAGGAAAAAACTGGAAAACAAATTGGTTATCACAACATTTAGTATCACAAAAATAATATAATTTAATTTAAGTAACAAAAATTATTTTCTTTATGTTTAAAAATTATAAAAGTTAAAAAAATATATAAACAAGTATCTTTGCCTTACTTTCGAGTAAAGTCGTCCACTTAGCACTAGGGTGAATTGTTTACTAAATTTGTTTTGGTTTATTGTGTTTTTTCCGTGTCTGTTTTGTAGTTCATCCTAATTTCGGCGGGAGTGTTAATTATATGTAGCATTTCTACTGTGAACCTTTTTTTATAATTATGTTCTTGTTGTAATATTTTTGTATAGTCTATGTCTGGCGAGTGACCATGCAATGCACAGTGGGCTGCTAATGCGGTTTTTTGTTCCAAATTATTGTTTCTGTTTTTATAATTAGATTTATGTGCCGCCAATCTTGTCCTAAGTTTTGATTTTGTTGTTCCTACATATATTTTCTTACATAAATTTGTGCCATCTCCATTACACGGTATTTTGTAGATAACATTATATTTATCTAATTTGTGTAGTTTTGTTTTGGTGTTCGAAAATAGGGATTTTAGAGTATTCGTGGTTTTTAGAGCAATGCTAACGTCACCAGTGTTGTAGATGTTGGACTGTGTGATTCTTTCTGAGAAACCTTTCATGTAAAGATTCTGAATCTAATAATAAAACTAAAACATGAGGAA
Organism: Linnaemya tessellans; assembly: GCA_951800035.1. NCBI lineage: Eukaryota > Metazoa > Arthropoda > Insecta > Diptera > Tachinidae > Linnaemya > Linnaemya tessellans. The sequence goes on from OX637535.1 coordinate 83,020,424, forward strand.
ATAACAACCATTAACAAGGATTTAGAAGAACGTACATCATATCTGAGGGAAAATATGTTTGAAGATCACTTTACATTACTATGTAAAAGTGAAGATATTATTTCTCAAAATATCAGAAGTAAGAGAACCAAAACACAGATCAAAAAATTCAACGCATTGAAAAGTATCTATGAGAAGAAACCTTTTATTAAGTACAACAAAAGTTGGTTCATAAACAAAACAAGCACAGAGATTCCTAACAACTCAAAGAAGTTATTGTCTTTAGGTCCAAAATTTGCTCTTCCAATAACAAAACAACAATTTCCAATATTTAAATGTATTGCCGACGGAGAAGACATCATACAAACAAACAAAAGAAAAAGAAAAACAAGAGATTGCCAGAACAAACCTTGTAATGACAATGGACAATTACTTAAATAAACGATCATTAACAACAGACGAAAAAGCTATTGTCCGCACAGTGGAACAAACACAAAAATTTTTGAACAAAAATAATAACATTTTAATTTTGAAAGCAGATAAAGGTAATACGACGGTAGCAATGGAGAAGATGGATTACGAAACAAAAATGAGAAATATTGTACAAGACATGGGCACATATAGACGACTAAAAGTAGATCCAACAACAAAACTACAAACGCGTAACAACAAATTAGTAGAGAAGCTGTTTGATTTAAATATAATAGATGCTAGGGAAAAATACAGACTACTTACATCAGTAGCCACTGCCCCAAGAATATATGGACTTCCAAAAGTCCACAAAGAAGATATGCCGTTAAGACCGATTTGTTCTTCAATAAACTCTCCGTCAAACGCTCTTTGCAAATATTTAACAAAAATTTTAAAAAATATTACAAACGAATCAAAATACAACGTAAAGGATGCAATAGATTTTAAAAGAAAATTCTCCCGGGAAACAGTTTCTCAAGATGAGATATTAGTATCGTTCGATGTGATATCACTATTTCCGAGCATACCGGTTAATATAGTAGTAGATTTAATAAAGAAAAAATGGGACAAAGTTTCCACATACACAAATATACCAAAAGATCTATTTTTGGAAATGCTGACTTTTTGTATAAAGGAGAATAGGTATTTCAAATATGATGGCAAAATATATGAACAATTGAAAGGGATGCCTATGGGATCACCAGCGTCACCGGTAATTGCTGATATATTTATGGAAGAGTTACTAGATATAACCATGGACAAATTAGACATTAAACCAAGAGCTCTAAGCAAGTATGTTGACGATTTGTTTTGCATCGTTAACCGTAACAGTGTAGATGAAACACTCAAATGTTTAAATAGTTTCCACCGAAGAGTTCAATTTACTGTTGAAATTGAGAAAGATGGAAAGCTACCGTTTTTAGATGCCTTAATTATTAGACAACAGAATTTTTTAATAACAGATTGGTATCAAAAACCAACTGCGTCGGGGCGAATTATAAATTTTCATTCAAATCACCCAAAACACGTAAAGATAAATACTGCAGGAAACTTTGTCAGAAGAGTTCTAAAAATAAGTGATGAAAAATTTCACAAGGAAAATTATAAAAAGATAAGAAATATATTGCAAAGTAACAGCTTTTCATATCCGTTAACAATGCACATTATACGAAACACTATAAAGAATTTAAATAGACCACAAACGACAAAGGAGGAAAAGATCTACAAGTCCTTAGCACATGTGCCAGGTTTCTCAGAAAGAATCAAACAGTCCAACATCTACAACACTGGTGACGTTAGCATTGCTCTAAAAACCACGAATACTCTAAAATCCCTATTTTCGAACACCAAAACAAAACTACACAAATTAGATAAATATAATGTTATCTACAAAATACCGTGTAATGGAGATGGCACAAATTTATGTAAGAAAATATATGTAGGAACAACAAAATCAAAACTTAGGACAAGATTGGCGGCACATAAATCTAATTATAAAAAAAGAAACAATAATTTGGAACAAAAAACCGCATTAGCAGCCCACTGTGCATTGCATGGTCACTCGCCAGACATAGACAATACAAAAATATTACAACAAGAACATAATTATAAAAAAAGGTTCACGGTAGAAATGCTACATATAATTAACACTCCCGCCGAAATTAGGATGAACTACAAAACAGACACGGAAAATTGCGCGCATACGTATAGACATATAATAACAAAACACAATAAACCAAAACAAATTTAGTAAACAATTCACCCTAGTGCTAAGTGGACGACTTTACTCGAAAGTAAGGCAAAGATACTTGTTTATATATTTTTTTAACTTTTATAATTTTTAAACATAAAGAAAATAATTTTTGTTACTTAAATTAAATTATATTATTTTTGTGATACTAAATGTTGTGATAACCAATTTGTTTTCCAGTTTTTTCCTGAAGAAGAACACCGAAGGTGTTTGAAATATTGAAAATATATAAACGAATAAGAAAATAAAATATAAAAAACGGAGTTTTATTTTCAATTCTTAGACCTAGAGCCTGAAGATAAGAATTAAGAATTGTAGTCAAAAATAAGGTCGAATAATATACAAAAATTAATTATTAAGAACGGAGGGCACGCCGTAGGCATTATCATGAAGCTTTATAAAATTCTACATGAAAACTACAACAAAAGTATCAACAAAAACATTAGAAAGCATTCAAATACCAGAAAATTAGGAGCTAAATTAAAGACATCTCTAACTTTTCTTATTAGATGCAGAAAAATGGGATTAATGCCGAATTTCCTGACCAACGCAACAAAAAACGTTCAGAGGTTGTTTAATTATAATAAACACGTACCTCTTGACACACAAAGTAAAATTAATACCCTTATTGGAAAACATACATGGAAGTTTCATGTAAAGATTCTGAATCTAATAATAAAACTAAAACATGAGGAAATAACAACCATTAACAAGGATTTAGAAGAACGTACATCATATCTGAGGGAAAATATGTTTGGCGTTGTAATAGTTGCCAGAAAGTCAGTGTTGAATTTTTTAAATTCTTCCAGAGCACTAAAAACAATTTCCTGCAAATCCAGAACAACCTTGGCCATTTAACTGAACAAATTAATGAATATGGAAAACTTTTTAGTGACTTTAAAACTTTAGATAGTTTACAATCACCATCCACAATTCGCCGCAAAAGCCCCAGGTTGTTGAATAAAGATAACAATACGATTAATGACGGATCCAGTTTAACAAAAAATTCGCCTCCTAGAACAACTATGCCTAATGCCTCAGATAATGTTGGTAACATTATTCATGTCAACGATATAAATAATACTCTGAGCTACTCATCAACGGCCGTGCCTATAAATAATGCTTCAAAATCTCTAAGCCCCGCTCAATTAAGTAATTTTGATGTCTCAAATCCAGTCCCTTTAACCTCAATAGCGAGCTCGTCTTCAGTTCTTAATCAAAATATAACTGATACGTCAACAGTTCTTAATCAAAATATAACTGATACGTCAACAGCCCCAAGGGAGTTGCGTACGATTCCTCCGAAAAAAACCATATTTGCTACACGTTTCGCATCGGATACAAAAGCTGAAGATATGAAATGGTATATTCAAAGGAAATTTGAAAATTGCTCACCACAGGATATTCTGGTTTTTAAAATAAACTCTAGAAATAGAGCATCATTCAAAATAAATGTACCGGAGATACTGTTTCAGCAAATTGTTAGTCAAGAGTTTTGGCCTAAGAATGCTTTAGTACGTGAATTCATTTATAAAGATGATAATAATGCTCGCTTGCCTAATTTAGTGCATCCCAACCCAAAAAACTAATATCTATTTTATACCAAAATGTCAGAGGTATTAATTCAAAATTGTAATCGATTTACCGAAACAGCAACGATATTATAGCATTCACTGAAACCTGGCTTAGTGGTAAAATTAATAATACCGAAATTATGTGTTCCAGATACCAAATATTCAGAAAAGATAGAGAAAGTTGTCAAACAGCCAATAATATTGTAAAAAAATCGGGTGGTGGTGTTTTAATTGCTGTCTCAACTATGTTTTCGTCGGAAGAAATTATACTGCATGATTTTTTGCACATTGAGTTTATAAGCGTATTAGTGAAAATACATAAACAGCTTATGTATATTATTTGCTTGTATATTCCTCCTAACTCGCAATATTCTATCTATGAGGATTACCTAAAAGCTATAAATGTTATTGCAGATAAAGTAAATTCAAATGATATTATACTTGTGCTGGGAGATTTTAATATGCCAAATGTGTCCTGGAAATCTGTGCCTGATTGTAATTATTTGTCACCTCTTCAATCTTCGGAATTATCGCAGTATTTCATTAACAGTTTACTGGAGTGCTGCCTTTTTCAAATCAACTGCATTACAAATACTTCTGATAAATTGTTAGACCTTGTATTTGTTAATGAACCGTCAGACTTTTCGATATCGCAGCATCCCCCGCTTTCAAATCCTGAGGATAGTTATCATCCTACGATTGAATTAACTTATATCTACCAACCTCATCGACGGTCAAATACATCTCAGCAAAATAAAATTTTTCGTTTTAAGTCAACAAATTACATTAAACTTCAACGTGAACTCTCTCAAATCGACTGGTTAAATGAATTATCTTATGGCAATGATTTAGACAAAAGTATCGAAAAATTTTACCAGATACTACACAAATGCTTCCTATCTTCAATACCTAGAGTACTACCTGCCCCCTGCCATGGTCCACCTTGGAACACTAAACAACTTTCAAGACTTAAAAACCGCAAGAGTAAACTATTTAAAAAGTACAAGCAAAATGCATCTCAACTAAATTATTCCATGTACTCCTCAGCAAGATCTGCATATACCATTGCTAATCAACTGGCTTATAGTGCTTATTTAAACAGGATAAAAAATAACCTAAAAAATGATCCCAAATCTTTTTATAAGTTTGTCAACTCAGATCAGATTTCCCTTCTGTTATGAAGTTTAAAGATTATGAGTCGTCAGATGATAAAGTTATAAGTAATATGTTTGCTGAATTTTTTGCATCAACCTATTCTTAACATATCCCTGAATCAGTGAATTTTAATGTACCCCGTATTGAGCAGCAAACTGTTTTGACTTATATGAAAAATCTAAAACTTTCGTATGTTCCCGGTCCTGATGGTATTCCTAGTAGTATTTTAAAATACTGTCCTCATTTACTAAGCACTCCATTGACCTATTTATTCAACAAATCACTCAAATTGAGTTACTTTCCTCCAATTTGGAAGACATCGTTCATCATTCCGCTATTCAAATCTGGATCTAAAGCTGATATATCCAATTATAGAGGTATAGCTAAACTGAACGCTATACCAAAGTTGTTTGAGCAACTCTTATGCGATACATTGTCTTATCAAGCAACGTCTATCCTTTCTTCTGCGCAGCATGGTTTCTGTAAAGGTCGATCAACTATTACGAATCTCTTAGAATTAACAACCTTAGTTAACGATGGATTTGTCACTGGCAAACAAACAGATGTCATCTATTTTGATTTTAGTAAGGCCTTTGATAAGGTGAATCACAACTTACTTATTCATAAGCTTGATCGAATTGGATTTGGAACGTCTCTAATAAAATGGATCGAATCTTATTTGAAGAACAGAATGCAGTGTGTCAAGTTCCGCAATATGCTCTCTACTGATATAAATGTTATATCAGGTGTGCCTCAGGGTAGTCATCTCGGCCCACTTTTATTTACTTTATTTATTAATGATCTTCCATCCGTTGTTGAAAACTCAAATATACTAATGTACGCAGATGACGTAAAGTTATTCTTATCGCTTGATTCTATTGATCAACAGTTGCGTCTCCAAGCTGACATTGTACACTTAACCGCTTGGTGCGCTAATAATTTAATGGACCTAAATGTGAAAAAGTGCAAATATATGATTTTCTCAAGATCAACACCAATCAATGGACTCTATAAAATGAATAATGCTGTTCTTGACCTAGTGGATTCATTTAATGACTTGGGAGTTATTTTAGATAAAAAATTGGACTTCAGGTGCCATATAACCTCGACGATTAACAAAGCTACTGGTGTTCTGGGTTTTATTAAACGCTGGGCTAAGGAGTTCTCTGACCCTTATACAACCAAGATGTTATTTACTACTTTAGTTCGCCCAATACTTCAATACGGATCTGTTGTATGGGACCCACAAAATCTTTCACATTCAAATAAAATAGAGTCAGTACAAGTGCAATTCTTATTATTTTGTCTTCGTGGAACCCTAATATGAGATTACCATCTTACGAGAGACGCCTAGGACTTATTAAGCTTCCAACCTTAAGGAGCCGTCGACAAATGCTAAATGTTACCTTTCTGCTGAAATTAATAAACGGCTGCGTCACATCTCAATTTCTCCTGAGCAAAATAAACTTGAATATACCCAATCGTCCAACAAGATATTATAGCTTCTTGAGAATTAAGTTTTACACTACAAACTATAGTAACTTCCATCCCTTTCGGAGAATTTGCAGTGATTTTAATAGTCTTTACCCTTGTATCGATTTCAACAAAAGTATTGATGTCGTAAAAAATTATATAATTTTACATCTTAACTCGTTACAAAATTAATTATAAATAAATGTTTAATTTGTTAAATCGACATTTGTTAAAACCATATTTTTTGTTTTTGCTGTAATTTGTCTTGTTACTATTACAACAAAGCTTTATAGATTCTATTTTGTATGGTCTCTATTATGAGCTAATAAGGCCTAGGTTATTTTAATGACAATAAAACAAGTTTTATTTCATTTTTCCCGACGTTTCGTCAATTATTTGTTGACTTTATCAAGGGTTGGGAAATCTATTTTATTATTAAAAAACATTAATTAATAATTTTACATATACATATATGTCTAAACATTTTTCTCAATTTGTTTACTTACAAACTTTGCTAATTTTTTCAATAATTTAACATTTTTTCAAACATTGAAAATTAAAACTTTTATTATGTCAATATCACAGCTTAAGTTCACATCACCGTTTATTTCAATGCTACTTTGTAGCTCGTGCTGATGTTGTCTGTATCTTCCTTTAAATTCATCGTCTTCTCTATCCTTTGTTGTATTCTTAAGCTTTCTATTGTATATCTTTTCTTTCCAATATTCTCTCTGTCCAAGATCTTGACTCTTTCAAAATCAGCTGTGTGTCCAGTGTCCAGTATATGTTGTGCTAATGCTGTTGATTGTTTATTTTTCTCTATATCTTTCTTATGTTCTTCCATTCTGGTCTCTAAATTTCTTTTTGTAGTTCCAATGTATAACATATCACAGCTGTTGTTTTCATTACCTTTGCACTTGATTTCATAGACTACATTACTTTGTTGTTGTTTTTTAATTGGCGCTTTAATTCTTGAAAAGATTTTATTTATTGTTGTGTTTGGTTTGTATGCAAAATTTATGTTGTTGTTTTTTATTGCAATTCTTATGTTTTTGTTATCAGTCAATCCAGGGATGTAACGTACGCTGTAATATATCTTTTCTTCATTTTCAGTGATGGATTTGTTATCTATTGTATTGTTGTTCAACTTTATGTTAGTTTCGCTGATCATTTTGCTGATGAGTTTATTGGGGAAACTATTTTCTATTAACGTTTTTCTGATGTATTTTATGTTTTTTTCGTGGAATTGTTTGTCACTAAGATGGAGAATTCTGAAGATTAAGTTTTTGGCAGTGTTGATTATTTGATGTTTCGGTTGTGTGGAGTTGAAATTTATGATTCTGCCGGAAGCGGTGTCTTTTTTATACCAGTCTGTTATTAATCTGTTGTTGTTCCTTAGTATTTTTGTGTCTAAGTAGGCAATAGTATTATTTGTCTCTATTTCCATGGTAAATTGTATTTTTGGATGAAAACTATTGAAAAACTTTAAAATTTTTTCTTTTTCTTCGGATTTTACAATTGCTAATAAATCATCTACATACTTAGTTATGTATTTTAATTGGATGTTTTCCACGCTAAGTTTTTGTAGAGTTTCGTCTAACAAATTGTCAAGTACCAGATCAGCTATGGTTGGTGAAAGTGGATTCCCCATCGGCATACCAAATATCTGGTTGAAAATTTCATTTTCATATATGAAATAATTATTTTCACAGAGGCAAAATCTTAGTATTTTTACGAACAGGGACCTGGACATTTTTGTGTGGTTCTGGATGATTGTCCATTTCTGCATTATTATATTTATTGCTTTGTTTACTGGTATATTGGTGAAGAGTGAAACGACATCCAGTGAGATTAGTATTTCTCCTTTTTCTATTTTAATATTTTTTATTTGCTCTTTGAGTCTGTGCGAATTTAATACATTGTATTCTTTTGATATAATATTTTTGAGAATTTGGCCTACGTATTTAGATAATTTATAACATGGAACTTGCATGGAAGAAACTATGGGTCTCAACGGTATTTCTGGCTTATGAATTTTTGGTAGCCCATATATACGCGGTGCTGTTGCAGCCGAGCAAAGTAATTGTTTTCTCTGCCAATTATCGATTACTTTGTCCTTATATAACTCTAATAATGCAGAAATGGACAATCATCCAGAACCACACAAAAATGTCCAGGTCCCTGTTCGTAAAAATACTAAGATTTTGCCTCTGTGAAAATAATTATTTCATATATGAAAATGAAATTTTCAACCAGATATTTGGTATGCCGATGGGGAATCCACTTTCACCAACCATAGCTGATCTGGTACTTGACAATTTGTTAGACGAAACTCTACAAAAACTTAGCGTGGAAAACATCCAATTAAAATACATAACTAAGTATGTAGATGATTTATTAGCAATTGTAAAATCCGAAGAAAAAGAAAAAATTTTAAAGTTTTTCAATAGTTTTCATCCAAAAATACAATTTACCATGGAAATAGAGACAAATAATACTATTGCCTACTTAGACACAAAAATACTAAGGAACAACAACAGATTAATAACAGACTGGTATAAAAAAGACACCGCTTCCGGCAGAATCATAAATTTCAACTCCACACAACCGAAACATCAAATAATCAACACTGCCAAAAACTTAATCTTCAGAATTCTCCATCTTAGTGACAAACAATTCCACGAAAAAAACATAAAATACATCAGAAAAACGTTAATAGAAAATAGTTTCCCCAATAAACTCATCAGCAAAATGATCAGCGAAACTAACATAAAGTTGAACAACAATACAATAGATAACAAATCCATCACTGAAAATGAAGAAAAGATATATTACAGCGTACGTTACATCCCTGGATTGACTGATAACAAAAACATAAGAATTGCAATAAAAAACAACAACATAAATTTTGCATACAAACCAAACACAACAATAAATAAAATCTTTTCAAGAATTAAAGCGCCAATTAAAAAACAACAACAAAGTAATGTAGTCTATGAAATCAAGTGCAAAGGTAATGAAAACAACAGCTGTGATATGTTATACATTGGAACTACAAAAAGAAATTTAGAGACCAGAATGGAAGAACATAAGAAAGATATAGAGAAAAATAAACAATCAACAGCATTAGCACAACATATACTGGACACTGGACACACAGCTGATTTTGAAAGAGTCAAGATCTTGGACAGAGAGAATATTGGAAAGAAAAGATATACAATAGAAAGCTTAAGAATACAACAAAGGATAGAGAAGACGATGAATTTAAAGGAAGATACAGACAACATCAGCACGAGCTACAAAGTAGCATTGAAATAAACGGTGATGTGAACTTAAGCTGTGATATTGACATAATAAAAGTTTTAATTTTCAATGTTTGAAAAAATGTTAAATTATTGAAAAAATTAGCAAAGTTTGTAAGTAAACAAATTGAGAAAAATGTTTAGACATATATGTATATGTAAAATTATTAATTAATGTTTTTTAATAATAAAATAGATTTCCCAACCCTTGATAAAGTCAACAAATAATTGACGAAACGTCGGGAAAAATGAAATAAAACTTGTTTTATTGTCATTAAAATAACCTAGGCCTTATTAGCTCATAATAGAGACCATACAAAATACAAATACACTTTGGCCATATAAACACAAATAAGTTTATAGATTCTATTTTTATATGTATGTAATTATCATTTCTGAAAAATTGTTATATTTTCATTGTATCAGTCTGTAAGGATTAACCCATAGACTAAATAAATAAATAAATAAATAAAAAATAAAAATAAAAAGATCACTTTACATTACTATATAAAAGTGAAGATATTATTTCTCAAAATATCAGAAGTAAGAGAACCAAAACACAGATCAAGAAATTCAACGCATTGAAAAGTATCTATGAGAAGAAACCTTTTATTAAGTACAACAAAAGTTGGTTCATAAACAAAACAAGCACAGAGATTCCTAACAACTCAAAGAAGTTATTGTCTTTAGGTCCAAAATTTGCTCTTCCAATAACAAAACAACAATTTCCAATATTTAAATGTATTGCCGACGGAGAAGACATCATACAAACAAACAAAGAAAAAGAAAAACAAGAGATTGCCAGAACAAAACTTGTAATGACAATGGACAATTACTTAAATAAACGATCATTAACAACAGACGAAAAAGCTATTGTCCGCACAGTGGAACAAACACAAAAATTTTTGAACAAAAATAATAACATTTTAATTTTGAAAGCAGATAAAGGTAATACGACGGTAGCAATGGAGAAGATGGATTACGAAACAAAAATGAGAAATATTGTACAAGACATGGGCACATATAGACGACTAAAAGTAGATTCAACAACAAAACTACAAACGCGTAACAACAAACTAGTAGAGAAGCTGTTTGATTTAAATATAATAGATGCTAGGGAAAAATACGGACTACTTACATCAGTAGCCACTGCCCCAAGAATATATGGAATTCCAAAAGTCCACAAAGAAGATATGCCGTTAAGACTGATTTGTTCATCAATAAACTCTCCGTCATACGCTCTTTGCAAATATTTAACAAAAATTTTAAAAAATATTACAAACGAATCAAAATACAACGTAAAGGATGCAATAGATTTTAAAAGAAAAATCTCCCGGGAAACAGTTTCTCAAGATGAGATATTAGTATCGTTCGATGTGATATCACTATTTCCGAGCATACCGGTTTCCACATACACAAATATACCAAAAGATCTATTTTTGGAAATGCTGACTTTTTGTATAAATGAGGATAGGTATTTCAAATATGATGGCAAAATATATGAACAATTGAAAGGGATGCCTATGGGATCACCAGCGTCACCGGTAATTGCTGATATATTTATGGAAGAGTTACTAGATATAACCATGGACAAATTAGACATTAAACCAAGAGCTCTAAGCAAGTATGTTGACGATTTGTTTTGCATCGTTAACCGTAACAGTGTAGATGAAACACTCAAATGTTTAAATAGTTTCCACCGAAGAGTTCAATTTACTGTTGAAATTGAGAAAGATGGAAAGCTACCGTTTTTAGATGCCTTAATTATTAGACAACAGAATTTTTTAATAACAGATTGGTATCAAAAACCAACTGCGTCGGGGCGAATTATAAATTTTCATTCAAATCATCCAAAACACGTAAAGATAAATACTGCAGGAAACTTTGTCAGAAGAGTTCTAAAAATATGTGATGAAAAATTTCACAAGGAAAATTATAAAAAGATAAGAAAAATATTGCAAAGTAACAGCTTTTCATATCCGTTAACAATGCACATTATACAAAACACTATAAAGAATTTAAATAGACCACAAACGACAAAGGCGGAAAAGATCTACAAGTCCTTAGCACATGTGCCAGGTTTCTCAGAAAGAATCACACAGTCCAACATCTACAACACTGGTGACGTTAGCATTGCTCTAAAAACCACGAATACTCTAAAATCCCTATTTTCGAACACCAAAACAAAACTACACAAATTAGATAAATATAATGTTATCTACAAAATACCGTGTAATGGAGATGGCACAAATTTATGTAAGAAAATATACGTAGGAACAACAAAATCAAAACTTAGGACAAGATTGGCGGCACATAAATCTAATTATAAAAAAAGAAACAATAATTTGGAACAAAAAACCGCATTAGCAGCTCACTGTGCATTGCATGGTCACTCGCCAGACATAGACAATACAAAAATATTACAGCAAGAACATAATTATAAAAAAAGGATCACAGTAGAAATGCTACATATAATTAACACTCCCGCCGAAATTAGGATGAACTACAAAACAGACACGGAAAATTGCGCGCATACGTATAGACATATAATAACAAAACACAATAAACCAAAACAAATTTAGTAAACAATTCACCCTAGTGCTAAGTGGACGACTTTACTCGAAAGTAAGGCAAAGATACTTGTTTATATGTTTTTTTAACTTTTATAATTTTTAAACATAAAGAAAATAATTTTTGTTACTTAAATTAAATTATATTATTTTTGTGATACTAAATGTTGTGATAACCAATTTGTTTTCCAGTTTTTTCCTGAAGAAGAACACCGAAGGTGCTTGAAATATTGAAAATATATAAACGAATAAGAAAATAAAATATAAAAAACGGAGTTTTATTTTCAATTCTTAGACCTAGAGCCTGAAGATAAGAATTAAGAATTTTAGTCAAAAATAAGGTCGAATAATATACAAAAATTAATTATTAAGAACGGAGGGCACGCCGTAAGCATTATCATGAAGCTTTATAAAATTCTACATGAAAACTACAACAAAAACATTAGAAAGTATTCAAATACCAGAAAATTAGGAGCTAAATTAAAGACATCTCTAACTTTTCTTACTAGATGCAGAAAAATGGGATTAATGCCGAATTTCCTGACCAACGCAACAAAAAGCGTTCAGAGGTTGTTTAATTATAATAAACACGTACCTCTTGACACACAAAGTAAAATTAATACCCTTATTGGAAAACATACATGGAATTTTCATGTAAAGATTCTGAATCTAATAATAAAACTAAAACATGAGGAAATAACAACCATTAACAAGGATTTAGAAGAACGTACATCATATCTGAGGGAAAATATGCTTGAAGATCACTTTACATTACTATGTAAAAGTGAAGATATTATTTCTCAAAATATCAGAAGTAAGAGAACCAAAACACAGATCAAGAAATTCAACGCATTGAAAAGTATCTATGAGAAGAAACCTTTTATTAAGTACAACTAAAGTTGGTTCATAAACAAAACAAGCACAGAGATTCCTAACAACTCAAAGAAGTTATTGTCTTTAGGTCCAAAATTTGCTCTTCCAATAACAAAACAACAATTTCCAATATTTAAATGTATTGCCGACGGAGAAGACATCATACAAACAAACAAAGAAAAACAGGAGATTGCCAGAACAAAACTTGTAATGACAATGGACAATTACTTAAATAAACGATCATTAACAACAGACGAAAAAGCTATTGTCCGCACAGTGGAACAAACACAAAAATTTTTGAACAAAAATAATAACATTTTAATTTTGAAAGCAGATAAAGGTAATACGACGGTAGCAATGGAGAAGATGTATTACGAAACAAAAATGAGAAATATTGTACAAGACATGGGCACATATAGACGACTAAAAGTAGATCCAACAACAAAACTACAAACGCGTAACAACAAACTAGTGGAGAAGCTGTTTGATTTAAATATAATAGATGCTAGGGAAAAATACAGACTACTTACATCAGTAGCCACTGCCCCAAGAATATATGGACTTCCAAAAGTCCACAAAGAAGATATGCCGTTAAGACCGATTTGTTCTTCAATAAACTCTCCGTCATACGCTCTTTGCAAATATTTAACAAAAATTTTAAAAAATATTACAAACGAATCAAAATACAACGTAAAGGATGCAATAGATTTTAAAAGAAAAATCTCCCGGGAAAGTTTCTCAAGATGAGATATTAGTATCGTTCGATGTGATATCACTATTTCCGAGCATACCGGTTAATATAGTAGTAGATTTAATAAAGAAAAAATGGGACAAAATTTCCACATACACAAATATACCAAAAGATCTATTTTTGGAAATGCTGACTTTTTGTATAAAGGAAAATAGGTATTTCAAATATGATGGCAAAATATATGAACAATTGAAAGGGATGCCTATGGGATCACCAGCGTCACCGGTAATTGCTGATATATTTATGGAAGAGTTACTAGATATAACCATGGACAAATTAGACATTAAACCAAGAGCTCTAAGCAAGTATGTTGACGATTTGTTTTGCATCGTTAACCGTAACAGTGTAGATGAAACACTCAAATGTTTAAATAGTTTCCACCGAAGAGTTCAATTTACTTAATTATTAGACAACAGAATTTTTTAATAACAGATTGGTATCAAAAACCAACTGCGTCGGGGCGAATTATAAATTTTCATTCAAATCACCCAAAACACGTAAAGATAAATACTGCAGGAAACTTTGTCAGAAGAGTTCTAAAAATAAGTGATGAAAAATTTCACAAGGAAAATTATAAAAAGATAAGAAAAATATTGCAAAGTAACAGCTTTTCATATCCGTTAACAATGCACATTATACGAAACACTATAAAGAATTTAAATAGACCACAAACGACAAAGGAGGAAAAGATCTACAAGTCCTTAGCGCATGTGCCAGGTTTCTCAGAAAGAATCACACAGTTCAACATCTACAACACTGGTGACGTTAGCATTGCTCTAAAAACCACGAATACTCTAAAATCCCTATTTTCGAACACCAAAACAAAACTACACAAATTAGATAAATATAATGTTATCTACAAAATACCGTGTAATGGAGATGGCACAAATTTATGTAAGAAAATATATGTAGGAACAACAAAATCAAAACTTAGGACAAGATTGGCGGCACATAAATCTAATTATAAAAAAAGAAACAATAATTTGGAACAAAAAACCGCATTAGCAGCCCACTGTGCATTGCATGGTCACTCGCCAGACATAGACAATACAAAAATATTACAACAAGAACATAATTATAAAAAAAGGATCACAGTAGAAATGCTACATATAATTAACACTCCCGCCGAAATTAGGATGAACTACAAAACAGACACGGAAAATTGCGCGCATACGTATAGACATATAATAACAAAACACAATAAACCAAAACAAATTTAGTAAACAATTCACACTAGTGCTAAGTGGACGACTTTCCTCGAAAGTAAGGCAAAGATACTTGTTTATATATTTTTTTAACTTTTATAATTTTTAAACATAAAGAAAATAATTTTTGTTACTTAAATTAAATTATATTATTTTTGTGATACTAAATATTGTGATAACCAATTTGTTTTCCAGTTTTTTCCTGAAGAAGAACACCGAAGGTGTTTGAAATATTGAAAATATATAAACGAATAAGAAAATAAAATATAAAAAACGGAGTTTTATTTTCAATTCTTAGACCTAGAGCCTGAAGATAGGAATTAAGAATTTTAGTCAAAAATAAGGTCGAATAATATACAAAAATTAATTATGAAAACTATTTTATTTATTTCATTTTTTTTAATTCAATTGAATTCAGTCTTTGTTGTGTATACGAGTAAATTTAATGTACTTTTAGGTATATAAATAATAAAATACTAAATAAAAAATAAATTAAAATAAAACATCACTCTCTGTCAAAATACGTAAATATTTCATGGTTTTTGTACTTCCATACCAAATTCATTTTTCAATTTTCATTTTTTCTCACCCCACTATAAGATTGTGAAGTTCAGTGGCTTCATTAACTTGCCTCTCATATAAGGCAAATTTCTGTCTTTTAATTTGTAAAAGCTGTTTGTTTATTTCATAGTTTGTATAAATGTTTTTTTCTATATCCTTAATCCTTTTTAAAAGTTTAACTTGTATCTGGCATTGCCTTTTCAAAAGTTCTAGGCGCTCTTGTTCTATTGATTTAATTTTTTTTAGCTGAGGTGTTTAATATCTCAGGTGTGTTTGTAATGACTTGTTCCGTGTCGGAGTTTTGAGGAGTCGCAGAAGCGCGACTCCTGTTGCTTGATTGTTTTTTATTATTAGCAATTTTTTTTAATACTTGTTTTGTAGTGAATCCAAACCTATACGGAGTAAAAATTTTAATAAAATGTCTATTTACAATATTTTAAATGCTGTATACTTACACGTTGCCATTCGGAAGGGGTTCTTGTAGGGGGACCCAACTATTCATTCTGTATAAAATCCTTCCCACTCTTCCTTGTACTGATTTTTGGTCATCCCAAATTTTTGCTTTCCTTTAGCAATTTCTGGATTATTTTCCATCAACTTCATAAGCCGCTCAAATTGGGCTTTGGTTGTTATTTTCAATGTCCTGCGTATTAAATATTTGATTATTTATTTTAAGCAGAAAAAACTTACTTACGATTTTTCCATTTTTTATTTTTTTTTCTAATATTTTTAAAAAGAAAATGTATTAAATATATAAGTGAACTCTATACCTGACAGAGACTCAGCTGCAAATAAGCAGTTGTCTATATGTATTGTTTTTGTCAACCAAACTCATATAAAATGGTGAACCGAAGTACCATAAAACACAACTAAAAAATGAACCGCGCAACCAAAAAGTCAACTGCATTTGAGTTGAGAATGGCAATACCGATTTGTGAAAGACGACCAAACTACTAAAACCGTCAACCACAATAGAGGCAAAAGTTTGGTTGGATTCCAGGAAAATTACTATTTGGTATATATGTACATATGTACATAAAAAATGCAAACACACTTAAAAACGGTACTGTAATGCAAGAATATAAGAATTACTTTCAAGGCGCTTTTGTTTGTACCTATCTATATTTCTGACTGGATCTATATTTTACCAATTTTAGTTTTAATATTTGTAATATTTGGTCGACATAAACAGACTTTTTATAACAAAATTTCAAAAACATTAGTATTTGACTACAAACCTGAAAAACATCACTTAGATTTAAACTATGTTAGAATAACTAGGAGTGCACTAGCATACATTATTGACCGCTGCACTATAATGGGAATAGTTTCGTTCTCTTTGATTTTTGTAAAAATTATTTTTCATCCTGATAAATTCACATGTTTAGTCGTTTATTTCTTTATTTTTTTACATTTCTTTATTTATTTTTTCCTATCAATGGTACTCGGAGTATTTATAACAACAAGATTTGGTACACCCGAGGAATGGCTGTGCCGCATCTGTATAAAGAACATAAATACACTTAAAAATATTCCCCTACAGCAAGCAATAATCAGGTATGTTTTGTTTGAGACTATTAACTTTTTGATTTGTATGCTCATTATTAATCTATTCTTTTTTGAGAGTTATACTTCTAAATGGTGGTTAGAACCTTTATCAATCTTAACCTCTGTAGCCATAATAGTAATTTCCATATGTGCAATATTCGACCGATGCAAGCAGATTTTTCGTGATAAAATTGCAAAAATAGTAGCAATAAACTAAAAACCTTCAAGCTAATTTTCTAAAACTTCTACTAAATTATGGTGCAGACCCATCATTGATTCATAGACCTAAAGCTATAACAGCAGTAATTACTGCAGGTACCTTGGCTGTTATCGTGACTCCATTAGTACTTATTTGTGCTACTGCATTATCTGTACTAGCAATAGTTGGAATTAATAGTTAATAGCTGGTAGTATTGTTTACGGAGTTATATGCTCTACCTATGGAGTTAGCAGTAAATTAAATGAGGTTAGCTGCAGTAATGTTGACGGAAATAAACAAGCTGTAGAACCATAATTATTAGTTTACCACAGTAAACGCAACATGGCAATGTTTGTATATCTTCCCTGAGTTACAAGGGCACTTGTCGTTTCTTGACATTTTGGGAAGTCTGCCATTTCTAGTAGAATGTAACCTATAGACTACCTCTTGGTTGTCTGCCAACTTAAAGTGTGCTAGGTAGAGCTGTGTCGTTTGTGAACGAACGGGTCAATTTGAACGAATCAGTACACTGAACGAAGTGAGCCGGTTACTTTACTGAGCCGTTTTGGCTCAGCAGTACTGATAACAAGTTCAATTCACTTGGGTTCGCTCATTTCACTTTTTTTATTTATTGGCCACGGATTTCTTTAAATATGTATGTCCCGAACTGCACACCATCGAAATAAGAAATCTTAAAAACTTTTTAAACTTTCTCACATTCTATTTTTGTTTATATGCAATTAAATACTTTTATTTTATAAAAATTATCACTTATTAATTTTTTCTTTTTTGCATTTGGTGTTGTTTGTTTTGATTATTTTCCTTTTTATTGACCGAATCATATGTTTCTTTGTTTTCATTTCGTATTTCATAAAAAGAGCGAACGAACGAAATGAACGAACGAGTTCTTTCTTAAAGAATGAACGAAAATGACCGGTCACTTTAACGAACGATTTGGCACAGCTCTAGTGCTAGGCGGTGAATTATGAGTTCCTTCCATTTTTCAAGCATCGACACAAACATTAAGAAAGCTTCGCTTTTAAATTCATTCAGTGTGTCTTTCTGAACATGGGACGTAAGCTTATGCTTTGTCTTAAGATTTCTAAAGTTGATAGATGCTCCCTCCATAAATGATCGAGTGTTATGATCATTACTTGCTTCACTATCGTATTCCACAAATTTGTAGTATGCTGACTGTTAAAATATTTTTCTTTCTCAGTAAAAAACTCTTGTATGAGTATCTTATCATATATATATAATCCAAAGATTCTTGTTTGTTTAAAAACTCTGCTAAATCTTCCTAATCAAGCGTTATTCCATATCTTGTATGGAATTCTTTGGCTATATCTTCAATATAATCCTCATAATAGCCACTTTGGACTATACCTTCTATTACACTCAGTTACTTCGCTAAGTAAATAATTAATTTCGTTGCCTAAAATATTGTTTCTCTGTTTAAAAATAACTCTACGTTGGTTGTTGATTTCGTCATCAAACTTAAGCAAAGACTTTCGCACATCATAATTTCTAGCTTCAACTTTCTTCTGCGCCTTCTCAAGTGCCTTACTGATCCATTGATGATGAATAGCGTCGTTATTCTTTAACACTACTTTTTGTAAAAAGATTCTCCTTCTATCAGAAGCAAATATTATCATTAGATCATCTTCAAGGGATAAAAAACTTAGAAAGTTCAGCATCACCTTGACGGCCAGAACGGCCAGCTTTCATGCCTTTCGGTTCTAACCACACATAAACCACCAGCTTTTATATCAATTTCCTTATCTTTTTTATACCCTTCACAAAAAGTGAAGGGTATATATAGGTTTGTCATTCAGCGTGTAATTTCTTCGATATGCACATGGGACCCCATAAAGTATATATATTCTGGATCCTTATGAATAGCGATGACGATTGAGCGATGTCCGCCTGTCTGTACGTGAAATCGGTTTTCCCGAGCCCCCAGAAGAGCTAGAGACTTCGTTCTTGGACCGTCCCTTTTTTGTCCTTGGGTAAGGGCCAATGAAATCTATATAAATGTTCTGGAAAGGGCGTTTAACATGGAAATTGGCCGACATTGGAGGTCTTAACGAGATGATCGGTGATTTTGTCTGGCAAAAAACTTTACAATTTGCAATAAAATCTTTCACATTCAAAGCCATAGAAGCCCAATAACAGTTTCTACGCAGCCTTTCGAGTGTCTTATGAATTCCACCGTGACATTTATTGGCTGGTAAGTGGGAGTTGCTTATAACACACGCCACTAGTTCTTTTGGCACCCACAACTTCCATACAAACATTTCATCGAAGTTATTCCCATCCGGGTAATTTCAGTGCGCTCAATATTTTGGCGCAGCTCAGTATAGTCCTTTAACTCGAAACATGGTGGTACTAAATCAATTATGGGATGAATTTCTAGCTCAGAGTTTTCCTCAATATTCTACCTCGATAAGCAATCTGGAACAAAGTTTTGGCTACCTCGACGGTGCTCTATTTTAAATCGAAACCCTTGCATCTTTAACGAGCAGCGTGCAAGACGCCGCGAAAGGTCAGGTTGTCTCATCAGCCACTGAAGGCTGTCATGATCCGTAACAGTAGTGAAGTCCTGGCCTTCAATATATGGTCGGAATCTTTTAAGAGCATACACTCCAGCTCCGTGACGCTATAATTGGACTGCTTTGTTCAACTTCTTTGAAAAGAAGGCCACAGGCATTTCCTGGTTGTCATCATTAACTTGCGCAAGCACCGCCCCAACTCCAAGCTCACTGGCGTCACATTGCAATAGAATAGGTTTGGAACGATTTGAACTTGCCAGTACAGGAGCAGAATCCAATTTTTGTTTTAGCAGTTGAAAGGCATGTTCGGCTTCATCCGTCCAATGAAAATTTTTACCCTTTTTAAGTAAATTTGTGAGTGGTACGGTTACTGCAGCAAAATTTTCAAGAAACCTGCGGTTCCATCCCGCCATACCGAGGAAACGCCTTAGTTGTTTCACGGATGTGGGAGACGGATAGTCAGTGACAGCTGAAACCTTCTCAGGGTCCGTTTGATGTATGCCAAGATATTTTACTTCTTTTATGCAAAACTTACTTTTTTGAACGTTTATCGTTAACCCTGCATCTCTTAAAGCAAACGCAACCTTGGACAATGCGGACATATGTCTATCAAAGTTGTCCGAAATAATTAATAAGTCGTCCAAGTATACGAAAACTTCGTCTTTCATTTCAGGGGGAATAACACGATCCATTAAGAGACAAAGGGCTTGGGGCGCATTACATAAACCAAACGACATTACGCAATATCTATAAATTGTTCTATTTGGCACTGTAAATCTAGTCAAATCCTTCGATTTTCTGACAGTGGTATTTGCCAACAACATTATTGACCTTCCTGGAGTCCAACCATAACCGAACCTTATTTGTTTTCCCGACCAATACCACTGGACTACACCACGGACTATTGGGTGCCTCCTCAATAACCCCAAGAGTAAGCATTTTTTTAGGAGTAGGACCAGCACTCAAGGGATGACCCCTACTTATGGGATGCATTGCGCCGGAACTGACAACGAGGGGATAGTATTGAGGGGACAGATAAGGAAAGATGAGACGATAGAAAGTTTTTTTGTAGCCATTTCAACCTTTTTTACTTCGCCGACTAATTTTTGCTGCAGGGCCGACGAAGGTGGGTGCTGTTACTCTGTTTTTATTACATGATTGTGTCAGTCGCTGTCAATTATGTTCAGTGACTATGCCTTCATCATTGAAACAGGCTACAAACAACTAACACAACCACGCACCAATGCTGATCAGAAGAATCAATATTTCATGACTCAGCGCGGGCTCGAACTCAGGACCCTCCGCTTCATAGTCTCGTGTTCTACTACTTCAGTCAACAGCGCCCAGATATCAGAGTGCACTAATTTCTCTATTGCAGGCGAAATGGGAAAGTATAGCTGCTTCACTGGTCGAACATTAGGTTCCAATTCTATTACGTGTTCCATAAGAGAGGTTTTGCCTAAACCTTCCTTCTCATACGATGGAAACAATTGTTTTGCTCTTTCCATTCTTGATGTTTCCAAATCGGACAAGGGAATCATGTCATAGTCACTATTAGATGTAGCAGCTTCGAGTTCTAAAATTATATTTGGAGCTATTTAAAAATCTTCCAAAAATCTATATCCAATATGATATCTTGTGTCAGCGATGGTTCCACATTAAATGTTATTTCTCCAGATTTATCTCTAAACCCTACTTCAATTTTCTCCCCATAGACAACTTGCTGTCGGGAGTCTGCGGTCGATTTGATTGGTAAAGTTCTAAACACATAGAAGACAGCAGACTTCACAACTTCACGGCTTCAAATGCTGCTATGAAGTCAGCTTCATAATTATTTTGAAGACAGCAACAACATAACAAAAGGGATGCCGTATATATTTTGAAATGAACAAAATTAAAGTTATTGATAAAAAATGTAATAACATCACGAAAAACTATAAAAACACATAAATTTATTTCTATATTGTATATTTGTAATGTTATTTTATGTTTAATATTAAAAAAAAACGTTGTTGTTCTTACTTTTCCAATTTATATATATAATGGCAACACTATATTTGTTTATTGCTGCCCGTCAAAATAGAAAATAGCCTAACTTGGCAGCAGCAGCAAATGCTGTTGTACAGTCCTGCTGCTGTGATGCCCTCAAAATAATCGTTTTCATTTAAACACATGGATTTTATTTTTGACATATTGCTGCTTGCTGTCGTCTATGTGTTTAGAGCTTAATTAATTAGAGAACTAACAATTTTATGATCTGATTTTATTTTGTTTCAATAAATTGTCTGTCTAATAGAAGAACGACCCGCCTTGTGACTTTCGCTAAATATTTCTTTCCTTTTTGCATTATAGAGCTTTAGACGAACTTCGTAAGGTATGATCGGCTTCAAATTTGTAGTACTAAAGGATTGTTTATTTGAATTTACTAAATTTTGAAAAATTATTTGTTCCTTTTCATGGGATTTTGGCGAAGGTTGTAACTTGCTTTTTATCACGTTTCCCGGACTAAAGTTTCTACAGCCATAACAAAATGTTGTTCTAGGTTTCATGCACTTTTTGATACAGCTCCAGCAAATAGTTTTATCATTATATCGTTTGGATATTTCGTGTTTTCACTAACAGCTTCCATACTCTTGTCAACATACATTTCATTATCTAGTTCGGCCACATTTCTACGTGTGCCAATGTTTCTATTATAGTTAGGCAAGCCGTTGTTATTTTTAGCTACTTCGTTGAGTAAATTTTCTCCTTTCAGGAACGTATCATAATTGTTGTCGTATTCGTGGCCTAATACCGCTGACAGACATAGGATTTTTATACCACATTAGTATTCTATACTACATGTGTGTCAACCTATACTACAATTAAACCACAAAATAAAGTGCTTTATACCTGGTTTCAATACAACGAAAATATACGTTCAATGCAATTGAACAAACCCTTTAGGTTTGTTCAATTGCATTGGGAATGAGCATCGTCCAATTTCGCCACTTCAACTTTCGAGAAGTTCGACGCCTCAACCTTATTAAGAAAAATGTCCATGAATATGTATAGTTATAATGGGTTTATAAACCATAAAGACTTACACGTGTCCAAAAACGCCTGTACTTCTTTTTTATTATTTTAGAATGAAAAAAAGCATATTCTTCTTTTAAGGCGATTGTACATAATTAAGGAATAGCGAAAATAAAATTTCTTTTTTCGCATAAAATATGCAATTTTGTTGTTATTATTAACAATTATGCTAAAAAGTTTTTCTTTTTCCATTTTTTTTATTACACGAAATTAAAAACAAAAATATGTCTGTCATGCCAAAGTAGTATCAAAAACCATAGTATTTATATCATGGTATACAAATCCTATGTCTGTCAGGGATATGAGACCACGCTGGAGGATTTCTACCATTTCTTCTTCCCTCAAAGGAGTGTGTAGACTCTCGGCCATTTTAAAAATAACACGCTTATAATCATTGAAAAGTTCATTTGCACCCTGTTTTCTGCCACGCATATCTTCCATAATTTCTGTATCAGATCTATATTCATCAAAGTTTCTTCGAAGTGCTTCATACAACAAAGGTCAAGTAATTATTTCTGTAGAACGCCGAAAACTCCAGAACCAATCGTTAGCTTCTTTCACAAATAAGCACTGCGCATTTTCGCACAACATATTAAAATTACCACCCAAAGTATCTACCACCAACGATTCAATTCTATAAATAAAATTTTCAGCGGACAGTTGAGTGGACCCATCAAACTTTATATCCCAATTATTAATTAAGCTAGCAATTTTTCCAGCATTACTTACGATCTAATCGTATTTCATAATTGTTATGAACAGGCCTAGATCTATGAGGATTTGAAAATCTGGGCATATCTTGCGGCCATTCAGAATTCGGCTGGTTATTAGCAGAAGAATTATATCAGAAGGTGTTGTATGCTTTGACTTGTAGTTTGCTTCGAATTGACTTGATGTGAATGCGCTACCTCTATCCGTTATGATTCTTCTAGGGTTTCCAAAAATGATTGCCTGTTTCGTCAATCGATCCACAACTTCGTTTGACCCGGTACTCTTATACCGCTGACAGACATAGGATTTCTATACCACATTAGTATTCTATACTACATGTGTGTCAACCTATATTCCAATTAAACCACAAAATAAAGTGGTTTATATCTGGTTATATTAACCCATTTTACACCCTTTAGCTTTGTTCAATTGCATTGGGAATGAGTCATCATCCAATTTCGCCACTTCTACTTTCGAGAAGTTCGACGCCTCAACCTAATTAAGAAAAATGTCCATGAATATGTATAGTTATAATGGATTTATAAACCATAAAGACTTACACGTGTCCAAAAACGCCTGTACTTCTTTTTTATTATTTTAGAATGAAAAAAGCATATTCTTCTTTTAAGGCGATTGTACATAATTAACGAATAGCGAAAACACAGTTTCTTTTTTCGCTTAAAATATGCAATTTTGTTGTTATTATTAACAATTATGCTAAAAAGTTTTTCTTTTTCCATTTTTTTTATTACACGAAAATAAAAACAAAAATATTAGTATATATACCACATGTCTGTCATGCCAAAGTAGTATCAAAAACCATAGTATTTATATCATGGTATACAAATCCTATGTCTGTCAGGGATATTACACTTGATGAATGACAAACATATACTGATCTCCGACAAAAAAAACCTCTTCTGCATGAAGCAGAAAAGACGTAAAAAGAAAAGAAGTAAAAGGGAGAAAAAACTAGCCGTGCCTAAGCAAAAATCATGACGCTAACATAAATGTTCTTCGTATACGTAGAAAAATATGCGGTGACTCAAATCCTCTTGAACTACCCACTGCTAAGTAGGTTAGGTTAGGTTAGGTTGTGGAGAGGGGCATAGGCTACCCCAATCCGTTCAGGATTACACTTAGGCCTCATAGGCCTGTTATGTGCTCTATAATAAGGAGTTCCCATTCTACTGTAGGGAGCCCCACCCGATACCATGGAAACCTTTGAATTTGAATACGTTAAAAACCTAGTTTCTTCAATGTATCTCCTTAAGTCCCTCCAATTAGAACCCCTAAAAAAATAAACCAATCTTCGTAGTGCTGGCCTACTCAATGTTAGGATCTCCTTTGTCCTGTTACCATCTGGATCCCCCCATAGAATTCTAGTCACCCTACCTACGGTAGAGTGCTGCCAATCTCGTGTATGCAATTCTATAGCCCATCGTTTTAGTTCGTTCTTAAAGACCTGGAATGGCTTCGGACTGCCTTAACATTTCCAGGTATTCCTTGATGTCCTGTAATCCATATTATCTCTATGCTTCCACAGTGCGTGTATGAGTTAATCTCATCCTTGCATTGTAGTACACACCGAGATTTAACCACATGATTCCTCAGGGCCTCGATGACTTTCTTACTATCCATGAATATACGAACTGGTAATCTGTTATCGATTTCCTTTAACCATTTTATCCCTTCCGCAATAGCCACGATCTCACACTGAAATACTGTGCTATGATCCGGCAGGCGGAAGTATTTGCGAAATTACCACCCGATATTATGGTGGTGCAGTGTGATTGTACATATCTAATAGGGATTTTATCGCACGTAACCGTGCGAGCGTTGTTCCCGGGTAAGACGTGTATTATACTCCAGTGTTTCGTTATGTGTTCTCTTGTCAGCCACTTACCCATCACCATTAATCTTGTAGCAGCCAGAGCGGCTTCGTATTTAACCTTCTTTTCCAAGGACGTCCACCATACTAACGAGGCGTACGTCACAATTGATATTACCACACTCGTATAGAGCCAGTGCGCCATCTTTGGGCTCATTCCCCATTTAGACCCGATTGTCCTTCTGCAATACGTCCGGACTCTTTGGGTCTTGATTACCCTACTTTCTTCCAGAATAACCTCCGGTCGAGTATCACTCCTAGATATTTGACCTTTTTAGTAACTTGTATTGTCCTATTTCGATAAACCGGTGATTCCAAATGTGCAATCGTCCGTTTTCTTTAAACATACAAATTTCTGTCTTCTCTGGGTTGACATTGAGACCCGTTTCTATAAGCTAAAGTTATAAGCTAAACCTGGGCCTCTATTGCATTCTCACAAAGAACCCTAGGATTGTTTCCCATTATCAATATCGCTACATCGTCTGCATAGCAGACGGGAGCAAATCTTTCCTGGGTTGTTTTCAGTAGGGTATTCATGGTCACCACCCACAGTGAGGGAGATAGTATTTCCCTTTGTGGAGTTCCGCAACATACGTTCCCTCCTATTCTTGTATCGTTAACCTCGCAACTTATCTTCCTGTCTTTAAGCATACGACTGATCCATGCAGTCAATTTCTGGTCCAAGTCAAAGTTACCTAGCGAGTCAATAATGCTCGAGGTCGATATATTATTGAAAGTTCCCTCTATATCGATAAATACAGCCATGGTGTACATACCTAAATCAAAGATTCTCTCTATATGATATACAACCTCTTGTAGGGCTGTCTCAACAGACCTGCCCCTAATGTAAGCGTGATGTTTAAATTTCAGTATATTGTGCGGTATTCTTTCCTTCAACATAGTGTCCACAATTCGTTCCAATGTTTTCAGTAAGAATGAAGTTAAGCTAATCGGTCTGTAAGCCTTCGGATCAACATAGCTTTCCCTGCCTGGTTTTGGAATGAAGTCAACTTTAGCCTCCCTCCATGCCAGCGGGGTATATGCATTAGTAAGACAGATTGTGAAGATATTAGCCAAATTATCTCTGAAGAAGAACCGGGAAAATGCCATCCGGACCTGCTGCTTTATAGGGCGAAAAGCTAGTCACTGCTCTACATACCATTTGAGTATCTATTATTATTCTTGGATTGCCATGAAATATTGTGTTGAATTCTGCTGATCAGCATTAGTGCATGGTTGTGTTAGTTGTTGCCAGCCTGTTTCAATAATGAAGGCTAGTCAGTGGTCACTGAACATAATTGGCAGCGACTGACACTATAAAAGGTTGAAAAAAGTGTCCCAGATTGAGTTTGGGTTTTCGACAGAAGTTTCTTTATTTTGGAAGCTTCACTAACGCTGTCTACCTGTTCGCAGAAAAGCTTCCAGGATTCGCAATTGGGGCCCTTTATTTTCTTATTGTAGACGTTAAGTTTATTTTTATATTCTTCCCAGGATATATCGAGTCCCTTCCTACGGGCCCTATTAAAGATTATTCTGGATTCTCTCCTGAAATTTATAAGTTGACCCGTCATCCAGGGTTTTTCCTATATCAGGATGGTCTAAAGTCATGAAAATATAGCGACGATCCGAGAAGGAATGCAATTCCGAGAAGTTCCAATTGCTTATTTCATCAATGAAGATTTCTGAACATATGGTGAGAGAGTTTATTCCCAGTATTTACTGTGAAGAGGTTATTTGCCATTAAATATTCAAATAACGCATCACCTCTATTGTTGCAATTCGTGCTACCCCAAGAGAGATGATGCGAGTTGGCATCACAGTCTATTAAGATATTCCTACCTTTACTCCTGGCGGAAGATATGATGCGTCTCGATTCCGACGCTGGTGGAAAAGTCGGGGTATCCGAGAGTAGATACACTGAAGCCATCAGCATGTTTCAACTGTAATATACTAAAGTTGTGGCGTCTGATGTTGATAATTCTGGGGAAAAGAGAAAGTTAAGTCCGTTATGACATAGTATGCACGCCCTGGGTCCTAGCCCCGGTCTTTGCATAAAAAAGTTGATAAATACAGTCGTTCAAGCCAGAAACCTTGTTCTTAATTGTCCATGGTTCCTGTATGAAAACAACGTGTATCTGACCTTTAGTTATTTGCTCCATCAGGGCTTGAATCGCCATTTTACTCCGATGGAGGTTTATCCGCAGCAGCATCTTTATGAAACGGCTTGTGAGGGGCCTCTTGAGATACACTGATCTCCGATTCCCCTTTTTCTTGAGGCTCCCCCTCTTTTTGGCATTCTCAGTCGGGCCCGACTCTCTTTTCGTTCTTCGAGGTAAGCCATGGACGCTTTGTCCAGACCCACCACGATCGAGGGCACCTCTGCGTCTTCACGGTGGAAGATTTCCCACTTCCATCGAGGCCTTTGTTTTGCTTGGTAATGATATTTGTTATGGCCTCGGTTTTCAGACTTTCACCTTTTCATCCTTTTATATAAAAGGGCTGGGATCTCCGTCTTCTTCACAAGGGAGAGTCTTCCACCTTCCTACAGTGCCTTAATGCTGTTTATTCGATTTCGTAGTATCTCCACACAGGAGTCAGACTCCAGTTGCAGAAACATTACGTCCCGAACAAACTTGCTGCTTTCAAAGTGAATTTGTGGAGCATCCTCATCAGTTGGCAATATGTGCTCCACAATACATTCGTTTATGGCACTTTCCACCTCCTTGTGGTAGTGCACAGGAATTTTGCCTGATGGGCTGCTGGAATCAATGACAGCATAGCTCAGCTCTTCTGACAGTTTTCTGCGCGCCACTTTGGCATTCGTGGACTGCTCTTTAGCCCTCCTTTCGTCAGGTTTTCTCTTCAGTGACTTACAAGCTGTCGTAGCTCCTCCATTCACTGAAGATTTTCCTGACGCCATCGCTTGTTTGGAGGTACTAGCGCACGGTGTGGTCCCTACTCCCTTTGAGCTCTCCGAAGAGTTCTCTTTAGGAAGTTTGGACCCACCGCCCGCTACACCCCCTCCCTGCGGGGAGCTTTTTAATTTAAATTTCTTGCGGTGGCCAGCAGCGTTCTGCTCCTCTGGTGAGCGAATTCTCTTGCCCTTCTCCGTGGAGATGGGTGTAGAGGCTTCACCTTTCTTTGAAGCATCCTGCTGATTCCCCCGTTTCAATTTTGCCGCTTTCCGCCGTCGTGCGCCTGAAAAATTCCTCCTTTTTGTGGTGAGTTTGGCTATGGCAGCACGTACTTCCTCGACTATCTTATCCACTTCGGATGACTCCTTTATGTTTTTTGGGTGGGTAGAATCGGAGACCTCGCCTGTCTTTTTTGGCTGGGGATGGTTAGTCATCACCCTTGGCACCGATTCTACCTCTCCTAGGCTTATTGTAGCTTCCGGAACAGCGGAGGTCAAGTTGCCCACCCCCGAAGTTGTTTTCTTAGTCACTTGCTGACGACGACTCGGGGCCTTTTTGCTCACCACCAATAGCCGCCGGTACTGAGTTATTTAGGCTCTGCACCGTAACTTTTATTTCTTTTAGATTCGTTTCCATATTTTGTTATTTTCGGGTACCACTCTAGCTTGGTTTTGGTTGGTCCGCGAGGGATTACGTAAATCCCTTAGGTCCGGGGTAATGAGGACGATCAACATCCCGGGTGTGCTGAAATCCTGTTCACTGATGTGTCCAGTTCCTCAACCCATCCCGAGACGCTAATCGCCCACCCTACTCCAAACACCCCTATCCGCCACCTGGGACGCGTCAGATGGGATCAAATCCAAGCAAACGTCTCCACACGGAGTGCTAAGTAAGAAGTGTCCAAAATTATTAACAAATATTTATAACAAGGGATTTTTGTAGATTTATTACCTATTTTCGGCTAAACAAAGAAGGATGAAATTAAGGACCAATTAAAGAAACCCGTGCGTATGGCAGCTATACCACCGATATAAAAGCTGTGCGCTGTCCTTCGATTTTTGGCTGACGGAAGCTATCAAAAGTGCAGTGGAAATGACTTCAATGTTGGAGTAGCTCAATCCACAATGTCAATTATTTTAAAGGAAGTGTTACCAGCAGTAGAGGATCGCATTTGTAGAAAATGGATAAAAACACAAATGAGCGAAGACGAAATAAATGCTTGCAAAGCATGGTTTTTTGAAAAATGTGGATTTCCCGGCGTATTGGGCTGTGTTGATGGTACGCACGTTCGGATTATGTTTCAAAAAAAAATATTCAGCACCTTTACCTGAATATGAAAGGATATTAAAGCTTAAATGTTATGATCGTAAGTATATATACCGATATATTTACTAGTAAATAGTTTGATTTATTTATTTATTTTTATCAATATGTGTGATTACAAAATGAATGTACGATATGTTGACGCACGACACCCTGAACAAATCATGATTCCTTAATTTTCAATTTAAGTGATTTAAAAACTTATTTGCAAAGAAACGCTCAACAAAATGCTTGGATTTTTGGTAAATTTATTTTAAAGTTTAAAGTCTCCAATAATTTTTTTTTTATATTTAAGGTGATTCCGGGTACCCTCTGAGGCCGTATTTAATGACACCATTTCGAATGGCAGACAGAGGCTCTCCACAAGCCCAATACATGCGAAAGGACGCAATATCGTTGGAAGGACGATTGGTATTGTCAAGAGCCTAGTTTCTGTTAGAAGCTTACATTATTCTCCCAAATAAGCAACTCAAATTGTAAATGTTTGTTGTACTCTGCATAACATTAGTCAACATTTTCGAGTGGAACTCCAAGTCGATGAAATATGTAGCGAAAATGAAAATATGACATCACAATCCCTAAATTCAAATATTGACGATACGAAAATTGGAATGAGTGTGTATAATACGTTCTTTTCAGTCAAAAGAAAACTATTTTACTAAAATTCTTAATTCTTATCTTCAGGCTCTAGGTCTAAGAATTGAAAATAAAACTCCGTTTTTTATATTTTATTTTCTTATTCGTTTATATATTTTCAATATTTCAAACACCTTCGGTGTTCTTCTTCAGGAAAAAACTGGAAAACAAATTGGTCATCACAACATTTAGTATCACAAAAATAATATAATTTAATTTAAGTAACAAAAATTATTTTCTTTATGTTTAAAAATTATAAAAGTTAAAAAAATATATAAACAAATATCTTTGCCTTACTTTCGAGTGAAGTCGTCCACTTAGCACTAGGGTGAATTGTTTACTAAATTTGTTTTGGTTTATTGTGTTTTGTTATTATATGTCTATACGTATGCGCGCAATTTTCCGTGTCTGTTTTGTAGTTCATCATAATTTCGGCGGGAGTGTTAATTATATGTAGCATTTCTACCGTGAACCTTTTTTTATAATTATGTTCTTGTTGTAATATTTTTGTATTGTCTATGTCTGGCGAGTGACCATGCAATGCACAGTGGGCTGCTAATGCGGTTTTTTGTTCCAAATTATTGTTTCTTTTTTTATAATTAGATTTATGTGCCGCCAATCTTGTCCTAAGTTTTGATTTTGTTGTTCCTACGTATATTTTCTTACATAAATTTGTGCCATCTCCATTACACGGTATTTTGTAGATAACATTATATTTATCTAATTTGTGTAGTTTTGTTTTGGTGTTCGAAAATAGGGATTTTAGAGTATTCGTGGTTTTTAGAGCAATGCTAACGTCACCAGTGTTGTAGATGTTGGACTGTGCGATTCTTTCTGAGAAACCTGGCACATGTGCTAAGGACTTGTAGATCTTTTCCGCCTTTGTCGTTTGTGGTCTATTTAAATTCTTTATAGTGTTTCGTATAATGTGCATTGTTAACGGATATGAAAAGCTGTTACTTTGCAATATTTTTCTTATCTTTTTATAATTTTCCTTGTGAAATTTTTCATCACTTATTTTTAGAACTCTTCTGACAAAGTTTCCTGCAGTATTTATATTTACGTGTTTTGGGTGATTTGAATGAAAATTTATAATTCGCCCCGACGCAGTTGGTTTTTGATACCAATCTGTTATTAAAAAATTCTGTTGTCTAATAATTAAGGCATCTAAAAACGGTAGCTTTCCATCTTTCTCAATTTCTACAGTAAATTGAACTCTTCGGTGGAAACTATTTAAACATTTGAGTGTTTCATCTACACTGTTACGGTTAACGATGCAAAACAAATCGTCAACATACTTGCTTAGAGCTCTTGGTTTAATGTCTAATTTGTCCATGGTTATATCTAGTAACTCTTCCATAAATATATCAGCAATTACCGGTGACGCTGGTGATCCCATAGGCATCCCTTTCAATTGTTCATATATTTTGCCATCATATTTGAAATACCTATTTTCCTTTATACAAAAAGTCAGCATTTCCAAAAATAGATCTTTTGGTATATTTGTGTATGTGGAAATTTTGTCCCATTTTTTCTTTATTAAATCTACTACTATATTAACCGGTATGCTCGGAAATAGTGATATCACATCGAACGATACTAATATCTCATCTTGAGAAACTTTCCCGGGAGATTTTTCTTTTAAAATCTATTGCATCTTTTACGTTGTATTTTGATTCGTTTGTAATATTTTTTAAAATTTTTGTTAAATATTTGCAAAGAGCGTATGACGGAGAGTTTATTGAAGAACAAATCGGTCTTAACGGCATATCTTCTTTGTGGACTTTTGGAAGTCCATATATTCTTGGGGCAGTGGCTACTGATGTAAGTAGTCTGTATTTTTCCCTAGCATCTATTATATTTAAATCAAACAGCTTCTCTACTAGTTTGTTGTTACGCGTTTGTAGTTTTGTTGTTGGATCTACTTTTAGTCGTCTATATGTGCCCATGTCTTGTACAATATTTCTCATTTTTGTTTCGTAATACATCTTCTCCATTGCTACCGTCGTATTACCTTTATCTGCTTTCAAAATTAAAATGTTATTATTTTTGTTCAAAAATTTTTGTGTTTGTTCCACTGTGCGGACAATAGCTTTTTCGTCTGTTGTTAATGATCGTTTATTTAAGTAATTGTCCATTGTCATTACAAGTTTTGTTCTGGCAATCTCTTGTTTTTCTTTGTTTGTTTGTATGATGTCTTCTCCGTCGGCAATACATTTAAATATTGGAAATTGTTGTTTTGTTATTGGAAGAGCAAATTTTGGACCTAAAGACAATAACTTCTTTGAGTTGTTAGGAATCTCTGTGCTTGTTTTGTTTATGAACCAACTTTTGTTGTACTTAATAAAAGGTTTCTTCTCATAGATACTTTTCAATGCGTTGAATTTCTTGATCTGTGTTTTGGTTCTCTTACGTCTGATATTTTGAGAAATAATATCTTCACTTTTACATAGTAATGTAAAGTGATCTTCAAGCATATTTTCCCTCAGATATGATGTACGTTCTTCTAAATCCTTGTTAATGGTTGTTATTTCCTCATGTTTTAGTTTTATTATTAGATTCAGAATCTTTACATGAAAATTCCATGTATGTTTTCCAATAAGGGTATTAATTTTACTTTGTGTGTCAAGAGGTACGTGTTTATTATAATTAAACAACCTCTGAACGTTTTTTGTTGCGTTGGTCAGGAAATTCGGCATTAATCCCATTTTTCTGCATCTAGTAAGAAAAGTTAGAGATGTCTTTAAATTAGCTCCTAATTTTCTGGTATTTGAATACTTTCTAATGTTTTTGTTGTAGTTTTCATGTAGAATTTTATAAAGCTTCATGATAATGCTTACGGCGTGCCCTCCGTTCTTAATAATTAATTTTTGTATATTATTCGACCTTATTTTTGACTAAAATTCTTAATTCTTATCTTCAGGCTCTAGGTCTAAGAATTGAAAATAAAACTCCGTTTTTTATATTTTATTTTCTTATTCGTTTATATATTTTCAATATTTCAAGCACCTTCGGTGTTCTTCTTCAGGAAAAAACTGGAAAACAAATTGGTTATCACAACATTTAGTATCACAAAAATAATATAATTTAATTTAAGTAACAAAAATTATTTTCTTTATGTTTAAAAATTATAAAAGTTAAAAAAATATATAAACAAGTATCTTTGCCTTACTTTCGAGTAAAGTCGTCCACTTAGCACTAGGGTGAATTGTTTACTAAATTTGTTTTGGTTTATTGTGTTTTTTCCGTGTCTGTTTTGTAGTTCATCCTAATTTCGGCGGGAGTGTTAATTATATGTAGCATTTCTACTGTGAACCTTTTTTTATAATTATGTTCTTGTTGTAATATTTTTGTATAGTCTATGTCTGGCGAGTGACCATGCAATGCACAGTGGGCTGCTAATGCGGTTTTTTGTTCCAAATTATTGTTTCTGTTTTTATAATTAGATTTATGTGCCGCCAATCTTGTCCTAAGTTTTGATTTTGTTGTTCCTACATATATTTTCTTACATAAATTTGTGCCATCTCCATTACACGGTATTTTGTAGATAACATTATATTTATCTAATTTGTGTAGTTTTGTTTTGGTGTTCGAAAATAGGGATTTTAGAGTATTCGTGGTTTTTAGAGCAATGCTAACGTCACCAGTGTTGTAGATGTTGGACTGTGTGATTCTTTCTGAGAAACCTTTCATGTAAAGATTCTGAATCTAATAATAAAACTAAAACATGAGGAAATAACAACCATTAACAAGGATTTAGAAGAACGTACATCATATCTGAGGGAAAATATGTTTGAAGATCACTTTACATTACTATGTAAAAGTGAAGATATTATTTCTCAAAATATCAGAAGTAAGAGAACCAAAACACAGATCAAAAAATTCAACGCATTGAAAAGTATCTATGAGAAGAAACCTTTTATTAAGTACAACAAAAGTTGGTTCATAAACAAAACAAGCACAGAGATTCCTAACAACTCAAAGAAGTTATTGTCTTTAGGTCCAAAATTTGCTCTTCCAATAACAAAACAACAATTTCCAATATTTAAATGTATTGCCGACGGAGAAGACATCATACAAACAAACAAAAGAAAAAGAAAAACAAGAGATTGCCAGAACAAACCTTGTAATGACAATGGACAATTACTTAAATAAACGATCATTAACAACAGACGAAAAAGCTATTGTCCGCACAGTGGAACAAACACAAAAAATTTTGAACAAAAATAATAACATTTTAATTTTGAAAGCAGATAAAGGTAATACGACGGTAGCAATGGAGAAGATGGATTACGAAACAAAAATGAGAAATATTGTACAAGACATGGGCACATATAGACGACTAAAAGTAGATCCAACAACAAAACTACAAACGCGTAACAACAAATTAGTAGAGAAGCTGTTTGATTTAAATATAATAGATGCTAGGGAAAAATACAGACTACTTACATCAGTAGCCACTGCCCCAAGAATATATGGACTTCCAAAAGTCCACAAAGAAGATATGCCGTTAAGACCGATTTGTTCTTCAATAAACTCTCCGTCAAACGCTCTTTGCAAATATTTAACAAAAATTTTAAAAAATATTACAAACGAATCAAAATACAACGTAAAGGATGCAATAGATTTTAAAAGAAAATTCTCCCGGGAAACAGTTTCTCAAGATGAGATATTAGTATCGTTCGATGTGATATCACTATTTCCGAGCATACCGGTTAATATAGTAGTAGATTTAATAAAGAAAAAATGGGACAAAGTTTCCACATACACAAATATACCAAAAGATCTATTTTTGGAAATGCTGACTTTTTGTATAAAGGAGAATAGGTATTTCAAATATGATGGCAAAATATATGAACAATTGAAAGGGATGCCTATGGGATCACCAGCGTCACCGGTAATTGCTGATATATTTATGGAAGAGTTACTAGATATAACCATGGACAAATTAGACATTAAACCAAGAGCTCTAAGCAAATATGTTGACGATTTGTTTTGCATCGTTAACCGTAACAGTGTAGATGAAACACTCAAATGTTTAAATAGTTTCCACCGAAGAGTTCAATTTACTGTAGAAATTGAGAAAGATGGAAAGCTACCGTTTTTAGATGCCTTAATTATTAGACAACAGAATTTTTTAATAACAGATTGGTATCAAAAACCAACTGCGTCGGGGCGAATTATAAATTTTCATTCAAATCACCCAAAACACGTAAAGATAAATACTGCAGGAAACTTTGTCAGAAGAGTTCTAAAAATAAGTGATGAAAAATTTCACAAGGAAAATTATAAAAAGATAAGAAAAATATTGCAAAGTAACAGCTTTTCATATCCGTTAACAATGCACATTATACGAAACACTATAAAGAATTTAAATAGACCACAAACGACAAAGGCGGAAAAGATCTACAGGTCCTTAGCACATGTGCCAGGTTTCTCAGAAAGAATCACACAGTCCAACATCTACAACACTGGTGACGTTAGCATTGCTCTAAAAATTACGAATACTCTAAAATCCCTATTTTCGAACACCAAAACAAAACTACACAAATTAGATAAATATAATGTTATCTACAAAATACCGTGTAATGGAGATGGCACAAATTTATGTAAGAAAATATATGTAGGAACAACAAAATCAAAACTTAGGACAAGATTGGCGGCACATAAATCTAATTATAAAAAAAGAAACAATAATTTGGAACAAAAAACCGCATTAGCAGCCCACTGTGCATTGCATGGTCACTCGCCAGACATAGACAATACAAAAATATTACAACAAGAACATAATTATAAAAAAAGGATCACAGTAGAAATGCTACATATAATTAACACTCCCGCCGAAATTAGGATGAACTACAAAACAGACACGGAAAATTGCGCGCATACGTATAGACATATAATAACAAAACACAATAAACCAAAACAAATTTAGTAAACAATTCACACTAGTGCTAAGTGGACGACTTTACTCGAAAGTAAGGCAAAGATACTTGTTTATATATTTTTTTAATTTTTATAATTTTTAAACATAAAGAAAATAATTTTTGTTACTTAAATTAAATTATATTATTTTTGTGATACTAAATGTTGTGATAACCAATTTGTTTTCCAGTTTTTTCCTGAAGAAGAACACCGAAGGTGTTTGAAATATTGAAAATATATAAACGAATAAGAAAATAAAATATAAAAAACGGAGTTTTATTTTCAATTCTTAGACCTAGAGCCTGAAGATAGGAATTAAGAATTTTAGTCAAAAATAAGGTCGAATAATATACAAAAATTAATTATGAAAACTATTTTATTTATTTCATTTTTTTTAATTCAATTGAATTCAGTCTTTGTTGTGTATACGAGTAAATTTAATGTACTTTTAGGTATATAAATAATAAAATACTAAATAAAAAATAAATTAAAATAAAACATCACTCTCTGTCAAAATACGTAAATATTTCATGGTTTTTGTACTTCCATACCAAATTCATTTTTCAATTTTCATTTTTTCTCACCCCACTATAAGATTGTGAAGTTCAGTGGCTTCATTAACTTGCCTCTCATATAAGGCAAATTTCTGTCTTTTAATTTGTAAAAGCTGTTTGTTTATTTCATAGTTTGTATAAATGTTTTTTTCTATATCCTTAATCCTTTTTAAAAGTTTAACTTGTATCTGGCATTGCCCTTTCAAAAGTTCTAGGCGCTCTTGTTCTATTGATTTAATTTTTTTTAGCTGAGGTGTTTAATATCTCAGGTGTGTTTGTAATGACTTGTTCCGTGTCGGAGTTTTGAGGAGTCGCAGAAGCGCGACTCCTGTTGCTTGATTGTTTTTTATTATTAGCAATTTTTTTTAATACTTGTTTTGTAGTGAATCCAAACCTATACGGAGTAAAAATTTTAATAAAATGTCTATTTACAATATTTTAAATGCTGTATACTTACACGTTGCCATTCGGAAGGGGTTCTTGTAGGGGGACCCAACTATTCAATTCTGTATAAAATCCTTCCCCTCTTCCTTGTACTGATTTTTGGTCATCCCAAATTTTTGCTTTTCTTTAGCAATTTCTGGATTATTTTCCATCAACTTCATAAGCCGCTCAAATTGGGCTTTGGTTGTTATTTTCAATGTCCTGCGTATTAAATATTTGATTATTTATTTTAAGCAGAAAAAACTTACTTACGATTTTTCCATTTTTTATTTTTTTTTCTAATATTTTTAAAAAGAAAATGTATTAAATATATAAGTGAACTCTATACCTGACAGAGACTCAGCTGCAAATAAGCAGTTGTCTATATGTATTGTTTTTGTCAACCAAACTCATATAAAATGGTGAACCGAAGTACCATAAAACACAACTAAAAAATGAACCGCGCAACCAAAAAGTCAACTGCATTTGAGTTGAGAATGGCAATACCGATTTGTGAAAGACGACTAAATAGAGGCAAAAGTTTGGTTGGATTCCAGGAAAATTACTATTTGGTATATATGTACATATGTACATAAAAAATGCAAACACACTTAAAAACGGTACTGTAATGCAAGAATATAAGAATTACTTTCAAGGCGCTTTTGTTTGTACCTAGCTATATTTCTGACTGGATCTATATTTTACCAATTTTAGTTTTAATATTTGTAATATTTGGTCGACATAAACAGACTTTTTATGACAAAATTTCAAAAACATTAGTATTTGACTACAAACCTGAAAAACATCACTTAGATTTAAACTATGTTAGAATAACTAGGAGCATTAGCACTAGCATACATTATTGACCGCTGCACTATAATGGGAATAGTTTCGTTCTCTTTGATTTTTGTAAAAATTATTTTTCATCCTGATAAATTCACATGTTTAGTCGTTTATTTCTTTATTTTTTTTTCCTATCAATGGTACTCGGAGTATTTATAACAAGATTTGGTAGCACCCGAGGAATGGCTGTGACGCATCTGTATAAAGAACATAAATACACTTAAAACTATTCCCCTACAGCAAGCAATAATCAGGTATGTTTTGTTTGAAACTATTAACTTTTTGATTTTTATGCTCACTATTAATCTATTATTTTTTGAGAGTTATACTTCTAAATGGTGGTTAGAACCTTTATCAATCTTAACCTCTGTAGCCATAATAGTAATTTCCATATGTGCAATATTCGACCGATGCAAGCAGATTTTTCGTGATAAAATTGCAAAAATAGTAGCAATAAACTAAAAACCTTCAAGCTAATTTTCTAAAACTTCTACTAAATTATGGTGCAGACCCATCATTGATTC
The DNA here is from genome assembly GCA_951800035.1 of Linnaemya tessellans. Taxonomy (NCBI): domain Eukaryota; kingdom Metazoa; phylum Arthropoda; class Insecta; order Diptera; family Tachinidae; genus Linnaemya; species Linnaemya tessellans. The sequence goes on from OX637535.1 coordinate 83,059,207, forward strand.
ATAGACCTAAAGCTATAACAGCAGTAATTACTGCAGGTACCTTGGCTGTTATCGTGACTCCATTAGTACTTATTTGTGCTACTGCATTATCTGTACTAGCAATAGTTGGAATTAATAGTTAATAGCTGGTAGTATTGTTTACGGAGTTATATGCTCTACCTATGGAGTTGGCAGTAAATTAAATGAGGTTAGCTGCAGTAATGTTGACGGAAATAAACAAGCTGTAGAACCATAATTATTAGTTTACCACAGTAAACGGAACATGGCAATGTTTGTATATCTTCCCTGAGTTACAAGGACACTTGTCGTTTCTTGACATTTTGGGAAGTCTGCCATTTCTAGTAGAATGTAACCTATAGACTACCTCTTGGTTGTCTGCCAACTTAAAGTGTGCTAGGCGGTGAATTATGAGTTCCTTCCATTTTTCAAGCATCGACACAAACATTAAGAAAGCTTCGCTTTTAAATTCATTCAGTGTGTCTTTCTGCCCATGGGACGTAAGCTTATGCTTTGTCTTAAGATTTCTAAAGTTGATAGATGCTCCCTCCATAAATGATCGAGTGTTATGATCATTACTTGCTTCACTATCGTATTCCACAAATTTGTAGTATGCTGACTGTTAAAATATTTTTCTTTCTCAGTAAAAAACTCTTGTATGAGTATCTTATCATATATATAATCCAAAGATTCTTGTTTGTTTAAAAACTCTGCTAAATCTTCCTAATCAAGCGTTATTCCATATCTTGTATGGAATTCTTTGGCTATATCTTCAATATAATCCTCATAATAGCCACTTTGGACTATACCTTCTATTACATTCAGTTACTTCGCTAAGTAAATAATTAATTTCGTTGCCTAAAATATTGTTTCTCTGTTTAAAAATAACTCTACGTTGGTTGTTGATTTCGTCATCAAACTTAAGCAAAGACTTTCGCACATCATAATTTCTAGCTTCAACTTTCTTCTGCGCCTTCTCAAGTGCCTTACTGATCCATTGATGATGAATAGCGTCGTTATTCTTTAACACTACTTTTTGTAAAAAGATTCTCCTTCTATCAGAAGCAAATATTATCATTAGATCATCTTCAAGGGATAAAAAGAACTTAGAAAGTCCAGCATCACCTTGACGGCCAGAACGGCCAGCTTTCATGCCTTTCGGTTCTAACCACACATAAACCACCAGCTTTTATATCAATTTCCTTATCTTTTTTATACCCTTCACAAAAAAGTGAAAGGGTATATATAGGTTTGTCATTCCGCGTGTAATTTCTTCGATATGCACATGGGACCCCATAAAGTATATTCTGGATCCTTATGAATAGCGATGACGATTGAGCGATGTCCGCGGACCGTTGGATTGGAAATGAACTTAAAAAGTGCTATTCAGAAAGATCCGAAGTATGGTTCCAGAGCTGGGAAGCTTACACCTATTTCTCGACGCGAAGTTTATACCAAAAATCAATTATTTTTTTTTAATGTTTGTAAATTAAACCTATTTTTTGCTTTGGGAAGCCTCAATGGTCTATTTAAAATTAAAAAAATTAAAAATTTTTTCCAGGGATGGAAAATTAACAAAAATTTTTTCACCTCATTCCGTATTTTGTAGTAACTAAAATTGTTAAAAATTTTAAGTTTTTCTTTTACAAAATCTCTTTATACGTCATGAAGATTTGCATTGGCCAAAAAAATTTAAAAAATTAAAATTTCGTTTCCAAGGTTGGGAAATTGAAATTTTCCCAACCTTGGAAAGTAATCAAACAGGCAACTGATGTTGTTTTTTTTTTTTTTTGTTTTTTCCTAACTAAGCCTGTGTTATAATTTAGGAAGAACAAAATTTAGTATCAAAAATTAAATTTCGATTCAAGGGATGGACAAGTGCAATATTTAATAGTACATGCAAGTGACCAAAATGGTTAAAAATTTGAAATTTTTCTTAAAAAAATTAGTTTATACCTCATAAAGGGTTGCACTGATAAAAAAATAACTAAAAATTTAAATTTCGCTTCCAGGCTTGGGAAAAGTTTTTTGGTACATGCAATATATTGTATGTAGTACATGAAAGTGACTAAAATGGTTGCAAATTTTAAGTTTTTCTTAAATAAAACGACTTTATACCTAATGAAGACTAGGATTGGTAAACAAAATTTTAATTTCGCTTCCAGGGATGGGAAATTGAAATTTTTTTTATACATAAAAGTAACCAAAAAGGCAACTAACGTCGGTTTTTTACTAATTAAAACTATTTTTTAGTTCAGGAAAAACATAATTGGTATCAAAAATTAAAAAAAAAATCAAAATTTAGATTCCAGAGTTGGATAACTGCAATATTTTGTGGTACATGAAAGTGACCAAAATTATTACAAATATTAAGTTTTTCTTAAATAAAACTATTCCATGCCTCATTAAGAGTTGCATTGGTAAAAAATTTAAATTTCGTTTCCAGGGTTGGGATATTGAAATATATAAAAGTAACCAAATAGGCAATTGACGTTGTTGTTTTTGCTAATTAAAACTATTTTATAATTCAGGAAGAACAAAATTGGTATTTAAATCTTAAAAAATCAAAATTTCGACTCCGGGGTTGAACAAATAATATATTTTATGGTACATGAAAGTGACCAAAAAGTTTAAATATTTAAATTTTTTGTCAAGTAAAACTATGTTACATCTTTTAATTAAACCTACTTCCTGTTTTAGCAAGAAAGAAAGAAGAATTACATCTGTGAAGGGTATTTAAGATTCGGCACAGCCGAATATAGCACTTTTAATTGTTTACTCTTTCGACTATTTCTTGGTATCTTTTTACTCTTTCCTCATAATTGTTCATCTCCTTCAGCTCTACCTTTGCAACATTTCAGCATTTCCACCAAGCAGAATATCAGTTCCACGTCCTGCCATGTTAGTTGCTATAGTAATGCTGCCTATGACCTTTGCAATTTGCATTAATGTATTCAATCATATTAATGCGAAAATAGTACTAAATTTGTATGTACGTAAGTTGGACCAAATGATCTCTTAATGCAGGATTCGCAAATTTTTTAAATTTAACAGCAGGTTTAAATAAAAAACATGTTATGAAACAAAGAACATAAGATAAGAATTCAGTAGATATTTAAGAAATGAAAGTATATACAAGAAAACCTGTTTTTACGCGTTTTTCTTACGCGAATTTGAAATAACACGTTTTTTTTTAAAACAAACTTACCCCTTTTTTTATACGGTTTTATTTTTTTAGAATCATAAAATAAAATAAACACTCTGTGTATACTATTGAACTAAATCTGTGCGTTTTTATAAAATTATAAAATTTTATAGGCATATGTAGGTTGCTGAATCAATCGTATGTATATTTTTTCATTTTGTATATACACTTACATACATACATAACAATTGTCTTCTTTTACACGGTTTTTTTTATACAGTATCCTTTGGAACGTATCTACAGTGTAAAAACAGGTTTGGGTGTATGTAAGAGTAGTTGATATGTAAACTCAAAACAGTTCATATGGTTCATAGTCAATAAGTATTAAAAGTGATCAATAGCGGTATATGTTTCGGTTAGCTATCTTGATTTTTTACATAAAATGACGTTAAGCTCATACACTCATTACAAAATTTAATGTCCAGTGAAGAAATGTTTTTCAAGATATTTAATAAAAATTATCTTTATTTAGTTCACTTTAAGAAGAACATGTATTTTTGGAAAATTCATATAATAAAAGCTGATTAAGATTTTGAACTGAAATAAGTTTTATTGAAGACATGTGTAATTCACATCCAAGTTGTATTGTTTTATATGTTGGATTATAGTTTCTTCATGTGTGAAAAATAACTATCAGAAATCCAATAATTATTGCGAATTTACAGAAATTTTGTTTACTTTTTGTCTCTAACTTTTATCGTGTATTATTTCAACAAGATCTTAATAGTTTAAAAATAATAATTTAAGTATATAGTCTGTGTTCATACGAGTCATGTCTTATTGACAAGATACTTCCTTTTTCTTCTTTGCACTTTCATACAATTTATGCCTTGTTGACGACATGTACATATAGTTGTATTCATGTACATATAGTTGTATTCATGTACATATAGTTGTATTCATGTACATATAGTTGTGTGCTTTAAGAATGAGAAAGCAAAACGTACTGACAGTACATGCGCATGAGTACTCGTTACTTTTCACTTCTCCCCTCTCGCCTATAAAGTAGCAATCATGTCAATAAAACATGACTCGTATGAACACAGCATACGAAGATAACATACATATGTATATTTATCATTAACATTTAATAAGTGAAATAAACAAAAAAATTTCAATTATTTTTACATAATTTCTCGTTTTAGTAATATATGATAAAATATCGAACATAATATTAGGCTGTATCGATATATGTTAAAAATGGTTTTTGACGGTTGTAAGTCGATGGATATGTACATACATTTGTATGCGTATTCAATACAACTTAATTTTGAGATATTAATGCTTTTGTGGAATGTGATGTTGCACATTATTAAATGGCTGCTGTGGTATTCCGTAATTTACTTGTTGCTGTTGCTGAGAAATGTTGTTAGCTCCGAGTGGAGGATCTTGGTGTCTAATATTGGTAACATCTGGTTGTAGCTGATCTCCAGCATTTCTTGTAACAGGTTGTTGTTGCGAAGGTAAATAATTCGCTTTTGGCTGATGCTGCTGTTGGGTTGGCAAAGAATTAACCAACTGTTGAGGTTCTTGCTGATAATTCTGCTGTTGTGGTTGCTGATGTTGTTGTTGAACTGGAAGTTGCTGATACACTTGATTGGAGTTTAAGTGTACTTGTTGCTCTTGATATTGCCGTTGTTGATATTGTTGCTGTTGGTATTGTTGCTGTTGTTGTTGGTATTGCTGCTGTTGTTGCATGTGTTGTTGCTGTGGATTTTGATAATGCATTTGCTGCTGCTGATATTCCTGAGGCATATTTGGATGAGGAGCAAGCTAAAACATAACATTTATATAATTAATCGTATCAGGTATATCTTACGTGTATTAAATATATAAATGCTTTTATTTACCAATCCCTGGGCAATCATACGATCAATTTCTTCTTTCCTTCTACGTTCGAATTCTAGATATTCTTCGTGCGTATATTGCGGTTGTTCATCTATTGTACGCCATTCTGAATCTTTAACGTATTCCTCTCGCTTTGTTTGTTCGATAAATTCTTGAAAACTAATCAAATCATCTCGATTAGTGTCGGTTTCTTTAAATAATTGTTCTCGCATAAGTTCCATTTCCTCAGCACGTTCGCGCATATCATCTTCTGGTAAACCAGACTGGTAGACTTTATCTAGTTCCTTTACAAACAAAGCTTTAACTTCATCTTGATCCCAAAAGCCATTGCCGTCCACATCTAAAAAATATCAAAAGCGCCATGAGTTTATTTAAGAACACGTGGTCCGAGTCACTTTCCCTAAAGGCTCATTTAACCGAACGTTGAAATCGTATATGTTGGTTAAATGTAAAGGCTCATTTAGCCGAACGTTAAAATCGTAAATGTAAGGAAATGTGTCAGATGATCCAAAATTTGATGAATTTTTTATGATTTTGTTTTTATAAATAGGTGTGTTTCTTTACTTTTTGGGTAAAGTTCGGTAAAATGAGAGCTAACTATAAATTCTCTCAATAAAAGACAAAAATGTGCAAAAGTACGCGAACGCGAAAAACCAAAACTATTGTACTATGTCAAAATTATTAAATAAAAACTTGCATGTAGTATATACATACATACTTACTTACGTATGTTTTACTTACATGTTGCAGCGTATCTATAATATTTTCTTTCTTAATTTTATGTAAAAACTTATAAAACTTTGTTCGCCAGAAGTTTTTAAATCTTTTTTGCAACAACTTTCCAATTTTTTTATGTTTTTTTGTCAATTTAATTTTTCTTTGATGTTGTTTATTTTTCAAACAGCTGTTTGTTTATTTACTTGCCCAAACTAGCCCGAAGAAAAAGTAGGGGCTGTTTCGTGCAAGAAGAAGAAGAATCTTATTCTCTCAAAACCACTCTCATTTACACAAATTAAAAGTACGGAAACGCTTTTCGTGCAAACTGGGATCCCGAGGGATCCCAAAGTAGAGTAAAAAAACACAACTAATAATTATTTGTTGTTTGTTTATGTCGAAAACATATGACACGATTTTAAGCATTCTATAAGTAGGTCTGTTCGTTTACTTTTCCAGTAAAATCCAGTAGTTGAGTAAATTTTGTTCAATTTGAAAATTTTACTCTCAGGGCTGGCTCTTGCTCAAAAGAGTACGCGAACGGAAAAATTGCAGAAACTTGCAGGTTATTTAAAACAGCTGATCACTAAATAGCTTAGAGTTGTAAAATATGGTTTGTTTTGACTGCCCAGTATATAATGTTTTTGGTACTTGATGCAATGTATTTTATCAATTATTAATTCATTACGAAATGTATTTATTAAATGAACTGCTGTACACAATTTAAACTCGTTTATTATGTACATGACTTATTTTGTTTGATAATCGGTGGTCAGAATAATAGGCAGTAAGAAGTATTCGAATATAAAGAATTTACATCTCTAAAACATTAGTGTAAATAAAACAAACACAAATTCCGCAATGGATGCCAAAAATAAACTCGATATTCTATGCTCTTTTCATTTCTTTACCTTTCAAGTATAATTATTTCCAGTTCGCTTTCAGATGATGATTCAACCGATAAAAAAACTAATTGAACATAAATAAATATAGATATGTTTACTTAGGATAATCTCACTAATGATCGGTACTCTGTAGTTTTCCTTGTCTACTAGTGATAAGAAATTTTAAACCACAATTTTAGATCAACAGAACATGTTTGAGTTTCAATTGTTGGTAAGCGATAACACATCGGTAAACTGCAGTTCTAAATAAACAGTCTAATTCTTGTTTGTTATAAGACATCTGTGCGCTGTAGTTTTTTAGATAAGAAAACAATATTTTGGTTTTTCCTTTAGTTATAAGATATGTAGAAATTGCTCATTAGCTCAATTAGAACTGATAAGAACAAATTTTGTTGTTAAAGATTTAGTATATAAGTAGATATATTTTTAGAAAATGAGTAGTAATAAATATATGTTTGAAAATTAAACAATTCATTGCATCGAAAATAGCGGAACTCATCTTTTGTCCATTGAATCATATGTTTTTTGTTTTCTACTGGATTTTACTGGCAAAAATTTGTCCAGTAAAAATTTGCAGGCTCTCAATCAGCAATTGTCATTTTACGCTCTCATTTCATGCTCTCTTTTGCAAATTTTTGTGTAAACGAAGACATTTCAGTAAAATCCAGTACAAATTTGAACAAATTTAGGGGTAAACGAATAGAGCTAGTGTAGCAACATTTAAGGCCCATTTAGACGAACGTTGAAATCGTATATGTTAGGTAAATGTTGCTACACTTATAGAATGCTTAAAATCAAAGTATATCAATATCAGGAAGTGGCAAGAGTACAAAAACATAAAATTACAAAAACCACCGTACATTTTGTTTGTGTAAAATTAATATCTTATGTCAGAAATTTTCTTTTATTTTATTTTGTTTTGTTCACAATTATTTCCAAAAATTTAAATACTTTTCGCATAGAACTTTTTTACAACAATTTCTTTTTGTTACTTTTCTTAAACAATACACTTTTTCACAAAAATCTTTTCTACAACAATTCTTTTTTGCTACTTTTGTTGAATTAATAATGTTTTTCACAATTTTACACAATTATTTTTTCAACGAATAAACAAATATGGCTCGCTACAAAAGTAAACAAAATTTGACGTACGTTCATGTAAAACCTGAAAAAAATTTTAGTCAGCTGGGCTCTTGCATATACTTGATATAGATATACTTTGCTTAAAATCGTGTCATATGTTTTTCACATAAGCAAACAACAAATAATTATTTATAACAACAAAATCATAAAAAAATTCATCAAATATTGTGTTTCTTGTAAGCTACATACATATATCGATTGAGGGTGTTTAAGAAAGAAAATAATATGATATAAGGGATGTGGAAGATATGTTTATCACAAAAAATCCGATGCGCATCAGTTTCAAAACTAAATACAAAAAAAACTCTATACAAATCTTTGAAACACTGATGGAACTTGAATATGCTTATGTTATTGGCGTTCGTGTTGAAAAAGTAAGCATATTAATTACATGATACGAAGAGGCATCGGAAGCACCAACATACACAACTAATAGGATAATGAGTCATCCATTGCCATATATTTAATAAATTGGCCACATATTTTTCCATATTACAATATATATTAAATGTTTTGTAATATTACACAAATGTATATATTTACGTACAAACGGGTGTTTAATACTTTTGCAACGAACAACCACACACAGACATGCGATATTTCATTGGGAATAACACATTTATTTAGAAAGTAAAACATGAACCCCCCCAAAAAAATAAAACGTATTTGAAATCTGTTTTAAGAAAATTTTGTATGAAAAAATTTGATTTTATGAATACCGGGGATAAAATTCGTATATCATGTCTTAATACATATTTATCAACTAAAAATATCAAAATAGAAATAAGTACCAAAAAAGGTCTATTGTGCCCCTATCCCATTCAACATACATACATCCCATCACTGTCTACAACTGCCAAGTAACCTTAGAATGAAATTCTATTTTCTCCAGGTTGGGACGTTACGGCAACATTTCATTTCAGTCAAGTAAGCGTTTTCACAACTTGGCATATAATAGTTTGAATCAGCTGACACATTTAACTTACATTTACGATTTCAACGTTCGGCTATATGAGTCTTAACTGTCAACACATACTCAAGGATAGTTATGTCATTGATCGGAAATATTAAATTAGGTTGGAGTCTACTGATAACTTGGCGTAAAAGCCAGTAATATAAATATAGATATATAGTACAAACTCGTAATAAAAGATTTAGTTGGAGGATAACACAATCCACTTATCAAAAACAACTGAGAACATTTTGAAAAATTTATGTAGTAATAAGAGTTAGGACGCAAAAATTCAAAAATGTCGACAAAGCATAAAAATAAAAGTAAAACGCCAGTCACTTAATTCAGAATATTTTTCTTAACTGTAATTTTTTAATTATATGAGTACATATGCTTGTTCTTTTATAATCTTAAGTATGTAGTTTTCCATTACAGGATATTTTAAATAAAAATACATAATACAAAAAACGTTTATTCTATTTTTTTAAGTCACCCATAAGTCGAAGTTTTTTTCGGGATAATGGTGATTCGAGTTATGGAAGTTCGACTGCACTTTGTTAGAAACGAAACGGACTGTGCAAAATGGTTTTTACCAGAATTCGGCGGGTTGCACATGAGAATAAAATTTACTTTTGAGAGGCACACACATATGCTTTTACTGAGTAAATATAGTTATTCTCATTCTCGTACGAACCTTCAATGCTGATGTTGCTATTGGCGTTGTTGTGCTTATGAAGAAATACACAGTGGGAAATGTATCTAACCGATTGGGAATTTGAATATTTATTTGCCGAAAATTTTTTGGAAAACCTGAATGATTGGTTTGTCAATGTATACTGTCTCGTGCAAACAAATATACTTTAGAAAGGCATTTTGTTTCACGACACAGTGCATATAATCGGCATTTGCGAGTCAACATTTTCACTACTTAAATTAATAACAAATTAATATAGAAGCCGACTGACAGATGCTCATATAACGGATCTAATTCGTATAAAGAGTTGCCCATGTAAATTAAATATTGACGATATAATCAGAAATACATATCGCTAGCTTAGAGTGTTATCCATTAGATAACAAGAAAAGTATTTCTGATTGTATAAAGGTGTAGAAAAATAAAATAGATTCATATCGAATATAATTTATTTGTTGGTTTAGTTTTGTATGAGTTTCAAGGCCTACTATGCTTATTCTGTTGTGATTTTTGGAAATAGTTTGTAATTTACAAATTGTGAATTCTCAGATGGTTTTCAGAAGTATATGCATAAGATGAGAGGTTTTTAACTTTTCAACACTGTGGTTAAAGTATACTGATGATTTGGTAAAGCACCAATGAAATGCATATAGACATTGCTTGACCACCAACAAATAAATTTCATTTAAAAAAATTAAACTTTTATTCAAAAATTATAAATAAAAAATTAAAATATACTACATAATTAATACAACTTAATTTGTTCCTTAAGTGAGTAGCCTGTTTGAGCAGCATTTATATATTCATTATCTTGGTAGAAAGAGCAATGCATTTTTTGAATTCCTGGAATAGAAAGGACAATTTTCCATTTTTCATTTAATGGTGGAGAGAAATCTTCAATCTCCTTTGCTGAGATATATAACAGATGCACTCCCTTGATGATTTTGCGAGTGCATTCATAAAATGCAGAGGCATCCGGTAAAATAATATTATTTGCCTTAGCCGCTTGCCAAACTTTTCGCTTCACCACAGCGCCTATTTCATCGACTGCGCCTTTACCATGCGAGGAAATTTCTTTGTATTGACTTTGAATTTTGTGCACAATTTTTGTAAGGAAATAATAGACGTCATATTTGTTGTGGGTTAGTTTGTCACTAATGACAGCAAAAGATTCAGTTTCACCTCGCAGCCATGCAACGCAAGTAAAAATATTAACTTGTTGGTAGCTGAAGTGAGCTTTTTGTATCTCATTCTGATTGATCAATCGAAAGTTTTCTGCAAAATCCGTTTGCAAAATTAATTCACCATTACGTAAATTTTTCTCTTTGTCATTAAAATATTTTTGCTGAGCGCGCTTTATAAAATAGTGAAGTTTAAAAGCTGGCAGCTGAGTTTCCAGTTCATGTAACGATTCTGCTAATGGAGCTATGGTATAGCTTAATGTTAGGAGATCATCAGCTTTTCTCCAATAGCTCCATTTAACATTTTCTTCCATTTTGGTTAAAAAATATATAGACACCAAAGCATGTGTTACATGCCGTATACATTTCTCACACTCACTAACCATGCACTTCTCGTCCAAAACATTGCAACATGTTAATTTCAAAATAGGTTCAAAATGATATGGAAACAGAGGCATAGCTTTAGCGCATCCCTTTAGCAAAAATGCGAAGTTCGCATGGTATTTACAAACACACATATTGTGCGGAAGTTTGTCCAGTAATTTAACGTGATTGGGTCGTTGGTGAACAAATTGTGATTTACAAAGACTTTCTAAGTGACCTCGCTTTTGTACAGTTGATAAGCTTCTGATACAGTTATAATCATAAATCGTTTTGCAACTACTTGCTACTCCTGGACTGCCTTAATGTTTTCCAGCATATTATTGATTAAACATATTGGTGTCTCAGCTACATTAATCGAGACTTTGGGATACTTTTTATACAAAGCTTGTAGCACTTCATCTTTCTTTATTGCGTCCATTGGTAACGCCCTCTTTACTTTCTTTATAGCTTTGCTTAGTGTTTGTTTACACAAGTAACCACTTTTGAATTGCTTAAGCCTTTCCCTCCACCGTTCTTGATTTTTTGCATTACTTGACATCTAATATGTATTGTTAAATTAAAATAATATTTATCAAATGGACATAAATTAATAGCATTGAATTTTTCGTACATACTATTATGCACGTGACAAAGTTCAAAAGTCCAAAAAAATTTAATTTTTGTAGAAGGTTATTAATTTCAATAAATTATTTTAGCAAACAAAAAATTTGCACTAGAAACTAAACAACAAGACACTTCAACTGATAATGAGCAAATAATGGCACTATGTGGTTTTTTTTTGCATTACGCACGTTACAAAAGAATGTTGCCGAAAAAAAAAATTAAAATATGATGAGTTTGCTCTCATCTCACATTTTTATATTCATCTGTTTTTGTATCAATTACTTACATATATACCAAAATGCGATATTACATATATATTATTTTCGTCAGCAGCAATAACAAGTAATGCATATTTAAAATTATGATAAGCTGAAAGTTTTTTTTAAATAGTAAAATCTCAATAGTTTTTTTTTCAATTTTCTGTGCTTAAAAAATTATGCGAGCGTTTTGATTTTTTAAGTCACGGTGGACCATTTTATGGAAATACCCACATATTGATAGCTGTTGTCATTGTAGCTATGTTATATTTTCATTTTGTTAGTTGATAAAATTTTTCTATTCTATGAGCAATCTTAATGTTTAAACTTTAGTACATTTTATTGCTACTGTTTTAAATTAGTAAAGCACATTAGCATACGCGCATATATGCATAGATTACAATAGGCAATCATGCAAACAAATATGTATGATCGTATTGCATTTGCTCATTTGGATGAACAACCAAATGAATAAAAGTAACTGACATACACACTACTAACATATCCTAAACTCACACATATTCAATGACCATTGATCAGACTAACAACTCTTAATGATGAGAAGATATCCTAAACTAATAAACAATACCTAATGATAAGAAGATATCCTACACTAATAGCCCATACGTAATGATAAGAAGATATTCTGAACTAATTGCTAATACTTAATAATAAGAAAATATCCTAAACTAGTAGCTAATACCTAATGATTAGAAGATATCTTAAACTAATAGCCAATACTTAATGATAACAAAATACATAAACTGTACTCTACACATTTCGTAAGATAAAAGTTCATATAACAACGAACGTTGATAAGCCTAAACTAGTTTTAGGATTCTCATATTTAGGACGTAAGGTTAATATTGAAAATAAAGTTTTAGTTTATGAAGAAAACTCCAACACAACAAACGTTGTATTTCACTGGCGTAGTCGGTAGGATCTGTGAAAAAGATCCTTTAAATGTTCATATCATTATAAAAACAAGTAAAAACGTTATATTCGACCTGGTCGAATCTTAAATACCATCCAAATAGTAAGTAAATTTAAAATGTTTAACTTGGTGGGACAGAGTTCCTTTAAGACATCTCTGTACCCAATTTAAAACGTCTATTTTTACAGAGGCATTCCGGAGAATGCCGTGGGGGAGATGTTTTACCTGTGCAAGATCTGAGAACATCTCAGCTTCTTATAGCCTTAAGGAATAAAAATTGTTAAATATTTACACTACTTTTGCATATAATATCGTACGTCAACGCCGGGGCGGGGTCCAAATATAGAGTATATCATGTTTTCCACAGACGAAAGTATAGCAATTGCCAGATTGTCTAAGACTTCATCACTGATTAACAATATACATATATACTTTATGGGATCCAATTCTTTTTGGAGGGTATTAAAACTGTATTTTGTCGGGGTCTCTCTGGCAAGGCCCGTGGGGAGACATTTCTCCTTTGCCATAAAACTCCAAAAATAAATGTTCGGAATAATTAGATGTAAAATTTATTTAAACTTTTTTTTATAGGGTCATTTAGGGGGCAAAAGGGGAGGAGGGTAGGGCAGAGGAGTCTCAGATTCGTCACTAAAGCCTAAAAATTTTATTTTTAAAGAATGTAGGCTTAAGTAAAACAATTTGTTAACTTTTTACAACTTTGTTGTTTTTAGAGGTTGGTTTAGTTCTTCTTAGGGGCACTTTTTTCCCTCTGGATCGATTCAGCCCATTTACGAACTTGAATTTGCTATTTTCGAGATATATTTATGCCAAGTTTCAACGGTCTGACTTTTTTCGTTTGAATTGAATCATGATTTCCACAGACAGACGAACATGGCGAGATCGACTTACATTTCATCACTGATCAAGAATATATGTGACCTGCACCACGAAAAGGGACCTCTGCGCCAAAAAGAAGTTATTGAGAAAAACGCGTTTAAAAACAGCGCTTCGTTATGCAACTCTTCCTTCAACCTGATCATCTGGCGATGTATTTCGACACTCTGGTACTTTGTACGATGTTCACTATGCAGTGTTGCCTCTATGAAAATTATTTCTAACTAATTTTGTTTTCAAAATTACTACATAATATTACGAGTATATATATATATATATATATATATATATATATATATATATATATATATATATATATATATATATTATGTGTTTATATCACATTTTTAAATTTTTCATTAATTATGTTCATCTTTACAGGGGATTTGTAAAAAAACTAAAAGACATAGAAACGGCATTTGAAAGAGCGTTTTTTTTCCTATAAGAATCACTCAAAAAGTAAAAAATTAATGTTTCGGCGCAGAGGTCCCTTTTCGTGGAGCAGGTCACATATGTAAGTACTTTATGTAGTTTCAGATGGATATTTCGCTGCGTTACACACGGAATGACAAAGTGAATACACCCTCCAATTCTCTTTTAGAGGGATAAAAATGTAGTACATTTGTTCAAAACAACATAATTTTCATATAATTAATGACACCATAAAAATTAACCACCAAAATATGTTTTTCCAAAAAAAAAATAAATAAAAAAAATTATTTACAACTTAACAAGTAAAAGTGCTATATTCGGCTGTGCCGCATCTTAAATACCCCTCACAGATGTAATTCTTCCTTCTTTCTTTCTTTCTAAAGCAGAAAGTAGGTTTAATTAAAGAAAAAAACAAAATGTTTTTATCAGTTACTTTTATATTTAAGAAAACGTTTAAATTTTTCGGCTAGGAAGCTAAATGTTTGCCTCTTCTTATTTCTAATGCCTTTCAAAAATATTAAATATGGCTCTGGAAAAAGCGAAAGAGATACATGGAATATTGGGAATATTAATCGTCAGGGTTGGGGAATTTCGTACTAACTAAAAATGTAATAACTTAAAAATATGAATGTGATAACTTCTCATATTCAATTTTCGTTAAAATATTGGTTAAATAGTTGATATTCCTACTAACTAGCACCACTTGCAAAAGTGGAAAAATTGAACAAAGAACGCTGATGAGATGGCGTAGCGGCCTCGAAATCAGTACTGATCCGTTCTGCTGGTTGATGATTATTGAAAAATATTATTAATATTCCAATCTTCATATAAATTAATAAAAATAGAATTTGAACAAATTCATTTATTAATAAAATAATAAAAAATGGTTTGCAGTCTTGCAGATTCGAACTTAAGCCCGTTGATAAAATTAACAATTTACATAAGAAAGTTCGACTAATAAAAAATTCATACATAATTTAAAAAACATTGCGGGGGCACGCACACTTGTCATTGTAAATTGACAACAAAATTCAAATACTTGAACATAAATAACAAAGAAGCTTTAGCTATCAACAGCCGATGGCTCTGGAAAAAGCGAAAGAGATACATGCAATATTGGGAATATTAATCGTCAGGGTTGGGGAATTTCGTACTAACCAAAAATGTAATAACTTAAAAATATGAATGTGATAACTTCTCATATTCAATTTTCGTTAAAATATTGGTTAAATAGTTGATATTCCTACCTGACGATAAACCGTCCTGCTCAAAGGTATCAAGCAAGCCTGATACGCTGACGAAGGCAGTGCTCACTCCGGCTGGAACGGTAATCTCGGCCAAAGGGGACTCCAAAGGCCCCGTTTTGTCACCGGGAAAACCAACCAGTTCGGTGAAGGGTACTACTTCTTCAGCGAATGGGCTCAACACTGCAAAAGGGATCAACAGACAGGGGTGGCATAGAGTGAATGTCAACAGGCCAGGTAAGGGGTACAGCGATTCTGCGGAAAGAACGGTGCTCCTGGGCTCCAATCGTGGAAAAAAATGGCCAAGCGTGAGGACAAGCATTAATGCTAACCTCAACAGCCCACATCCAGAATAACAAAACCAAGAGGCAGCTAAAGTGCCTCCAAGTAAACCTGCATCACGCCAAGGCAGTGTCAGATGTGCTATGTCGCAGGTTCACTACAGACGTACTGGATATTTATATTAAATTGAATTAAGATTCATGGGCTAAATGTTCGAAATTTTGTTTTTAAATCTCAGAAAGACATGATAAATATTCTAAGGCACAAAGGAAAGTCAACATCAGTTTTTATTCAACTTACACAGCAGAGCAGAAAAGCTGTTTTCGAAAGACGCAACCCTTTCATCATCAGTGCTCATGTTTATTGTGTTTGTCACCACGTTGGATAAAAACTGATGTTGACTTTCCTTTGTGCCTTGGAATATTTATCATGTCTTTCTGAGATTTAAAAACAAAATTTCGAACAATTAGCCTATGAATCTTAATTCAATTTAATATAGCAATATAAATGTTCGTTAAATTCTTACTACATACAAATTTAAGCTATGGCTTGAGCTACCAATAATAAAATAAAAAAAAATTGGAAAAACGATCACATGTAATTAAGTATAAAATTCAAACCAAAAAAGTTTGACTTAGGTATGATGGAACCAAAAATTCAGAAAAATGGGACATGAAGAAAAATAATCAAACGGTAACAAGGGTATTATAACAATAACATGTTAACATCAGGTTGATACAGTTCTCTAATTCTTTTTCATAATAAAATTTGTGTAAATAGGAACTGTTATCAAATTCAACTAAGCCACCTAATAAGTGGTGACAAACACAATACACATGAGCACTGATGATGAAAGGGTTGCGTCTTTCGAAAACAGCTGTTCTGCTCTGCTGTGCAAGTTGAATAAAAACTGATGTTGACTTTCCTTTGTGCCTTGGAATATTTATCATGTCTTTCTGAGATTTAAAAACAAAATTTCGAACAATTAGCCTATGAATCGTAATTCAATTTAATATAGCAATATAAATGTTCGTTAAATTCTTACTACATACAAATTTACGCTATGGCTTGAATTTGTAATAATAAAATAAAATAAAAAATTGGAAAAACGTTCACATGTACTTAAGTATAAAATTCAAACCAAAAAAGTTTGACTTAGGTATGATGGAACAAAAAATTCAGAAAAATGGGACATGAAGAAAAATAATCAAACGGTAACACGGGTATTATAACAATAACATGTTAACATCAGGTTGATACAGTTCTCGGATTCCTTTTCATAATAAAATTTGTGTAAATAGGAACTGTTATCAAATTCAACTAGGCCACCTAATAAGTGGTGACAAACACAATACACATGAGCACTGATGATGAAAGGGTTGCGTCTTTCGAAAAGAGCTGTTCTGCTCTGCTGTGTAAGTTGAATAAAAACTGATGTTGACTTTCCTTTGTGCCTTGGAATATTTATCATGTCTTTCTGAGATTTAAAAACAAAATTTCGAACAATTATCCTATGAATCTTAATTCAATTTAATATAGTAATATAAATGTTCGTTAAATTCTTACTACGTACTGGATATTTGATTTATCCAAGAACCTTGGGTAAACTCAGGGGTCATTAAAGGGCTCCGAAACAGCCAAGGTAAGCTTATATACAACAATAAGGTGAAGAGGCCCAGAGCGGCCATATTCGTCAGGAATAATATAAACTACTTTCCTATTTCAGAATTCATAGAGTGCGATCTAGTGGCAATTTGGGCAAGTATTCCATCAGTGGCAGGGGAACGTGAGATCGTTCTAGCCTCCGCCTACCTTCCGGGTGAGGTCGATCATGCGCCTACGGCAGAGGTTTCCAAGCTGGCAGCATATTGCCAAAAAAGGAACTAGGCATGCTGATATGCTGTGACGCCAACGCACGTCACACGGTTTGGGGAAGTACTGACACCAACAAACGAGGTGAGTGTTTACTAGAATTCATCTGTAGAAATAACATATATATTGAACAGGGGCAATGAGCCCACCTTTAGGAATGCTATTACACAGGAGGTCCTTGATTTCACCTTAAGTAGCAACAATGTAGCACATGCTATAAACAATTGGCATGTATCTAACGAGATATCTATGTCAGATCACCAACATATACGGTTTGATATAGACTACTGTCCGACGCAGGAGGAACAATTCCGTAATTCTAGGAAAACGGACTGGGATACCTATCGCGTTCATTTATCTAACGGCGAAAACTTTTCAGGGGGATTGATACATAGTCCCATAGAAATATATTTTGAATCTAGTGAGCTTTGTCCAAGATCCAAGAAGACAAAAAGGGACGTACCCTTGTGGAACGATGGACTAGAGGAACTGAAGAGGGAGGCAAGGCGCCTTTTTAACAGGGCCAAGAACACAGGTGACTGGGTCACCTACAAGTCTGCACTCACTACCTATAATAAAGCACTTTGGGAATCTAAGAGGTCAACATGGCGGGCGTACTGCGAAAGGATAAATAATTTGCCTGAGGCAGTACGGCTACAGAAGGCCTTGTCACAGGATCATTCAAATGGTCTTTGTACACTGAAACACTGTGATAAAACCAATACTGACATACGCCGCACTGGTTTGGTGGCCAAAAACTGAATAATCCACTACCAGGGCACTTCTGGACAAGGTTTATCGCCTTATGTGTATTTCGATCAGCGGGGCAATGAGAACTTGTCCAACATATGCTCTGGGTGCCCTCTTGCACATTCCCCCTCTGCACATTATTGTGAAGGAGGAGGCCCGCAGGAGCGCACAACGACTGCCTGACATCTCCAATTTGAGACCTGGAGATCTGGTTGGTCACATGAGCATACTAGGACATCTCCTGACCGACCCATACATTAGGGTGAATGATCAAATACAACGAACACTAGTTTTGAACAGAAACTTTGATGTTCTCATTCCTGAAAGGAGTCAATGGCTTAACCACACTTCATGGCACGAAGATGCTGACCAGGTCTGGTTCACTGACGGCTCCAAACAGGAAAATGGGGATACGGGGGCAGGGATATATGGCCGAAACTTTCAAAGGGCAATTCCCTTGGGTAAATACCCTACGATCTTCCAAGCGGAGGTCTATGCCATATTCATATGTCCTAGGGAATGCTTGAGGAGAAGATGTAAGAATATTCGTATCTATCTGATGTCTGATAGGCAGGCAGCGCTCAAGGCCATAACCTCGTATGAGGTCAGGTCAGGGGTTGTTATGGACTGTGTTACATCGCTGATAGAACTGAGCGCTCAGAACAGGCTGACGTTATGCTGGGTGCCTGGCCATGAGGGCCACGCTGGGAACGAACGGGCTGACTGTCTGGCGAACAGAGGAGCCCATCGTAGATTCATAGGACCGGAATCCTTCTTTGGCATCTCAGGAGGATATGTCAAAGAACAGAATGACTCCTGGGCTCGAGTGGAGTTTAATCGCCACTGGAAAGCCCTTCACGGCCTAAGACAGGCAAAACGTTTCATTACGTTATCTCGGAACAAATCCCAAAAATTATTTCTGATGGACAAGAATGACCTCAGATTATTAACGGGTTGGTTTACCGGGCACTGCGGGCTCAGACGACACCAGTTTACCATGGGCAATTCTGAGACCAATGTATGTAGACTCTGCGGAGCAGAGGAGGAGACACCGGAGCACGTTCTCTGCGACTGTCCGGCAGTGGCGTCGTGCAGGAAGAGTTTCCTCGGAGGCAATTTCATGACTCCAGGGGAGGTGTACGATATCTCACCGGGTAGAGTAATTGGCTTTATTCGCAGCCTCAATCTACATCAGTGAACACTTGGGCTGCACAAAAGATCCTTTGGGTCGCGGTGCTTATGGCCTCATATAATAATAATCCAATAATTCAAAACACAATGTTTATCGAACCAAATATAATAGTCACTAAAGATTTAAATAATACAGAAAAAGAGCAAGACTGTAACAAACTTAAAATAATAATAAAAGCTCAACAATAGTATCCGTTTTAGTAAATGCAGAATAAAAATAAATGACTTTGAAGTTACAGTAAATAAAAATATAGCAGATCCTATTATTATACCATTTGTAAAAAACCTCGAAAATATAATTAAAGATAATATATCGTTACCAGAAGTAAAAAAACACGTGGAGCACATTAATAATAAAACTACTAACTACTCTGTAATTTTATTAATAATTATTATTATAGTCTTAACAACCATTATAAGTAATCTGTTATATTTAAGAAGAAAATAAATAAAGTAGAAAACATCAATGAGGACATTGAATTATCAAAGAATGGGAGGAGTGACATACACACTACTGACATACCGTAAACTCACACATATTCAATAACCATTGATCATACTAACAACGGTTAATGATAAGAATATATCCTAAACTACTAAACAATACCTAATGAAGAGAAGATAAAAAATTTCAAAGACAATAAACGTTGTATTTCATTAGTATGGATGTATACAAACATACTTACGTATGTAGATACTCGACTCTTTTTTGATTTATTTAAAATTTACAGGTAATCTTTTTGGACATAAAAATACGTTATTTATTCTAAGGAATAAAAAGATCATTCGAGTTGGCATTCAAACATTGCCGGCCCCTTTTGTAAGCTCTTGTTTCAATCTGTCGGTACGAACGCCAATTTAGCGATTGGGTGACGAAACACAGTAGTTGCTGCACTTACATCAGCAACCCGAGCATCTGGCCCAGCCATGACGTTAATCACACGACCATTCCATGAAGGATGTCGCCATCAGCGCTTCTGTAGCTGAGATAGGTACTCTTTGCGCCATCGGTTCCAAAAATGGGATTTAATAGCTGTTATTCTCTGCTAATGTTGAATACTGGAAAAGTCGGACCTAAAATTGGTTCTTTGAGGAATACGTTTAAGTAGGTAACCAATGCGAAGATGACCTGTAACCAATGCGAAGATGACCTGAGAGCCTCATCATCATTAGGGTCTGATGACGTTGGTAAAATTGGGCGGGACTTCATGACCGCATCAATTTCAACTACAACAGTTGAAAATTCTTCGAATGTGAGCCTAGCGTTTGAGAGGGTCTTAGTTAAATGACCCTTGGCTGTTTTCACAGCCACCTCTCACAAACCTTCACAGCGTGGGGCTCTATGAGAAATAAAACTGAATTCTATCAAGCTGGACGATGCTCGATTTTATTGACTCTTTGTGGAAATTATTATACTACTCCTTTATTTTTGAGTCTGAACCAACAAAGTTTATTGCGTTTTCGAAAAATATCATTGACGGGGGACCCCGGCTTCCGACAAAGCGCTTAAGAGCGACTATGCATCAGTGGACAAATCTGAAATTGCATCCAGGTGGCCTTTGATGAGAAACAAAGACTGCCATATAAGATTTATAGGGACGTTTTCCTGGAATACGTAAATATGTTGTAATCGGGCCAGTGAAATGAACACCAACGAATAAAAATGGACGGGAGCCAGAAACTCGTCCTTGCGGTACATTGCCCATCACTTGTGTGAGTGGCTTAGGCTCATAACACGTGCAATGAATGCACTGGTGGACTATTTGTCCAGTTGAAGTTCTGCAATTTATGATCCTAAACTGCTGCTAAACTAAAGAAAACAATGAACGTTGACCAATGTGAAAATTGGTGCGATGAATGTTGAGGGTGCTTTTGGCTGAAATGATTAACAAGAGACTATGATAATGACAATAATACTGTGTCGAATTCTTCTGATCAGCATTAGTCGATGGTTATATTAGTTTTAGTCATCCTGTTTCAGTGATGAAGGCAAAGCACTGGCCACTAAACATAATCGGCAGCGACTGACACTACGATGTACTGAAGAGCAGAGGAACAGCACCCTCTTTCGTCGGTCCTGTAGCAAAAACTTAACCGGCGAAGTAAAAGGTTGAAATAGCCACAAAAAATCTCTATCTTCTCATCTTTCTTCATCTGTCCTCTCAACACTATCCTCTCCTTTCTATTACCGGGGCAATGCCCTGCATATATAGACATACTCAGGGCAGTTGTGATATCATCATCAATACGAACCTCTTTTACACCATGGTGGACCGAATTAAGTTGTGAGCAACTGCTGTGCCATTTGGAAAGCAAAATGTTAAAAAAATTTAAAATATCCGGTACCTGAATTTTAATCAGCTGCAATTTCTGAAAATCGTGTGCGGTAATGCCAGCTTTACCGAGTTCATGAGCTTTGGGATAGCGTTGAGCCGCATAATGCTTACATTATGCGGCTCAAGCTTCGAATGACGGGATATGGGTCTGATTCAGTACCGTAAGTTACGGTGTTGAGAACATACGTTTTGAACTATCATCGTGTCACAGAATTAATTGTAGCTTCCGGTCTTCTAGATGTATTAACACCTGACATCTGAAGCGTAAAAATGTTATCAATAACGTTATAGTGAGGGAAATCCGGTTCTAACAATTCATGTAAAATAGTTCTCAAAAACTTCTAACAAAAATAGTAATCAAATTTAAAATGATTTTGAACATTTAGAACTCGATGAATTTTTAAAAGTGTTAAGATTGAACACATGCTAGAATCATTTGGTAAACATCGCCCGTTAACCATATACGATATTTTTGAAAATTACATTCGTCAGCTACCTCAACACACAATGCTGAAAAAATATATATTCACTCAGCACAACTTAATTCTTGTTATTCAAAAAATTTGGCCAGAATTATTTCTATATATGAAAGAGAAAATTTGGTTTAATTCGTGGTAGACCAGCAAATGATTGACCACCATATTGCCAACAGTTTGATACAGTTTTTTAATTAAGCAATCGGCCTAAAAATCATTTAAGGCCTAACTCATGAAAAAGTTTAATGTTATAAACTGCTTATTTAACAAACATTTTATAGAAAATTGTAAAATATGTAGGTTACAAGAATTATTTTCATTTACAACATTTATAATAATTGCTGATAGTGTCCATTTACTATAAAAATTGTAAACGAGAGATCGACAAAAAATTTTTGCAAATTCGATCATTTTTACTTTTAATAATTCTTCAAATTGCTGTTTTGAGTTTATCCTTACAAGTCGAATTTTCTAAAATAAGTTTAAAAAAAATGTTAATTTATATATTTGAAAAAATTTTTTAACACTTATTTATAAATGTTAATCGATTCTTTTCTCAAATTTACAAAATTTTTTCTCAAATTTACAAAATTTTTTCTCAAATTTACAAAAGAAATTTTTTGAATTAATTGGAGAAGGGTTTAGCTAGGTCCTAAGCGCATTTCACTGGGGCTAATGCAGATCTTCAGAAAAGCTTTAAACCCAACATTTCTTAGAATAACTAGATATAGGGTGAATTCCAAAACCTCAAAATACTTTGCAGTGATGCCAACTTACATTAGTTACAAAAACAAAACACATGAGACTTTGCATCACTGCAATGCATATTGATGTTTTGGAATTCAGCCATATTATTTCAAACTTCCACCCAGTTGAATATGTAGTGTACACATACTTATGCACCACCCTTTTAACACAATACAAAAACACATTTCATAATAATATTGTTCATATTAAATTACAACATAACTACGTCAATGAACTTGGCACATTTTAAATACAACTTGACCATGAACACAAAAATGCTTAGTTGCAATTTGGTTTCAAAAAGTTCTTCCAACACCATGAAGTTCATTGACGTACACAAAGTCGTAAAAATACTTAGTTGCCACATTTAGATATTTTTTTGGCAAATTTTATTCCATTATGCAAAATCAATACAAGAATTGATTTTGATTCAATTATGCTGAACAGACATAAGTTTAGTATATAAGCGCAGAAATAAGTTTAATAAAATCAGAATTAGTCTTAACACAAAGCAAACAAGTGTTTTATTAATTCTCGAAATAAAACGGCGTGCGAACGCTGGACCAAAGCGGCAGAAGTGCTAAGAAATACTTATCCCCTTTTTTAAACCTTAAACGATATTTTTAACATACACTACATATTATTAAAATACACTACATGGCGATCCTGCCAAACTCTTAAACTAATGCTAAATTTTTCAAACTTTGGAACTAATAAATTTTTGAAAATAAACCTTTGAGATCCTAACAAATTTAAAAAAAAAAAAAAAATAAAATAAAAAAAAATAAAAAAAAAAAAAAAAAAAAAAAAAAATAAAAGAAAAAAAATTTTTTTAAATCCCGCAAAATATATATTGTTTCGAATGTCAAGTCAAGAGGAGATTGACAATATTTTCAAAAAATGGGAAGAGTTACTGGTGCCAGAAGAATATGTGCCCAGAAACACTAACGAATCTCCACCACCACAAGAATACATACCAACACCATTAACGGCAGGTCCAAAGCCTATAACTTTGGAACAATACAAAAAGATGCAACAAAACTATAAAAATCAACTGCAGCAATTTAGACTGACAACAGCCCCAAAAAAGAAAAAGAAAGGAGGGAAGAAACATAGATTCCAACAAGCCTGCAAAGACCTGCAAAGAGTAATAAACATAAGTGAAGGCGCTCAAAAGAAAATCTTAATTGCGGAACTCAAAAATTTAAAAGACGAAGGCTGGAAAACAACTTAATGAACCAACTACATACATTTGAAGTAACAGAAGAAGACAAAAAATATTTAATTTTGGAAGAAATTAAAATGGGTATAGCAGACGCAAACGTCGAAGGACAGGCCAATGCCTACGCCATAAATGACAACAAGATCGCAATAAGCCAAGACATCGTAATAATTTTTTTAGTAGTTTTTATTTTAATAGCATTATGGCATTTTGCAAAACAATATGTGAAAAAACAAATTGTACGGACTAATGTCCAAAATGTTTAATAGACAATAAGATTTTTTTTTAGACTTACAAAAAAAAAATATATATATATATATATATATATATATATATATATATATATGTATATTGTATAAATAAGTAAATCATATGGATCAAATTTTTCAAGAAATTCAACAATTAATAACAAATGCTAAGAAATCAAGAAACAGAAAATACACAGAAGATACTATAAAAGAAAAATACAATTTGATTAACCAACTATGTAAGAAATTTGGCAAATTAGCAGGATATCTACCTAAAACTTTAAGAGAAAAGAAAATTGAGGAATTTAAAAAATTAAAATTAACAGCAATTGAACTGTTAACGGTACATAAAGGAGAAGAATTGAAACTTTCATCAGAAATTGAAAATTCTATAATCATGTCGAATTTCGATAGCAAAAAAGCTTCTGATACAATTCCAGTCTTTGACGGAAAAGCAAAACATCTTAATATATTTTTTTCAATGATTGAAATTGTCTACTCTGAACTTAATGATCAAGGGAAGAAAAATCTAATTAAATATATCGTAGCAATAAAATTAACAGATAAAGTCAGAGACATTTTAATGATAGAAAATATACCCGAAACTTTTGAACAACTAAAAACATGCCTTACCAGAAATTTTAGAACAACTACAACAGCTAGTAGCATACATTTCGCATTAAAAAATACCAGACAAAAAGGCAATGTACTAAATTACAAAGAAAAAATTAGCACACTAATTGCAGAATTGACATTAATACAAATATCTGAATTAGGAGAAAGTCCAAACGAAGTAGCTCGCTCTACGATTAGGGCTTTGAATGAAAAATTAGCATTGGAAACTTTTCAAGAAGGTTTATACAGTGACATAAGAACCGCTGTGATAGCAGCTCAGCCTAAAACAATATCACAAGCTTATGACATTGCAAGTGCACAAGAAAGGTCATTAGAACTATCCGATACATTTAAAACTTTGCGAATAAATAACAATACAAGAGGTAGTTATAATGGTACAAACGCGAATAATTCAGGATTTAGGAACACTAAAAGAAATAATCCAAACTTTAGATATATACCAAACAGAAACAGAATAAATTATAATACCACTCAACAACATAACAATTTTAATAAAAACCAAAGAAGCACGTATAACAATGTGAACTTTAACCGAAATAACAATAGGAGAAATTATCAAAACGACTACAACAATTCCAGATATAGAGACCAAAATCTCCACAACAATCCTAGATATAACCAAAGATACAGCCAAACTAATGTCAACACTATACAACAGGGAAACGACCATACCCTGGAGTTTCGGAACGATACTCCAATAAGGGAAAACTAAGAATATTTACCATAAAAACAGACACATCAAATTTTATCTACTTATCAGTTAAAAACATAAACTACAATTTAACTTTCTTAATAGACACTGGTTCAGACATATCTCTATGTAAAGAAAATGTCCTGTATGGCTATAACATATTCAACGAAGACATTTGTAAACTTAATGGTATAACACAAGATTCGATATATACTCTCGGATCAACAAACCTAGATTTCAAATTAAATGAACAGGAAATAACACATAAATTTTATATAGTTAATAATGACTTTCCAATTAGAACCGATGGAATTTTAGGAATAGATTTCTTCTACAGATACAGTTGCAAAATAGATTATGATACATACAAAATAAATGCGTTTATTAATGGAAAAAAAATAACGATTCCAATCGAAATTAATACCGAACATTTAAAAACTATCATTATACCGCCAAGATCGGAAAAAATTGTAAGAATAAATATTAACATTAATGAGGATAGCGTAGTATGTAATAAAGAAATACAAAAGGGCATTTTCGTAGCAAATACAATTGTACCAAAAGAGGGCTACAGGCACGTCAAAATCTTAAACACTACAGAATTACCGACAAAAATTTCAAGCGTAAATATATCTACAATACCACTTATACATTTTCATATTTTTAAAGCCACAGATCAGAACTTTTCGGAAGAAAGATTCCAAAAACTCCTTAAAGCAGTGAACTTTCAAGATTTTAATCAAGAAAATAAACACATACTATACAAAATTTTGCGACAATACCAAGAAATATTTCACCTTGAAGATGAAAAATTAACAACCAATAATTTCTACAAACAGAACATTGAACTTACAGATAATACACCAGTATATATAAAAAAATTACCGTCTACCACAAACACAACTAAGTGAAATAGACAAACAAGTACAAGGACTACTGAAAGAAGACATTATTGAACCATCAACTAGCCCATATAACTCACCATTACTTCTAGTGCCCAAAAAAGGACAAGACGATGTAAAGAAATGGCGTTTGGTCGTAGACTACAGACGTTTAAATAATAAAATAGTAAATGACAAATTTCCTTTAACAAGACTAGATGATATATTAGACAAATTAGGAAGAGCTAAATATTTTTCTACCCTAGACATGACAAGTTCTTTCCATCAAATCGAACTAGACCATGAGTCACGACCTCTAACAGCATTTTCCACCAATAGTGGACATTATCAATTTAATAGGTTACCCTTCGGATTAAAAATATCATCAAACAGCTTCCAGAGAATGTTAACTATAGCATTATCAGGGTTAGAAACAGAAGCGTTTTTATATGTTGACGACATAATTGTTTTCGGTTGCAGTCTAAAACACCACAATAAGAATCTCATTAAAGTATTTGAAAGACTTAAACATTATAATTTGAAACTTAATGCTGAAAAATGTTGTTTCCTAAAACCAGAAGTTTTATACCTAGGACACTTAATCACAAAGGACGGTATCAAAACCGATCCGACAAAATATGAAGTAATCGAAAAATATCCTGTACCCAGAAACGCTGATGACGTTAGAAGATTTATTGCTTTTTGCAATTACTATAGACGGTTTATACCAGACTTTGCCAAAACGGCTAACAGTTTGAATAATTTACTAAAAAAAAAGATAACTTTCAACTGGACAGAAGATTGCCAAAAGGCATTTGATACTTTAAGAGACAGCCTAAAAAACCCACCTATACTACAATATCCAGATTTCAATAAACGGTTCATACTAACTACAGACGCATCAAATGTTGCGTTAGGTGCAATACTTTCACAAGGCAACATTGGAAGTGACTTACCCATTTCTTACGCTAGTAAATCCCTTAACAAACATGAAATCTGTAATCGAAAAAGAATTGCTAGGAATACACTGGGGCATACAATTTTTCCGACCTTACCTATACGGCAGAAAATTTACGGTTGTTACAGATCACAGACCACTCATTGCTCTATTTTCACATAAAAATCCATCCTCCAAATTAACTAGAATTAGACTAGAACTATCAGACTATGACTTTGATATTGTATACAAAAAAGGTTCAAATAATACAAACGCAGATGCATTATCAAGAATTGAAATAAATTCGCAAATATTAAAAGACATGATTCCAATCTATATTGATGAAAAAGAAAAGAAAACATTGGCAATAACGCGCGGAATGGTTAACCAAAATAAGAACAAAATATTAGAGAAAAATAAAGAAAAGAACGGCATATCTCCAAAAGAGACTGATCACCTCCGTATGTGGGAATGCACGTCAATTAATGATATTAAGAAGCTTCAAAGAATAAAATTTATATATGATAAAAAGCTGCAGCACGAATTAAAAGATATGAAAGATAAAGAAACCAATGCATTGAATAAAAATATTACAAGTATAATATGTAATAAAAGCGAAAATCCTATGTTTTCCGAAACATTTATGGAGAAACTTTTATTAAAATTAAAGAATTTAAAAATTAAAAAGTACGTACTATATAATAATGATGAAATATTTAAATATATAACGGCCGAGAAATTGAAAAAAGAATATAATAATCTGCAGAATAACGAAATTGAAATAATAATTTATAAAATGCCAAAGAGAATAAATGAGAATATAAAACAGTATAGATTGATTGAAGAATTCCACAATAAACCATATAGTGGACATTTCGGAATTAGAAAAACTATTTCCAAATTAAAACAAAGATACATATGGAAAAATATGAACAGAATGGTAAAAAATTACATAAAAACTTGCGATTCAAGTCAGAAAAATAAACAATATAAACATACAAAAGAACCTTTTACTATTACAGACACACCTACACAGAGTTTCGACACAGTAGTAGTAGACACAGTAGGTCCTCTGCGACCATCGGACAATTATAGATATATACTTACAATGCAATGCGAATTAACAAAATATGTGATAGCGTACCCTATAGTAACAAAAGATGCAAAGTCAGTAGCTAAAACTTTAGTAGAACAAGTAGTTCTAAAGTATGGACTATTTAACATTTTAAAAACTGATAAAGGTACAGAATTTACAAATGAATTAATGAAAGAGATTTGTGATTTATTAAAAATAAACCAACATTTCTCAACCCCGTACCACCACGAGACTCTAGGTACCGTAGAACGAAACCATAAAGTTCTAAACGAGTACTTTATAAATTTTGTGGAAGATACAAATTGGCACGAATGGATACCATACTTTACGTTTGCCTTTAACACAACACCCAATAGTGACACAGACTATTCACCATTTGAATTGGTATTTGGAAAACTACCTCGACTACCAAATGATGAATTCAGAAAGCATGAAAAACTTTACGATCTTGATAATTATACAAATGAATTGAAAGCTAGACTTAATTACTCACTAAAAAGAGCAAGAGATATAATTTTAGAAGTTAAAACGAAAAGAAAATTAAAGTCAGTTAATAAGCAGAATAGCATAGACATTAAAATAGGAGATTTAGTATTGGTTAAAGTAGTAAATAGGAGAAAAAATGAACCACCTTACAAAGGTCCATACAAGATATTAGATATAAAAGAGGTAAATGTACTAATAGAAATTGAAAATAATAAAGAAAAATTAATACATAAAAATTTATTAAAAAAATATATATCCACTAACCACATAAGAATAAAAGAAAATTAATATTAAGACCTTAATCTCTTACTTTATACTTACATTTAAGCCAACACAAAATTTATTAAAATATAATGTAAAAATTACTAAACAAGTTTTATCTAAAATTTAAATTTAACAAAAAAAAAAAAAAATGTCTATTTTTAATAAAACCCAAATCTGAAAGGGTAAGGGTGTAGTGTACACATACTTATGCACCACCCTTTTAACACAATACAAAAACACATTTCATAATAATATTGTTCATATTAAATTACAACATAACTACGTCAATGAACTTGGCACATTTTAAATACAACTTGACCATGAACACAAAAATGCTTAGTTGCAATTTGGTTTCAAAAAGTTCTTCCAACACCATGAAGTTCATTGACGTACACAAAGTCGTAAAAATACTTAGTTGCCACATTTAGATATTTTTTTGGCAAATTTTATTCCATTATGCAAAATCAATACA
The DNA here is from genome assembly GCA_951800035.1 of Linnaemya tessellans. Lineage (NCBI taxonomy): Eukaryota > Metazoa > Arthropoda > Insecta > Diptera > Tachinidae > Linnaemya > Linnaemya tessellans. The sequence goes on from OX637535.1 coordinate 83,089,181, forward strand.
AGAATTGATTTTGATTCAATTATGCTGAACAGACATAAGTTTAGTATATAAGCGCAGAAATAAGTTTAATAAAATCAGAATTAGTCTTAACACAAAGCAAACAAGTGTTTTATTAATTCTCGAAATAAAACGGCGTGCGAACGCTGGACCAAAGCGGCAGAAGTGCTAAGAAATACTTATCCCCTTTTTTAAACCTTAAACGATATTTTTAACATACACTACATATTATTAAAATACACTACAGGAAGTTTAAACAAATATCAAATATAAAACAAGAACTCAATAACACTGCTCTACAAAATTGAACTTTTTGCATTCCCTTTGATCACCACGATTTTTTTTATTTGCTATGGCCGTCTGATTATAAAATGGTCGAAATTTAAAATTTTATGGATACGATTTTTTTTTAAAATAATATTTGCCATTTTTGGAAAGGGTGATCCATTAATGTTATCATATCTCTGGAACGGGCTGTCCGATTTTGTTGAAAGCAAATTAAATTGCTTTTAAGTCGTTCTATTATTATTTTTTTTAAATACTTATTGGTTTCGGAGTTATTTGCATCGCAATGTAAAAAAATCGATTTTTTGTATTAAAAATTTCCATTTTTTTTTAATTCGTAAAAAATCAAAAATGACAAAAACTTGCCATTTTTATTACATGATCGTGAACTGTGAACAATCCAAATAAAGCGAGCTTTATTTCATGAAAATCCACAACAACAGTAATTTTATTAACAATTAAGTGAATGAAGTGAAAATACGTAATTTTTGCAAAAATTAGCTGTATGAAGCCTATTATTAAAAAAAAGAAGTATAAACCACAATTTTGAAGATAATTTCATGAAATTTGGCACAGGATATTTTTTCTACTAGGACAATAAATTTCTTTCTTTTAGACGCGATGCAAGTAGTTCAGATTTATCTTTTGGAAGCTGTAGGTCTATAATAAGATCGTTTAACAAGGGCTGTGTCAGACGCTTTGGACAAGATCCATCTGACACGCTGGAGACGTTTGAAGACGAAGAAAAAGGGAATGGACGAACTTCAATATACGTAGAATATGGATTTTCAGGACATGGAACTCCATCTGAATCTAGCACGGGAAGTGTAAATCCACCAGCTCAAATCGTGGGATAAGACCATACCATATGTTTTCCAAATCCACTTTTTCTACTTAAACAAAAGTAACAGTCAGTTGAAAAATTAAAATTTTACAATTCATATCAAAAATATTTTAAAATATTATAAGTATTACTTACTGAGGGTAGGAACGCCATTTCTTTAAAACATATCCACAGCTATCACAAATTGAACTAGACGTCCAATATTGTCTTAAATTTTCTACGTCTATTTTGAAATAATCCTTAAATGAGTTTTGTAGTTAAATATTGAAATTTCGTCGCCTTTTTGCTGTAGTGTATACAACACACACAACAAAATAAATTTGGGTCATAGGTTAGGTTAGAAGGGCTGCCTGCAGTAAGCGAGAAAAACACTCGGAGGTCATAAAAGGCCCATTGTGATGCCCAGACGACTATACCCTACACAATCTTCTCAAAACGAAGTACTGGTGCCTGAGAACCACCCAGAACTTCTCACAAAGCCCGCCAGGGCAGCCAGCGGTGCATCCCTGCGGCTCCTCTTCTTCCTCATCGAAACAGCTCCTGCAGCGACCATCATGGGGAAAGCCAAAACGGTCTGACCTGTGCCCAGTTTCTTGTAATGACAACTTGACTTTTCGGGATCAGGAACGTTAGTTGAATAACAATGAATGAACTAAATGAATTACTTTAAATATGTCGCATTTTTAACAAAAGTTACCTGTACCTGAAAAAAGTTGAATTTTGAAACATGGAATGCAATAGACAAGTAAGGCTGATTGCAGTGACAAGTCAAAATTGGTTCAATGTGCGTAAAGTCATAAAAAATTAAGGTAGTAATAAAGAGCCGCAAAAACCATCCTTGTTTTATCTACCTGCTGAACAGAAGGGTACTTCGTTTATCAAAATATTTTAGCGGAACACATTTAAATTAATTATAGGTATAACAGTTTCTACGACCGAGTGATAAAATGATTTTTTTTTTTTAAATTTTTATGATTTAAAAATACAAAGTTGCGCTAAATGTCATACTTAAATTTTTTTTTTTTGTCAAAAACAAGTAATTTTACTTTATAGGGCTTTTCCTCAAAATTACAATAAGCATGTTTCATTTTTTCAAAAACATCACCATGACACTAAAATTTTCTTCGGATTTATGATCATTATGGTGACTTTCATACAGCTTAAGTTAATTTTAAAGATAGTGCTTGCATGGTAGCTATAATCAGATATGGGCTTATTCGAACAAAACTTAGAACAGTGATTTAAGTTTAAATACCTAGATAATATAGGTGTTTATTTTCATGTAGAAAAAAGCAAATTTGTGGCTTTGAGGGACTTCAAACTATATTCCTGGAAGAAAGTTGCATGGGAGGTACTCCAAAATGTTTGACGATTTTGTTTATTTTCAACAGACTTTATCCTTGTAGCAAAAAATATCTAGTGTCAAGCGTTATGAAGTTGTTTTAAAAATTGTCACCTCCACTAAGGCTTGATATGCCAAATTTTTGCTAATTTCGGTATTTTCACTTTATTGTTAATAAAACCAACATTTATTCATGTATTTTTACGAAATAAGGCTCCAATTATTTGAAACATTTACAGTTTTAAGATCGTGAAATAAAAATGGTAAGTTGAATTAAGATTTATAGGCTAATTGTTCGAAATTTGTTTTAAATCTCAGAGAGACGTGATAAATATTAAAGGCATAAATCTTATTCAATTTAATATAGCAATATAAATGTTCGTTAAAATACTTACTACATCCAAATTTAAGCTGTGGCTGGAGCTATTACCAAAAAAAAAATGGGAAAACGTTCACATGTACTTAAGTATAAAATTCAAACCAAAAAAAGTTTGGCTTAGGTATGATGGAACAAAAAGTTCAGAAAAATGGGACATGAAGAAAATAACCAAACGGTAACATTTGTATTAAAACGATAATATGTTAACATCAGGTTGATACAGTTCCCGTATTGTAGCAAATTCTACATAAGACATATCATTACTCATATTTACTGTTTGTATTTATCTACTTCTGTTAAATAATACTTTGAATATAAGAACTATTTTTAAGAAAGCAAGCTTGTAAATATAAATTAATTTGAAAAATAAAATATATTTCATTCTGAAGAAAACTAATAAATAAAAAAGAAGTTTAAATTTTATTCTTAAAATTCAGAAGTGGGATTCTAACAATGTCTGAAAAAGAAATTTTTGGGTCATTTACGGTTAAGCATTTAAAAAAATTATTAAGCATTTTAAATGAAAAAACTACGGGCAATAAAAATGAAGCTATAATACGGCTTATGGAGTTTCCCGAAGAAAACGACACCCTTATTATGAAGTTAAAGAAAATTGCTTTGGATGAAGTAATCATAAACCACAATGGTGATGAAAATGCAGGGATATGCGGTAAAGATAATGCCGATCTATATGAAGAAGAAAAGGACGAATTATGTAATGAAGATGCTAAAATGAATGATGATGTAAGTGTTACAAAAGCTGTTAAAGCACATCATAAACAAATGAAATCTGATGAGTGTGAATGTGTAAATATTGTTGATAAAAATGAAGGAAAGGATATAATAAATGAAAAAGAATTAATGCAAAGAGAAATTAGCTTGATGAAACGTGAGATAGAGATACAAAAGCGAGAAATAGAAGTTATGAGAAGTGAAAAATATATTATGGATCAGTTTAGAAATGAATCAAATATCGCTACTGGACATGAATTTAAAAATAGTTTTACTTTTGTCAAAGATTTAATTGCTGAATTTCATGGAAATGGAGATAATTTCGAATTATGGGCCGCTCAGTTACTAAACATCAAGGTTGCATACAATTTGGACGAGAATAATATGCGTGCATTGGTATCAAATAAAATCAAAGACCGTGCTCTGGAATGGCTACATTCGCGTTCAGATCTGATGATGCTGACTATTGAAGAGCTTTTATTTGAAATGAAAATATTATTCAATGATAAATCAAATATATTAACATTAAAACGACAATTTGAAAGAAGGAAATGGCAAGCTGATGAACCATTTAAGGTGTACTTTCATGATAAAATAATATTAGCAAACAGAGCTTCGATAAGTGAGGTGGAACTTTTAGAATATATTATTGATGGGATACCTGATTATAATTTAAGATCTAATGCTCAAATGCAGTGTTTTAAAAACAAAAACCAATTATTGGAAGCTTTTCATAACATCAGAATGCCAAGAACTAAAATATTACGTTTAGGTGGTACTGAATTAAAATCAAAGGAGACAAGGTGTTACAACTGTAATTCAATTGGACATTTCGCTAATGAGTGTCGTAAGCCGAAGCGTGAAATGGGTGCTTGTTATATATGTGGTGAAATGGGACATTTAGCTTCGGTATGCTCAAAAAAGAAGTCAAAGGAAGTTCATGCAATAGAACTTGAAGAGGAACCAGATGATTATGTAAGAAATATATGTTGTATATTTTTAGAGAGTAATTTTAATTATAAAATTTGGCTAGATTCCTTAATTGATACAGGTAGCCCCATAAGTTTTATTCGTCAGGAGTTCGTGCCATCTTATTTAATTTTTAGAAAAGGAGATTATGGTTACCACGGTATTAACAAAAGTAGACTTAATATTTTAGGTCGAGTAAAATGTAAGGTGTTTTATGAGAATAAATTTATTGAATTAAAATTATTTGTTGTGGTAAATGGAACCATGAAATATTCTATGGTGTTGGGATTAGATTTTTTGAGAAAGGCTGGACTAGGACTACGATCTGTACAAAAAGGGGATTATGGTATTGATAATGATTATAATAATGAATTAGCTGAATTAATGGCGATTGATATTGAGGATGATAAACATGTGAAGATTTTGAATGAAAATATAGTATATAAGGATAGACAGCTGTTTGTGGATACTTTCAAGAGATTTTATTTGGATTATGATCGTCCTGATGTACCAGATACCAAATCTGAAATGGTATTGAAGTTGATTGATGAGAAACCATTCCAATTCTCACCACGTAGATTGTCATATTTCGAGAAAGAAAAATTGCAAGAAATTTTGGACGATCTTTTATCTAAGGGGATTATTAGACCTAGTAATTCCGAATATGCTTCTCCGATTGTATTGGTAAAGAAAAAGACTGGTGATTTACGTTTGTGTACTGACTACAGGATTTTGAATAAGATGACTCTAAAAGATAATTACCCTCTGCCTCTTATTGACGACTTACTTGATAGATTAACTAATAAATTGATATTTTCATTATTAGATTTAAAAAGTGCTTTTTATCATGTACAAATGAACGAAAGTTCCATTAAATATACGTCATTTGTGACACCTATGGGTCAATTTGAGTACCTTAAAATGCCTTTCGGTTTAAAAAATTCGCCATCAGTATTTCAGAGGTTTATAAATAAAATTTTTGATGATCTTATTCGGGATGGTAAGATAGCAATTTATATTGATGATTTGATGATAGCTACTAGAAATGTTGAGGAACATATAGAAATTTTGAAACTTGTATTTGAGAGACTATCCAAGAATAAGTTGGAATTACGATTGGATAAGTGTAAGTTTATGGAATCGGAAATTAAGTATTTAGGTTATACAATTTCAAGTAGTGGTATTCGTCCAGATGAAAGGAATATTGAATCGGTGAATAAGTTTCCAACACCAAGATCCGCAAAGGACATTCAGAGCTTTCTTGGATTGTGCTCTTATTTTAGGCGATTTGTAAAAGATTTTTCACTTATTGCTCAACCTCTTTATAGATTAATTAAAAAGGATGTACCTTTTGTGTTTGGAGTGGAAGAGCGGGAATGTTTTGAGCAATTAAAAAATAAATTGACTAATGCTCCTATATTAGCCATCTACAATCATTGTGATGCAACTGAATTGCATTGTGATGCTAGTAGTCAGGGTTTTGGTGCGATATTGCTACAAAAGAAGGAAGATGGGGTGTTTCATCCAGTCTTTTATTTTTCTAAGAGAACAAGTGAAAGTGAAAGTAAATATCATAGCTTTGAGCTAGAAACTCTTGCTATAGTATATGCTCTTCGCAGATTCAGAATATATTTACAGGGGATAAAATTTAAGATAGTGACAGATTGTAATTCATTAATACAGACGTTAAACAAGAAAGAAGTTAATCCAAGAATTGCTAGATGGTCTTTAGAATTGCAGAACTTCGACTATTCTTTAGAGCATAGGAAAGGTGAGAAAATGCTCCATGTAGATGCTCTAAGCAGAAATATGAATATTTTGGTACTAGAGGGGAATACGTTCGAACAGAATCTATCTATATGCCAATATAAAGACGTCAGAATAAATAAAATTAGAGAAATACTGGAAAAAAGAGAAGATAAAATGTATGAAATGAGAAATGGTCTAGTTTATAGAAAGATTAAAGATGGAATTTTATTTTATATACCTGAAAGCATGGAAGAGAATATTTTACGGTTATATCATGATGATATGGGACATATGGGATGTGATAAAGTGTCAAATATAATATTGAAATCATACTGGTTTCCTGAACTTAGAGAAAAAGTTAGAATACATATTAGTAATTGTTTGAAATGTATTACTTTTTCATCAAAGACTGGTAAACATGAAGGTTTATTGCATAGTATCCCAAAGGGAAATGTCCCATTCGAAATGATTCACATAGATCATTTTGGACCAGTTAAATTGAAAAATACCAATAAAAAGTATGTTTTTCTTGTAATAGATGCGTTTACGAAGTTTGTAAGACTTTACCAGACTAGCACCACCAATGTTAGGGAAGTTTGTGCATGTTTAAAATCATATTTTCGTTCATACAGTAGGCCTAAGTCAATAGTATCGGATAGAGGAAGTGCTTTTACATCAAAGGATTTTCAGAATTTTACAGTAGATAATAATGTAAAACATATAAAGATTGCTACAGGATCGCCACAAGCTAATGGGCAGGTGGAAAGAGTGAACCGTAGTCTTGCACCGATGATTGCTAAATTGACTAATGCTGGGACTACTAATAATTTAGACAAGGTTTTATTGGATATAGAGTTTGCATTGAATAATACTATTCATCGAACCACTAATACTACTGCAAGTGAGTTGTTGTTTGGAGTACGACAGAAAGGAAGAATAATTGATTTTTTGTGGGAGAACCTGGAAGAGAGCAGTATTAAGCAAAATGAGAGAAATCTTTTGGTAATACGTAAAATGGCTTCAGAGAAAATAATTAAAAGTCAAAATTACAATAAAGTTTTAAAAGACAGTAGTCGCAGAGAAAGATCGTATAATATTGGTGATTATGTGATGGTAAAAAATTTTGTTAATAATCCTGGAGTATGTAAGAAGATTGTCCCAAAATTTAAAGGCCCTTATAAAATTGTGAAAATACTTACTAATGACAGATATGTATTGAGAGATGTTGATGGATTTCAAGTTAGTCAGATTCCATATCAAGGAGTATGGGAGGTGGCTAATATAAAGCCATGGTTAGGTTCTTCATACAATCATGTAGGAAAAATCGGGACGATTTTAGGTCAGGATGGCCGAACTGTAGCAAATTCTACATAAGACATATCATTACTCATATTTACTGTTTGTATTTATCTACTTCTGTTAAATAATACTTTGAATATAAGAACTATTTTTAAGAAAGCAAGCTTGTAAATATAAATTAATTTGAAAAAATAAAATATATTTCATTCTGAAGAAAACTAATAAATAAAAAAGAAGTTTAAATTTTATTCTTAAAGTATTGTATTTCCTAATAAAAGTTGTTTAAATAACAACCGTTATTACATTCAACTAAGCCACTTAATAAGTGGTGACAAACACAATAAACATGAGCACTGATGATGAAACTGTTGCGGCTTTCGAAAACAGCTGTTCTGCTCTGCTGTGTAAGTTGAATAACTAAAAAACCCGGTATTTGTTAATGAACCGTGAGAATTTTCGATCTCGCAGCATTCCCCGTTTTCAAATCCTGAAGATAGTTGTCATCCTTCGATTGAACTAACTCATATCTATCAACTTCTTCGTCGGTCAAATACATCTCAGCAAAATGATATTTTTGCATTCGGCTAGAACAACGCCATATATGTATGTAAGCCATAGACCTATGTTCTGGTTATGAGCAAATAAAAATAGCCGAAGGAGACAGGAAGAAAACGGCTTTCACAACTCCATTCGGAATATTCGTATTCAATCGAATGCCGTTTGGGCTGAAGAATGCTCCGGCGACCTTTCAGGGGTTGATTGACAAATTTCGAACTGGTCTACCGAGTATTCTAATGTTAGCGTATCTTGATGATATAATATGTTCAGGTGATTTTGAAACATATATTGCGGGTTTAAGAAAACGTTTAGGAGACTGAAAGAGTTTAATCTACACCTTAATAAAGGGAAAATCATTTTTTGTAAGCCTGAAGTAAAGTATTTAGGACATATCCTTACAACTGAGGGCTTTAAGGTCGATACCGAGAAGACAGACGCTATTCGTATGCAACAAAGCCTGAGAAATCATTTTTACAAACTTGTTCATGCTATAGTCGTTTCATACCATCGTTTACAAATATTTCCAAGTTATATCAGAAGCGTTTTTAACTTGGTGCGTTTCGCACCATTTTGGGTGCTTTTTGAAATTTTTTGTGCGAAAAATTCCTTAGTTGGTGTGTGGCGCGCTTTTCTTTAAATTTTGGTGCGTTTTTTAATTTTTGGTGGCACCAACTCAAATTCAACACAACTTTTTGTTTCAGAGTGAGAAAAAAATCTTTGTACAATAAAATAAAACTGTTTCAATAGTATTTCATTCATTTAACAGTGCAAATTTTTTGCAATAAATTTTACAGCCCACAATAAGAACGAAAAGTAATGATGCCTAAGACTTACCAAATCATATGCACAAAGTAAAACGGTCATATTAATAATAATGATGTTTACAAAACTTCACAATTTGAAATTAAATATGTTTTATGGTCATACGATAACAATAGTGATGAAAATATTAGGTTTATTGATTTGGAATAATTAATTTTTGATCTCTTTTTGAAAATAATTTATAAAATTAAAGAATTTATCATATCTTTTACAAATGAATGCAAATATATGCGCCCTTAATTATGCAAGTAGTCTAAGTCATATATTTCTTTGTCGATATACATTTGAACAAATCGAAAAATATTTTTTTTATGCAAAATTTTAATTCAAAGTTGTACTAGTATCGATTAATATAAATTTATTTTACACTCATTAAATGTTTATTGAAGTTTTTTTTAAGATTTATTAATTATTTCGAAGCAAAAATGCGTATGACTTACACCACTTTCAAATTCGTTTAGTTTTTTCTGTTTAGTTTTATTTAACTATGTATATATTAAAAGGCTGTTTGTTTTATTCTTATATTTTTAATGTGAAAATATTAAAGTTCTGATAACATAAATGTTCAAAAATATATGTATTAATAAAATGATAAATACTGAACTCTCATTAATTACTACTATTATCGTTGATCTCTTTAAAAAGCTTTGTATAGAATTTATGAAATTGAAAGTACAAATGAATATAAAATATTATGTTTAGTTTTTTTAGGTTTTATCTTATTTTCTTTTTTCTAAAGCCCCCGAACTGTAAAAACCTGTTTTATTGTTAAGTTTTTTTGAAATTTTAATGTTGACAACGCTGATTATCAGATTTAACCAAGAAAAATTCAGTTTGGAGGTGGACTGACAAGAAACAAGATGTGTTCATCACCTATTTTTAAGTTAACGATGACACGCCTTTCATAATAAAAACAGACAATAGTAACTACGTGATTGGAGCAATTCTACTGTTGCCGGCAGAAAGAAATTACTCCACAACAGAGCGTGAGGCTTAAGGGTTGTTTGGGCAATACAAAAGTTTAGAGGATACGTAGAAGGTTCAGCAATTTTGGTTCTCACTGATCACCAACTCCTTAAATGCTTGTTTGCGTTGAAAAGTCCTACGGGCCGCCTGGCAAGATGGGCGTTACAACTACAAACTTATAACATACAATTTGAGTATATTCCTGGTCGTCAAAATGCTGTAGCAGATACGTTATCGAGGCCACCATGCCAAATTGAAACACATACCGATATCAAATGTGAATGTTTAGCAGTACACATAGATCTTCCTCGAAAAGGAGCCAGTGATTTTAGAAAGGCTCAAATGCCATTCGAGAATAACGACAGAAATGTCTTAAGACACACTAGCAGGGGGTTACATGATGCCAGATGGGGTCTTGTATAGATTTTGCTCATCAGAAGAGTCAGAAAATGGACAACTGGTATTACCACAAACTATGCGTAGTATGACAGTCAGACGGCTAATCATTATGGTATTGACAGGACGATAAATCGCATAACTCCCCATTTCTATTGGCCAAAAAAGAGAGCTGAGGTTATGAAATACGTCAAATCATGTATTGAATGTCAACGTTATAGCCATCAAATATGAAACCTACAGGTCTTCTTCAGACCGTATGCAGTAACCGTACATTTGAAATTGTAGCAGTTGATTTGTTCTGCCCTTTACCAATTACCCCACAAGACAATCAGTGGATATTGATTGCCGATGACTTGTGTAGTCGCTGGACAGAACTTTTTCCCACTAAGAATGGTCTCAGCTGAAAATTGTGCACGTATTTTGTTGGACGAAATATTTTTGGGATATGGCATTCCTCGGAGATTGCATTCTGACAATGGATCCCAATTTATTTCAGCAATAATGCAGAAATTAACATATTGCCTGGGTATTCAACAGTCGTTCACACCTGTGTATCATCCAGAAGCTAACCCAGTCGAAGGGATAAACAGAGATCTGAAACTGCAAGTTTCCATTGACATCAAAATTTGTGTCATGCGGAGATGACCCATATGTCGTTATTGATAAAATAGGATCCTCCTCTTACGCCGTTGCAGAAACGACTAACCCCAACATACCGTTGGCAACATATCATGCATCGGATTTAACAATATAAGCGCCTGTTTATCCTATAAGACGTAGGGGACGCCCTAAGTCCCAAACAAATAACAGCTCAACGTTTCATACAATAACCACAACAGTTCAATGGCTACTACAACTAATAGAAAGACATTGATTGATGCAACAAACAACAACTCAACGTTTAATACAGTGATGTCAGCGTCATACAAGACTCACATGTACGCTTACGCTCTTTTATTTTGAGAGCGTAAAATATAATTGTTTACTGAGAAACATTCTCATTCAGCGGGAAGTATCGCAAGTCCTGTTTTGATGCCTCCAAACAGAAATAATATATTTATATAAATATATATACAATATGAAATTTTTTATTTGACACATTGTTGTCACAATACTATTATATATAAATGAAATTTATTTGTTGGTGGTTAAGCAATGTCTATATGCATTTCATTGGTGCTTTACCAAATCATCAGTAGACTTTAACCACAGTTTTGAAAAGCTAAAAACCTCTTATCTTATGCATATACTTCTGAAAACCATCTGAGAATTCACAATTTGTAAATTACAAACTATTTTCAAAAATCACAACAGAATAAGCATAGTAGGCCTTGAAACTCATACAAAACTAAACCAACAAACAAATTATATTTGATATGAGTCTATTTTATTTTTCTACACCTTTATACAATCAGAAATCCATTGGATAACAAGAAAAGTATTTATAAGGCAAAATGAAAAATAAAATCTAGATAACGGATCATTGATTAATATAACTGAGAGCGGATTGACGTCTGGTACAGCAGCTAATGACTCATCGATCCACTTCACAAGTGGAATGGATTAACTGTGAGAACATGCAACAAGATCTTTCACCAGCAGAAAATGCAATAAGCTACGAGCATACAATGGTAAACCACACAACTCAGCCAGCCATTAGAAGATCGCAACGTAGGAGAAAACAGCCGGAAAGATTGGGATATTAGCTGTCTCATCATCGGGACGTTTTCTGTGGCAGAGGGGGAGTGTGTAGCAGTACAACATTATCTCATATTATTCATAACTATTTGCATTATTATTTCTATTTTAAATGCAAATTTTTCTATTATTAAGATTCTATTACATTCACTTTGTATGATTGGGTTATCCCTAATTTAATATAATATGAAACTTAACCCTTTAACCACTAACACCGTCTACAGACGGTCATCAAAAAAACCTACTTTATAAAAATTCGGTGAATCCCTCAGTAATACATTCAAAGACATTTTTATTAAGCATAAAATTACCAAACAAGCAACGATAATATCAACATCATCCATGTGTTTTTTGAAGAGAAATAATCATTTCCAATTAGATTTTGGTGAGAACAGACGAAAAAACTCAGAGTGATATTAGTGAAATTAAAAAATTAAAAAATATATATTTCTAGCGACTCAATCAAACCGGGAATTTTTTTGGTAAGTACTAGATGTATTTATATTGATACTTAATAATTATATTGGTATATAAACATAAACTATCGTTTATATTTAGTTTTTGGTGAAGACCGTTTGTAGACGGTGTTAGTTGCTAAAGCGAAAAAAAAATTTTGTAACGGTTTTTTAACGGATGAAATAGAACTAGGCATTACATACAGTATTTTTATAAAATTAAAAGAGAAAGCTTTGGAAAATGGCGGAACAGAACAGAAAATCTAAAGATTATAGCAACAATAAAAAATACAAGTTTTCTTCATTGAATGATGAAGAAATTGCTGAGTTTATGGATGGATTTGATGAAGAGTTTGAAGATTTGGATGATAGCATTGAGGACCCAAACTACGAGTATGAATGTAACGAACTAACCCCGGAAGACAATGCGTTGATTAAAGATTGCTTAGAGCAATTAGATTCCTCAACGTTTCTAAATTCACTAAATGATGAAGTAGATGTAAGCAATGTAACTGTGGATGAAAGGGAACCTGGAGAATCCTCGCTTAAATCTAAAAAAAGGTACCGCTCCCCACTGCCAACTATTGAAGTTTCTGGACCAAAAGTTACTCCATCATCTGGCGGCTTTACTGGGGATAGTAAGTACTTTAGTTGAAATGTCTTTGCAAATGAATTTCTGTTAGAAGTTTTTTTAGATCGTTCAAATATCAGTAAAGATTCGGCTGAATTTAAAAATATAATATGGCGTAAAACCTTTATGCAGTTACATGTAAATGAGGTTGCCTTCCGCGGAAATACGGATTTGCCTGCTCGAGTAAAACAAATGGAAACGCCTTTACATTTTTTTACTTATTTTTTTACTGACGAATTGGTTGAGTTGATACGTCAGGAAACTAATCGAGCTGCAGTTGCACAAAATATAAACACGTCTTTCAAGGTTAACAAACATGATATTCGTAGGTACATTGGAGTCTTAATATATATGTCGATTTTTCGTTACCCAAATATTGAAATGCACTGGAGTGAATATGGATTTCGACATGTTCCAGACTGCATGTCAAAAAATAAATTTGAGCAAATAAGGAAATACTTTTCGTTTAACGATGCGTCGCAACAAGTTAAAAAAGGCAATGTGGGCTACGATCCAATTTTCCGGATTAGAAAAGTTGCAGCAATTTTGGCTGAACGTTTCGACTCAATCCCAAAAAATGCTCGCTTATGCATAGACGAACAAATGTGCTCTACAAAAATGGTCCATCACTTACGCCAGTATTTGCCAGACAAGCCGCATCCTTGGGGAGTAAAGTTCTTTGTTTTATGTGATAGCAATGGATAGTCATACAAATTTGAAATATATACCGGAGCCAAAAATGATGACATTATATTGCCCGACACACCAAACATCGGTGCAACTGGAAATGTTGTAATCAGGTAAAATATTTGTTACATTAATTTCCAATTTTATTTCAACAAAATTCATAATTAGATTGTCGCAAACGGTGCCAAATTTTGTCAATCATATATTGTATTTTGAAAATTTCTACACATCTTTACCGCTTTTAGTGTACCTTAGAGCACGTGGAATTTTCAGCCTTGGTACTGTTAGAGTAAATCGTGTTCCTAATTGCAAACTTCCAACTGACAAAAGCGAAGTATTAAAGAAAGAACAACGAGGCTTCTCAACGGAATATGTTGGATCGGCTTACGGGATTGACATTAGTACAGTTTTGTGGAAAGATACAAAAAACGTAAGGTTGTGTTCAACATATGTAGGCACTATGCCTTTTCAGAGAACCAACTCAGATAGTCAGACAGCTAAAGTTGTTATGATAGAAAAAATAAATCATATCTCAATATTGACTGCCCACAAATTATTCGCGAGTATAACGCGCACATGGGTGGAGTTGATCTTATGGACTCTTACATGGGCCGCAATGGGCTCAAAATCAAGACACAAGATATGGCGACAAGGATTTTTTACCATCTGCTCGATATGTCCATTACAAATGCATTAATTTTAAATCGAAGGGTCAATGCCGAAAACAAAGAAAACTCAGATATCAATACAAAACAAAAACAACTCACTATGTATGAGTTTCGCTTAAAAATTGCTAAGGAGCTGTGTAATTCTACTGAAAAACGGCATATAGGCCGTCCTTCTTCCAGTGAAGAACCAACTTGTAGCAACTCGGTTGGAAAGAAAGCAGTTCATCCTCCTGCGAGCTTGAGGTACGATAAAACGAATCATTTTCCTGAGTGGGGTTCAAAGAAATCGTGTAAATTATGCAAAAAGTCAGATACACATACGTTTTGTTCCAAATGCAAAATTCATTTATGTTTTTCAAAATCGAAAAACTGCTTTACGAAATACCATATTGAAGGTTAATTAATATTTTTTAACTTTTAATCCCTTTTTTCAGCATATATTTAAATAAAATCACTTTCCAATATTACTGCATTTTTAATTTTTTTTTTCGCTTAACCACTAAGACCGCCTGCAGACGGTCTTAAGTTTTTCTCACCTACTGCTTTTAAAAAGAATTTTTTCAGCAAACGGACATCAAATTCGTGTTTTGCAACCTGAATGCACACTAGAATCAAAATTATTTAAACAAAATAGTTCGTATTTCATTTTCAGTGGTTAAAGGGTTAATATGAAATTTAATATGAAACGTACATTTATTTCTTTGATACATACTCGTACTGTTGCTGTGTTGGAATACACGCTTCTGAGTTATTTATCGTTGCCTTTATTTAATTCTCGTTCTTTTACACAACATCAGCAACAGCATAACACGTACATTTGTTTCTTAAATGCATACTGTTGTTCTGTTGAAATACATATTTTTGAGTTTATTTGATATTGTTTCTCTTGTTTCATTCTCATTCTTTGCGCAGCATCAACAACAGCATGACATATACCTACATACACACATATGTATATTATCTAACCGTGTTTGTATAGACTGCGGTGCACATTGGAAGTATGAGTATTAATATGAATTAGACCTCTGCATAAATGTATTTGTATTTGAAAAAGTACTCCTAATATGGCAAAGCTTGTACATATTTTCCTACTGTAATCTGCTCTACAACAAAATGTTGTACTTATTTTCTAAAATAACAACATCAAGGAAAAATTTTGTTGGTTGGTCAATTATAAAAGTACTTCATAATTTTATGCTCGAGTCATTCATCAAACATGTCGAGTAAGAATTGGAGATCGGACTTCATATTGTACAATAAGTTCCACGTGAAGGTTTACAGATAAAATAAATGATTTTTGTGTTAAGTTTTAGACTAAAGGTCGTATTCATAAAAAATATTTTAGATTTATGAAAGGTTTATAAGACAATTCTTCATATAAAATTTTCTTTATAAACCCTTTATAAAACAGAAATATTTTTTATGAATAAGCCAATAAAACTTTTAGTCTAAATTTATGTGTCCGCATAGTAAGGTGGTTAATTTATTAAATGTACAATATTTTAAACTGAATTTCTTATCCTTTTATACAAAACTACCTTATATAAAATTGCATTAATTTTATTTATTTACTTTTTCACACTATTTCGAAGTAAAAAATTTATTTTGTTTAAAAAAGATAAAAATAAAATAGTTTTTATGAACATTACTAATGCATTTTTGAAATTACATAAAATTTGACTATAATTGAGAAGGATCTTATCAAAACTTAATAAATCCACTTCTGATCGAATTAGGTTTTGTGTGTTTTTAGGTTTGGGTACCTTGAAATGAAAACGCGGCGAAGAAAAAGTTTGACAAAAACTCTTGATAAATCTACTTCAAAATAATTCAATGTGTTTTTTAAAATTTTCAAAATTTCAACTCCGCAGAAAATTTTAATAAAAAACACATATGCAGTAATCTGGAGGCTTCAAACAATTAGGAAAGTGTTTAATAGAGCTGTGTCGTTCGTGAACGAACGGGTCAATTTGAACGAATCAATACACTGAACGAAGTGAGCCGGTTACTTTACTGAGCCGTTTTGGCTCAGCAGTACTGATAACAAGTTCAATTCACTTGGGTTCGCTCATTTCACTTTTTTTATTTATTGGCCACGGATTTCTTTAAATATGTATGTCCCGAACTGCACACCATCGAAATAAGAAATCTTAAAAACTTTTTAAACTTTCTCACATTCTATTTTTGTTTATATGCAATTAAATACTTTTATTTTATAAAAATTATCACTTATAAAATTTTTCTTTTTTGCATTTGGTGTTGTTTGTTTTGATTATTTTCCTTTTTATTGACCGAATCATATGTTTCTTTGTTTTCATTTCGTATTTCATAAAAAGAGCGAACGAACGAAATGAACGAACGAGTTCTTTCTTAAAGAATGAACGAAAATGACCGGTCACTTGAACGAACGATTTGGCACAGCTCTAGTGTTTAATAGCGGTAAATCTAGAAAATAATAACATCATTATGAAACTTAACGCTGATATTAAAAGTATTTGAAGTACAACGAGTAGGAACATAAAATTTAAGGAACTTATTTATCTTATGTTCTCATTTGTGTATGTTCCATACTTACTGAACAAGTACGAAGTCGGCTACATACACGTTGGTATTCGTCCAACAAAACTTCTCTTCATTACTCGCGTTTTTTCGAACGTCTTGACTTATCCGAAATCTTATTCGTTGCAGAACCTTAATATGAATATCAGTTTCTTTTATGCATATTGTTGTCTTTGACTTAAGTATGTAAATCATCAGAAGTTCACTCATGCATGGAAAACCCAACTCTAATTTTGTATAATAGGATTAACTGTATTATTTTTGGCACTTGTTTAATAGGTTAAGTAAAAAATTTTTGTAAAAATAAATTCATTCGTTTATGATCTACTGAATAAATTCTTTTATTTAATTAACAGAAACCGGATTCTTTTATTTAATTAACAACCGTAAGCAAAGTGGATATTTTTAGACTTTCTTTCCGATTTGTCTCTTTGCCTTTATAAATTAATAAATAAATATTTCCCAACTTGGACGTATAACGTCTGGTCTGGGTTTACTTAAGTATTACAAATTTAATTAAATAAAACCCTTAAAGAGGAGGATAAATTCCGACTTCCTACATTATTGAGTTCTTGTTATAGCTTTCATATTTGTTTAAGCTTTTGATTCCATTGAGTCGAAGTTTGAAATAATATCATTAGTGAAATGCGCATATGAACTAGCTAAAACACCTCAATAATAAATTTTGAAGATTTTTGTAAATTTAGGAAAAGAATCAGCACGAATAAAATTGAAATTTTTATGTAAAACAACAATTATTCAAATATGTATATAAAATTAACGAAACTGCTTTCAATTGCATGTCGTAAATGATTCCAGCCTGAAATACATTTTTGACACATTCATCTAGTGCAAGATGAATGTGTCAAGATATACATATATTTTCAAATGATAACAGTTTTTAAGACGATCTTTTGCATTACAATGGCTATCGGTCTCACTAGTAGTTTATACATAGTATATACAAAGTTCGAATTTATCAAAAGATCGTTAATAACTCATTAATAACTGTATGTTTTACAATTTTCATACCATGTGTCATAAAGAATATTTTTGGATCAAAATCTTGTTTATCCATACGATCCTGTTTTTCCCAAACCTCCTCCAGCTGTGCTTTATTGCCAGGATGATGAACTTTTTCATGTTTCTTATGTTTTTTCGCTAATTCTTCTTGTTCTTTTTCGAATTTGTTGCGTTGTTCTTCATTCAGCTGTTTTTTTAACATATTTTTTTCGAATTCCTTTTGCATTTCATACTGCTTGAACTCTGCTTGTCTCTTTCGATCGGCTTCTGCTAAATCTTCAGCGGTTTTCTTAATTAATTTTTCAAGATCATCGATCTCAAAAGTGCGTTCATTAGTATGGTTCAAATGCTGGTTGATTTTCAAATGATTTCGATCAATGTCATTTTTCAGTTCGAACTCTTTGTTAGCCAACTCTTTTAAACGATCTAATTCGCGACGTTTAATTTCATCCAATTTTGTGCGTACGTTGTGATTTACATATTCAAGTTCTTGCGCTATTTTACCATTCTAAAAAGAAAAACAAATTAATTTCAAAAACAGTTTACACAAAAAGAAGTTATATAGTATACAGCATAGCTATATCGACACTCGATATGTTTCAGAAAGCGTAAATTAATTGTAATTTGTTTGAAATATTGTCTTACCTAGTCTATTAATCAAATGTTTTGTTTGTTGTGCACTAACCATGTCTCTATATGCCTGCATTTCATTGCTTTTTGTTATACTGTTTTATTTAACTTAATTTCTTGTTTATTTTTAATTCCGTTCAAATCTGCCAACTCATTTTTGACCCAATACAATATTTTGTTATCATTAGGGTGGCCCATATTTTCATTGAGGTATTTTATGAATTTTTGTTAGGATTGCCTAAATTTTAAGGTTACGCTTAAAAATACAATATTTTGGTATCATTAAGGTAGCCCATATTTTCATTAGGGTGACCAGTATTTTTAATAGGGTGGCTCAAATTTAAAATGTGTATGTGTTTTTACGGACAAGAAAGATATAAAAACAGCAATTGAATATAACAATATAAAATTCGCATAAAAACAAAACACTCAGCAGTATATTTACACAAATCAAAGCACCAACAGAGAAACAAAAATAATGTGACTTAGTATACGAATTACAATGTAAAGACAATGACGAAGAGAGATACGACCTAATATAGTTACTTAGTATACGAATTACAATGTAAAGGCAATGACGAAGAGAGATACGAGCTGATATAGTTACTACCTCCACGCTGGTGGTCATCTTGTCGCGATGTGGAGGCTTAGGTCTAGTTGACCGGTCTGTACTGGCGGGGGCAGCTGTTATCAGTAGCCCCTGGTAGGGTCACCCATGCCAGAGTGGCCAACAACTAAGTACCGACCAAGAACCACCCTCCCCGGACTCGATAGCGTCCCTTTTTCCCCATGGGGCGGCTATCGAGTCAGTCCGTTTCTCGGTCCAATGGACCATGTCCAAATCCATCAGCGTGTGTATCCCATTTTGGGCGGCTGATGGTCTGCGTCTGTATCCAGGTGGGTCGGCAGCTTTTTAACCTGGCAGTAGGTATAAAAAGCACCAATCAACCCACCAAATGGAAAAAAATAAGCCAAGCCCCACGTACCCGGTTAGGGGCTTAATAATCTCCGGGGACCTTATTCCCGCGGCGCAAGTAGCAGGCCGCGGTGAATCGAAAGCTACTGCTGCTCAGGCTGGCCGGGTGTCCACATCAGGCCCGACCAGTCTGCGGACTACTGATGTGGTGGGCAATCAGCCTGGATTAACCGGGCTGATTGCTTTTGAGAAAGGGGAAAAACACACGGCAACGGGTGGCTGCCCTAGTATTAGCAGCGAGGTACCTCTGTCTTTCGCTCCAAGTACCTCAAAAGCTGCTCAGGTCCTTACCGGTAAAACCGTAAAACCCCCTTCTTCGGGTGCGAAGGGAATGGAAAGGCCTAAGCCGTCCAAACCCGTCGCCTCCAAAGCGCACATTGCGCAGGAAAAGGCAAAGAGGATTACTTCTAGCCGCAGTACTGCGTCACCCACTGCCAATCCCGGCAAAAACATATCTAACCCTTCGCGCAAAAATGCTTCACGCAGGGTCAACGATGCGAGGCGCTCCGCCTTAAGAACTATTTCGCACTTTGGTGCGACCCCGGTTGACCAGCTTTCTGAAAAGCAGGCAGCCTCTCTAAAGTAGGCACAGGCTCATGTGTCGAGGCTGCAAATAAACTCCTCCCCCGCACCCGCCACGGTTGCGGCGCCTAAACGGCAACGTTCGGAAGAGGAGAACGATGCAGCTAGGGCAAAATGTCCTAAGAACATCCCTTCGAAGGGCACCTTTAGAGAAATCGCCAAAGGCAATCTCATAAGGGCCATAATCGACAGGGATGCGTCAGACGGCGCCATTTCCCGTGCCAGGTGGGATTTGGTCGACCAAAAACTGGCGGGAGTGTTCTGGAAGATCCGCAAGGAGAATCCGGGACCGCCGCCTCAATGCGTTGACGCTGGCTGGCACCAGCACGGCGTTAAATTGATGGCCTGCACGGATGAACGCTCAGCGTCTCTGTTGAAAAAGGACATCGAAGCTATTGGCGAGGTGTGGGAAGGCTCTAGGCTGGATGTGGTTTCCTTGGAAGACATACCCAGAAGACCAAGAGCCTTGACCATAGTCCCCGCTGAACCTTCCTCCCCGAAGGAGATCCTTAAGGACTGCAACCCGGATCTACCCACCCATGACTGGAAGGTAGCTAAGGTGAATGCACCCGAGAGGTCTAGAAGGGAGGTGGTTCTGATTCTTAATAAAGAATCTTTGGCACCGATCCGTAAGAGGGGCAACAAAATCTTCTACTGTTTCAGTACGATTCTGTTGCGCCTCTACCGGACCGATGCCAAGAAGAACCGCAACCGAGGGGATGGTGCTGCCGACGGCGCTGCAGACTGCGCTGCTGCTGGTGTGTCGGACGTACCTTCATCCGGGCAAGAGGACACCAACTCAGTCTCTGACTTGGTGGGTGGCTTCTTTGAACGGATGGAGGTCGCGGATAAGGACACTGACGCCCTCTTGGAATCCAGCCAAGAGGACGTCAACACCACTATCATTGCGCTACCGGATGGTGAAGGTGACGCAAATAAACCTTCATCACTCTAAAGCAGCATCCGCTGCAATGCTCCTCCGGGTGGTAGAGAGGAAGGAGGAGCTGGTTATGGTCCAGGAACCCTGGGTCCACCAAGGACGGGTTCATGGACTGACACTGAAGGGCTATAAGCTATTGTTTGCCAAAGGCACAGGTAATATTAGATCTTATATCTTGGCTAAAAACTCTTTGCTTATCTTTATCCTATCTGATTTCAGTGATGGAGATACTGTACCAGCTGCTCTGGAGACCCCATCCGGTACGGTTTGGCTGGTCTCGAGCTATATGGCGCATGATCACGAGGGCAGTCCACCAAATGGCAAGGTGCGTGGTATTGTGTCCAGGGCGATAAGCACGAGGACGCCTATAATAATAAGTGCTGACGCTAACTCACACCACACCTCCTGGGGTAGTAGCGATACTAACGAGCGGGGTGAGTGTCTCTTTGATTTCATATTAAATAATAATCTTGAAATTGTCAACAGGGGTTCAGAATCCACTTTTATTGTGTATAACCGTAGAGAGGTTTTAGATGTAACATTGGTTAGTGCAGAGCACACCAATCTGGTTAGCGGTTGGAGGGTTGCGGATGACTGCTCCCTATCCGACCATCGCTATATTGATTTTAACATAGGGTTAGGTGAAAGTGGACTTAATCCTATTATTAACAGGAAGAAGACTGACTGGGAGCTACAGAACAATGTACTCTGAAACTCCTTATCGACGACTCCAACTATTAGAAATATTGGGGACATTGACTCTGCTGTGGAGATTCTAAGTGAATCGTTTCGCTGTGCCACTAACGGTTTGCAGTGGTAGGGCCAAACCAACATGGTGGAGCCCGGAAGTTGCACATTCACGAAAAGAATGTCGCAGGCTATTCAACGAGGCTAAACGATCAGGCGACTGGTCGACATACAAAACCTCGTTGAATCGCTTTAAGAATCTTGTCAGAAGCGCAAAAAGGAGGTCTTGGAGGGCTTTCTGCAGTAATGTGGAGGGTTCACCTGAAACCAACAGGCTGCGTAAGATGCTATCAACCGCACCGGTTGTACCCAGCTACATACAGAAACCCTGTGGTAGCTGGACCATGAGTAGTCAAGAGCCGCTAAGCGTACTACTCAACACTCATTTTCCTGGCAGCCAGGCGGCACCTTTAACAGGCACTGTCGATGGCAGCTTTACGACAGGCGCAGTCACAACTCCATTGGATATAGATAGGCTCCGCTGGGGTGTACACAGCTTCGATCCGTTCAAATCTCCGGGACCAGATGGAATAATTCCAGCGGATCTACAGAGAAATGCGGACATTGTCCTACCTTGGCTCACGGTAATTTACAGTGAATGCCTTAGGAGAGCATATATTCCTATATTTTGGCGCACGTGCAAGGTTGTCTTTATCCCGAAGGGGGGTAAGACGTCGCACACCAAGCCTAAGGACTTCAGACCGATAAGTCTTACTTCTTTTTTACTCAAAACTTTAGAAAGGGTAATTGATATTCATCTGAGAATGACCATTCCGAATGAGCTTCTCTCTAAATCACAGCACGCCTACACTAAAGGCAAATCTGTGGAGACGGCACTACATTCTCTAGTGGGCCACATAGAAAAATCTCTTGAGTATAAGGAATTTACTATGGGGGCTTTTCTGGACATAGAAGGTGCTTTTAACTATGTCAACCCCGACTCCATCATCAATGGGATGGTAGCAGTAAGGATTGATAACAATTTATGCCGGTTTGTTAGAAACTTACTAACTTTCAGGGTAGTCAGGGCCTCGATTGGGGATGTCACTGAATATAGGGCAGTCTATCGGGGCGATATCAGCGAGACTGATGACAGGCGCACTACCATCTACACCAACGGGAGCAATTTTTGCAATGCTAAATTGGCTCCCGGTTAACATTCTGGCCAGACAATTGGCTCTATTCTCTGCGGTCAGGTTGAATACGGTATGTCCATGGACTAGGACTGACTATGGGCATGCTAGGATTTTAAGAGAGCACTCGGAAATCCATGCCAACATTGACTATTGTGTACCAAGACCCTTCTTTGGTGGACTTTTCCGTTCCATTGTCGTTGACAGGGAACAGGTGGACAGACTTTCCTTTCCCAAGGATTCAGTTAGAGTTTTTACTGACGGATCCAAAAGGGGAACAAGAACGGGCGGAGGCTTCTATGTGGAGAACTTCAATGTAAGATCTCCATTCCGGCTCCAAGGCGGTTGTACTGTCTTGCAAGCCGAAATCTCTGCTATTACTCGGGCAGCGAGATGGTTGAGGTACTATAGGATATCGAATGATATCTTAATTTTTTTTTTATTTATTTATTTAGTCTATGGGTTAATCCTTACAGACTGATACAATTAAAATATAACAATTTTTCAGAAATGATAATTACATACATATATAAATGGAATCTATAAAGCTTTGTTGTAATAGTAACAAGACAAATTACAGCAAAACCAAAAAATATGGTTTTAACAAATGTCGATTTAACAAATTAAACATTTATTTATAATCAATTTTGTAACGAGTTAAGATGTAAAATTATATCATTTTTTACGACATCAATACTTTTGTTGAAATCGATACAAGGGTAAAGACTATTAAAATCACTGCAAATTCTCCGAAAGGGATCGAAGTTACTATAGTTTGTAGTGTAAAACTTAATTCTCAAGAAGCTATAATACCTTGTTGGACGATTGGGTATATTCAAGTTTATTTTGCTCAGGAGAAATTGAGATGTGACGCAGCCGTTTATTAATTTCAGCAGAAAGGTAACACTTAGCATTTGTCGACGGCTCCTTAAGGTTGGAAGCTTAATAAGTCCTAGGCGTCTCTCGTAAGATGGTAATCTCATATTAGAGTTCCAAGGAAGACCACGAAGACAAAATAATAAGAATTGCACTTGTACTGACTCTATTTTATTTGAATGTGAAAGATATTGTGGGTCCCATACAACAGATCCGTATTCAAGTATTGGGCGAACTAAAGTAGTAAATAACATCTTGGTTGTATAAGGGTCAGAGAACTCCTTAGCCTTATTGTTACCGATAGCAACGCAGCCATCTCTGCTATTAGTGGTGTGTACAGTACATCGAAAACTGTGGTCGAATGCCGACTGTCTATCAACGAGATAGCGAGACATTCGAGGGTGACACTGGTTTGGGTGCCGGTGAAACTGGTTTGGGTGCCGGGACATTCTGGATGTCCAGGCAACCATACTGCGGATGAGATTGCCAGACAGGGGACTGAATTGAGCAGTTCAATGATCAGTCACTTTACTGGCATTCCATTATCGCGATGCAAGTTTCTGATTCAAAGCGAATCATACAAACTAGCTCAACTTAGGTGGGAAAGCGTGGCTAACTATCTCGTGGCAAGGGCCACGTGGCCCCACTATGATTTGCGCAGAACACGCGACCTTCTCAAGTTTGACAAGGCACGCATGCGTCAACTGGTGACTGTTCTGACAGGACACTGTAGCTTTGGAACTCATGCGAGAAGAATGGGTCTTACATACAACGACTAATGCAGAAGCTGCAATGATGAAGAGGAGGAGGAGACTGTCCTCCATCTTCTGTGTCAGTGTCCTGCCCTTGCAAATGCAAGGGCAGTGGCGCTGGGCTCACGATTCCTGTCAGACTTAGACAGCCTGGCAAACATGGAGCTTTCAGGGGTATCATCCTTCCTCAGGGGTACAGGATGGTTTGAAACGGCGGAGGACATCCCTTAGGAGGTCCTCTGCTTCACAAAGGGACCGATTCGACGGACCCAAGTGGATTGTCCCGCCAGGGACAACGGCCCTCTAACCTAACCTAATATAGTTACTACAAAAAGAAACCTGAGAACCAGAATGTCAGAACACAAAAACGATATCGCTAAACAAAAAACATCGGCAGCTTTATTAGTCCATGTTATCGACAAAAAAACATTAAGTGTATCTTGACAAAGTTAAAATTCCAGATGGAGAAAAAGTAGAAAGAAAAAGATATACGATCGAAAGCGTACGTATACAACAAAAGATAGAAAGAACTATGAATATAAAAGAGTATACCGATAATATTAATGCTACCTATACTGCCATATGAATTCTTAAATTCGACTCAGTGCTTGAGATATACACATGTTGATTTTATTAATTTTTAAATTGAGATATACACTTGTTGATTTTAATGATTTTTAAATTGCGATTTTAACTATATTTAATCTGATTTTAATTGTTAAAAATAATAATAGCATATATGTATTTAATGTAGTACGAACCGCAATATTGTAAATATAACTTTATTTTTAAAAGAAGTAATATTTTAAATTGTAATTATGTGTTTTAAAATTTAAATAGACAAAAAACCCCTGAAGAAGTCAACAAACAATTGATGAAACGTTGGGAAAAATGTAATAGTTTTTTATTAACATTGAATACGTTAGGCCTCAAAAAGATTGTTCACATATTGAAAGTTAAAATGTGTTTGTTTGTAAATTAAAATCTGCCAACTCATTTCTGACCCATGACAATTCAATATATCGGTGTCACTGGGGTACCCCATATTTTCATTGGGAAACTAATTTTTATTAGGATGCCCACATTTTAACTTTACAGTACAATATTTTGGTATCATTAAAGTGGCCCATCTTTTCATTGAAGTAGATCGTATTTTTATTAGGGTGACCTAAATCTTAAATGTTTCTTCTAAATTTTATCATTTGGGAAACTACATCAGACTAAAAAGTTAAAAAATAAATATATAATTAAAATAAAATTAAGTTATACTGTTTTATTTTAAAATTTACCAAAAACTAGAAAATAGTTTTTTTTTTGGTTTCTAATAGTCTAATTAAAAATGTATGTTAACCTTATATAATTTCAAAGTATTGGTTGTTCTATAAAACAATGAGCCATTGAACAAATAATACAATATACGTACATATATATATATATATATATATATATATATATATATATATATATATATATATATATATATGTATATATATCGCTCATGTGCTGTAAGACCGGCATAAGTCAAAAAACGTGATTTTTTTATTTAATGATGCAGAATTGTTCGTTATATCATATAAATATGTCTTATACACTCCGCTTGAAATATTCTCTTCTCATCCCATTATTTCATTTCATCTCCTTAAACTTTTTTTATACGTAAGAGCGACATATCTTAAGGCTCATTAAGCCGAACGTTGAAATCGTAAATGTGAGGTAAATGTAAACGTTAGGTAAATGTAAATGTTGCTACACTTATAGAATGCTTAAAATCGTGTCATATGTTTTTGACAAAACCAAACTATTTATAAAAACAAGATCATCAAAAATTCCAAAAATATTGTGTTTCTTGTAAGCTATATTGATTGAGTGTATTTAATAAAGAAAATAATATAATATAATGGATGTGGAAGATATGTTTATCACAAAAAATCTGATGCGCATAAATTTCAAAAATAAATACAATTAAACTTTATACAACTGTTTAAAACATTGATGACACTTTAATATGTTTATGTTATTGGCGTTTGTGTTGAAAAAGTACGCAAATTAATTAAATGGTAGAAAGAGGTATCAGAAACACCACTATACACAACTAATAGTATAATAAGTCATTCCTTGGCATAAGTTTAATAAAATGGGCAATTTTTTTCCATATTACAATATATATTATATGTTTTGCAATATTGCAAAATGTTTATATATACAGTGGGGAGCAGAGGTGAGTACATGTTTGCATTTCTTCAATTCCTAGGTGCATAACTATAGTAATGATGAAGAAATTTTAAACTTTCTTGTTTTTGTGTTCTTCCTTATTTAGTTCTTTACAAAACTCATTTTAAATCAAATTAAAAAACAATACGCAATGAGAGAAAATTGTACAACAACAAAATAACTCATATGTACTCAGTTTTGCTCATACTCATACTCTCAACTAAATTCGTTAAAAAAATTTAAATTTACCGTTATTTTTCAATTTGGTTGCTGTAATCTTGAATTTTGTTGATATACACTTCATTTTTAACTTGAATTTTAATAAGTTCGTACATCAACAAGTGCCTTTTTTCAATTTAAACCAAAGACGTAATATTTTTTAAAAAAATGAAGAAGCTATCGCGTACCATGGAAAATTCAATTGTAGATATGACAAAGGCTGGCTCTTCATCTCGCATAGTAGCTAAAGAGCTTAATTTAAGCCAATCAGTGGTCATTAGAGTGCTAAAACGGCGAAATGTATCTCCGCAAGGCCAGAGTAGAGGTCGCCGAAAGCTATTAACGGATGGGGATGCACGCCTTATGATGAGAAAAATGAGGGGGGACCCGTCTTTAACCCCAAAAGAAGCTTCTCTGGAAATAAACAAGAATGTTAGCCGATGGACAGCAAGAAGAGCGCTACACAACATTGGATATGTCTCGGCTGTAAAAAAGCGTAAACCTGCATTGTCACATAAAAATGTTTTGGCGCGGCTAAAATTCGCCAGGCAACACAAAGATTGGACTGTTGATGACTGGAAGCGCGTAATATGGTCAGATGAGTCCAAATTCAACCGATATCAGTCTGATGGTAAACAGTATTACTGGCGCCGACAGCAGGAGACCATACAACGTCACCATATTAAACAAACGGTCAAGCACGGCGGAGGCAACATCATGGTGTGGGGTTGTTTTACATGGTGGCATGTTGGTCCATTGCAAAAAATTGATGGCATTATGAAAAAGGAAGACTATTTGAACATATTGCAGACCAATCTTCCCGATTTTGTAGATATCAGCGCATATCCTGAGGAAGAGGTTGTGTTTCAACAGGACGGAGACCCGAAACACACCTCCAAAATCGTTAAGGAATGGTTGACTCGGCAAAATTTTCAATTGATGCAGTGGCCTCCGCAAAGTCCCGACCTCAATCCAATTGAGAATTTGTGGTCAATTGTGAAAAGACGGTTGGGGCAATATCGAACAGCTCCATCTAACTTAATCGAGTTGTGGCAACGTGTGCAACTGGAGTGGCAGAAAATTCCAGATGAAATCATTCAAAAATTGGTTGAAAGTATGCCCAGACGTATAAATAGTGTTTTACAAAATAAAGGGCTATGGACCAAGTACTAAAAGTATATCGTATTTTGAATGTTGGTTAAAAGTGCAAAATTGAGTACATATGAGTTATTTTAATTTAAGTTTGTTTTTTCTTTCAATATGTAGTTTTTTGTTTTGTTTTAAAATAATTTTTGCTGGTACCTGAATAATAAATAATACTAAACAATAAAATATTAAATCGCTTCATTATTACTATTTTTATGCGCCTGCAAATGCAGAATGTACAAACATGTACTCATCTCTGCTCCCCACTGTACGTACAAAAGAGTGTTTAATACATCTGAAACGAACAACCACATATAGGCATGCGATATTTCATTGAGAATAAAACATTTATTTAGAAAGTTAAACATATAAAATGAGTATATCATGTCCTTAAGCGTAAGCGTTTTCACAACTTGTCATATTACAGTTTGGATCAGCTGACACATTTACCTAACATTTACGATTTCAACGTTCGGCTAAATGAGCCTTTAGTTGTGCCACTGCTGCCGTCGTGTTAAGATCGTTTGTCTTTATCAAACAGAGCCATATTTTGTGTTGTGGACAGCGTTGCCATTTGCCAAGTTTTTCCTTTTTTTACAAGTTTTTTTGAGATGCAAAAATGTTTTTATATTATATGCAGTTTTTCAAGTTTTTTTTAATAACTTAAAGTTTGACGATATAATGCACATTATACAATGATACGACCTTATATTTTTTGTTTTAAATTCAGAAAGACATGATAAATACTTTATGTTTTGTATTAGTTGGAAAAATACGTTTTTTTTGTTAATAAAATATTTTTAATAAAAATGAAATCTAATTTTGTATTTTCGTTTATTATTTTTGCATATTTAAAGAAAAAGTTTTTTTTATTAAAAAAAAGTTTTTTTTTCTGGAATGGCTAGTTTTTTGAAAAAAATATATGGTAACGCTGGTTGTGGAGTTCTTCGTGAAAAAGTAATGGTATTTTTAATTATTTCAAGTACAGAGCGCTAATTTGAGTTATGACTATGTTGGTGAAAAGTTTGATTTAATTCAAACTTGGTATATTACAATATATGATGTTCTTGTTGATAAAAATTCTATCGTCAACTTAAGTATTTCGTGTTATGACGTTATTACATATAAAATAATGACTATTAAACAGTCAGCCTTTTACATTATAACAAAATGTGTAGTTGTTGAACATAGCATTATTTACAGTAACAATAAATAGCTCTCACTAACACAAAATATGACGCTATTGCTGATAAAAATTATGCTATTTATGAATAAAACGCACGATCCAAATAATAAAAGTTGTTGTTTTAGCTTATTTTAAAATGTCAAAATGCAACAGCAGCAAATTCTCATTGCCAACTTCATCTTCGAGTTTATCCCGATCATCCTCTTTTTCCGAAGACTGTGACGACTCCATGACTTATGTAACATACTGCCCAAAATTGATAGCGAGGATAGCAACGATGAATCCATCAGCCAATTCTACGACTGTATTCCGCCCACTTTTGGAGAATTTTCCGCGTGACACCGCTAGTACAGTTGTGCAGCAAAGTATTGATAGCACACCGATTTTTTACGCGGCACCATTACTCGGTGATTCACAACCTGGCACTTCAACTTCAAAAATGGTAAGTTCGTCCATAATTCTAAATAGTCCATTGAAAAAGGGGGAAAAAGAGCAAGACAGCCAGAAAAATGGAAGAGAAACATCGTTAAAAAGAAAAGAAATAGTGGAATGGAGTATGAGTCACATACGCTGATGAAAAATGTTAAACCTGCAAGACAAATGAAAACTCCATGTGCTGAGACTTGTAAATTCGAATGTTACAAAAATTTTAGTGATGACGAACGAAAACATTTGTTTAACTTATACTGGGCCCTTGGTGACATATAAAAGCAAAGAGAATATATCGACAAATGTATGGGAAAATTGAGCCTAGATAGCGGTACATGCGCATTTGGGGGAACCAGAGGGCGTCGCCAAAATAATAATGCGTTTTTTTTTCAAACAAAGCGATGAGGTTGTGCGCGTTTGCAAACTGTATTTTGAAAACACCCTGGCTATCACCGATCGTTCAATTAGAACCGTATTGGATAAGCATCAAATTCCTTTATTGAAGGAAGCAAAACCGTAACAAGCATATATGTATAACGACTACGTAGCCATGTGTAAAAAAATTAGTCATTTTGCAACTACATTTATTTCTACAGAACTTTTACGGAGGACTTCAGCATGTAATTTTTCGCCCCAAAAATAGATTTGTGTGAAGAATGTACAGTAACATGGATGAAGTGGAGAAAATTAATAACGAAGAAATGTATGAAAATCACTTACATGAAAAAAATTTGGCTAGAGATAAAAAAAGAAAAGACAAAGAGGATATGAACGTATTTGTAGCAGTGTATGATTTGCTAGCTGTCTTGCAATTACCTAAGGGCGATGTCTCCGCATTTTATTACAAGTCAAAACTAAATGTTTTCAACTTCACTATATATGACATAAAAACGAATATATGCCAATGCTTTGTATGGACGCCGTGGAGTTAATGAATTAGGTACGTGCGTTCTACAATATATTAAAAATTTGTCGACCACTGAAGATGCTGAAATAATATTTTATTCGGATAACTGTGCCGGACAACAAAAAAACAAATTCATGATTGCCATGCACTTATACGCCGTGTGCTATTTCGGTATAAAATCAATCACCCACAAGTGCCTTATCAAAGGCCATACACAAAATGAAGGCGATTCAGCTCATTCCCTAATCGAGAGACGAACAAAGCGTATGCTTAAAAGTGGTTCAACTGAAGGATTTGTATCAATAATACGATCGGCAAAGAAAAAATTCCCATTTAATGTTAAAGAGCTATGTTTCGAGGATTTTTTTAGATTTAAAAATACTGGCACATGATATCGGTCCATTAAATATGGCAGATTTGAAACTGTCGCTAGTAAAAACCATTCGAGTCCAACGAGAATCACCAAATTCTGTTTTTTATAAGACCGCTTACTCTGACAAAAAGTTCAAGGAAGCGATTGTTATTAAAAAAAGATGCAAGCAAAAGCAATTTCTTTAAAGAAAGCTTTTCATACCAAACCAGGTATACCAGAAACTAAGAGAGCCGATATTAATGTGTTGATTTAAAAAAAACTTATTCCAAATTTTTATAAACCATTTTATGATAATTTGTAAACATTTCATAGTCAGAGTTTCGTTACCAATATATTTTGGTATTTAGTTATTATTTTTTAAATACTTAAAGTAGAAAATTAATATTTTTCGTTTGTGAATTATATCTTAAGATGAAAAGATGTTGAAGAGTTCCTTAATATTTTAGGTTCAAAAGACTGTTTCTATGAATTATATTTATTTTGTGTTTTTTTATGATATGCATAATATGTATATTTGAAGTTCAAAAGACTGAAAATAAAATGTATTAATACGAACTTATTGTTTTTTTTTCTCAACAATAACGACACATTATAACTTATGACGCTCTATTGAATATATTTTTGCAACAATAACGTCATAATACAAAGGAGAGTTAGTTCTTATTCTGGAAAAAACCATAAATGACAACTGCAATAAGAGCGGACGCACTTAGTTTGGGAGTTATAGGCCTCTAAAGTTCAAACATATATGTGTCTATAACTTCCTTCATATTATTGCTACATAGTTGTTTGCGTGAAAAATAGAAATAATAAACAATTGGTTTAAATTTAAAATCAGAGAAGTATTCTCAATTTTATTACAATTTTTGTAATAAGAATAATTTTAAAACAACAATATAACGAGTGGTTTATTCGTTAAAATCTATGTAAAAACTCCCTCACAAGGATGAAGTAAAAAGTAGCAATAAACTTTAACGAATTACCAACTTATCAAACAAATTATCTTGATTTTCAAATTGAACTTAAACATTGCCGCCCACCTTGCAATATCTGGTGAGTTGCAAAGAATTACTTAAAAACAAGAGTAATATATATAAAAACAATACTTTAATTTATTTATGTTTACATTTGTTTTAAAACTATTTAATTTTAAGTGTAGTCATACGACTAGGTACCAGAACTAGCTGGATAAATTTCTCATGGAACAAAGCCCATGAGATGTAGTTTTCTGCAGACTACATACTGCACCCATGCGGGTAGGGTTCAAAACCAGTTTTTGTCCCATCAAATAGGGGACTGGCCAGAAATGACCCAACCAAATATGGTATACTGGGCCAATGGAAACCCGGGGTTCGAGTAGATTTTGCCTTTTAATATGAGAGGAGCGACTTCTGGACCTATCACAAGCGCGACTCTTCCGGACACATTAAAATTGGGGTCAGCTAATTGCATACCCATAAAATGCTCCTTAATGGACTCGTCAACGTTATGAGAAGGCGTCACCACTCCTTTCATTTTTCGGACTTTAACCGTTAGTTGAACATGCTGTGATGTATCATGTATCGAACAAATATGGACTAACGAAATGGAGTCCTGACCCATAGTGGATACAGGCACCTTAAGGCTGTGGATTAAACTGTCACAAATATAACTCATGCTACAGCAAAGATCAATAACTGCTCGGACGGGATAAGACTTAGATCCGACATGTAAAAGTACCTTAACCGTAGGAGAAAAGGTTATGACATGCCGAATCGATAAGTTTGACACGGTAGGAACCACGGACGGACGTTGAGCAGCAGATTGACCCTTTTGGACTTTCTGGATATTTTTATTCGATTTCGAATGCAAGAGAGAATTATGCTTCCCCTTGCACTTTTTACACTGGCCATGGCTTTGGCAGTCACGGGCCACATGGTCATGTGAAAGACACCGCGAACAATAGTGATGCAGCAGGACCATTCGAATTCGCTTCTCGAAATCCATCCTTTTAAATAAAGGGCATGTAGCGAGTTTGTGACGCTTTTGACAAACGCGACAAATTATTTGCGAGGGGCTAGGTGTCCCTTTCGAACCCGGAGTTCCATTGGCACCTGATGTTGGATCAGGGTTTTTAGTGGACGATGATTGTGCAGCTACTGGAGCTGCACCCACTGCATGGGCAGTAGTAACCGACTCACTAGGAGTCGGATTATTTTCGACGTTGTCATTGGACATGGGCGCAGAGACAGCTGCTGGTTCGCTGGGTGCAACAAATGCAACCTCAGGATCACTCACAGGCGGTACCTCGGCCGCTCTAACCTCCACCTCCATAACTTCCTCGTAATCTTCGAGCAAAGCATCCTCAAAAATCGTTGGCAAAGATTCCATTATACTAGGAAAAGACGGAGGTTAAAACAAATACTTTTAATTTAATAATAATTTAACTAGCCAGAATGACCAGTTTTGTGATCGGTCGCTTTACAATTCCACCTTCTGTGCGTATGTCCGCGACGCGTACGTGATTATCTGTTGCTGGGTAGGTCTTAATGACTCTGCCTAATTTCCAAGAAGTCGGTGCAAGTTGTTCGTTTCGAATTACTACTATATCGCCTACAACAATATTACGTTCAGGATTTTTCCACTTGTATCGTTTATGTAAGTTAGTCAAATACTCTTCTTTCCATCGTAAACAGAAATGTTGAGCAAATGCTTTGACTTTTCGATATCTATTTACTAGACCAATCGGAGATTCTAAAATGGATGGTTCCGGAGGAGCCAGAATCGGAGATCCTATCAAAAAATGACCTGGGGTAAGAGCAACAGGTTCATCAGGATTATCACTCATCGGGCATAGTGGTCGAGAATTGAGACAGGCCTCTATTCGAGCAAGAACGGTAGAGAGTTCCTCAAAAGTATATTTAATTGATTGAACCTCTTTCCGGAAGTGAAGCTTAAAACTTCGAACTCCTGCTTCCCACAAACCCCCCATATGCGGAGCGCCTGCAGGTATAAAACGCCATGAAAGACCGTTAATTCCAAAGGTGGAACACATTCTAGCACGACTTTCTGCTAAAAATGTCTTAAATTCTCTTTCCAGTTCTCTAGAAGCACCTACAAAATTCGTTCCATTATCAGAAAATATGGTATGTGGGCAACCACGTCTTGAAACAAAACGGTTAAATGCAGCCAAAAACATATCCGTTGTCAAATCCGAAGTGACCTCTAAATGAATAGCTTTAGTAGAAAAGCATACAAAAATACAAACATATGCTTTCAGTATTTTACTCGATCTAACACTAGAACTTTTCATATCGAATGGACCGGCAAAGTCTACGCCAGTAGTTGTAAATGGACGATCTAAACTAGTTCTTTCAGGAGGTAAAGCTCCCATGATTTGACTACATGTGCGTTTACGATCCAGTATACATCGTTTGCAGCGATTAACAATCATTCGCACTAGAGTTTTTAGCCTCGGCACCCAATACTCAATTCTCAAAATTCTAAGCATAAGTTGATTTCCACCGTGAATAGAAATCTTGTGCACAAATTGAACTAAAAGTAATGTAAAACGACAGGAATAGGGCAATAATATAGGATGACGTTCTGTATAAGCCAATGAAGGTGATTTAGCTAACCTGCCATTAAGTCGCATAACTCCATCCGTATCCAGAAACGGATTTAAGCACAAGAGAGCACTCTTTGAAGAAAGAGGTTTCTTAGCTGCAAGACATTCATACTCATCAGCAAAATGTACTTTTTGCGCGACAATAGCCAAACGTAATTTTACCTCTTTGACTTCTACCTCTGACAGCGTATGAGATGTATACGAGTGACAGCCTTTGTGGACTGTATGTGCATTTCTATAGAATCTAAATATGTATGCTATCACTCGAAGAGCACGATCAAAAGAAGAAAATCTTTCTAAAATATCATCATAATTCGCAAAAAATGAAGCATGAGTTTTGACAGCACGAGCTTCAAGATCGGTGTCAAGTGAAGTGAGACTTTGTCGCTTCCACGAAGATTTGCTTTCTCGAAGCCATTGTGGGCCGTTCCACCATAGATTGCAGTCTGCTAATTCAGACGGTGCAACGCCACGACTTCCTAAATCAGCAGGATTATCCTCTGATTTCACATGGTGCCAATTGTGACTACCCACAATTTCTTGAATCTTACACACTCTGTTGGCAACAAATGCAGTCCAAGAACTGGCGTCTTTTCTAAGCCAGGAAAGGACGATCGTAGAATCAGTCCAGCAATAAATTTGACGAAGGGGTACATCAATCTCACCTAATACAGTCTTCAATAACTCTGATGCTAGAAGAGCACCACAAAGTTCTAGACGAGGTATAGAGATAGATTTAATAGGCGCAACCTTTGTCTTACACGTCAATAAATGGGTAAAAATCGCATTATTTGAATTTTCAATACGTATATATATCACCCCCGCATATGCCTTTTCCGAGGCATCTGAAAAAACATGAAGTTCAACGGATGATTCAGGTTCATATTGAACCCATCTAGGAATTTGTATTTTGTTAACCTCATGGTAAGAAGAAACAAACTTTTCCCATTCAGCCATCGTCGAAGGCGTAAGTGAATCATCCCAACTTATGTTATCTTGCCAAATCTTTTGCATAATCATCTTAGCGACAATTATTACCGGACCCAGCCATCCAACGGGATCAAACAATTTCGCTATAATGGACAAAACCTCTCTCTTAGTATAAATAGTTCGGATGATAATTGGATCCACTTTAAAGTAAAATGCGTCTAATTGCGCATTCCACTGAAGGCCCAGTGTCTTAGTACTACTTGACTCAACAAAAGTCAAAAGTTTAGCATCAATTAAGTGAGCAGTAGGAAGTTTTGCCAAAATTGTCTTGTCGTTGGAAGTCCACTTTCGGAGCTCAAAACCCGCTGATAACAAACATGCAATAAGTTGATCACGAGCGATCAACGCTGTTGCGATATCATTAGTTCCAGTCAGTACGTCGTCAACGTACATACATTTCCGAAGGATATGTGACGCAATAGGATACTCATCTTCACAATCATCCGCAAGTTGCAGTAACGTTCGAATGGCAAGATAAGGTGCACAATTGACCCCAAAGGTTACCGTCTGTAGCTCAAACTCTCTAATCTCATCTGCAGGAGAATCTCTAAAGAATATACGTTGAAATGGGCTATGTATCTCATCAAGTCTAATCTGGCGATACATTTGAGTGATATCGCAATTAAAAACAAATTTAAAAAGTCGCCAACGTATTATAAGTAATACTAAATCAGCCTGCAATGTAGGTCCTACATACAGACAATCGTTCAGACTATTTCCAGTAGACGTTTTATTCGACGCATTGAACACTACCCTTAATTTTGTAGTTTTTCTATCTAACTTTATTACTGGGTGATGAGGTAAATAACAGCACAAAGTCGATAAAGAATTTGCAGCCACAGGCCTCATATGATTCAATGACAAATATTCTTTTACTACATCATCATACATCTTCTTTATTAAGGGCCCGATTATGGTTTACAACAGTTGTTAGTTCAATGTTGTATTTTTGAAAAAGCGATTATGGTTTACAACTGTTGTCTGTAATGTTGTATGTTAAGTTGTTTGCCTTTGACAACACCGATTATCGTTTACAACATGTGTATTTATGTGTTGTCAGTACTGTCAAAAACGTACAACAGCTCATTAGCTGTTGTTTCGCGAGCGTTACAAGTTAAAAACGCAAAATGAAGAAAAATTTTTAAGTAAACATATAAAATCTAAAAAACCTGAAAAATAATTAGTTATTATTTGTTCTTAGCAAAATTACAAATCAAAAACAAATGGAAAAACTGGTTGATCTTATGAAAATGAATCCAGAGATTGGCCGATGGAAGCTGCCATTTGGATGTAGCAAAATGTATCTCAAAGAGAAATGGGATAAATTTTCTGACCAATTAAATAGCTTAGGACCTCCTATTAAAACTACCAAAGAATGGCAACGAGTTAGTAGCAGATCTACTGAATAATTTATTTTACCTTACTATAAAGTCAATTTGAAAAGAAAATTGGCTTCAAACAAGAGACATTTTCAAAGTACTGGTGGTGGCCCATCTACTGAAGTGAGCTTGAGCCCATTGGAACAGAGCACTGTGGAACTTGTGTCAATGCAAACACAAGTAAGCCCAAGTGGTTCTGCAATGGGCTTGGCAACTCAGCATGATTCCGATGGGGCGGAATCAACATTTGGACCTGAGGAGCCTTCAACTTCCGTTAAATGCACCGAGCCGCCATTGGCAAAAAATAGAAAAGCATTAAGCAATAGTCGGGAGGACGAACGATTAGCAATATTAAAAAGCCAATCGAAAAACCAAGAGGAGATTTCGAAATCGCACAACTATTAAAAGAAATATTTAGTTTTTAATAAATACAATTGAGTATTACAATAATCACAATCATGACATTCAGGCTGTAGTATCCTTTCCTGTTTAAATACAAATGTTGTAATTCCTTTGAAGGAGCTACAATTCGTACGTGCGTACCATCTATACATCCGACTACTCCTGGAAATCTGGTTTTTGAAAAAACGACGTTTTTTTCTTCTTCGGTCATCCGAGCATTTATCCACTTCTTGCAAATTTTTCGCTCTAAGAATTTAACTATTTCATTTAATATGCAGCAAACAGTTGGTTGTGAAACTCCAATATTAAAATCATTGCCGCTGCTTCTTTGATAACTACCATCAGCAAGAAACCTGGATGCACAACACAATTTTAAAACCTTTGGAATGGCAGAGCAGCGGGTTGAAGGTGTTAAAAAAGAGTCAAGCTTTTGTAACAAAAACAAAAAACCATCTTTGTTTATCCGGAACAATTTTATAAAACTATAAAATTTATGTGTAATCAATACATTTTAAAAATTTATTTTAGGAAAATCAAACGTACTCAGTAGAGCTACCAAGCTCTAATGGATTTGTCGCGCATATTTTTCCGAATACGTGTTGTATGTATTATTGTTATTTTCAATTTCATCATCAAAATATAAATCATCGTTAATATATATAATTCTTTTTGTTTTATATATGTATTTCAGACGAAAAATACGTTTATTCAATTTTTTACCTTGACATTTGTTGGCGCGCAGGTATGCTTTTTTATGGAAATATCTACTACAATTACATTACAACCCTGTGACATACACAACAGCTAGCTGTTGTAAACCATAATCGCAAAAAGGGTTAGTGTTGTGTTGTAACTAAAACAACACAACATTTTTGTGTTGTAAACCATAATCGGGCCCTAAAGGTTTTCTTAAGAGAGAAGACTCGTTTCTTAAAAACTGGGACATAACATTTTTCTTAGACGACCCTAAAGAAAGCTTATCAGGAAAGTCCGCTCTGAAAGGAAGTGTAACTATGTAACGACCATCGGATCCACGACGCGTTGTATTTTTGTAATTAGTTTCACAAATTAAATCCTCTTTAGACAGTATTTTCCTTTTCGGGGTTTCCTCTAGCTCCCAAAATTTCAACAAATTCGAATTTAAATTGTCCTCCTCAGAAAATTCTACTCTAGTAGAGTAAACTTGAAAAGAAGATTGTTGTATAGGGCCCGTAATAATCCACCCGAAGACGGTCTTTTGAGCTAACAATGACCCTAGAACATTTTGTCGAATGTCACCTATTATTATTCTTGGATACAAATCAGCACCTAATAATAGATCAACTGGCCTACAATCGTAAAATTGGGGATCTGCTAACGGTAGATTTGGCAACTCCCTTTTATGTACATCCCTTAGAATAAAGGATGGTAAATTACCAGAAATATTTGGCAAGACTAATGCTGTGGTTCTTAAATTAACCGACGAATCCAAAAGCGAGCCTAGTTCCACTGAACAAATTTTTCTAGAAATAACAGATACCGCCTGGTTTACTCCAGAAATTTTGGCATTCGTAGAATGCGCAGAAATTTTTAAACGATTCTGTAAACGTTCAGAAATAAACGAAGTTTCCGAAGCAGGGTCAATAAGGGCGCGGGCCGGATACGTAATACCCTGGTGACGTATATTCACCATTGCTGTCCCTAATAAGACCGTTCGATTTTCTGACAAATGAAAAACCTGACGATTTATGGGTGCCGACGAACTGATACCGCGAGAAGTAGAAGGTAGTTCTGAATCTAGTTGTCTTGAGTGTGTCAGTTGTGAGGAGCTGGCAACTACATTAGAAGTTGAAGAACTTCTAGTATTATTCTCCGAAGGAGCAACATTTCTATGAAGCATGGTATGATGCCTCTTGTTACAATGAGTACAATTATGAACGCTATTACAATCCTTAATTTCATGTGTGAGAGACAAACAATTAACGCAACAATGAAATTTTTTAACTGTAGAATATCTTTCCGAAACTGAAAGATTTTTAAACCGCTTACAATCCCGTAAAAAGTGATTTTGATTTTTACACAGTGCACACGAATTTGAATTATATTTATTCACATGATGAGTTTTCACATTGTGAGTTACTTTCTTTTTTTCATGTGATGAATCTCTAATATCCCGCAGACATTCCAAAGTTTGAATTCTTTCCGTCAAGAAAGCATCTAAATCTTTCCAAGAAGACAAAACGAATTTGTCTTTTATACTTTGTTCCCATAGGGTTACAGTGTAGTCTGGAAGCCGCTGAATACAGATGAAAACGATCATAGGATCCCAATTCTCAGTTGGAACGTCATAAATTGACATCGCAGACAAACAACTATTTATACCCCTTTGCAATGCCTTAAGACTCGCACAAGTCTCCTTATCTATTACTGGCAGGTTGAAAAGGAGGTTAAGTTGGTTTTTGACTAGCATCCGTGGATTTTCATATGCGTTTTTCAAGTTTTTCCACGCTATGTCAAAACCTTGGTTTGATAGAGGGCATTTCGAAACAATTTCTTTTGCCTCCCCACTTGTTTTACGCAGCAAGTGACAGAGTCGCTCAATGTTACTAAGTCGTGAACTGTTCACATATAAAGCTGTAAATAAATCCCTGAAAGCGGGCCAAGCTATATAATTTCCATCAAACATGTCAACATCACAAGGCGGTAACGTCAAATTATGACCTGACATAACCATTTTATTTTCATTTAAACCTATCGAGTTATTCGCTTTTTCATCTAATTGGAGATTATGAATTTCTCGATTAATATTTTCTAAACACGTCACAAAGGACTTGTAAGCAGCACGATATTTACTTGCAACTTCAGAATGATCCGCTTGTTCTAAACCTTTGGCAGGCTTCAAACTATCAATACATTTCTCATGTGTTGCTTTAACTTTTTGCCACAAATCTTTTAATTCTTCACTATGAAGTTGTAGCTCAAAAATAGTATGAGTATCAGTTTCTATTTCGTTAAAGCAAGCTTCAAAAGTTATAAGAGCATCCGCAGCTCTAACGAATTTATCTAATGTTGTCGACATAATGTGTTTGGATTTTTACTTGCAAAGTTTAAAGTTATACTATATGTATATATAATTAATTACAAATATGTAAATTAAGTTTTTCGTCACAATGTTTGAAAACCAATTAAATTCTCTCCAGAATTTAAATTCGAAAATATTCAATTATAATAATAATATTTATAATTAGATATATGAACAATTTAAAGAAAATTTAAATTAATAATTTCAAACAATTGCAATATTAGTCAAACTGACCGACCGTAGAGTACACTTCACTTTACAAGTAAAAGAAAAAATGCCAGCAACAACAAGTAACAGAATATTTGGTATCTTTATGTAAATGTATGTACGTATATAAATACTAAACGTATATGCACAAAAACAAACCAAATTATTTATATGTACTTAACACGAGATATATGTATGTAATTATTTTCACTTGAAGTTATTATTATTATTCAATTGTCACGGAATGAAATAAATAAAAGGTTCCGAAGGGGAATTGTAATGCGATCAAACCACTATGTATATGTGTAAATGGATGTGTGTATATTTTTATTTAATGCACAAATAATTTGGCAATATTCCACACAATTGTTATAAATTCTAAAAACACGCACTTTAAAATTCAAAAGTTACGCACCTTTTTTTCCAAATAACTTTTTATTAAAATTTAGCGATGAATGTATTAAATCCAAATGCAGAACGGCAAATATGGCGATCCTTTTAATTAAAAAAAAATAAGTTATTAAGGCACTTTTTGAATTTTTCTTCCAAAGAATCCGGCTCGAAGGACCAAATGTTTGCGTGAAAAATAGAAATAATAAACAATTGGTTTAAATTTAAAATCAGAGAAGTATTCTCAATTTTATTTATTACCTTTTTATTCGTGTTGAAAAATATGGCGGTATTTTCTTCTTGTGTGTAACACAACAATTTTTGTAATAAGAATAATTTTAAAACAACAATATAACGAGTGGTTTATTCGTTAAAATCTATGTAAAAACTCCCTCACAAGGATGAAGTAAAAAGTAGCAATAAACTTTAACGAATTACCAACTTATCAAACAAATTATCTTGATTTTCAAATTGAACTTAAACAATAGTTCATATGGATATCGTTGGAAAGGTCTTATAAATACCTTTCAAACGATATATATTGACTTTTTTACAAAAGTACCGTTAAATCGAAAATGGGTCTATATAACGGTATTTTATTATATAGTAAAATGAATAGAAGACATTCACACCTTTCATTTGACACCTATATCATAAATATCTGATAAGGAATGAAGACACTACAAAGGAATTAAAACTTAAAATAGGCCAGGTATGACTTTACTGAACGTTGAAACATTTGATACAGATGTAAAAACAAGCCTGAGGTCGGCAATGCAGAAAATCTTTACTCAGCGAAGCCACTGTTCGACAAACATAGAGGAGAAAATCCGTAAGCCCGGCCGAAGGCCGGCAATGCAGAAAATCTTTCCTCAGCGAAGCCACTGTTCGACATACACAGAGGCGAAAATCCTTAATCCCGGCCAGAGGCCGGCAATGCAGAAAATCTTTACTCAGCGAAGCCACTGTTCGACATACATAGAGGACAAAATCCTTAAGCCCGGCCGGAGGCCGGCAATGCAGAAAATCTTTACTCAGCGAAGCCACTGTTCGACATACATAGAGCAGAAAAAACTTAAGCCCGGCCAGAGGCCGGCATAGCAGAAAATCTTTACTCAGCGAAGCCACTGTTCGACATACATAGATTAGAAAATCCTTAAGCCCGGGCGAAGGCCGGAGTGCAGAAAATCTTGCACTAATATAAAATAGTAGAACATAAAAATTATTTTAGCGAAAAATATTTATCTGGGCTCGTTGTGGTACGAAATACTATGAGGAAGAAAATCTTAGAGCCCGGTAGGACTAGATTTTCAGTCCACTATTATCACAAGAAAAATTTAAAAAAATTTTGTGTTACACTTATTGTATATTTGTGTATACTTAATACGTGTAATTCTATGAAAAAATAACTATCTTCAACTTTTAAATCCTCTGTAGTGTATTCATTCCTTATTAGATATTTATGGTATAAATATCAAATGAAAGGTGTGAATGTCTTCTATTAATTTTAGTATAAAATAAAATACCGTTATTTAGACCACTTTTCGATTTAACGGTAGTTTTGTAAAAAAAAGTCAATATAATAAAATGAATTTTTAACCCCTAGCCTTTCAAAATCAATACAACTTTAGGCTGTTATATACTGTTTGCAAGACCTTCCCAACGATATCCATATTAACTATGTAGCGTTAATGTGGAGGATGTTATAGGCATATATATGTTTTAACTTTAGAGGGCTATAACTCCCAAATTAAAAGCGTCCGCTCCAAAATTTTTCTACCATAATTCTTAGATTTAAGAGTACTACCCATGACAAAAGTTTCATAAAAATCGGAGCATGATACGGGATGTATATTTGTTCCAAATTATTGCCACCAAATGCACGCACCCAACTTGTGGATTTGGGCCTACGATCGGTATCTTTCTGAAGTTAGCTACGTCTTTCCTCTAATTAATATTTCTAATCCCGTACCATCACTTGCCCATATTAAAATTGATGCTGAAATGGAATCTACAAAATTAAGGACATTCCGGCACATGTAAAATTATTTGGTTCTAACACACAACTCGGTTTTCAACGTCTAACACATTATGGGATAAGTTTTACGACCATTATAATCATAGTTTTACTAATAATTGCCGTAATTCACATGTTAAGAAAGGAGTGCATTATGTCCTCAAACTATCTACCAGCAGCTGTTGCTCTACCTAGATTAATATACATAAGTTTCAATTTTTATTTTATTTTATTACTCTTTTTTCTGTTGTTAAAAGATGGGTTTTTTCAAGGCCGGCAGAATGTTCGGTGTTGTAAAATTAAATGTTTTTTTGCCTGTTTTTATTTGCCTACTAGGTATTTGTATTTACGTTAAAACAGATTGTGTTTAAGCTGAATTTTACGTTTGATATCTTTGTTTATATTATTAACTTATTAGTTTTCCATCTATGTATTTTATTGGAATTCTCTGTTGGGATCCAAATATTATTCCTTTGTTATCAACATTGTTTGGCTGGAATATTTTCTTGGATTCCAACGAGTAAACCGCTAACGGGTAGGTTAAACATTGTCTTCGCCATCTTCAATTTTTAC
Source organism: Linnaemya tessellans (assembly GCA_951800035.1). Taxonomy (NCBI): domain Eukaryota; kingdom Metazoa; phylum Arthropoda; class Insecta; order Diptera; family Tachinidae; genus Linnaemya; species Linnaemya tessellans. The sequence goes on from OX637535.1 coordinate 83,132,976, forward strand.
TAGTTATAGCACTTGCTTTGTGAACTTTTTCGGAACCACATATCGCTATTCAGGTAACAAAGAATTGAAAAAAATAAAGGAACTCATCACAAATTTTAATTAAAATACTGTGGTTTTATTTTATTTCATAAATTTTATACCACACACGCAAACATTTGGTCCTCTGAGCCGGATTTCTTGGAAATTTATGTAAGAAATTAACTCATCGTATTTTCTTTTTCTCACTTCCATCAAGGAATTTCATCGTTGAGAATTCATCCAAACCACCAAAATATTCTTCGTTTATTTGGAAAATATCGAACATTTAAATTCAAGGTGCGTAAAATAAGTTCTTATTTTAATTGTGTTAAAGTGAAAAAAGAAAAAGTGTGTAAGGTAATAAAGAAATAAAATACACACATACATATTATACACTTGTATATACATATATATTTATATACATAAATTGTTTTTGTGATTGATCGCGTTTCATCCCTCATTAGTAGAGATAATTAACCATTATTTTTGACGTTTGTTTTAATTAATTTTCGGTCGATACGAAAAAATCTTCTGTGGTTTTATTTACGTGGACGGACGGAATTGCAAATAAAAATAATTTTTTTTATAAAATATTTGCACTTTCTACCTTAAATTACTGAGTGTTAAATTATTTCAATTAAATTAAATAATATTTATTATAATTTATATATTATTATAACGGAGTGCAACAACAAGTGTGAGTTTCTTTTTGCTTAATTTGTTGCGTAAACCTTATGTCAAGGAATTATATGATGATGTGGCTGAAGAATATTTAACTTTAGTTCATATGAAGCCTGTATCGGATAATTTTGCTAAACCTTCTCTTTCGTGTTACCTTCCTCATCACCCAGTGATTAAGCCTGACAGAAAGACCACAAAATTGCGTGTGGTGTTTAATGCATCGAACAGAACCTCTAATAGAAATAGTCTAAATGATTGCCTCTATGTGGGGCCCACTTTACAATCAGATCTAGTTCTGTTGATTTTGCGTTGGAGGCTCTTTCGATATGTATTTAACTGCGATATCACTCAGATGTACAGACAAATTCGTCTCGATCCCGCTCATACGCCATTTCAGCGTATTCTTTTTCGATCTTCTCCCGTGGCAGAGGTAATGACGTATGAGTTACAGACAGTGACGTTTGGTGTCAACTGCGCTCCTTACTTAGCCATAAGGACATTGTTACAGTTGGCAGAGGATTCGGAGGCTGAGTACCCCCTTGCTGCTGATATTTTACGCAAGGATATGTACGTTGACGACGTATTGACGGGGGCTCATGATATTTCATCTGCTTTGATAGCCCGGGACGAATTAAGAACTGTTTTGTCTTCAGCTAAATTTGAATTGAGGAAATGGACATCAAATTTTATTTTTTATTTAATAAAGTTTATTAGTATTCAAAATACTTTTCAATATCCATTTTTAATTTTACAGTTTCATTATATGAGGTTGTTTTTTACAAATTGTACACATTCTCTCTTAAATGTATAATAATTTCGTTCTATTTTTATATATTCTGGCATTCTATTATATAATTTTAGTCCTTTGTAAAATAGTGATGTTGTTCTCTGCAGCCTGAAGTTTTCGGAGTTTCGTAGACCATATGGTTGTACTTCCCCCACATATTTAATATTTTCGCATAGGTATTCCGGCGCGTTTCCTGTTTTCATTTTTTGTACAAAGTATAAAGTATTTGTCTGCAATCGTTGTTTGATATTTAACCATCTAAGTGAGTCCAGCATAAAATTAATAGGTGTATACCGACTACATTTTAAAATACATCGCATCGCTTTGTTTTGCAATTTCTGCATCCTTTCTATTTGTGACTCTAAACAGCATGTATATAAAATCGTTGACCCGTATTCAAAATGTGGCTTAAGTATGGTGTATATATTTAATGCAGTTGTTATCGAAAGTTTCTTTCTTATTCTCTTGAAAAATTCAATCTTTTTACCAATTTTTTTGCAAACGTGTTCTATATGATCTTTAAATTTTAGTTCATTATCTATTATAAAACCAAGGTATTTTATTTTCTTCACCTTTTCTATTGTTTCATTATTAATTTTAAAATGTATATCACTGCTCATATTAATTTCCATAAGTTTTGTCTTATTTTCATTAAGTTTTAGTTTGTTCATCTTTAACCAATTGTTTATATTGTTTATGTCATGATTTAGATCGTCTCTACATTCATCTTCAGTTTCGCCTTCCGCATATATTAGAGTATCATCCGCATATAGAACCATTTTACATTTTCTTACAACATTTGGCATATCATTTATGTATATTATGAAAAGGAGTGCACCTAAGATAGAACCTTGTGGGACACCATAATCATTTCTTATGCTATAAGATTTGGCACCATTTACTTTTGTCTTCTGCATTCTATTTCTCAAATATGACTTAAACCATCCTAATTCGACACACCTTATACCGTACATGTAAAGTTTCTGTATTATTATTTACCGATCAATTGTTTCAAAAGCTCTCTTAAAGTCTAAAAACAGTGCCATGATCTTTTTGTTTTTATCTATGTATTTCCATTGATTTATTACATAATTTAAAGCAGTTTCACATGAATATTTTTTTCGAAATCCAGATTGATATTTTGTTAAAAGACAGTTGTCTTCAATATATTTTTCTAATTGGTCCTTAACAACCTGCTCCAATATCTTTTCAAATGTTTTTAATGTGTTAATTGGCCTAAATTCTTCACATTTATCTGTCTTAGCTACTTTTTCTATCGGTGATACCATCGTGTGTTTCCAACTTTCGGGGAATATACCTGTCTCTAATGATTTATTTATTATATTTTGTAAAATTACGCCTGAAGTGTTCCAGTTCTCAAGAATCATTTTAGTTGTTATTTTGCAATAATCTGGCTTGCCTTTCAATTCTCTTACAACTTTCTTAAGTTCTGAAATTGTTATTAATCTAAATTTAAAAAGTTATGTTCATCATATTGATTTGGTCTATATATTGCACATTTTCTATCGATTCTCTTATTGATCTAACGCTATTTACAAAATATTCATTGAAATTATTAGCTATCTGTTTATCATTCTGAACCTCCACGCCATTAAATATCACAGAATCTATCACAGTATGACTTTTTCTAAGTACTAGTTTCTTTATCTCTTTCCACATCTGTTTTTGATCGTTTGCCTTATTTATCTGATCGTTTATATATTTGTTTTTCTGATTTTCAATATTTACTTTATATATGTTTCTAATGTATTTATAATTTGACCATGCTTCTGTAGTATTTAGATATTTCGCTATTTGGTATCTTCTAATTTTTTCGTTTTTCATTATGTTTAAATCCCTATTAAACCATCCTGTATTACTATCTTGCTCTTTTACTATAACTTTTTTACTAAATTTTTGTATCGTTTCCTCAAAACATTTATCAAAATTAAAAACATTCTCATTAAGATCTTTGGTTTCGTCAAATCTTAACATGGCATTGAGTTCTCTGTTAAATACTGCCGTATTGTATCTTAAAATTTCAATTTTCCTTTGACAATCTTTTTTGTTCATACTGCTAACTTCTATCGCAATTTCAATTATTTCATGATCTGATATCTTTGCTTTTTTACTATTTTGTGTTGTAATTTTTTTACTATTCGTAATTACATAATCAATCAAATTTCTTGTTTTCCGTTACTCTAGTATAAGACTCTACAATTTGTTTCAATGCATTATCATTTAAAAGTCTCTCGAGTTGTTGTTTATAGAAACTGTCTTTTGACCAATCTATATTAATCCTGTTATTAGAGTATCACAGTTCAGCTCACAAACTTCCTCAACTACTTCTCCAAATATATCACAGAAGTCAGACATACTACTACTAGGTGATTTATATACCGCTACAATTGTCATGTTAGTCCCTTTACATTTAGCTGTACAGCCTAAAATCCAATATTTAGAGTCCTCACATTTCTCAAATTGTTTGTTTATTGTCCACTCATTTTTATAGTAAATGACTACACCTCCTGTTCGACTAGAGTTAGATAAACACGCAACTTTATTATAATTTTTCAATGCTACTTCCTGCTCACCAACATCCTCAGTTAAATGTGTCTCTGACAAAATAATAAACTCTGGTTTTTCCGTTTCCGCCAGTATCTCCAGCTGACTAAAGTTATTAATAAGTCCCTGTATATTTGTATAAAGCACTTTAATTTTCTTTGGTTGTTATTCTGTTAACCCTATTTTCCTTCTTCTATTATTTAATTTGTTTTGATATACTGGACACTGCTTATCATTAGTTAAATGATTCTCATCTAGACCCATATTCAACTTTTCATTCATACGCCTACAGTTTATACACTTTGATACTAATTCATTCTTACATTCCTTACTTTGGTGGTTTCCAAGGCAATTTATACATACTTCCTCGTTTTTACAATCTTTCGCCAGATGATTATAACCTTTGCACCTATAACATCTGATCACCTCCGTTCCATCAAAAACATCTCTCCCACCCTAAATTTACTTTCTGAGCCTCGATCAATTTTGTATATGTTTCTCCGTCTGTTGCAAGTTTTATTGTATGCATTACTCTATTATTCCTTCTATATTCAAATGTTTTTATTATCTTAATCTCGGTGCCACTCAAAAAAGTATTCTGTTTTCTCAATTTCTCAATTAACACTTCTTCAGAATATTTAAATGATATGTCAGTTATGTTTATCTTCATATCCTTGGGTTTTGCTACCTTCACTATATATTCTTCACTCATTTCATTTTGAATAGCATTCTTGATTTTTTCTCGTTCCACATCATTATCGGTTTGTATTACCACAGTACCATTTTTTCTACTTTCAATGTTTGTTATCTTTAAGTTGGCTGGATCCACTTTTTTATTCAGATCCTCTCTTGTTTTTTCACCACCTTGTTTTTCTTTTGGCTTTACTATCACAGGCCTTTGTTTACTCAGATCTTGCAACATTGTTGTTTTCTTTACAGCATCCGAATAAGAAATTTTTGTTTGCTTAACACCTGTTTCATTAATCACTTTCTTTATGTCATTGCACATTTTGCTATTGTTTTCTTCTATTTGGTTACACATTTCCTTGTTCTTATTTTCTACTTCTTTTAGTTGGCCACATATCTTTTGCATCTCTTGCACATTATTTTCACATGCATTTTGTATTTTATCTATTTTTTTTTTATTCTTTCTTCATAACGGCTTTCAACTGCTTTTAATAATTGTTTAATTTCTCTTTCGTTTTGTTTAAGAGATATATTAAGATCATTTTTGCATTCTATTATGTACTGCTTATTTATCTTCACATCATCTTGAATTTCTTTTAACGCCATGTCAACATTATATATTAGCTGCATACAATCATCACAAACAAAACGCACAAAATTATTTTTAGCCAAAACTCCAGCTGAATAATTGTCTATTCCGGCACACTTGCTGGTGCTGTGATACACCTTTTTACACACTCCTTCGCAGCAAATTCCAGTTTCACCACGTATTGCAGATTTGCAACTGCTGCATTCAGCCATTATGGCGGCTTCACTTTTATATATATATATATATATGAAGGTACCAAACTTTTGTTTATTTATATTTTATTTCAAACAATGTTATTGGACTATTTTTTATTGGCTGCCTGTTAAGGAAATAATCCTTTTTAATTTGCAATAGTTTTTTTCTATTAAAAAACACTCTTGATATTTTTTATAATTAATTTAATATTTATCATCAAATAAGCGTCCGATCACTCTCCTCTCTCTTTGTGATGAGATCAAAATTGTTGATGATTTACCGCCAAATTACTTGGTGGATTCAAAGCTTTTGACCTTTGTGGAGTCTAGTAGTTCGAAGACACTGGGTATAAATGGAAATTTCCTGAGCGTGTATAGCTGTAAATGATTTAGTTGCTATTCATCATGAGCAACTTTCGCCCACTGCCTGGAAGCTAGGTCGGGTCGTGAAAACGTATCCAGGTACTGATGATCATGTTCGCGTCGCCGACGTTCGAACACAAAATGGGATTGTTAGACGACCAATCACAAAACTGGTCATTTTGACCACCTAATTTTATCGCATTTACTAAACTTCATTCTTTCCTAGTAATATGGACGCTTTACCCATTTTTTCGGAAGCTGTATTGCTGGAGGAATACGAAGAGGCGATGGAGGTATCGGGCCCATCATTGGAGGCACCGCTGTCTGAAGGGGTTTTTGCGGTCATTCCCAAGGCGGATGGTCCTGCCACTTCGACGAATACCATCGAAGTCGCCAGCAAACGCCAGCCCATTGACAACTCCGACTCGTCGACGTCGCCGAAAGTCGTCGAAAAGGTTGATGCCAAGCAATGCAAACTTTGCAAGAAACCGCATCCCTTACGAGGGTGCCTTCGCTTCAAACGCTTGGCCCATGACAAAAAATTGCGGCATATCCTTACCTTTGGTTACTGCTCGCGCTGTTTGTCAGAACACCACACAAGGAAAGATTGTCCTAGCACTCGGAAGTGTAATAGATGTCAGGGTGAACATAACACTCTGCTGCATTCTCCGTGTGCGAAAGACAAAAAATCCTCCACCATCAAATCGAAGCCAGTGCCTGCGTCTTCACGGCCGCTCACAAGCTCGTCGGCTGGGCCTATGCTGCCTCTTCGCCACATGATAGCGTTCTCACCAACATTTCAGGTGAAATTGCGCATGGGGAATAAAAAGAATAAAATTGCGGGGAGTCATTGACCTTTGCTGCAGCCACAGCTATATTTGCCAACATTTGGTGCAGCGGTTAATGATTCCTGTTGCAGATTCATATTGTCGTGTGAATATTGAATCGATTTATGACCCATTAAAGCGGATTTCATTAACCGCTAAAGTTTCTGCGATGCGTGGTGTGAAAACGCCCGTCGAATTGGATCGCCAACAATTGGAAATCAATTTGCTGATTTCAAGTTGGCGGATCCCACATTTTACCACTCCGGTCAGGTGGCACTGGTTATGGGGCCAGAAGTAGTTGCCCAAGTATTTACAGGCCAATCAACGACGAGTCCGGGTTGTCTGATGGCTCAACACACGATATTTGGGTGGGTCATTTCTGGCCAATCCCCGTTTTAATATCGTTCTTTAACACAGTTCATGGATCTGATCAAAACCATCCCGCACGGGTTCAGTTTATGGGTCTGTGCTAAAAAACCATATTCAGTTTATGGATCTGCTGAAAACCATGCATGTAACTATGTTCCTGCAAGGTGGCCGTTGATGCATGTAACTATGTTCCTGCAAGGTGGCCGGCAATGTTTAAGCTGAATTTTACGTTTGATATCTTTGTTTATATTATTAACTTATTAGTTTTCAGTCTATGTATTTTATTGGAATTCTCTGTTGGGATCCAAATATTATTCCTTTGTTATCAACATTGTTTGGCTGGAATATTTTCTTGGATTCGAACGAGTAAACCGCTAACGGGTAGGTTAAACATTGTCTTCGTCATCTTCAATTTTTACTAGTTATAGCACTTGCTTTGTGATCTTTTTCGGAACCACATATCGCTATTCAAGGTAACAAAGAATTGAAAAAAATAAAGGAACTCATCACAAATTTTAATTAAAATACTGTGGTTTTATTTTATTTCATAAATTTTATACCACACACGCAAACAGATTGTTTATTTTTGTAGTGTAGCCTAAATAAATAGTAGCATAATCACATCGGTAATAGATATGAAAAAGACATAGAAACATTATCTAAGTAAACCAATAATAATTGTTGTTTATGTTAAGATAAGAAATTTACATGGACAAGAAAATACATGTTGTATGTGTGTATTAGAATGTAGCTAGCGATAAGTTTTTTGTATAGAAGACAAAATATTATTATAATAAAGTGAGTTCCAAGTCTAAAGTGAAACAGACTAGCTGTCCATTGTGTCGTTCCTCTAACTAAACAAAACGGAAATATTTTCAAAATTTGAGTTAGGTTGTAAGGGATTGTACGTTAACCTATTTACAAATTCTGTCAATTTGGTTTTGCAACAACGGAGAAAAATAAATTTCTGTAAGTAGCCATTATTTTACATACATAGAGAAGAAAACCTTTAAGTCCGACCGGAGTCGTCCAATACCGAAAATCCTTACTCAGCGAAGCCATTGTTCGACATACAGAAAAACCTTTTGTATGATACCAGTATTGTTACAATAAATCAAACATTTACTTAAGAGAATGCTTGGGAATTTTTAAAATTATATAGGCCCGTAACTCCGAAATCATGCTTTCCGTAGATTTTTTAATTCTACATTTTCTTAGAATTAATTTTTGTAAAATAAAAGAAATATTTGTTTAAATCGGACGAGCGTGGGTAAAATTAATTCGTTCCTTAGGTTGGAATTTCTTCTATTCATTTTAAAATAATGAAAAATACTGATATATACACCCGTTTTTGAATTAACAGTATTTTTGTAGTCAGTATAACAAATTGAGATTTTAGTCTTTCCGAATATGTATAATATTGGAGGATTATATACTACCTCAGACATGTTCAAACTTTAAAACCCTATAGTTCCAAACTAAGAGCGTCCGCTTTAACAAATTCATGTAACATGATATTTTTGGGCCCCTTTTATGAGAAATAGGGCGAATTAACGTAACCTAAATTTGTTCCTAAATTAACTTACACGTATGTCAGCTTGCGGAGCTTTATCTAATTTTTTGCGAAATTCTGGATCGGTCTCCAATACTTCAACAACTTCCTTTAAATAACGTTCATATTCCAAAGCACTTTCAACATCTGGTGACTGGGGAGTGTTTGCTTCTTCTTTTTCATCTTTTTTTTTTTTTGTTACTGGTAGCGCAAGAATCAAATATATGCAACTCCAAATAAGGAGTATTGTTATGCATAAATTCATAAGGATTTAATCGAATGTTTACTAAATTTTTTAATGCGTTAATTAACTCGGGTAGAATAATGTCATAAAGCTAGTTTTTCTTTGATAACGTTTAGAATATTAACAACAGTGGGTATATATAACCAAGGTATATCTGTAGATATGTATATATAATTTTATACACTTGATGTACATAGATATACTTAGTCGAAATTGCATAGGGAGCCAACGTTAATGATATACCATCTGCTCCAAGATTCAGAGACAACGAAACGCCTGTATATCATTGTAACATGGCATCAACATGAAATTTCATTACTTTGATGTATATCTATCACACCCTTATTAGTATCCTTTTTCGATTTAATATTCCAACAAACATATGCAACAAAACACAGTATTAATGTTAAAAATTCAATTGTATTATTATGCAAAAAAACACAAAATATACACAGAATATCCAAAAGTGACAGCTCAATTTGGCCCAAGACAAAACGCAGGTGAAGAAAACAAGATGCCACATTTTTTGGATTTAACAAGATTTTTTGTATGTATGTCATATAAACAGATTAACAGCTGATATATATAGTTTTAACAAGATTTTTTGTTTTGTTTACAATTTCGAGAGAGAATACGCAAGCACGTGCGTTCATGGGAGCATATATGCCATGTATTTATGGGGGTTGTTTTAACTATTTGCTTGTAGCTTAAAAACCACACGTTTGCGGCTAACGCCACTACCTGCAATCGAAAGCTTACAAAAATGCGCTTCGATTGCAATAATTATCATACATTTCCGTGCCTCGTGGAAGAATTTGTGGGTGCAACAAGATTTGCAAAAGTTGAAGAATACAAAAATATTTATTTTTCGAGAGAGGATACGCAAGTATGTGTTATTATAAGAGTATATATGCTATGTATTCATGGGGGTTATTTTAACTATTTGCTTATAGCTTAAAAACTACACGTTTGCGGTTAACGCCACTACCTGCAATCGAAAGCTTACAAAAATGCGCTTCGATTGCAATAATTATCATACATTTCCGTGCCTCGTGGAAGAATTTGTGGGTGCAACAAGATTTGCAAAAGTTGAAGAATACAAAAATATATATTTTTTTGTCGAGAGAGGATACGCAAGTATGTGTTATTATAAAAGTATATACGCTATGTATTCATGGGGGTTATTTTAAATATTTGCTTATAGCTTAAAAACTACACGTTTGCGGCTAACGCCACTACCTGCAATCGAAAGCTTACAAAAATGCGCTTCGATTGCAATAATTATCATACATTTCCGTGCCTCGTGGAAGAATTTGTGGGTGCAACAAGATTTGCAAAAGTTGAAGAATACAAAAACGTGTAGTTTTTAAGCTATAAGCAAATATTTAAAATAACCCCCATGAATACATACCATATATACTCCCATAAACGCACGTGCTTGCGTATCCTCTCTCGAAATTGTAAACAAAACAAAAAATCTTGATAAAATCAGCTGTTAATCTGTTTCTCATACATACATACAAAAAAATCTTGTTTTCTTAGAATCCAAATCTTGTTTTCTTCACGGCGATCAAGACAAATTCATACGAATATGAATTCGCCTTGATTTGGCCGGAGGTACATCAATATAAAGTAGACTCGCGGCGAAAGCGAATTTATATAGTTCTTCCCCTACAAGAAATGAATGATTGAAACTAATACACATACAACATTTTAACTAACACACTTGAATATATGACTGACAATTGTTGAATTTTTGACAATACTTTCAGTTTAATTTTAGTTTTTAATTCGTAATTGTATATTTTATGTCTGTGCAAAATATGGTGCAAATCAAAAGAGAAATCAATTTCATATGTATGAATAGGACAAGTAACTATATTGTTTAAAAGTTACAAATAAAAATTGTAATAATAAGAACATGTTTTATAGGTAATTGTGATTCTAAAGATATTTTCCGTGCAGAGGAAATATTCATCAATGAACAATGAGCAAACAAATTACGGAATAACTCTTGCTGTGGAAAACTGAGAAGTTGTTACACAGAGAACCCAGAAATGAAGGTAAACTTAGATAATATAAGTATATTCTAGGGAAATCTCATTGGTTTAATATTTATTGTTTGTTTCATTTTAGACACTTTCATCCTTTTACACAATGCGTTTAAGTCAAGAAGTAGCTGTTAAGTGTTGTTTTTACTTTTTAAAATCTTTTATTTGTAAATATGCTTTTATTGTAAATATTTAATATTAAATTTTGAATTAAATTTTATAATTGTTTTTTTATTTGCACTGAAGAATATAAACAAAACATAATAGAATTGTCAGTTTTGAGTAGTCATTTGATTCTTCAGTACTGAGCAATCAACTGATGAGACATATGTGTATACAAAAAAGCACTAGAGTGAGCAGGTGAGCAATATTTTCTAATGGCGGCAGAATTAATAAGTACGACAGAGATGCAAGCTCACATGTATACAATTGTATACATCAGTTTTTTCATATTGCTCTTAAGAAAATGATAGCAAGTTTTGTATGGGCAATGAGGTATTAAGCCCACAGCACTATCAACAAATGACTAGTCAAATGTTCGGTAGTGTTCTTGTAGGGTCCAGGACCAAGGTATATCAATATAAGGTAGACTCGCGGCGAAAGCGAATTAATATGGATCTTCCAGGACTGTCAAACAGCTTCGTAGGTCAAATTAGTATTTTGACATTTGTGAATGAATTGCATAGAGTTGCTTATATTTTATCACATCAGCACGTGCTGATTATTAATTTTTATTTTAAATAAGGTAAATCGAAACAAGAAGATAGCTTTATTTAGTGCAACATACACAGTGCCTTTGTTCAAGTGGGCGTTGAATAATCTAAAGCATAGGCTTATTCTGTGACCCAATCACTTTTATTCTTCTAGTCACAAGGAAAGAAGAAGACTAGTAAATATACTTTGACAGTCGAAGATGATCAGAGCAAAGTAGCGAAAAGTTCTTAAACAGCTGTCGAGGCTACCTGTTATGAATTTGCCTTGGAGAAAACAAGAATTTTTGCTTTGTTTACAAACAGTGTACGTGTGCGCACATTTTTCTCTTTTGTTGAGAGTGTATGTGTTAGAATTTGTTTTGATAGTACATGAGTGCGAAGCGCTAGCTATATACTTGGAGTATTTTTAAATACTTTCAAGTAACTCCAAAACTAAGCTGGGTATGCATATGGCGCTACCCTCATTCAAAAGGTAGCTAAATTACGCGTCGTTATCAATAATTGCAATATTTGAAAGTGCTTTGTGAAAACAGTTATAAGTCCAACAAGATTTGCATTAGTGTAAAAATATATTAACTATACGGGAGAAGTACAACCATATAGTCTACGAAACTCCGAAAACTTCAGGCTGCAGAGAAAAACATCAATAGCGATGCAAATATCACTATTTTACAAAGGAATAAATTACATAATAGAATGCCAGAATACATAAAAATAAACGAAATTATTATACATTTGAGAGAGAATGTGCACAATTTGTAAAAAATAACTTCATATAATGGAAACTGTAAAATTGAAAATGGATATTGGTGATCAGATGTTATCAAGGCAAAATTATTGAACTGTCAAAGTGTTCTTCTGGTTTTTCGTTTTTGTGTGCGGCCATTGTTTTTTCCAAAGCATTTCATTTGACAATAAATTCAATAAATTTTACACAGAGTTGCATAAATATGAATTCGCCTTGATAATAATGGTGCCTATCCACCTGACTTAAGTTACATTGTTTCAGCCCGTAAGTGGGGAAGACTACATCTTTCCTTACTTATCGGGTACTTTGACGCACCAGCTGATGTACAACTGCTTGAAGGTCAATATTTTAACCCCTATTTCGCAGGTGGTGCAATTGGTATGGCCCAAGTGCTGTACAATGAGGTTAGCAATATATCATAATAAACCAATATTGTAGTTACCATTTCATTTGTCTTACGGTTATTGAATATCAAGATGGCACCCCACCTACTCAAAGTCAATTGGCCAAGGATGTAGCTGCTTTTCTTAAATGGACCTCAGAACGAGAACATGATGTTCACAAGAATATGATTAATAAAGTTATACGTATCATGACATTCTTGACCATCATTTCTTATTACATTAAGAGACACAAGTGGTCTTCATTGAAATCAAGAATGATCTTCTACGTGCCCAAGAAAGATTCGAAGCTAAATTATTTATAAAATAATAAAAACGCCACACATTTCTATTTACAAACAAAAGATTATGCAATTAAGCTCACTTTATAGAAGAACTAGAGCCACTATAATCTACTGATAGTGATTAAAAAATAAATATGTTATTAGAAATATGTTTAAACTAAGAGCTAAATTTAAAACTAAGGAAAAGTCAAAGAAAATAAAAATTACTGTTACGAGTAATTTAAATAACCAAAACAAACTGAAGTTATCCCTTAAGGAAAAGTGTCTCATTCAACAACCCCTGCAGAATTAATATTTTTATGCAAATACTTTTACACAAACACTTCTATTCTTCTAGTCAGAAAATAAAAATTTTCTTCAAGGAAAGAAATATAATATAAATATACTTTGACAGTCGAAGATGATCAGAGCACAGTAGCAAAAAATTCTTAAAACAGCTGTCGAGGCTACGTGTTATGAATTTGCCTTGGTTAAAATATAAAAATGTGGCATCTTGTTTTCTTCACTTACGTTATTTTCCACCATATATCAAACAAAAATTCTGCTTGTCATTCTAATGCACTAGTAGAAAAAGTTGTCTGCATTAATCTTATAAAATATTACTTAAAAATAAAAATGCAATTGGAACTTTCAAGAGACGTGCCTAAATCCGGTTTCAATTTCAACAATTGCAAGAGGTAAGTCAATCCAATGGTTCGAATTTTGAAAACCTTGTAGTAAATTTGCAGGAATGCTGAGCTTATGAAGAACGGTTTCCATCCTCCCAAAACTGTTAAAACAGGTACCACTATTGCTGGTATTATATTCAAGGATGGAGTAATATTAGGTGCTGACACACGCGCTACGGAAGGCCCTATAGTGTCAGATAAAAACTGTTCTAAAATTCATTATTTAGCCAAAAACATGTAGTAAGTAGTAGTAAAGTACACACTTTCAAAATTGAAAAATATGTTTTCTTGAAAAGCTGCTGTGGTGCTGGTACTGCTGCTGATACAGAAATGACAACTGATATGATTGCTTCACAATTAGAATTGCATCGTCTTAACACAGGACGCCAGGCGCCTGTAGTGGCGGCAAATACGTTATTGAAACAGATGTTGTTCCGTTACCAAGGCCACATAAGTGCTGCTCTGGTGCTGGGTGGTGTCGACAAAACTGGATCTTATATATATTCTATACATCCCCATGGATCGACTGACAAGTTGCCATACGTTACTATGGGTTCTGGAAGCTTGGCTGCAATGTCTGTTTTTGAAGCTCGCTGGAAGCCGGGCATGACTGAAGAAGAGGGGAAAAAGTTGGTGCGTGATGCAATAGCCGCTGGTGTATTTAATGATTTAGGTTCCGGCTCTAACATTGATTTGTGCGTTATTCGTAAGGATTCCACAGAATATTTGCGCAATTATGAGTTGGCTAACAAAAAGGGGGAGAGGCAGGCAAGCTTTTGATGAATTGAATTATTTTCATAATATTGTATTTTAATTATGAATTTTTACAGCTTAATTACGAATTTAAACTTGGAACAACTGCTGTGTTGGACACAAAAATTAAGCAATTTGAAATTACAGAAGACATCTATTTTGTCCCAATGGAAACAGCTTAATACAATACTTATATGTAATTATATACATATATATATATATATATATATATATATATATATATATATATATATAATTAATATATATATATATATATATAATTAATATATGTATATATATATATATATATATAATATATATATATATATATATATATATATATATATTATATATATATATATATATATATATATATATATATATATTTATCTTCGCAGTAATACAAATAAATGCGTGGCTGTAACAAAAAGAGTTTATTTTATCATACTTTTTAACAGTAGTATAGAAAATATACGAAAAGCAAATAATGAAATGCCTCTACAAATTCTCTAGCGTAACCTCGGAATTTTAATAACATTTAAAATTTATGTTTAACTTCAACTATTAATTAAGCCTAGCATTGTCACTAATTCGATGCTGATTAGCTACATGGCAATCACTAGATTTAAGCAATATATACTTAACTAGAAATTTATGTTGATTCCAATTTTTTGGCCGTGATTTCGCAAGTATGTATTAATATTGAGTTTGATACCAACTCAATAGATAATATAATAACAGTTAAATTTAAAATTGGATTGATAATTTTTTATTTGTTTTTTTCATTCACATAATTGAAATAATTTTATTATACAGTCGCAAAGCTGCTTTGAGTCAGCCAAAATCAAGCCTAGTTGGCCTCTATATTTTGGGTGCAGATAGACTACTGACCGTTTACTCGTAATAGTTAATTTCCGCGCCTCGGATAACTAGATTTGCGCTTTTTCTAAGGCATTTTCCGTTAAGATCTTTGCTACTTGTTATATGAAAGTGTTCCGATGAGATGATAATTTTTCATAAAAGGAAAACAAATCAAGAGTTTAAATTCAAATAGGGAGACAATAATTCTCCCACAATTTTTTTTAAATTAATGTATTTATTAAGGAGAGTTAAAAAAATGGCAATACAATGACAAATAATACATTAATAAGTTCTATTTCTTACAAAATTAACTATTTGTTTCTTAAAATATCTTAAATTTGCTATATTAAATTGAATTAAGATTCTATAGGCTAATTGTTCGAAATTTTAATTTAAATCTCAGAAAGACATGATAAATATTGCAAGGCACAAAGGCAAGTCAACATAAGTTTTTGTTATTCAACTTACACAGCAGAGCAGAACATCTGTTTTCGAAAGACGCAACCCTTTCACCATCAGTGCTCATGTGTATATTGTTTGTCACCACTTACTAGGTGGCTTAGTTGAATTTGATAACAGTTCCTATTTACACAAATTTTATTGTGAAAAAGAATCCGAGAACTGTATCAACCTGATGTTGACATGTTATTGTTATAATACCCGCGCTACCGTTTGATTATTTTTCTTCATGTCCCATTTTTCTGAATTTTTTGTTCCATCATACCTAAGTCAAACTTTTTTAGTTTGAATTTTATACTTAAGTACATGTGAACGTTTATCCAATTTTTTACTATTGGTAGCTCAAGCCATAGCTTAAATTTGTATGTAGTAAGAATTTTAACGAACATTTATATTGCTATATTAAATTGGACTTTCCTTTGTGCCTTGGAATATTTATCATGTCTTTCTGAGATTTAAAAACAAATTTCGAACAATTAGCCTATGAATCTTAATTCCCATTCTACTGTAGGGAGCCTCCACCGATACCATGGAAACCTCTGAGTTGGATTACGTCAAGAACCTAGTTTCTTCAATGTACTTCCTTAAGTCTCTCCAATTAGAGCCCCTAAGAAATTCCATCCCCTGTATAATCTCCTGATTAAATGTTTGTCTTCTGACTTGGCTAAAATCTGGACAGTAGCACAAGTAGTGCTGCAGTGTCTGTTCCTGGCAAGCCCTGCATGTTATATCGCCAACGATACCCATTCGTGCCAGGTGATTCCTTAACTCTGTATGTCCTGTTATTAAATAAACCAATCTCTGTAGTGCTGGCCTACTCAATGTTAGGACCTCCTTTGTCCTACTACCATCTGGGTCCCCCCATAGAATTCTAGTGCTGCCAATCTCTTGTATGCAATTCTATAGCCCATCGCTTCAGTTCGTTCTTAAAAACCTGAAATGGCTTCAGACTATTTAGTGTGATATTCGGCATTAATGCTCCCATCTTTGCTAGCCTATCTGCCTCAACATTTCCAGGCATTTTGTTGCGGGCCACATCAATATCAAACAGGCATCGACATCTGAGGTACTCAGCAAGAAGGCATAGGAAATTGTTTTCTTGTATTTAATAAATTTTTAATAGAATTATAATTAGTTTTTTTGTTATAATAAATCTTGTTATCTTTTTTTGGTTGTCAAGTAGGAAATTGTTCAGTCTCCATATGCTTTGTATTTTTGTTTTTGAGTGAGATCAGGTATGCCAGGAATGTAAGCTTGAATTTAAGTTTTTACGCACATTAAAGTTACAATAATTTAGTAGTGGAGTAATGTGAGTACTGAACTTGGCATACTGCGAGGTTAAGAACAGGGATGTCATTTTCATTGAGTGATGTAGCAGTTAAGCTTAAACAGAAAATGTAGACGGAGCTTACTATTATTTATGAAAACTGGGTAGAATTAATTCGCAATACTGGTAAGAAAAGGGTTAATTACTATGAGGAGATTGGGAGGTTAGACCAGAAATTAGACGACATGTTGGATGCGATATCGAAGATAGAAAGATGAATAATATGGTTAGATTGTTTACGGTGTAAAGACAAATCCAGGAATCCCAAGAATGTGATATAAAAAAAAGATGGAGTAAGCGCGGGAGAATTTGTTTTCGTGGAAAAACAATGTTGTGGGAAATTGGAAATAATTTTAGGTAACACAGGTAGGTAGAACTTTTGTATCCGAGCATTTATAAATATACGCTTGGTCCGAAAGGAAGGCCAGAAAAATAATAAAAAAATAAACCTTTGAGAAAAAGGAAATTTGTGCAGTGAAAAAACAATAAAATAATATTAATAAAATAAAAGGTAGGGAAGTGTAGATTATGTGTGTGGTAGTGATTGTTAATCTAGCGAAATATAACATATTTTGTTTGTATAAAACAGAGCAATATCTTCGCGACCAGGACGTATGTAAAAAGGGGAAGCTTGAGCTGCTTAATCCGTAAACAGGAGAGTACCAGCAAGGATACAGAATTGGAAAAATAAAATAGCCATATTTGGAAAGCCACGGAAGAGAAAAAAAAAACGAACAGGCAAACGCAGAAAAAAAGCAAAAGAAAATAAAGGCAGCCAGGTAACCCATATCTTAATATTATATATGACAGGTCAGAAGGAAAGAGAAAAGTATTGTTTGTTTGAGTGGATATAAGAAAACATGGATAAGTCCTGGTGTGACCAGAAACAAAAAGAGAGATAAAAAAAAATTAAAGACCGAAAGAGAAATTCGTGGTAAAGAAGATAATAAAATTTTTATAATGTTTAATGAAATTATGATCTGGTATTAGAATGTTGAAGATACAGGTGATGGTGGAACGGTAAGGGAAAGGTCATGCGGATTTGTGGGTCATGGAGGTAATAGATGAGTATGAAGGATTCCCATTACATGGTTGGGTGGGCAGAATAAGGAGATTCCATCTCTCCTGTGATGTCTTTGGTGCGGTATGTCTTTTTTTTGGTTTAGTTTAAGTTGTATAGTTAAATTTTTGTTTTGCGTGCGGATACGCGGCTGATGGGAAGAGTTGGAACCGCCTGAGGCCAGAGCCGAGCTAGCTGGAATCCTAATCATGTCAAACGGTCCGTAACAATTTCCTGATGTCCTGGAATCCATATTATCTCTATGCCTCCACAGTGCGTGTATGAGTTAATCTCATCGTTGCACTGTAGTACACAGCGAGATCGAACCACATGATTCCTCAGGGCCTCGATGACCTTCCTACTATCCGAGAATATACGAACCGGTAGTCTGTTATCGATTCCCTTCAACCATTTTATCCCTTCCGCAATAGCGGCGATCTCACTCTGAAATACTGTGCTATGATCCGGCAGGCGGAAATATTCGCGAAAGTTACGACCCATGTCACTGAAACCTCCACCCGATCGGTCACCAATCTTCGACCCGTCCGTGTATAGGTTAGTTATGGGGTTCATTGTACATCCACTCCATACCTTCCGATATTATGGTGGTGCAGTGTGATTGTATATATCTAATAGGGATCCTATCGCACGCAACCGTACGAGCGTTGTTCCCGGGTAAGACGTGTATTATACTCTGGTGTTTGGTTGTGTGTTCCCTCGTCAGCCACTCACCCATCACCAACAATCTCGTAGCAGCCAGAGCTACTTCGTATTTGACATGTATATCAATAGGCAGTATTGATAGAATATTTTCCATCGCCTTAGTTGATGTGGTTCTCATCGCGCCACAGATGCCGATACAGCACTGTCTTTGTATCCTTTCAAGATGTTTGATATTAACCTTCCTCTCCAAGGACGTCCACCATACTAACGAGGCGTACGTCACAATTGGTCTTACCACACTCGTATAGAGCCAGTGTGCCATCTTTGGGCTCATTCCCCATTTGGACCCGATTGCCCTTCTGCAATAGGTCTAGACTCTTTGGGTCTTGATCACCCTACTTTCTATATGGCCCTTCCAGGATAACCTCCAGTCGCGTATCACTCCTAGATATTTGACCTTCTTTTTAATCTGTATCGTATTACCTCGAAAAAACTCTAGTTAGATATAATTTATTTCTATATTTTGCTTCATATGTACACATCCAATATTTTCATTCAGCAACTTATTCGTATAAAAATTTAACTTTCCATGATTTTCTAAAATATAATATAATACCTCCCGTTCGTGTTGAGTTTGAATAAGACACATAATTACGGTGGCCATAGTTTTCAACCCAAAAAAGAGGACATTTAGATATGTAATAAAAATTGTTTTTACTATTTATAGACAATTGCATATATTCTAGGCATGGTCGACTTACTTGCATATATTAATATTTTTTAAACAAAGTATGCCCAGAACTTAAAATATGTCTAGAAATATTACAGTCATTTGAGAAAAAGATTTTAATTTCTGCACAATCCATTTGATGATAATAATTTCTATTGTATGGGTGATTTTCACTTTTATTGTATTGAGAAAATAAAACTTTTAATTTTGGAGTTTAAACAAAAATGTATTAATAATAAAAAAAGAGGACAATAAAGGACATTTCAATTAAAAAAAGGACACTTTAATTTTTGTTTATCTAAGAGGACATCATGTAAAAAAAGAGGACTGTCCTCTTAAAAAAAGGACGAATGGTCACCGTACACATAATGGTTATACTCCTGCAGTTGATATTCCTGTACATATACGTCACTCGTTAAATGAGTTTCAAAAAGTATTATAAATTCCGTTTTTTTCGAAGCAGCAATTATTTCTATTTTATTAAAATTATTGATAAGACCTTGAGAATTTGTATATATGCCATTTATGTGCTTTAATTGTTATATATTAAATCTGATTCTTTTCATCTTTACATTTAACTTAGTTTTATATACCGGACACTCCTTACTAATTGTGCTGTAGTTTTCATCAACCCCCAAATTAAATCTTTCATTTGATCGTACACAATTTATACACCTTAAAATAATATTATTGTTACATTCTATTGGGTTGTGATTTCCGTGGCATTTATAGCATATTTCGTTATTCCTACATTCGCTTGCCTTGTGATTAAAACTATGACACATCATTATATCCGTACCATCATATACTCTGCATTTCTCCCATCCAACATTTATCTTTTGGGCTGATAATTGGGCTATTCACACATCGTGATATTTAGTCATATTGTCATAAAGTCATAATATTTTAGACCAGTTTAAAATATTTGTTGTTGTGCTGCATACAAAAAAGTCATAAAATAATAGCACTCTTTCAGGTATGTCACAGAGGTATGTTTTTGTTTTGTCATAAAATAGCTCTAGAGATCTGAGTCGAACGGCTGAAAATCTTTAGGCGAGACGGCGATAGTATATGTTTGCCGCCGTTACTTATATATGATTCACGACTAAAGACCGCCTAAAAAATTATTCATACGTATTTGTCTGTACATTAAATCACATTTTTATAACATAAAAAAAATTAAAAGAGAACTAAATCGCAAAAATATATACAAGCGAAAAATCTTTCTCGTTTAACTTACGTAGCTGGCAGCCACTGAACGTTTTTCCGTATGACGCCGCAAAAAAATGTATTCAGCTCTGTTACGTATTGACACTAGTGACTATATGAATACAACCAAGTTTGTCGTTAACTATTGTTCTCTCAGAATTGTATACTACGCATTCTTTTCTAACCAACGAAACTGATGAGTCATGTAATTTTTTATAAAAACATTTTTTTATTGAATAAAGTAATAACTTTGGCGAATTGAAATAAAAAGTAAAAGAATACAATATTGGTGTCAGAAGTGGGATCTTGCTCTGAAAGATGGATGCAGAACAGTTGAAGGTATTTACGGACTCACTCGCTGGTGCGATTAGGCAAGCAGTGGTAGAGGCAACACAACAATCAGTAGCCGCTCAACATAGTACTTCTAGCTCATCCACCAATGGACGAAAAGTGCCACCATTTTGCGTGGCTGAATATAAATCCACTGATGAAATGACAGTGCAGGATTATTTCAAACGGTTTGACTGGGCACTAGAGTTGAGCAAAATTCAATCGGAAGAATTCGGGACCTACGCACGTGTTCATATGGGGAGCGAATTAAATAACGCATTGAAGAATCTAATTTCACCAAAAGTCCCTCAATCACTGCCCTATGAGGAAATCACCAGCAAAATTATTCATGGGGCGTTTATTAAGAACACGCGTGGATTTGATGCGGTAGAGTCACTGAGAGGCAATATCTGAAAAATAAGCAAGATTGTCGGGTACTCGAACTACATCAGCAAGTGTACTTCCTGTCACATAATCCAAAGATGAGTAAATGGTTGCCAGGCACAATTTCACCAAAAGTCCCTGAATCACTGCCCTATGAGGAAATAAAGAAGACCCTGGTAAACCACTTTGATGTTAAAAAAAACAAATACGCAGAAAGTATTAAATTTCGTAAAGTTCAACAAGAGAAAGATGAAACCGTAGCCAGTTACGTATTACGCTTATGTGAGTATGGGGAATTTTTAAATCGGATGTTGATTGAGCAACTGCTGTATGGTTTAAATTCAAGAATTATATGTGATGAGATAATATCAAAAAAGCCTGAGAATTTTACAGATGCTTTATGGGATTGCCCAAGCAATGGAACTAACTCACCACACAACAGTGGAAATGAAGGACGACTTACAACTTCCAGCACAACAGGAATTGCATAAACTCGGGTACTCACCAGTTCAGCTAAAACTAAACAGGAACCACCCTACAGGCGGACGAAATAATACGAATCAACCATCACGATGCTTTGGCTGTGGAGGTACGCATGTGCCAATGCAAGTTTAAACAGGCTAAATGCTTTAAATGTGGTAAATTGGGCCACATTTCCAAAGTCTGTAAAAGTACTACAGCACAAATAGTGGAGCAAAGTGACGAGTATGAAGAAACTGGTGACGCAATACAAAGGTTGAATCAAGTAATGCATATAAACACGATTAAAACAACTGATAAAAAGATAATATCAGCCACAGGCTTATACCAAAAGGTCGACTACTCCGAGTGGGCGTCCACGACACATGTCGTGACAAAGAAAAATGGTAGTATTAGGATTACAGGTAATTATAAGTCGACAGTTAACCCCCGTATTATAGTCGACGAATACCCAATACCCAAAGTCGAAGACTTGCTTAATAAAATGAAGCACTCAACTATATTTTGTCATTTGGATATTACCGACGCTTATTCACATCTGCCTATTGATGATGAATTTGCACACATTCTAACCCTGAACATTCCAACGCATGGTCTCATCCGGCCTACTAGAGCCGTATACGGGGCAGCGAACATACCGGCAGTGTGGCAAAGACGAATGGAGGTCGTATTAAATTATATACCGAATGTAATGAGTTTTTTCGATGACATACTTGTCTATGCAGAGTCGTTTGATGATATGATTTCTTCTCTCAGACTGGTTTTAAAACAATTAATGAGTCAAGGTATTCGTTTAAACCGCTCAAAATGTGTTTTTGCTACACCGTCAGTAGAATTCTTGGGGCACCGAATAGATAAACATGGGATACATAAGTCTGATCAACACGTCGAAGCTGTCAAAAACGCACCAAAACCATCGACGCCAGAGGAATTGCAATTACTATTAGGAAACGCGACTTACTATAACGCATTCATACCCAACTTAGCCACAAGAGCCAGACCACTAAGAAATATGCTACTGGAAAAAAATTTCAAATGGACTGAAGATGGCGAAATAGCATACAACGATATCAAATCAGCTCTTATTTCCCCACAAGTTTTGACAACATACAACCCTAACTTACCTTTGATTTTGGCAACTGATGCAAGCAAATGTGGCCTCGGAGCAGTCTTGTCGCATAAAATGCCTGACGGTGTAGAACGACCCATCGCATACGCGAGCAGAGCGTTAAGTAAAACGGAAATTAGCTATCCGCAAATGGATAAAGAGGCACTGGCCATTGTATGGGCGGCGAAAAAGTTTTTTAAATACCTGTATGCAAGACACTTCACACTCATAACAGATCATGAACCGCTTGCCCAAATTGTACACCCGGCAAAGTCCTTGCCAATACTGTGCATTAGCCGGATGTCAAATTACGCTGATTTTTTAAGTAATTTTAACTACGATGTGGTGTACAAGCCGACTGGACAACATGCAAACGCAGATTTTTGTTCCCGCATGATGAACGAAAGAGTGATGTTAGTAAACATGGTGCCCTCCAAAGAATACGATGAATTTGACGAATTTATTGTGCGCCAAATCGGTCAGCTGCCATTAAGAACAGAAACGATAGCGCGCGCAACGGTAAAAGATGAACTCTTAGGAAAGATTATAAAACTTTTAGAAATGGGCAAAGATTTAAAAAAGGCTGGCTATTCAGCACCAGAACAAAATTACAAGCTAACGGCAGGCTGTTTAACCTATGATCACAGAGTAGTCATACCGACGACCCTTAGAAAAAAAGTAATTGAGGATTTGCACGCTGCGCATTTAGGAATCGTTAAAATGAAAGGCCTGGCTCGTTCCTTTGTTTATTGGCGGGGAATAGACAAAGATATTGAAGATTGTGCCAAAGCGTGTAATGACTGTGCGATGCAGGCCAGTGTACTACCTAAAGATACCGAACACCACTGGACCTACCCTACGGCGCCGTGGGAACGAATCCATATTGATTACGCTGGTCCATTTTTAGGACTTATGTTTTTAGTCGTTACTGACGCATATAGCAAATGGATCGAAGTTAAGATCACAACATCTACTACAGCAACAGCTACAATTTATCTGTTGGACGAACTCTTTGCGGCATATGGCGTGCCCACTACAGTCGTATCGGACAACGCTACCAATTTTTCTTCTGCTGAATTTAGAGATTTTTTACAAAAAGTTGGTGTTAAGTACCACAAACAATCAGCCCCGTACCATCCGGCTACAAACGGCCAAGCAGAGAGAAGTGTGCAAACTATTAAAATATCTCTTAAAGCAATGCGTTCTACAAAGGCGACAGCCCAGAAGGATCTTAATGAATTTTTGCGTCAGTATCGAAACGCACCCCATGCTACCACAGGAGAAGCACCAGCAAAATTATTCATGGGGCGTTTATTAAGAACACGCCTGGATTTGATGCGGCCAGAGGAAATTGCTAGTAGAGTCACTGAGAGGCAATATCTGAAAAATAAGCAAGATTATCGGGTACTCGAACTACATCAGCAAGTGTACTTCCTGTCACATAATCCAAAGATGAGTAAATGGTTGCCAGGCACAATTTCATCACGATTGGGCAACCTTCACTATTTGATCGAATATCAAGGAAAACATATTAAGAGGCATGTCGACCAAATTCGCAGTACAGTAGTTAATAGGGCAGAAAATCATCCTGAGTTGTATACAAGAAGTTATATGCACTCAGACCCTAAAAACCATGACGGCGGATACATCCAAAGTCCACAGAAACACAAAGTCCCATTCGGAAACCAACAAATGGAAACAACACATATCCCGGAAGGGGTAAACGAACCGGTTGAAAACGAACACACGTACGGTCCACCATTAGCTGAATCGAGCCACATGACCATATTACCCGACAGTCCAGATCCCCTCGCCACCACTCAATGTCACAGAAATTTATCACCACCGTCTGCAACAAAAGGGAGTGCAACCCCACCATGTGGCACGGGTACATTGCCACAAGCAGATGCAATAGTACCGCAAAACACGGTCGCACAACAGCCGCAACTAAGACGAACTAATAGACCAAGACGACCCAGGCTGGCCTATTCACCGTAATCAGGATGCGAAGGAAGAATTGTTACGTATTGACACTAGTGACTACTATATGAATACAACCAAGCTTGTCGTTAACTATTGTTCTCTCAGAATTGTATACTACGCATTTTTCTAACCAACGAAACTGATGAGTCATGTAATTTTTTATAAAAACATTTTTTTATTGAATAAAGTAATAACTTTGGCGAATTGAAATAAAAAGTAAAAGAATACAATAAGCTCATATCAAAGTAGCAGCTGTTTTAGTTTATACATATAAATTCATTTAGATATTCCTGTGCACCAGAAGACAAATTTAACAATTTTAAATAGAAATGAAGTTTTTCTCATATTCAAACAACTTTATTACAATTGCCTTAATTTTTTTTGCTTTGATAACATCTAATTACAAATGTGTTGTTTTCTTATCAGTTGATCGATGTTTGAAATAGCGCACTAAGTTATGACGGGTTGTTCACACTAGTCATATTTTTAGTGCTATTATGTTACAACTTTATGACTACAGTGTGAATACCCCAAATATGTTGGAATACGAATCTTTATCAATCAATATTTTCACATTATGTACTGTTTTTTAAAAAATCATTTTGTTTCCTAATGTTTTCAATTATTTCATTGCCATCATATTTGAAAGCAGGGTTCCAAATATTCATTCATTTATCACTCATATTCGTGAACAATAATTTATATTTTTTTGTAGTGTGTTCTATTCGTGTATGACAAAACACGAATATTTTGCTTTATTCGTTCTTGTATGAGAGTACTTGAATTGTATTTTTATTTATATACATGAATGTAAATATAAGCAAGAATTTCTGTTCATACACATCAGAGAACTTCACTTGTTGATTAAAAAACCGTTCAACAATAACAAAGGCACAAAAAACTTGTCTTTTATTTGCAAATGATCAAACTTGCCCGCACACTCTCTTTTGTTATTGATTTTAAATCAACCGAACATATGCATCTTTGCTGGTTCTGATGCTAAACACATCGGCTTACTCACAACAATAATCTTTTTTAAGCTAGGAATAAAAACATTAATCAAACTTGCTCAAGCTTTTATATGCGTTGTTCATTATAAGGCAATCGAACCACATGCAAGTTGAACACTTGCTTATTTTCATCATAGGTCGAATCAAACTTGTCAACTTGTGTACTTGTCTATTCCGCTCAACGCTCAAAAATTTGATCAACATTAAAGTACATAAAGCAAGAAATCATTGTGTATGAATTTGTTCATTCCTATCAACAAAGGCACGCTTGTTTTTTTATTTTAATTTACAGTGGTTTATGATGTCCATTCGCGTTGTTTATGACAAAATAGGAAATTTTTTTAAGAAAATATTTTTATTTGCAGTTCGATATTGCAAATAATATATATTATTATATTTGTTTATTTTTATTTGTTCTCCTTTACAGTGGTGTTTTTTGTGTTATTTAATTTGTATATCTTATTAAGCTAAAATGGAGAAGCACAAATTTTCTGCAGCATAAGTAGCCCTCCAGTACTTATTCGTTTTCATTAATTATTTCACTTAATATGGACCGTATTATATTTTTTCCCTTACGCCGAGGCGACAAGGTGTAATCTTTCTTGGAAATTTGACTTAAAAAAATTTTTTTCCCTTTTGTCATATTTGCATGTGTATTTCGGCGTATGTAATTCAACTAAATTTGTTCTCTTAATCGGACACATGTTTAACAATAAAAAACAAACAAATGATCAAACTTGTGCACACATTCTCATTTGTTTCAAATTTGTAAAGAAAACAGTCCCATAAACCACCGTGCATTTGCCCATGTGTATTCCCTTTAACTTTGTTTTTGATGAACAAATTCAAATAAATACTAAACCTGTACCTCCACTCATGTATCAGTGTTGAATTGGTTATGTTGTTTGCATTGTTCGTATATCATATTGCTCAAGTCACACAGACGGTCGGTTCAAACATGTTGTGTGAATTAATGAGAATAAGAGCGTTTGGACACGATGAATTTACTGCAAGCCCTTCTCTTGCCTGTGCGATCTTGCTCATAAAATGCTTTTGTTAATTTTACTCATAATCAGAATTTGATGTATACATCAGAATGAAATGATTTTTAATCATCATTGAATTTTTCTTTAATCTTTACAATGAACAAAAATTTGCGTGCTGAACAAAATCAAGAAAAATCGTGATTTTGAAGTACTCTGATACACATATGATGAGAGCATTAAATTTAATTTTGCATTACCACTCAAAAAAGAAGAGTAAATTAATTCTATCAAGCTGGATGTACATGAATAACAGAATTTAAGTTGAAAATATTCACGAACAAAAATTTCTACAGCGTTTAATGTACATGAATAACAGAATTTAATTTAAAAATGTTCGCGAATAAAAAACTCTACAGTATTGGAATGTACATGAATAAAAAAAATTTTATTCAATATGTACATGAACATTGAAATGATAGTGTGTTGAATGTAGATGTGTAACAGATTTTGATTAACGTACAGCATTCATATGGAAATAAATAAAATAAGAACACGTGTAATTTGGTATTTTGGTTAAATGTCGAATGCGCTAATTTAGTCGCAGGGTTTAATACATTGAAACGATTCAACGTCCATTGGCAATAGGACATCTTTATAGTATTATATACATATGTATATTAAAATTAATATTACATTTGAAATTTCTTTTACTATAAGTTTCTTAGTAAAATCTTATCATGACCATGGGCAGTGCAACGTACCTTATATTATTATAAATTATTGCTATGACTTTGGCAGGTTTGGGCATCTGGCATATAAATATATTTATATTAAAGTCTAATACAATATATTTTTCGTTCTCTTATTAAATTACGAGTACGAGTATTTTAATAAAAGCAAGTTGCAATTGTACAAATATTGGCAAAGAACACTTCAATTGATGCGAAGAACACTTCAATAGAGTTTTTTTTCGGAAGTTAAAAAATTTAATGTCTTGTTGAATTACATAAATTATTAACTCACTTGTTATTATTAATTGAAATATATTTTAGATTATAAGTATGCGTTTAGAAATTTTTGGAAATTATCATATGCATACACGAAGCTGGCAATGTTTTTAGTGATTGAATTTACTCATATTTTCCACTTAATTATTTCTAAATTTGCACAAAATTTATTAATTTGTTAAAAATTAATAATCCGTGTTGGAGTTTTGTAGTCTCCCATCGGACGCGTCCCCAGGTGGCGGATAGGGGAAGACCGAGTTAGTGCCTCATCTGATACGCTGCACAAGTGGTCAGCTGAGTCATTACCTGGTCTTTGGGTCTGACTCGAACTTGGGGGCCTTCACACACCACTGAACGTTCACAGCGACATTCCTCGCCGACCGAGAGCAATTGCGATCATTCCGGCGGAACCACATGACCCTGCGGAAATCCTGGACATCTTCCGGAGAGGAAACCCAGACCTACCTACCACTGACTGGAGGGTAGTAAAGGTTTTCGAGCCGGTAGGTGCCCCTAGGAAGGCGATCGTGGTCCTGAATAAGGAGACGTTGTCTCCACTCCGGGGTAGACAGGACTTGGTGTACTATGGGTTCATGGGCATCAGGCTCCGTATATACCGGACTGATGACAAACCCGATCCCGAAAACCCCGACCGAATGGAGGGGTCGCAAGGGTCAGCCAAAGCTACCAAAATGGAGCTCATAGTCGACACCGCAGAATCAGTAACTTCCGGATGTTCCCAAACAGACTCATGTCTGATTGGAGACCTCCTGGAGAGACTGGAGTTCGCGGAAGACGAGAACGCGCTTCTGGACCCAAATCCAGGGGACGCGGAAATCGTTGTCAACTATGACCCGGATGTTTAAAATGGCGAAGGTTATCCAAATCAACCTTCACCATTGTAAGGCAGCGTCTGCTGCGTTGACCCTCCGGCTCTCTGAGAGCGGAGAGGATATTGCGCTGATCCAGGAGCCGTGGACATCCAAAGGCAAAATTCTTGGACTCGGCGTAAAGGGCTACAAACTGCTGTATGCCAAAAACTCAGGTAATGATGATAAGAACATTAGATCCTGCATTCTAGCGAAAGCCAACCTGAATATCTTCATTCTATCTAATTATAGTGATGAAGATACGGTGACTGCAGCCTGGGAGACAGGACAAACCTCCGTGTGGTTTGCCTCCTGCTATATGGCCCACGATCATCAGGGCCCACCTCAAACACAAATGAAAGGGGTGAGTGTATCTTTGATTTCATTCTAGAAAATAAACTAGTGGTGTCAAATCAGGGTTCAGAACCAACTTTTATTGTATCGAATAGACAGGAGGTGTTAGATATAACACTTGTTAGTGCACAACATGCCAATTTAATTCGAGATTGGAAGGTTTCCTCTGACTGTTCCTCCTCTGACCATCGCTATCTAACCTTCGCGGTTGGCAACTTAGGTAGTAACATAAGACTGTGCGTCAACAGACGAAGAACAAATTGGGAGGAACAAAGCTGTATCCTCACCAATTATATCGCGCATCCTCCAATCATAGGGGAGGCTGTGGACATTGACAAGGCAGTGGACACACTGACGAATGCGTTCGAGATGGCCACAGGTCTATCCTGTAGGCCATCTGTACAACGTAACAAGCAAAGACCTCCGTGGTGGACTGAGGATATAGCAGTCACCAGGAGAAACTGTCGCAAACTTTTCAACGAGGCAAAGAGAACGGGAAACTGGACACTCTATAAAGCCTCCTTGAATAGATTTAAAAATGAGGTCAGGAACGCAAAGCGTAAGACCTGGAGGAGCTTCTGCACTAGTGTAGAATCTACCTCCGAGACTTGCAGATTGCGTAAGATCCTAGCCAAACAGCCGTCGGTACCCGGCTACATCCACAAAGAAGATGGCAGTTGGACCACAAATGGTATCGAATCGTTAGAGGTTTTTATGGACACCCACTTCCCGGGTTCCCAATCTGATGTGGTACTACCGCAGGTATACCCCACACATAGCCAGCCTTCCGCTTCCATTGACATAGATGCGGAAAGGATATGCTGGGCCATAAATAGTTTCCAACCGTTCAAATCTCCAGGACCGGATGGAATTATACCCGCGGACCTGCAACACAACGCAGCTCTCGTAATTCCATGGCTACTCGCTATATATAAAGCTTGCATCCTTTGGTCATATATTCCAACAAAATGCGTCGTGATCTTCATTCCTAAAGGAGGGAAAACTTCGCACACTGAGGCGAAGGATTTCAGACCCATAAGCCTGACATCCTTCCTTTTGAAAACACTGGAGAGGGTTATTGATGTTCACATAAAAACATCCATAAATCACTCTCTCCTCTCCGCGTCTCAACATGCCTACACCAAAGGTAAATCGACTGAGACTGCCCTTCACTCGCTCGTGGGACATATAGAGAAGTCTCTTGATCACAAGGAGTATACTATGGCCGCCTTCACGGACGACTATTCGGCTTATTGAAAATTTGCTCTCACGCAGAACTATTACTTCCACCCTAGGTACAGCCACCATCACCAGGAGGGACCACAGGAGAACCCCGCAAGGTGGGGTGCTGTCACCCTTATTGTGGAATGTAACGATGAATCTGTTGCTTAGAAGTCTGGAGACCATGGGTATTAAAACTGTTGCATATGCAGATGATGTTGGAGTGGCAATATCAGGTTTCCACTTGGACACTATGTCACGGAGGCTGGAGACAGCTTTTAAAGGGGTTAACGATTGGTGTTTGAGATGCGGTATAGTGCGCACGAAGCCGCGGTAAAATAAAATTAACCAACCAGATGTAGCTTTAAAATCTTAATGCGTATACTACGACATTTATTCTTTATTATACTTCTTTATCACGTGTGGAGACTTAGTGCCATCGTTGTACCACACAGTAGTAGACTGTGATGGCACTACACCTCCCCTGTTTTTTAATTTAAATTATATTTAAGTTGTAACTAAATTACTAATTTAAATGTAAAATTAATTATAATAATTACCAATAAACTAATTTAAATGTACTACTAATAAACTTATTTAAATGTATATTTTCTTCAATAAGTACAAGAAAATTTTGGGTTCTTCTTTTTTTTCCATTTGCTTAATTACACATGAATATACATAGCTATTTGTTTGCTTATAATGACAAAAATTTTTGTTTACTAGTTTAAATAATACAATTTTAAATGTTTCTTTCTTTTTTTTTTTTGAGTTTAGAAAACAACAATTTTGTAATAAAGATCGTTATGTTTATATTTATGTAAATGTTTTTCTTTTTTTTTTTGTGTTGTGTAATGATTTTGAAATATAATTTGTGCGTAATGCTAGAGTTAATGTCGACGTCGTCGACGGCGTCAAATGTCAAAAAAAAAGTTGAATCGTATGAAATTGTATGAGAGCAGTTAATCTCAACGCGTTGCAACGCTGTAAAAGTTCAATCTATTTCAACTTTTTCGGCGTTGAAACGCCGTCAACGCCGTCGACATTAACTCTTTTGTAAATAGAAAGATAAAAAAATTGACGAATTATTTTTGATACTCGAGAATTAAAGATTGTGGTCAATTAATACTGTTAATCATTATATGTCTTTAATCTGTTTTTATGTACTTTTTGATATTTATTTTCTGAAATTTTTAAAATACAGTTACCATATTCATCAATGTCAGTGATTTTAAATGGACCCGTGTATAGGGATTCTAATTTATGCCCTGCGTTATTTTCTAATAAGACCAAATCACTAATTCTCATTACGCTACTTCTCACATTTTCATCACAGTAACTATTTTGCTTTAATTTGGCTTTCTCAATCAATGTTTTTGCTCTAGCTTGTGCAGTTTGAAGTCTGAATTTAATTTCTTTTTCATACGCATCTATATTGTATATAGGTTCTATCGCGTTTGGTTCCAAAAATGAAAATGTTGTTGGCAATTTGCCATAAACTAATTCGAATGGCCAATACCCATGAACACTAGACGGAGTGGTATTGAAACAATACGTAAAATATTTCAACCAGTCATCCCAGTCGACTTTATCTGTTGATAAATAACTTCTAACAAATGCATTGAACGTTCTATGTGATCTTTCCACAGTCCCCAGTGTTTGATGATGGTATGCTGTAGACGTTTCTTGGTTAATTCCACATGTTACTCACTAGCTGATTTTTATACTCGGTACCCTGATCCGTTAAAATTTTTTTTTGGTGGACCATATGTTAAAATTAAATTCTCAAAAATTGCTTTAGCTATGGTTTTCGCATCTTTCGAAGGAACTGGTATGGCAATCAAATATTTAGATAAATCGCACATGACTGTAACAGCATATTCGCTACCATGATTAGACGTTATAAATGGTCCTATTGTGTCGACTATGACCGTATCAAAAGCTTTATTTGGCGTATGAGTTTTTGTCAATGGTTCTACGTGTTTTGGCATGAATTTATTCTTTTGGCAAAGAGAGCAAGATTTAACATGTCTGATGACGTCTTTTGTCATATTCTTCCAGTAGCAATAGTTTCTAAGTTTGGTTAACGTTCTAGTTACACCTGAGTGTCCTTCCGTTAAGGGTTCATTATGATAAAAATTTAATAATTTATCTTTTTCAATTTTATTCTTCACATACCTTATTCTGGGCGTAAGTATAATTGTCAGTGTATCCAAATACTTTTCTGACTCCTCCTTGAATTCTTCGACTGACAAGTTGCTGAACAAGTCGTCGTTTAGCGATATTTGAACTTTTCGGACTTCTGCATTTTTGGCCTCATTTTCCAGCCTTGACAGTAATTGTTTCTGAACGATTTTGCCATTTAAAATGCAGCCGTTAATTTCAAATTTATTCAATGTAATATTGCCCTTTCTCAAAATTGCTCTTGGATGTGTTCTGTTTAATTCAAATTTAAGTAATGGAATTCTTCTTGCTTCTCTAAAATTTGTTATTTCGTACACTTTTGGTTTATATACGATATTTAAATCTTCATTGTCAGTAACTTTGTTATTTGTTCGTTTTGATTTTTGCCTTTTTGCCTCGTTTATAGTTTTGATGGAGTCTATATCAATTCTTGATAGTGCATCTGCACCGCAATTATCAGAGCCTTTGATATGTTGAACTTCAAAATCATACTCTTCTATGTCTAGTCTCATGCGCGTTAATTTAGACGATGGGTTTTTAAGTGAAAAAAGATACGAAAGTGGTTTATGGTCGCTACGGATAACGAATTTTCTACCGTAACCGTAGGGTCTAAAATGATTAATCGCCCAATGAATTGCTGTCAACTCTTGTTCAATGGTAGATTTATGCGATTCTCCTTTTGTAAACGAACGTGAAGCAAAAGCGATAGGCATTTGTTTTCCCTCATATTCTTGACTTAATATAGCACCACAATCAATTTTGCTTGCATCTGTTGTTATGTAAAAAAGTTTGTCAAAATCCGGATATTTCAGTACCTTCGGTTTAAGTAACGCATTTTTTAAATATTGAAATGATTTCTCACACTCCTTTGACCAGATGAATTCGACGTTTTTACGAGTAAGTTTTGTTATATGCAATGCATATTTCGCGAAGTTAGGAACAAATTTTCTATAATAGTTGCAAAATGCAATAAAACGTTTGGTTTCTTCAGGATTTGTTGGTGTTGGAAAATTTTGAATAATCTTAAATTTAGATTCGTCGGGGAGAATACCTTGATTGGTACACCTATGCCCGAGGAAAACGACTTCAGTGCAGAAAAAATTACACTTTTGAGGGTGAAGTTTCAAGTTGTATTTTCTGCACGCCTCGAAAACGTCACGCAAGTTATTGATCATGTGCTTCTCAGAACAGCCTATAACAATTAAATCGTCCATATACAAAAATGCTTGGCCTAGCTTAAGACCTGAAAAAGCTAACGACATCATTCTTTGGAATGAGTTTGGTGCGACTTTTAAGCCATACGGGAGACGCTTAAAACGAAATGAGCCTTGCTGTGGAAAATGATGTTAAATCTCTGGATTCCTCATCCAGTTCAATCTGATGAAATCCTGACATGAGGTCTAAACATGAAAAATATTTTGCACGCCCAAGTTGGTCAAGGATATCATCTATCCTTGGCAATGGATATTTATCGGCTACTAATCTCTTGTTTACTTGGCGAAAATCGAAAACTAAATGCCAGTTTTTACTATTATCTCCAGGAAGTGATTTTTTCGGAACGAGAAGAAGTGGGCTGTTCGGATAACGAAGGTTCAATGATTTCATCTTTTAGTAATTTATTGACTTGCTTATCAATTTCTTCTTTTTGAGATTGCGGAATACGGTAATTCTTGATGTATGTCGGTGTCGGGTCTTTGACGTGAAGTCTTTGCTTATAAAAATTATTGGCTGTGATTTTTTCATGTTCTAATGCAAAAATGTCTGTATATTCTGTACAAAGTTTAACTAGCTTGGGGGAAACAAATTTAGGAAAGTTATTTTCCAACTTGTGAATTACTTCATCATTTCTATATCCATCGGACTGCTGTATTGTAAAAACGTTTTAATTGGTTAAATTTTCAAAACGAATTTGTTTATTTTTAATCGTTGTGTTATTGTTGGTGGTATTTAGGATTTTTATGTACGGATTAGATCCTGAAATTATACAATTTGGTATTAAAATGCCATTTTCTAGCTCTTGATTAGGTATGAAATAGGATTCTTTGTG
This sequence comes from Linnaemya tessellans, assembly GCA_951800035.1. Lineage (NCBI taxonomy): Eukaryota > Metazoa > Arthropoda > Insecta > Diptera > Tachinidae > Linnaemya > Linnaemya tessellans. Next base: position 83,167,742 of record OX637535.1, read on the forward strand.
GTCTAGACCATAAATTTTCCGAAAAGTTTCGCAACGTGAGGGCACAGTAAATTCAGTAGCTGTTTGCAAATCAATGATTGGTATTTGGACATCATAAGGCAATTCCCTAGTACGGATTATTAAAACGCTATTTTCATCGCCATAATTCAAAATACAATTCTTAGATTTTAAAAAGTCAAGACCTATAATACCATCACACGGAATAGGGAAGTTATTGTCAACCACAAATAATTTGTGACCAATTACATGGCCATTAATAAAAATATTACAAAAGATAGAACCAATGCTATTAAAAACTCCTTCACCAACGCCTTTTATAGAAACGATCTGAGTTCTATTTACCTCTGTGCTGTTTCGTACTTGCTCCACTTTAACTAACGAAATATCAGAACCAGTGTCCAGAAGGAAAGTGCTTTTTGAAATGCCCGATAAATTTAGTTTAATATAACTACAAAAATTTAAATTCAAACTGTAAATTGTCTCATATTCAGGGGTGAAACGCTTAGTGTTATTTGTATTTCTACAATCCTGTATGTGTTCGTGAATTTCGGGCCCCCTCCCCTGTGGGGTTCCTATTGGTTTCCCGAATCCTGTTCTATAACGCGTACATTTCTATTACTAGGTCTGAAATTATTAGGCTGTGACCGACGGTTACTATAATTACTGTTGCGGAAATTCTCAGTATTACTGCTAGGGCCTTGGTAATTCCGAGCGTGAAGTGAATTGTTGTTACCACTGCTGCCATTATTATTGAAACTATTTTGGTTTCTGCCTCTAAACCTATTATAATTCGTGCCTCGATATCTATTGTTTGCGTTATTTTGCGTTCTGACGTGAAAAATTTGTTGGCTACTTGTGCTATCGTTTGCTACGCTAGTAAATTTAGCTGTTGCCTCCGAAATATTATCAAATTTTCCTACCTCCATGACCAGGTTAACCTTTTCGTTGTTAGCATTCTTTGCCATAGATTGCACTGCAATTTGGGTCGAGTACTTATTCGCCGTCTGTGGTCCTAAACCGTCTGCCAGATATGCGTTGTTCAGTGCCTTTGCCAACTGTTCCATTTCCTTTGTGTAATCCGTTGTACTTTTGTTCAACTGTTTTGTATTCAAAATTTTGCAAGTGATTGACTCTGCACTCTCACCTTTTATTGACAAACGAAGCTTAGCTATAACATTTTCAATTGTATTTTCCGTACCTAACAATTTCGTTTTTATTAGCTGGATGGCTATCGCCTCATGCGTACCTTTTAACGTGTTCAGCAATGTCAAGGCGTCAACGAATCGTTGCAAATTTTCCACCTTGCCATCGAAATCTGGCAATGCTAACTCTATGAATTTCAATTGGTCTGCCATTATGGGTATACAAGTGTTATCTAGCGTTGCGTTACTATCCCAAGGAAGTTGTTCTTCCTCGCTGCCCTCTTCCAGCTTAAATTCAAAAGATTCGTTCAATTCAGTAGGGATTTTAACCTCAATGTTCAGCCTTGAAAAAATATACTCTAATTTTGACCTAACACCCGAAATGAGTTCCTCTACCTGTTTACTTTCGCCCTTTGCTAATATGTGTCCTAGATTCCTGAAAGTCGTCACAATGTGATTGTGGTGAATTACCATCAAATCCAAGTGCTTGCTCTGTGTCGCCCTGCCGGGTAAATTCGATTTGTTAAGACACTTATAAGACTTGTCGAACAAATTCTTATCCTCTTGTAACTGTAGTACTATTTCCGACCCTGTAAGTTCTTTTCCCTTCGATCCAGGCATCCGAGCGAACAAACTACATCCAATATAAAACCAAACGCGTACGAGAAAAAAAAATCAATGAAATATAATAATAATCCAATTTTTAAATTCGGATATTAAACTTATTAATTGGCAATCGTCCTAAAATATCATGTTGTTTTTGTTTTCTATTTAAATTTTTACGGCATTTAACTCTTCTAACAACACTCTTGGTTGTGTAATCGAAATGTGGTAAACAATATTATTATTCACTTTTGTTTTCAATTATTTCATGTTTTTGCAAAAATATGACATTACCATGACATTAAAATAATCAACCTAAACGTGGTTCTGCAACAGTATATAAAAAAATGTATATCTAGCATCAACTTGAATTAAAGCCAAGGTAAAGCAAAAGCATTTTAAAGTTATTATGAATTCAATTTAATTTATTGTACAAAGGTATATAAAAAGTTATTATTATTTGGTTTAGCAAGATATGTAGAGAAGCGATGAAATTTAAATCTCATATACGCCAAATCTTCTATTTCGTAAAATAGTTTAATTTATTTTATGATATAAAAACGGAAATAAATATTTGTTCGCAGAAAAGATTCACATCCTAATATGTTTACAATTTATTTTATTAAGAGGAATTTCCATAGCTAAACCGCAATCAATTTACATAAAGCAAAGTATTTATAATAATATAGACTAAAGTTAGTTGTATAATGTTGTATTGTGTTAATAAATTTTGAATTTTGAAACATTAAATCAAGATATACTAACATCATAATTTTGCTTTAAAAATGTTCATACAAAATTTATTAATAAGGTGTGTGTTTGTTTTTGTTCTCTTCCTTCTACTGAATGTGTAATTGCTGTGGTTGCTGCTGTATTTGTGTATTATGTTGATTTTGCTGTGGTGTCTCTTTTGTATGTTGGGTTGTTTTTCTCTTACCATTTGCTACTGCTGTTCGTCTGCTTTGTTGTTGTTTGTTATTGCTGCTACTGCTGTTCGTCTGCTTTGCTGTTGTTGATACTCATGAATTTTTTTTTTTAATGTTCTTTCTTAGTCGAAAACGTTTCAGATTTGCTATTTTTGTTTTGCATGTGATGTGAAAATAATAACCGTTAAAAATTTTTTTTTTGTATTTGCATGTTCTTTTGGTCTTTTGATTTATTTTCAGTTATTTTCATATAGGTACATATTTTCATAATTACTTTGACTTGTTTGCTATGCTTTCTTGACACTTTCTGGTACAGTCATGTTTTAGTTTCTTTTAGCTTCTTTTTTTTAGTTTTGTTCTTTATTTGCTTATTAAGAAACGATTCTTTTTTTTCAATATTTCTTTTCGTTTAATTTCGTTAATTTTCACAACTGTTTAATCTGGTTTGGTTTTTATATGTATATGTAATTTATAACGGGGTTTTGTTTTTGGTAAAAATGTCACCGCAATCAAAATAAATGTCTCTTGAGGAATTTGTTGCAGAGATTGTGTTGTTGTTGTTGTTAGTATTATTTTGTGCAATTGCAGCAGCCATTTTGTTTTATACGAATGCAAAGTTAAAGGATTTCAACAGAACAGTTCTAAATAATATTTTCTTACATATGTATATGTATGTATGCGCAAGTATGTATGTATATATGTTTATATATAAAAAAGAATTATAATTCCAATTTGCTGTTTTCTATGATTTTGGTAGTTTGTTTTAATTCTATTTAAATTGTATTCAATGCAAACTTACATGTGGAAGCATGTATGTATGTAAGTGCGTACTTATGTAAAGAATATAATACAATCCATCCACTATATATGTAGGTATGTTTATGTAAGTATGCACATTTATAAACTATTGTCCTCACTTGCAATTAATTCTTTGATGCATTTATTGCTTATTTATTGACTACGAAAGCGACTCGAATTGGCAACTGATAAAACAAATTTCTGTAGATTTCTTATCAACAAGTTAATTTCCATTGATTTGCTTGAGCGGTAGATCATTTGAAAACAATCATCAATGTTCATCAATTACGCGTGTTTCTTTTTTTCTTTAGTTCACCACGAAACATAAAACTTTTCAGTTGTTACTACAGCGATCACAATTAACACACTGTCACGGTCGCCATATAGCGCGCACGAAGCCGCGGTAAAATAAAATTAACCAACCAGATGTAGCTTTAAAATCTTAATGCGTATACTACGACATTTATTCTTTATTATACTTCTTTATCATGTGTGGAGACTTAGTGCCATCGTTGTACCACACTGTAGTGGACTGTAACGGCACTACAGCGGACTCAGCGTCAACCCTACAAAAACGGAACTGGTACTCTTTACGAGAAGGTACAAGATTCCCTCATTCATCCACCCAAAACTAAATGGCATTACTCTGGACCTCTCGGATAAAGTCAAATACTTGGGTGTTGTGACTGATAGTAAGCTATCATGGACTTCAATTTACGTCTGTAGGAGAGCCATTGGCCTTACCTGGGGCATAAGCCCAAAGGGGGTAAATTGGATACTAGAGACTGTGATAAAACCTATACTATTCTATGGTATTGTGGTCTGGTGGAAAGCACTGGATGTGGCGAGAAACCGATCCTACATGGAGAGGGTTCTCCGCAGAATGGCACTTATGCTAACGGGTGCTCTTAGAACGACGCCAACAGGGGCGCTTTTTGCTGTGTTGTGCTGGCTTGCGGCGGACCTGACTGCTAGGAAGCTAGTTCTACGCACTGCAGTCAGAATGGACACAATAGGCGCATGGACCCACAGACCATGGGGTAATGCTAGCATTTTGGCCACGATGGGTAATCTACCACATCTTATCGACTACTGCACTCCGGTACCCTACCTCAGTAGGAAATTTACATTTTCTCTGGCGGAAGGGTTCTCCCCATTGCACGGATCCATAGAGATTTTTACGGACGGTTCCAAACGGGGGCAGGGTCGGTGGGGGTGTCTTTATTCCAGACATTGGAATCGAGATGTCCTTCAGACTCCCGGATGAGTGTAGCGTATTGCAGGCGGAAATATCTGCTATCAAAAGGGCAGCGCTATGGCTAAGGTTTTATCGGATATCGAACCAGGACATCCAATTCATTACCGACAGTCAATCTGCAATAAGGTCTCTTACGAGGGTGTATAGCTCATCCCTACTTGTCCAGGAATGCCGCGGAGCCCTTGAAGGACTTGCGGAACATTCACGCATCACCTTGAACAGGGTGCGGGGACATGGGACTACCACGGGCAACATTAAGGCGGATGAACTGGCGGGGAGACGAACCACACTTCAGGAAGCCGACATCGAACAACTAAGTGGGATTCCACTCTCATCTTGCTGGAGACGCTTTGATGTTGCACTATTCGAAATGGCTCAGGACAGGTGGTTCAGAGAATCCACTTGCGAGATATCAAGAGTCTTATGGTCCCGCCTAGACTCTAGGAGGACGAAGGATCTTTTGAACTTTGCAAGAGGTCATCTACGTAACATAGTGGCCACACTTACTGGTCACTGCACCTTTGGGATTCATGCCAGGCGCATGGGGCTCCCCTGTAACGACTACTGCTCCAGTTGCAATGATGAGGAAAGCATTGCACACCTCCTCTGCTTCTGTCCTGCTCTGGAGGAGCAGCGCCTACGTGGGTAAGGCACGCTTTGGAGACATTTCAGAGATATCGGAGATAGGACTGAGATACCTGAGTCTCTTTATTAGGAGCAGTGGCTAGTTCGGCAGCTGACTCCCCTGGGGCGTGTATGTACGACCATAACTCTTGGTTTATATATCCCATCTTCTTTCTTACTATCCTTCTTACCTTAACTTTCGACTATCCCTACTTCTTTCCTTTTTCTTACCTTTTTAATCCTCATAAATACAGGTGTCACCAAGGGATCAAAATAATTGGACCCAAGTGGGCTGGTCTCTGTTTTTCCTTTCACCAGCAACCTGCTTACCTAACCTAACCTAACAATTAATAAACTTTTTAAAAATATAACACAATTTTGTCTTAAATAAAGAAAAGGATTGTATAAATTTCATATATCATGCATAGTATTTTACAAATGTGACACTTTTGCAACCTCATCAATATCTTCGAAAAAATTAACCAACTGAATGCTAAAGAGAAAAAGTAAATCACGAACAATTGTAAACAAAGTAAAAATTTTTTTTATTAAACACGTAGTGTCCTTAGAAATTTGTTAAAATGTTTGTTTTTATGTGCATAAAATCTTATTTTATTACAAAAATAAATAAAAAACACATCATATCTATCTTCTATATATATATATATATATATATATATATATATATATATATATATATATATAAATAAGTTGTCCTATGTTCGTGATTTTATAACTCGAGAACCACAACCGATTTTCAAACGAATACATGCGTTGGAAAGGTGTACTTTCACTGATGGTTTATAAAAAAAAACCGAACAATTTCGACGAATATGCGTTATACGCTCACGTTTATGATGGTGTGGGTTCCCTATATAAAATGTATTATTTTTGCCTGCTTGCTCGCGTTATTTGACTTATTTAATTTCTGTGTGTTTATTGATTATAATTATCATTTAGGTTTACAGTGCGAGTATTGACATTTTTTAATTATGATTTATAAATTAAATTTATTTGTTGGTGATTAAGCAATGTCTATATGCATTTCATTGGTGCTTTACCAAATCGTCAGTAGACTTTAACCACAGTTTTGAAAAGTTAAAAACCTCTTATCTGATGCATATACTTCCGAAAACCATCTAAGAATTCACAACTTGTAAATTACAAATTATTTTCAAAAATAACAACAGAATAAGAATAGTAGGCCTTGAAACTCATACAAAACTAAACCAACAATTAAAGTATATTCGATTTGAATCTATTTTATTTTTCTATACCTTTATACAATCAGAAATCCATTGGGTAACAAGAAAAGTATATATAAGGCAAAATGAAAAATAAAATCTATATGAAACTGTTATGAAATTTTTTATTTGACACATTGTTGTCACGATACTATTATATATAAATGAAATTTATTTGCTGGTGGTTAAGCAATGTATATATGCATTTCATTGGTGCTTTACCAAATCGTCAGTAGACTTTAACCACAGTTTTGAAAAGTTAAATACCTCTTATCTTATACATATACTTCCGAAAACCATCTGAGAATTCACAACTTGTAAATTACAAATTATTTTCAAAAATAACAACAGAACAAGAATAGTAGGCCTTGAAACTCATACAAAACTAAACCAACAAATAAAGTATATTCGATATGAATCTATTTTACTTTTCTACACCTTTATACAATCAGAAATCCAGGGGACGCGAAAATCGTCGTCAACTATGACCCGGATGTTTAGAATGGCGAAGGTTATTCAAATCAACCTTCACCATTGCAAGGCAGCTTCTCCTGCGTTGATCCTCCGCCTCTCTGAGAGCGGAGAGGATATTGCGCTGATACAGGAGCCATGGACCTCCGAAGGCAAAATTCTTGATCTCGGCGTAAAGGGCTACAAACTGCTGTATGCCAAAAACTCAGGTAATGATGAAAAGAACATTTGATCCTGCATTCTAGCGAAAGCCAACCTGAATATCTTCATTCTATCTAATTATAGTGATGAAGATACGGTGACTGCAGCCTGGGAGACAGGACAAACCTCCGTGTGGTTTGCCTCCTGCTATATGGCCCACGATCATCAGGGCCCACCTTCAAGTAACCTGGTCCGCAACTTGGTTCAGGTTGCAAATGCAAAAGGCGCTCCCATACTTCTTGGAGCCGACGCAAATGCGCACCACCATATCTGGGGCAGCACAAACACAAATGAAAGGGGTGAGTGTATCTTTGATTTCATTCTAGAAAATAAACTAGTGGTGTCAAATCAGGGTTCAGAACCAACTTTTATTGTATCGAATAGACAGGAGGTGTTAGATATAACACTTGTTAGTGCAAAACATGCCAATTTAATTCGAGATTGGAAGGTCTTCTCTGACTGTTCCTTCTCTGACCATCGCTATCTAACCTTCGCGGTTGGCAACTTAGGTAGTAACATAAGACTGTGCGTCAACAGACGAAGAACAAATTGGGAGGAACAAAGCTGTATCCTCACCAATTATATCGCGCATCCTCCAATCATAGGGGAGGCTGTGGACATTGACAAGGCAGTGGACACACTGACGAATGCGTTCGAGATGGCCACAGGTCTATCCTGTAGGCCATCTGTACAACGTAACAAGCAAAGACCTCCGTGGTGGACTGAGGATATAGCAGTCACCAGGAGAAACTGTCGCAAACTTTTCAACGAGGCAAGGAGAACGGGAAACTGGACACTCTATAAAGCCTCCTTGAATAGATTTAAAAATGAGGTCAGGAACGAAAAGCGTAAGACCTGGAGGAGCTTCTGCACTAGTGTAGAATCTACCTCCGAGACTTGCAGATTGCGTAAGATCCTAGCCAAACAGCCGTCGGTACCCGGCTACATCCACAAAGAAGATGGCAGTTGGACCACAAATGGTATCGAATCGTTAGAGGTTCTCATGGACACCCACTTCCCGGGTTCCCAATCTGATGTGGTAATACCGCAGGTATACCCCACACATAGCCAGCCTTCCGCTTCCATTTCCATTGCGGAAAGGATATGCTGGGCCATAAATAGTTTCCATCCGTTCAAATCTCCAGGGCCGGATGGGATTATATCCGCGGACCTGCAACACAACGCAGCTCTCGTAATTCCATGGCTACTGGCTATATATAAAGCTTGTATCCTTTGGTCATATATTCCAACAAAATAGACTAAACGCGTCGTGATCTTCATTCCTAAAGGAGGGAAAACTTCCCACACTGAGGCGAAGGATTTCAGACCCATAAGCCTGACATCCTTCCTTTTGAAAACACTGGAGAGGGTTATTGATGTTCACATAAAAACATCTATAAATCACTCTCTCCTCTCCGCGTCTCAACATGCCTACACCAAAAGTAAATCGACTGAGACTGCCCTTCACTCGCTCGTGGGACATATAGAGAAGTCTCTTGATCACAAGGAGTATACTATGGCTGCCTTCATGGACATTGAAGGGGCCTTTAACAATATTGATCCGATGTCAATTATTCACGCTCTAGGCGAGCTGGGTATTGACCGGACGACTATTCGGCTTATTGAAAATTTGCTCTCACGCAGAATTATTACGTCCGCCTTAGGTACACCCACCATCACCAGGAGGGCCCACAGGGGAACACCGCAGGGTAGGGTGCTGTCACCCTTCTTCTGGAATGTAACGAAGAATCTGTTGCTTAGAAGTCTGGAGACCATGGATATTAAAACTGTTGCATATGCAGATGATGTTGCAGTGGCAATATCGGGTTGCCATCTGGACACTATGTCACGGAGACTGGAGACAGCATTAAAAGAAGTTAACGATTGGTGTTTGAGAAGCGGACTCAGCGTCAACCCTACAAAAATTGAACTGGTACTCTTCTAGAGAAGGTACAAGATTCCCTCATTCATCCACTCAAAACTGAATGGGATTACCCGGATAAAGTCAAATACTTGAGTGTTGTGATTGATAGTAAACTATTATGGACTTCTAATGTCCATTAAAGAGTGAGGAAAGTCTCGATGACAATTTACGTCTGTAGGAGAGCCATTGGCCCTACCTGGGGCATAAGCCCAAAGGGGGTAAATTGGATACTAGAGACTGTGATAAAACCTATAATATTCTATGGTATTGTGGTCTGGTGGAAAGCACAGGACGTGGCGGGGAACCGATCCAACATGGAGAGGGTTTTCCGCAGAATGGCACTTATGATAACGGGTGTTCTTAGAACTACGCCAACATCTTATCTACCACATCTTATCGACTACTGCACTCCGGTACCCTACCTCAGTAGGAAATGTACATTTTCTCTGGCGGAAGGGTTCCCCCCATTGCACGGATCCATAGAGATTTTTACGGACGGTTCCAAACGGGGGGCAGGGTCGGTGGGGGTGTCTTTATTCCAGACATTGGAATCGAGATGTCCTTCAGACTCCCGGATGAGTGTAGCGTATTGCAAGCGGAAATATCTGCTATCAAAAGGGCAGCGTTGTAGCCAAGGTTTTATCGGATATCGAACTGGGACATCCAATTCATTACCGATAGTCAGGCTGTAATAAGGACTCAGCGTCAACCCTACAAAAATGGAACTGGTAGTCTTCTCGAGAAGGTACAAGATTCCCTCATTCATCCACTCAAAACTGAATGGCATTACCCGGATAATGTCAAATACTTGAGTGTTGTGATTGATAGTAAACTATTATGGACTTCTAATGTCCAGGAAAGAGTGAGGAAAGCATCGATGACAATTTACGTCTGTAGGAGAGCCATTGGCCCTACCTGGGGCATAAGCCCAAAGGGGGTAAATTGGATACTAGAGACTGTGATAAAACCTATACTATTCTATGGTATTGTGGTCTGGTGGAAAGCACTGGACGTGGCGGGGAACCGATCCTACATGGAGAGGGTTTTCCGCAGAATGGCACTTATGACAACGGGTGCTCTTAGAACGACGCCAACAAGGGCGCTTTTTGCCGTGCTGTGCTGGCTTCCGGCGGACTTCGACTGTTAGGAAGCTGGCTCTACGCGTCGCAGTCAGAATGGACACAATAGGCGCATGGACCCATAGACCATGGGGTCATGCTAGCATTTTGGACACGATGGGTAATCTACCGCATCTTATCGACTACTGCACTCCGGTATCATACCTCAGTAGGAATTTAGGTTTTCTCTGGCGGAAGGGTTCTCCCCATTGCACGGATCCGTACAGATTTTTACGGGCGGTTCCAAACGGGGGGCAGGGTCGGTGGAGGTGTCTTTATTCCAGACTTTGGAATCGAGATGTCCTTCAGACTCCCGGATGAATGTAGAATATTACAGGCGGAAATATCTGCCATCAAAAGGGCAGCGTTGTAGCTAAGGTTTTATCGGATATCGAACTGGGACATCCAATTCATTACCGACAGTCAGGCTGTAATAAGGTCTCTTAGGTGGGTGTATAGCACATCCCTACTTGTCCAGGAATGCCGCGGAGCTCTTGACGGAATGGCGGAACATTCACGCATCACCTTGCACTGGGTGCGGGGCATGGGACCACCATGGGCAATATTAAGGCTCATGAACTGGCAGGGAAAGGAACCACACTTCAGGAGGCCGACATTGACCAACTAAGTGGGATTCCACTCTCATCTTGCTGGAGACGCTTTGATACTGCATTATTCGAATTGGCTTAGGACAGGTGGTTCAGAGAATCCACATGCGAGATATCAAGAGTCTTATGGCCCCGCCTAGACTCTAGGAGGACGAGGGATCTTTTGAACTTCCCAAGAGGTCATCTACGCAATATGGTGGCCACACTTACTGGTCACTGCACCTTTGGGATTTATGCCATCGCATCGGTCTCCCCTATAATGACTACTGCTCCAGTTGCAATGATGAGAAGGAGGAGGAAAGCTTTGCACACCTCCTCTGCTTCTGCCTTGCTCTGGAGGAGCAGCGCCTACAGTCTCTGGGCAGGACACGCTTTGGAGACATTTCGGAGATATCGGAGATAGGGCTGAGATACCCGAGTCTCTTTATTAGGAGCAGTGGCTGGTTCGGCAGATGTCTCCCCTGGGGCGTGTATGCACGACCATAGCTTTTGGTTTATGTATCCCATCTTCTTCTTTACTATCTTTCTTACCTTAACTTCGACTATCCCTACTTCTTCCTCATCTCTTATCTTTTCACTCTTCTTTAATACAGGTATCACAAAGGGATTAAATCAATTGGACCCAAGTGGGCTGGACTCTCTTTTCCTTTTACCAGCAACTTGCACTCCTTTGTGTGACTTCTTCAGGAAATTAATTAAAATTAAAACAAACAAAAAAATTAATTTCCTGAAGAAGTCACCAAAGGAGTGACGAAATATTGAAATTAAATATTAAATTAAAATAAAGAGACCTTAAGCTTAAAAATATCAGAATACAATAATAATTAAAAAGAGGTCAAGAAACCAGAAAAATTTAACAAATTCTTGTGTTGAATTCTTCTGATCAGCATTAGTGCGTGGTTGTGTTAGTTGTTTTCAGCCTGTTTCAATGATGAAGGCATAAGTCACTGGTCACTGACACTATAATGTACTAAAAGCAGAGTAACAGCACCCACCTTCGTCGGCCCTGTAGCAAAAATTAGCCGGCGAAGTAAAAGGTTGAAATAGCTACAAAAACAACTGTCTATCTTCTCATCTTTCCTAATCTGTCCCCTCAATACTATACCCTCGTTTTCAGTTCCGGCGCAATGCATTGCATATATAGGGGTCATCCCCTGAGTGCTGGTCCAAGATAAAAAAAAAGTATGTATTTACGTACAAACGAGTGTTTAAAGCGGCATGGCCACACATCAAACTGACGCTTCAAACTCTGATTTTCTTTGATAGTGTTAGTGAAAAAAACTCACAGGTATGGTTTGATGTGTGTTTGAAGAATATCAAAACAATTTAGATGTTCACTGTCAAACTGAATTTTCCCAACACATACACAAGTTTGAAGCATCAGTTTGATGTGTGGAGATGCCGCTTAATACTTTTGCAACGAACAACAACATACAGACATGAGATATTTCACTGAGAATAAAACATTTATTTAGAAAGTTAAACATACAAAATGCGTATATCATATCTTTATACATAATTATCATCTAAACATATCGAAAGAGAATTAAGTACCAAAAAAGGTCTATTGTGCCATATTCTCTTTCAACATACATACATCCCATCACTGTCTACAACTGTCACGTAACCTTAGACTGAAATTCTATTTTCTACAGGTTACGACGTTACAGCAACATTTCATTAAAGTCAAGTAAGCGTTTTCACAACTTGCCATACAATTTGAATCAGCTGACACATTATTTACTTTACATTTACGATTTCAACGTTCGGCTAAATGAGCCTTAAGTGAAAAATGTATATTCATCCCTATCGTAAATATCAAGGGGAATTTTTATTCCAGTCGAAGAGCAAAATGGTATCGTGAATCTCCCGTGAGAAATTATTCCCGCTATCAGTTCTCAGTGAATGCAAAACAAGAGAAAAAGCCGAAAACAACATGAAAAATCAAAGAATTTGTGTTGAAAAAATTAAGTTTATGCAATAATTTAAAAAAGTATGACTAAATATTTAGTAGTAAAATAATTTGGATATATTTTGGAAACAGAAAAAAAAAATTAAAAATATTCTTAATGAAATTTATCTGTTGGTGGTCATGCAATGTCTATGTGCATTTCATTGGTGGTTTACCAAATCATCAGTAGACTTTAAACACAGTTTTGAAAAGTTAAAACCCTCTTATCTTGTTGCTGGCTGCAACGTGAAGTGCAGGAGGCTTGCGTTTTAGCGGGCAAAGAAAAAAACTTCATGCAAAAAGAAAAATGGGGTTTCTTATGTAGGGTTTATTTCTTAAAATTACAACGGTTAATAGGGCTTATTTCTGAAAATTACAACGGTAACGCAGTTTTGCACCTCCTTCTTCGACAAATTCTAAATCCCTTATGCCACAAATATTTAAAAGGAGCAAATGAGTGCAAAACAGCGATTTACAATGAAACGTCAAAATAATATAAGACATAGAAAAGGAATTCAACATGAAATGACATCACAATAAGCTTTTAGGGACCATTCGCAAAATCCCCGCCTCCGTGGAGCGGTTTAGCTTCACTCATCTCAATGTCCAGGACGGCTAGCTTGGACACAGCTCATCGCATTTCGCCAGATGAAGTTCTAACATCTAATCTTCGTACCACACCATCAGCGCCTGGATATAGGTAAGTGACCACACCCCGCCGCCACTGATTCCTTGACAGATTTGGGTCGCAAATAAAAGCAACATCACCTACCCCTATTTGTTTTATCTGTTCACACCACTTGACTCGCCTTGTCAAATACGGTATTTATTCCACTATCCAAAGTTTCCAAAATCTATCACGTAAGCACTTTACAACACGCCATTGTTTCTTTAAGGAGAAAATCTTTGCATCAGGAACATCTATGCCAAGAGTACAGGGAGCGTTTGATAAACCCATCGAAAATGGTTGGGAGTAAGAGGTTCTTCCTCATCGGGGCTTACGGGCAGATGCGTCAAAGAACTTGAGTTAACGATATTTTCTGATTCAATTAAAAGAATTGAAAAACATGTTTTCTTGAGACAAAATTTTTTAGTGTGTGCCGCAATACCTTTTTTACACATTGTACCATCCGCTTCCATATTCCGCCTTCGGAAGGATTCGCGGGACAATTAAACAACTACTCGATTCCTTTAGATGATAATACACTTTGGATACGTTCGGCTTCAAAAACTTCAATAAAAAGTTTAGCTTCTTCGTGTCACCTAACAACGTTCTTGCCGTTATCGGAACGTATTCTAACCGGCACACCGCGACGGTTTATAGAATTTTTTATGGCTATGATGCACGAATCTGTGGAGAGGTTATGAGCTACTTCTAAATGTATGGCACGCATAGTCAAACATGTGAAAAGGGCGACCCACCTCTGTTCGGTCCTTCTTCCGATGGTTACGTTAATAGATCCAAAATAGTCCAGGCGAGTGTATTTAAAAGGAGCATGAAATTGCTCAACTCGATCTATAGGCAACGGGTCCATTAAAGGTGGAACTGGGACGGCTTTATTTTTACTGCACACATAACTATTTGACACCACTTTTCTTAAAAAACTTCTTATTTGTGAAATCCAATACTTCTTCCTAATCTCACAGATTGTTGCCTCATGATTTTGGTGCATCATCCCCAAATGGTAGTGCATAATTACCAGTTTTGTATAACGATGATTCTTCGGCAATATAATGGGTCGTCTTACACTGTATGACAGATAGCTGGCTGCATCAATTCTTCCACTTACTGTCATTAAACCATCATCGTCGATATACGGCATTAAGTGTGTTGGCTTACTTGATTTTTGTAATGGATGTTGGTTTTCTAGGAGTTTTATTTCCTCAAAAAACAAATCATGCTGAGTTACTTTACATTTCGGCTTTTGCTATATCTTGCGAAGTGGGACCATTCATATATAATTCACTACATTTTTTTCTACAAATATTTATGAAACGTAAAACCTGCACCACAGATCTCTTTAAACGGGTGAATGACGAAAAGCGCATGATTTTAATAAAATTATTTAACAAAATTAAGAGGGACACTTTGGGACGGATTTCTTCTTCATCAAACAAATCCGGAGTATTAGAAACTGGCTCAAATTCTGGCCATTATTCTTCACTTTGTTTTAAAAGTTCTGGACCACAAATCCAACGCGATGATTGGGAGCCACATTATTAGTGCTCGAGATCCATTTCCAATCGGTTATCTTTGTTGACTCTAAGATTTCAACAACCCGGTGAGCAACGTATGGTTTGTATCTTCGATGGCTACTGGCTGTCTACTTCAAAACAGTCTTCGAGTCGCTCCATAAGACAATTTTAGCCGGAACCAGTTTGTGTTTACTTAGGATATTTTGAATCACCCTTGTTTCAAGAGCAGCAGTCTGCAACTCTAAACGTGAAATTTAAACTTTTGTTAATGGCGCACATCTAGCTTTGGAGCACACGAAACTAATTCCAGTAGTACCATCAGATAATATAAATCGCCAATATGAAACAGCTGCAAATGCCTCTTCGCTTGCGTCGACATATATGTAGAGCTGAATTTCTGTTGGAGTTCCAAAGCGAAAATAATGTCGCGGCAGACTAAATTTACAAACGTTTTTAAATTGTTTTCTCCGCCGTTCCCAAGACGTATTGATATCGTCGGGTATTGGATCTTGTCTCCAAATTTTCCACAAGACCAATTTACCACCAATTGTAAAATTATTTAGGATTCCAAGCGGATCAAACGTAGACATAATTATGTTCAACACTTGCAGTTTTGTTGGTTTTTTAAGGCCTGAGATGACATCTTGGTACGGTTGATTAATTTTCAAATTAAAAACGAATGTATCTGAAGAAGGATCCCAATGGAGGTCTAATACCTTTTCCACACCGTCGCTGCCAGGAATTGCTTTTGACCTTGTGGAGATGGCCTTGTGGAGAGCTTCAATAACTTCGATAGAATAAGAGAATTAGGAATATATCCCCTCAGTTCTAGGGGATATATTTCTTCCACCATTTTGGTGGATTTTTCTGACTTGTTTAGTGATGTTCATCGCTTCTTGGACACTGTCAAAACTATACACAAAATCGTCAATATAGTGGTGTTCACATATGGCTTTAATAGCTCTAGGATGAAATTCAACATGTTCTTTGGCATTAGTTCTCATGACGTATAAAGCCGAACAGGGTGAGCATGCCGCTCCGAATGTCATGACCTCCATTTCGTACTCGTCAGGTGGATATTTTTCATTACCGTTTCTCCACAGAAATCTTTCAGAAATACTGTCGCTGGGTGTCGCCTGGTGAAACATTTCACGGATGTCTGGACCGACTGCTATTTGTCCCCAACGGAAATTGTATAGTGCAGATGGGAACGATGCAATTTCCTGAGGACCTTTTAAAAGTTATGAGTTTAATGAAACTTCGTTGAACTTGGCGGCGGCTTTAAAGACTGGTCTAATTTTTTTCTTTTCTTTATTTGGATTTGGCACTGCAAAGTGTGTAAGGTACAATTTTCTGTCAGACTTTTGCTCTATACCTTCTAGGCACTTTAGTGCAGAGAAATAACTGCCCGGTAGCTTTACTTCGTCTGTTTTCCACAATAAACCAGTTTAAAAGCGACTTCCAATACGTTTACTTGAATCACGAAGAATTTGTTTGGCTCTGGTGTCATCGTCGATTTCTATTACGGGTGCAACTCGCACTCCGACACTCTCAATATTGAAATAGTCTTGAACCAGTTCTGTAATTTGTTGTTCCTCCTCTATACGCACAAAGAGGCATGATCTTTCATCAACAGAACATTGAGTTAAGTGGAGAATTTTTAAAACGAAACGAAACGAATGGGCAAATTCAAGTTTGAAACGGCGTATACATTTCTGAGAAGATTCTGCTTATTCCTATCAATGCCACTTACCTTTAGATTAAACGTTATTGACGGCTCACGTGCTGATCTTCCTCCAAACCATTGGATATTTAAAAAACTGTTTTTCCCCTTCACTCCAATTTTGTCTGCTACGTCTTTGTCCAGCATTGTAATTGAGGAACCATCATCAAAGAGGGCGTAAATATTCATACAACACTTTTCCCCATATAATGTTACTGGCAGAATACGAAACAACAACTTCTTGTCGGTACTGGAACAGCTGAGCACGTTTTTGTTAGTTTGATTATGTTATGTTACGGTTGGACTGTCTTCATAAAGACCCCCCGGGGGGTGCCGTTGGGGAGCTTGGCTATGATGTCGGGCCTCGCTCCAGCACCGATCCGGGGAAAATGAGAAAGGAGGTCTAAGGACGCCTCGAACTAATTAAGAGTTCAAAAGTCAATAGAAAGTTAAAACCTATTATGGTTGGCTTTCGAGGGGTTATTCTGTTTTTCAAGCATAACTTTTGCAGGTAGCCCCGTAAAACTCATATGTTACTGCCCAATCTCTAAACAGTGGAACGGATGTGCATATAAGAATCTAAAAGAAGTAGGTCCGCCTACGAGCTTGAGTAAGAATTGGCAGGTGGGTTTGGGTAAAAATGAAACCGAAGTCGATAGAAAGTTTATAGAACCTACACTGGTTTGGCTTTCGAAACTTTACCAGTAGTTAACTGGTGCCACGGGATCCAGTACAAGCCCCGCAGTTTACTGCGGCTGGATATTGGTGAGGTCTCCCTCGGGAGTACACGTGGTGGCTGTGGTAACCAACTTGGTGGAAGGTTTGTCAGATAAGGATTGATGTTTCAACCCCAGGGTTGGACTTCGGTCTGGCTGATAGTAGCAAAACCTATGTATTGTTGTGAATCAACAAATAAAATTCTATTGGGCGACTTTTTGTAGTTCATAGAATTAAGATCATCTAGATAGGATCGGCACTTCAGCAAGGTGTTAGATCATGGGACTTACCAAATCATGTCTAGAAATTGCCACATGGGCGACCCGAGGTCGCCTTCGTGTGGATCTTGGGTTCAAAGAGGGGTGCTGGTAACACTTATTGTATCACCCGGTGTTAAGAGCACCGTCAGTTTGAGCCATATTGGCAGGTACTGACGTAAACCATTGGCGTATTGTCTTCATAAAGAAGCTTGTTGTGTCTTCCTTGACAACCGTTTTGTTAGCAGTCTCTTTTCGTACGACATTCACGAGTAGCATGTCCAATATTTAGGCATGAAAAGCAAGCACGTGTTTTCTTCACTAATGACCAGCGTCCATTAACATTTAGATTTAAAAATTTTTGACACACAGAAATTTCGTGGTTTTCTTTGCAGACTGGACATTGTTTTGGCTTCTTTACTCTATTGGTATCTTGGCATATTAAATATGAAACTTCACTTAACCAGTTACTGATATCTACAATGGTTGGGTACGGAGATATACTCGATGCAACTTTAGCCCATTATAATTTTTTGCTCATGGGAAGTTTTTGTACTAATTCCTCTAATAATATTGGGTTGGTTAAATCTTGTTCTGCATTTACTGATTTAAGGAAAACGGACAGATTTTTACCTTTCGTTGCGAACGGCACTAATTTTATTAAATTATTTTCACTGATATGCGGGATTTCCCTCACAAGATGTAGTTGACTATTAATCAGTTGATCAGGCCTTCCAAACCTAAACTGCAATTGCTCGATAACACAGCCAATGTTGGCAGCATGTATCAAGAGTGACTTGACAATTTCTCTTGGCTCTCCTTTTAGGCATTGCTGAAGTCGTTGGTTATTTTCAAAATTGCTGTAACCATACATTGCAGTGGATTGTTTGTACGAGGTATAAAAAAGATGCCAGTCCTCAGGCTGTCCACTAAATGGCGGTAGTTCTTGCAATTTTCGGGGTAACAGACTAATGTTGGAACTACATTGCAGTTGTTGTTGACCGCAAGCTATGTTTTCTGAAGGTGGGGGCAAAAAATTATGTATATCAGGTGGTATATGTAGAACGTTGGCAATAATGTATTGGTAGTTAACGTATATTGGTTTATTGAGTAGCGGCGACGTTGGCGTTAGCATAAGTTTGTGGCTGCAGAGGGACTGTAGATGTGTTTGGCGAATGTATAGGTTGGCGTATTTGCGACTGATAAGACTCTATTGTTGTATTTGTAGTGGCGGAATCAGTGGCTCTAAGATTTGGCGGGCCTGTAATTTTAGTTTTTGGATCACTTACCGCTTCATTTGTAACTTCTTGGTGAACAGTTTGTAGTTGCTGGTATTGGCGTCTACTCTCAGTAAGTTGGGGCTGTGTCTCCGACAGCTGGCGTTGTAAGTTGGACATCTGTTTCTGCATCCCGAGTAACATGGCGGCTTCTTTTGATGTAGAAGCATGTGTGGTGTTGATGATGGCTTTGTGGTATTACCGGTGTCGCTGGGCTTCTTTTTGACTGTACCAGTTCCCTGTGGCATTTCATTACTGTATGCTGTTTGTAATTTGGTAGTACTTTCTTTCGTTCTTTCTGGAACATTACCATCCTGACCATGAATATCAGGTACAACCGTTTCAGCGCTGGCTGCGCTCCTTAACAGTGGCGGAGTCCGGCGTAAAGAGATTTAACACAAACACACGTTTGTAGGTGGCTTTAATTCGCAAATTTTTATAAAGGCAAAAACATATAAACACTGCGAAATAAAAAAATGTTGCTGGCTGCAACATGAAGGGCAGGAGGCTTGCGTTTTAACGGACAAAGAAAAAAACTTCTTGTGAAAAGAAAAATTGAGTTTTTTATGTAGGGTTTATTTCTGAAAATTTCAAGGTTAATTATAGAGACAAAATATAACACAAAAGCTTACCGCAGTTTTGCACCTCCTTCTTCGAAACATTCTAAATCCCTTAAGACTCGCCACAAATATTTAAAAGAAGAGAATGAGTGCAAAACAGCGATTTACAAAGAAACGTCAAAATAATATAAGACATAGAAAGGGAATTCAACATGAAATGACATCACAATAACCATTTAGGAACTATTCGCAACATATGTTATGCACACACTTCTGAAAACCATCTGAGAATTCATAATCTGTAAATTACAAATTATTTAAAAAAATCACATCAGAATAAGCATAGTAGGCTTTGAAAGTCATACAAAACCAACCCAACAAATAAATTATATTCGATATGAATCTATTTTATTTTTCTACACCTTTATACAATTAGAAATCCATTGGATAACAAGAAAACAGTGCTTGACCACCAACAGATAATTTTCATTTCAAATATAATTGTCACCATATGTCAAATAAAAAAATTTCATAATATTCTTAATGTTTAACTGCTGTATTCACAAAAATTAATGTGTACTTCAAGTGTGCTTTAAAGTAAAAATTTCATAGAGAATTTATTTTAAAGTGTTGATCAAGTCTACTTTATTTTTTTGTGAATACTACTGTAAAACTGGAGCAACAAGCTTTACAAAGACACAGGCAATTCATTAGTAGCAAAAGATATAAGTTTGTGTCTTATTAACAGGTCTTGCCAATAAAATAAAATTTGCAAACTCTAATATTCGAATTATAATAGAAAATACTTAAATTTTCTACTCTATTCTCCACCAAAAACTAAGTGAATAAATTAAAGGGAAAAGTGAAAAAAATTGCGGGGAATCATCATCAACGATCAGGGGAATTTAATTTTAGCGTGAAATCATTCACGGTGAATTTTTTCATGATTGCAATTTTAGGGAAAAGGGAAAAATTTCGAGTTAAAAATTATTCATGATAGGGGTGATTACAATTTATCAAAATTGTCCAACAACACTTAAATACTGTTACCGGTGCACTTGCTGAAAATATAAAGCCTTCCAACAAGGATGAATTAAACGTTATTAAAATTTAAGGCACAGTAGAACCGGGTTTTAATAACTTCGTATTTAAATATTGCCGGCCACCTTGCAATAACAAATAAGTTGCAATTAAATAATTATAAAATTAGTCATTAAGGACTCATGAGCGACTCCTGCTGAAGACAGAAAGGACCTATAAAATTATGTTAAATATATTTTTAATATATCAACTATTACGACGACAACCCCGAGAGAACCTATCTGAAAATGGTAGATTGAGCAAGCGGAAGCCCTGGACTGGAGTGGATACGAGCTTTTAAAGTTAAAGGCACGACTTCGGGCCCTGACACCAAAGCGACATTACCTGAGCGATTGAAATTGGGGTCTGCTAATTGAAGCCCGTGAATGCTTCTAAAATGGTGTGCGGAACGGACGAAGACGGCGCACAGTGAACGGTCACCATAGTAAAACTGGAAAAAAATCGAAGGAGTTATGGTAGCTTAATGAGATTTTTTGCACATACTTGTCTCTCTTGGCCTAATATTTTCAAAAATGAATTAACATTTTTAGAAATCCTTTTATTTTTCCGGTGCCGGGACAATTAAATACCAAAAATTTCTCCATTTCAGTAATTATTACTTTTTTGATTTTTAATCTATAATTTCACATACAAAATGATAAAGCGTGATAGTTTTTTTTATGAAATATAACCAATCTCTAATTATTGAGGGTTGTCGTATACCATTTTTGAATATAACATTATATTAAACTTTTTAGTATTTTTATTTAAAGTTTTGAAAATATTTATAACCATTGGTATTCAAATAACATTATATGAATAGGGTTGCCAAATTGACAACACTAAATATTTTAAAATTTTATTATTATTTTAGATAAAAAAACATATTTATATAAAGATTAATATAAATGAAATTTATTTGTTGGTGGTTAAGCAATGTCTATATGCATTTCATTGGTGCTTTACCAAATCGTCAGTAGACTTTAACCACAGTTTTGAAAAGCTAAAAACCTCTTATCTTATGCATATACTTCCGAAAACCATCTGAGAATTCACAACTTGTAAATTACAAACTATTTTCAAAAATAACAACAGAACAAGAACATAGGCTTGCAACTCATACAAAACTAAACCAACAAATAAAGTATGTTCGATATGAATCTATTTTATTTTTCTACACCTTTATACAATCAGAAATCCATTGGATAACAAGAAAAGTATTTATAAGGCAAAATGAAAAATAAAATCTAAATTAAACTGTTATGAAATCTTTCTATTTGACACATTGTTGTCACAATGGATTTCTGATTGTATAAACTTTTTTACAGTGTTGTTATAAATATTTCAATTTTAGGATTTTTTCATTGTTTCTGCTACATTTCTGAATAAAACATTTTTATTGAAAAATTCATTTCTGGTATTTATTTTTCCAAACCCATTTTTTGTGAAAAAATTATCAAAATAATTCGACTTTAAAAGCGTGTAACTTTTTATTGGTGTAACGCACATGAAAAAACAAACCACCCCTGGAATCGTGGGAGTCTCAGCTTTTATCCCATATGTATTTTATTAATATATTCGAAAGTTTGTTTCTGTTTTGATGTTTTCCCACGACAGTTGACTGTGCGGCGTTTTGATTCCCAACATGTTTCTAACTTTCGCCGTAATGGAAATTTTTTGTTCAGAATCATGAATGGATTCAATTTCGAATCGACAATATAGTTCACTATTAATAGGAAAAAGTGGGAATTGCAATTTTTTAACAAAATCGTTGCATATATAACTGTTTTGGCAACTGGAGTTCAAAACGGCACAGACCGGTATTTTCAAACGTGTGGCGCATACTTTCAAGTGCAGTGTTTGAGAGAACGACACCGATTGCCGGATAGATAGAACGGACCCACTTGGGAGCACTTTCGGCTTGGATTTCGGAATGGTTCCCTTGTGTTTATGTAACACATTTCGACTTACTGAAACAGTCTTTCCCCACGTGCGTACTTGCCAAACAGCGGAAACAAATTTTATGTATATGCAAATTTAAATTTAAATGAAATTTATTTGTTGGTGGTCAAGCAATGTCCATATGCATTTCATTGGTGCTTTACCATGGTACAATAAACAGGTATATGCATCAGCACAGGTGATAGTGAACAGATTGTCAAAATTTGTTAAATTCGCCGCAATTTTATGTTTTCTTTTTACTAACTGTTTTGATTGTTTGAAATTTTTAAAATAAAAAAATAAATAATAAAAAATTATAAAATATATATTATTTCAAAGCATGAACACATCCGCAAAACAAAGTGGAGCCTTCAAATGATATCAGACTTACTAATTTAGAAGACCTATTTTCCAAAGACACTAAAATGCAAATGATTTTCTTTTTTTCAAAAATGGGATTTTTTTTTTAATTGCTAGAGTTAGAATTCACAATAAAAATAAATTTGTATGCAAATATTTAATGAAAATGTTTTCAAACAATATCCTCAGGAT
This sequence comes from Linnaemya tessellans, assembly GCA_951800035.1. NCBI lineage: Eukaryota > Metazoa > Arthropoda > Insecta > Diptera > Tachinidae > Linnaemya > Linnaemya tessellans. The sequence continues at coordinate 83,190,913 of OX637535.1, forward strand.
CTGTAAGTAGAAGCGAACGAAAAACATATAAATAACGTTAAATTCTAGCTGTTGTAGGAGTACTTGAGCCAGCCGCTACGCACAAGTCGGTGACATGATTTCCTGATTCAAGTGGTATACTCTAAAATTACAAATTTCTTTCAATAAAAATTATTAGCTAATTATGAATGCTTTACCAACCTTAAGGTGTATATTACTTTTGAGTATGGCTGCTCTTAAAACCAACATGCGAGAACGTCTTTGATATTTCTTGACCATGGAAATAGCTCGTTCGAAAGTACTACTGCGTTGTTCAGTCTCCATTGCATACAATATTTTATTGTGCGAGTCAATACGATCCTGAATTTGTCCTTCTAAAATCAACTGCATCACCTCGTTCTGCATGTCGGCAGATAGATAGGGGCTAAAGTACTGAATCAGTGCACAATATTTAATCTTTGTATAAAAATTATTGACATGTGGGGCAATATACATATCAATATCTCTCAGTTGTGCTTCTAACTCTAGGAATAGCTTAAATGAGCTTGAGGAGATTACATTTTTTTGCAGTTCCTGGTGATCGAATGTGGCGAGAGCACAAAGTCCTTCGTACATAGTGACATTATTGGGTGAAATCATTGCGGGAAAATCACAATGATCGAAATTGGCCAACAAAAAATGTTTGGCAGCCGATTTGTATATTTTGGTTTGTAATTCAGCCAAGCCAGCTGCACATTTTAGACGCGTCAGAACAGCCTAAAACAACAAAGTTAATCATATACGTAATTCTTTTTAGCCTTTTTCTCCTGGTTTGCATCCTTGGATCACTCGTTAAAATCAGGTGTACTATCTGCTTTAGACACGTAGCTCAGTACGTGTGACCAATTTTGCAAATACAGCGATACTTTAATGACGTTTAAACAATTAATTAACCACTTCATTGCCACAGGTGCAATAATCTCTAGCACGGGAATAGCATTTAAGCGCATTGAACAAATCCCCGCAGCTTAGATAGTGATCGCCCAAATCATCGTGGCCGTATACTTTCCTTGATGGGACTTGATTTAAAGTTCTTCAGATCCGAGCCAAGTTTTTCCAATTTTAGTGCAGCCTTTTTGCTCTTAGTCTCTACCCAGTTTTGATCGAATACCGGTAATTCAAGGGCCTGGGCGGCCAAAGCCGGCTATGCAGCTATATCAGGCAAACCGGCACCTCCGCCGGCTGCGCCAACAGCAGTACTGCTGACATACACATAATTTAGCTTTTTATGCAACACTTGATACATGGTCATATTGTAAGTGGTCATGTCATAATTTTAGCCATTTTTAAAGCTTCCAAGCGCAACGAAGGACACGCATCAGACACAAAAATTAGCCGATACAAGCGGGCCAAGCCCACATAAAAATTTGCGCAGACTTCCAAATCCAAATTGGGATTCTCAACAACTAATTGATGTTCTTCATTATTGTCGTTGTCCTCCATTGGGGCATCTACTTTTATTTATCTTGTGGACATACACCTCATTTCCATTTTTTTTTAGTTTAAAATTTAATGTTTTTCACAACAATGAATAAAACTAATTTTGTTCACATAACATTTTATTTTATTTAACAAAGGCGAATTAAATAGTTCGCCTTGTATTTGACATTGTGTTTCACAAAATAGTTGCTTTGTTGTAATGAATTCGCTTAGCATATACCTGATAATTGTACCATGTGCTTTACCAAATCATCAGTAGACTTTAACCACAGTTTTGAAAAGCTAAAAACCCATTGCTTGACCACCAACAAATAAATTTCATTTAAAATAGTGTTGTGACAACAAAATGCCAAATAAAAATTTCATAACAATTTAAATTTAAAATTTTATTTAAATGTTTCACTCTATGGTCACAAAACCTTCCAGACTATGACTAACATGAGAACCTAAAAACTAGTGATTATGAAACAAATTAAAAAAAATTATATTTTACAAAACACATAGCAAAAAAACAAACGAATAAATGATAGTAATTAAACATTACAAATGATAGTAATTATGTTAATAGACTAGAAATAACAAGTAAAAACATTATATTCGACCGGGTCGAATCTTAAATACCCTCCAAATATTTAGTAAGTGAATTTGAAATGTTTAACTTGGTGGGACAGAGTTCCTTTATATAATTCTTTTGTCTAATATTTTAACCTTTTTTCTTTAATAAATAATATATTTGTTTGAGTCTTGAGGTTAATTTATATTAATATTTGTTATTCTTCGATATTTCGCTAACCATCGGTTAGCTTCTTCAGGAAATTATTTAGTTTACAAATTATTTAACTAAATAATTTCCTGAAGAAGCTAACCGATGGTTAGCGAAATATCGAAGAATAACAAATATTAATATAAATTAACCTCAAGACTCAAACAAATATATTATTCCTTTATATAATATCGTACGTCAACGCCCACTAAAGGGGGCGGGGTTCAAAAATATACAATATCATGTTTTCCACAGACGAACGTATAGGCATTGCTAGACCGTCTTAGACTTCATCACAATTCTCTTTGGAGGGTATAAAAACTGTAATTTGGCGGGGTCGCTCTGGCAAGGGCTGGGGGGAAAACATTTCACCTTTGTCATAAAACTCTAAAATCGGCAGTCATAAAACTCTAAAGATAAATGCTTGGGATGATTATATACAAAATAAAAAAAAATTTTTTTTTTTTGGTAGGGTCATTTAGGAGGCAAAGGGGCAGGAGGGGGTAGGGCAGAAATCGGCAGTCATAAAACTCTAAAAATAAATACTTGGGATAATTGTATACAAAATTAAATTTTTTTTATAGTGACATTTAGGGGGTGAAGGGGGAGGAGGGGGTAGGGCAGAGTAGTACCAGGTACCGTCTCAGCTTCGTCATTAAAGCTTAAAAATTTTATTTTTAAGGAATGTAGGCTTAAGTAAAACAGTTTAAGTTTTTATGCTATTTTTGCATATAATAACGCCCAATAAAGTGGGCGGGGACCAAAAATAATTTTATTTTATTTTATGGCTCCAAGTTTAACGCATTGGACCGTATTTGACATAAAAATATATCATTTGCTTAACAAAATAACCAAAAAACTTTAAAAATTATGTTGCTTTTTCTGGGTTGGTTTAGTTCTTCTTAGGGGAACTTTTTTCCCTCTTGCCCGATTTAGCCCATCTTCGAACTTAACCTGCTCTAAGTTTTAAAATATATTTGTGCCAAATTTCAAGAGTGTAGCTCTTTTCGTTTGGACTGAATCGTGATTTCCACAGACGGACGGACGGACATGCTCAAATCGTCTTAGATTTCATCACTGATCAAGAATATATATACTTTATGGGGTCTGAGATGGATATTTCGATGCGTTACAAACGGAATGACAAAGTGAATATACCCTCCAAATTCTTTTTTGGAGGGTATAAAAAGCTTAAACTGCATTTTGTCCGTGCTGAATTCAATAAAAGTATTATGCCGTTTTTGTAAATTAACATTCATTTTATTAAATGAGCACCTCAAAGAGCTTAGCCAACCTAAGATTCCTACGTGGAACATAAAACGGTACAGAGCTAAGCAAATCGGGACAGTCAAAGCATCCATTAGCAATACCATACACTAGGAGCGCTGATTGTATTTCTCTACGACATTCTAAAGTAAAAAACCCTATAATAAGGCATTAGGACTCATATGGGACGGTAGATAAACATGGTAGCGATCGTGTTGCAAAATTTAAGAAAACGCGCTGCTGTTTAGATTGGAAACATGAGGATTCCAGATCACAGCCGCATACTCTAATTTGGACCGTACGAAGGATGTATATATATACTTCAGTGTATAGGGGTCAGTAAATTCAGAACAGATTCTCTTCAGAAAGCCAAGCACTTTATACGCTCTTGGAAGCATATACTCAACGTGAGCAACAAACGATAACGAGGTATCGAAAACCACACCTAGGTCAATTTTTGAATCAAATGTGCTCAATGATATTATAATATATATAATGATATGATTATGGATAGAATGTGCCTAGTGTGCAGTGTACTTTCTTCTGTTCATGTATTGTGCCTGTGCATTTGCTGTCACAGCTGTAAACAGATAACAGCACTATCTTACCAGACTGCTGACCGCGCTGGTCTTATGGCGTCTTGCTCCGGCTAGCGCTCGCCGTCTTCGGGTGGTTCTTGCCAGTCAGCCTAGTAAAACACTTACACACACACACAAATATATATATATATATATATATATATATATATATATATATATATTTTATATATATATATATATATATATATATGTATATATATATATATATATATATATATATATATATATATATATATATATATATATACATATATATATGTATATATAAACCAGCATAGTTGTGTAAGCTGTTTAACAGAAGTAAATAATTCTTAAAAAAAAGAGAGCCCGAAACAAGCGCTGTTTACTCTCATCAGTACACTTACCCCCACATACCAAATGAAACCCTCTTAGTAGTCTCACGGCTCCTCCGTGACATCACATGAATTATTACTGGAGGTCCCAACGACGATCCTTTGGTATCTTTCGTTCCCCTTACTAACCGCATTTAATTAACTAAAATGCCATGCTAAAAAAACTACTGAAAATTTCATCTACATATAATATACAGACGAAAATTTCAAATTAAATTTTAAGAGTGAAATTATAAAAAAAATTAAGCAAAATTATTTAAATTAAATTTAAAAAACAAAAGGTCTGATACTAATAATTTTCTTTAAATTTACTTTTAAATAACAAACAAAAATGATTGAACTTATTTAAATGACAAAACTGAACGCAACAACATAAAGACGATGACCCCGTCAAGGTTACCGCCGTCCCTACGTGGTGTGTCCTAATTAAACGTTCTGTCGTCGCAGGTACAAATTTCAAAAAACTATATATTTAATGCCGGTGAAAATCGCTTTAGGAATCATGGAATTTATCACGATCGCGACCGTTAAGGTGGGCACACACTTCGTTCTTTTGAACAGTTTTATCCGAACGGGTAAAACCAAATGGCATTGCACGTACAACGGCAATGCACACACACTATACGTTATTTTCTTCTTCGCAATAATCAAAACAAAACAAGTAAAAACGTTATATTCGACCGGGTCAAATCTTAAATATTTAGTAAGTAAATTTAACTTGGTGGGACAGAGTTCCTTTATATAATATCGTACGTCAACAACCACTAAAAGGGGCTGGGTTCAAAAATAGAAAATATCATGTTTTCCACAGATGAACATATGGGCATTGCTAGACCGTCTTAGACTTCACCACTGATCAAGAATATATATACTTTATGGGGTCCAATTCTCTTTGGAGGATATTAAAACTGTATTTTGGCGGGGTCGCTCTTGCAAGGGCTGTGGGGGAAACTTTTCACCTTTGCCATAAAATTCTAAAAATAAATGTTTGGGATAATTATATACAAAATAAAAATTTTTTTTTGATAGGGTCATTTAGGGGACAAAGGGGAGGAAGGGGTAGGGCAGAGTAGTACCAGGTTACGTCTCAGCTTCGTCATTAAAGCTTAAAAATGTCAAACTTTTTCACTATTTTTGTATATAACAACGCCCACTAAAGGGGGCCGTTTGTAACGCATCGAAATATCCATCTCAGACCCCATAAAGTATATATATTCCTGATCAGTGATGAAATCTAAGACGATCTGAGCATGTCCGTCCGTCCGTCTGTGGAAATCACGATTCAGTCCAAACGAAAAGAGCTAGACTCTTGAAATTTGGTATAAATATATTTTGAAGCTTAGAACAGGTTAAGTTCGGAGACGGGCTAAATCGGGCTAGAGGGAAAAAAGTTCCCCTAAGATGAAATAAACCAACCCAGAAAAAACAACATAATTTTTAGTTTTTTGGTTATTTTGTTAAGCAAATGATATATTTTTGTGTGAAATATGGTCCAACACCTTAAACTTGGAGCCATAAAATAAAAAAAAAAAATTTTTGCACCCCGCCCACTCTAGTGGGCGTTATTATATGTAAAAATGGCATAAAAATTTAACAAATTGTTTTACTTAAGCCTACATTCCTTAAAAATAAAATTTTTAGTTTTAACGACGAAGCTGAGACGAAACCTGGTACTACTCTGGCCTACCCCCTCCACCCCCTAAACGACCCTACCAAAAAAAAATTTAATTTTGTATACAATTATCCCAATCATTTATTTTTAGAGTTTTATGACTGCTGATTTCTGCCCTACCCCCTCCTCCCCCTTTGCTCCCTAAATGACCCTACCACAAAAATTTAATTTTGTATACAATTATCCTATGCATTTATTTTTAGAGTTCTATGACTGCCGATTTCTGCCCTACCCCCTCCTCACCCTTTGCTCCCTAAATGACCCTACCAAAAACAAATAAATAAAATTAATTAAATTTTGTATACGAGTACAATTATCCCAAGCATTAATTTTTAGAGTTTTATGACTGCCGATTTTTGCCCTAGGTCCTCCTCCCCTTTGCCCCGTAAATGACCCTATAAAAAACAAGTAAAAGTGCTATATTCGGCTGTGCCGAATCTTAAATACCCTTCACAGATGTAATTCTTCTTTATTTCTTGCTAAAACAGGAAGTAGGTTTAATAAAAAGATATAACATAGTTTTACTTGACAAAAAATTTTAAATTTTTTAACTTTTTGGTCACTTTCATGTACCATAAAATATTTTATTTGTTCAACCCCGGAGTCGAAATTTTGATTTTTTAAGATTTTAATACCAATTTCGTTTTTCCTGAATTATAAAATAGTTTGAATTAGCAAAAACAACAACGTCAATTGCCTATTTGGTTACTTTTATATTTCAATTTCCCAACCCTGGAAATGAAATTTAATTTTTTTACCAATGCGGCATGAAATAGTTTTATTTAAGAAAAACTTAATATTTGTAACCATTTTGGTCACTTTCATGTATAAAAAATATTGCAGTTATCCAACTCTGGAATCTAAACTTTGATTTTTTTTTTAATTTTTGATACCAATTATGTTTTTTCTGAACCAAAAAATAGTTTTAATTAGTAAAAAACCGACGTTAGTTGCCTTTTTGGCTACTTTTATGTATAAGAAATATATAAATTTCCCATCCCTGGAAGCGAAATTTAAATTTCTTTTTACCAATCCTACTCTTCATTATATATAAAGTCGTTTTATTTAAGAAAAAACTTAAAATTTGCAACCATTTTGGTCACTTTACAATTTTCAACCATTTTGGTCACCTTCATGAACTATAAAATATTGCACTTGTCCAACCTTGGATTCGAAATTTTGATTTTTTTTGGAAATTTTTGATACCAATTTTGTTCTTCCTAAAATATAAAATAGTTTTAGTTAGCAAAAAAAAAAACAACGTCAATTGCCTCTTTGGTTACTTTTATGTATAAACAAAATTTAAATTTCCCAACCCTGGAAGCGAAATTTTAATTGTTTTGTTTATCAGTGCAACGCTTCATGAGGTATAGAGTAATTTTTTTTAAGACAAATTTAAAATTTTTAACCATTTTGATCACTTTCATGTACTATTAAATATTGCACTTGTCTATCCCTGGATTCGAAATTTAATTTTTGATACCAATTTTGCGCTCCCTAAATTATAAGACAGGCTTAGTTAACAAAAAAAAAAAAAAAAAAAAAAACAACATCAGTTGCCTGTTTGATTACTTTCACGAATAAAAAAAAATTCAATTTCCCACCCCTGGAAGAAAAATTTGAATTAAAAAATTTTTTTTTGGTCAATGCAAATCTTCATGACGCATAAAGAGGTTTTATTAAAGAAAAACTTAAAATTTTTATCAATTTTAGTTACTATATGTACTACAATATACGGAATAGGCCGAAAAAAAATTTGTGTTTCCCATCCCTGGAAAATATTTTATATTTTTTTAGTTTTTAATAGACAATTGAGGCTTCCCAAAGCACGAAATATGTTTAATTTACAAACATTATAATAAATAATTGATTTTCGGTATAAATTTTGCGTTGAGAAATAGGTGTAAGCTTCCCAGCTTTGAACCCATACTTCGGATCTTTCTGAATTTCAATAGCACTTGGTTTTCCCAAGCCCCCAGAAGAGCTAGAGACTTCGTTCTTGGACCGTTGGATTGGAAATGAACTTAAATGGAGTGGTATTGAAATTGAGAAAGATCCGAAAAAAAATTTATTCCAAAAATCAATTATTGTTTTTAAATTAAACCTATTTCGTGCTTTGGGAAGCCTCAATGCTCTATTAACAACCAAAAAAATAAAAATTGTTTTTCCAGGGATGGAAAGTTAAAATTTTTTTCTTCGGCCCATTCCGTATTTTGCAGTACATGTAGTAACTAAAATTGCTAAAAATTTTAAGTTTTTCTTTAGCAAAACCTTTTTATACGTCATGAAGATTAGCATTGGCCAAAAACAAATTTTTTAAATTAAAATTTTGCTATCAGGGGTGGGAAATTGAATTTTTTTAATACGCCAAAGTAATCAAACAGGCAACTGATGCTTTTTTTTGCTAACTAAAACTGTGAAAGTGACCAAAATGTTTAAAAGTTGTAAATTTGTCTAAACAAATCTATTTTATACCTCATAAAGAGTTGCATTTGTAAAAAAACGCAAAAAAATTTCACTTGCAGGGTTGGAAAAATGAAAGTATATCTTGGTACATGCAATATTTTGTAGTACATGTAATAACCAAAATGATTAATATATTTTAGTTTTTCTTAAACAAAACTACTTTATACCTCATGAAGATTTACATTGATAAAAAAAATTTAAATTTCGCTTCCAGGGTTGGGAAATTGAAACTTTTTTTTTATACATAAAAGTAACCAAATATTGCAATTTTAAGTTTTTCTTAAATAAAGCGACTTTATACCTAATAAAATTTCGTTTCCAGGGCTGGGAAATTTAAATTTTTTATACATAAAAGTAACCAACAATGCAACTAACGTTGGTTTTTTACTAATTAAAACTATTTTTTAGTTCAGGAAAAACAAAATTGGTATGAAAACTAAAAAAATTAAAATTTAGATTCCAGAGTTGGATAACTGCAATATTTTGTAGTACATGAAGGTGAAGAAAATGGTTACAAATATTACGTTTTTCTTAAATAAAACTAGTTTAGCCTCATTAAGAGTTGCATTGGTAAACAAATTAAAATTTCGTTTCCAGGGTTGGGAAATTGAAATATTTATTCTGCATAAAAGTAACCAAAAAGATGTTTTTTTTTGCTAATTAAAACTGTTTTATAATTCAGGAAGAACATTAAAATCTTAAAACAATCAAAATTTCGACTCCAGGGTTGGACAAATGAAATATTTTATGGTGCATGAAAGTGACCAAAGAGTTTAAAAATTTTAATTTGTTTATCAAGTAAAACTATGTTACACCTCACTGGAAATTCGCTTCCAGAGTTGGAAAATCGAAATAGTTTTGGTACATAAAAGTACTTACATAAATTCCAAATTTTGTGTTTTTAGTGAATTAAACCTATTTTATATATCAGAAAAAATTAAATTAGTATAAAAAATTTAAAATTCGGTTCCAGGTTTGGAAAATCGATATATTCTGATTCATTAAAGTAACCATATAATTTGCTATTTTTGATTTTTATGATGAATTATACCTACTTTATATATCAGGAAGAAATAAATTGGTATTAAAAACTAATCTAAAAGACGATTATACGGTTGGACAATTATAACTTTTTGGTGTTATAGTGCCATCCCTGCTAAAATAAGGAATACTCTAAAATATAACAATTGTAAGTTCGTTAAGTTTTCTTTAATTCCCTTTTGTACAATTTATGACTAAGACATAAAGTAATAAATGCTGAGCGAGTTAATTTCTTCAGTGAGGAATGAGTCAAAAAATAATATCTTCTTTTTACACACCAAAGTGCACTTTATTTCAATTTATTCTTAAGACTGCTTTACAAAGGTTACTTAATAACTATTTATACTAATTCTAAGCCTTATCTCTAGTATATTCAAACAGAGTTCAATAGTAGTTTCCTTTGTTCAATACTTTGTTTATGTTAGTGATAACATAATGATAACATAGAATAATTATTTATTTATTTGTTTATGTCTAGTACTGCATTATCCAGTTATGGTTGTCTCTTATCTCATACTTTCCGTGTGGAGACGTTTGCTTGGATTTGCTCCCATCGGACGCGTCCCCAGGTGGCGGATAGGGGGGTTTTGGAGTAGAGTGGGCAATTAGCGTCTCGGGATGGGCTGAGGAACTGGACACATCAGTGAACACGATTTCTGCACACCCGGGATGTTGATCTTCCGCACTACCCCGGACCTAAGGGGTTCACGTAATCCCTCGGGGACCAACCAAAACCAAGCTATGGTGGTACCCGAACAACTATGGAAGAAAACTCAGAAAATATGAAAGTTACGGTGCAGAGCTTAAATAACTCAGTACCGGCGGCTATTGGTGGTGAGCAAACAGGCCCCGAGTCGTCGTCAGCAAGTGACTGTAAGAAAACAACTTCGGGGGTGGGCAACTTATCCTCCGCTGTTGCTAAAGCTACAAGAAGCCTAGGAGAGGTAGAATCGGTGCCAAGGGTGATGACGAACCATCCTCAGCCACAAAAGACGGGCGAGGTCTCCGATTCTTCCCATCCAAAAAATATAGAGTCCTCCGAAGTAGATAGGATGGTCGAGGAAGTAAGTGCTAGCATAGCCAAACTCACCACGAAAAGGAGGAATCTTTCAGGCGCACAACGGCGGAAAGCAGCAAAATTGAAACGGAGGAATCAGCAGGATGCTTCAAAGGAAGGTGAAGCCTCTACACCCATCTCCACGGAGAAGGGCAAGAGAATTCGCTCGCCGGTGGAGCAGAACGCTGTTGGCCACCGTAAGAAATTTAAACTAAAACGCTCCCCGCAGGGAGGGGGTGTGGCGGGCGATGGGTCCAAACTTCCTAAAGAGAACTCTTCGGAGGGCTCAAAGGGAGTAGGAACCACACCGGGCGCTAGTACCTCCAAACAGGCGATGGCGTCAGGGAAATCTTCAGTGGTTGGAGGAGCTCCGAAAGCTTCTAAATCACTAAAGAGAAAACCGGACGAAAGGAGGGCTAAGGAGCTGCCCACGTATGCCAAAGTGGCGCGCAGGAAACCGGCAGAAGAGCTGAGCTATGCTGTCATAGATTCCAGCAGCCCATCAGGCAAAATCCCAGTGCACTACCACAAGGAGGTGGAAAGTGCCATAAACGAATGTATTGTGGAGTACATATTGTCAGCTGATGAGGATGCTCCCCAAATTCATATTGAAAGCAGCAAGTTTGTTCGGGACGTAATGTTTCTACAACTGGAGTTTGACCCTTGTGTGGAGATACTACGAAACCAAATAAACAACATTAAGGCACCATGGGAAGGTGGAAGACTCTCGCTTGTGAAGAAGACGGAAATCCCAGCCCTAACAAAGGCATCCTTTTATATAAAAGGATGGGGTGGAAGTCTGAAAACCGAGGCCATAACAAATATAATTACCAAGCAGAACAAAGGCCTCGATGCGAGCAAGTGGGAAATCTTCCACCGTGAGGAGACAGAGGAGGGCACCTTGATCGTGGTGGGTCTGGACAAAGCGTCAATGGCTTACCTGGAAAAACGAAAAGGGAAGGCCTTCTTTGCAACCTCGGCCATATATTTCAAAGTCGGGAAGACTCCCATTGGCTGGTCAGTAGGCCCGACTGAGAAAGCCAAAAAGGATAAGGCGGAGCCTAAAGAAAAAGGGGAATCGGAGATCAGTGTATCTCAAGAGGCCCCATCACAAGCCGTCTCATAAAGATGCTGCTGCTGCTGCAGATAAACCTCCATCGAAGTAAAACGGCGACTCAAGCCCTGATGGAGAAAATAACTAAAGGTAAGATACACGTAGTGTTCATACAGGAACCATGGACAATTAAGAACAAGGTTTCTGGCTTGAACGACTGTAATTATCAACTTTTTTATGCAAAGACCGGGGCTAGACCCAGGGCGTGCATACTATGCCATAAGGGACTAAACTTTCCTTTTTATCAACATCAGACGCCACAACTTTAGTATATGACAGTCGAAACATGCTGATGGCTTCAGTGTATCTACCCTCGGATACCCCGACACCTCCACCAACGTCGGAATTGAGGCGCATTATATCATCCGCCAGGAGTAAAAGTAGGAATATCTTAATAGGCTGTGAGGCCAACTCGCATCATCTCTCTTGGGGTAGCACTAATTGCAACAATAGAGGTGATGCGTTATTTGAATATTTAGTGGTAAATAACCTCTTCACTGTAAATACTGGGAATGAACCAACTTTCATTAACAGAATTAGGGAAGAGGTTATTGACATCACTATATGCTCAGGAAACTTAATTGATGAAATAAGCAATTGGCACGTGTCGGAAATGCATTCCTTCTCGGATCATCGCTATATTTTCATGACTTTAGATCATCCTGATCCTAACCCCATAACATTTAGGAATAGGGCCAAGACGGACTGGTCAAGACTTAGGTCTAGTTTACAAAACAAACTCGAGAACTATCCACCACCAGTAGATACTGTAGGGCGCATAGATTCAGAGATAGATAGACTAAGTACTGATATTAGGGAATCCTTTGAGGACAGTTGTCTACTCAGAAATAGGCGAGAATAAGAATAACCCTGGATGACGGGTCAACTTATAAATCTCAGAAGAGAAACCAGAAGGCTCTTTAATAGGGCCCGTAGGAAGGGACTCGATATACACTGGGAAGAATATAAAGGTAAACTTAACGTTTACAATAAAAAAATAAGAGATGCCAAACGCGAATCCTGGAAGCTTTTCTGTGAAGAGGTAGACAGCGTTAGTGAGGCTTCCAAAATAAAGAAACTTCTGTCGAAAACCCACACTCAACCTGAGACACTTGTTGACTCGGAGGGCAGGAGGGAAGAGACGATGGAGGAGTTATTAGGATTTCTTTTTTAGGAACACTTCCGTACGGTGCAGGAGAACCGTCCGGAAGCGGTACACCCCCCGAGGAATATGAACAATCCAAGGATAACAATAGATAGTCGAATGGTATGTAGAGCGGTGAGGAGCTTTTAGCAGGGCCTGATGGCATTTTCCCGGGTCTTCTTCAGCGAAGTATGGACCTGATAGAGGACAGGTTGGCTAATATCTTCACAATCTGTCTTACAAATGCATATACCCCCCTGGCATGGAGGGAGGCTAGAGTTCATTACAAAACCGGGCAGGGCAAGCTATGCGGATCCGAGGGCTTACAGACCCAATAGCCTAACTTCATTCTTACTGAAGACATTGGAACGTATTGTGGATACAATGTTGAAGGAAAGGATACCGCACGATATACTGAAATTTAAACAACACGCTTATATTAAGGGCAGGGCTGTTGAGACGGCCCTACAAGAGGTTGTATATCATATAGAGAGAACCTTCGATTTGGGTATGTACACCATGGCTGTATTTATCGATATAGAGGGGGCTTTCAATAATGTATGAACCTCGAGTATTATTGACTCGCTGGGTAACTTAGACTTGGACCAGAGATTGACTGCATGGATCAGTCATATGCTAAGGAACAGGAAGATAAGTTGCGAGGTTAACGACACAAGGGTAGAGGGGGATGTGTGTTGCGGAACGCCACAGGGCGGAATACTGTCTCCCTTGCTGTGGGTGGTAACCATAAATACCCTACTGAAGACATTATCCCAGGAAGGATTTGCTCCCGTCTGCTATGCAGACGATGTAGCGATACTGATAAGGGAAACAATCCTAGGGTTCTTTGCGAAAGGGCAATAGAGGCCCTGAATTTAGCTTATAACTGGGCTACACAAAGGGGTCTCAATGTCAACCCAGAGAAGACAGAAATTTGTATGTTTACAAGGAAACGGAAGATTGCACATTTGGAATCACCGGTTTTCCGAGATAGGACGATACAGATTAATAAAAAGGTCAAACATCTAGGAGTGATACTCGACTGGAGGTTATCCTGGAAGGACCATATAGAAAGTAGGGTGATCAAGACCCAAAGAGTCTGGACCTATTGCAGAAGGGCAATTGGGTCCAAATGGGGAATGAGCCCAAAGATGGCACACTGGCTCTATACGAATGTGGTAAGACCAATTGTGACGTACGCCTCGTTAGTAAGGTGGACGTCCTTTGAGAGGAAGGTGAATATCAAACATCTTCAAACGATACAAAGACAGTGCTGTATCGGCATCTGTGGCGCGATGAGAACCACATCAACTAAGACGATGGAAAATATTCTATCGATACTGCTTATTGATATACAGGTTAAATACGAAGCAGCTCTGGCTGCTACGAGATTGATGGTAATGGGTGAGCGGCTGACTAGAGAACACACAACCAAACACCAGAGTATAGTACACGTCTTACCCGGGAACAACGCTCGCACGGTCACGTGCGATAGAATCCGTATTAGATATGTACAATCACACTGCACCACCATAATATCGGAAGGTATGGAGTGGGAGGATACAGATACAATGAACCCCATAACTAACCTATACACGGACGGGTCGAGGATTGGTGACCGTTCGGGTGGAGGTTTCTGTGACATGGGTCGTAACTCTAGCAAATACTTCCGTCTGCCGGATCATAGCACGGTATTTCAGAGTGCGATCGTGGCTATTACGGAAGGGATAAAATGGTTGAAGGAAATCGATAACAGACTACCGATTCGTATATTCACGGATAGTAGGAAGGTCATCGAGGCCCTGAGAAATCATGTGGTTCAATCTCGGTGTGTACTACAGTGCAAGGATGAGATTAACTCATACACGCAATGTTGGGGCATAGAGATAATATGGATTCCAGGACATCAGGGGATACCTGGAAATATTGAGGCAGATAGGCTAGCAAAGATGGGAGCATTAATGGCGAACATCACACTAGATATTCCGAAGCCATTTCAGGTTTTTAAGAACGAACTAAAGCGATGGGCTATAGAATTACATACAGGAGATTGACAGCACTCTAGCGTAGGTAGGGTGACTAGAATTCTATGGGGGGACCCAGATGGTAGTAGGACAAAGGAGGTCCTAACATTGAGTAGGCCAACACTACGGAGGTTGGTTTATTTAATAACAGGACATACAGAGTTAAGGACTCACCTGGCACGAGTGGGAATCGTTGGCGATATAACATGCAGAGCCTGCCAGGAAGAGGACGAGACACTGGAGCACTACTTGTGCTACTGTCTACTTGTGCTAAGTCCGAAGACAAACATTCAATCAGGAGATTATACAGGAGATGGAATTTCTTAGGGGCTCTACTTGGAAAGACTTAAGGAAGTACATTGAAGAAACTAGGTTCTTGACGTAATCAAACTCAGAGGTTTCCATGGTTTCGGTGGAGGCTACCTACAGGGGAATGGGAACTCCTTATTATAGAGCGCACAACAGGCCTATGAGGCCTAAGTGTAATTCAGGAAGGATTGGGATGCTTATGCCCCTCTTTTTCAACCTAACCTAACCTAACCTATCTCATACTTAAGGGTATGTCTACATACTCGTATGATAATTATCATGTGTCTTCTTGTTAACCGTTTATTGGTTTGTTTAGGGTTAAATATTTTTCTACTATTGATTGTCTGTGAGACAAGAAATATTATATATATTCTGCTTATCGCTAACTACTACCTTATATATATGTATGTGTATAACTCTCCTCCTTCTTAAAAAAAAACGTCATCGTTTTAAATCATACTTGGTTTTGTCTGAGTCTGAGTAGTTCTGCTTCGTACATGTCGTAGATTTTTTTCTTCCTTGTTTCTCGTGTCTTAATCTTGTAGCATTCGCAGAGTTTAATCAAGCTGTAAGTAATTAATGCTAGTGTACAGAGTCCCAGTGTGAAATAAAATGTAAATTGTATTGGATGTTCTTGAATTGGTATCAAGAAGGTTGATATTTCCTGAATATTACTGAATTTGTAATTACCGTTGGATTCCAAAATTCGCAGAACTTCTAATTGTTCGTTGTGTTGCTTATGTATGACATCTTTAAGTTCTTGTTGATGATTAAATTATTGTTTTCCGTCTATGGTAGTCGAGTTATTAAATTGTATGAGTTTAGGTCCATTTATTTTTATGTTATTCTAGGTATGTTCATAATCTGTAATAATGTTTCCATTCTCGAGTACCTGTATTGGTGTGTTATTTTCATGTATTACCTCACATTTTGCTGGCATATTATTTAATATATTAATGGTATAATTATTCGAATTCTTAATTTTACATATATAATTTCCAAGATAATTTTTACATTTTTCAACACTTGTAAACTTCTCATTACATTTTGCTATCTCAGAGTCTAGTAATAATTTTCCATGCTTGTATGGAAGTGGGTACACATCAAATAATTTACATTTTGTTTTTAATATTGGTTACTTATAAATATATTTATTATTGGTAAATCTAATGCTTCATTGGATACTATTTGTTCAATATCTTTTAAGTCCAGAGTTACCGTTTTTTGCGAAATTAATCATAGTGGCGATAGAGGATAGTTCGTTGTATACTTCAGTGAGTATTAAATGTTCAGAAACAGATTCAGGGTTAATACTTTCAACTATTTTTTCAAATGCAGAATTAATTTTCTTTTGTTTATTATTATTTTCTATTAACATATTTAGTGCTGTCTTGATCTCAATTAAATCGTCGTGATCAGGTGTTCCTGTAATAAATTTAAGAACTGATCCTAGGAACTTAAGTGATCTTTTATTTCTGAATATGTTAGGAAGTAACTGTGACTTAAGATTCTCCATTTTATTTATTATTATAGATACTGCTGAATCCTGTTCAAAGTTGTACACAGATAGTACTACTTTTTCATAGGGTGCAAGTATTTTTGAAAGATTGGTAACGTGGTATAAAAATGATATGTCTTGGTAAACGTACGTAGGGTCAGTTTCTATCATGACATATTTTTTGTCTTTTAAGTCGATTATTCTATTGCAGAAGGCAGTAGAAATATAAAGTAATATAATTATTCCTTGCATCCTTGTACTCTTATATTGTCCTTATGTATAACTATATTTTTATTTGTAACCTTTATCCTCCTTTACAATGTGTTTCGAATATTTTTTCGCGTTCTTGCTGCGTCGGTGCGTTTTAGAGTAAATAATGTCTCCTGTTTGATATGTGATATTCCTACGATTTTTGTTGTGATATGTTCGCACTTTGTTTTGATTTGCTTCAATTTTTTGCTTGATATCGGGGTGTCCTCCTTGATTGAAAAACACGTCCTCGGGTTTCTCCCCAGTGACTGAGTGTATCGTTTTGTTATAATTTCGAACTGCGTTAAATATTTCGTCTTTCGGTGAAGAATTATTCTGCTAGGCTAGTACTCTTGTGAGTTCAATCAGCGTGCTATGTGTTCGTTCGATCTGGCCGTTCGTTGTGGAATGGAATGTTGGTGTTACTGTATGTTCAATTTGTAGTTTTTCATAAACCTGTTTTACAGATATACTTGTTAATGCTGATTCGTTATCAGTCATTATGAATTTAGCGTTTGGGTAAATTTGTGATATTTCATCAATGTATCTGTGCATGTTCTTTTTATCTGGAATTTCTCGTAGATAGCAGTATTTGGAATATTTGTCGGTTGTGCTAATGTATATGTTTCCGTTCATGTAAAATAAATCTAATTGTATGTGCTCACCTACATGATTTGGAACTGGTGCAGCTCCGATTGGCTGTTTGTTTGGTCTCCGTTCGTATTTATTTGTAAGGCAGATGTCACAGTCTTGTGCTTCTTTCCTACACATTTGGCGTATAGTTGGCCAAAAATATGTTGTCAGTATTTCCTGAGCGTTATTTTTATAATTTCTATGTGCTCTTCTATGTGTTTGTACTATGACTTCTTTCTGTCTATCTATGTCTTCTGTAATTTTTTGGGCTACGACAATTGATACATTTGGAAAGGTGGAGATGATATCATCTTCGATGAGGAATAAAATTTTTTCGTCTATATTTATAGCATTTGTTACCCTTGGATTTATTACTTGTTTCAGCCTGTCTAATAATTCATCTTTGGTTGAATAGAAAATTGTATGCCTTGCATATGAGAAGATATTTTGTGAAGATATTTCCACTAAATTATTTGAACCAGATTTTATAATTATTTGACTTTTAAATGTATTTAATGCTTGTTTTACACGTTTTAATTTTATAATCGGCGAACTCTGTGCTGAGTGTTGTGAACAGCTCGAAGTATTGTTAATTTGCTGGCGGGATAGTGCATCAGCAACAGCATTTTGGTTGCCCGGTTTATATACCAGTTTAGCGCCATATTCCTCGATGAAGTTTTTCCATCGCTTTAACTTGGTATTAGGATTTTTGTCTGATACGGAAAAAATAAGAGATTGGTGGTCTGTATATATGGTTAGGTCTGCTATACCATACAGATAATTTCTTAATTTTTGAAGTGACCAGACTATCGCAAGAAGTTCTTTTTCATTCGTGCTGTAGTTTTGTTCTGTTTCGCTTAAAGTCCTAGATATAAATGAAATAGGTTTCTTATTCTGAGAAAGTACAGCTCCTATTGCAAAGTTACTTGCATCTGTCGTTAATTCGAAAGGTTTGTTGAAGTCTGGCTGAAATAGTTCGACTTGTGCCTGTAATATGTAATTAATTTTTTTTATTGCTTCGAGTGCTGGATCGTCTAACGTAATTGGTACTTTTTTGCTTTGCTTCTTGCTTACACTACCATTGTCTCCACGTAAAAATGTAGTAAGGGGTTTTACTATTGAAGTGAAGTTCTGTACAAATATCCTGTAATAACTAGCTAAACCTAAGAATGACCTTAATTGTTTTAAGTTTCTCGGTATTTGATAGTCCTTTCTTGTTTGAACCTTGTTAGGATCCACCGTTATTTTATTGTGTTTAATTATATGCCCCAGATATTCTACTGAGTCATGGGAAAAATTTGATTTTTCTTTAGAGATTTGCATATTCGCATTGTGAAGCGCATTTATTATTATTCGGACATGTTTTATATGGTCTTCATGAGAAGGGGAACATATAAGTACATCATCGATGTAGACATAAGCGAATTTACCAATATATGGGCGTAGAATATCATCTATACATCGCTGAAATATAGAAGATGCGTTCTTTAAACCAAACGGCATTCTAAGTAATTCACATTTGGCACCATTTACACAAAATGCAGTTTTTTCCCTGTCGCTTTGTTTGATCAGGATTTGATGAAAACCTGACTCTAAGTCCAAAGTGGTAGATACTTTTGCTTTCCCTAGATTTTGAATAGTCATTGCTACGTCTGGGATAGGGTACCTGGCAGTTATAGTTTGAGCATTAATCTTCTGAAAATCTATAACCATACGCTTTTTAGGTTACCCTTCCTCATCAGTACCTTTCTTTGCAACTGTCCATATTGGAGCATTATATGGACTTTTGCTAGGTTGTATAATTTGGTTCTTTAGTAAAGTCTGAATTTCTTTATTTATAAATTCACAATCTGCCATTGGGTATGGGTACTGTTTCACCCAAATAGGATCTTCTGATTTTGTCCTAATTGTAGCTTGTACAGTGGTTGTAAAAGGCAGAATTTCATTAGTTTTTTCATTTATTTTCATTATATTTTCAATTTCAGTTTTATATTTATTTTCGCCAATAGTGTAATTTACTTTTTGTTCAACAGTTTCGCGTTTTTTATATTTATATGTGATTTTATAATCAAAGAGATTGATTTCTGCTTTAATGGTTCTGAGACCCTGCTCACCCAAAAGCATATCGAATTCCTCTAAAGCTTCGGTTTCAAAAAATACTAAGTTATGATTGAATATTGTAATTATCTTTTTTGCTCTGGTCAAAGAATATTCGTGAAGCGTTTTTACCTTTATTGGCTTTATTGGAATGGATTTTCCTATTTCACAGTTAGAACCAATATAATTATTTGTTGCCCCCGTATCTATTAAAATGTTAACGAATTAACCTGTGGCTTGGCATCGCCTTTGGAGGCATGGTAATCCGTTTATTCTCCCAAAAAAGCACTTCCTGTTTCATAGACATCATCAGTGTGTGTGGTAATTGATTGGAAGTCCTCATCTGTAGTTTGGTTTACCCGTTGTACCTTATTTGCGGAGTGATTTCGTGATGAAGGAGGTCTGTTGCGTTTTGGTATCTGCTGATCCCTTCTGAATGGGTTGTGAGTATATTGATGTTGAGAGTTGTTTCCTCCATGGTATTGAGTTGGTCTCCCATATTGTTGAGAATTATCTACTTCCATTGGTTCTGGCCGTGGTTGATGATTGCGTTGTACCTGTATATTCGGGTTGTATCTTCTTTTATCCTCAAAATATTTTATTTCATAATTTTGCCTTTGATTGAAGCGTTGGGGTGCAGCTTGTGTGTCGAACTGCATGTTCGTGTTGTCGTGGTATATAGTGCTTGCTATTGCGTATGCAGCTTCTAAATCCTTTGGGTGGTGGCTATACAATGTTCCGCTTGTATACTTGCTGTTGAGTCCTGTGATAAATGTTCGGACAGCTTTCTGGTTTGCATATTCTAGCATGGATGCAGATCTTTCGTCTTGTGACATCTCAATCTTTGAGAGTGCGAGATTCAATGCTTTGTTTACTTCGCTATGGAATTCCGATAGTGTGCGTCTTCCTTGGGTGATTCTTTTCATTTCCTCAAGGAGCACATATAGTGGTCGCTGATCGGCATATGTGTAATCTAGCCTGTTTATGATCGAATAAAAGTTCATCTTTGTATTGTGGTTAATGAGTATGTCCGCTGATTCGCCAATGATTTTTGAATGTACAATAGTGAATGCCGAGTAGTAATTTGGGTGATTCGAGAATCGCTTTATGTTTTCCATGAACGTCCAAGCTCTCTTCCTCCATGATCTATATTGATTTTTATCCCCGCTGAAACATGGTATTCTTTCAAACATCTTTAGGTTTATTTGGTTAGCATCGCTTATATGCGGTGTGAAGTCTTGTAACTCTTCTCTAGTAGCTATGTTGAGGGATCTTTCTTCTTCTAGTACGTTTACTTTTACTTGGGTATTTTTCAAAGCCCCTGTTATTAGTTCCATTTGTGCTCTTAGAGTTGCAATTTCCTCTGTCATTGTATCCTCTTTATTCCTTAAAGGGCTGCACAAAAGATCCTTTGGGTCGCGGTGCCTATGGCCTAACAGTAATAAATAAAAATTCCTTAAAGGGCGTAGGGAATTGAAGATTTTTTGACGTTTCTGGCGTTTGCCCAGCTTGTCGCATCTCAATTTTTCAGAGATTTTTGCTTTTCTTCAAATCCGTGGAATTTTTTGGTTTTTTAGACCGGCTTGAGCCCCCAGTTAATTCCTTCAGTGAGGAATAAGTCAAAAAATAATATCTTCTTTTTACACACCAAAGTGCACTTTATTTCAATTTATTCTTAAGACTGCTTTACGAAGGTTACTTAATAACTATTTATTCTAATTCTAAGCCTTATCTCTAGGATATTCAAACACAGTTCAATAGTAGTTTCCTTTGTTCAATACTTTGTTTGTGTTAGCGATAACATAATGATAACATAGAATAATAATTGTGGTTATTTATTTATTACTGCCTAATGTTTGTTCATGTCTAGTACTGCATTGTCCAGTTATGGTTGTCTCTTTTCTCATACTGAAGGTTATGTCTACATACTCGTATGATAATTATCATGTGTCTTCTTGTTAACCGTTTATTGGTTTGTTTAGGATTAAATCTTTTTCTACTATTGATTGTCTGTGAGACAAGAAATGTTATATATATTCTGCTTATCGCTAACTACTACCTTTTATATATATGTATGTATTCGTTGCGTCTGCAACGAATAAGATTTCGGATAAGTCAAGACATTCGCAAAAAAAACGCGATTAATGAAGAGAAGTGAATGTTTGTTGGACGAATACCAACGTGTATGTAACCATCATGCGCAAGGTGTAATCTTTATTCGTACTTGTTCAGTAAGTATGGAATAAGAATGATAGAATAAAGATTACGCCAACAAGCTGAAATAAAAATACTTTTCTGCGCATGATGGAATTCTGACGTCACTCGACATGTGTTCTGATTGAGGCAATTTACACTGGATGAATTATGCTGGCATAACATGGCAGCTTGTTGACATTTTCGGTGAAGAGGGTAGTTTTTGGTGGGCATAATTTTTCAACCAGCTTCAACCCCGCACAAGCAGAACAAAACTAATAGATACACTCTTATGAAAACACAGGTTCTGTGTTTTGTTTTTACAGAGCGTTTTTTATTCTTTAGTAGTCCATCGTTGTGTAAGCATGAATTTCAAAATGAGTCAGGAAGGGGTTTTTCCGTAATTTCAGAAACTTATAAAAGTTTTTGCAGTAATTTTAATAACTACTAAAAGTTATGTCAGTGAAACGTAAAAATTTTTGGTTACTGAAAATTTCAGCAAAATTATACTGAAATTACTTAAATAACTTTTACTGGTGACGAAATAAACTTATATGAATGTACCTTTAAAAATTCACTTTTCACGTTTAGATTAAAAAAATGAAGGTGCAATTTTTTAATTGATGTGTCCTTTTTTTCTTTTTTGACTATTTTTTTATCTTCAAACTCCTATATTAAAGGTTTTATTTTCTCAATACAATAAAAGTTATAATCACCAATACAATATTATCATCACCAAATGGAGTGTGCAGAAATGAACATTTTTTAATCAAATTACTGTAATATATTTGGACATTTTTTATTGTTTAAAAAACATTAATATATGCTAGTTAGAGGGCCTTGCCTAAAGTATATGCATTTGTTTATAATTAGTGGATACAATTTTTATTACATTTCTAAATGTCCTCCCTTTTGCATTGAAAAACATGGTTATCGTAATCATAGCTGATTTTAAATAGGGTGCAGACAATTTACTATTTTCGGCAATTTCCTTAAAGGTTTCTCCTGTAGCTAAAAATCTTAAAGCTGCAGCCAATTTTTCTTCAACCGGAATACATTTTCTCAAATGTGTATCGATTCTTTTCTTTGCCTTCTCATCTTCTAGAAGTAATGCTGCTGCTTCAAAGTTACAGGCACTAGAAATTCCTCCTTAGATTATTGAAAATTTTTCATCACTTATTTTAGCCATAGGTTAGGTTAGGTTAGCAGGTTGCTGGTAAAGGAAAAAGAGAGTCCAGCATACTGGGGTCCAATTATTTTGATCCCTTTGTGATACCTGTATTAAGGAAGAGTGAAAAGATAAGAGATGAGGAAGAAGTAGGGATAGTCGAAGTCAAGGTAAGAAAGATAGTAAAGAAGAAGATGGGATACATAAACCAAAAAGCTATGGTCGTGCATACACTCCCCAGGGGAGTCAGCTGCCGAACCAGCCACTGCTCCTAATAAAGAGACTCAATATCTCAGCCCTATCTCTGATATCTCCGAAATGTCTCCAAAGCGTGTCCTGCCCAGAGACTGCAGGCGCTGCTCCTCTAGAACAGGGCAGAAGCAGAGGAGGTGTGCAATGCTTTCCTCCTCCTCCTCATCATTGCAACTGGAGCAGTAGTCATTATAGGGAAGACCCATGCGCCTGGCATGGATCCCAAAGGTGCAGTGACCAGTAATTGTGGCCACCATATTGCGTAGATGACCTCTTGCGAAGTTCAAAAGATCCCTCGTCCTCCTAGAGTCCAGGCGGGGCCATAAGACTCTTGATATTTCGTAAGTGGATTCTCTGAACCACCTGTCCTGAGCTAATTCGAATAATGCAGTATCAAAGCGTCTCCAGCAGGATGAGAGTGGAATCCCACTTAGTTGGTCAATGTCGGCCTCCTGAAGTGTGGTTCCTCTCCCCGCCAGTTCATCCGCCTTAATATTGCCCATGGTGGTCCCATGTCCCCGCACCCAGTTCAGGGTGATGCGTGGATGTTCCGCAAGTCCGTCAAGGGCTCCGCGGCATTCCTGGACAAGTAGGGATGTGCTATACACCCCGGAAGAGACCCTATTGCAGCCTGACTGTCGGTAATGAATTGGATGTCCCGGTTCGATATCCGATAAAACCTTAGCCACAACGCTGCCCTTTTGATGGCAGATATTTCCGCCTGACAAGGACATCTCGATTCCAAAGTCTGGAATAAAGACACCCCCACCGACCCTGCCCCCCGTTTGGAACCGTCCGCAAAAATCTGTACGGATCCGTGCAATGGGGAGAACCCTTCGGCCAGAGAAAACCTAAATTTCCTACTGAGGTATGGTACCGGAGTGCAGTAGTCGATAATATGCGGTAGATTACCCATCGTGTCCAAAATGCTAGCATGACCCCATGGTCTATGGGTCAATGCGCCTATTGTGTCCATTCTGACTGCGGTGCGTAGAGCCAGCTTCCTAACAGTCCGCCGGAAGCCAGCACAGCACGGCAAAAAGCGCCCTTGTTGGCGTCGTTCTAAGAGCACCCGTTATCATAAGTGCCATTCTGCGGAGAACCCTCTTCATGTTGGATCGGTTCCTCGCCACGTCCAGTGCTTTCCACCAGACCACAATACCATAGAATAGTATAAGTTTTATCACAGTCTCTAGTATCCAATTTACCCCCTTTGGGCTTATGCCCCAGGTAGGGCCAATGGCTCTCCTACAGACAAAAATTGCCATCGAGGCTTTCCTCACTCTTTCCTGGATATTAGAAGTCCATAATAGCTTATTATCAATCACAACACCCAAGTATTTGACTTTATCCGAGAGGTCCAGGGTAATGCCATTCAGTTTTGGGTGGATGAATGAGGGTATCTTGTACCTTCTCGAGAAGAGTACCAGTTCGTACCAATCGTTAACTCCTTTTAATGCTGTCTCCAGCCTCCGTGACATAGTGTCAAGATGGAAACCCGATATTGCCACTGCAACATCATCTGCATATGCAACAGTCTTAATATCCATGGTCTCCAGACTTCTAAGCAACAGATTCATTGTTACATTCCACAATAAGGGTGACAGCACCCCACCCTGCGGTGTTCCCCTGTGGGCCCTCCTGGTGATGGTGGCTGTACCTAAGGTGGAGGTAATAATTCTGCGTGAGAGCAAATTTTCAATAAGCCGAATGGTCGTCCGGTCAATACCCAGCTCGCCTGGCGCCTTCAATGTCCATGAAGGCGGCCATAGTATACTCCTTGTGCTCCAGGGACTTCTTTATATGTCCCACGAGCGAGTGAAGGGCAGTCTCAGTCGACTTGCCTTTGGTGTAGGCATGCTGAGACGCGGAGAGGAGAGAGTGATCTATGGATGTTCTTATGTGAACATCTATAACCCTCTCCAGTTATTTAAAAAGGAAGGATGTCAGACTTATGGGTCTGAAATCCTTCGCCTTAGTGTGCGAAGTCTTTCCTCCCTTAGGAATGAAGATCACGACGCATTTTTTCCAGTTTGTTGGAATATATGACCAAAGGATACAAGCTTTGTATATAGCTAGTAGCCATGGAACTACGAGAGCTGCGTTCCGTTGCAGATCCGCGGGTATAATGCCATCCGGTCCTGGAGATTTGAACGGTTGGAAACTATTAATGGCCCAGCATATCCTTTCCGCATCCATGTCAATGGAAGCAGAAGGCTGGCTGTGTGAGGGGTATACCTGCGGTATTACCACATCAGATTGGGAACCCGGGAAGTGGGTGTCCATAAGAATCTCTAACGATTCGATACCATTAGTGGTCCAGCTGCCGTCATCCTTGTGGATGTAGCCGGGTATCGACGGCTGTTTGGCTAGGATCCTGCGCAATCTGCATGTCTCGGAGGTAGATTCTACACTAGTGCAGAAGCTCCTCCAGGTCTTGCGTTTTGCGTTCCAGACCTCATTCTTGAATCTATTCAAGGAGGCTTTAAAGAGTGTCCAGTTTCCCGTTCTCTTTGCCTCGTTGAAAAGTTTGCGGCAGTTCCTCCTGGTGACTGCTATATCATCAGTCCACCACGGATGTCTTTGCTTGTTACGCTGTACAGATGGCCTAAAGGATAGGCCTGTGGCCATCTCCAACGCATTCGTCAGTGTGTCCACTGCCTTGTCAATGTCCGCAGCTTCCCCTATGGTTGGAGGATGCGCAATAAAATTGGTGAGGATACAGCTCTGTTCCTCCCAATTTGTTCTACGTCTGTTGACGCACAGTCTTATGTTACTACCTAAATCGCCAACCGCAAAGGTTAGATAGCGATGGTCTGAGAAGGAACAGTCAGAGGAGACCTTCCAATCTCGTATTAAATTAGCATGTCTTGCACTAATAAGTGTTATATCTAACACCTCCTGTCTGTTTGATACGATAAAAGTTGGTTCTGAACCCTGATTTGACACCACTAGTTTATTTTCTAGAATGAAATCAAAGATACACTCACCCCTTTCATTTGTGTTTGTGCTGCCCCAGATATGGTGGTGCGCATTTGCGTTGGCTCCAAGTATTATGGGAGTGCCTTTTGCATTTGCAACCTGAAACAACTTGCGGACCAGGTTGTTTGGAGGTGGGCCCTGGTGATCGTGGGCCATATAGCAGAAGGCAAACCACACGAAGGTTTGTCCTGTCTCCCAGGCTGCAGTCACCGTATCTTCATCACTATAATTAGATAGAATGAAGATATTCAGGTTGGCTTTCGCTAGAATGCAGGATCTAATGTTCTTTTCATCATTACCTGAGTTTTTGGCATACAGCAGTTTGTAGCCCTTTACGCCGAGACCAAGAATTTTGCCTTTGGAGGTCCATGGCTTCTGGATCAGCGCAATATCCTCTCCGCTCTCAGAGAGCCGGAGGGTCAACGCAGCAGATGCTGCCTTGCAATGCTGAAGGTTGATTTGGATAACCTTCGCCATTTTAAACATCCGGGTCAAAGTTGACGACAATTTCCGCGTCCCCTGGATTTGGGTCCAGAAGCGCGTTCTCGTCTTCCGCGAACTCCAGTTTCTCCAGGAGGTCTCTAAGCAGACATGAGTCTGTTTGGGAACATCCCGAAGTTACTGATTCCGCGGTGTCGACTATGCCCTCCTTTTTGGTAACCTTGGCTGACCCTTGCGACCCCTCCGTTCGGTCGGGGTTTTCGGGATCGGGTTTGTCATCACCCCGGTATATACGGAGCCTGATGCCCATGAACCCATAGTACACCAGGCCCTGCCTTCCCCGGAGTAGAGACAACGTCTTCTTGTTAAGGAAAACGATCGCCTTCCTGCGGGCACCTACCGGCTCGAAAACCTTTACTACCCTCCAGTCACTGGTAGGTAGGTCTGGGTTTCCTTTCCGGAAGATGTCTAGGATTTCCGCAGGGTCATGTGGTTCCGCCGGAATGATCGCAATTGCTCTCGTTCGGCCAGGAATTTTGCTGACCGAGATCAATTCCAACCTCGCGCCGGACCACACTTCCCCTAGGGACTCAATTAGGGTTTTAAGCTGCGATGTCGACGGCTCGTCCCTACATGAGACCAGTTTGACGTGGCCCTGGAACCAGCCGGCATCTGTAAATTGCGGCTAGTGCCCTTGAATCCAGCCATATTAGCGCTAAATTTGTTTCTAAAAGTATGTGTACAGCAAACGAAAGGGAAACGTCAAATAAACAAAAAAATACTAACACACACAAAGCTGTGAGTCATATATGACAGTGAGATACCCGTCACTGAAGAAACTTGCAATAATATAAGCATTTGGCCATCCACTTAGGATTATGCCTAGTTTGCTAATTTTGACCACACATCGAAACTCGTTGTGTGTTGATAACAAAGTCCGCTAAAAGAAATATTGATGCTTTAAAATTGTAACCATACCGTTTTCTTGGATTCAGCATAAAATAAATTTCAGAACAAAGAGCTGAAACACATGCATAATTCGTTTGTTTACATTTAAGTATTTGTTTATATTTAGAATAGAATTGATTTAAGCTTAACTATTAAATTATGAAATAATAAAGAACAGATTTGTACAAAACCTCAAACCAGTTGGATGTACCAACGGAATATAAAGTAAATAAAGAAAATTTACAAAACTGGCGCAGTCGGTAGGATGTTAAGTGAAAAATAACATCCAAGGATACATTTGATTGAACCGTGAAGTAACAAGTAATTTTTCAACGAAAAGAAAAATAATAATAATAAAAGAAAATGAAGTTAAAATTGCTAAAAAGTTAAAGTTTTGATATTTGACAAAAAAAAAATATAAATATATAATAAAAATAAATAAATAACATTTGTGGCAGTTAAATACTGCAACGGAAAACTAAATATTTGAAAATAACAATACTTGAATTATCAGAATGCTTGAGGGAAGCGCGAAACCTTCCTTCATTTACTGGAGATGGTGGCTACACCTTGGGTAATTATCTCAGAGATGTGACAAATATTCTATCCTTCAGCCCAGCGGAAAGTCAATCAATTTTAAAATCAGTTTTGGCGAACAAGTTACAAGGAAAGGCCCTAAGACGTATCGAGAGATTGACCAACCTTACTTGGAAGGATGTCCTTGTGAAGTTAAGGTCCGAATTTTCCGTCAAGGAGGATTATTTCACACTGCGGCAACAAGCAATGGATGTAAAGGTTTGTAAAATAGAGGAACTCAATTATAAATTAGAAAAAAATTTAGATTTAATGAACACTAAGTTTAATTTGGAGATTCAAAAAAATTTGGAATACAGTCCTGATAAAAACGAAAAAATGATATTTAATATTTATATGAACTTTATGCCTTTGAACATTAAAACTTTGTTGATTCAGAATAACATAAATTATATTAATAGTGCTCATAACTATTTTATTCAAAATAATTTAATAAAGGACATCTCGTTGAAGAACAAATGTGAAAATACAAATAAAAATTTTAAAACTTATTTTAAACAAAATCAGTTTAACCAATATAATAATTTTAAGAGACAGGTTTCGGGAAATTTTAGATCTTTTCGGAATAACCATATGAATCCTTCGGGAGGTTACAGAGGTAATTATGGAAATTTTAGGCGCAATGATAATTGGAATTTGCAAGGTAATAATAGAGGTAATTTCGAAAACGTACGCCGTGATGGTAACGATAATAGAAGATCAGGAATAAATCATTTTGGTCAAGAACCTATGGATAATGTTGATATCGTTGAAAATTTTCAACAGGGGACTCGGAAAACCGATTACCCCTAGTGATTTTAACCTTTAATAAAAAACAGATAAAATGTTTGATCGATACTGGAGCTGCAACAACTTTTATTTTCAGTTTTATTCAAACCACAAAATCTTATAAAACCAATTATTTTAAATACCTTAGGAGGTTCTTCTATTATAACCAGGGAGGTTGTTTCTACTCTTCCACTGGAATTTCGTATTCCAAATAAGACGATGTCTATAAAATTAATAGACCTTAAAGATAAAAAATTTGATTGCATAATAGGAAGTAATATTTTAATGCCGCTTAGAGCATGTATCGATTACAAAACTGAAAAATTAATTATAAATAATATTTCTATACCTTTTTATAGAAAAGAAATCGAGGATGAATTTAAAGTTAAATATGAAGACGTATATAGTTTAGAGAAATGTGATATTGGTTTTGAGGATATCCAATCCATTGTCTTAAATTCAAATGAAGGCAAGAAGCTGAAAAGGTTTTATTATAAACATAAAAATACATTTTACCAGGATGGTCAGATTTTATCTGCTACCCCAGTTATAAAACATAGCATTCGTACAACTACGAATAAACCAATCTACTCAATAATATATAAATACCCCCAGATATATGAAAATGAAATAGGGAAACAAATCAATGAAATGCTAGAGCAAGGTATTGTAAGAGCGAGTAAAGCACCTTATAATTCACCTTTGTGGATTGTCAAGAAAAAATCTGATAATTCTAAACGGGAAAAATGGCGTATAGTCATAGATTATAGGGGCTTAAATAGCGTTACAATAGACGATAAATTCCCGATACCCGATATAAGTTCGATATTTGATAAGCTGGGCCGAGCTCAGTACTTTTATGTTATTGACTTAGCAAAGGGCTTTCATCAAATTTTAATGGATGAAAGAGATATAGAAAATACTGCTTTCTCTACACCTTTTGGTCATTATGAGTATATCAGAATGCCATTTGGATTAAAGAACGCACCATCCACGTTTCAGAGGATGATGAACTTTGTTTTGAGAGAGTACATGAATAAAATATGTATTATCTACATGGATGATATACTAGTCTTTTCAACTTCAGTTGATGAGCATTTCGATAGTTTAAACAAGATTTTTTGCAAGTTGAACGAGTACGGTCTTAAAGTACAGCTTGATAAGTGCAAATTTATGACTCAACAAGCGGAATTTTTGGGGCATATCATAACTGCTAATGGCATTAAACCAAACCCTGATAAGATTAGGGCAATAAATGCGGTAACTCTACCCAGGACAGTAAAACAGATTAAGTCATTTTTGGGATTAACCGGTTACTACCGGAAATTTATTAAGAATTATTCTTCTTTCTTTAAAATATTTAAAGAAAGATAGAAAAATTGATCAAAGTGATCTTAAATATATTGAAGCATTTGAGAAACTCAAAAGCTTAATAACGTCTTATCCTGTTTTGGCATATCCTGACTTTAACAAAAAATTTATTGTGACTGCAGACGCTAGTAATAATGCGTTAGGTGCAGTACTTAGCCAGGAAAGTCGACCTATTTGCTATGCAAGTCGTACATTGAATAATCACGAAAAGAATTACTCTACCATAGAGAAAGAAATTTTAGCCACTGTATGGGCTTTAAACTATTTCAGAAGATATGTATACGGTAGGAAATTTTTGGTCCAAACAGATCACCAACCTTTAAAGTGGCTTTACTCGAAGAAGCAGCCAAACGAAAAAATGTTAAGATGGAGAATTCAGTTAAGCGAATATGATTTTGATATCGATTACGTAAAAGGGAAAAATAATAGAGTGCCAGATTTCTTAAGCCGAATTGAGCAGAAAGACAAATCGGATGAAGAACAGGTTTTTGAATTAAATGACGAAGAGTTTAGAACGGTGCATAGTGATGAAGAGGACTTGAATGATCACTTTAGGATCAGCGAAGGAATAGTTAATAAATATAGAACCCAGGTACGTATTGTGAAAACAAAAGAAAGATCTGTAGAAAAGCTATTTGGGAAGTATTTGATTTTGTATGTAGATGAGTCTGACTTGTCGAATGAAGGTCATTTGGAAGATCTTTTTAAAGAAAATATATTTAAAGGTTGTATAGGGATATATTGCGAATTAGAAGATACAAAATATAATATTGTTCAACATAAATTAATTCATTTGTTTGGAAATGATAGGAGATTGAAATTTACTAAATGCAGTACATTGGCCATTGACGTGGAGGAATCAGAACATCCTTACAATGTCATAAAGAGAACACAAGAAGAAACTAATCACAGAGGAGTTTTGGAAAATTTTGTGGAGATAAAGGGAAAATTCTTTCATCCCAATTTAACTAAGCATATTAATAAGTATATAAATAGTTGTAGAATTTGTAGTGAGGCAAAGTATGACCGTAACCCTATTGAAAAGCATTTTCAGCACACAGAAACACCGAAAAAACCAAATCAGATAGTCCACATGGACATCTTTCATGTGGAAAAACAATATTTTCTGACAACTATAGATAGATTCACAAAATTGGGAAGTGTCCACAGGATTTCAGACAAGAATATGATAACCATTAAAACGAAGTTACAAGAAAGGATTGCTTTGTTGGGCAAACCTCAACTTTTGATTATGGACAATGAATTCGATAATCATTTGATTAAACTGTTCTGCAGTGAAAATAATTATCAGACCCACTTTACTACTCCCCATTCCCACACGGGAAATTCAGACATTGAAAGGCTACATTCAACAATTCTTGAGCACATAAGAATAATGAAATGTACAGAAGGAAGAATTAGTACAGAGGAGCTTGTAATCAGAGCGATAGGTTATTATAACAACACAATCCATTCAACAACTAAACAGAAACCAATGGATTTTATGAATGGATTAGACTTAAATTTTAAAGAAATCGCAGATAGAATGGATAGAAGAAAGAGATATGTAATAAAAGAAATAAATAAAAGAAGAAAACCAGTACCCGATATAGATAAAGAAAAAATTTATATGAAAAATCCCATAGCGGAAAGACAAAAAACGGCTAAGAGATATACAAAATATAATAAAAGTAATCCTAACAAGATTGATGTTGCGCGAGTCAAGCGACAATTAAAACTCTTTCCATAAATTTCAGGTAATTTTGACGATGATGTTAATTGTGGTAATGTCGACAATTGACGGAGGCGAAATACTAGTGAATAAGATAGAAACTGAGGCAGGATATATGATAGTGAGAAGTCAACCCGTGACCTTAATTCAGGGTTACTCAAAACTTATACACATAATTGACTTGAAGGAGATAGAGGATACAGTCGGAAAAATCAGAGCTAGCATTGCAGGTAATATGAAGGTGAAGCAGGGATGGATGATGTTGAATTTGCAAAGAGATATTGAGGAGTTGGAACATTCATTGTTGACGATAGAAAGGCATGACAATAGAGAAAGAAGAGCGTTGATTGACGCGGGAGGAAGACTTATTAAATGGGTATTTGGAAATTTGGACGACTAGGACAAACAAGATATTGATAATCACTTTAAAACAGTAGATATCAACCAACATAATATTATAGACAATCTGAATAAACAAATAGCAATAAATAACGATATACAGAAATATATGTTAAATGTTAAACTGATTTTGGAATCTCACAAAGAATTATTTAACGAAACACACAGTAAAGAATTACAAAACAAATTAGAACTCATAAAATATAATCATTTAAGTTTGTTAATAAACAAAATACGAGATAAAATTGAAAGAATTCAAGATAACATAATGAGTTCAAAACATCAAATAATGAACAGATTCTTTTTAGCTAATAAAGAAATTGATTTTTATCAAATTAATAGTGATAAGCTAAGTTATATTAAATGTTCTTTGGGAAAACTATCAAAGGACGTTATATTGTTTGTAATATCAATTCCAATATTTTTGAAAAACGACGAAAATACAATAGCCCAATTCACAATCCTGTGCAAATGGTCTTGCATTCTAGCATTTGCAAATTAAGAGAGTATTTGAGAGCATTTTCAATGTATTTTGTTGGTGTAGACCACAATTATTTTGCTCATGCTACGATGCTAGACTACTTGCTCGAGATTGTGAACTGGGCTAATATTTGTTGTACCAATAGCAAATATAGATTATATGCAGGTTAATTTAAACATTTCTAAAATCATAAGCATAAAAAATGAAACATATTATGTAAATACTGAAAAAGATATAAATAATCTGGAAAAAACTAATAAATGTATTAAAAATATTATAAATGAATCATATGATGAATGTACAAAAAGAAAGTTTACTCAGAATTAGATTTTGGAAACCTTTTATTAATAAATATTAATTCCACTTTGAAAAGTACTTGCAATGAATATAAATATAAACTCACTGGAAACTACTTAATAAATTTTCAAAATTGTGAAATAGAAACAGATGAATATAAAATCAAAAGATTTGAAAGTAAAATGGACATAATTATTCCTAATCAACACAGGTTAGAATATAATGTTACTGAATTAATAGAAATTCCCAAGTTTGACAACTTAGAGGAAATTAAAGCAATTATATATGAAGATTATAATACGCATCATACTTATATACTTTACTCATTAATTTTATGTATTGCTTGTGTTTTGGTGACTTTGAGGTTCAGAAAAGTTTTGCTTCGAAGAGACTCGAATCATAAGGAGGGGCGAGTCATATATGACAGTGAGATACCCGTCACTGAAGAAACTTGCAATAATATAAGCATTTGGCCATCCACTTAGGATTATGTCTAGTTTGCTAATTTTGACCACACAACGAAATTCGTTGTGTGGTGATAACAAAGTCCGCTAAAAGAAATATTGATGCTTTAAAATTGTAACCATACCGTTTTCTTGGATTCAGCATAAAATGAATTTCAGAACAAAGAGCTGAAACACATGCATAATTCGTTTGTTTACATTCAAGTATTTGTTTATATAATAGAATAGAATTGATTTAAGCTTAACTATTAAATTATGAAATAATAAAGAACAAATTTGTACAAAACCTAAAACCAGTTGGATGTACCAACGGAATATAAAGTAAATAAAGAAATTTACAAAACTTGTGTATACGTATACAATTTTATGCCAGATGAATTAATCCAGTGTGTTTTGAAAAGAACAAAAATTAAGCGGACTAAAAATTCATCCAGTGTAAACTGCCTCATTGGCTAGTAAAATTCAGTTGGAGAACTATTATGTTATTGTAAAAACAGGACAGTGGGGCAAATTGCGATTTTTCCAATTAAATTTGTTTGATAATAAACAATTTTAAACAATTATTTTACTTTCCACTTTTTTATACCCTCCAAAAAAGAATTTGGAGGGTATATTCACTTTGTCATTCTGTTTGTAACGCATCGAAATATCCATCTCAGACCCCATAAAGTATATATATTCTTGATCAGTGATGAAATCTAAGACGAACTGAGCATGTCCGTCCGTCCGTCCGTCTGTGGAAATCACGATTCAGTCCAAACGAAAAGAGCTAGACTCTTGAAATTTTACATAAATATATCTTGAAGCTTAGAGCAGGTTAACTTCGAAGATGGGCTAAATCGGGCAAGAGGGAAAAAATTTCCCCTAAGAAGAACTAAACCAACCCAGAAAAAACAACATAATTTTTAAAGTTTTTTGGTTATTTTGTTAAGCAAATGATATATTTTTATGTCAAATACGGTCTAACGCGTTAAACTTGGAGCCATAAAATAAAATAAAAATATTGTTTGACTCCGCCCACTTTAGTGGGCGTTATTATAGGCAAAAATAGCATAAAAATTTTACAAATTAATTTACTTAAGCCTACATTCCTTAAAAATAACATTTTTAAGCTTGAATGACGAAGCTGAGACGAAACCTGGTACTACTCTGCCCTACCCCCTCCTTCCCCTTCGCCCCCTAAATGACCCTCCAAAAAAAAAAAAAAAAATTTTAAATTTTGTATATAATCATCCCAAGCGTTTATCTTTAGAGTTTTATGACTGCCGATTTCTGCCCTACCCCCTCCTCTTCCTTTGCTCCCCAAATGACCCTACCAAAAAATTTTTTTTTTAAATTTTGTGTATAATCATCCCAAGCATTTATCTTTAGAGTTTTATGACTGCCTGTTGCTGCCCTACCCTCTCTCCCCCTTTGCCCTCTAAATGACCCTATCAAAAAAAAAGAAATTTTAATTTTGTATATAATTATCCCAAGCATTTATTTTTAGAGTTTTATGACAAAGGTGAAATATTTCCCCCACAGCCCTTGCCAGAGCGACCCCGCCAAAATACAGTTTTTATACCCTCCAAAGAGAATTGGACCCTATAAAGTAAATATGTATATTCTTGATGAAGTTTAAGACGGTCTAGCAATGCCTATACGTCTGTGGATCTGTCTGTATTCGTCTGTGGAAAACATGATATTGTCTATTTTTAAACCCGCCCCCTTCAGTAGGCGTTGACGTACGATATTATATAAAGGAACTCTGTGCCACCAAGTTAAATATTTTAAATTCACTTACTAAATATTTGGAGGGTATTTAAGATTCGAATCGGTCGAATATAACGTTTTTACTTGTTTTATTTGAAATTGTTCATTTATAGTTATTTTATATAAATATTGAACCCAAGTGCTAATTAGTTTTCTTTTTTCCCCATTCAAAACATTTTTTTCCTTGCAAAATATCAGCCATAACTTCCTTTGAGCTTCATCTCTTGGAAAACTATAAAATGACACAGCGTTTTGAAAACAAAAAATTTTGATAACAATATTACATTTTAACACAATTATTTCTCACTTGCTTTTTTTGCTGTTACTTTGTTTGCAATTGCCCACTGCACATTTCATTCTTGCTCTTTTTGTTCTCTTTTCTCTTTAAATTGGGTTTTTGTTTACAGTTTATGAGCTTTAAAAATCAAGTTTTAATAAGGTTTTTACACTTTAAGTTATTTAATAATTATTTTAATATATTTATTTTAAATTATAACACAATTTATTATAAAATATAACACAAAACTTGCACTTTCATAAATCAGATTTCATTTGCTTGTTGGAAATCTCTCTAAATAAATTGTGTGAAGAGTTGCCAAATATAGCATAAAATATTAATTTTGTACGAGAAAGTATTAGTTTTGCATATAATAAACATTTGGCAATCTCTTCGAGGGAACAAATACGTCATCAAACGGTAAATCATGCGCAAGGCGTAATCTTTATTTTATCATTTTTGGTATGGAACATACACAAATGAGAACATAAGATAAATAAGTTCCTTAAATTTTATGTTCCCACTCGTTGTACTTCAAATAATTTTAATATCAGCGTTAAGTTTCATAATGATGTTATTATTTTCTAGATTTACCGCTATTAAACACTTTCCTAATTGTTTGAAGCCTCCAGATTACTGCATATTAGTTTTTGATTAAAATTTTCCGCGGAGTTGAAATTTTGAAAATTGTAAAAAACACATTGAATTATTTTGAAGTAGATTTATCAAGAGTTTTTGTCAAACTTTTTCTTCGCCACGTTTTCATTTCAAGGTACCCAAACCTAAAAACACACATAGCGTAATTCGATCAGAAGTTTTATAAAATAATTAATTTCCTGAAGAAGTCACACAAAGGAGTGACGAAATATTGAAATTAAAAATTAAACCAAAATAAAGAGACCTTAAGCTTATAAATATCAGAATACAATAATAATTAAAAAGAGGTCAAGAAACCAGAAGAATTTAAGTAATTTCAAAAATGCATTAGTAATGTTCATAAAAACTATTTTATTTTTATGTTTTTTTAAACAAAATAATTTTTTTACTTCGAAATAAACAAAATTAATGCAATTTTATATAAGGTACATTTGTATAAAAGGATAAGAAATTCAGTTTAAAATATTGTACATTTAATAAATTAACCACCTTACTATGCGGACACATAAATTTAGACTAAAAGTTTTAGTCTAAAACTTCATAAAAAATCATTTATTTTATCTGTAAACCTTCACGTGGAACTTATTGTACAATATGAAGTTTGATCTTCAATTCTTACTCGCCATGTTTGATGAATGACTGGAGCACAAAATTATGAAGTACTTTTATAATTGACCAACCAACGAAATCGTTCCTGGATGTTGTTATTTTAGAAAATAAGTACAACATTTTGTTGTAGAGCAGATTACAGTACAAGCTTTGCCATATTGGGAGTATATATATATATATATATATATATATATATATATATATATATATATATATATATATATATATATATAATGAATATTTCAATGGCTTGTTGCCTATTACTACTTCTTAATATATCTAATACTTTGCTCTAATATTTCACCATAAATTCATTGATATACGAGTAGTGGCAGAGAAAATTATTAGAAACTTTGAAAATATTCATTTTGAGAAGGAAATTGTACAGAAACACTAAAATTGTAATAAAATTTACTATCATTATTAAAAATAAGTCTTTTTCTTCAATATTCTTCAACATTTTATTACAATAATAAAATGTTTAAAGCACCACCGAATACTCAAAAGAACCAAACCTGCATTTAATGCAATTACGTGGACAATATGGATATGGTCCAATGCGATAGTTGTGATAAATGGGTTCACTTCCAATGCGTAGGAGTAAGTCAATCCTTTGCAAACCATTCTTGGATTTGTTCCATACGCAAAGACAATAAAGGTAAGGAAACTCCCATAAAAGTAAAATCGATTACAATCAATAATGCTATGAGTTTCTATGGAAGAAGAAAAAGCATTAGAAAAGAAGTTCTTGGAAAAAAGTCGACATTTTCGCAAGATCTGTAAAGGGCTCGGAGAAAAGTGTAAGTAGCAATGAAAGTCAATACAGCTTAAGAACTCGGCAATGGGTTTCGACATTACCTGAACCGATTCATCAAGAACAGCAAACGGGACTTTCGGAAGAATTACCCAATGGTAATATTTCATATCCAAAAAAGATTTACCAATATTTTCGGGTAAATCAGAAGAGTGGCCTTTGGTCTTAAGTTTCTTTGAAGAAAGTACAAATAATTGTGGTTTTTCGAATTCTGAAAACCTTCTAAGACTGCAAAGAGCTCTAAAAGGAAAAGCTTACGATGTAGTTAGCAGTCAGCTGTTACTTCCGAAGAACGTACCTGATATTATGATAAGCTTAAGATGATGTTTGGGCGTACTGAAATCATTATTAACAACTTAATTGAAAAAATTCGGTCAGAACCATCTCCAAAAGCTGAAAGACTAGATACAATTATTTCGTATGCAATATCTGTAAAAATGTATGCTCCTCATTGGAAGCCTCAGGTATGACAAATCATATAAATAATGCTCTTTCGGTACAGGAACTGTTAAATAAATTACCAGCACAAACAAAACTGAATTGGTCACTACACATTGGAAACAGCGAAGCAGATGTCGTAATATTTTCAAGTTGGCATTTTTACTTTACCTA
Source organism: Linnaemya tessellans (assembly GCA_951800035.1). Classification (NCBI taxonomy): domain Eukaryota; kingdom Metazoa; phylum Arthropoda; class Insecta; order Diptera; family Tachinidae; genus Linnaemya; species Linnaemya tessellans. The sequence goes on from OX637535.1 coordinate 83,229,467, forward strand.
GTAAAGGAAATGCCAGCCTACATTCTCATGCAGTTGAAAAACACTCCGCAAAAAAATCAAAATGTAATGTATGCGATATGGCTCATTTATTGCAAGAATGCAAACAATTTAAAGGATTGAAATTGAATGAACGTTGGAATGTTGTCGCATAAGTTATGTCGTACTAGTCTTAAAAGACATAAGCATTTTGAGCGTTCTGAAGATATATGTATGTTCTGTTCAAGGATGTGAAGCGCGACACCATAAATTAGTTCAGAAATTTGTTGAAAATCGTCCTACAGTTACGACTCACTTATCCAAGTCCAATTTTGAGGTTAATAGTTACGATATCAACAATACCCCCACCTAAAATAATAATATTGTTAATTCCTTTGAGTTTTTTTTGTTTCGTATTAAGAATAAAAAAAACTCTCTCAATAGAATTAATAATACTTGAACAAAATCCGTACCTCTTTTTACTTTTTTTTATATTTAACACACTTTGCCGTGAGAATTACCGCGTTTGCACAATTCAGTTCTAAATTAAAACAAAATATTTATTTACTCGTACACGTGCTCAAGCAAAGAACAAGTCAGATATTGGAGAAATATAATGTATGTTTGGCTTTTGCTGGGAAAATAATTTGTTTACTTAATTCACCAGCCAGACGGTTATGAAATCCAATATCTGTTTTCTGCCAACGGTGGGAAAGTAATTAGTGCAGCAGAAGAGTGAACGGTCTCCGGCCTAAAATTCTTTGTCTCATTTTACATTTTAACACCTTAAAATGTTATTGATTACATTGCAATTTTTTTTTTATTGTGAAACCAATTTTTTACTTTGTATCTGTTTGTATCTGTAATTTTTCTTTAAATACAATAAGGTTTTAATAAAATGTGTGATTGAACTATTGTCATTCATCCAGTCAACATTAACTTGTTACTTAATTTCAACAAGCCAATTTATTTTAGTCTTGTGTACCACTTGAACAACTGAATTGGACATTGCATTATCCTGGTGAAACTACTCGGATAATAAACACCTAAACATTCTAATAACTTGGTGAATCACCAAGTTATCCCCTTTTATAAGGTTAAGCAAGGCAAACGAGCCCGCGCTTAACATTTTGGCGAGCGTGACAGGACTCGAGTTTAGGAAAACCAAAAGTCCTTCAAGTGAACAATTCACAACCATTACATCAGCGACCAACCACAAACTACAGGCGCCCAATTACAGACAACGCTGCATCACAACCAACAAGCAGCCTACTACAACTCTCAAATAACTTCCCATAAGGTATCAACAAAGCAAGATGGGATCTGCAGAGCAGCTTCTTTATCAACTGAAGCAGACCGGGGAGCGTATCGCCACCATCATCCGCAACTTTACCAAGGACCCAGCTAGTCGCAAAACCCCAACGTACTACAAAGAACGATTGTCCCGGCTGACTACAGCTTGGACAGAATTCGATGAGGCAGATACCAAACTACGCACTCTACAGGATATTAATATGGAAGATGACTACTTCACTGCAGACCGCTATAGTCAAATCCAGTCAATGGCATCCAAATATATAGCTCTAATGGAACACGAGCTCACTTACCAAGGCAATGGAGCAATTTCTAAAAACCGTCAAAGGTGGGCGACCAGCCCAAAGTCATTAGCAACCCCCCACAACCTACAAGTGGCCACGATGGTTTAATCAGCCGCTCCCTTGGAAAGATGGCAGCTCTGGCTAGACAGCTAGAAGGCCTTCAGTTGCAGTCAGGTCAGGATGGGCCTTATTACGATGTTAAAAAGACCACCATCACCAAACTATGGCAGCAGCTATAACTACTTAATGATGAAGTGTTGGATAAATACCCCGATTCAGACCTCGCTGGTTATGACACAAGCAGATACATCCACCTCGAACAAGCCGCTCAGTTAGCAATCATCCAGCTTACCACGGCTAACAACAACCACCACTCATCCACAGAGACTATGGCTAGACCATCTACCCTACCTTTACCCACAATCACTATCCCTAAATTTGAAGGTGATTATATGAAATGGACATCGTTTTCTGACTTATTTAAGAAAACTGTTCATGAGCAACGGATGTCAGACGCTCACCAAATGTATTATCTAAAGACCAACGTTACTAGTGAAGCAGCGAAGCTTATTAACCATCTCGCTGTTACTGCAGACAATTATAAAGCCGCTTGGCAGTTACTACAGGATCGTTATGATAATAAACGACTAATAGTGGCAACAGCGGTTCAGAGACTGCTAGATCAACCATCGGGTGCGTCGACATTAATGGCCGTTAAGCGATTGCACGATACAACGAAAGAATGTCTGGCAGCTCTTTCTAATATGGGGCTCGAAGTCTCAACATGGGATCCACTCCTACTACACCTTCTGGTAAAAAAATTGGACAAACCTGTCTACACTCAATATGAGCAATCGATCACCAACCCAAAGGAAATGCAACCAGACAGCCAATTTCTTACCTTTCTGGAGAACTACTTCCATACGCTGGAGGCAATGGGACACAAAGAGAAGACATTTTCTGCGGCTAGCAAAACATGCACGCTTACGGCGTATCCCCGCCATGAGAACCAACGATGCCTAGTTTGCAAGCAAGACTTCCACCCATTGTATAGATGCAGAGAATTCATCCAGCTAAGCCCCGCAAACAGACTAAATTTGATACGTAAACATAAACTATGTGTTAATTGTTTTAGTCACAGTCATTTGACCAAACAGTGTACAATTTCAGGGCGCTGCCAAAAATGTGGAAAAATGCACAACACCCTGCTACACGTGGAACAGGCCCCGCAAAAGAATTCAATATCCAGGAAGCGTAACAAACCAAAGGGGGAAACAGAGTCAACCAATGAAGCAGTTATCACGAATAACTCCTCGACACAACACGCGACATCTCTAGTCAGTACACCAACAGAAGTTGAAAGCATGGCGGGAAGTTACATTAACAAAAGACCATATGTTCTACTGGGTACAGCGTTGGTAAAGGTCAAGGCTAACGGTTTGGAAACTGAATGCAAGGCAATCCTTGATTCGGGATCACAAGTCAATTTGATCACAGAACGATTAGTCAACCGTCTTGGACTCCCAGCAAGGACTACTTCTGTTTCAATTAACGGTATTGGAAAAAGCCGCACCAAGGTTCAACACCGAGTTAACATTACGCTACAATCTCGGCTCAACAATTTTTCAACACGGCTTGAAGCATTCGTATTGCCGCAAATTATTTCCCCTCAACGCGCTCAATCGCTTACAATCGACAGGTGGTCAATTCCCAGCAATGTAGCATTAGCGGACCCAACCTTCAACCGTCCAGAAAAAATCGATATTTTGTTAGGGGCGGAATATTATCATCAACTACTCACGATCGGACAAATTAAATTAGGCAAGGACCTTCCACTGCTGCAAAACACAACTTTTGGATGGATCGTATCGGGAAAAGTATCTAGTGAACAACTCTCAACAGCAATTTGCGGAGTCTTAACTGAAGAGGATAAAATGAATACAGCTATTGAACGATTTTGGAAACTCGAGCAGGTTGAAGGAAGAGAGCAAAATTTATCACCGAATGATACACAGTGCGAAGCACATTTCAATCAGCACACCACACGCAACAATGAAGGTCGATTCATAGCACGATTGCCGTTTTGTGCTGAAACATCGTTATTAGGGTCCTCACACAGTATTGCATTCAACCGGTTCCTCGCACTAGAACGTCGATTATCTAAAGACGCTTCATTGAAGGAGTGAGTGTTTGTGCTTCGTCCCGTCCGCACGCGTTTTCTTTTTGTAGTCCGCACGTCTACTGTTTTGTTATTTATAGTTGCCAAATTATTTGTGCTTAATTGAAAGAAAAAAAAAACAATATCAACATAAAACAATATCAACAAAAAACTTCATGCACATTAATAAAATAAAACAATTTTTATAAAGAAAAACAACATACAAACCATCAATACCAAATAAAAAAATAAATAAAAATAGAATTAAAATTTAAAACAAGAAAACAAAAAAAGAATCGATACAATTTAATAACAAATAAAACAACAAAAACACAATTGAAAGAAGATAAACGGCAGTTTTTTTTTGTTTATCAGTGACGGTCATCTGTGACAGTGATGGCACCGTGGAACAAAGTGACCAGCTCAGGGCTTTTATGTCCACTTCTGCGATTGTGCCTCTCCCCCTCCCCTATCTAACAATAATAATTTTGTATTGTTGATTCCGGCTTGGAGGTTGCTCTTTGGCTGCCTGGTGGTAAAGGTATAGCACTGACCACCTGGTAGCCACTGAAAAGCAGTAATCACCATCGTTGGAATCAATATTAACAAAATAGACGACTATTTGGACTTCCCTTGACTTATTTCATGACAGGTAGATTCAGAATTGACTTCTGCAACATACGAGGCTTGAGAGCGAACTTCTTCTCAGTTTATGCTCACGTTTGTCTCTATCGGCCGGATGTTTTAGCCTTAAGTGAAACCCAGGTATCTGAGGATGCTGACCCACAGGATTTTTATGTGCCTGGGTACCAACTTCTGTCCCTTTTTAACTTCCATCGCGGTCTTGCATTATATATACGCAATGATGTTGTGTACCAAAGCCAGCAATCACTAGGCTTGTATGATCCAGAATTTAGCTGCCTTTGGGCTAAATTCAAGATCAGGGCACATAGTTTGCATTTCGGATTCCTTTATAGAAGTCCAAACGCGGGAAGGGAACAAACTTTATCGGGCTTCGATTCCCTTTCCGATTCTATAGCAAAAATCCTCGAAAGTTGTCCGGACAGTGAAATTGTTATTGCTGGTGATTTCAATGTCCACAACTCATCGTGGCTTCGCCATTCGAGCCACACAACTTCAGAGGGCCAATATGTTGAGTTATTCGCCGCGCATAATCACCTAGCGCAACTAGTGAATGAACCAACACATATACCGTGTGTTGAAGGGCACCAACTAAATACGCTTGATTTGTTCCTAACTTCACACCCTCAAAAGTATGAAGTGAACGTCAGTGCACCTCTCGGTAATTCGGATCATTGTATCATCTCCGCTTCTTTTTCGTTCTCGGCACTTCGAAACGTTTCACCCACAGCCAAGAAACGTTTAAAATACGTATACGAAAAAGCTCGTTGGGCAGAGCTCAACGAATTCTATCGTACTTTCAATTGGAAACTATGTTTCTTAGATAAAAATATCGATTTAATGGCGGAAATGGTTGGAAATATAATTTTGCTGGGAATGAAATACTTCATCCCATCCAAAAAAATTTCGGTTAAGCCGAGACAAAAATCTTGGTTTAACCAATCTTGCAAAGAGGCAATCAGATCCAGAGAGGAAGCATTCAGTACTTGGCGGAATAACAAAAACGCAAATACTGATGCGCTGCGCAAACAAGCGAGGTCTTCGTGTGCCAGAGTGCTAAGGCGTGAAAAAGCTTTATACGAGCAGCGCCTTCGTGCTAAAGTTCTTACCGCCACGAGAGGTAGTAAAAGCTTCTGGTCATTCGTTAAAAGAGTAAAGGATAAAGCTAGTTCATCAATTCCAACTCTTTTAAGGGATGATCAAATATTCACTGAACCTGTTGATAAAGCTAACCTTTTGGCTGAGATGTTTGCAGGTAATTCTTGCTTGCCAGGTAGCAATCAGAAATTGCCCGTGGTGGAAAGAGTATCAGTTACTATGCCAAGAATATTCTTTCGACCACGTGCAGTTAAAAAGGTTTTAGCGAATCTCAACATAAACAAGTCTCCTGGGCCGGATGGCATTCCAGCACTGGTCTTGAAGGAGTGTTTTTCGACGCTAGGGCGTCCATTGGCTAAGCTATTTAGTGCATCGTATCATGCCGGTAAATTTTCGATGTGTTGGAAGTTAGCCAATGTAACGCCGATCCCTAAGAAGGGAGAGGCGCAATACCCCGAAAATTACCGCCCAATTGCAGTCTGTTCGGCAATTTCCAAGGTCATGGAAAGTATGACCAACTTCCACCTGGTAAGGTATCTGGAGACCAACACCTTACTTAACGACCGGCAGTATGGTTTTCGCAGAGCTCGCTCTACAGGAGACCTGCTCGCTCTGTTAACAGAAAAATGGTGCAATTCGATTCACCATTTCGGCGAGAGTAAGGTGGTGGCTCTAGATATCTCAAAAGCATTTGATAGAGTGTGGCATGATGCACTTCTGTCAAAACTGACTGCTTTTGGTGTCGGTGATGATTTCTCTCGCTTCATAGCGAGCTTCCTCAGAGACCGCACTATACGAGTTGTTATAGACGGGGTCTCATCAAACGAGTTCAAGGTAAATTCAGGGGTGCCGCAAGGCTCTGTTCTATCTCCTACTCTCTTCCTCATCTTTATAAATGACCTTCTATGTCAAACTTCAAACACTATCTACTCTTTCGCGGATGATAGCAGCATTATCCATTCTTTCTCTTTCACCAGCCGGCCAAGCCTGGAGGAGATTGACGCCAGGAGACAAAGGATGAACGAGTCACTCACAAGTGATCTCGTGTCAATCTCCGAATGGGGCCTCGCGAACAGGGTTAACTTTAACCCTCATAAGACGCAGTGCTGCGTGCTTACGCATAGGCGGCTGGTCGAAGGTTCTGCGCCATCCGTGTTTATGGATGGTAAGGTATTGGGGAATCAGAAGCTCTTGATGTTCTTGGTATGAAAATACAGTGTGACGTTCGATGGACAGATCACATTTTTCATATTTCAAAAGAAGCTTTCAAGTGTCTCGGCTTTTTAAGACGGTGTAAGACATACTTCACCCCAACTGATCTCCTCAATATATATACCACCTACATCCGACCAAAGATGGAATACAACTCTCATGTATGGGCCGGTGCTTCAAAGTCTGTTTTGAAGTTGCTCGACCGCGTACAAGAGAGAGCGAAGAAGCTCATCGGTGACAGTAGGGTAGCCAACTCTATTGACTCACTGGAGCATCGACGCAACGTGGGGTGTGTTTCACTGTTCTACCGATACTACAACGGAATGTGTTCTGGTGAAATAAGGGAGCTTGTGCCGAATAACCGTTTATTTCTGCGAGCTACCCGCTCTTCACATAGGGCACATCCTTTTGTGGTTGAGTTGTCAGTGAATCGCACCACGCATTACAGAGAGAATTCGTTCTTTGGCCGAACGGTTCGTATGTGGAACAAACTTCCAGCAGAGGTCTTTCCTGTCAGTTTTAACTTGGGGAGGTTCAAATCGAACGTCCACAAACACTACTCCCTCTATCCTCCTTCCCATAACCAACTTTCCTAGTTCTGGCACAATGCATCGCATATGTAGGGGTCATCCCCTGAGTGCTGGTCCAAGAAAAAAAAAATATGCGATATTTATGAAAGACTACGAAACAATGGGGCACATGTCGAAAATCAATATAGACGAAATAAAGGGGCATAAATACTTTATTCCTCACCACTGCGTTTTGCGACCCGAAAGTAGTACAACTAAACTCAGAGTCGTCTTCTATGCGTCAGCGAAAACGTCCTCAGGAAAATCCTTAAATGATATTCTGCACACTGGACCACCACTACAAAATGATCTATTTACGGTTCTATTGCGATTTCGGCTGCCGCGTTTCGTATTCACAACAGATATCGAGAAAATGTACCGCCCTGGAAACTCAGCGCCAGCTGCGAGACGTCTTGGCTAAGTACGGGTTCCATCTACGAAAATGGTGCGCTAATCATGCCCAGCTGCTCCGGAACACTCCCAGTTATGACCAAGAAGTCAGTCTTGACTTCTCCGACGAAACTGATTACACGAAAACACTAGGATTGGAATGGGTACCTAAAGATGACCTTCTTAAAATCAAGGTCAACATTCAAACACTTAAAGCCGTGACTAAAAGAACAGTCACGTCAGACTTGGCGCGTATCTTTGATCCACTAGGAATACTGTCGCCAGTAATTGCCAGAGCCAAAATGTTCATCCAGGAGTTATGGACCTTGAATCTTGCATGGGACGAAGCAGTTCCTTCAGAATTTGACTCACGCTGGCGAACCTTTCGAAGCAACCTAAGTGAACTTGAAAGCTTTCAAGTGCATCGGCATATCTATAAAGGAGCTCTTCCTAACAAGACTCAACTTCATGTTTTTTCTGACGCCTCCGAACGGGCGTATGGCACTGCAATTTATGTGAGAACAGTACTACCAAACAAAACAATAAGAGTATACTTGTTATGTGCGAAATCACGTATAACTCCACTCAAGCAGCAAACGCTGCCTAGACTGGAGCTATGTGCCGCAAAATTGGGTGCTAACTTAGCTGCAAAAGTGAAACTAGACTTAGATATGAATACAACGCCAACATTCTATTGGTCCGACTCAAAAATAGTATTATCATGGATACATTCAAGATCTTCTTCATTTCACTCATTTGTGGCAAACCGAATCGCTTCAATTCAAGAAAACACGCTACCTGAGCAGTGGCGACATGTGAGTTCTAAAGATAACTCAGCGGACATCATATCAAGAGGATTGGATCCACAACAGTTACAGCACACACCCCAATGGATGTATGGGCCATTTTTTCTTCATGGAGACGAGAAGCATTGGCCTCCCAGATTTGACCTGGATCCTAATTTGCCTACCCCTGAACAGAAGCAAAGATCCTACAACTCACTCATTGCTGTCAATGGTGAAAGCTTTTTGCACAGCATCAACCATCGAAATTCACTAAAAAGACTCCAACGTATCATAGGATACATTTTAAGATTCATCAAAACCGCCAGAACTTGCAAGCCCGAGAGACAAACCCAACAAACTCTGACGCCTCTTGAACTTCACGAAGCGCTTGCCATCATTGTTCGAACCACCCAGCTATGTACGTTCACAGAAGACATTAAACAGCTGCAACAGAAAAAGGAACTTAAAGGATCGAGTCAAATAAAAAGCTTATCCCCATTTTTAGACCAACATAACATACTAAGAGTCGGAGGTAGATTAGGAGCATCCACGTTATCGTTCAATGCCAAACATCCAATGTTGCTTCCTTATAACGATACAATAAGTAAACTAATATTTGAATCGACACATAGGGAAAACAAACGTTGTGGCCCTGGAGCACTTCTAGCAATCGTAAGACAACGTTTTTGGCCCATTAAAGGTAAACATTTGGCTCGGGAAACTGTGCACAAATGTGTGCAATGTACACGAGCGAAACCAAAACTTCTGCAGCAAATTATGGGAAACTTGCCAGAAGCAAGAGTAACACCAGCAAGACCCTTTATTAATGCAGGAGTTGACTACTGTGGTCCAATCTGGGTTCACTTCAAAACACGAGGAAAGCGACCCCAAAAGGCTTATATCGCAGTATTCTGTTGCTTCTCGACAAAGGCAGTGCATCTGGAGCTTGTAACAGACCTTACAACCGACGCCTTTCTTGGAGCGCTCAAAAGATTCATCGGCCGAAGGGGTCACTGTCAGCATCTCTACTGTGACAACGCAACAAACTTTGTGGGAGCTCGCAATCAATTAGAAGAGTTGTCAACTGCTCTTTTCGCCACAGCTGCTCAAGAAAAAATTCAACAAGAGTGTGTCAGCAAAGGCATCAGTTTTCATTTCATACCTCCACGAGCCCCGCACTTCGGCGGACTATGGGAGGCTGCAGTCAAATCTGCAAAAAGATTACTTGTGAAAGAAATGACAAACGCGTCTCTGACCTATGAAGAAATGGAAACCGTGATCGTAGAAGTCGAAGCAATCCTTAATTCGAGACCGATTGCACCGTTGCCGAGTAATCCGAATGATGAGGCTGCACTAACACCAGGCCACTTTTTGATTGGTGAACCTCTTACAGCACAAGTGGATGCAACTGCCAGTTCACCTTCAAGAACTCTTACAAAGCGATGGGAGTTAGTGTCACAAATAAAACATAAATTTTGGAAACGATGGTCGCAGGAATACCTCAGCGAACTCCAGCAACGAAACAAGTGGCAAACCCGGGCTCAAAATTTGCAACGGGGTACCATAGTTATAATTAAGGACAACACACCAGTTATGAAATGGCGTCTTGGAAAAGTAACTGAAATATACCCCGGTCAAGACGGATTCGTCAGAGCAGCTGACGTAAAAACATCTGGTGGTATCGTTAAGCGAGCGATTCACTTGCTGGCTCCTCTTCCTGTGGAGCCACCAGGAACAAATGTTAACGATGAAACAACAGCTGAGAAATCAACACGAAAAAGAGACAATTCACCCAAGAGCAAAACCATAAATGAGCCACCCTCAAAACGTTGTACTCTAAACACGACAGGTCTTCTAACGCTCGTAGCGTTAGTTCTCCCTGTAATACTATGTCCACAAGAGACGTACACTGTAACGACACTCTCTGGCTGGTGGCTGGGGTAAGCTCAGCGGAGTCCAGTGTCGGGTCACATAAATTTATGAACAACACAAAGTCAAAGATTTTGTTTTAGTTCTTTATTAAAAATGGATGTTCACAATCCTTATACTAATTTCTTAAGCCTATAGCTAGTAGTTTTGTTCCCTGTGCTACTGAATGTCGCAGACTTTTGGGCTAGTGCCGGTATGATAGTAGTCGTGGGCTATCTTGCTCCTATTGGTCAGAGTCACCTTGGATCAGCAACCTGGGTTCCAATGGTATCCTCTGTCCACCCTAGCTATTCCTAACCCAAGGCCTACAGGCGGAGTTCACGGCCTAGGAGAGATATTGAATCAGCAACCTGGATTCCGATATCTTTCCACGCTACGGTTTGGTATGAGTTATATTAGAATAGCAACCTGGTTCTAATATATGTTCTTACCAGAACGAGCGCTGCACACAAACTCTTTCTACCCTAACTAACCTTGGATCTATAGACGGAGTTCACTGCCTAGGAGAGATATTGAATCAGCAACCTGGATTCCAATATCTTTCCACGCTATGGTTTGGTACGAATTATATTGGAATAGCAACCTGGTTCCTATATGTGTTCTTACCAAAACGAGCGCTGCACACAAACTCTCTCTACACTAACTAACCTAGTGCTTACAGACGGAGTTCACTGCCTAGGAGAGATATTGAATCAGCAACCTGGATTCCAATATCTTTCCACGCTATGGTTTGGTACGAATTATATTGGAATAGCAACCTGGGGTGCTTGATGCGGGGTGTTGAGTCACAATATCCCGTTTTGGTGTGTTGATTGCTGGAACACTGCTGGTGGTGTTTTTGGTTTCTTTTCGTTCGCGATAACCAACCTACGATGACTGGGAGCAGAACAAAATGTTTAATTAATAGGCGGGGTATGGCAATTTATTGATGTTAGTACGCTATTATTCTACAAAAGGTTATAATTCGCCAAGGTGCACCGTGCGGGTTTCGCCACTCTCTACCCTACTCAGTCTAACTATGACAGGGGACACAAAACCTATAACGGTGTACGGGCCACCAAATTTTGGTGCCAACTTTGCTGTAAAATTGTCTATCGCTTTTGACAGAGGGTGCTGCCGTACAAGGACAAGGTCCCCAATTTGCGGTTGCCATTGTCGCCGGCGTAAGTTGTACTGGTGACTTTGCTTCTGCGATGCTATTGCCATATTCCTTCGTACAATGGTGAAAATTTCCTGTAACTCGCTGGCTTGTTCCTCCGGACTCGTGTTTCGTGACCCCGTCCCGATAGTTACTTGATCGTATAAGGCTTTTGGCAGCCTTGGTTCCCGGCCTTGGGTTAGGAAGGCTGGGCTATAACCTGTGGTCTCAGAGACACTGCTGTTGACCGCTAGCATTATTTCTGGAAGCAGATCGTCCCAGTCGTTATGTCTTTGTTTCGTATACTGGGCGATGATTGTTTTTATCGTCCGATTAGCGCGTTCCGTCGGATTCTCTTGCGGGGTATACGGTGCCGTGAATTGTTGGCTTACTCCAGCCTCCGCCAGATATTTCTGTACCAGCCGTGCGGTGAATTGAGTGCCATTGTCGCTATGGAAGACCTTTGGTACTCCGAATCTAGCTACGATTCTTTCTCGCAATGCCTTGACTACTCCTTCGGCTGTAGCCTTCCTCATGGGGACGAGTTCGCACCACTTGGAAAACTTGTCAAACAACATTAATATCATCGTGTTACCGTGTTTCGTTCTGGGCAATGGGCCGATGAAGTCTGCACACAAGAATGACCCAGGCTCTTCTGGAATTTGGGTCAACATTTGTCCTGCCGGTTTTTGTTGTGAGACTTTGTATCGCTGGCACACCTCGCAGCGTCGCACGTACCTACAGACATCTCGGGCCATTCCGGGCCAGTAGTAGCGGCTGGCGATTTTATGCCGCGTCTTCTTGACTCCCAAGTGTCCTCCAGCAAGTTGGTCGTGAGCCTCTTCTAGCACTTTCGGTCTTAGGTGACTTGCCACACACAGCTTCCAGGGAGTTGCGTCGTCGTTGTTCACTTCTCTACGGGTGTGCCGGTATAGCTGTGAATTGACGATGGAGTAGTCAGTGAACTCTTCTGGCCGTTGTCGGACTGCCCCCATTTTGCCTTTGAGCCACTTACAGGTGATCTGGGATGGGGTTGTTTGAGCCATGTTGACTTCTTCCAGAGGCTGCCGCGACAGTGCATCGGCTACGACGTTCTGCTTCCCCTTGCGGTAGAGGATGTTGAATTTATTCTGCTGGAGTTCCATAGCACGAAATCTTTCAATTCTTTTTTGGGGGCTAAGTATCATAGCACTGCGTAGGACAGCCTCACGCGGCTGGGGGCTAAGCGTCATAGCACTGCGTCGGACAGCCTTGCGCCGGCGTGCTGACCTGGCTATAATTGGACTTACCTTCTTCTCTGCATCGGCTACGTTGAATCTGGCTTCTGCTATCAGTCCGGCACAGGTAACGGTGGTGTTGAACGCTTTCAGGAAATCTACCCCAAGTATCAAGGGTTCCGTGGCAGCATCCATTAGGAGAAAGTTATGCTTGGCGGTGCGGTTACCCAAGGTTACCTGACATCTTACTGCTTCAGAGATGCTGGTTTTGGACCCGTCGGCCAACAGGACATCAATTTCTACCGCCAAATACTTCGGTTGGGCGAGCAGTGTTGTCACCAGACTTGGTGCTATGAAGCTGCGTGTAGCTCCCGTATCGACAAGGGCGGTGAGCCTGTGGTTTTCGACCTTGAGGACGGCTTTTAGTTTGTCTTCTTCCCAGGTGAGGTGAGTGGTGCCTGTTCTGCTCCCGGCTGTTTGCATTTCGCAATGTTTTTGGCGAACGGAACAGTTCATCGTGCGATGTTGTTCTCCTCGGCTGTGGGTTGAAGGGGTCGAGATGCTCTCCATGTCGGCTGCCAGGGCGATGAGGTCATCTAGGGTAGCGAAATCTTTCCGACGGATGTACCATTGATAGTCGGCATGAGCATTGCGGAAGATGCGCTCTAGCTTTTGTTCGGCGGACAGCTCTGCGTGCCGCATCAGATCTTGTAATGCTAATACGTAGTCCTTGAAGACTTCTCGTGGCCTTTGGACTCGTTTTCTGATCTCATCGTCGAGTTTCTCAAAGTACCGAGGTGGCAGGAAAAAGTCGTAGAAACTTTTCTTGAAGTCCGACCACCGTTCCCACTGCTTATTGTTGTTTCTGAACCAAACGAGCGCACGGTCGCGGAGGAGTTTAGACATGACTCTTACTATATGGTTTACATCGATACCATACAGATTGGCCAGCTCTTCCACCCGTTCGATGAATTCCAGCGGGTCCTTTCCACCGTCGTAGCATAGGCCCCACTTTCGTACGAGCTCTATGTCGGCGAGGCGTGTTTCGGCGGCTGGCAGAACCGGAGAAGGGTTTTTAGGCGCTCGGGCTTCTGTTGTTATGGATGTGGCGGATATTTTATCATCTTCGATGTCTGGCAGGCGCTGCCGAATGCTCAACGTGGCTTCGTGTCTGGCCTGCCATTCGAGGAGATTTTTAGTTTTTTCGTCCCCGTGGTCTAGGGTTAGATATTTCGCTAATCGTTTGCGAAGTTCTTCTACTGTGCCTACGGTGTTCTGTTCGCATTGAGCTAGATAACCCATTAGCTCCTCCTTCTTCAGGGAGTAGACCCAAGTAGTCTTCAGCATGGTGTCAATGTTTGCGCGTAATTATATTTAGAACAAATTTCCTTAATTAAATAATGTAGATTTTTATAACTATATTTTTTTTCTTCGTGATTATTATTTCAAGTTTTTCCTTTCTAAGGAAAACAATATTTGATCTTGTTGTGGACAAGAGTCCCTGCTCGGGCGCCAATGTAACGACACTCTCTGGCTGGTGGCTGGGGTAAGCTCAGCGGAGTCCAGTGTCGGGTCACATAAATTTATGAACAACACAAAGTCAAAGATTTTGTTTTAGTTCTTTATTAAAAATGGATGTTCACAATCCTTATACTAATTTCTTAAGCCTATAGCTAGTAGTTTTGTTCCCTGTGCTACTGAATGTCGCAGACTTTTGGGCTAGTGCCGGTATGATAGTAGTCGTGGGCTATCTTGCTCCTATTGGTCAGAGTCACCTTGGATCAGCAACCTGGGTTCCAATGGTATCCTCTGTCCACCCTAGCTATTCCTAACCCAAGGCCTACAGGCGGAGTTCACGGCCTAGGATAGATATTGAATCAGCAACCTGGATTCCGATATCTTTCCACGCTATGGTTTGGTATGAGTTATATTAGAATAGCAACTTGGTTCTAATATATGTTCTTACCAGAACGAGCGCTGCACACAAACTCTTTCTACCCTAACTAACCTTGGATCTATAGACGGAGTTCACTGCCTAGGAGAGATATTGAATCAGCAACCTGGATTCCAATATCTTTCCACGCTATGGTTTGGTATGAGTTATATTAGAATAGCAACTTGGTTCTAATATATGTTCTTACCAGAACGAGCGCTGCACACAAACTCTTTCTACCCTAACTAACCTTGGATCTATAGACGGAGTTCACTGCCTAGGAGAGATATTGAATCAGCAACCTGGATTCCAATATCTTTCCACGCTATGGTTTGGTACGAATTATATTGGAATAGCAACCTGGTTCCAATAAATGTTCTTACCAGAACGAGCGTTGCACACAAACTCTCTCTACACTAACTAACCTAGTGCTTACAGACGGAGTTCACTGCCTAGGAGAGATATTGAATCAGCAACCTGGATTCCAATATCTTTCCACGCTATGGTTTGGTACAAATTATATTGGAATAGCAACCTGGTTCCAATATATGTTCTTACCAGAACGAGCGTTGCACACAAACTCTCTCTCTCTACACTAACTACGACTACACTAACTACAACTACACTAAGGCCTACAGGCGGAGTTCACTGCCTAGGAGAGATATTGAATCAGCAACCTGGATTCCAATATCTTTCCACGCTACGGTTAGGTATGAATGATATTAGAATAGCAACCTGGTTCTAATATAGGTTCTTACCATCACGAGCGCTGCACGCAAACTAAACTTATCTTTGCAATGACTCGCCTTTTATACCTTTGTCTGCCATGCAAAACAATACACAATCATACGTACACAAGTATGCCTATTCGGTGTGTGTTGTGTCTGTTTTCTGAACAGCGCACAAGCATACACAGTCACACGAACACGAGTATGCATATTCGATGTGTGTTGTGTTTGTTTTCTTACTAGCGACCCTACATGATGGTAGGTATCAGTGTTGGGTGACAACAGGGATAAAATCAAATAAGGTACCGACTGAATTCAAGTGACGGCCGAACTAAACGATAATACTTATAATAATGATGATAATAATACAAAATAACAATTCTTCTTAATCTAATAAAATAACAAGGTAATTCATTACATAACAACTTAAAAAGTACTCCAGCGTTGTGGACCAAAACTAGCGGGTCGACTTTGGTCGTCACAACACCTAAATCATCAGTAACCCTGGATTACATTTTGAAAACATTGGCCAAGTTAAACCTATCATCTCTGAATGGAAGCTCCTCATTTATTTCGAACTGACTACGTTCTATAACGAATTAAAGCTTTTAAGGAATGGTACATCTGCGCTGAAAAGGGCATGCGATTACTCATCCCTTAATCATCAATGCAACGGACTTCTATCCCATTTTCCAAATCTCAGGGATGAAATGAAGCACGGTTTGAAAAATTTCATAAGAAGGAAGCGGCGAGGAGCAATAGACATTGTTGGAAATATAGCAAACTCCTTGTTTGGCGTCCTAGACTCCAAATATGCAGCAGAAATGACCGATACTATTAATAGTATAAAAAACAGCGAAGCCCACTTGCAGAGCCTTCTGCGGAATCAAACATCGTTTCTCGACTCGAGCCTCAATCTCATGAAGCAGTCTGAACAACGCACGCAATATAACTTCGAAAAAATGAACGATAAAATAAACAAACTACTCTACCTCACAACCAATGACAGCTACCATCGATCGGAAATCATTTTATCACTGAGTGTCCAGTTACTTGCAATTGCTAACAATTTGCAAACAATGCACACATCTATGATCACATTGTTAGCGGACACTTACCATGGTCGAATTAGTCCGGTTCTACTGACCCCACAACAATTTTCGGGTGAAGTCGATAAAATAAAGGCGAACCTTCCCACGGATCTAACACTACCAGTTGCAGACATTATTCATTTATACGGTGTAGTCACCGTTCAGGCAGCAAGTTCAACTCAGCACATTATTTGCACTTTGTTTATTCCGCTAGCTCATCAAGGGCAATATGACCTATTCTATATTACTCCAGTACCACAGCTAATGAACAACTCTTTAATGGCTATCATACCAACAACTAAAATGATGGCTCTCAACGCTCATCGTGACGAATATTTCCCTCTAGATGACTTGAAGCTAAGTACCTGCAATAAGCTTGAGCATAACATTTTCTTATGCCCACACATTCAAGCTGCATATCATAGAGGCTCTCCAATTTGTCGCTGTGAGATACATTTATTCAACAATGAATCCGACTCAAGCTGCAATATAGAGTTGATAAGCAGCAATCATGTATGGTACCAACTTCACAACAAGAACCAGTGGCTGCTTGCAACTCAACAGAAACTCAAATTGAGCACAGTATGCAAGGGTGAAAGCAGTTCTGAATTGCTGGAAGGTACCGGGTTGCTCACGCTTCCAGCAGGATGTGCAATGAAAAATGATGTTATTACCATCTACGGGCATCGAACCATCTCATCTAACTTGCATTCATCATATACAAGCAATGGGATATCATTCCTTCATCTCCAAGAAAACGTAAACAACACGACACAACCCCTGTCATATACTTCGACAATTGAAAAGATAACCCATCTGCAGGAAGAAGTCAGGGCACAACGACAAGAATTTCCACTAGCAACAACCCATAGAGTGCATAGCTTAACAATTAGCTATGTTGGACTGGCCTTGATTTTAACAGTGATAATTGTCCTGATAGCAAAACAAAGGATGAAGAGAAGTCGGGAACCGCTCCCCGAAGCACCACAACCGTCTCCACGATCCAACTGGAATGTTTCATTGGAACCAACACCTTAACGCACTTCAAAATAAATTGCCG
Organism: Linnaemya tessellans; assembly: GCA_951800035.1. Taxonomy (NCBI): domain Eukaryota; kingdom Metazoa; phylum Arthropoda; class Insecta; order Diptera; family Tachinidae; genus Linnaemya; species Linnaemya tessellans. The sequence continues at coordinate 83,246,991 of OX637535.1, forward strand.
GAGATCGCTCATTCGCACTTTTCAATCCCCTTGGGGGCGCAATATGTTAATTCCTTTGAGTTTTTTTTTGTTTCGTATTAAGAATAAAAAAAAAAACTCTCTCAATAGAATTAATAATACTTGAACAAAATCCGTACCACTTTTTACTTTTTTTTATATTTCCCACACTTTGCCGTGAGAATTACCGCGTTTGCACAATTCAGTTCTAAATTAAAACAAAATATTTATTTACTCGTACACGTGCTCAAGCAAAGAACAAGTCAGATATTGGAGAAATATAATGTATGTTTGGCTTTTGCTGGGAAAATAATTTGTTTACTTAATTCACCAGCCAGACGGTTATGAAATCCAATATCTGTTTTCTGCCAACGGTGGGAAAGTAATTAGTGCAGCAGAAGAGTGAACGGTCTCCGGCCTAAAATTCTTTGTCTCATTTTACATTTTAACACCTTAAAATGTTATTGATTACATTGCAATTTTTTTTTATTGTGAAACCAATTTTTTACTTTGTATCTGTTTGTATCTGTAATTTTTCTTTAAATACAATAAGGTTTTAATAAAATGTGTGATTGAACTATTGTCATTCATCCAGTCAACATTAACTTGTTACTTAATTTCAACAAGCCAATTTATGTTAGTCTTGTGTACCACTTGAACAACTGAATTGGACATTGCATTATCCTGGTGAAACTACTCGGATAATAAACACCTAAACATTCTAATAACTTGGTGAATCACCAAGTTATCCCCTTTTATAAGGTTAAGCAAGGCAAACGAGCCCGCGCTTAACAAATGTAAACATACATACATACATACATACTCATACTTGAAATACTTTGTTTTCAATTCTTAATTCTTGCTTATAAATAAAAAAATTATTATGTTATTATTTTTGAAAATAATTTGTAATTTACAAGTTGTGAATTCTCAGATGGTTTTCGGAAGTATATGCATAAGATAAGAGGTTTTTAACTTTTCAAAACTATGGTTAGACTTTGACGATTTGGTAAAGCACCAATGAAATGCATATAGACATTGCTTAACCACCAACAAATAAATTTCATTTATAAATATATTTCATTTACCAATTAAATCAATACAAACATACATGTATGTATGCACTTGAAATATGATACATTTCTTTTTTTTAAACGATGCAAATGTTTGTATACAAAATTGCATACAAACATTCATATTAATGCATATTAAAAACTATTTAAGTTCTTTTAGCATTGACAAAAATATTGATTTCTTAGAATACTTATCTGTTTTGATTTGGACTTAATTGTGGCCAATGAATCATCTAAGAATTTATAACTGCACATATTTTGTAAACTAATTTTTGTGTTAAGCAATTTGTAAACACTTTCAATTTTGTATTTATTATTAAAAAATCAAAAAAATAAACTCATTCCTATTCGGGGAGTCAATAAAGAAAGTTGATTAAAACATAACTATTGTTTTTTTTTCAAATATATTTTTTCTGGCGACGAGGATGAGATATCGCGGAAAAATATCCCTAATATATTAAGGCCTTGTAATGTAAAATGTAAAAGGGTATATATAGGCTTGTCATTCCGTGTGTAATTTCTTCGATATCAATATAGGATCCCATAAAGTATATATATTCTGGATCCTTATGAATAGCGATGACGATTGAGCTATGTCCGTCTGTCTGTACGGGTTTCCCAAGCTCCCAAAAGAGCTAGAGACTTCGTTCTTGTACCGTTGGAGTGGAAATGAACTTAAATAGTGGTATTGACATTCAGAAAGATCCGAAGTACGGTTCCAGAGCTGGGAAGCTTACACCTATTTCTCGACACAAAATTTATTATAACAAAAATCCATTATTTTTTTTAATGTTTGTAAATTAAACCTATTTCGTGCTTTGGGAAGCCTCAATGGTCTATTAAAAACTAAAAAAATAAAAAATTTTCCAGGGATGGGAAATTAAAAATTTGTTTTTCGGCCCATTCCGTATTTTGTAGTACATGTAGTAACTAAAATTTTTAATTTTTTCTTTAACAAGCCTCTTATACGTCATGAAGATTTGCATTGGCAAAAAAAAATTTTTAAATTCAAATTTTGCTTCCAGGGGTGGGAAATTGAATTTTTTTTATACGTGAAAGTAATGAGACTTCAACTGTTGTTGTTTTTTTTGCTAACTAAAACTGTCTTATATATTCAGGAAAAACAAAATTGGTATCAAAAATTCAAAACAAATCAAATTTTCGAAGTGTAATATTTTATAGTACATGACAGTGACCAAAATGTTTAAAAGTTGTAAATTTTGTCGTAAATAAAACTAATTTATACCTCATAAACAGTTGCATTGGTAAATATAAAAAATAAAATAACAATTTCCCTTCCAGGGTATCATGTATTTTATTTAAGAATTTATTATTATCTAACGTTTACAAAAGAATTAAAGGTTACTTATCTAACTCATTTTTATAACTAACTCATTTCAAATAAAGTAATAAAATATTTGACATTAAAGTCATTGCTTATGTTAATTGAAATTCATTAACCTACAGTAATTATTGATTATACATTGTTACGTTTTTAGACCTTTTCGTAAAAACGCTTTTTGCTTATCCTTCAAGGATTCATTTAATTGCATCAAATTAAAAACACAGACAATTAATTTTAGAATTATAATGCGGCAACACTTTATTTCCTACTTTATTAACACGAGTATTTGTACTACTAAACACTTAGCGATGTTAACACGTCTAGATTTAAAATCACACTGATCCCGCTGATCACTGGCAGCGATTTTATATAGCAAAATGACGTCGTCTGGTAACTTCGCGAAGCATCTGGTCATGGTTGTTGTTGGTTGTGCTTTACTTAACATGTAGCTATATACGTGTGTTTGTATATATGACAATGCTGGCTTGTGTGTTTTGTTTATGGTAACTATGTGCGTTTGTATGTATGAGTGGTCTGTGAGTTGCGTAGTTTTGTTTCTGCTTGTGCTATGTGTGTATGTTGCTGTGTATATTGCTGTGTATATTTGTGTACATGTTTAGCTTTTATTAACAACGAATACTTGCGTACAAGATCAGTAAGAATAAATCATCATCTCTTAGCATTGATGTTGCTTGGTTTTTCGTTGTTGTTATTTATACTTATTATCGCACAGCCTCGAATGATCTTGTATATTCTCAACGATGTATCCGGAATATTCCATTTCCGTTAATTCAAATATTATCTGCATTGTGTTGACCAGGGTTGTAACATTTTGACAACTAGAGATGATTTGGCAGTGCTGCCAAGTACATATATCCACATTGTCGTTATATTTGAATCTATTTTTAAACTTTGTAACAATATAATACATAACATTTTCCCGTTTTTATTTAAGGTTTACAATTCAGTTAATGAATAATTATATTATAAGTATATATGTAAATTAATAAATCTAAAAACTATAAGAATATTCAAAAGTTGTAATTACATATATATGTATGTCCTATATATTTATTTTTAAATATCTGAAAGTTTTCTTTGTTTTATACGGTTTGATCGTCAAAGTGGTATAGAATGATTTAAAACTCTTTTTATATTTACCCTTTTTGATTTGTTATCATCAAAAAAAGGTTTACTACTGTATTTATTGTTAAGTTTGTTCTCCTGCTGTTTTATTTCATTATTTAATAAGGGATGATATTTTTACGTTTTTAGACCTTTTCGTAAAACCGCTTTTTACTTATCCTTCAAGGATTCGTTTAATTGCATCAAATTAAAAACACAGGCAATTAATTTTAGAAACATAATGCAGCAACACTTATTTACTTCTTAATTAACACGAGCATTTGTACTACTAAAACTTAACGATGTTAACACGTCTAGATTTAAAATCACACTAACTCCGCTGATCTCTGGCAGCGACTTTAATAGCAAAGTGACGTCGTCTGGTAACTTCGTGAAGCATCTGGTCATGGTTGTTGTTGGTTGTGCTTTACTTAACATGTAGCTATATACGTGTGTTTGTATATATGAAATGCTGTCTTGGTTTTTGGGTTTTCCCCCTAGATTTAGGGGTTTTTTTCTATTAAGGGCAGATTTAGGGGTTAATATTCTTTAGGGGGAAATTTGGGGGTAAAAAAATTTTATTTAGGGGATTTTTAGGGGATTTTCGAATTTATAGTTTGGTACATAATAGTACATAATTTAACCACTGAGCATGTCGAAGATATTGTATCGAAATAACGATTTAGAAAGTAATCACGCAAATACAAACATTAAAACATTTATCTCGTTAAATCAATTTTGTTGGTTTTCCTTGAACTGCAAAATATAAATTTTAAAAATTTGTTCATCTTTACAATTTATTACCGATATGCCAAAAAAGGATAACATATATAAACAAAAATATAAAAAGGAGTGGGAAGCAGATCAGCACTTTAAATACCTTTAAATAAAATTTGAAACCCAATAAATGCAAAATTAAATTTCAGATTGGTTAGCCCCTGTCCAGGGAGAGAACTACAAAGCTTTATGCAAATATTGTAAATGCATTATGGTGGCTAACAGGAGACCTTATTGCACAACAAAATACGAAAAAACATATTGAATTTGCATCCCAAACAAAAGAAGTACATGTACCCGTAACAAACTTTCTCAAGCCGTCTCTTACAAAAGAAAGACAGATGCAGATATATTTTTTTGGGGACTTTTTATAAAAAAATTAAATAAAAATGTTGGGTGTTTTCGTGCTTTTCGTGTAATATCCCTGACAGACATAGGATTTGTATACCATGATATAAATACTATGGTTTTTGATACTACTTTGGCATGACAGACATGTGGTATATATGTATACTAATATTTTTGTTTTTATTTTCGTGTCATAAAAAAAATGGAAAAAGAAAAACTTTTTAGCATAATTGTTAATAATAATAACAAAATATCATATTTTAAGTGAAAAAAGAAACTGTGTTTTCGCTATTCGTTAATTATGTACAATCGCCTTAAAAGAAGAATATGCTTTTTTCATTCTAAAATAATAAAAAAGAAGTACAGACGTTTTTGGACACGTGTAAGTCTTTATGGTTTATAAATCCATTATAACTATACATATTCATGGACATTTTTCTTAATTAGGTTGAGGCGTCGAACTTCTCGAATGTAGAAGTGGCGAAATTGCAATTGAACAAAGCTAAAGGGTGTAAAATGGGTTAATATATTAGTATACTATGTATATTTTCGTAGTATTGAAACCAGATATAAACCACTTTATTTTGTGGTTTAATTGTAGTATAGGTTGACACACATGTAGTATAGAATACTAATGTGGTATAGAAATCCTATGTCTGTCAGCGGTATAAGAATGATAGTACCTCAATTCAAATTTAATAGAGACAAGAATGATGAAACCAAATTACTACTTAAACTTTTCTGCTTTAGGGGTTTTTTAAGAAAAAGTGTTGAATCTAGGGGGTTTCTAAATTTTTTTGGGGGAAGAAAAAAAATTATCTGACAACACTGATTGTAACTATGTGTGGTTGTATGTATGAGTGGTCTGTGTGTTGCGTATTTTTGTTTTTTCTTCTGCTATGTGTGTATGTTGCCGTGTATATTTGTGTGTATGGTGCTGTGTATATTTGTGTACATGTTTAGCTTTTATTAGCAGCGAATACTTGCGTACAGGATCATTACGAATAACATCATCATCTCTTAGCATTGATGTTGCTAGGTTTTTCGTTGTTGTTATTTACACTTATTATTACACAGCCTGGAATGATCTTGTATATTCTCGACGATGTATCCGGAATATTCCATTTCCGTTAATTCAAATATTATCTGCATTGTGTTGGCCAGGGTTGTAACATTTTGACAACTTGAGATGAGTTGGCAGTGCTGCCAAGTACATATAGCCACATCGTCGTTATATTTGAATCTATTTATAAACTTTGTAACAATATTTATCCGATAGATTTGAAACACGCAACTGATTTTTATGAACATATCTAATGGAATTATTAATGTTTATTAAATGAGTATAATGACTGATTTGTTTATAAATGATACATGGTATCCATTTTATAAAATCTTTAAAATGATTCCTATATAATACTCTGTCTCCTACTTTAAAATTAATTTCCATATCCTTTTTCCGCTTTTTTATGACTTTAGTTCTCTTATTTTGAATTTTAATGAAAGCATCTTGTTTCTTTGCCAATGAATTTAACAAAGTTCTTGGTGTGTATGAAAATATTAATTCAGTTGGATTCTTATTTGTTATTGTACAAGGTATATTGTTGTAACACATAAGAATTTTATCTAATTTGGTTTGAATTGGCAAAGAATTTAATTTGGTCTGCAAGATATTTCTTTAAACTATTTTTAATTGTTTGTACTCCACGTTCAGCTAAACTATTACTTTGAGGATGATACGGTGGTGATCTTTTTTGAACAATGTTTATTTTCTTCGAAAAATTCTCGAAAGTAAATGACGAAAATGCGGGACCATTATCCGTAACTATTTCTTTTGGATAACCAAATATTTTAAAAATTTAATATAAACTATTACATAAACTTATTGCATCCGATTTTACTAAACTTTGCACTTCAATAAACTTACTGAATGAATCAATATAAATCAAAAATGTTTTTGACTCGAAATAAAACAAATCTAAATGAACTCTCTCAAATGGTAAATTTGTTATTGACCATTTACATGTATAACATTGTGAAACATATTCTTCGATACTTTTATCTATATTAGGCCACCAAACTGAACTGCTAGCAAGCATCTTCAACCTAACAATACCATCATGATTTTCATGTAATGTCCTAAGAGCTTCATTTTGCTGATGCACTAGCAACTCCAAAAGGAAGCCTGGTATATTGGTACAATCCCTTATGTGTGTTAATAGTCACATACTGTCTTGATGACTCCGAAATTTTTACCTGCTGGTAAGCTCCCGATAAATCAATAACACAAAACAATTTACAGTTTGACAAATTTGCAAATATATCATCAATACGGGGCAAAGGATAATGTTCTGTTTTAATTGTTACCTTATAGTCAATACAAATTCTAATTGCATTTCCTGGCTTAACAGCTATCACTATTGGGGAAGCAAATTTACTAAACTTTATAGGTATCAATTTTTCATCGTTAACTAATCGGTCTAACTCCTTTTCTATTTGAGGTCTCCATTTAATAGGAACATCATACGCTATTTCAAAAATTGGTGCTACTCCCAGTCTTAAAACAATCTCCGCCGTATATTTTACAATGCAATGGTTTGGCTCGTTTTTGAATATTCTCGGAAACTTCAATTGAATTTCTCCCATAATATTTTCTATATTTAAATTCATTATTTTATCTATTTTATTATTAAATATTAGTCTCCAATTTGGGTATAGTGCATTTAACCAATTTCTGCCAATTAGTGGCTTAAAATCATTTTCTGATTGAATCATATATATTTCTAAAGTAAATTTTTGTTTAAAGATAGATCTTTCTAACAGCAGTTTTAATTTTTCCGAAACAAATTTTTTTTATCACAGGACTTAACTTAAACTTAGAGAAATACAACAGATACTTAGCTTTAGAAATTACTGATACACATGCTCCAGTATCTACTTCCTTCCCTAGCAACACTTCTTCTACCAACAGTTTGACACATTCAGCATCTCCATTTATAAAATTTATTTGATTATTTTCAGTGTATCTTCTCATTATGCTTTTTAAATTGATAGCATCCAAAAGTTCTTCAACACAATTCACCATAAAATGTTTGTTAAAATTCTTACTACATACAAATTTAAGCTATGGCTTGAGCTACCAATAATAAAAAAAAATTGGTAAAACGTTCACATGTACTTAAGTATAAAATTCAAACCAAAAAAGTTTGACTTAGGTATGATGAACAAAAAATTCAGAAAAATGGGACATGAAGAAAAATAATCAAACGGTAACACGGGTATTATAACAATAACATGTTAACATCAGGTTGATACAGTTCTCGGATTCTTTTTCACTATGAAATTTGTGTAAATAGGAACTGTTATCAAATTCAACTAAGCCACCTAGTAAGTGGTGACAAACAATATACACATGAGCACTGATGGTGAAAGGGTTGCGTCTTTCGAAAACAGCTGTTCTGCTCTGCTGTGTAAGTTGAATAACAAAAACTTTTGTTGACTTGCCTTTGTGCCTTGGAATATTTATCATGTCTTTCTGAGATTTAAATTAAAATTTCGAACAATTAGCCTATAGAATCTTAATTCAATTTAATATAGCAATATAAAATGTTCGTTAAAATTCTTACTACAAAACTATTTTATATTTTAGGAAGAACAAAATTGGTATAAAATATTTCAAAAAAAGTCAAAATTTCGAATCCAGGTTTGTACAAGTGCAATATTCCATAGTTCATGAAGGTGACCAGAATGGTTCAAAATATAGTATCCTAACATATTCAGTTGTGAGGGAGTCTATTAGGAATTTTTATTAAAAGGGTTTTTGGTCATAGACGAGCCCATTTTTTGAATGTAAGAGATTCTTTGTTGGGGGGAAGTTATTACACGAACTGATTCTTCTGCAAGATTTTTCCAAAACAGCAAAAGACGTTCGGGACGCAAAGGACTCATTGGCTGATGATTTGACGATTGTTTTATTATAAGTTGTTATTTTAAATTTTTGCTTTACAAAATCGGTAGACGTTTCTTTTAAATAAAATTACTTAACAAACGGTCCAATGCTAACTGGAATGTTTTATCATTAACACACATGTGCTACAGTTGCCAAGTTTTGAGGTTTTTTTATACCCTTCACAAGAAAGTGAAAGGATATATATCGGTTTGTCATTCCGTGTGTAATTTCCTCAATATTAATATGGGACCCGGTTCCAGAGCTGGGAAGTTTAAACCTATTTCTTGGCGCAAAATTAGCTACCAAAACCACTTATTTTTTTGTTTGTTTGTTAACTAAACCTATTTCATACTTTGGGAAGAATAAAATTTAAAAATAAAATAAAAATATTTAAAGAAAAAATTCCAGGGATGGGAATTAGCAACATATTTTATTTATTTATTTTTTTGGTACATAAAAGTAATTTTTTTTTGCTAATAAAAACTATTTTGGAATTTAGAAAAAAAATTGGCATTAAAATTTAATAAAATCAAAATTTCCAGGGTTGGACAACTGAAATATTTTGTAGTACATAAGAGAGGCCAAAAAGATTACAAATTTTATTTTTTTATTAAATAAAACTATTTTATACCTCATTAAGAGTTGCATTGGTGAAAAAACTTGTTTCCAGGGTTGGGAAATTAAATTTTTTTTGGTACATACGTTCCAAATTTTGTTTTTTTAATGAATTAAAACTATTTTATACTTTAGCAAAAATTAAATTGGTATTAAAAACCTAAAAAAAAGAAAATGTTGATCCCAGGGTTGGAAAATCGAAATTTTTTTGGTACATAAAAGCAGCCAATTAAGTTCCAAATTTTTATTTTTTTAATGATTTAAACCTATTTTATACTTTAGGAAAACTTATATTCGTGTAATAATTTAATAAAATTATTAATTCTATTCCAGGGTTCGAAAATCGTAAAATGTTTGTTATATAAAAATAACCATTAAAGTTTCTAATTTAGTTTTTTAGTGAACTACACCTATTTTATAGTTCAGGAAGAATTAATTGATATAAAAAAAACAAAAAAATTAGATATTCGACTCCAGGGTTTGAAAGTCGAAAATTTTTCGAAATGTAAAAGTAAAAGTAACCAAATAAGTTCCTTATTTTGGATTTTTTGGTGAATAAAATATATTTCCTGTTTTAGAAAGAAAGAAGTTATAGATCTGTGAAGGATATTTAAAATTCAGCACAACCGAATATAGCACTTTTACTTGTTTTTATCCTTAAAATATTAAGGTCCTATATAAAAAGAACAGTAACAAAATAATTTCCTTCTTAGATCCTTAAAATATTAAGGTCCTATATAAAAAGAAAAGTGACGAAATAAAATTTTTTTAAGATCCTTAAAATATTAATGTTCAATAAAAAAAGTGACTAAATAATAAAGTCCTTAAAAAAGTAATGTCTTATATAAAAAGAACAGTAACAAAATAATTTCCTTCTTAGAACCTTAAAATATTAAGGTCCTATATAAAAAGAAAAGTGACGAAATAAAATTTTTTTAAGATCATTAAACATTAAGGTTCAATAAAAAAAGTGACTAAATAATAAAGTCCTTAAAAATTAAGGCTTTATTTAAAGTAACTGAAAAAAATATTACTAAATATGTGAAAGTTTTATAATCCTTAACATATTAAGGTTAGATATATAACAAAAAATTTTTTACTAAACAATAATATTCTAAAAGAAAGAGTGGCCGAAAAATAATTTTCATCAAAACTAAAAGTGAAGTGAACAACGAAACAACACTAGAACCAACAGAAGTTTAGATAAAATTAACCAACCGAAACAATACTAGAGGACAATACCCATAGAAGAACACTCAACTAAGAAGACAGCATTATTCAACAAGATCAAAAAATTTTTTTAATATAAGTTCAGTATATGCGTATGTAAGTATATATTTTTTATATTTTGTAAATTTTTAAATATTTGATATTTTTAAATACTATTGTTTGTGTATAAAAAAAAGTAAAATTTAATTAAAGAATAACAAGTGAATTTTTTTTTGTGTGTTTGATATATATATTTCGTTTTTAATCATGGCTCAAGCACCTTGACCCAATTAAATATCTCAAAACTCTACCCGAGTTTAGCGGAAGTAGACACGATTTATACAATTTTATTACTCTAGTAGAACAATCTATACTGACACAGTACGCTGCAATGTCCCAATTAGTTTTTTCCGATGGTATTAAAATTAAAATAAATAAGATTACAGGGTAAAGCTAGGGAAATTATAGAGATAAACTTTCACGTCAAATCGTGGGCAGAGATCAAAGACGTTTTAATTAATAATTTTGGTGAAAAACTTAGTTTAGAAGATGCAGTAATAATTTTAACGAACATTTTATATTGCTATATTAAATTTGAATTAAGATTCTATAGGCTAATTGTTCGAAATTTTAATTTAAATCTCAGAAAGACATGATAAATATTCCAAGGCACAAAGGCAAGTCAACATCAGTTTTATTCAACTTACACAGCAGAGCAGAACAGCTGTTTTCGAAAGACGCAACACTTTCATCATCAGTGCTCATGTGTATTGTGTTTGTCACCACTTATTAGGTGGCTTAGTTGAATGTGATAACAGTTCCTATTTACACAAATTTTATTGTGAAAAAGAATACGGGAACTGTATCAACCTGATGTTAACATGTTATTGTTATAATACCCGTGTTACCGTTTGATTATTTTTTCTTCATGTCCCATTTTTTCTGAATTTTTTGTTAAATCATACCTAAGTCAAACTTTTTTGGTTTGAATTTTATACTTAAGTACATGTGAACGTTTTTCCAATTTTTATTATTGGGTAGCTCAAGCCATAGCTTAAATTTGTATGTAGTAATAATTTTAACGAACATTTTATATTGCTATATTAAATTTGAATTAAGATTCTATAGGCTAATTGTTCGAAATTTTAATTTAAATCTCAGAAAGACATGATAAATATTCCAAGGCACAAAGGCAAGTCAACATCAGTTTTATTCAACTTACACAGCAGAGCAGAACAGCTGTTTTCGAAAGACGCAACACTTTCATCATCAGTGCTCATGTGTATTGTGTTTGTCACCACTTATTAGGTGGCTTAGTTGAATGTGATAACAGTTCCTATTTACACAAATTTTATTGTGAAAAAGAATACGGGAACTGTATCAACCTGATGTTAACATGTTATTGTTATAATACCCGTGTTACCGTTTGATTATTTTTTCTTCATGTCCCATTTTTTCTGAATTTTTTGTTCCATCATACCTAAGTCAAACTTTTTTGGTTTGAATTTTATACTTAAGTACATGTGAACGTTTTTCCAATTTTTATTATTGGGTAGCTCAAGCCATAGCTTAAATTTGTATGTAGTAATAATTTTAACGAACATTTTATATTGCTATATTAAATTTGAATTAAGATTCTATAGGCCAATTGTTCGAAATTAAATTTAATTTAATTTAATTTCGAACAATTAGCCTATAGAATCTTAATTCAAATTTAATATAGCAATATAAAATGTTCGTTAAAATTATTACTACATACAAATTTAAGCTATGGCTTGAGGTACCCAATAATAAAATTTGGAAAAACGTTCACATGTACTTAAGTATAAAATTCAAACCAAAAAAGTTTGACTTAGGTATGATGGAACAAAAAATTCAGAAAAAATGGGGCATGAAGAAAAAATAATCAAACGGTAACACGGGTATTATAACAATAACATGTTAACATCAGGTTGATACAGTTCCCGTATTCTTTTTCACAATAAAATTTGTGTAAATAGGAACTGTTATCACATTCAACTAAGCCACCTAATAAGTGGTGACAAACACAATACACATGAGCACTGATGATGAAAGTGTTGCGTCTTTCGAAAACAGCTGTTCTGCTCTGCTGTGTAAGTTGAATAAAACTGATGTTGACTTGCCTTTGTGCCTTGGAATATTTATCATGTCTTTCTGAGATTTAAATTAAAATTTCGAACAATTAGCCTATAGAATCTTAATTCAAATTTAATATAGCAATATAAAATGTTCGTTAAAATTATTACTACATACAAATTTAAGCTATGGCTTGAGCTACCCAATAATAAAAATTGGAAAAACGTTCACATGTACTTAAGTATAAAATTCAAACCAAAAAAGTTTGACTTAGGTATGATTTAACAAAAAATTCAGAAAAAATGGGACATGAAGAAAAAATAATCAAACGGTAACACGGGTATTATAACAATAACATGTTAACATCAGGTTGATACAGTTCCCGTATTCTTTTTCACAATAAAATTTGTGTAAATAGGAACTGTTATCACATTCAACTAAGCCACCTAATAAGTGGTGACAAACACAATACACATGAGCACTGATGATGAAAGTGTTGCGTCTTTCGAAAACAGCTGTTCTGCTCTGCTGTGTAAGTTGAATAAAACTGATGTTGACTTGCCTTTGTGCCTTGGAATATTTATCATGTCTTTCTGAGATTTAAATTAAAATTTCGAACAATTAGCCTATAGAATCTTAATTCAAATTTAATATAGCAATATAAAATGTTCGTTAAAATTATTACTACATACAAATTTAAGCTATGGCTTGAGCTACCCAATAATAAAAATTGGAAAAACGTTCACATGTACTTAAGTATAAAATTCAAACCAAAAAAGTTTGACTTAGGTATGATTTAACAAAAAATTCAGAAAAAATGGGACATGAAGAAAAAATAATCAAACGGTAACACGGGTATTATAACAATAACATGTTAACATCAGGTTGATACAGTTCCCGTATTCTTTTTCACAATAAAATTTGTGTAAATAGGAACTGTTATCACATTCAACTAAGCCACCTAATAAGTGGTGACAAACACAATACACATGAGCACTGATGATGAAAGTGTTGCGTCTTTCGAAAACAGCTGTTCTGCTCTGCTGTGTAAGTTGAATAAAACTGATGTTGACTTGCCTTTGTGCCTTGGAATATTTATCATGTCTTTCTGAGATTTAAATTAAAATTTCGAACAATTAGCCTATAGAATCTTAATTCAAATTTAATATAGCAATATAAAATGTTCGTTAAAATTATTACTACATACAAATTTAAGCTATGGCTTGAGCTACCCAATAATAAAAATTGGAAAAACGTTCACATGTACTTAAGTATAAAATTCAAACCAAAAAAGTTTGACTTAGGTATGATGGAACAAAAAATTCAGAAAAAATGGGACATGAAGAAAAAATAATCAAACGGTAACACGGGTATTATAACAATAACATGTTAACATCAGGTTGATACAGTTCCCGTATTCTTTTTCACAATAAAATTTGTGTAAATAGGAACTGTTATCACATTCAACTAAGCCACCTAATAAGTGGTGACAAACACAATACACATGAGCACTGATGATGAAAGTGTTGCGTCTTTCGAAAACAGCTGTTCTGCTCTGCTGTGTAAGTTGAATAAAACTGATGTTGACTTGCCTTTGTGCCTTGGAATATTTATCATGTCTTTCTGAGATTTAAATTAAAATTTCGAACAATTAGCCTATAGAATCTTAATTCAAATTTAATTTAGTTTAGAAGAATTATATGACCACATGAACATGTTAAAACAAGCACATCCGACTTTTATAATAAAATTAATGACAGGTTAAGGAGACTTAATAATAAAACAAGTCTTTTAATGGGAGAAAATGCAGGCACGGAAGCCATAGTCAAAAACAATATGAGATCCGCTGTAAATATATTTAAAGAGAAAATTCCGGAGCCAATGGAAACAATACTAGCTTGTCGAAATCCATATAGATTGGAAGAGGCAATCGGAATACTTTTTAAATCAGGATACGCTAATTATGGCAACAAAGTTACAAAAACTACAAACTATTCGCGAAACAAAAATTACAGTAATACAAATTATAGAAATGACCGAACAAGTAACCCCTATCATCAGGAATCGAACCCAAAATACAGAACCAACTTTAACCAAAATAATTATCAAGGATCATACTCGAATCATCAATATAGAACTAATTTTAACAAAAACCAAATAAATATGAACATTTCAATTTCCAGCCTAACGGGAAAACTACCACATATAGCCATAAAGACTAAGTTAGGATATTTAGTATTTTTAATCGATACAGGTGCTTCTCATTAAGTTATTAATCCGGGTATATGTCATCCAAAATGGAATATACCTAAACAGGAAACAAATATTAAAACTTTACAACATTTAATCAAAATAAATCAAATGGTTCGCATCCCTCTTTTTGAGGAACTTGGCGATAAAAAAAACTAGTTGAATTTTTTATTTGCAATTTTCATGATGTTTATGATGGACTAATAGGAAATAATATTTTGAAACCATTGGGTGCAATAATAAATTTGAAAAACGATGAAATAATCATAGGAGAACGAAAGGTGCCATTAAAATTTGATCAACCCCATGTGGAACACTACTTTGAAAAACAAGGATTATACCAAGTTGAATTACCAGCTGAATGTAAGGAAGGATTGGTATATAAGAATAAAACAATGTCAGTTGATAATGAAATAGAAATACTAGAAGGTGTATACGAAGCAGAAAATTTAAAAATTAATGCTATAATAAATTTTAACGGAGAAACTCCAAAGAAAGTGAAATTTATCCCATTTAAAATTGAAAATGTCAAATTACAAATACAGAAAATTTTTGTATATATAACACTGGTGAAGACATTCAACAATTTGCAATTTCGGAACAAATACGAATTGATCACCTCAACAATGAAGAAAGGATGAAACTATTACAAGTAACAAAAAAATTTGAAAATATATTTTACACGGAAAGTAAGGAACTTACTTTCACCAATGCTATTAAACATGAGTTAGGTTAGGTTAGATTAGGATGAAGAGAGGGCTATCCCAATCCGTTCAAGATTACACTTGGGCTTCATAGGACTGTTGTGCGCTATATAATAAGGAGTTCCCATTCTACTGTAGGGAGCCTCCACCGATACCATGGAAACCTTAAAATTTGATTACGTGAAGAACCTAGTTTCTTCAATGTATCTCCTTAAGTCCCTCCAATTAGAGCCCCTAAGAAACTCCATCTCCTGTATAATCTCCTGATTAAATATTTGCCTCCTGACTTGGCCAAAACCTGGACAGTAGCATAAGTAGAGCTCCAGTGTTTCGTCCTCTTCCTGACAGGCCCTGCATGTTACATCGTCGATACCCATTCGTGCCAGGTGATTCCTTATCTCTGTACGTCCTGTTATTAAATAAACCAATCTCCGTAGTGCTGGCCTACTCAATGTTAGGATCTCCTTTGTCCTGTTACCATCTGGGTCCCCCATAGAATTCTAGCACCCTACCTACGGTACAGTGCTGCCCATCTTTTGTATGCAATTCTATAGCCCATCGTTTTAGATCGTTTTAGACCTGATATGGCTTCGGACTGTCTGGTGTGATGTTCGCCATTAATCTTCTCATCTGTGCTACTCTATCTGCGTTAACATTTCTAGGTATTCCCTGATGTCCTGGAATCCATATTATCTCTATGCCTCCACAGTGCGTGTATGAGTTAAGTACACACCGAGATTGAACCACATAATTCCTCAGGGCCTCGATGACCTTCCTACTATCGGTGAATATACGAACCGGTAGTCTGTTATCGATTTCCTTCAACCATTTTATCCCTTCCGAAATAGCCACGATCTCACCCTGAAATACTTTGCTATGATCCGGCAGGCGGAAGTATTTACGAAAGTTACGCCCCATGTCATAGAATCCTGCACCCGATCGGTTACCAATCTTCGGCCCGTCCGTGTATAGGTCAGTTGTGGGGTTCGTCACAACTGCATCCTCCCATTCCACACTTTCTGATGTTATGGTGATGCAGTGTGATTGTACAAATCGAATAGGGATCTTATCGCACGTAACCGTGCGAGCGTTGTCCCCGGTTAAGACGTGTATTATACTCTGGTGTTTGGTTGTGTGTTCCCTTGTCAACCACTCCCTCATCACCATTAGTCTTGTAGCAGTCAGAGCTGCTTCGTATTTAACCTGTATATCAATACGTAGTATTGATAGAATATTTTCCATCGCCTTAGTTGATGTGGTTCTTATCGCGCCACAGATGCCAATACAGCACTGTCTTTGTATTTTTTGAAGATGTTTGACATTACCCTTCCCCTGTAAAGACGTTCACCATACTAACGAGACGTACGTCACAATTGGTCTTACCACACTCGTATAGAGCCAGTGTGCCATCTTTGGGCTCATACCCCATTTGGAGCCGGTTGCCCTTCTGCAATTGGGCCCTGATTGCCATGCTTTCTATATGGTCCTTCCAGGATAATCTCCAGTCGAGTACCACTCCTAGATATTTGACCTTTTGACTTATTTTTATTGTCCTACTTTGAAAAACCGGTGGTTCCAATGGTGCAATCTTTCGTCTTCTCGTAAACAAACAAATTTCCGTCTTCTCTGGGTTGACATTGAGACCCTTTTCAGTAGGCCAATTAAAAGCTAAATTCAGTGCCTCTATTGCCCTACCACAAAGAACTCTGGGATTGTTTGTCCTTAACAATACCGCTACATCGTCTGCATAGCAGACGGGAGCAAATTCTTCCTGGGATAGTGTTTTTAATATGGTATTTATGGTCACAACCCACAGTAAGGGAGATAGTATTCCCCCTTGTGGCGTTCCGCAGCATACGTTCCCTCTTATTTTCGTGTCGTTCACCTCGCAACTTACCCTCCTGTTCCTAAGCATATGACTGATCCATGCAGTCAATCTTTGATCCAGGTCAAAATTGCCTAGCGAGTCAATCATGCTTGAGGTCGATATATTATTGAAAGCCCCTTCTATATCGATAAATTCACCCATGGTGTACATACCTAAATCGGAGGTTCTCTCTATATGATATACAACTTCCTGTAGGGCTGTCTCAACAGACCAGCCCCTAATGTAAGCGTGTTGCTTAAATTTCATTATATCGTACGGTATTATTTCCTTCAACATTGTGTCCACGATCCGTTCCAATGTTATCAGTAAGAATGAAGTTAAGCTAATCGGTCTGTAAGCCTTCGGATCTGCATAGCTTTCCTTGCCTGGTTTTGGAATGAAGACAACTTTGGCCTCCCTCCATGCCAGGGGAGTATATCCATTAGTAAGACAGATTGTGAAGATATTAGCCAACCTGTCCTCTATTAGATCTATACTTTTTTAAAGAAGAGCCGGGAAAATGCCATCAGGCCCAGCTGCCTTGTATGGTGAAAAGCTCTTCACTGCTTTACATACCATTTGAGTATTCACTGTTACCCTTGGGTTGTCAATATTTCTCGGGGGGTATGCCCCTTCCAGACAGTTCACATGCGCCTTGTGGAAGTTTGCCTCCAAAAGAAATCCCAATAACTCATCCATCGTCTCTGCCTTCCGAGCCGACAAATGTCTGAGGTTGAATATGGGTTTTCGACAGAAGTTCCATTATTTTGGAAGCTTCACTAACGCTGTCTACCTGTTTACAAAAAAGTTTCCAGAATTCGCGTTTGGCGTCCCTTATTTTTCTATTGAAAACGTTAAGTTTGCTCTTATATTCTTCCCAATATATACCCAGTCCCTCCCTACGTGCCCTGTTAAAGAGCCTCCTGGTTTCTCTCCTGAGATTTATAAGTTGACCTGTCATCCAGGGTTTAACTTTTGGGTCTCACCTATTTCTGAGTAAAAAACTGTCTTCAAATGATTCCCTAATATCAGTACTTAGTCTATTTATCTCTGAGTCTATGCGCCCTACAGTAACTACTGGTGGTGGATAGTTCTCGAGTTTGTCTTGTAGAGTAGACCTAAATCATGACCAGTCCGTGTTGGCCATATTTCTAAATGTTATGGGGTTAGGGTCAGGATGGTCCAAAGTCATGAAGATACAGCGATGATCCGAGAAGGAATGCAATTCCGACACGTGCCAATCGCTTATTTCATCAATTAAGTTTTCTGAACATATAGTGATTTCAATAACCTCTTCCCTAATTCTGTTAATAAAAGTTTGTTTATTCCCAGTATTTACTGTGAAGAGGTTATTTGCCACTAAATATTCAAATAACGCATCACCTCTATTGTTGCAATTAGTACTACCCCGAGAGAGATGATGCGAGTTGGCATCACAGCCTATTAAAATATTCCTACCTTTACTTCTGGCGGAAGATATGATGCGCCTGGAATCCGACGTTGGTGGAAGTGTCGAGGTATCCGAGTGTAGATACAGGAAAGTTAAGTCCCTTATGACATAGTAAGCACGCCAGTCGGGCTTACTGACCAGCCAATGGGAGTCTACCCGACTTTGAAATATATGGCCGAAGTGGCAAAGAAGGCCTTCCCTTTTCGTTCCTCGAGGTAAGTTATGGACGCTTTGTCCAGACCCACCACGATCAAGGTGCCCTCCTCTGCCTCTTCACGGAAGATTTCCCACTTGCTCGCATCGAAGCCTTTATTTTGTTTACTAATAATATTTGTTATGGCCTCGGTTTTCAGACATCCACCTGATCCTTTTATATAAAAGGATGCCTTTTTTAGAGCTGGGATTTCCGTCTTCTTCACAAGCTAGAGTCTTCCACCTTCCCATGGTGCCTTAATGCTGTTTATTCGGTTTCGTATGATTTTCTTTTCAGTGATTTAAAAGCTTTCGTAGCTCCTCCAACCACTGAAGAGTTTCCTGACGCCATCGCTTGTTTGGAGGTACTAGCGCCCGGTGTTGTACATACTCCCTTTGAGCCCTCCAAAGAGTTCTCTCTAGGGGATTTGGACCCACCTCCCGCTATTCCCACTCCCTGCGGGGAGCTTTTTTTTTATTTTTTGCGGTGGTCAGCAGTGTTCTGCTCTTCCGGCGAGCGAATTCTCTTGCCCTTCTCTGTGGAGATGTGTGTAGAGGCTTCACCTTCCTTTGAAGTATTCCGCTGATTCCTCCGTCTCAATTTCGCCTCTTTCCGCCGTTGTGCGCCTTAAAGATTCCTCCTTTTCATGGTGAGTTTGGCTATGCTAGCGCTTACTTCCTCTACCATCTTGTCTACTTCGGAGGACTCTTTTAATTTTTTTTCTTCTTATGTTGTTTTCTTACAGTTGCTTGCTGACGACGACTCGGGGCCTGTTTGCTCACCACCAATAGCCGCCGATACTGAGTTATTTAAGCTTTGCACCGTAACTTTTATTTTTTCTAGATTTTTTTCCCACATTAGTTATTATTCGCGTACTACCCTAGCTTGGTTTTGGTTGGACTTCGAGGGATTACCTGAATCCCTTAGGTCCGGGGTAATGCGGACGATCAACATCCCCGGGTGTGATGAGTTCCTGTTCACTAACATGTCCAGTTCTTCAACCCATCCCGGGACACTAATCGCCCACACTTCTCCAAACCCCCCCTATCCACCACCTGGGGACGCGTCCGATGGGAGTAAATCCAAGCGAAAGTCTTCACACAGACACTAATGTCGATATATGATCCCTTTGGGTTTATATCACCATTTGTGGTTTATTTGAAAATTTTATTACGAGATGTGTGGAGAACAACAGAAGGTTGGAACTCATACGTAAATAACAATGTTTTTCAAAAATGGGTTGTTTGGATAAAACTTTTACCGGAAATAGAAAATGTTAATTACCTTAGAGTTCAATCTAATGCCGGAGTTAGTTGCAAATTAGTTGGTTCAAAGCAGTGCTATTGGCAGCAGTGCTAGGCTCACGTTTGGCTACAACAATATGTCATATACACAAATTGCAGTTTGGAGTGACTCGAATGTTTGCCTTTTCTGGATTAACTCTGATGCAAGAAAGTACAAACAATTCGTTATGTTTCGTATTGGTGACATTCTTGAGACGACAGAGGCGTATGAATGAAGATACATTTCTACTAGAATGAATGTGGCCGATGATGCTACTAAGTGGAAAGGTACAACTGTGTTTGATTTAGAAAATAGATGGTTTCAAGAACCTTCATTTTTAATACAGGAAGAATCAATATGGCCTACAAAAATAAAACATGAAAAATCAAATCAAATGAGTTAATACCACACTTCGCGATGTTACATGTAGGTGAGCCAATAATTTTAAATACACCTTGCATAGAAATAGAAAGATTTTCTTCTTGGGTGAAGATATTGGAAACAGTTTATACCATATATAAATTTTGTTATCTTCTAAAACATAAAGAAGTTTCACGTTCAAACTTACTTCGAAAAGCAGAAAACTTTCTTTGTCGTATATTATAGAATGATGCATTTAAGGACGAAATCGCGCAATTGTGGGTGCTGTTGGCTGAAGTAGTAGAACACGAGACTATGAAGCGGAGGGTCGTGAGTTCGAGCCCGCGCTGAGTCATGAAATATTGTGTTGAGTTCTTCTGATCAGCATTAGTGCGTGGTTGTGTTAGTTGTTGCCAGCCTGTTTCAATGATGAAGGCATAGTCACTGGTCACTGAACATAATTGGCAGCGACTGACACTATCATGTACTAAAAGCAGAGTAACAGCACCCACCTTCGTCGGCCCTGTAGCAAAAATTAGCCGGCGAAGTAAAAGGTTGAAATAGCTACAAAAAAAAAACTGTCTATCTTCTCATCTTTCCTCATCTGTCCGCTTAATACTATCCCCTCGTTTTCAGTTCCGGCGCAATGCATTGCATATGTAGGGGTTATCCCTTGAGTGCTGATCCTACTCTTAAAAAAAAAAAAAAAAAAAATTACGTGCAGGTTAACCCATTGCTAAATCTAGTTCTTTATACAAGTCCTCACCACACCTGGGTAATGATTCAGTTTTACGTATACATGGACGAATTGATTTGGCAAATGTAAATGAAAATAATAAGAGACCAATAATTCTTCCCAGAGGTCATTATGAAACAGAGTTGATTATTCAACATTATCACGTTTACTGTCATCATGTTAAACATGAAACATGCCTTAACGAAATACGACAGAAGTTTTATATACCACGCCTAAGAGTTGAGTTGAAGAAGGTACGATCTAAATTTCAACACTGCAAAATTCAAACAGTATGCCTGTTGTATCTGAAATGGGTAGCTTGCCAAACGCTCGGCCCTCATTTTTTGTAAGACCTTTTTCATATGTTGGTATTGACTACTTTGGTTGGGGCGTCCTGTTTACCTGTTTAACAATAAGGGCAATACATATCGAAGTCTCAAGAGAATTAACCACCGGTTAATGCATAATTGTAATTCAAAACTTCATTGGCGGCGGGTGCTGGGAAAAGCTAATCCGTTCTGTTAAGAAAATTCCCCACAAGATTTTCCCACAATTTACATTCCGTGATGATACACTAGCAAGTGCTCTAATAGAGTGTGAACGAATTATAAATTCAAGACCTTTAGCATATGTGGAGCTAGAGTCACCTTCTGATGAAGCATTAATTGCGAATTACTTCCTACTTGCTTCTTCAAATGGACAAAAATCTCTTGGTGATTTCACAGAAAGAGATTGCGTGCTCAGAAAAAATTTGAGAAAATTACAATTCTTTGCTAACTTGTTTTGGAAACGTTTGATACAAGAATACCTTCGTACTCTTTCTAAGAGAACTAAGTGGTTTAAAAAGAACGTGCACTTTCCGTTGACGATGTCGTTGTTATAGTTGATCCAAATCTTCCTCGCAATAATTGGCCACTTGGAATTGTAGTAACTACACACAAAGGAAAAGTACGAAGTGCAGCTGTTAAAACTAAGGATGGCGTTTTAATGCGACCTGTTGCAAAATTGGCAAGGTTAGATGTAAGATCCTTCATAGATTAACTAGTTAAAGAGTATTGAATTATTTCTTTAACAAGGGGGAGAACGCTATGAGTATTTCAATTGTTTGTTGCCTATTACTACTTGTTTAATTCAAAATATTGATTTTGAAAAATGATAAACTAGTTTGTTTATCCTGAATGGATCACGTCAGGGTCACCAATGTTTACTTCAAAATATTGATTTTGAATAAGGATAAAATAGTTTGTTTATCCTTAGTGGATTACGTCGGAGTCACCCATGCTTAATTCAAAATATTAATTTTGAATAAGGATAAACTAGGTTGTGTATCCTGGATGGATCACATCGGGGTCACCAATGTTTAATTCAAAATATTGATTTTGGGGATGGGTTGAGAAATTGGACACATCAGTGAAAAAGAATTCAGCACACCCGGGATGTTGATCGTCCGCATTACCCCAGACCTAAGGGATTCAAGTAATCCCTCGCGGACCAACCAAAACCAAGCTAGGGTGGTACCCGAAAAATAACTAAAATGGAAGGAAACTTAAAAGAACTAAAAGTTACGGTTCAGAGCCTAAATAACTCAGTACCGGCGATGAGCAAACAGGCCCCGAGTCGTCGTCGGGGGTGGGCAACTTGGCCTACGCTGTTTCTAAAGCTACAAGAAGCCTAGGAGAGGTAGAATCGTTGCCAAGGGTGATGACTAACCAATCCCAGCCACAAAAGACGGGCGAGGTCTCCGATTCTTCCCACCCAAAATACATAAAGGAGTCCTCCGAAGTAGGCAAGATGGTCGAGGAATTAAGTGCTAGCATAGCCAAACTCACCACGAAAAGGAGGAATCTTTCAGACGGAAAGTGGCAAAATTGAAACGGAGGAATTTCCAGGATGCTTCAAAGGAAGGTGAAGCCTCTACAACCATCTTCACGAAGAAAGGCAAGATAATTCGCTCGCCGGAGGAGCAGAACACCGCTGGCCACCGCGAGAAATATAAAATAAAAAGTTCCCCGCAGGGAGGGGCTGTAGCGGACGGTGGGTCCAAACTTCCTAAAGAGAACTCTTTGGAGGGCTCAAACTGAATGCGCTAGTACCTCCAAGCAAGCGATGGCGTCAGGAAAAATCTACAGTGGAGAGCTGAGCTATGCAGCAGCCCATCAAAATTCCAGTGTACTACCACAAGGAGGTGGAAAGTTCCATCAACAGTTGTATTGTGGAGTACATATTGTCAGTTGATGAGGAAGCCCCACAACTTCACATTGAAAGCAGCCAGTTTGTTCGGGACGTAAAGTTTCTGCAACTGGAGTCTGACTCCTGTGTGAAGATACTACGAAACCGAATAAACAGCATTAAGATACCATGGGAAGATGGAAGACTCTCGCTTGTGAAGAAGACGGCAATCCCACCCCTAACGAAGACATCCTTTTATGTAAAAGGATGGGGTGGAAGTCTGAAAACCGAGGCCATAACAAAGATCATTAGTAAGCGAAATAAAGGCTACGATGCGAGTAAGTGGAAAATCTTTCACCGTGAGGAGGCAGAGGAGGGCACCTTGATCGTGGTGAGTCTGGACAAAGCGTCCATGACTTACCTCGAAGAACGAAAAGGGAAGGCCTTCTTTGCCACCTCGGCCATATATTTCAAAGTCGGGAAGACTCCCATTGGCTGATCAGTAGGCCCGACTGAGGATGCCAAAAAGGATAAGGCGGAGCCCAAAGAAAAAGGGGAACCGGAGATCAAGTGGCCCCCTCACAAGCCGTTGCATAAAGATGCTGCTGCTGCAGATAACCCTCCATCTGAGTAAAACGGCGACTCAATCCCTGATGGAGCAAATAACTGAAAGTAAGATACACGTTGTGTTCATAAAGGAACAATGGACAACTAAGAACAAGGTTTCTGGCTTGAACGACTGTAATTACCAACTTTTTTACGCAAAGACCAGGGCTAGACCCAAAGCGTGCATACTATGTCATAAGGAACGAAAATTTCTTTTTTCCCCAGAATTATCAACATCAGACGCCACAACTTTAGTGTATGGCAGTCGAAACATGCTGATGGCTTCAGTGTATCTACACTCGGATACCCCGACACTTCCACCAACGTCGGATTTTAGGCGCATCATATCTTCCGCCAGAAGTAAAGGTAGGAGTATATTAATAGGCTGTGATGTCAACTCGCATCATCTCTCTTGGGGTAGTACTAATTGCAACAATAGAGGTGATGCGTTATTTGAATATTTAGTGACAAATAACCTCTTCACAGTAAATACTGGGAATAAACCAACTTTTATTAACAGAATTAGGGAAGAGGTTATTGAAATCACTATATGTTCAGAAAACTTAATTGATGAAATAAGCGATTGGCACGTGTCGAAATTTCATTCTGATTCGGATCATCGGTAAATTTTCATGACGTTAGACCATCCTGATCCTAGCCCCATAACATTTAGGAATAGGGCCAAGACGGACTGGTCAAGATTTAGGTCTCGTTTACAGAACAAGCTCGAGAACTATCCATCACCGGTAGATACTGTAGGACGCATAGATTCAGAGATAGATGGACTAAGTACTGATAATTGGGAATCCTTTGAGGACAGTTGTCCATCAGAAATAGGCGAAACCCAAAGGAAAAACCCTATATGACGGGTCAACTTATAAATCTGGGGAGAGAAAACAGAAGGCTCTTTAATAGGGCCTCTAGGAAGGGCTCGATATATACTGGGAAGAATATAAAAGATAATAAAGAAAAAAAAATCCAATCAACAGAAGAAGAAATAATAAAAAAAAGGAAAAAACAAGAGATCAAATAAATAAAAATTTTAAATAAGCGCATACAGACCGCAAATTAAAACAATAAATACCTTAAACTTACAAAAAAATAAAATACAAATCATTACAATAACAAACTACATAAAAAATAACCCAAATAAGAAAAAAAACAACATAACAACAAACTTCCAGCAGAGGTCTTTACTGTCAGTTTTAACTTGGGGAGGTTCAAATCGAACGTCCACAAACACTACTCCCTCTATCCTCCTTCCCATAACCAACTTTCCTAGCTCTGGCACAATGCATCGCATATGTAAGGGTCATTCCCTGAGTGCTGGTCCAAGAAAAAAAAAATCTGTACATTCCATACCATCAGTGACGACACCTATACCAGTGTTGGCACTATGAGCCACTATGGGGAAATGGAAGTGGACCAGACCAGGGCTTTTATGACCTGTGTTTCTGCTGTGTTATGCGCCTCCCATCCCTCTTCCTATAAATAAAATAAAACTGTTAATTTTTTTTTTTTTTTGGGCTTAAGTTCGAATCTGCATGACTGCAAATGATTTTTTATTATTTTTTTTAATAAATGAATTTTGTTCAAATTCTATTTATTATTTTTTTATATTAAGATTGGAATATTAAGCATTCAGTACTTGGCGTAATAACAAAAATGCCTATACTGATTTGCTACGCAAGAAGGCAAGATCTTCGTGTGCCAAAGTGTTAAGACGCGAAAAGGCTTTATACGAGCAGCATATTCGCACTAGAATTCTCACTGCCCCCAGGGGTAGTAAGAGTTTTTGGTCATTCGTCAAAAGTGTTAAGGAAAGTGCTAGTTCTTCAATTCCGACTCTTTTGAGGAATGACCAAATTTATACTGACCCGGTTGATAAAGCTAATATATCGGCTGAAATATTTGCAAGTAGCTCTCACTTGCCTGATAGCTCTCAACCACTTCCCGCGCTCGAGATAGTATCCGTAACTATGTCTAAGATATTTTTTCGAGCGCGTGCAGTTAAAAGGGTTCTTGCGGATCTCAGCACAAGGAAGTCTCCTGGGCCGGATGGAATCCCTGCACTGGTCCTGAAGCAGTGCTCTTCGACGTTAGCACGTCCATTAGCCAAACTTTTCAGTACACTACACCACTCCGGTAAATTTTCAATGTGCTGGAAGGTTGCTAATGTAACGCCAATCCCCAAAAAGGGAGTGGCCAATAACCCTGAAAATTACCGCCCGATTGCAATATGTTCTGCAATATCGAAGGTGATGGAAACCATGCTTAACTTCCATCTTGTGAAATATTTGGAGTCCAACAGTTTACTAAACGACCGCCAGTATGGGTTCCGCAGCGGCCGCTCTACGGCTGACCTATTGGCCCTTCTTTCGGAAAACTGGTGCAGTTCCATACACCGTTTTGGCGAAAGTAAAATGGTGGCACTAGATATTTCTAAGGCGTTCGATAGAGTGTGGCGCACTGTGTGGAGCACTCCTGTCCAAACTTATTGCATTTGGTGTCGGAGACACCTTCTCTGGGACTATGTCGATCTTCCTCAGGGATCGCTCTATACGAGTTGTTATAGATGGGGTCTCATCCGATGAGTTCAGAGTCAACTCAATGGTACCGCAGGGCTCCGTTCTTTTTCCTACTCTATTTCTAATTTCTCTTAACGATCTACTTTCCCAAACTTCCTGTCCTATTTACTCTTTCGCAGATGATAGCAGCCTTTCGCATTCTTATTCATTTAACTGCAGGCCGTCAACGTCTGAAATCGAGACGAGGAGGCAGTTTATGAATGACGTTCTGGATAGTAACCTCGCGAAGATTTCCGAATGGGGTCAGGCGAACAGGGTCGATTTTAATGCCCGTAAGACCCAGTGTTGTATGCTTACGCATCGACGTACGTATGACCATGCTGCTTCATCTGTTTCTATGGGTGGTGTAAGTATTATGGAGTCAGGGGCTCTTGATGTTCTGGGCATGAAATTGCAGTGTGATGTCAGATGGGCGGAACATGTCTTTCAGGTCGCAAAAGAAGCATTCAAGTGCCTTGGCTTCTTAAGACGGTGCAAGAGATACTTCACCCCTTCTGATCTTCTTAATATTTACACCACTTACATCCGACCGAAGATGGAATACAAATCTCATGTTTGGGCCGGTGCTTCAAAGTCTATTTTGAAGTTACTCGACCGCGTACAGGAGAGGGCGATGAAACTCATCGGAGACAGTAGGGTAGACAACTCTATTTACTCTCTTGAGCATCGTCGCAACATGGCATGCGTATCGTTGTTCTATCGTTACTATAATGGCAGGTGCTCTGGCGAAATTAGGGAACTTGTTCCTGAAACCCATTCTTTCTTACGCTCAACGCGTTTTTCATCAAGAGCGCATGCGTTTGTGGTTGATATTCCAACGAATCGCACTACGCATTACAGAGAAAATTCGTTTTTTGGCCCAACAGTCCGTATGTGGAACAAACTACCTGCAGATGTCTTCCCCGCCACTTACAATTTGAGGGTGTTCAAGTCGAATATCCACAGACACTACTCCCTTTATCCTCCTTCCCAAAATCTATTTTCCTAGTTCCAGCGCAATGCACTGCATATGTAGAGGTTATTCCCTGAGTGCTGGTCTTACTCCTAAAAAAAAAAAGTAAACTTAACGTTTGCTATAAGAAAATAAGGGACGTCAAACGCGAATCCTGGAAGTTTTTCTGCGTACTGGTAGACAGAGTTAGTGAAGCTTCCAAAATAAAGAAACTTCTGTCGAAAACCCATACTTAACCTTGTCGACTCGGAAGGCAAGAGGGCAGAGACGATGGAGGAGTTATTGGGATTTCTTATAGAGGCACACTTCCGTACAGTGCAGGAGAGCCGTCTGGAAGTGGAATACCCCCCAAATAATATGGACAATCCATATAAAGCATCAGGGCCACATGGCATTTTCCCGGCTTTTCTGCCGAAAAGTATGGACCTAATAGGGGATAGGTTGGCTAATATCTTCACTATCTGTATTACTAATGCAGATTCAAAGGCTTACAGACCGATTAGCCTAACTTTATTCCTACTGAAAACATTGGTACGAATTGTGGACACAATGTTGAAGGAAAGAATACCGCACAATATACTGAAATTCAAACAACACGCTTACATTAGGGGCAGCTCTTTTGAGACGGCCCTACAGGAAGTTGTATATCATATACAAAGAACCTTCGATTTAGGTGTGTACACCATGGCTGTATTTATCGAAATAGAGGGAGTTTTAAATAATATATCGACTTCGAGCATTATTGGCTCGCTAGACAACTTTACTTAGACCAGAAATTGACTGCATGGATCAGTCATATGCTTAGCAACAGGAAGATAAGTTGCGAGAGTAACGACACAAGAATAGGAGGGAATGTATGTTGCGGAACGCCACAGGGGGGAATACTATCTCCTTTAATGTAAGCGGTGACCATAAATATCCTACTGAAAACACTATCCCAAGAAGGATTTGCAACCGTCTGCTGTGCAGACGATGTAGCGATATTGAAAAAGGGAAACAATCCTAGGGTTTTTTGTGAAAAGGCAATGGAGGCCCTAAATTTAGATTATGTATGGGCTACAGAAAGGGGTCTCAGTGTCAACCCAGACAAGACAGAAATTTGTAAGTTTACGAGAAAACGGTAGATTGCACATTTGGAATCACCGGTTTTTTGAAATATGACGATATAAGTTAGTAGAGGGGACAAATATCTAGGGGTGATACACGAGTGGAGGTTATCCTGGAGGGACCATATAGAAAGTAATGTAATCAAGACCCAAGGAGTCTGGACCTATTGCAGAAGGGCAATCGGGTCCAAATGGGGAATGAGCCCAAAGATGGTACACTGGCTCTATACGAGTGTGGTAAGATCAATTGTGACGTACGCCTCGTTAGTGTGGTTGACATCCTTGGAAAAGAAGGTTAATATCAAACATCTTCAAAGAATACAGAGACAGTGCTATATCGGTATCTGTGGCGCACAAAGAACCACATCAACTAAGGCGGTGAAAAACATTCTATCAATATTTTCTATTGATATACAGGTTAGAATGGGAGGTTGCAAGTACAATGAACCCCATAACTAACCTATACACGGACGGGTCGAAGATTGGTGACCGATCGGGTGGTGGTTTCTGTAACATGGCTCGTAACTTTCGCAAATACTTCCGCCTGCCGGATCATAGCACAGTATTTCAGGGTAAGATCGTGGATATTTCAGAAGGGATAAAATTGTTGAAGGAAACCGATAACAGACTACCTGTTCGTATATTCACGGATAGTAGGAAGGTCATCGA
Source organism: Linnaemya tessellans (assembly GCA_951800035.1). NCBI lineage: Eukaryota > Metazoa > Arthropoda > Insecta > Diptera > Tachinidae > Linnaemya > Linnaemya tessellans. The sequence goes on from OX637535.1 coordinate 83,276,460, forward strand.
GGCCGTGAGGAATCATGTAGTTCAATCTCGGTGTGTACTACAATGCAAGGATGACATTAACTCATGCACGCACTGTGGAGGCATAGAGATAATATGGATTCCAGGACATCAGGGAATACCTAGAAATGTTGAGGCAGATAGGCTAGCAAAGATGGGAGCATTACTGGCGAATTTCATACTAGGCAGTCCGAAGCCACTTCAGGTTTCTGAGAGTAAACTAGAACGATGGGGCCTGTAGCAAAAACTAGCCGGCGAAGTAATATAGGCTGAAATAGCTACAAAAAAACTGTCTATCTTCTCATCTTTCCCAATCTGTCCCCTCAATACTATCCCCTTGTTTTCAGTTCCGGTGCAATGCATTTCATATATATAGGGGTCATCCTGAGTGCTGGTCCAAGATAAAAAAAAGTGGTCTTTGGAAGAATAAACTAGTTTGCTTATTTGCTTTTCCAACTATGACAATGTTATTTATTAATTTTGGTTTCTTATATACTAACTTAATTTTAACATTATTATACAGGTCATTGCATAAATACCACTTATGCTAAGGATAAATGGTTTTTTTATTGGAATAATGTACGTAACTGAAGTATTATATTACTTTAGGTGATGAAGCAATGAACTGCGAAATAGTGCAATGTAGCTTACAAAAAATACATTAATACAATTAACTCTATAAACACAACATACATAAGCAATAATATAAATTTATTTTTGAGTGAATGCAATGAACTCTACAAGCGCAACATAAGCGAAGGTGTGAAAATTACTTTATAAATATATCTAACACTTTGCTTTCATTTTTAATCATAAATTCATTGATATATGTAGTTGCAGAGAAAATTATTAGAAACTTTGAATATATTCATGTTGTTGAGCAGCAAATTGTACAAGAAACACTAAAATTTTGAAGTATAAATATTAATAAAATTTACTATCAATTGGGGTATTCACACTGTGTGCTATTTAGTCATATTGTCATAAAGTTATAATATGTTTTGTTTTTTTATCTTGGACCAGCACTCAGGGGATGACCCCTACATATGCAATGCATTGCGCCGGAACTGAAAACGAGGGGATAGTATTGAGGGAACAGATTAGGAAAGATGAGAAGAGAGACAGTTTTTTGTAGCTATTTCAACCTTTTACTTTGCCGGCTAATTTTTTGCAACAGGGCGACGAAGGTGTGTGCTGTTACTCTGCTTTTAGTACATGATAGTGTCAGTCGTTGCCAATTATGTTCAGTGGCCAGTGACTATGCCTTCATCATTGAAACAGGCTGGCAACAACTAACACAACCACGACTCAGCGCGGGCTCGAACTCGTGCTCTACTATTTCAGTCAACAGCACCCACATAATATTTTAGAGCAGTTTAAAAAAGATGTTGTTTTGCTGCATACTAAAAAGTCATAATATTAAAAGCACTCCTTCAGGTATGTTTTTGTTTTGTCATTAAATAATCCTAGAAATCTAAGTCGAACGGCTGAAAATCTTTAGGCGAGACGTTGATAGTATATGTTTGCCGCCGTTACTTATATATGATTCACGACTAGAAAACGGCTAAAAAGTTATTCATACCTATATTTATTTATTTACTAAATTTATATACATAATAAATCATAAGCACAAATTGAAGTGATAAAAGTACTAAAGGTACAGAGGTTTTCGACCTGAAATTTACCCAATTTTTAATTTATATCAATTTATAAATCTTACAATATTTTAAGAGGTTGCAGACCAGTGTTGTCAGATAATTTTTTTCTTCCCCCAAAAAAATTTAGAAACCCCCTAGATTCAACACTTTTTCTTAAAAAACCCCCTAAAGCAGAAAAGTTTAAGTAGTAATTTGGTTTCATCATTCTTATCTCTATTAAATTTGAATTGAGGTACTATCATTCTTATACCGCTGACAGACATAAGATTTCTATACCACATTAGTATTCTATACTACATGTGTGTCAACCTATACTACAATTAAACCACAAAATAAAGTGGTTTATATCTGGTTTCAATACTACGAAAATATACGTAGTATACTAATATATTAACCTATTTTACACCCTTTAGCTTTGTTCAATTGCATTGGGAATGAGTCATCGTCCAATTTCGCCACTTCTACTTTCGAGAAGTTCGACGCCTCAACCTAATTAAGAAAAATGTCCATGAATATGTATAGTTATAATGGATTTATAAACCATAAAGACTTACACGTGTCCAAAAACGCCTGTACTTCTTTTTTATTATTTTAGAATGAAAAAAACATATTCTTCTTTTAAGGCGATTGTACATAATTAACGAATAGCGAAAACACAGTTTCTTTTTATACCCTCCAAAAAAGAATTTGGAGGGTATATTCACTTTGTCATTCCGTTTGTAACGCATCGAAATATCCATCTCAGACCCCATAAAGTATATATATTCTTGATCAGTGATGAAATCTAAGACGAACTGAGCATGTCCGTCCGTCCGTCTGTGGAAATCACGATTCAGTCCAAACGAAAAGAGCTAGACTCTTGAAATTTGGCATAAATATATTTTAAAACTTAGAGCAGGTTAAGTTCGAAGATGGGCTAAATCGGGCAAGAGGGAAAAAAGTTCCCCTAAGAAGAACTAAACCAACCCAGAAAAAACAACATAATTTTTATAGTTTTTTGGTTATTTTGTTAAGCAAATGATATATTTTTATGTCAAATACGGTCCAACGCCTTAAACTTGGAGCCATTAAATAAAATAAAAATATTTTTTGACCCCGCCCACTTTAGTGGGCGTTATTATAAGCAAAAATAGCATAAAAATTTAACAAATTGTTTTACTTAAGCCTACATTCCTTAAAACTAACACTTTTAAGCTTTAATGACGAAGCTGAGACGAAACCTGGTACTACTCTGCCCTACCCCCTCCTTCCCCTTCGCCCCCTAAATGACCCTACCAAAAAAAAATTTTTTTTTTAAATTTTGTATATAATCATCCCAAGCATTTATCTTTAGAGTTATATGACTGCCGATTTCTGCCCTACCTCCCCCCCCCACCTCTTCCTTTGCCCCCTAAATGACCCTACCAAAAAAAAAATTTTTTTTTAAATTTTGTATATAATCATCACAAGCATTTATCTTTAGAGTTTTATGACTGCCGATTTCTGCCCTACCCCCCCCCCCCCCTTTTCCTTTGCCCCCAAAATGATCCTACCAAAAAAAATGTTATTTTAAATTTTGTATATAATCATCCCAAGCATTTATCTTTAGAGTTTTATGACTGCCGATTTCTGCCCTAGCCCCCCCCCCCCCCTTCTTCCTTTGCCCCCTAAAATGACCCTACCAAAAAAATAATTTATAGGCAAAAATAGCATAAAAATTTAACAAATTGTTTTACTTAAGCCTACATTCCTTAAAAATAACACTTTTAAGCTTTATTGACGAAGCTGAGACGAAACCTGGTACTACTCTGCCCTACCCCCTCCTTCCCCTTCGCCCCCTAAATGACCCTACCAAAAAAAAAAATGTTTTATTTTTAATTTTTTATATAATCATCCCAAGCATTTATCTTTAGAGTTTTTAAATGACCCTATTAAAACTATATATAAATTTTTTTTATTTTGTGTATAATCATCCCAAGCAATTATTTTTACAGTTTTATGTGTATCTGTTTCTGCCCTACCCCCTCTCCCCCTTCGCCCTTTAAATGACCCTATCAAAAAAAAAAGAAATTTTAATTTTGTATATAATTATCCCAAGCATTTATTTTTAGAGTTTTATGACAAAGGTGAAATGTTTCCCCACAGCCCTTGCCAGAGCGACCCCGCCAAAATACAGTTTTTATAGCCTCCAAAGAGAATTGTGATGAAGTCTAAGACGGTCTAGCAATGCCCATACGTTCGTCTGTGGAAAACATGATATTGTATATTTTTGAACCCCGCCCCCTTTAGTGGGCATTGACGTACGATATTATATAAAGGAACTCTGTCCCACCAAGTTAAACATATCAAATTCACTTACTAAATATTTGGAGGGTATTTAAGATTCGACCCGGTCGAATATAACGTTTTTACTTGTTTCGTATTGTGTTGTGCAATAAGGTCTCCTGTTAGTCACCATAATGCTTTTACAATATTTGCATAAAGCTTTGTAGTTGTCTCCCTGGACAGGGGCTAACCAATCTGAAATTTAATTTTGCATTTATTGTGTTTCAAATTTTATTTAAAGGTATTTAAAGTGCTGATCTGCTTCCCACTCCTTTTTATATATTTGTTTATATATGTTATCCTTTTTTGGCATATTGGTAATAAATTGTAAAGATGAACAACTTTTTAAAATTTATATTTTGCAGTTCAAGGAAAACCAACAAAATTGATTTAACGAGATAAATGTTTTAATGTTTGTATTTGCGTGATTACTTTCTAAATCGTTATTTCGATACAATATCTTCGTCATGCTCAGTAGTTAAATTATGTACTATTATGTACCAAACTATAAATTCGAAAATCCCCTAAATAAAATTTTTTTACCACCAAATTTCCCCCTAAAGAATATTAACCCCTAAATCTGCCCCTAAATAGAAAAAAACCCCTAAATCTAGGGGGAAAACCCCTAATCTGACAACACTGTTGCAGACTCTTGATATTTCTAAGATTTATGCATTTTAAAAGTTCTGGTAGACAGATTTCTTTAAAAAGTGAAAATTGAGCGGTTTTAATAAAATGAGAATTGATGATTAGATGATTTATATTTAGAAACGAATTAGATTGACAAAAGTGGCAAGTATTTTGTGCTGAGTTTGTAAAACTGTATTGAAGAGTTAAAAGTGTGTGTCCTAATCTCAATCTTGTATATTTCTGTTTATCTAGCCGAGACGACTCGTGCGGGTATAGAGCAAGTGTTCCGAGTGGATTGAAAGTTTTGTAATGGTGTTGGTAGGACGACAAGTCTGCAGCATTTATTATCCGGATACTTGAGTTTATTTTTCTCTTGATATCATCTTCGTTTAAGGATTGGTACGTAAATTTTGGAGCATTGGCAGCGAATTTATCAGTCTCATCTGCTAGCAGTGATGTTAACCGTACGGTAATTACCGTATTGTACGGTAATTTAGCCCTCCGAACGGTAGGCAGGTAATTTTTATGTTTGTACGGTAATTTTAAAAAGTTTTAATTTTTAATTGTTAGACCCCAAACATTTTTTTTCATAATGTGTCTACCAGGGAGAATTCATAACTGTGTGAACAGATCAGTTTTGTGACAGCCCAAATATAAATTTTTCACTGCAAATTCTCTTGCGACTACATATTTCTCAGTAAAAACATCAAAAAAGTTCGGTTTCATTACAACTATGCAAAATAATGCCTATTGTACTTAAATTCTATACGTTTCTTATTATTAATTTTGTACCAGACTATGCGTACGGTAGTTTTACCTAAAAAAGGTAACTTTTTTAGGGCTGTACGGAAATCGAAATAAAAAAGTTAACACCACTGTCTGCTAGTGATTTTTCTTCTGTACCGACGTGACTAGGCACCCACATTAATTTGAACTTGAAGTAGAAATTGATTAATAAATCCCTAATTCTTGAGACTATTTGAGTATAATTATTTATATTTTTAGCGGCGGTTATGGCGGATTTGGAGTCTGTAGTGTCCGCTTTAAGCTGTTGTAAGAAGTTGAAATACTTCTAAAAAGTGTCTAATAATTATTGTGATTTGTAGTTTCTTTTGGTAGTGACATGAGATTAGTAATGAAAAACGAGTTTTTTTAATTTCCAGTGAGGTGTAGGCTTTTTGAAGTGACAACTCAATTTCTATATCAGCAGCTTTACTAAAAGCGATGCGTACTGAGGAAGAAAAACGTAATGGTAATTGACAGGAAATATTTTGGACACGTCCTAGAAGTTGTTGTTCAGTGGGAAAAAGTATTTTGATGATGAAGTTAGCGATAAGTATATTGTATCTGTTTTCAATTGTGGGTAGACCCGATTCGGCAGTCAAGTTTTCAATGGGTGTTGTTCTATGGTACTGGGAACGACGTTAATGATGGCGTTTGGGTGAGAGTTGCTATGTTTTGCAGCAAGACATTTAATTAAGTTAAGTCGTGAGATAAGAGATTTCCTTAATGTGTCAATGTGTGAAGGCCATGTAAAATTATTGTTGAAAACTATGCCTAATATTTTTAAACTATTGACTGATTCAATCTGGTGGTTTTCAATAGTTAAGGCTGCAGGATTGCACGTATTTTTTTTTTTCATATGTGAAGGGACTTCGTTTTAGAGAACGACCCTAGACCCCGTAGAATTGCACCATGGACGAGATTAGATCATACATTTTTTCTTGTTCATTGACGTTTTGTTTGTGGCTATATATGATACATAAGTCGTCAGCGTACATAACATGTTTAAAGAAATTGTGACTTGATATTATTTTATTTAATCTATTTGTTGCTATTTGGAATAATACCACAGATAAAGGCGGGATTCTATTTTCCAATGGTTTGGAGTAAGAACTTTTCTTATGATGAAACAGAGCGCTGGCACTTAAATGGTCGATATAGGCAAGAGCGACCATAGTTCCTTTTTAGGCTTAAAAGCTACTTGGTGATTGGATGACAATTTGTTTTTAAACATGAACCAGGACAGTCTTGCAGCAACAATTATTTCAAAAACTTCAGATGTGCATGAAATTAGAGAAATTGGGCGGTAGCCATCTATTATAGTCAGATATTTGTTTGGTTTCGGTATGGGAATAATAGCTGATGTTTGTTGTGGGATAACTCCGGAAAAAAAGATCTGGTTGTAAAGTTGGAGAAGATGATTAATTATGTTGTTGGGTAAATTCTTTAATATTGGGTAGGAAATTTTGTCCAATCCAGGTGTTTTGCCTCTTAGGGGGTTTAGAGTTGTTTTCAGTGCAAAAAGCGTTATGTTTTCTTCAAGGATTAAGGCAGAGTTGTTTGGAATGTAATTTATATTGATATTTGTATTTTGTTTACACTGCATGAACGCCGTATTGAAATTATCATCACTAGACTGTTGAGACCAAACATTGGCAAAGGCATTAGCTATATCAGTCGAGTTTATTTTTGTCTCATTATTGTGCACGATAAGTCTAATCCATGTAGTTTTCGTATATTATTCCAAATGTTGGATGTAGAGATGCTTGGGTTTATTTGGCTTGTGACATTGTAGAAAGATTCCCGTTTAGCATTTTTGCATTTATTCTTAAAGATTGCATTAACTTTTTTGTAAGCAATGACGTTGAGGGTGGTTGGATGTCTTCTAAATATTCTAAATAATTGTTGTTTACTTTCGCGTAGAAGTCGAACCTCATTATTCCACCAAGTTTTTTTAAGTTATAGTTTTTGTAGTGTGGAATTGATGAATTAGCAGCCGAGATTATGATCCTTTGCAGTTTTATAGCTTTCATGTTGACAATGTTAGTTAGAGTTTATTGCGGAATTTTTGACAGTAGATTATTAAAATTTTCCCAATTAGCTTTGTTGGTATTAAGACGGAGATCGTTAATGCTGTTTTGTGCACACGTTGGAATATTCAGTTTTATATGTATAGGGAAGTGGTCGCTACCGTAGATGTCTTCGTCAGTATTCCAAGATAAAAGGGGGCAATATCTGGTGACGCAAAAGACAAATCAATGTGGGTGAATGTGGATCTGGTTGAAAAGCGTATGGGACAGCCGTTGTTTAGAACGATCATATTTGATTGGTTTAGGATATCCTCTATACTCTGAAATCTGTCATTGGTGTCCCATAAAGGTGAGTGCCCATTAAAATCGCCCAAAATTAGTGTTTTATTGTTATTAAATTCGAATAAGTTTTGCAATTCCCTCGATAGCATAGCGTGCCTTGGGTTAAAATATACTGATATAATTTTTAGTTTAAAGCCAATAAACACCACCACCTCCGATGAAAATTTTTAATTGGATTTAGAGTTTTAAATTTGATATTATTTTTTATAAACAAGGCTGTATTTGAATTATCTGGATTATTGTTTGTTCTATATCCTGTAAGTTTTATATGTTTAGATGCTGAACGAGTTTCCTGAAGTGCTATGATGTCTGGACTATATTCTCGAATTAATATTTGAAAGTCTGTGGGGTTATTATTAAAGCCATTTAGGTTCCATCGAAGAATTTTTAGATCCATGGTTATTGATTGTGAAGGAGGGGGTGGGGAACTGTTTGGCTTGTTAGTGGTCCATTGGTACATCTGATGTGACGATTTCACTTCTTTTATGTATTTCTATGATTGATTTATGTTGAGTTAGTGTAGGAATGTTGGAGTAAAATTTTGTATTAGTTTTATTTTGGTCTTTGGATATAGTTTTATCTTTTAAGTTGGTTTTTGATGTTGATCTAGTGTATTATGGTGGGGTAATTGTAGGAGTAGCTTGATTTTGGATTGTAGTTAAATTATTATTAGTTGATGAATTTATTTCTGAAATTGTGTTTTTCTTTATAGACTGAGATGGTTTGTTTGATTCAATTTGCTTTGTTGTACTGGATGTTATGTTTAAAGATGTTGTTGGCTTTTGTGTTTCGGTGCTGTTTACTGTAGTGCTAACATTATTAAGATTTATTTTGTTGTTTTTGTTTATCCTTTCATTTATTGCAGTTTGTAAGTCTTCTGTTGGTATTTCGAATGTAGGAGTGTTTGTTTATGTAAAGCTTCTTTATAGTAACAATTATTTACCGTTTTTATACCCTCCAAAAAAGAATTTGGAGGGTATATTCACTTTGTCATTCCGTTTGTAACGCATCGAAATATCCATCTCAGACCCCATAAAGTATATATATTCTTGATCAGTGATTAAATCTAAGACGCACTGAGCATGTCCGTCCGTCTGTCTGTGGAAATCACGATTCAGTCCAAACGAAAAGAGCTAGACTCTTGAAATTTTACATAAATATATTTTGAAGCTTAGAGCAGGTTAAATTCGAAGATGGGCTAAATCGGGCAAGAAGGAAAAAATTTTCCCTAAGAAGAACTAAACCAACCCCGAAAAAAACAACATAATTTTTAAAGTTTTTTGGTTATTTTGTTAAGCAAATGATATATTTTTATGTCAAATACGGTCCAACGCCTTAAACTTGGACCCATAAAATAAAATAAAAAGAATTTTTGACCCCGCCCACTTTAGTGGGCGTTATTATAGGCAAAAATAGCATAAAAATTTAACAAATTAATTTACTTAAGCCTACATTCCTTAAAAATAACATTTTTAAGCTTTAATGACGAAGCTGAGACGAAACCTGGTACTACTCTGCCCTACCTCCTCCTTCCCCTTAGCCCCTAAATGAAGGAACTCTGTGCCACCAAGTTAAACATTTTAAATTCACTTACTAAATATTTGGACGGTATTTAAGATTCGACCCGGTCGAATATAACGTTTTTACTTGTTATTTTTAAAATTTCTTTCCGCTGTTTGTACACTGGACAATTTTTGTTGGTAGATCTGTGTGGATGGTTGCAATTTATACACGGAATATTTGTACTTGGTACCGTGTCATGAATAGTGGCAGCACAGACTTCGCAATTTTCAGTGATTTTACAATACTTTTTTATATTTCCAAGCTTTAGGTAGTTTTTGCATTGGATGGGATTTGAAATGTATGGTTCGACTTTACAATTTAAAAAGCCTATCTTAATTTCTTTAGGAAGTTGATAGAAATTAAAATATAAAATACTTATGTAGGGGAGTGTTAATGTTTTTATTTACTACGTATTTCGTTATCTTTGTACACTCAACTACGCCCTCGTTTCTTTTAAATTATATGCCATATGATGACGTCTAAACGATTAAAGTTAGTCGAAAACAGTTTTTGAAAAAATTTGTTTGAAACAACAGCCGCACAGCGAAAATCTAATGATGCCAAATCTTTTCATGCCCGTTAAGCTGAAATAGGTCATTTGGTGGCACAAATTCTGGTTCTGGAGTTATAGATAAAACAGTGACCGATATGTGGATTTCGAAAACAGCTTTTCGAAAATTTTGTTCGAAACAACAACCGCACAGCGAAAATCTAATGATGCCAAATTGTAGCCATTATCATGCCCTTTAAGGTGATAGAGGATATTTGGTGGCACAAATTCTGGTTCTGGAGTTATAGGCCAAAAACTGTTTCTTGAAAAAAGTTTTCGAAAAGTTATGTTTGAAACACTATCTTGAATCGGGAAACTAAATGTGGCATTTGTTTTTTCCTTTCAGAAGGTGTAACATTGTTTGTTTGTATCTTGTCTGGTTTAAGAGTTATAGGCCAAAAATTAGGTAAAAAGTTTGTTGAAGAGCTAAATATCCATAAAAATGCGCCTTAACTATCCAACCAATTTTAGATTGTTGGCGTATAATTTTTACTATTAACTTGGCAGCATTCGTTATTTTCAGTCCGCAAAGCCAAAAGTACTTATGTTTTCATTCATGAGAGAGCGTCCGATAAAATACTGCTTTTAACTAACTTTAAGTTGTAATAATGGCCCTTAATAAATTTCTTTGTTTTTGTGTATTTTCTCTTTTTGTGAATTGATATTTAGTTATTCCAATAGTTCACTTCACGTTTAGCAAGTTTCGCCTTATTTATTTATTATGGCAATTGTTTCATATATATTTAATGTTTCTTTTTTCTAAATTTCCTTTTTGTCTTTATGCACTATATTCAACGAATAAACAAACACACAAAGTACAATTCTGTAAATTTTTGGCTTTTCTTTAAAAAATAACAGCTTCGAATTAAATTCATTTCCTTTCACAAACACAGTTTCTTTTTATAATATCTTGCTTGTTATACCCTCCAAAAAAGAATTTGGAGGGTATATTTTCCGTTTGTAACGCATTGAAATATTCATCTCAGACCCCATAAAGTATATATATTCTTGATCAGTGATGAAATCTAAGACGATCTGAGCATGCCCGTCCGTCCGTCCGTCTGTGGAAATCACGATTCAGTCCAAACGAAAAGAGCTAGACCCTTAAAATTTGGTATGGATATATTTTGAAGCCTAGAGCAGGTTTAGTTCGAAGATGGGCTAAATCGGGCAAGAGGGAAAAAAGTTCCCTAAGAAGAACTAAACCAACCCAGAAAAAACAACATAATTTTTAAAGTTTTTTGGTTATTTTGTTAAGAAAATGATATATTTTTATGTCAAATACGGTCCAACGCCTTAAACTTGGAGCCATTAAATTAAAAAAAAAATTTTGGACCCCGCCCACTTCAGTGGGCGTTATTATATGCAAAAATAGTGTAAAAGTTTAACAAATTGTTTTACTTAAGCCTACATTCTTTAAAAATAACATTTTTAAGCCTTAATGACGAAGCTGAGACGTAACCTGGTACTACTCTGCCCTACCCCCTCTTCCCCCTTCACCCGCTACATGACCCTACCAAAAAAAAAAAAAAATTTAATTTTTTATATAATCATCCCAAGCATGTATTTTTAGAGCTTTAGGACTGCCGATTTCTGCCCTACCCCCTCCTCCCCCTTTGACCCTTAAATGACCCTATCAAAAAAAATTTTTTTTTTATTTTGTATATAATCATCCCAAGCATGTATTTTTAGAGCTTTAGGACTGCCGATTTCTGCCCTATCCCCTCCCCCCTCTTTGCCCCTATCAAAAAAAATTTTTATTTATTTTTTTAATTTTGTACATAATTATCCCAAGCGTGTATTTTTAGAGTTTTATGACTACCTGTTTCTGCCGTACCCCCTCCTCCCCCTTTCCCCCTATATGACCCTCTAAAATAAATAAATTTTAATTTAGTATATAATCATCCCAAACATTTATTTTTAGAGTTTTATGACTGCCTGTTTCTGTCCTACACCCTTCCCCCCCCTTTGCCCCGTAAATGACCCTATAAAAAAATATATAAAATTTTATTTTGTATATAATTATCCCAAGCATTTATTTTTAGAGTTTTATGACTGCCTGTTTCTGTCCTACACCCTTCCCCCCGTTTGCCCCGTAAATGACCCTATAAAAAATATATAAAATTTTATTTTGTATATAATTATCCCAAGCATTTATTTTTAGAGTTTTATGACAAAGGTGAAATGTTTCGCCCACAGCCCTTGCCAGAACGGCCCCGCCAAAATACAGTTTTTATACCCTCCAAAGAGAATTTGACCCTATAAGGTAAATATGTATATTCTTGATTAGTGATGAAGTCTAAGATGGTCTAGCAATGCCCATACGTTCGTTTCTGGAAAACATGACATTGTGTGTTTTTGAACCCTTTAGTGGGCGTTGACGTACGATATTATATAAAGGAATTCTGTCCCACCAAGTAAAACATTTTAAATTCACTTACTAAATATTTGGAGGGTATTTAAGATTCGACCCGGTCTGTATATGTGTGTATATATATGTAGGCATATTTTTTTTATTGCATATTACGTTCGATGGATTGCTCAGCTTTGCCGAAATGAAATATTAATTATTTTGCCCACGACATGAGCTTTCGTTTCTAAGCAAATTACATGTATAATTGTCACCAATCTTATGATTATTCTGGGGAACTGTGCCATTAAGGACTAAAGGTTTTTAGGCACTTAGAGTGATAACGTTCATCTGAGCCAGGGCAAAAGATAAGCAATAAGTGCACCAACCTTGGCGCACAAAGATTGATGGTTCATTAAGGCGGTTATGAGTGGAGCATCGAAGTAATGGGCAACATATATATGTGAGCATTGAACTGCAGGTAATATTCTTACTTTTGTAATATACTCCCACATATACACGCACTATTAGCCGGTTACTGTCTTCGTGATTTAATTCTGTTAGCTGACTTTTTTTCTTTATTGTATATTTCCTTTTTTTATATGATCCACGCCAATACAAAATAATTGAGGTGGCACTGTATATACGTATATAATAAGCTTAAATTTCTATGACTTACCCGTGAGCGGAGATCCTCTTCGTGCTTGGGCCTTCACGTTATGGCCGGATCTGGTAGCTAGTTTCAGGATGACCTATGCAACACGCAATCGCAATTCCAAGAGCTATATAAAGAAAAGTTTTTTTGTTATAAATTAGTTATTAGTAGTTTAAATGAAGTGAATTAAAATAAAATACATCCTTCTTTATTTAATTCTCCAACAACACAACTAAATAGTTATGTTGTTGGAGAATTAAATAAAGAAGGATGTATTTTATTTTAATTCACTTTATTTAAACTACTAATAACTAATTTATAATAAAAAAACTTTTCTTTATATAGCTCTTGGAATTGCGATTGCGTGTTGCTTTCAATTGGGTGGAAAAAACTGTGTCGAAAAACTTTTGTTTAATGTTGTAGAAAACTACATAGTCGCAGTACTGAGTACTTTGGTAGTTGGTAGCCAACAAGGATGCCACAGCATTCCCCCGCTGGAGGAGGCCTACCTGAACCTTAAAGGAAGGTTAATTCGTCTACCACTTGTCGTTGTTTTGGGCTGATGTACGTCTGGTGGGAGAATGACAGTGGTGCTGCTAGATGTAGTTTTTGCTGTGTTATTAGTTTAGTTTGAACTATCAGGTAAAACTTCAGGTAGGGTAGTAATCTCATTTGATGGAGCAGGTACTTGTGTGGCTGATGAGTATTCGTTGACATCGGTGTTTGATATGAAAGCTGGTTTTAGTCGGTCTATACTTATGTTGGTTTTTCGTCCTCGTACTTGAACGTTGAAAAATTTGTTTGATCGCTTTAGTATTGCGAATGGACCATCGTAAGGATGAGTGAGAGATGGTCTCACTGAATCGTTGCGCACGAAGACATGTGTTGAGCTTTGAAGGTCTTTTGAGACGAAAGGTTGTGGAATCGTGTGATGAGCTCTGTCGGTCGGTTTAAGTTTCTGAATACTTGCTCTAAATTCGGAAATGAAAACATTTGTTGAAACCGGAATCTTGGTTTGTTGGAAAAATTCATCGGGCACTGTCAGCGTAGTCCCATAAACTAGTTCGGCTGGTGAGGCGTTGAGATCTGGTTTAAATACAACTCGAAGTCCTAGCAGAATCGTTGGTAGGTGATGAACCCATTTTGCTGTGCTGTGGCATAAAATGGCTGTTTTTAGCGTGCGGTGCCAGTCTCAACAATGCCGTTTGACTGCGGGTGGTATGAGGTAGTGCGAAGGTGTGTTGTGGCAATTGTTTTGGTCAATTCCGCAAAGACTGACGATTCGAATTGACGACCACGATCAGATGTTATTTTAGTAGGGACGCCAAATCTCGAAATCCATTGTGCGATTAGAGCCTTGACGACTGCTTCGGCTAACATGTCAGGTATGGGAACAGCTTCCGGCCAGCGAGTAAAACGGTCGACAATTGTAAGACAATATTGTTGCCCTTCGCATAACGGAAATGGGCCAACAATGTCTATGTTTATATGCGTGAAGCGTTCTTTAGGAGGCTCGTACTTGGCAGATATAGAGCGGGTATGCCGTTGGATTTTGAATCTTTGGCACCGCAGACAATTTCGCACAAATATGGCGGTATCCCTTCTGACGCCTGCCCAACAGAATCTACTCGTAACTAGCTTAGTTGTCGCTCGGACGCCGGGGTGAGCTAAGTCGTGTATAACTGTAAGGACCTTGTGCCGGAATGCTAGTGGTACGTAAGGACGAACACGTGACGTCATTGTATCGCACACCAATTGGTCGTCGCAACCTGGAACTCAAAAGTTTTTTAGTTTAAGTGAATTATTTGGCTTCGAATCGATGCGAGAAAGCGCGTCAGCTGTTGCGTTTGCTGAGCCGGGCAGATGGCGAATGTCCGTTGTAAAGTGGCTTATGAGGTCAAGTTGTCGGATCCTTCGTGGCGAAGCTTTCTCGAGCTTTTGCTGGAATGCGAAAATGAGTGGTCGATGATCTGTAGCAATGTAGCACTTCCGTCCTTCAATCATATATCGAAAGTGGATCACAGCTTGGTATATGGCTGTAAGCTCTCGATCATATGTGGAATACTTTTGTTGGGTACTCGTTAACTTTTTTGAGTAGAACGCTAATGGCTGTAAGTTGCCAACAGCTGTGTCAGAGGCGTCGGCAAGAATTGCTAATTCAGCGTTGGCTGCGAGGTGTGCTAACAGTGTTACATTTGCTAGTTCACTTTTGCAACGTTCGAAGGCTGTTTCTGCATCCGAATTCCACTTTAAAAAGGTCCTGTCGTTTTTTTTTTTTTTTTGTTGCCAATAATTAATTTTTGTAACTGCATTTGATAAGAGGCGGCGTGTGGCAAGAATTTTCTATAAAAATTCAACATGGCGATGAATCTTTTTAATTCTTGAGCCACTTTTGGCTTTGGAAAATTCCGTATGGCAGCAACTTTTTCCGGTAACGGTAGAATACCATCTGCGATTACTAGATGGCCAAGAAACGTTATCTCGCCTTTGCCGAATTAGCATTTTTTTAAGTTTATGGCGAGACTATTTTCTCGAAGTCGACGAAAGACTTCGGCGAGATCGCGGCGATGCTGCTCGAGCGAAGACGATGCGACGCAGATATCATCGATGTATGGGAAAACAAAATTCAAACCTCGTTTTGGGTATATCATCAGCGTGTATCGGTACCTGGTGAAAAGCTTTTTGCAGGTCAATTTTAGAAAATATTTTCTTACCTGGCAAAATGGTTGTAAAATCTGTCAAATACGGCAAGGGGTACCTATCAGGTAGTGTCTGTGCGTTAAGGGCTCGATAATCGCCACATGGTCTGCAGGTTCCATCACTCTTCTTGACTAGGTGTAGTGGACTGGACCAGTTGCTATCCGAGGGTTGACAAATTCCAGTTTTTATCAAAAAATCAAACTCAGTTTTAGCAGCTGTCAGCTTTTCCGGTGACAGGCGACGAGGTCGACAAAAAACGGGTTGACCTGTTGTTTCGATTCGATGCGTGATAGAAGATTGAGTCTTTGATCCTTGTGGCGAAAGTTTGGTAATTTCTGGAAATTGTTGTATTATGTCGGCAAAAATATTTTTTTCGTCAAAGGTTTTAATAATGACTGCTGTGCTACATGTCGATGGCGAGAGGCGTGTTGTGAGACCCGAGGCATTGTCAATAAGACGACTGCAGCGTAAATCGATCAGCAGGTCGTAATGTTTTATGAAGTCGGAGCCTATAATTGGCGAAGTCACATCCGCAATCACAAAAGACCAGTAAAAATCTCGTTGCAGTCCAAGGTCTAACTTTATACATTTCTCCCCTATTACTTTAATAGAACAGCCGTTTGCAGCGTATAGCATGACTGCGGTGGGACGGACGTCAAGTGATCGTAAGGTTAAAGGCAGGACGGAAACATCAGCTCCGCTGTCTATTAAAAAGGTTTTTGCTGAATACTTATCTCTAACTTGCAAGCGAAAAATTTGGCGCATGGTGGTGAATGTTTCGTCTTCATCCTCCACCGGCCTGTCGAGTCATTTTGAAGGCTGTGAACTTGAAGTAAGTGCGTTCACACGACGCTGTCTGTGTCTACATGGACTGCGACATTTTTGCGCTTTTCGTCCATATTTCTTATGGTACCAGCACTCAAAACCAGTTGATTCAATGTTGTAAGTTGGACGACTTTTCGAACGATTACGTTGTGTAGTTCGAGCGCGTGATCGTGAACGCATAGAAAATTTTTCGAATTTCTTACCTACGTCACTGACAGCAGCTCGTAGCTCGTTTATATCCTGCGTAGGCTGTGAGTGAACTCTGTGAATTTGAGCCGGCGTCATGGCGTCGAGGACTGAATCAGCGATTTTGGGAAATTCAGAAGGAGAACCTGTCGAGGCAGCTACCACTGGTTGCACCAGCTCGGGCAAACGATTTGTCCAAAGGCCTTTTATGGCCGCGTCTCCAAGTGTGCCTCCAGCAACACGCTTCATTTCGAAGTACAATTCGGACGGCTTCTTATCCTCTAGGGGAAGTTCTGACAAGAGGCGATTGAGGTGACGTTGTTCGCTGTCTGCAAAATGTTCTGTAATCTTCGCCTTTATATAATCGTACCTGTCTGACTGTGGTAGCGTTGCGATTACATCAGACAATTACGAGATCACATTTGGGTCCAATGCCGCTAGTACAGTTGCCGTTTTTTGTCTGGCTGCCGTTATGCCAGATGCAGTAAACCAAAAATCCATGGTCGTGAACCATGCCTCAATATTGCAGCTGGACATCTGAGGGACTGGCAATCTTGCGTAAACGACGGAAACGTTCCCGGCAGACTCGTGTGAAGACTCTGTAGAGTTGGTGCGTTGTACAGTTTTTTCGTCGGTAGACATTTTTGCGAACTAAATGTCACGCGTTTTTTTACTCTTTATTAATAAAAAAAAAGATGGCGGAAAACTGCGCTTGCAATTTTTTGGGCCGTAAGTCAAAATGGCCGAATTTTTTGTTCTAGCAGAAAATTGCACACGATATTCTAAACCAGTATTTTCGATGAATATATATTTTATGCACGGGGTCACGAATTTAGTAATGTTGTTGGAGAATTAAATAAAGAAGGATGTATTTTATTTTAATTCACTTTATTTAAACTACTAATAACTAATTTATAATAAAAAAACTTTTCTTTATATAGCTCTTGGAATTGCGATTGCGTGTTGCTTTCAATTGGGTAGAAAAAAACTGTGTCGAAAAACGTTTGTTTAATGTTGTAGAAAACTACATAGTCGCAGTACTGAGTACTTTGGTAGTTGGTAGCCAACAAGGATGCCACTTTAGTTATGTTGTTGGAGATTTAAATAAAGAAGGATGTATTTTATTTTAATTCACTCTATTTAAACTACTAATAACTAATTTATATTAAAAAAACTTTTCTTTATATAGCTTTTCTTATATGGAATTGCGATTGCGTGTTGCTTTCAATTGGTTAGAAAAAACTGTGTTTGTGCTTCGTCCCGTCCGCACGTGTTTTTCTTTTTGTAGTCCGCACGTCTACTGTTTTGTTATTTATATTTACCAAAATTTTTGTGTTTAGTTCAAACAAAAAACAACAATATAACATAAAACTACATGCACATTAATAAAATAAAATAATTTTACAAAGGAAAACAACATACATACCAATACTAACAAAACAAAGAAATAGAATTAAAATTTAAAACAAGAAAACAATAAAACTCGATACAATTTAATAACAAATAAAACAACAAAAACACAATAGCAATAAATTGAAGGAAAATAAACGGCAGTTTTTTTTTGTTTTGTGTTAATCAGTGACGGTCATCTGTAACAGTGATGGCACCGTGGAACAAAGTGACCAGCTTAGGGCTTTTAAGTCCACTTCTGCGATTGTGCCTCTCTCCCTCCCCTATCTAACAATAATAATTTTGTATTGTTGATTCCGGCTTGGAGGTTGTTGTTTGGCTGCCTGGTGGTGAAGGTATAGCACTGACCACCTGGTAGCCACTGAAAAGCAGTAATAACCATCGTTGGAATCAATATTAACAAGACAGACGATTATTTGGATTTCCCTAGACTTATTTCATGGCAGGTAGATTCAGAATTGACTTCTGAAACATGCGAGGCTTGAGAGCGAACTTCTTCTCAGTTTATGCTCACGTTTGTCTCTATCGGCCGGATGTTTTAGCTTTAAGTGAAACCCAGGTATCTGAGGATGCTGACCCACAGGATTTTTATGTGCCTGGGTATCAACTTCTGTCCCTTTTTAACTTTCATCGCGGTCTTGCATTATATATACGCAATGATGTTGTGTACCAAAGCCAGCAATCACTAGGCTTGTATGATCCATAATTTAGCTGCCTTTGAGCTAAATTCAAGATCAGGGCACATAGTTTGCATTTCGGATTCCTTTATAGAAGTCCAAATGCGGGAAGGGAACAAACTTTATCGGGCTTCGATTCCCTTTCCGATTCTATATCAAAAATCCTCGAAAGTTGTCCGGACAGTGAAATTGTTATTGCTGGTGATTTCAATGTCCACAACTCATCGTGGCTTCGCCATTCGAGCCACACAACTTCAGAGGGCCAATATATTGAGTTATTCGCCGCGCATAATCACCTAGCGTAACTAGTGAATGAACCAACACATACATATACCGTGTGTTGAAGGGCACCAACTTAATACGCTTGATTTGTTCCTAACGTCAGTGCACCTCTCGGTAATTCGGATCATTGTATCATCTCCGCTTCTTTTTCGTTCTCGGCACTTCGAAACGTTTCACCCACAGCCACGAAACGTTTAAAATATGTATACGAAAAAGCTCGTTAGGCAGAGCCCAACGAATTCTATCGTACTTTCAATTGGAAACTTTGTTTCTTAGATAAAAATATCGATTTAATGGCGGAAATGGTTGGAAATATAATTTTGCTGGGAATGAAATACTTCATCCCATCGAAAAAAAGTTCGGTTAAGCCGAGACAAAAATCTTGGTTTGACCAATCTTGCAAAGAGGCAATCAGATCCAGAGAGGAAGCATTCAATACTTGGCGGAATAACATGGGCCAGAGTGCTAAGGCGTGAAAAAGCTTTATACGAGCAGCGCCTTCGTGCAATAGTTCTTACCGCCACGAGAGGTAGTAAAAGCTTTTGGTCATTCGTTAAAAGAGTAAAGGATAAAGCTAGTTCATCAGTTCCAACTCTTTTAAGGGATGATCAAATATTCACTGAACCTGTCAGCTTTTGGCTGAAATGTTTGCAGGTAATTCTTGCTTGCCAGGTAGCAATCAGCAATTGCCCGTTGTGGAAAGAGTATCAGTTACTATGCCAAGAATATTCTTTCGACCACGTGCAGTTAAAAAGGTTTTAGCGAATCTCAACATAAACAAGTCTCCTGGGCCGGATGGCATTCCAACACTGGTCCTGAAGCAGTGTTTTTCGACGCTAGCGCGTCCATTGGCTAAGCTATTTAGTGCATCGTACCATGCCGGTAAATTTCCGATGTGTTGGAAGTTAGCCAATGTAACGCCGATCCCTAAGAAGAGAGAGGCGCAATACCCCGAAAATTACCGCCCAATTGCAGTCTGTGCTGCAATTTCCAAGGTCATGGAAAGTATGACCAACTTCCACCTGGTAAGGTATCTGGAGACCAACACCTTACTTAACGACCGGCAGTATGGTTTCCGCAGAGCTCGCTCTACAGGAGACCTGCTCGCTCTGTTAACAGAAAAATGGTGCAATTCCATTCACCATTTCGGCGAGAGTAAGGTGGTAGCTCTAGATATCTCAAAAGCATTTGATAGAGTGTGGCATGATGCACTTCTGTCAAAACTGACTGCTTTTGGTGTCGGTGATGATTTCTCTCGCTTCATAGCGAGCTTCCTCAGAGACCGCACTATACGAGTTGTTATAGACGGGGTCTCATCAAACCAGTTAAAGGTAAATTCAGGGGTGCCGCAAGGCTCTGTTCTATCTCCTACTCTCTTCCTCATCTTCATAAATGACCTTCTATGTCAGACTTCAAACCCTATCTACTCTTTCGCGGATGATAGCAGCATTATCCATTCTTTCTCTTTCACCAGCCGGCCAAGCCTGGAGGAGATTGACGCCAGAAGACAAGGGATGAACGAGTCACTCACAAGTGATCTCGTGCCAATCTCCGAATGGGGCCTCGCGAACAGGGTTAACTTTAACCCTCATAAGACGCAGTGCTGCGTGCTTACGCATAGGCGGCTGGTCGAAGGTTCTGCGCCATCCGTGTTTATGGATGGTATAGGTATTGGGGAATCAGAAGCTCTTGATGTTCTTGGTATGAAAATACAGTGTGACGTTCGATGGACAGATCACATTTTTCATATTTCAAAAGAAGCATTCAAGTGTCTCGGCTTTTTAAGACGGTGTAAGACATACTTCACCCCAACTGATCTCCTCAATATATATACCACCTACATCCGACCAAAGATGGAATACAACTCTCATGTATGGGCCGGTGCTTCAAAGTCTGTTTTGAAGTTTCTCGAGTGCGTACAAGAGAGAGCGAAGAAGCTCATCGGCGACAGTAGGGTAGTCAACTCTATTGCATCGACGCAACGTGGGGTGTGTTTCACTGTTCTACCGATACTACAAGGGAATGTGTTCTGGTGAAATAAGGGAGCTTGTGCCGGATAACCGTTTATTTCTGCGAGCTACCCGCTCTTCACATAGGGCACATCCTTTTGTGATTGAGTTGTCAGTGAATCGCACCACGCATTACCGAGAGAATTCGTTCTTTGGCCGAACGGTTCGTATGTGGAACAAACTTCCAGCAGAGGTCTTTTCTGTCAGTTTTAACTTGGGGAGGTTCAAATCGAACGTCCACAAACACTACTCCCTCTATCCTCCTTCCCATAACCAACATTCCTAGTTCTGGCACAATGCATCGCATATGTAGGGGTCATCCCCTGAGTGCTGGTCCAAGAGAAAAAAAATACAGTTTTTATACCCTCCAAAGAGAATTGGACCCTATAAAGTAAATATGCATATTCTTGATTAATGATGAAATCTAAGACAGTCTAGCAATGCCCATACGTTCGTATGTGGAAAACATGACATTGTCTATTTTTGAACCCAAATTTCACCTTTGTCATAAAACTCTAAAAATAAATGCTTGGGATAATTGTATTCAAAATTAAAATTTATGAAATTTTTATTTGACACATTGTTGTCACAATACTATTATATATAAATAAATTTTCTTGTTATCCAATGGATTTCTGATTGTATAAAGGTGTAGAAAAATAAAATAGATTCATATCGAATATAATTTGTTTGTTGACTTATTTTTGTATGAGTTTCAAGGGCTACTATGTTTAATCTGTAGTGATTTTTGAAAATAGTTTGTAATTTACAAATTGTGAATTCTCAGATGGTTTTCAGAAGTATATGCATAAGATAAGAGGTTTTTAACTTTTCAAAACTGTGGTTAAAGTCTACTGATGATTTGGTAAAGCACCAATGAAATGCGTATAGACATTGCTTAACCACCAACAAATAAATTTCATTTACATAAAATAAAAAATTTTTTTTTTCTGGTAGGGTCATTTGGTGGGTGGAGGGGAGGAGGGGGTAGGACAGAGTAGTACCAGGTTTCGTCTCAGCTTCGTCATTAAAGCTTAAAAATGTTATTTTTAAGGAATGTAGGCTTAAGTTAAACAATTTGTTAAATTTGTATGCTATTTTTTCATATAATATCTAAAGTGGGCAGGGTCCAAAAATAATTTTTATTTATTTTATGGCTCCAAGTTTAAGGCGTTGGACCATATTTGACACAAAAATATATCATTTGCTTAACAAAATAACCAAAAAACTTTAAAAATTATGTTGTTTTTTCTGGGTTGGTTTAGTTCTTCCTAGGGGAACTGGGTTGGTTAATTCTTCTTAGGGGAACCTCCAAAGTCGTTTCTGGAGGGTACAAAAATAAGTTACGTTGCTTTTGTAATTGATGTTCTCTTGGAACAGATTTTTTGCAAAGTTTTTATGAAAGGTGACGTCAATACCAAGGTTTTTATGTATAAACGGTATATGTATGTGTATTGGTTCATGAGTTATAGCCATTTTAGTGAACACTGCATTCATTTCGAAATATTTGAAAATATTTGAGTTAGTATTTGGAAAAACTGAAATACAATTCGTTTTTAAATTCATTACAATTCAATTTTAGTCAAACCATTAATTTAATTTATATACATAGCTATTGTAAATCACAACTTGGGGGATCTGTTAAATAAATTCAATATATGTATAAATTCTTCTGGTTTCTTGACCTCTTTTTAATTATTATTGTATAATTAATTTCCTGAAGAAGTCACACAAAGGAGTGATGAAATATTGAAATTAAAAATTAAACTAAAATAAAGAGACCTTAAGCTTAAAAGTATTAGAATACAATAACAATATATGCATAAAAATTAATGTTTGTTTGTTCGTATTTTTGCGCGGTCAAACCGCTCATCCGATCCCGATGAAATTTGGTGCACTTAGTCTGTGCAACTCCGGGAAGGTGATAGGGTAATACTTATTTTAAAACTAGGACCAGGAGGGCGATAGGGGAAAATTTCTGATCCCCCGAAACGTTCATATCGATTTTAATGATATTTAGAACGTAGATATATCTGCGCCTAAAAATGCACATAGCTTATGTAACTAGGACCAGGAGGGTAATAGGGAGGAATTTTCAGTCCCTTCGAAACTGTCAACCCGATTTTAATGAAATTTAGAACATAGATAGATCTGTGTCTATAAAGTCATATAGGCCATGGCCATTTTCAAAACTAGACCAGGAGGAAGTAATGGGGACAATTTCTGATTCTCAACTTGATTTTGCTGAAATTTAAAATATAGATACCCTTTCGTTTAGAAGGAGACATATGACATAAATAAATACGTAAATTTCCAACTCTCGGCCTGTCAATAAAACAAGTAAAAGTGCTATATTCGGCTGTGCCGAATCTTAAATACCCTTCACAGATGTAATTCTTCTTTCTTTCTTGTTAAAACAGAAAGTAGCTTTAATTAAAAAAGAATTAAAAAAAAAACAAAATGATGTTATCAGTTACTTATATTTTTAAGACAACGTTTAAATTTTTTGGTTGGGAAGCTAAATGTTTGGCACTTCTTACTTCTAATACCTCTGAACGTCTTTCAAATATATGTTTAATTTACTAACAAAAAGAAAAAATTCGTTGTACCCCAAAGGTTCTAATTGTCCAACGGTAGAATAGTCTTTTAAATTTTTTTGGTTTTTAATACTAAATTATTTCTTCCTGATTAAAGTAGGTATAATTCATCAACAAAAAGAAAAAATCCATTGTACCCCAAATTTCTTATTGTCCAACGGTAAAATAGTCTTTTAAATTTTTTTGGTTTTTAATACCAAATTATTTCTTCCTGATAAAAGTAGGTATAATTCATCATAAAAATCAAAAATAACAAATTATATGGTTACTTTTATGAATCAGAAAATGTCGATATTCCAACACTGAAATTGGAATTTTAATTATTTTGGTTTTAATACCGATTTAACTCTTACCGAAGTATAAAAAATATTTCATTCACACACAACCAAAATAAGGAACTTATATGGCTACTTTTATGTATTAAAAAATTTCGAGTTTCCAACCCTGGAATCGAATTTTTAATACCAAATTAATTCTTCCTGAAGTATAAAATATATTTCATTCACTAAAAAACAAAATTTGGTATTTATGTGGGTACTTTTATGTACCAGAAATATATCGATTTTCCAACTCTGGAAGTGAATTTTTATTTTTTTTACCAATGCAATTCTTAGTGAATTTTTAAACTTTTTGGAAACTTTTATGTATCATAAAATATTTTAATAATGAGGTTCATGCAACTCTTAATAATGAGGTTTATTGAAGAAAGACTTAAAATTTGTAACCATTTTGGTCACTTTCATGTACTACAAAATATTGCAGTTATCCAATCCTGGAATCGAAAATTTGGTTTGTTTTAATATTAGATACCAATTTTGTTTTTCCTGAATTAAAAAATAGTTTTAATTAGTAAAAAACCGACGTTAGTTGGCTTTATGGTTACTTTTATGTATAAAAAAATTTCAATTTCCCATCCCTGGGAGCGAAATTTAAATTTTTAACATTTTTTTATCAATGCAAATCTTCATAAAGTATAAAGTGATTTTATTTAAGAAAAACTCAAAATTTATAACAATTTTGGTTATTACATGTTCTACAAAATATTGCATGTACCAAAAAAAAAACTAGGAGCGAAATATTATTTTTTTTATTTTTTATCAGTGCAAGTCTTCTTGAGGTATAAAGTAGTGGAAATTTTGATTTTTTTTTTAAGTTTCGATACCAATTTTGTTCTTCCTAAATTATAAGACAGTTTTAGATAACAAAAAAAACATCAGTTTGATTATTTTCACGTATAAAAATATGCGATTTCCTATCCCTGGAAGCAAAATTTGAATTTAAAAAATTTGTTTGGTCAATGCAAATCTTCATGACGTATAAAGAGATTTTGTTAAAGAAAAACTTGAAATTTTTAACAATTTTAGTTACTACATGTACTACAAAATACGGAATGGGCAGAAAAAAAAATTTTTATATCTCAACCTTGAAAAAAAATTTTAATTTTTTTAGTTTTTAATAGACCATTGAGGCTTCCCAAAGCACGAAATAGGTTTAATTTACAAACATTAAAAAAAATAATTGGTTTTTGGTATAAATTTTGCGTCAAGAAATAGGTGTAAGCTTCCCAGCTCTGGAACGATACTTCGGATCTTTCTGAATTTCAATAGCAGGCCATTTAAGTTCATTACCAATCTAACGGTCCAAGAACGAAGTCTCTAGCTCTTCTGGAGGCTTGGGAAAACCTCCACAGACAGACGGACAGACGGACATTGCTCAATCGTCATCGCTATTCATAAGGATCCAGAATAGATATACTTTATGGGGACCTGTATTGATATCGAAGAAATTACACACGGAAGGACAAACCTATATATACCCTTTCACTTTTTTGTGAAGGGTATACAAAACAAAATGATGTTATCAGTTACTTTTATATTTAAGACAACGTTTAAATTTTTTGGTTAGGAAGCTAAATGTTTGGCAATTCTTACTTCTAATACCTCTGAACGTCTTTCAAAAATATTAAATATGTTTAATTTGCAAACAAAAAGAAAAAATCCGTTTCATGTACCGCAAAAGGTTCTAATTGTCCAACGGTAGAATAGACTTTTAGATTTTTTTGAATGTTAATACCAAATTATTTCTTCCTGATATATAAAGTAGGTATAATTCATCATAAAAATCAAAAATAACAAATTATGTGGTTACTTTTATAAATCAGAAAATGTCGATATTTCAACCCTGAAATTGGATTTTTAATACCAATTTAACTCTTCCCGAAGTATAAAAAAGATTTCATTCATACACAACCAAAATAATGAACTTATATGGCTACTTTTATGTACTAAAAAATTTCGATTTTCCAACCCTGGAACCGAATTTTTAATACCAAATTAATTTTTCCTAAAGAATAAAATAGGTTTAATTCACTAAAAAAACAAAATTTGGAATTTACGTGGGTACTTTTATGTACCAGAAATATAGAGATTTTCCAACTCTGGAGGCGAATTTTTATTTTTTTACCAATGCAATTCTTAGTGAATTTTAAAAACTTTTTTATCACTTTGATGTACCATAAAATATTTTAATAATGAGGTTCATGCAACTCTTAATAAAGAGGTTTATTTAAGAAAACCTTAAAATTTGTAACCATTTTGGTCACTTTCATGTACTATACAATATTGCAGTTATCCAACCCTGGAATCGAAATTTTGGTTTGTTTTAATATTTGATACCAATTTTGTTTTTCCTGAATTAAAAAAGTAGTTTTAATTAGCAAAAAACCGACGTTAGTTGGCTTTTCGGTTTCTTTTATGTATAAAAAAATTTCAATTTCCCATCCCTGGGAGCGAAATTTAAATTTTTGTCTTCTTTTTTACCAATGCTAGTTTCCATTACGTATAAACTAGTTTTATTTACATAAATCTTAAAATTAGCAACCATATTTGTCACTTTCATGTTCTACAATATATTGCATGTACCAAAAAAACATTCAGTTTGCCAGCGAGTCTTCATGAGGTACAAAGTAGTTTTATGGAAGAAACATTTTAAACTTTTAACCATTTTGGTTACTTTTATGAATAAAAAAATTTTAATTTCCCACCCCTGGAAGCGAAACCGATTCGCCATGCTCGGATATTTCCTGCGACGGATACATTAATTCGGAAGGGTTGGCCGGCGCTACTGGTGATGAATCGTAGTCGCTGGCGTGTGTGTCGCGTTGCTATTCTTTCGGCGATGAGTGGATGGACCTCTGCCGGAACGTTGGTGAGCGGGATTTCAATAGGCCCGATGTGCGAGGTTGTGTCTGGGGGTGCGCGGTCTGGTGAGGACTTTGATGTGCCTCGGGCTGTTGCGGATGGCGTGGGCCCCGAAATGGCTGGAGAGAATATGTCGCATTCTTCTTCCACGGCGCTCGATTGCATGTCGCCTAGCGTGAGGGGGGGGGCGAGTTAATGTTGCGTAGCGGGCTGAACCACTTTCGTCCTGGGGTGTCAGGCAGTTGCGGAGTGTCGTCGTAGTAGACTTCCAGTGGCGACTCTAACTCGTGCTGCCGGCCCGCTTGTTCCGGCATTCTTTGTGGTGTGGGGCGATTGCTCCCAAGTGCCAGGGCTGGGTAGGTTGGCTGAAAACGTTGTCCCGGGAGTAACAGGCGGACTCGCAGACAGCGCACATAGCATCTGCAGCCCATATACTGATACTGGGCGTCGGTGACGTCCAGCATTCCTAGGCCTTGATGTCGTGGTGGCGTAAGCCGCTTATCGTTATCATCGCCTTCGTCAGATGTTGACTGCAACGGCAGCGATGGTGGCGATGGGGAACGACGACTGACTGTGACATCATTGTGTCCAAGGAACGAGCGGTGCAGCTCCTCTACCAGCTGGTCGTCGCAACCGGCTAGATCGTCCCAGCCCCAGATGTCGGCACAATTCAGGAACTCTTCAGCGCAGTCATCTAAGTCGATGACCAAGTCGTCCACTAGCAGTGGTGTAGGTGCATCCACCTTGATACATGGTGGAGGCGGCGGCGGTGTTTCTGTCTCCATGGATGGAGGCGGAGGCGGTGGTGTCTCCGGTTCAACAAAAGGCGGAGGCGGCGGTGGCGTCTCGGTTTCCATTCTTGCTGGTGGCGATGGTGGCAGCGTGTAAGTTGGCGGCGGTGGAATATTTTCTTTCCTTTGGTGTGTTGGCGTTTTATAAGTTTGTTGCGACGTTGGTGGTTGTCTGACCTGGTTCGCTGTGGTGTGCCCCTCGGGTCTTGGTGATGATTCGGCGGTTGCAGACCGAACCTTGAGTCTTTGGCCGGCCTGGTCGATGTGGCCCAGGGACATCGTCGTCTGCCAAAAATATGGTCCTCTTCCTCTTGGCCTGCTCCTGCTCTAGGTGGGTTCTGAGACGCCGGCGAGAGTCTTCAAATTTTTTATTTTTAGGGTTCATCTTCCTAGTGACGCTTGACTACGGAAGAGACAGATAGAAAGGAAAACATTAGTGCTGAGGCGCGATGAACGGTTTAAGTTCGCTCAAGTGCGCTGTACGAGTTTTGTTAGTCGCCAAATCTACAACTTCTGCGATTACGGGGGACACGAATCCCTTGATGACATAAGGTCCCCCAAACCTAGGTGCTAATTTAGCAGCAAATTTGTCCACTGCTTTTGACAGTGGATGTTGTCGAACAAGAACTTTGTCTCCGACTTTAGGGTGCCAGCGTCGGCGTCGCAAATTATAATGGTGCTTTTGCTTCGAGGATGCCTTGCTCAGATTCGAGCGGACTAGGGTGAATATTTCTCGTAGCTCTTTGGCACGTTCGGTTGGTGGTACCAGTCGTGCTCCCGTTCCGATCGTAACCTGGTCATAAATGGTGCCGGGAAGTCTGGGCTCCCGTCCTTGGGTAAGGTAGGCCGGAGAGTACCCAGTTGAATCGGATATGGCGGTATTTAAGGCCAACATAATTTCCGGCAGGAGTTCATCCCAGCGGTTATGGTTTGACCCCGCAAACTGAGCTATCATCTGTTTTATGGTGCGGTTGGCGCGTTCGGTTGGGTTTTCCTGTGGCGTGTATGGCGCGGTGAATTGTTGTTTCACCCCAAGATCTGCCAAGTATTTCTGCAGTACGGATGAGGAGAACTGGCGACCGTTGTCGGTGAGGAGTACTTTAGGAACTCCATAGCGGGCTAATATGCGCTCTCTGAAAGCCTTCTTCACCCTACGTGCTGGGATCAACTCGCACCATTTAGAAAAATTATCGAAGAACACTAAGAGCACGGTGTTCCCCTGTCGTGTACGCGGTAGTGGGCCCACATAGTCGGCACATACGTTGGCCCATGGTTCTTCTGGGACTCTGGTTAGCATATGTCCGGCTGGTTGTTGTTGAACGATTTTGTAGCGTTGGCAGACCTCACAGCTGCGTACGTAGCGTGCGATATCTCTTACCATTTTTGGCCAGTAATATCGGCTGGTGATCCGGTGTATGGTTTTACGAATACCTAGGTGGCCACCAGCGGGTTGATCATGAGCTTCGGCGATGACCTGGTGTCGTAGTGTTGACCCTACACATAGCTTCCACGGAGTGCTGTCTTCGTCGTTGGTTTCCCTCGAAAAGTGGCGGTAAAGTTGGTTGTTGACTATTGCGTACTCAGGAAATTTCTCGGGGTCTGCTGCTACACCCTTCATCAGGTTTTCCAGCCACGCACACGTAACTGCTGATGTTACCTGAGCTAAATTGGCTGCTTCGACGGGTTGTCGCGACAAGGCGTCTGCCACGACATTATGCTTGCCCTTTCGGTAAGTGGCCGTAAAGGTGTACTGCTGTAATTCCAAAGCCCATCGTGCCAGTCTACCAGTGGGATTGTCTATCCCATTCAGCCACTTGAGGGACAAATGATCCGTAACAACATCAAATACATACCCCTCCAAGTACGGACGCATCTTACGAATTCCCCAGAGAATTGCTAGGCACTCTTTCTCGGTGGTTGAATAATTCTTCTCGGCCTTGTTGAGGTGACGACTAGAATATGCTATCACGTGCTCTTGTCCTTCATTGTGTTGTGTCAGGACTGCCCCTAGACCGCAGTCACTCGCATCCGTTTGCAACGTGAACGGTTGCGTAAAGTCCGGGCAAGCTAGGACCGGTGCTTCTGTCAGCTTTGTTTTAAGCATTTCAAATGACAATTGCTGCTCCTCTCCCCACTTCCAATGTCGACCCTTTTGTAAAAGCGTTGTGAGGGGTTGTGTGAGTGTAGCGAACTCAGGAACGAAACGGCGGTACCACGATGTGATGCCAAGGGAACGTCGCACCTCTCGGACATTCACTGGAGGCTTCATTTCGGCAATCGCAGCTACTTTGTCCGGGTCGGTTTTTATACCCTCTTTGGTGACGATATGACCCAGATATTTGGTTTCGGCGACAAAGAACTCACATTTGTCTGGATTGATGCGTAGATTAGCTGCACGTAGACGTTTAAAAACCTCCTTCAAGTTGCGTAGGTGCTCGTCGACGGTGGTGCCAATGACAATGATGTCATCTAAATAGGCAAATGCGTGCGGTTCTAGTGCGGTTCCAATGACTTGATCTAGTGCACGTTGAAATGTTGCGGGCGCGGAGTGTAGCCCGAAGGGCATAACACGCCATTGGTAGAGGCCTCGTCCGGCCACGGCGAATGCTGTGTACTGCTTGCTGTCCTCATCCATGGGTATCTGCCAATAGCCGTCTTTTAGATCCAGACTGCTGATGTATTTGGCATTCCGCAATCTATCAAGTGATTGTGTCGATTCGAGGTAAGGGGTAGGCATCCGGTATCGATCTGGCGTTTAGCTGGCGAAAATCCATGCAGGTGCGCCACGTGCCGTTTTTCTTCTTTACCAATGTAATTGGGAAGCTATACGGGCTATGTGACGGTTCGATGCACCCTTGCTGGATAAGTTTGTTGACTTCTTGGTCAATTATTGCCTGCATGGCCGGATTGCGGGGAGCGTACCTGATTTTGATAGGTTTATCGTCTCTCATGGTTATCTTATGGCTGGCTACGTTCGCCAGCCCCTTAATGCTTTGAAACTCGGCCAGTTCGTCTTTCAAAAACCAGGCGATGTGTTCTTCTTGGCCACCAAATTTTTCATACGTACCGGTGATTTCGGCTGCGGACGGGTTTGCTCTGTCGCTTACCTGGGCAAACTGCTCTTTGGTACAGCCAGTTACGGCTGATGTATTGTTGCTGTGTACTGTCAGACCAGAACACCTTAGGCTGGTGTTGATTGTGCGGAGGAAGTCGAGGCCCAGTATTATCTCCTCTGTCGCCTTCTCCATGATCAAGAATTCGCAGTTGGCCGTAGTCTTGCCCAGGGTTACCTTGATCATAAGGGACCGCTGGATGACTGTCTTAGAACCATCTGCCAATATTACGTCTACCTCTGTATGTGTGTAGGCTGGCCGCGGAACCAGTTGACGTACAAGATACGGCTGCATGAAACTGCGGGTGGCTCCAGTCCAGTACAGTTTTCGTGAGGCAGGTTTGTCTGCCATCAACCGATGGTGCTCTCCTCTACCAGGATTTGATGTGGTAGGGATACCCTCTAGTTCGTCCGCAAGATCTATCAGCTCATCTAAGGTGGAAAAGTCTCGGCGGCGGATGTACCATTGGTAGTCAGGTAAGGCGTTGCGGAAGATTCGTTCCAGTTTTTGCTCTGTAGTAAGGTTTGCATGCCGCATCAGGTTTTGTAGTGCCAGGACATAATCTTTAAAGGCTTCTCGCGTGCGCTGAGTACGTTTTCGTATTTCATCTTCAAGTTTTTCAAAGTACCTTGCTGGTAAGAAAAACTTGTAGAAGTCAGCTTTGAACGCGTGTCAGTAGGTCCAGTTTTTATTATTGTTTCTGTACCACACTAGAGCCTTGTCTCTGAAACACTCCGCTAGTACTTTCAGAACCTGATTTATATCTACCTGGTACATACCTGACAGCTCCTCGATCCGCTCGACAAACTCTACCACCATTACACGATTATTCATGTCGTGTTCGGGTGGGAGCGGTATGCTTCCGCTAGACTTGGAGGGAGATGCTGTGGTGGGGGATGTAGGCACTGGAACACTGAGATTCGAGGACGTACCTGCTGCCTCGTGTTGCTGTTGTAGTTGCCATAATCGCGCCATCGTGGCTTCATCTTGTTCGGTACTTATAAATTTGCTGAGCCGCTTCCTGAGCTCCTCTACACTACCACTCGCTGGTTGACTTAACTCGCTTAGGCAGTTAATTAACTCCTCTCGTTTGAGGGTGTATACCCAGGATGTCTTCACCATGGTGGCTGCTCACGTTTATGGAAGTCTCCTGTGGGAGTTTTTCCTTTAAAACCTTTTTGCTTTTTTGTTCTTTTATCACTTTTCACTTTCACTTCAGCCGTTTATGTAGTTTTTCAGGAACACTGCATCTGTTGCTTTTTTTTGCTGGATTCGTTTTCTGATGAAGGGAAATGAAGAAAAATGTACTGCTGTTTTTAATTGGACTTAATGTCCCTGCTCGGGTGCCACTGTAACGACACGTTCTCGCTGGATGCTGGGGTAGAGCTCATCGGCGTCCAGGGTCGTTGATTGTATATGCAAGGATACAATGAAACAACGAGTGTTGTTAGCAGAATTTGTTTTATTACAAAAAGTAGGTTATTTTATTATACGAATAAAAGAACAAAAGGTTGTTCAGTTCTTGGGAGGCGGAGGATTTTCTTGTTTGCGAGTGGGTACCAAATAGCTGGAGAAGATTCCTACTGTTCATTCACCGGTACGGAGACACTCCTATTAGGTGCAACAAACTAAGTATGAATGTTCTCCTACCCTAATTAAACTGGACCGTATTTACTTGAGTCACTAGCTATGGGTGAGTAACGAACACACTCCCAGTAAGGAGACACTCCGGTTAGAAAGAGCTTCGCCAATTACCCACTCCTAGGCTCAACAACAAAAAGTACTACTGAAAACCACCAAATAGCCAAATTCATTCACCGATACGGAGACACTCCTATTGGGTGCAACAAATCTAGCTAGGTTTTCTTACAAAATGTTAAATTATGCTATTCTACAATTTAATGTTACTCAAATAACGACCTACCTCCAAGTAGGATTCCCAAGAACTGATCTTGATTTCACTCTGCTTTGCCCTTTTATACCTTCGCAAAGCAGAATGTTTCTTACTTGAATATTTACAACAAACATTATATAGAAGCTGGCGTTATATACAATTCATTGGAAAATAATTTCATTATTATACTAAATTGTTACACTACAATGCTAGTGTACAGTTACCTACGTATAGACATGTGTATAGAGCAGGGATTTCCATTTCTTTGCACAATTGTGTACACCACTACTAACACATATTTTTATACTCTTCAATTCAGTCGTCGATGTGACTTCGACAAGTGTACATTTCTATCGGATGCTATATTATTTTGTTTCAGCTTACACTCAAAAAATATTGCGTATACCACTACTAATACATATTTCTGTTTCAAGTTAACAGAAAAAACTTTATGATGGCACTTAAAAAATATTGTGCGGTCAAAAACGCTTTTGGTAACATCCAATGCCTTATATGCTATGCAACAGTTAAGGAAGGAACGGAATATGTTATTAAACGGCATTGCGATCGTTTTTATAATAATGTAAATAATTTAAATGATAAGGAAAGAGAAGACATGTTTTATAAAATAAAACAATTTTTTTAGAAAAATTGAAAAATGGTGAAATGGTAAAGAATTGCTTAAAAATTTTTATCAACACAAAAAATTTTTAATTTTGTACCTTTGTATTATACAACTTTTAAAATATATTATACTAACATTTTATTTCGGCTGTAAATGAATGTATTCTCTCAATATTTTTACTCTCTGATACTCACTACTACACAACCAAAAAATTTTTGGAAATCCCTGGTACAGAGACACACTCAACGTATGTACGTACTCACAGCTTTGGTTCGTTTTGATTTTATTTAGTTGCGTACAGGCAATGCATGTATGTCGATATGTACATGTTTATGCACAATCAGACGACAAAACAAGTTTCATGCTTTGCCTTACGACCGTTACACACATTGTGTGCCAGTATAAATGCTTGTACATAAGCAAAGAATTTGGAAATCAACTACACTGCGACTTACATACATGCATATGTAGGAATGTCTGTTGGTTTCTTTTCTATATGACCCTTTAACAAGAACAAATCACACATGCGCACAATGGGGCGCAAGTTGATTTGTTTGCGTGGTCAAGTGAATTAATACAATTTTACTTAACACAAAAGAAATATAATAATATAATTTTTGGAATTCACTAATTACATTTCATTATTACAAATTCATAGTTTTTAATAATTTTAAGATAAGAATTTTTATGTTGGTCATGAGGTGCCCAAAAACGACTACAGGGACTTTTGGTCGTCACAAAACATTAAAAAAAATAATTGGTTTTTGGTATAAATTTTGCGTCGAGAAATAGGTGTCAGCTTCCCAGCTCTGGAACCATACTTCGAATCTTTCTGAATTTCACAAGCACAAAATAGTGAAAGGGTATATATAGTTTTGTCCTTCCGTGTGTAATTTCTTCGATATCAATATAGGACCCCATAAAGTATATATATTTTGGATCCTTATGAATAGCGATGACGATTGAGCAATGTCCGTCTGTCTGTACGTGAAATTGGTTTTCCCAAGCTTCCAGAAGAGCAAGAGACTTCGTTCTTGATCCGAAGTACGGTTCCAGAGGTGGGAAGCTTACACCTATTTCTCGACGCAAAATGTATACTAAAAATAAATTATTTTTTTTAATGCTTGTAAATTAAACCTATCTCTTGCTTTGGGAAGCCTCAATGGTCTATTAAAAACTAAGAAAAATAATATTTTTTGTCCAGGGATGGAAAATTAAAATATTTTATTTTCGGCCCATTCCGTATTTTGTTGTACATGTAGCAACTAAAATTGTTAAAATTTTAAGTTTTTCTTTTGCAAAACCTCTTTATACCTCATGAAGATTTGCGGTTCTAGTGCGGTTCCAATGACTTGATCTAGTGCACGTTGAAATGTTGCGGGCGCGGAGTGTAGCCCGAAGGGCATAACACGCCATTGGTAGAGGCCTCGTCCGGCCACGGCGAATGCTGTGTACTGCTTGCTGTCCTCATCCATGGGTATCTGCCAATAGCCGTCTTTTAGATCCAGACTGCTGATGTATTTGGCATTCCGCAATCTATCAAGTGATTGTGTCGATTCGAGGTAAGGGGTAGGCATCCGGTATCGATCTGGCGTTTAGCTGGCGAAAATCCATGCAGGTGCGCCACGTGCCGTTTTTCTTCTTTACCAATGTAATTGGGAAGCTATACGGGCTATGTGACGGTTCGATGCACCCTTGCTGGATAAGTTTGTTGACTTCTTGGTCAATTATTGCCTGCATGGCCGGATTGCGGGGAGCGTACCTGATTTTGATAGGTTTATCGTCTCTCATGGTTATCTTATGGCTGGCTACGTTCGCCAGCCCCTTAATGCTTTGAAACTCGGCCAGTTCGTCTTTCAAAAACCAGGCGATGTGTTCTTCTTGGCCACCAAATTTTTCATACGTACCGGTGATTTCGGCTGCGGACGGGTTTGCTCTGTCGCTTACCTGGGCAAACTGCTCTTTGGTACAGGCAGTTACGGCTGATGTATTGTTGCTGTGTACTGTCAGACCAGAACACCTTAGGCTGGTGTTGATTGTGCGGAGGAAGTCGAGGCCCAGTATTATCTCCTCTGTCGCCTTCTCCATGATCAAGAATTCGCAGTTGGCCGTAGTCTTGCCCAGGGTTACCTTGATCATAAGGGACCGCTGGATGACTGTCTTAGAACCATCTGCCAATATTACGTCTACCTCTGTATGTGTGTAGGCTGGCCGCGGAACCAGTTGACGTACAAGATACGGCTGCATGAAACTGCGGGTGGCTCCAGTCCAGTACAGTTTTCGTGAGGCAGGTTTGTCTGCCATCAACCGATGGTGCTCTCCTCTACCAGGATTTGATGTGGTAGGGATACCCTCTAGTTCGTCCGCAAGATCTATCAGCTCATCTAAGGTGGAAAAGTCTCGGCGGCGGATGTACCATTGGTAGTCAGGTAAGGCGTTGCGGAAGATTCGTTCCAGTTTTTGCTCTGTAGTAAGGTTTGCATGCCGCATCAGGTTTTGTAGTGCCAGGACATAATCTTTAAAGGCTTCTCGCGTGCGCTGAGTACGTTTTCGTATTTCATCTTCAAGTTTTTCAAAGTACCTTGCTGGTAAGAAAAACTTGTAGAAGTCAGCTTTGAACGCGTGCCAGTAGGTCCAGTTTTTATTATTGTTTCTGTACCACACTAGAGCCTTGTCTCTGAAACACTCCGCTAGTACTTTCAGAACCTGATTTATATCTACCTGGTACATACCTGACAGCTCCTCGATCCGCTCGACAAACTCTACCACCATTACACGATTATTCATGTCGTGTTCGGGTGGGAGCGGTATGCTTCCGCTAGACTTGGAGGGAGATGCTGTGGTGGGGGATGTAGGCACTGGAACACTGAGATTCGAGGACGTACCTGCTGCCTCGT
This sequence comes from Linnaemya tessellans, assembly GCA_951800035.1. Classification (NCBI taxonomy): domain Eukaryota; kingdom Metazoa; phylum Arthropoda; class Insecta; order Diptera; family Tachinidae; genus Linnaemya; species Linnaemya tessellans. The sequence goes on from OX637535.1 coordinate 83,312,528, forward strand.
GTTGCTGTTGTAGTTGCCATAATCGCGCCATCGTGGCTTCATCTTGTTCGGTACTTATAAATTTGCTGAGCCGCTTCCTGAGCTCCTCTACACTACCACTCGCTGGTTGACTTAACTCGCTTAGGCAGTTAATTAACTCCTCTCGTTTGAGGGTGTATACCCAGGATGTCTTCACCATGGTGGCTGCTCACGTTTATGGAAGTCTCCTGTGGGAGTTTTTCCTTTAAAACCTTTTTGCTTTTTTGTTCTTTTATCACTTTTCACTTTCACTTCAGCCGTTTATGTAGTTTTTCAGGAACACTGCATCTGTTGCTTTTTTTTGCTGGATTCGTTTTCTAATGAAGGGAAATGAAGAAAAATGTACTGCTGTTTTTAATTGGACTTAATGTCCCTGCTCGGGTGCCACTGTAACGACACGTTCTCGCTGGATGCTGGGGTAGAGCTCATCGGCGTCCAGGGTCGTTGATTGTATATGCAAGGATACAATGAAACAACGAGTGTTGTTAGCAGAATTTGTTTTATTACAAAAAGTAGGTTATTTTATTATACGAATAAAAGAACAAAAGGTTGTTCAGTTCTTGGGAGGCGGAGGATTTTCTTGTTTGCGAGTGGGTACCAAATAGCTGGAGAAGATTCCTACTGTTCATTCACCGGTACGGAGACACTCCTATTAGGTGCAACAAACTAAGTATGAATGTTCTCCTACCCTAATTAAACTGGACCGTATTTACTTGAGTCACTAGCTATGGGTGAGTAACGAACACACTCCCAGTAAGGAGACACTCCGGTTAGAAAGAGGTTCGCCAATTACCCACTCCTAGGCTCAACAACAAAAAGTACTACTGAAAACCACCAAATAGCCAAATTCATTCACCGATACGGAGACACTCCTATTGGGTGCAACAAATCTAGCTAGGTTTTCTTACAAAATGTTAAATTATGCTATTCTACAATTTAATGTTACTCAAATAACGACCTACCTCCAAGTAGGATTCCCAAGAACTGATCTTGATTTCACTCTGCTTTGCCCTTTTATACCTTCGCAAAGCAGAATGTTTCTTACTTGAATATTTACAACAAACATTATATAGAAGCTGGCGTTATATACAATTCATTGGAAAATAATTTCATTATTATACTAAATTGTTACACTACAATGCTAGTGTACAGTTACCTACGTATAGACATGTGTATAGAGCAGGGATTTCCATTTCTTTGCACAATTGTGTACACCACTACTAACACATATTTTTATACTCTTCAATTCAGTCGTCGATGTGACTTCGACAAGTGTACATTTCTATCGGATGCTATATTATTTTGTTTCAGCTTACACTCAAAAAATATTGCGTATACCACTACTAATACATATTTCTGTTTCAAGTTAACAGAAAAAACTTTATGATGGCACTTAAAAAATATTGTGCGGTCAAAAACGCTTTTGGTAACATCCAATGCCTTATATGCTATGCAACAGTTAAGGAAGGAACGGAATATGTTATTAAACGGCATTGCGATCGTTTTTATAATAATGTAAATAATTTAAATGATAAGGAAAGAGAAGACATGTTTTATAAAATAAAACAATTTTTTTAGAAAAATTGAAAAATGGTGAAATGGTAAAGAATTGCTTAAAAATTTTTATCAACACAAAAAATTTTTAATTTTGTACCTTTGTATTATACAACTTTTAAAATATATTATACTAACATTTTATTTCGGCTGTAAATGAATGTATTCTCTCAATATTTTTACTCTCTGATACTCACTACTACACAACCAAAAAATTTTTGGAAATCCCTGGTACAGAGACACACTCAACGTATGTACGTACTCACAGCTTTGGTTCGTTTTGATTTTATTTAGTTGCGTACAGGCAATGCATGTATGTCGATATGTACATGTTTATGCACAATCAGACGACAAAACAAGTTTCATGCTTTGCCTTACGACCGTTACACACATTGTGTGCCAGTATAAATGCTTGTACATAAGCAAAGAATTTGGAAATCAACTACACTGCGACTTACATACATACATATGTAGGAATGTCTGTTGGTTTCTTTTCTATATGACCCTTTAACAAGAACAAATCACACATGCGCACAATGGGGCGCAAGTTGATTTGTTTGCGTGGTCAAGTGAATTAATACAATTTTACTTAACACAAAAGAAATATAATAATATAATTTTTGGAATTCACTAATTACATTTCATTATTACAAATTCATAGTTTTTAATAATTTTAAGATAAGAATTTTTATGTTGGTCATGAGGTGCCCAAAAACGACTACAAGGACTTTTGGTCGTCACAAAACATTAAAAAAAATAATTGGTTTTTGGTATAAATTTTGCGTCGAGAAATAGGTGTCAGCTTCCCAGCTCTGGAACCATACTTCGAATCTTTCTGAATTTCACAAGCACAAAATAGTGAAAGGGTATATATAGTTTTGTCCTTCCGTGTGTAATTTCTTCGATATCAATATAGGACCCCATAAAGTATATATATTTTGGATCCTTATGAATAGCGATGACGATTGAGCAATGTCCGTCTGTCTGTACGTGAAATTGGTTTTCACAAGCTTCCAGAAGAGCAAGAGACTTCGTTCTTGATCCGAAGTACGGTTCCAGAGGTGGGAAGCTTACACCTATTTCTCGACGCAAAATGTATACTAAAAATAAATTATTTTTTTTAATGCTTGTAAATTAAACCTATCTCTTGCTTTGGGAAGCCTCAATGGTCTATTAAAAACTAAGAAAAATAATATTTTTTGTCCAGGGATGGAAAATTAAAATATTTTATTTTCGGCCCATTCCGTATTTTGTTGTACATGTAGCAACTAAAATTGTTAAAATTTTAAGTTTTTCTTTTGCAAAACCTCTTTATACCTCATGAAGATTTGCATTGATAAAAAAATTTTAAAAATTAAAATTTCGCTTCCAGGTTTGGGAAATTGAAATTTTTTTTATACATAAAAGTTACCAAAAAGGCAATTGACGTTTTTTTTTGCCATCTAAAACTATTTTATGAAATTTTTTATTTGACACATTGTTGTCACAATACTATTATATATAAATGAAATTTATTTGTTGGTGGTTAAGCAATGTCTATATGCATTTCATTGGTGCTTTACCAAATCGTCAGTAGACTTCAACCACAGTTTTGAAAAGTTAAAAACCTCTTATTTTTCTTGTTATCCAATGGATTTCTGATTGTATAAATGTGTAGAAAAATAAAATAGATTCATATCGAATACAATTTGTTTGTTGGTTTAGTTTTGTATGAGTTTCAAGGTCTAATATGCTTATTCTGTTGTGATTTTTAAAAATAGTTTGTAACAAGTCAGATTTACTAGGTACCCCCATAACTACAACAATGAACAACACCAAAAACCACACGTATTTTGTTGCTAGAATTTAAGCGCCTTGTTGTCAAATGAAATGTAATTTTCTTGAAAACAAAACAAAAATTCAAAAAACAAAAGGCAGCTAAAACAAATAATGTAAGTAAATTTACATGTTTTGAATTATTTTTATTAAGTTTTTATAATACATAAAACATTTTTGTTGCAGAAAATACGTCATCCTCGTTTAATAAACGTAAATCAAACCGAAAACCTGCCTAGTACTTGCAATTCAAGTAAAATAAGCACTGGTGTTGGTGGAAGAAGAGCACAACTAAATGCTGCTTTGCAAGGTTTAATGGGAGAAGCTAACTTGTATTTTGTAAACTGTCTCACAATTGGAGTGCATCTTAATCCCAGTGATCGTTATCGGTGCGTACGCATAGTGTAAGTGAACGTTTATCTCTTGCTAAGAGAAAATAATTTATAAAAGAATATTTTTAATTTAAATAGGTGTTGGAATGCCTTAGAGATCAAACAAACTTGGAAATTTGAGAGTATAATTTCTGTGCGATACCTGATGATATTGTGCCAGACTTTCGAGTTAAGCTATGCGTTGCATTGATAAATTTGAAAGGCGAATATCTAATGGGCTACTCAATACAAAACTTACACCAGCATATACCACCTTACGAAAATGATCGCTTAAATATATATTGCGATGTAGCTGAAGCCCTCATGCAGCAACATAAATAGCGGAAACTATGACTCTACTGAGACCGATTATAGATGGCGACTATATTGAAAAAAATTTACGCTATCAGCTTTGCTCATGCAGCAGGGAAGACGTGTGGAGGCAGTAAAGGCACTGCAACAGTCAGAATGATACAAAGTGGACACGAATCACGTTATATGAAAATGAAATTAGTTTTTATTGAATAAATAAAGCGTTAATACAATCATAAACATAAATTAAAGATACTTTGTAAAATAAGAAATAAAAATCTTCAAAAGGAAGTAAAAATGTAAAATAAGTATTAAAAAAAGTAGTTAATTTATAAAGCAAAACATATCTGGCCTTCAAATGTGCGCAAACATAAGAAGTCGGCTTGAATACCATCTTGCAAGCTTCCGACCACTTGTTTCGTCTACGCTCATCCCTTGGTACGCTGAAGAAACTTCCGTTCGCATCTTTTTTCTTGTGGCACAAACAACAGCGACGCATACTGAACTTTATTTATTTCTTTTTATTCACTAATTCTTTTTATATACTTGGAATTTGTTTTCCACAAGCCTGCGTCTTTGTAAAACTTGGTATTCCAATTCTAAAGACTAAAAATATTTATAATTTGTTTTGTTCGGTTTCCACTGAGCATACACTATCACACTAACGCACTTTTTTTAAATATCACTATTTTTGAAAATTTTTTTAATATTTTGCTGCAATATTTTTAATATTTTTCAGTAAAAAAAAATTATTTGTATTTATGTACCTTGTAAACAAACTTTTGACAATAAGTTGCTTTATAAACAATAGACAGCTGCGCTAGTGAGGGTACCTGTTTAATCTGCCTTGGTTTGTAATTTACAAATTGTGAGTTCTCAGATGGTTTTCGGAAGTAAATGCATAAGATAAGAGGTTTTTAACTTTTCAAAACTTTTAGAGCCTTTTGGGATACATGGAACGGATTTTTTCTTTTTGTTTGTAAATTAAACATATTTAATATTTTTGATAGACGTTCAGAGGTATTGGAAGTAAGAAGTGCCAAACATTTAGCTTCCTAACCAAAAAGTTTAAACGTTGTCTTAAATATAAAAGTAACTGATAACATCATTTTGTTTTTTATACCCTTCAGAAAAAAGTGAAAGTGTATATATAGGTTTGTCATTCCATGTGTAATTTCTTCGATATCAATATTGGACCTCATAAAGTATATATATTCTGGATCCTTATGAATAGCGATGACGACTGAGCAATGTCCGTCTGTCCGTCTGTCTGTGGAGGTTTTCCCAAGCCTCCAAAAGAGCTAGAGACTTCGTTGTTGGACCGTTGGAGTGGAACTTAGATGCAGTGCTATTGAAATTCAGAAAGATCCGAAGTATCGTTCCAGAGCTGGGAAGCTTACACCTATTTCTCGACGCAAAATTTATACCAAAAACCAATTATTTTTTTTAATGTTTGTAAATTAAACCTATTTCGTGCTATGGGAAGCCTCAATGTTCTATTAAAAACTAAAAAAATTAAAATTTTTTTTCCAGGGATAGGAAATAACAATTTTTTTTTTGGCCCATTCCGTATTTTGTAGTACACGTAGTAACTACAATTGTTAAAAACTTCAAGTTTTTCTTTAACAAAACTGTCTTATAATTTAGGAAGAACAAAATTGGTATCAAAAATTAAAAATAAATCAAAATTTCGAATCCAGGGTTGGACAAGTGCAATATTGTGTAGTACATGAAAGTGGCCAAAATGGTTAAAAAATTAAAATTTTTCTCAACTAAAACTACTTTATACCTCAAGAAGACTTGCACTGATAAAAAATAAAAAAATAAAAGTTTGCTTCCAGGGTTGGGAAAATGAAAGTTTTTTTGGTACATGCAATATTTTGTAGAACATGTAATAACCAAAATTGTTATAAATTTTGAGTTTTTCTTAAATAAAATCACGTTATACTTTATGAAGATTTGCATTGATAAAAAATTTTAAAAATTTAAATTTCGCTTCCAGGGGTGGGAAATTAAAATTTTGTTTACATAAAAGTAACCAAAATGGTTAAAAATTTAAAATGTTTCTTCAATAAAACTACTTTATACCTCATGGAGAGTCTCAGTTATAAAAAAGCAAAATAAAAATTAAATTTCAATTTCAGGGCTGGGAAATTGAAAGTTTTTTTGGTACATGCAATATATTGTAAAACATGAAAGTGACAAAAATGTTTGCTAATATTAAGATTTTTGTAAATAAAACTACTTTATAAGTAATTGAAACTAGCATTGGTAAAAAAAGAAGACAAAAATTTTAATTTCACTCCCAGGGATGGGAAATTGAAATTTTTCATACAATTTTTACTAATTAAAACTATTTTTTAATTTAGGAAAAACAAAATTGGTATCAAATATTAAAAGAAACCAAAATTTCGATTCCAGGGTTGGATAACTGCATTATTTTGTAGTACATGAAAGTGACCAAAATGCTTACAAATTTTAAGTCTTTCTTAAATAAACCTCATTATTAAGAGTTGCATGAACCTCATTATTAAAATATTTTATGGTACATGAAAGTGACCAAAAAGTTTAAAAGTTCACTAAGAATTGCATTGGTAAAAAAAATAAAAATTCGCTTCCAGAGTTGGAAAATCGATATATTTCCGGTACATGGAAGTACCGACATAAATTCCAAATTTTGTTTTTTTTTAGTGAATTAAACCTATTTTATACTTCAGGAAGAATTAATTTGGTATTAAAAATTCGGTTCCAGAATTGGAACATCGAAATTTTTTAGTACATAAAAGTAGCCATATACATATGTTCCTTATTTTGGTTACGTGTGAATGAAATCTTTTTTATACTTCGGGAAGAGTTAAATTTGTATTAAAAACCGAAATAATTAAAAATCCAATTTCAGGGTTGGAATATCGACATTTTCTGATTCATAAAAGTAACCTCATAATTTGTTATTTTTGATTTTTTGTGATGAATTATACCTACTTTATATATCAGGAAGAAATAATTTGGAATTAAAAACCAAAAAAATCTAAAAGACTATACTACCGTTGAACAATTAGATCCTTTTGGGGTACATGAAACGGATTTTTTCTTTTTGTTTGTAAATTAAACATATTTAATATATTTGAAAGACGTTCAGAAGTATTAGAAGTAAGAAGTGTCAAACATTTAGCTTCCTAACCAAAAAATGTAAACGTTGTCTTAAATATAAAAGTAACTGATAACATCATTTTGTTTTTTTCTTTTAAATTATTTTGTAATTAAAGCTACTTTCTGTTTTAGCAAGACAGAAAGAAAGAAGAATTACATCTGTGAAGGGTATTTAAGATTCGACACAGCCGAATATTTCTTGAATTTCAAATCCTATGGTTTTGCTTGTGTAATTCTTAATTAATTTTTGGGAGTTTATGTATAAGATAAGAGGTTTTGTTATTTTGGAATTATATTAAAGTCTACTAATTATTTTGTGTAAGAACCAATGAAATGCAGGCATATTGACATACTTCACCACATAAACATATATATATATATATATGTATATATATATATATATATATATATGTATATATATATTTTAGAATGATTGAGCTCGAGGTCGTTTTTGTAAAAATCGTTATAATTTTTCTATTTTATTCGATATTTCGTCAACAATTTGTTGACATCATCAGGAATAACAATCGAAAATTAAAATTTTCTGTATAAATTGGTTTTGAAATATGACAAAATTTTTTTCGAATATATCTATGTTTTCAAAAACGACCTCGAGCTCAATCATTCTAAAATACATATATAAGAAAATGTCAATAAAAGCAAACAACTATATATATATATATATATATATATATATATATATATATATATATATATATATATATATATAAGTATATATATATATATATATATATATATAAATATACATACATATGCACATGCATACATATATACATACATAATAAAAACATATACCCATATATACGCATATATAAAGAAAAGTATCCAACGAGTTTCCGATGAACGAAATGTTATTTAGACGTTGGTGTTTTGCTCCGTGGTAATCGTTAGGACTAAGCCCACCAAGAACATTAAGGCCTATGGCTTTAAGTCCTTGGCGTGAAATACCCCCAACGACTTCCCGTGAAGGTTTTCTACCTAGTATAGACTGTTCCCTGCGGGACGCACTATACAGCGTGCGAGTTTCGCGTTAAAGTTGTTCCTAAAATCGAATAAATTTTACCTGCCGACACCGCGTATTATACGTCTTCTCCCCATGTATGTATGCCCTATGCATACTCTCCCTAATATTCGGCCTGATGAGGTCCATCTTGTCCGCCTTGGGTAAAATGTTCAGCTCAGGATCACTCAACGTCTGAAGTTTTCTAGCTATTTTATATACATTACCGTGAGACACCATATTTATTCCGAAGAGCGCGAAATATGGTGTAACCCCTATCGACGTTTGCACCGATGACCTTAGGGAGAACTCTATCTCTGTGATCTCCGAGGCATTTGCCTGCGGTGCGTGTATGGCGGTCCGTACATGTTTCACGCCTAAATTTCTCAGTAAATCCTGAAACTCCCTACTGATAAATTGTTTACTATTGTCGGACTCTATAGATTCGGGTGTACCAAATTCATGGAAAACCTTCCCTACGTTTTTAGTACTGGCCTTTGCCATGGCCTGCAGCAAAACAAATTTCGTCAAATGGTCAAGGACTATAAAAATATTACAGTTGACATTTTTGGAGTGTGGATAAGGCCCCAAAAAATCAACAAATATTCTCTGGAATGGACGTTCAGATACGATCTCTGCCACCATAGGTGGTCTCAAAGTTCAATTCGCAGGCTTGGTTTCCCTACAGATCTGGCAGCTGGCTACAAACGACTTTATCTGAATATTTAAGTTGGGCCAATAAATGTATTGCTTTATGCGGGCTATTGTTTTACCCACTCCCCCATGAGCAAATTATGGCGGGTTATGACATCTCTCTATGACGCTTGTGGTCCACTCGGGTGGAATCCAGAGCTTCCACGAAAAATCCTCACAAATAGTCACACCGCTGTATGGCACCGTACGTCTATACACCATGTTGTCCGGTCCTCCACAAGTTGTAAGTACTCAGGTCTCTAGAAATATTTAGATTCAAAATCAACTAATTGTGTTACTTCCTCTGCGATCTCATCCATATTGTACCTGAAAAGGGTCTCAGGTACGATATTCTTTGAACCTGGCCTGTGTTCGATAGCAAAGGAGAACGATTGCAAGAGAAGGCTCCACCGCGCTAGCCTACCACTCAGGTCCTTGTGTCCCATCAACCATTTCAAACTCCTGTGATCAGTAATTACAGTAAAGGACATCAATTCAACATAAGGCCTAAACTTTCGTATGGCTAGTACGACGGCCAAACACTCCTTCTCAGTCACCGAATAATATCGCCGAGCGGACGTCAAGCGGTGCGAGAAAAATGCAATTAGATGTTCCCCGTACAAATCATACCTCTGAAAAAGCACTGCTCCCAGCCCCGCATCCGAAGCATCGCACTGTATGTAAAAGTGCCTACTAAAATCAGGATGCGTTAATACAGGACTGGTGGTGAAAGCGTTCTTCAACAAATCAAACGCCTTTCTTGCCTCATCCGGAAATCTGAAGGACTTGGACTTCTTCAGGGTATTGAAAATAGGTACCGAAATAGTAGCAAAATCAGGGATGAAGCGCCTGTACCAACCGGCGGCCCCCATAAAATCTTCTGACCTGACGTATTGTCTTCGGGTAGTCGATGTTCATTATGGTGCTTATTTTCTCCGGATCTGCCTTGAGTTTGCCACCACCTAGAATATAACCTAGATAGCGGAGCTCCCTAAAACCGAAGCGCGGTTTTGACACATTGATCGTCAATCCAACCCGCTCTAAACAACTTGACACCTGTTCCAACAAACCCAGGTGTGTGTGAAAATGTGGCGCGACTAGCAATATATCATACAAATAGACAACGCCGTGGGAATCACCTTATCCATGAGACGGCACAACCACTGGGCAGCATTACACAGTCCAAAAGGCATTACCATAAAATGGTAAAGTGGTCGCCCAGATACTGTAAATGCAGTATTTTCTCTACTTGAATGTTCTAGAGGAATCTGCCAGAAGGCATCTTTCAAATCGACACTTGAGATGAAATATGTATCAGCTAGCCGACGGAGCAGACCCTCGATATGCTGGTGCGGATAGGCGTCATTGATAGTAAGAGCATTTAGCTTACGAGCGTCCAAGCACAGTCCATTCGTCTTGCCCTTACGGACGAGAGTAACCGGGTGACTACAAGAACTCTCGCTCGGCTCTATGACTCCCATATAAAGCATCCTATCCAGATTGGCGTACATCAATTTCTGCACAGCTGGCGAGATAGGATAATGCCTGTCCTTCACTGGAATTGCCTCACCAGTATCAATTGTGTGTATCTCTAGACTAGTTCGACCGAGACCCCTTTTGGTGTAACAAAACTGGCTACAAACCTATCTAAGCGTGTCTGCTGATCTAGTGTCAAAATATGACTACTGACACTCCCTCCGGACCCAGATCCACGCCATTTGTAGTGATGCTACAAACACTGGCCAACAGCTAATACTTCTTCATGAAGTCCACGCCCAGAAACAAGGCCCTATTCAACGATGGCACCAGTTAAAACGTAACCTAATCAGTGCTGCCGTTGAACCTAATCTCCGCCCTGACTCGGCCCACAATTCTATGCGGACTACCATCAGCCATCCTGATGAGTGATCTGAAATTGCGAATAACTAGGCCTGCTCTTTGGACCAGGTCCAGGCAGTCTTTACCCAGTAACCCTTCACTTCCATTTATATTTATTTTTGAATAAAACCTAGTATCTGTACCCTCATACAAACTTGCCTCCATAAGTCTTTCCTAATTCTGTATATGATCCTTGCCTTCCTGATCCTCCTCGACACCTCACCAAAAATACTTCTGACTGGACGGGCTTATGTCTGGGTGGAACGAGTCTCCCCCGTCTGAGACTTGTTCCCCTCCTGGTTTTCCTGACATCTTGGTGTCACAACATCCTCGCGGCCGCACTTAAAACAAAAATTTCACCGATTCGGAGACGGGCAATCCATGAAACTGTGCCCAATTTCCCTACAGTTCCAACAAATGTAACGACTTCTAGCCGACAATGCTTCGACCTCCATTGTCACTGGTTCTGAAAACTCAATTCTCGTAAACTAGGTGTGTCATCCCGGGCCGCTGAGAAAATTGCTGTCTCTGGCTGAAAAGTAAACTTTCCGCCCTCTTTGCATGCTGACAAAAGTCACCCAAGCTGATTATATTGACCGAAAAAAGCATCTGAGCCAATGATGATGGCTTCAGATTGAACCTCATAATTTCTATAAAGTCCCATTCTGAATATGGCGATCGCAGCTGATTCCTTAAACTCAGTACAGCGGTAAAGAAATCCTCAAAGGACTCCTGTGGACCCTGACGACGATCCATAATTTTCTTCTGGAGTTGAAAGTCGCTATCATAGCGCCTGTACTGCGTCAAAAATGCTCCGACTAAACCATCCCATTTCAAAATTTACGAATATTCCAGTACCAATTCTAGCAATAGGTTAAAATTCCTGCGCAAATCCTCAACAGACAAGTAATGGTCCTGCCGCATTATCTCTTTGCGAAAAATAAAATCCTCAGCGCTTATACCCCTAGACGAACCGTCAAATTTAATGCCCCATTTCGACATGTCCAAATCTCGGTGGTAGGAACGGATGTGGGCCCCTGCCCCTACAAGTAATTGACTCGCAGCTTGAGGTTGTACCGGCCCCTGCACATGTGTTTGCCCATAATAATTACCCGCTGGAGGTTCGAATACGCTGCCGAACCAGGAGCATTCATTGGCCGAATATCCTCCCCAGGTAATCCCCATCCAACATCTGTTACCTATCGTTATTTATAATGTTTGCCCTATTTACAGAAGGCTGAACCACTGCAGGTTGTGCGTGTACCGAAGAATGTGTACCAGCCCCTATGGTCGTGCCGAGTTGTTCACCCACGGCATAACGTACCGCCTGAGCCAGGTCCTGTCGCAAGGTACCTTGTATCTGGTGTGCCAATTCGTCCCGAATAAAATCAGTGACGCTACCACCTGTGTTCCTGTTAACCGTTGGTGGCACCTGAGACAATTCTCTACCAGCGCGTACCTCCTGCTGCACGTTCCGCGCCGTTATACTGCTAAATTCTGGCGATGGTATGGAACCGTCGGAGCTATTTAACTGTTCCAAAAAACTAGCATTACCTTGAGCCTTTGCTAAAAATTGTTGCACAGTCGGTGCCACTTGCTCTGGCAAGTCGCTAGGGTTACTACTGCCGTAGTCATTAGACCATTTCAAAAAAAAAAGTTTGACATGTCAATGGCACAAATTTTTTTCTAATTCTACTTAATAAAAGAAAAAGTTTGGTATATTAAACATTATCAATTAAGGTTAGGGGTCGCTCAAACTCGATAAAGGTTTTTGGCTAAAAAATGGCATGTTTCAAAAATACGTTTTTACTTGGTTGATAACAGCTTTTGATACGCTTAACCGATTTTGATTGGAGTAGAATTGTTTTAAAGGTACGAGTAACAATATTTCACTTATTTTTTTATGAAAACATCGAAACATTTAAGACTGAAGTTTTAATTCTATAACTTTTCAAACCTAATAATTTTCACTTTTTTCTTCAAAATTTACATACTTTCGTCCATCTAAATTTTTTTGTTTTAATTTTGGCTAAAATTTTTGTGCATCTTTGAATGTACTCTCAACGACGGCTTCTTAACAAAACTTTTGATCTATGACAGTACCATTTAAATGACATGTGTTCAGTAGCAGCAATATTATGCAATAACGATAAAAATGAAACAAAAACTCTGTTATATATATTTTTGGTAAGGAAAACCATTTATTAAGTTTAAAAGAAGATTTTATTTCAAATTGGACACAATAACACCTTTGTTGTTGTTTTTGTACGTTTGATTGCGTTGTTCCATAACTTGGACCAATTCGTTTTGTTGTCCTTGACCCTCTGTCAAGGTGTTGTTCACATTTTTAATAAACCCAATAGCTCGCTCGGCTGGGTCATTGACTACGATGATGTTATCAACAATTTCTTTAATCTGCAGGTAGTTTTTGTGTTTGGGCCAATTTGATGGTTGGATATCAAGAAAACTGCTGCCTACTCCAATAATATCAACGAATTTCATAGTATTTTGTGAAACCAATTTCGTTACAACGAGATTTTGTTCGCAATCGAGACTAACTTTACGAAATAAATCCACCACCATATATATAAAAAACAAAACCATATATATAAAAAACAAAGTATGAATATAACAAAAGCTATGATGCTACAAACCAAACATGAAACAATTTTTAGTTGACCAATATGAGTTTGGTTTAATACCTAACCCAATATTAAGGCCGATAAAAAAATTAATAAAATAATTAATATTGTAAACAAAATTAAACTAATAATAAATCGCTACCAAAATAAACGAAATCTAGATGCTCAAGTAATCTACAACCAAACTTGAAACCCCTAAAAATATTTGGCTGCAACTGGTGACCTGTCACCATGAACCCAAAGACGACTAACCAATTATATGGCAAGTGCTTCAAATTACTGAGTGTAGTACTGGAGTTAGACTATTATATTGTTACAAAGTTTAAAAATAGATTCAAATATAACGACAATGTGGCTATATGTACTTGGCAGCACTGCCAACTCATCTCAAGTTGTCAAAATGTTACAACCCTGGTCAACACAATGCAGATAATATTTGAATTAACGGAAATGGAATATTCCGGATACATCTTCGAGAATATACAAGATCATTTGAGGCTGTGCAATAATAAGTGTAAATAACAACAACGAAAAACCTAGCAACCTCAACGCTAAGAGATGATAATGTCATCTTGTACGCAAGTATTCGCTGCTAACAAAAGCTAAACATGTACACCAATATACATAGCAACATACACACAAATATACACATCAACATACCCACATAGCACAAAAAGAAACAAAACTACGCAACACACAGAACACTCATACATACAACCACACATAGTTACAATAAACAAAACACACAAGACAGCATTGTCATATAAACAAACACACGTACATATATGGCTACATGTTAAGTAAAGCGCAACCAACAACAACCACGACCAGATGCTTCGCGAAGTTACCAGACGACGTCATTTTGCTATATAAAGTCGCTGTCAGTAATCAGCGGGATCAGTGTGATTTTTAATCTAGACGTGTTAACATCGCTAAGTGTTTAGTAGTACAAATACTCGTGTTAATAAAGTAGTGAATAAAGTGTTGCCGCATTATATTTCTAAAATTAATTGTCTGTGTTATTAATTTGATGCAATTAAACGAGTCCTTGAAGAATAAGTAAAAACCGTTTTTACTAAAAGGTCTAAAAACGTAACAATTGGTGTCAGAAGTGGGATTGCAAAAATAATTAAAAGGACATTGCAATTTAATGAAAAAAAAGGACATTAAAAACAACAACAAAAATTATAATAAATAATCATGAAATTTGATGAGCTAAAGGTTGAAAAGCTAAAAAAGGAGCTTAGTAAGCGGGAATTGCCAACAGCAGGTAACAAGGCTGAACTGCAGAAGAGGCTGATGGATGAGTTTAAGAATCGCCGCATGGACATCGGGACATACGAGTTTGGGGACAAAGACGATGTAGAGGTATGTCCTCCAGCTACGACCAGCAGCATGAACATAAATTCAATGTTCGCTGCTATGATGATCCAGCTAAAACAGAACTCTCAGCAGATGCAAGAGGCATCAAAGATCAGCACTGAAAAGCTTGTAGCCGAAATAACTGAAATAAAACAGAACTCAAAGATCAGCACTGAAAAGCTTGTAGCCGAAATACAGGAGTCAAATAGAGCCATGAACGAGACTCTGGTACAGGTTTCTGAGGCCATTAATAGGAGGGTGGATTCTATAGAGAATAAATTCTCAGAGCTTGCAAATAGAGTCCAACATCTAGAAAGCGGTGGCCTGGAACAGCTTGCAAAAGAGTTCGAAGAAAAATTGCATGCTCTAGACAAAGTGCATAACCTTGAGTGTAGTGGCGGACCAGTACGAGCAGTTGCGGAGGTTTCTGCGCGAATAAAAGCGCCTTGCTTTGACGGCAGCGTACCATTGGGCATCTTTTGATTCCAGTTCGAAACGGTTGCTAGCAGAAATGGATGGGATGCTGAAGAAAAGGCCATAGAGTTGATTTTGTCCTTAAAGGGTACAGCCGCAGAGGTACTTGAGACCGTGCCAGTGAGCAGCAGAAACAACTATAATGAAATAATGGCAGCATTGCAGCGCAAGTATGGTGGTGAGAACAAGCGCGATTTATACAGAATGGAATTGCGATGTAGAGTTCAAAAGCCTAACGAGTCTCTACAAGATTTCGCAATAGAAATCGAGCGTTTAGTGAAGCTCACATATCCAGGCGAGAGTCACCCGTTCCTGGACCACTTTAAAACTGAGGCGTTCGTTAATGGCATTGGCGACTCTGATGTTAAACTGGTTGTGTGTGCAACGCAGAAATCCACTTTCGCTGAGACTAGCTCATTTGCGCTGGCTCAAGAGACTGCAAGGATGGTTTTCAAACCACAGATATGTAAGTTGCGGAATGTGGAGGTTTTGTCTGATGAGGATAACAGCCTAGTTGCTAGTTTTAAGGAAGCAATTATAGTAAGTTTGGTATGTATGGTTTTTAAATATTCAAAACAATTGCAAACCTATTACTATTGCATTAGCATAGACTCGCGACTAATGCAATAGAAAGCCTTGGTTTGTAGAGCGAGGCTTTAAAACTCGGCAGAAGAGCAAATGATGCCCTTTATTTGAGTTCAGTGAAAAGAAGAATGAATTCTTGTGTCCAAACTGAGACTAACCTTTATTTACAAATTTTCTAACTTATATACTAATTTACAAATTATCTAAAAATTATCTGACACATCTTGCATTTCATTCATACATCCAAAATGCCCAATGTAACATGGTGTTCAACTTTTTGTTCATGTTACAAAATGCATTTACTGATCGATTGACCAATCAGCACAGTCATTATTTTTAAACAAATTACATTTCTCCTATTTAAGGTATTTAAAATAAAATAAAAAGAAATTTGATTTTCCATTGTTACCCCTTAAGTACGGTCAAGTACCTAAAGCAATGAACTATAAGTGGAACAAGTGAAAATACTCATGTTTCACTTCGCTGTAGGTATTTTGGTATACGTATGAAGTGCAAGCATTTGTTTACATGTGTCATAATGTTTATGTGTCATTGATATGGTCGTTTACAATTAATATTTTCTGTTATTTTTCTTACAAAAATATTGTGTGATGCTTTTGTGGAAATGAAAAATAAGTGTACACCACACCCTTACCCTTAAGATAAAATTTATGAGATTTTGAATAAATTTAAATCTGAATACAAATTAATAGTTTTAAAATTTTCTTTTGTATATGGTTAATGCATTTTTAGTAAGTATTATAAATAAGAATATATACTTATATCTACTTTATTTCATGATTTTTTTTTTTGTATAATTTTAATGAGTTATTATGGAATATTCGTTCTTTATTATTTATTTCTAGTATTGAATTACAATTTTGTCTTTCTAGTATTCTATATGGACCAATGTAGGGACTCTGATTTTTCTTTCTACTTTCTAGTTTTACTAATACTAAGTCTCCTACATCAAATAAACTTTTTATAATTTTCTTATCATATTCTAATTTTGATTTTTCTTTTGCCATATTTATTAAATTTTTTGCGTTATCTAATGCTCTCTTAATCCTAGTCCTAAGTTCATTAGCATAATTTTCCAAATCATAAACTTTAGTGTTAGTGCATAATGCGTCTGTGGGCAGAGTTGGTAATTTACCAAAAATCAACTGGTATGGAGAATAATTGCTATTTACGTGAGGTGTGGTATTATACGCAAATGTATAATAAGGTATCCACTTGTCCCATTCTAAATCCTCAACAAAATTTAACATATATTCATTTAATACTCTGTGATTTCTTCCTAGTGTTCCTATAGACTGATGGTGATATGGTGCTGATAATTTCTGGTCTATATTTAATAGTTTGCATACTTCATTCATTAATTCATTTTTGAATTCAGTGCCTCTATCTGATTTTAATACTTTAAAGCAACCATATTTTAAAATAAACTTTTCTACTAGAGTTTTAGCTATATTTTTCGCTTCTTTTGTTTCCATAGGGTATGCTACAACATACTTTGTTAATTCGCATTGCATTGTTAGTATATATCTATAATTATTAGAAATTCTTAATGGTCCTACTGTATCTATTTCTATTATTTCAAAACTAGTATTTGGGGTTTTGGTGATATTCATTTCCTCTCTAATATGTTTTGTTTGCTTATTTCTTAAACATTTATCGCAATTTACAACGTAATCTCTTACCATTTTTCTCATATTTTTCCAAACATATCTTTGTTTGAGTCTTAGTACAGTCTTTCGAATGCCTAAGTGTCCTGATAATGGTGAGTTGTGGAATTCTTCAATTAATTTGTTTTGTAATTTCTTATTTTTAATGTACTGCAAAGGATTATACAAGATGATATTCAAGTTAATGTTTTTATATTTTTTAGATTTTGTCAATCTTTGGTATACCTCATCATAAATTCTTTTCATACATTCTACTGATATCAGTTTGAAAATTTCATCGTCGCTAGCTAATGCGAGATCTTTAATATTCTGCTTATGCATATAGATTATCAGCTTCTCTAGAAACAAAACGTATTTTGCAAGATCATCACTAATATTCATATGATAGCTATTATTTATACAGTCAATGGTACCATTTAATTTATCATCATTGATAATTTTAAATTTCAATTTGTGCACATTTTTAATATCCTGTAGTGAAGTACATTCCCATATGTTTGTATATTTTTGTTGTTGGGATATGTTTTTCTCATCTGTGTTGTTTTCAGTTGTTTTGCCCTTTGCGTTCATTCCACGCGTAATTGCTAAAATTTTTGTTGGTTTGGAATAATCGTCTTCTATTGGAATCATGTTTTTTAGCATATCAGAATCTATCTTAATTCTAGATAATGCATCAGCATTTGTATTTATTTTTCCTTTTTTGTATATAATTTCAAAGTCATAATCTGATAAATCAATCCGTACTCTAGTTAATTTAGAAGAGGGGTTTTTATGAGTAAAAAGTGAAACAAGAGGTCTGTGGTCAGTTACTACTATAAATCTTCTACCATATAAATATGGTCTAAAGTATTTAATGCCCCAATGTATAGCAAGTAATTCTTTTTCTATCACAGGTTTATTAATTTCGTGTTTATTCAAAGTTCTGCTAGCATAGGTTATTGGCAAATCTGTTCCTATTTCTCCCTGTGATAAGATTGCACCTAAAGCATAATTTGAAGCATCTGTTGTTGGAATGAAAGGTTTTTCAAAATCCGGATATTGTAATATTGGTGAACTAATTAATTTTTGTCTTAATATGTTAAAAGTTTGTTGACATTCATCTGTCCATTCAAATGTTTTTCCTTTCTTTGTTTGATCATTCAGACATTTTGTTAATGTAGCGAAATTTTTTATAAAACGTCTATAGTAATTACAGAAAGCTACAAATCGTTTTACCTCGTTAGCATCTTTCGCTATTGGATAATTTTGTATTGCCTTGTGTTTTGCTGGGTCTGTTTTGATACCTTCTTTTGTTATTAGATGACCTAAATAAACAACTTCCGACTTTAAAAATACACATTTTTTTGCGTTCAATTTTAAATTGTATTTTGATAAACGTTCAAATACCTGTCTCAGATTGTCATTGTGATGTTTCAAACTACATCCAAAAATTATGATGTCGTGCACATATAAAAATGCTTTACTATCGAGACCTGAAAGTGCTATAGTTAGCATACGTTGGAAACTATTTGATGAAATTTTAAGACCAAAAGGTAGTCGTTTAAACTGATAGTGACCGTTTGATGTGGAAAATGCAGTTGGTTTTCTTGATTCTTTATCTAAGCTAATCTGATGAAACGAGCTTGTCATATCCAGAGTTGAAAAATATTTTGCTCTTCCCAATTT
The DNA here is from genome assembly GCA_951800035.1 of Linnaemya tessellans. Classification (NCBI taxonomy): domain Eukaryota; kingdom Metazoa; phylum Arthropoda; class Insecta; order Diptera; family Tachinidae; genus Linnaemya; species Linnaemya tessellans. The sequence continues at coordinate 83,331,756 of OX637535.1, forward strand.
ATCTAATACATCTTCAATTCTTGTAAGTGGAAATTTATCATTAACTATTTTCTTAGTTAATTGTCTAAAATCTACTACAAGTCGCCATTTCTCTTTGTCTCCATTGCTTTTCTTTGGTAGAACAAGTAATGGTGAGTTGTAAGGACTGGTTGAATGTTCAATAATATCGTCATCAAATAATTTTTGAACTTGTTGATCGATTTCTTCTATTTGAGTTTGTGGAAGTCTATAGTTTTTGATGTAAACTGGTGTTTTATCGGTTAAATTAAGATGTTGTGTATAAAAGTTATTTGCTGTTAAAACGTCGCCTTCTAAGTGAAATATGTCTTGATAGTCTTTAAAAATGTTTATCAATTCATCCGTTGCTTTACTGTCAGTATTGTCAATTTTTAACGTTTGTAATAGTTTGCTAAATCTGTTTTTATTATTTTGGGATTTAGTGAGAAAAACGTATTTATTTAATGGTTCAATTTCAAAATTAACATTTTTTAATATTACATCTTCATCTGTTGTATTTAGAAATTTAACATGAGTAATGCCTGTTCCTGGAACTATTGTATTCCCTATAAAAATTCCTGACTCTAATTCTTTACTTAAAATAATACTATCTTCCGTTAGATTTAATTGTACTGGACATATTAATTCAGATCGTTTCTCTATTTTAATGTAGTAATCTCTATTTATTGTAGATTTCATGGGAATTGTAATTTCTGTTTCTTGTAGAGTTAATGAAATCGTGAATGTTTCATAATCAATTTTGCATAAAAATGTTGTGAAAAAGTCTCTTCCTAAGATTCCGTCCGTTGGTATTGGAAAATTATCGTCGACTATGTGGAAATTGTGTTTTGATTGGTTATCATATAATTTAAAATTTAATTCTGTGATTCCAATAGATCTTATCTTTTCGTTTGTTATACCAGAAAATGAACATGATTGTGTTTTATCAATAAAAAGGTCTTCATTTAATTTTCCTAATTTACATAATGAAATATCAGCCCCTGTATCTATTAAAAATGTTAAGCTAGTTTTTGTTCCTATGTCTAATTCTATATAATTAGTAGTGTTTTTAGAAATAGAAAAAATTTTATTTAATTCTGCTCCGGAGGATGAATGATTAAATTTTGATTGTTCATCTCCGGGCCTTCGGTGTTTTCCTGAACTACATGTACGCTATTTCCATTGTTATTTCGGTTTCGTCTACCATTATTATTGTTGTTTTGTCTATAGTTGTAATGGTTATTATCATTCCAGGTATTATTATTATAATTTCTATTATTATTATTTCTATGATTATTATTATTATTTCTATGAATATTATTATTATTATTTCTGTTATTGTTATAATTCGAATTTCTATTATTCTGATTCGAAATATTGTTTCTGTTATAATTATTATTTCTAAAGTTATTATTTTTATTATTGTTTTTATTATTCCGCTTATTTGAATTGTTTCCATTATAAAAATATAATACTTGATTCTCATTACTAGAAAAGTCTTTTTCTAGTTCTATTGCAAGTTGTACAGCTTCATTCAAGTCCTTTGGCTTAGAAGCAAAAATTGTTGGCTTAATATCTGCATTAAGACCATTTTTGAATATATTCAATGCATAAAGCTAGATTTACACGATTGAAGGTATTTTGAAGTCTTATCAAAATTTTGAAAATTAATTTTGATGTTCTATTTACACGTTTCAAAAATTTGATCAAAATATTCTTTCAATATATATCAAAATATTTTGACACAAATTTTATCAAAATTTGTTGAAGCTAATTTACACCATTGGCAAACTTTTTATATTCAAAATATTGACTTTGATCAGCTGTTTTGCTTCTTTTGTGAAATAATTTGTCATAAATAATTTATTATTATAAAAAAAAACAGTTAATAAGTATGGACGACGACACAATTATCATAGCATCAACATTTTTAATATTGGAGGAAGAAGTAGCTGATAATAATGCCAAAAAAAGAAGAAAACAAAAGGAACATTGGGTTCGACCTTTTCTTTTGGAAGGTAATGGCATGTATGTCTCTTTTAGGAAGCGATTGAAAAGGAATGATCCCGAACTATACAAAAACTTTGTGCGAATGTCACCAGACGATTTTGATTATTTGCTTGATCTCGTCTCCCCAATAATAGAAAAAGCCAATACTAATATGCGGGAATCGATATGCGCCGGAGAACGCCTGGCAATTACTTTAAGATATTTAGCGACTGGAGACAGTTACGCAAGTCTGATGTTCTTGTTTAAAAGATCAAGGTCATCGATATGCAATATTGTGCCTAAAGTTTGCGCTGCATTATATAAAGTATTAATTAAATAAAAAAACATATCAAAAATAATATCTATTGGTACAGATGCCAGCAACAGAGAAGGAATGGGAGAGTATTTCCCAAAGCATAAATAAAACGTGGAATTTTCCTAATTCAATCGGGGCATTAGATGGAAAACACATCGATATTATAGCACCAGCACACTGTGGAAGCGCATATTTCAATTACAAAAAGAAAAACAGCATAGTTTTGATGGCGCTTGTGGATGCGAACTACAATTTTGTTTACATAGACGTTGGTGCAAAGGGTAGAGAGTCCGATGGCGGAGTATTCAGTAGATGTTCGCTATCAAATGGACTATATAATAACACGTTGAATTTGCCGCAACCGAAACCACTGCCCTATAGACAAAAACCTATTCCATATGTGATTGTTGCAGATGATGCGTTTCCCTTAAATTCCAATATTATGAAACCATATAGTTTTCGGAATCAAAACACGAAGGAAAGAATTTTCAATTATAGGTTGCCCAGATTTAGGCGTGTTTCGGAAAACGTATTTGGGTTAATATCAGCCCGATTTCGTGTTGTCAGAAAAACAATGGAACTTTCCCCACCAAATGTTGTCAAAGTTGTTCTTGCAGTATGTGCATTACACAATTTTTTGAACAAACGCAAGTGTGGTACCTATGCACAAATAAGAGACTACGACCAAGTGAATGCGGATGGATCTATAACGAACGGAAGATGGCGTGAAGAAGTGCGGACAGAGAATATTTTGTCTTCGATAGAACCATTGTGCAATCAAGGTCGTCAAAGCGAAACGTCCAAGCTCATTCGACAAGAATTCACGGAATATTTTTTAAATGAAGGAGAAGTTCCATGGCAATACAAGCATATTTATTAAAACTTAATTAAAACCCAATAAATTGAAATAAAAAGTTCATTTTCATATATTCATTTATTTATTTATTAAACTAAATATCACATTCTGTTTCTATGTACATATGTATGTATATAAAATATTAAAGACAAAAACAAATAACAAAAAAAATTCATTTAAAAAGGTCTAAAACAAAACATAAATATTCATAAAAAATAAAATTAAAATTCAGTCACGTTTAAATCACATTCAGTTTACAATAAAATATTAAAATAAAAATAAAAAAAAATTAAAACACTTAATTATCTGGTTGAACTTCAAATGAGTCGATTACGTTATTAATTTGAGATCTCAGTCTGAAAATATAAGTTCGTATAAAATATTATTTGAGTACTATGCATTTCAAACTCACCTGCGAGCATTTGTCTCTGAATATGCAGAAAGCTGCTGACCAACATACTCTCCATAAGCCTTCTGCCAACTTATGTCTTCCTTCGCTTGCGATACTTTTTGTGAAAGAAATTGGCCAAGTTTTTCGTAAACTTCTGAACGTTTACTTTCCATTTCGTTTACTTCTTGGACTTTCCTACGCTTTGCAGGAGTACAATTTTCGAGAGCAGCACTAGGATGTGAACATTGACCTTCTGAAATTTGAAATTGCTCTTCAACGTCATCCCAATCCTCAATAGCATAACAAGTTGAGGTCTCAAAGTTGGATTCAGTACCTCCTGATCCACGATTTCTCACCGCATCTAAAAAGTGTAGAGCTGCAAAATACTCATACCTTGATACGTATGTAGCGCCACCTTGTCCACTTTTTGAGCTATTTATTTTTTTGTGCTCCGCCTGCAATAACTTTTAAATGTGATCAAAATATACATACAACAAAACAAGAAACAATTTACATTATATCGTGATCGTACAGCGTTAAATTGTGCTTTGCAGTCGGCTATACAATGATTTGTTGCAGCAGCAATTTCTGACCAGCACTTCTCCTTCTCATTCCGGTTTCTGTACCCATCAATTTTGAAGTTCCAAATTGGTTCACGTACTTCAACCATTTCGATGAACAGCCTAAGCTCATCTCCTGTCCACTTTTTTTGTTGCTTCCGATTGTTGCGCAAATTGTCATTTATGTTATCACTTTTAAAAATATTCATATATTATTCTACAAATATATAGTTATTAAATATGTAATACTTACCAACTCATTTTAATTTTTCTAATTTGTTTTAATTTTTTCTAAATTCTTTTTAAAAGCACAAGTTTTGCCGCTGGAAGTAAAAACAGCTGAAATGTATTGAATCAAAATAATGAACATGCCTTCAAATTATTTATGGTTATCAATATTGCCAGATGCGATTTTGATGGTTATTTACACGGTAGCAATAAAATCTTCAAAAGATTTGTTCAATAAATTTTGATCAACAAACTTTGAAGAAATATTGCTGTTTACACGAGTTTTAAGCATTTTGAAGAGCGATTTTGAAAAAAATTTCAATCGTGTAAATTTAGCTTAAGTATTATTAAGAGAAATAATTGTGTTTTTCTGTATAACATTGCATTGCGGTATTTCGTGTATTTGCAGTTCATTCAGTTCAGCAATCATTTCTAAAAGCTTCTCGTTATATGTTTGTATTTTCATGTTCTTTTGCATGAATCTACTCAAAGTTAGTTGTATTTGAGCTATAGTTTTTGTAGACTTATATCTTGATTGAAGTGAATTTTTAAGGTTATTGAAATCACTAATTTCTGTAGCACTTATAGCAGTTCTAACGCTTGGTGTTAATTTCACATTAATAACAAAATCTATGAGTTGTATTTTCGCGTCAGTTGTTAAAGAATTGTAAATTATTTCAACTATTTTCAAAAATGATATTAAATCTTTGAAATTTCCAGAAAATTCTGGTATACCTTTCAATGATAGTTCTAAATTGAATGATGCCATTTTAACTGTGGAATTTGAACTTGAACTTGAATTTTCAGGAGTTAAGTTTGAGTTTTCAGTAGATACGTTTGAATTTTCAGCCTCTCTTTCTGAATCTGACATACTTTGAGTTGATTCTGTATCTAATCTTTCTAATTTTTGCTTTAACAGTGTCTTTGCTTTTTCATAAAGTTTGTAAAATTTCTCTATAAGTTTTTCTTTTATTTCTTTACCAATGCTAAATTCTACAAATTGTTTTTCAATTAACTCTACTTCTTCTAATTTTAAAATTAATGTTTTTTCAGTATATCCTCTGCTACCCGATTTTCTCAAATTAATGATAATTCTAGTCAATCTATCTATTAATTGGTCCATTTACAATACATATTAGAATTTTTTTACTTATTGCTTTTGTTTTTTTTTTTTTGATATTTAATTTTATTTAAACAATGTTGTTGTTTACTTTCTTATTGACATATTTTTTATAATAACTATTTAGTTTTGAAATACATATGCTCAAAATCAATATAAAAATTATAGCTAATACTACAATCCAATGTTTTTCATCATTAGTGTGTTTGGGTTTTTCAGTATTGTTGCATATTTCATAGCCAGCAATTGCTACTAAAATTGCGTTACCAATTTTACTCCACCAACCCATTTTGATGTTTTTATTTATGTATGTGCATGCTTTATTTTTGTATAAATATATATAAATTTAAAAAAAAAGCAATTTTTGTGCCTACTTTAAGTCATAATAATGAAATAATTTAATTATTTATGTTGAACTGGGAGTTTTTCTACCTAAGCTTGCTAAGACTCCATGAAAAAGGAAAGACACCAAACCAGTTCAATTTTATATTACAAGGTATTTCAGCTTCTTGCTGTTTTATTGAAGGTTATTTTTGTACTTAAACTAAACTTAAAAAACTAAAACCAAGGAGGTTGCTACATGAATATTAGGATCAAAAAAAAAGAGAAACAATTGTAGTTGAGAACATACAAAATAAAAGAATTCATTGGAATATTGAAAAAAAATAAAAATAACAACAAACAAAACTTTGTAATTCAATTACACTGAGAAAAAAAAACTTAATTCGTTGAACTCGCTTCAACATACTCCCGGGACAAGATGACTTTACTCCGAATCTTCATCGCTAGTGTAGTCTGTCCACCCGGTTGGTATATCCAAAATAGATCGGAAATTTTTGAATTCCTCCGGATAATATCGGTAAATACCGATCATGTTGACGTTTTCGTCCTCTTTCGTCCCTTTCGCCTCTTCTTTCACCTCTTCTTTTGCCTCTTCTTTCTCCTCTCTTTGGGTTAAGTCCAATTGTGGCTCACCAAACTCCTCAAAGCTGGAGGACAGGGGGTCCCGTTCTTCTCGATGGAGAATGGTGTGGTGGTTGGCGTTACTTAACTTGTTTGGGCCATATACAAATTCGCATCGTTTGCGCGATGGGCACCAATGACGAACATGGTCGAAAGACAAGCAATTGAGGCAATACCTCTTATTGATCAGAGTGAGACGTCTTACTGCGGGACTCCACTCTTTGAACTTCTTGCAGTACTTTAAGGGGTGATTGAGACCGCACATGTGGCATTTTGGTTTTCCTGTCGTCTAAATTTTAGAGAAAAAGAAACAAAAGAAATACAGACAGTATAAGAAAAACATGTAGTGCAATTGAATTATTTTAATTTTCAAAGGTAAGTATGTGGAAAATTGGCAAGTCTTGTATTTAAGTGGATTTTATTATCTGCTGGATTGGAGGATGATTGTTTGTTGGCAGTACACATAATTTTACTACTGGACGCAAAATTGTGCCATTCTTAGTTCTTATTTCAGCAACTCTTATTTTGCTATCACGTCCATATGAGACTTTGGTGATACGGCCTAAAAGCCACTCAGTAGGTGGTAAAAAGTCTTCTTTGACTATGACAATATCATCAGGTTTCAAGTTATCTCGTTCTTTTTGCCATTTAAAACGACGCTGAAGTTCAGTGATGTATTCACTTTTCCATCTTCGTGCGAAAATGTGTTGTAGAGCCTTTAATCGTTCCCATCGTTTCATATATGAGATATCTTTGCTTGGGGGTTCAGCTGGAGCTTCAGGTAGAGCTATAATTGGGGCTCCACGGAGTAGATGTCCAGGTGTGAGTGGTAAAACTTCATTTGGGTTTTCGGTTATTGAAGACAGTGGTCTTGAGTTCAAAACTGCTTCGATCCGCACAAGAAGAGTGGAAAATTCTTCGTAGGTGAATGAGACGTTTGCAGCGACCTTTTTCAAATGGGATTTCATACTTTTCACTGCGGCCTCCCAGAGACCACCCATGTGAGGGGCATATGGTGGTATAAATGACCAGGTAAATCCATGTATAGAGTATTTCTCGATCAAAGCTTTTTCTGCCGATTTTAGGAATTCATTATGACTCTTGAGGAGTGCATAACTCGCACCCAGGAAGTTTCGGCCGTTATCGGAAAACATTGTCTTAGGAAGTCCTCTTCTGCCCGTGAATCGATCAAAGCATGCCAGGAATGCATCAGTAAAGAGATCTGAACAGCTTTCTAAATGTATTGCACGGGTGCAAAAACAAACGCATACAGCTACATATCCTTTGAGAATTTTGGAGTTTCGGAGGGTAGAAGTTTTAATGCTGAAGGGACCAGCGAAGTCGATTCCAGTATATGTAAATGGCAGGGAAAAATTCACTCGTTCTGGGTGAAGCGCAGCCATTATTTGATGCTGGAACTTGTGCTTATAAATTGTGCAAGTCTTACATTCTCTTATGCATTTTCTGATGAGATTTTTCAATCTTGGAATATAAAATCCTTGCCTAATTGCTCGCAACATAATGTGATGCTCAGAGTGAAGCAGGATACGATGCGTAAAATTTACAAAAAGTTTCGCAAACTGTGACTTTTCGGGTACAATGATAGGATGACGCTCTTCATAAGTTAAAGCTGAGTTCCCAAGCCTACCGCCAACTCGTAAAATATCATTTTTATCAATAAAGGGATTTAGACTTATCAACCTGCTTTTCTTACTTAAAGGTTTTCTATTTGCCAAACAGTTATATTCTTGACCAAAGTAGATCTTTTGCGCAATCGAAATAAGTCTCAGTTTCATATGATCAATCTCCTCTGAGGTAATAAACTTTTTGAATGAAAATGGTTTCTTGAGAATTCGATTTATAAAGCGAAGTCTATAACAGAGGACTCGTAACGTTCGTTCAAAAGATGAGAATTCGTCAAGCAAATCCGAATTAATGATTTTTAAGTGAAAATTTGTAATCTTTTTCATTTCCAAGTCGCTTGGGTCAAAAGTACGGGGTGTTGGCCGAAGAATCTGTGTTAATTTTAACCAGGTGGGCCCATGCCACCATAATTCATTTTCTGCTAACTCTTGGGGGGAACAGCCGCGCGTACCTAAGTCAGCAGGATTTTCTTCTGTTTTATATGCTTCCAATGATGAGTACTAGCAATATCAATAATTTGTGCAACTCTATTTGCGACAAACGTTTTTAATGTGTTTGGTGGTTTCTGTAGCCAACCCAAGACTATCGAGGAATCTGTCCACAAAAATAATTCATAGGAGAGTTGACAGTTCACGATCAGATTTCTAATTAACTTCGCAAGTAATAAAGCTCCACATAAATCGAGCTTCGGAATTGTAGTCCTCTTAATAGGAGCTACCTTCGTTTTCGAAACTAGCAAATGACAGCTAATGTGACCTTCTGAATTTTCTGTTCTAATGTAGATGCAACCACAGTAAGCCTTTTCAGAGGCATCACTAAAACCATGAATCTGGACGCGATAATGTGGTGAGAAACCTACCCATCTAGGTATCTTTATATTTGAAATAATTGGCAAATTCTTCAAGAATGAATTCCATTTCAAAAGTATTTGAGGACTTACACCTTCATCCCAATCGGATTTTTGTTCCCACAACTCTTGCATAAGAACTTTAGCAATGATAACTACTGGGCCTAGCCACCCTAGTGGATCAAACAGTCTTGCTATAACTGACAAAATTCTTCTTTTTGTGGTGGAGGGTGTAATTTCAATTGGTTCTACGGTATAGTAAAATGAATCCAATAACGCGTTCCAGCGAATTCCTAAAGTTTTAATCGTACTGGAATCGTCGAACTTCAAAAAATCTTCATCCAGGAGATCCTCCCGGGGCAAGTTTTCAAGTAGAGATTGATTATTTGCAGTCATTTTTTTCAAAGGGAATCCTGCGGATTTTAGGACCTTTGTAAGTTCACCTTGCTTGAGTCTCACTTCCTCAATACTGTGTCCACCAGACAGGATATCATCCACGTACACTTCATTTTTCAAAATGGCGGATGCTAAGGGATATAAGTTTTTGCAATCTTCGCTTAACGCAAGGAGAGTCCTGATTGCCAGAAATGGCGCGCAATTCACACCGAATGTTACTGTTTTTAATTGAAAGGAATTCACATACCCATCTGCTTTATCACGAAACAAAATCCTTTGGTATGGACGATCCTCTTCGTGGATCAAAATCTGGCGGTACATTTTTTGAATGTCCCCAGTAAACACGTATTTATAATTTCGCCAACGTAATACAATCTGCATCAAATCTGCTTGCAAAGTTGGGCCTTGGTATAAGACATCATTCAGGGAGAAACCGCTACCCGTCTTCTTTGACGCGTTGAAGACCACTCGTACCTTGGTCGTCTTACTTTCGGGCTTTACAACGGCGTGATGTGGGAGAAAAAATGGCAAATGTTTTTCGCTTTTGGGCTCATAATGTACAACGGGTTCCATGTGATCCAAATCTTGATATTCTTGGAGAACAAACATGTACTGAGCTTTCAAGTCAGGGTTTTTTTCTAAAGTCTTTTCCATCCTATGGTATTGTGCAAGAGCCGTATTTCTGGATGGACCCAAAAATACTTCATGAGGAAATTTTTCTTTAAAAGGAAGCCGAACTATATATCGGCCATCAGCTTGACGACTTGTGGTTCGTTGAAAAAAGTTTTCACAAAAGGCATCGGCTTCGGACTCAATTTTGCTTTTTTCAGCATCTTCTAACTCCCAGAATTTTCTTAATTGTTCGTGAAGAAGAACATCCTCTGTCGGCGATACAGTCGTATGGAACGATGTTATTTCATTTATCGGCTCTGGTCCTGATAAATACCAGCCAAAATGAGATTCTCTAGCTTCTAAGCAGTTTCCTATATTGGACCTTACCCCGTCCAAGTTTACAAACGGCAAATAATCGCTACCTATAATCATATCTATGGCAGCCGGTTTAAAAAAGTAGGGGTCAGCTAGACTAAGGGTTTTAATTTGTTCGAAATTATGAATTCGAATTGGCCTAGAGGGCAAGAAATGTGCCAATTTTGGGACCACAATTGCTTTTATCTTGATAACGAAATCAGATTTTCGAGATTTGACCACTACTACACATCTTCCTTTGGAATTGCCTACAACAGTTCCACCAAGTCCAGATACTTGCGAGTTATGAGCTTCTAACGGCAAAGCGAGATTTTGTTGAAGACGTTTCGAAATAAAGCTCGATTCGGATCCTGCATCCAATAAAGCACGAATTGTGAATACTTCTCCTAGATGTTCTACGTTAACTAAAGCAGTAGGTAGGATAGTAGTACCTCTATGTTGAGAAAGGTGACTTTGAATAGATTCCAAGTTTTCAGTGTTAGCAACTGTAATCTGCGAATTTGATTTATTTTGGCTTGCTGACGCTGAAGGTCTTTCGTCATCCTGCCGGGATTGATGAGAGGTCCTTGGGGTAGGATCCTTGTTCGCCTTATCATGACCATCCATGTGTAGCATCGAATGGTGCCGTTGGTTGCATAAGGAGCAATTTTTAGGGCTTGGGCATTTTGATTTAAAGTGACTAGTAGAAAAACAGTTCGCACAATATTTGTTGGAATAAATAAATTTTATACGATCATTGACTGACAATGACCTAAAATATTTACAGAATTTCAACGGATGATTCTGCTTGCACTTTTTGCAGCTAAAATTGCCTTTTGTGGAGTCATTTTGGGAGTAGAAAGCTTGCGATTTTGAAGTGTTATTATCTCTGTTGGATGACTTCCTCAAATTTGTAAAAGTTTCTAAAGTTTCAATTCTTTTGGTAAGAAAATCGCTAAGTTGTTGCCAAGTGGGCAGTTCCTTGTGATTACTCAAAGAGTCTTCCCAAGCACGAGAGTTTTCCTCGGGAAGTTTAGAAGTACAAATATGCATAAGAAAAGGGTCATTGTTCGCTACTTCTACATGAAATGATTTTATAATCGACAAAGCATCACTGACTGTATTCTTGAGCAATCTTAAAAATTTTAAAGTTTCTGCCGGTGGAGACTGAATGCCATAAATCTTCTTGATTTGATTATTTATTAAAATTCGCTTATTCTCATAACGATTCGTTAAAGCTTGCCAGGCTAACTCAAAATTAGAATCTACCAACTCATAGTCCTTTATGAGCTGGTAGGCCTCCCCCCTCGTCTTTGAATGCAGATAATATAATTTATGAGCTGGAGCTACGGAGGGCTCATTTCCTACAACTGCCATGAACATGTCCCTGAACGCTGGCCATTTATCAAAACTTCCCTCAAAATGTTGAATTTCCACTGCTGGTAGCTTAAAGAAGATTGACGCACAACCGTTCTATTTTTATCAGGAGCAATAGCCTTGATCATATCTAATATCTTCGCCTTCAGCATTTGATATTGTTCACTGACATCCTCGTATTTGACGGACACTTCAGCAGTTTGATCAGCCTCTTCCTTAACTTGTTCATCTCCTACAATATACGCTTCATAGGATTCTACCATTTTCGACCACCTTCTTTCTAATTCCACTTGCTTAACTTCTAACAGCGAAAGCGTAAATGAATCGGGTGATATTTTCCCAAAATTTTTGCAAAAAGCGGCTAGTTGCTGCATATCGTATTTGCATTTCCTTTTCGAAGTCATTTTGAAATATAATGACTAAAACCTTTTTTAGAAAATCCGAAAAACGCTTAAATTTTTTATAAATCTGGCAACTCTATGCCTTAAAATTCAAGAGGAATATTTGCCTCCCGCAATATATCAATTACCCAAAAAATTGTTGTTTTGAAAATAAATCCACCTTATATAGAAACCACTGTACCACTGAAACCATTGTACCACTGAAACCACTGTACCAGAAACCCAATGTAATTAAAGAAGAACATTTGCTTCTTACAAAAATCAATTTTATTATAATATAAAAATTTTAAAACATTTATATTCAAGCAAAATATTTTATTCAATTTTAAGAGCCACCTTAATAAATTCAAAAATTCTTTTACGAACCGCTAGTTTTAGCGCTGTTGTTGTTTTTGTTTTTTCAACTTTACTTTTATTGCCTCCGCTTTGGCAATGTTGTTGTGGTAAATTCTTTTAATTTAAATTTCTCAAACTGTTGTTGTTGTAAATCAAAATTTTTCAATTTAATTCTTCCACAAAAATTTTCCACTTAAAATTTAACCCCTTTGCCAAATTTTTAATAAATTCATAAAAATATTAATTTTCATTGGAACTCGCCGTTTTCTTCTCGCTGAAGTCGTACCGTGAACTTTTTCCTGCACCAGACATCACACACAACACTTTGGAACCACTGATTTTTCCAAAAAATTGAAATCTTCTTGTTGTTGTTTTTGAAGTTTTGTTCGAGAAGAACTGATTCCTCTTTAGGTTTTTTTTATTTCAAATTTCTTTCACTTTTTTTTTATATAATTTGGTCACTTTACTCTTTTTATGCCTATATAGTTTTTTTCTTTCTATTTTTTCACTATTTTTTGTTCTTTTATTATTATTTTATTTAAATTCAAATATTTTATTTAATTTCACCGATCCACTAACTTCTTGTATAATTAATTACTGTTTCTTTTTATTCTGCTTTTTGTTCTTTTTGATTTTACTTTTTGTTATTTTTGGGTTATCGTTGTCACTTTCTTTTCTATGCAAAAGACGTAAGGGAACGATTGAAATTGCAACAAAGTAGTTGGCGCTAAAATAGATCACTTGAAGCGGGAAGAGTGTGACAGGTTAATTATTACATATACTCATGTGTGTGTGTGTGTTCCTTATATATCAGTGTTGGCACTTAGCATTAGTGATGGTACCAAGGGGGATTTTTTTTAAAAAATTGAGGTTATGTTAATTTAAATAAATTAATGTTTTTTTTGGAGTTTTCTTTCGAAGATTTCGACTCCTTTACCTTATTTTGCACAGAATTTCAAACAATTGCACTAAATGTAATTAAAATACTGTACATACCCAATTATTTCTTTTTTCTTTATGATGACCAAATATCATCTACAAATTTTATCAAGGAGAGACTTTCCTGGTGGATTCACTGCCTTGTTGATTCTTCCTTCTTGTGCTAGGATGCACCTGTTGTATGTGGGATACGTCTTTTTCAGTAGAAAGGGATGCTGACTGAAGTTTTGTTGTTAAAAGACCTCTTGTCTTTAGGTGTTGTTGTGTATGTTGTTACGGACTAACAATCGATACAGCCAATAAGTGGGCCAAATCCACTGATTCTATCCAGTCCTAACTCCTCTAGGACTCCTCGAAGGACCATATGTTGAACTGGGAGTTTTTCTACCTAAGCTTGCTAAGGCTCCATGAAAAAGGAAAGACACCAAACTAGTTCAATTTTATATTACAAGGTATTTCAGCTTCTTGCTGTTTTATTGAAGGTTATTTTTGTACTTAAACTAAACTTAAAAAACTAAAACCAAGGAGGTTGCTACATGAATATTAGGATAAAAAAAAAAGAGAAACAATTGTAGTTGAGAACATACAAAATAAAAAAATTCATTGGAATATTGAAAAAAAATAAAAATAACAACAAACAAAACTTTGTAATTCAATTACACTGAGAAAAAAAAACTTAATTCGTTGAACTCGCTTCAACAATTTATGTAAATTAACATTATAAAATATAATTTTTGCTGCTTTTTATTTTTCTAACTCTTTTAATTGGTTGTAGAAGAGATTCTTTTGCGGTCCGCTGCTAAGGCTTATTAACCGCCTTAATTCCGCTTTTTCTCTATTGAGCCGCTTCTTTTTGCCGCCCTTCGTCTTCTTTTTAGTTGGAGTTACAGGTGGTACTGGACGCTGTTTTTTCGACTTGTTTCTCTCAAGATATTGTTCAATTGTAATTGGCTGTGGTCCACAATGCTTAGGGGTAGGTATGTAAGGTGGTGCCTGAATTTCCACGCCTTCAGTGGGATTGTACTCCTCCACTGCTAATCTGTTAACCAAATCTTCGAAAAGTTTATGAAAATCTTCGTCCATTTAAAAAGAAAAATTCCAGATATGTTGGCCAAGGATCGCCATATAGTAAGTTTGGTATGTATGGTTTTTAAATATTCAAAACAATTGCAAACCTATTACTATTGCATTAGCATAGAATCGCGACTAATGCAATAGAAAGCCTTGGTTTGTAGAGCGAGGCTTTAAAACTCGGCAGACGAGCAAATGATGCCCTTTATTTGAGTTCAGTGAAAAGAAGAATGAATTCTTGTGTCCAAACTGAGACTAACCTTTGTATACAAATTTTCTAACTTATATACTAATTTACAAATTATCTAAAAATTATCTGACACATCTTGCATTTCATTCATACATCCAAAATGCCCAATGTAACATGGTGTTCAACTTTTTGTTCATGTTACAAAATGCATTTACTGATCGATTGACCAATCAGCACAGTCATTATTTTTAAACAAATTACATTTCTCCTATTTAAGGTATTTAAAATAAAATAAAAAGAAATAAAAAGAAATTTGATTTTCCATTGTTACCCCTTAAGTACGGTCAAGTACCTAAAGCAATAAACTATAAGTGGAGCAAGTGAAAATACTCATGTTTCACTTCGCTGTAGGTATTTTGGTATACGTATGAAGTGCAAGCATTTGTTTACCACATGTGTCATAATGTTTATGTGTCATTGATATGGTCGTTTACAATTAATATTTTCTGTTATTTTTCTTACAAAAATATTGTGTGATGCTTTTGTGGAAATGAAAAATAAGTGTACACCACACAATGCTACAATTGTTGGCGGAAAGTGCTACCAAAGTGCTTTAACTGCGGAAAAATCGGTAATTTTCAGCGCAGTTGCAAAGCACCAAGAAAAAGAGGTAGATCTGTTTCGCCACCAAGAAACAGCAAACGGGTGAACCAAACAACATCACAAGAGTCCCCGTTAAACTAAAACGAGCTAGCACTAAGGGGCAAGAGCTAGCTCCCACAAACGAGGGCCCCACAATCTCCATATCAGTGATGCAGCAGAAAAATAGCAACCTTATTGCGTCTGGACACATCAACGGGGAAGAGCACGTACTTACCATAGACATAGGGGCGTCGCAGTCAATAATAAGGCCTGATATAGTGAAGGGGAAATGCGATCGTTTAAGCAATATACGGCTACGTACAGCTACTGGAGAGCCTGCCACCGTCTATGGTAAGATTGAAGTGAAGGTGACTATAGCCAATATCAACGTGAGGCATGTGTTTATTGTTGCCGATATTGTCGATGAGGTAATTATTGGAGCCGATTTTATGATTAACCATGACATTAATCTACACATGGGGGAACAGCTGATGATTTGGCGTAATGTGGAAATACCCCTTGATGTTGGATATGACAGCAAGCCGCAAGTGAAAAAAGTATTTGCTATTGAGAGTCAGACGTTACCGCCGCAGTCTGAAATAGTTACATGGGCGCGTATGAAGGGAGATTGTGAGGACAATCGGTTGTGGGTTGTAGAACCAGCAGATCTAAAGAGAGAGCTTATAACAGCAAAAACTAGTAAAGGAGGAATAGTCCCTATAAGAGTACTTAACTTGGCCGACCGTGAAAAAGTCATCAAAGAAAATTGCGATATTGGCCAGTGTACTCCAGCAGAGGCAATAATAAACTGCGAGAGAAAGATAGAGCCTACCAATTTGTCCGCAAAAGAACGTGAACAATTTGAGGAATACGTAGGAAAATGGGTAGCAGGACTGTCAGCGACAGATAGAAATAAAACCAAACAGTTGCTAAAAAGGCATGCCAGTATTTTCGCCATGGGAAACCAAAGCCAGGGTAGAACTGCATTGGTTAAACATGAAATTAACACAGGCGAAGCTAGGCCGATTAAACAGCCACCCAGGAGTGGACCCCAAAAAAGCGAGATGAAGTCAAAGAGCTTGTAAGAGAAATGGAGCGTGAAGGCGTAATTGAACCATATTCTGGTCTTTGGAGCTCGCCAGTAGTCTTGGTTGGTTGGTTGGTATACGTGGCTGCCCGCCACTCGCAAGCATTCAAGTAGGA
This sequence comes from Linnaemya tessellans, assembly GCA_951800035.1. Taxonomy (NCBI): domain Eukaryota; kingdom Metazoa; phylum Arthropoda; class Insecta; order Diptera; family Tachinidae; genus Linnaemya; species Linnaemya tessellans. The sequence goes on from OX637535.1 coordinate 83,348,188, forward strand.
TCTCTGAGATCCCGTTTTGAAAAACCACTCCACTCGTCAGTGACTACCTATGGAAGCCGTATCCTGATCTCGGATACGGATGGTTACTAGATCCAACCCGTCGCATTGAGGTATCTAATAAGGTCCCCCAAACCTGTACCTGATAACTCCGCGAGGTCGCCTATAATACTGTTGCCTAAGAATTTGTGTCTCGTGTTGTGCAAGGCCAGGCATTCGCCAAGGAAGTGATAAACTGTCTCTTCCTTGCTCTGATCTCGGCAGCTCCGACAGAATGGATTATGGTTGAGACCTAACCTGCCTGCATGTCTGCCTATTGCCCAGTGCCCAGTCACAACCGCTACGAGCCTATAATGTTATTTTACATTTAGTAAAAGGGATGTATTTTTGTCTAAGTGAGTATTGTCTTAGCACTCCTGCCGCATTATCTGAGCATTAAAATGCCCTTTTGAGAATCAGAAATAAAAACAAAGTGTTCTGTTTTGCCTTTAGGTTAATTCTGGTTTTATTAAACAAAAATCATGGCTTATATAGTAAAATATTATATTGGTCAGCAATTTTATAAAAGTCAAAAATAATCAATACGATATTAAAAAATTTATTTCACACAAATAGTACTTGGTGACAATTTGCCATAGTTCCAAATTCTCACGATAAACATATTTATCAAATTTCAATTCTTAAACACTGGCATTGAAAATTTAAACATCAACAAATGATTTCATTGAACTTACGATTTGTGCTGACCAAACAGAATTTTTCTTTTACTTAAATTTTATTGAACTTATTTTATTTACAGTGATGTGCATAAGTGCACATACACTACACCCTCATCCTTTTTGGTTTTGGGTATTATTAAAAATAAAAAAAAATATACTTATTTTATAAAAGTATGTATTATTGTAAATATGTATGTATATGTATGTAGAAATTATTTTTTTATATCTAATTATATCTAAGCAATTATGCAATAAACTTTTTCAAATTATTCTTATGTATACTTTTAGCTTTTGATTTATTCATTTCTATAATTACGTTTAAATCATCTATGTCCAGTATTTTATATGGACCTCTGTATGGATGCTCAAGTTTTTTCCTATTCTCGGCCTTTACTAAAACCAAGTATCCTATATTTTGTTCTGTTTTCCCTCGGATTCTAATTTTCTCTTATTTTTTTACTTCTAAAATTATGTCTCTTGCCTTTTGCAGTGAGTAACGAAGTCTAATTGTAAGTTCATTCAAATAGTTGTCTAAATTGTAAATCTTTTTAGGGTTGCTTAATTCGTCACCTGATAATCTAGGAAGTTTTCCGTATACTAATTCAAAAGGTGTATAATTAGTATCAATGTTAGGAGTTGTATTAAAAGCGAAAGCAAAGTATGGTATCCATTCGTGCCAATTGTTGTCTTCTACGAAATTTAGAAAATATTCATTTAGAACACGGTGATTGCGTTCTACTGTTCCCAAGGTTTCATGATGGTAAGGCGTTGAGAAATTCTGTTTTATTTTTAATAATACACAAATCTCTCTCATCAACTCATTAGTAAATTCAGTACCTCTGTCCGTCTTGAGAATGTTAAATAAACCGAATTTCAAAACAACTTCTTTTACTAGCGCTTTTGCTACTGTTTTGGCATCATTTGACAAGCTATAGCATATTTCGTTAGTTCACACTGCATTGTCAGTATATATCTGAAACTGTCAGATGGTCTTAGTGCTCCAACTGTGTCCATTACTACAATGTCAAAACTTCTTGATGGTGTATCAGTTAAAGAAAAGGGTTCTTTTGTGTATCTAGTTAGTTTGTTCTTTTGGCATGAGTCACATGTTCTTATATAGTCCTTAACCATTTTGTTCATATTTTTCCAAATAAATCTTTGTTTTAATTTTATTAATGTCTTTCTAACACCGAAATGTCCACTATGTGGTGAGTTGTGGAATTCCTCTATTATTCTGTATTGTTTGATATTATCATTTATTCTTTTTGGCATTTTGTATATAATTATATCATTATCTTTAAATTTATTGTATTCTTCTTTCAATTTCTCTACTTCTATATACTTAAAAATTTCATCATTATCATATAGTACGTACTTTTTGTTCTTCAATTTCTTTATTTTCAATAGAAGTTTCTCCATAAATGTTTCTGAAAACATTGGATTTTCGCTTCCATCGCATATCACGCGTGTAATTTTATCATTATATTCATTCTGCAGATTATTATTATTATTATTTTCATATATAAATTTTATTCTTTGAAGCTTCTTTATCTCCTGTTGAGATATGTAATTCTTTTTCTTGTTCTCAATTTCATTTTCTTTATTTTTAATATTCTTATTGCCAAAGTTTTTCTTTCTTTCTCATCAATACAGTGTGGAATCATTTCTTTTAATATTGTTGTGTTTATTTCGATACGCGATAACGCGTCTGCGTTAGTATTTTTTACTCCCTTTTTATATATAATATTAAAGTCATAGTCTGATAATTCAAGTCGAATTCTGGTCAGCTTTGAGGATGGGTTTTTATGCGAAAATAGGGGTCTGTGGTCTGTTACTACAGTGAATTTTCTTCCATATAGATATGGTCTGAAAAATTGTATGGCCCAATGAATTCCTAATAATTCCTTCTCAATCACTGATTTATTTCTTTCGTGTTTATTTAGAGATCTGCTTGCATATGATATGGGCAAGTCGTTACCAATTTCGCCTTGTGAGAGTATTGCTCCTAGTGCTATATTTGAGGCGTCTGTAGTTAGCACAAATGGTTTCTCAAAATCGGGGTACTATAATATGGGTGGGTTCTTTAATCTGTCTCTTAGTGTGTCAAATGCTCTTTGACAATCGTCTGTCCATTCGAATTTGACCTTCTTTTTCAATAAGTTGTTAAGGCAATTCGCGGTTTTAGCAAAATCTGGAATGAATCTTCTATAGTAATTACAGAAGGCTATGAACCTTCTAACTTCATCCGAATTTTTTGGAATAGGATACTGTTTAATAGTTTCATATTTTGCTGGATCGGTTCTAATGCCGTCCTTTGTAATAAGGTGTCCTAAATAAAGGACTTCTGGCTTTAAAAACCAAAATTTTTCTACATTTAATTTCAAATTGTATTGTTTTAGTCCTCCAAATACTTTTATAAGATTTTTATTGTGGTGCTTAAGGCTGCATCCGAAAATAATCATATCATCTACATATAGGAATGCTTCAGATTCCAAACCAGCCAATGCTATGGTGAGCATCCTCTGAAAACTATTTGATGATATTTTTAGTCCAAAAGGTAGTCTATTGTAATGATAGTGACCGCTGTTAGTGGAAAATGCTGTAATTGGCTTTGATGCTGTTTCGAGTTCTATCTGATGAAAAGAACTTGTCGTATCAAGCGTTGAAAAATATTTTGCTCGTCCCAGTCTGTCCAAAACATCGTCTAATCTTGTTAGGGGGAATTTATCGTTTACAACTTTATCATTTAATCGTCTGTAATCTACAACCAAACGCCATTTCTTTATGTCATCTTGTCCTTTTTTTGGAACCAATTATAAAGGAGAGTTGTATGGACTAACTGATGGCTCTATTATATTTTCTTGTAATAGTTTCTGTACTTGTCTGTCTATTTCATTCAATTGTGTTTGTGGCAAACGATAATTTTTTATGTACACTGGGGCCTTATCGTTTAGTTCTATGGTTTGTTTATAAAAATTATTAGTGGTTAATGGTTCTCCTTCTAGATGAAATATTTCTTGATATTGTTTTAATATGTGGTATAAGGCTTCCTGTTTTTGTTCATCAAAATCTTCGAATTTAATTGTTTTTATTGTAGTAATTTCTGAAATCTGTCCTCTGAGTAATGTTCATCATCCAGGTAAGTGGTTTTATAAATGTTATAGTATTGTAAAAGTATTGTAGTTAGTTTAAGTTGTGACAGTTGTATGGGTGTTTCTAATGTATTTAGAATTTTAATGTGGCGATTACCAGTTTTTGGTATTATCGTGTTCGCAATGAAAACTCCATTTTCTACTTCTTTATTGCATACTACACTATCTTCACTTATTTCAATATTGATTTTTATAATTTTTTCGCTTCTTCGTGGTATGATGACGCTTGCTAAATATTTTGTATTAGTTTCTATAGGAATTGTAATACTATCTTTATTTATATAAGCACTTATAGTTTGTGTATCGTAATTTATTATACAGCTGTATTTGTAAAAAAAATCCATTCCCAAGATTCCGTCTGTGTTTATAGGAAAGTCACTGTCCACTATGTAAAATTTATGTTTTAAGCAGTGTTCTCCAAGTACTGTTTCTAATTCTGTCGATCCAAGAGTCCCTGTATAGCCTTTGGTTATGCCATTTAATCTAAAAATATCTTGTTCAAATACATTATACCCGTGTGCAGCATTTTTTTGCAGAGGGATATATCAGAACCCGTATCTATCAGGAAAGTCAGTTTATAAGTCAGGTGCTTCATAGATAAATATATAAAGTTTGATGTGTTGGGATTTATTGTGTGAATCTGTAATTTTCCCTTTCTGGAGATTCGTTTTGAATCTCCAGGGTTTCTTCGTTTCCCTGTTGATTTATTGTGCGTACATTTGAGTGGTTATTTCTTTGAGTTGTATGGTTGTTATAGGTGTTTCTATTATTTCTGCTGTAAGCATTGTTTATGTTGTATCTACTGTTAATATTATTTGGATTCCTACCGTAATTAATAGTATTATTTGGATTCCTATTACAATTATTAAAATTTCTGTTGCTATTGTTGTTGTAGTTTCTGTCATTTCCTTAGCTATTGGTGTTGAAATCTTGTCTTCTTTGCCTGTTATATCTGTTATTATACTATATTATACTATAGTTGTAATTGTTATTGTTATTACTACGTCGATTTCTGTCATTTATATGAAAAATGTTCAATGTATTTATTGCCTGTAATAGTCTTTCCTGTGTGCTAGCTATTTTAAATGCTTGTGCTAAAGATTTAGGTTGCGCTGCTACTACCGCCGTCCTTATGTTTTCCTGTAAACCTTCTTGGAATGTTTCAAGTGCTAACTTTTCGTTCATCATTCTAATCGTAGAACGTGCTATTTCATTTGAATTATCTTCGAGATCACCGAATTGTACTAAGGTTAATTCTGAAATTAATGTGTTTATTTTCTCTCTAAAACCTGACACATTACCTCTTTGCTTAACATTTCTAATTTCTGAATGAAGACTACTGGCTGTCTTTGTTGACTTGAAATATTTGGATAATGTTGATTTCAGTTCGTTAAATGTTTTTGGTATGTCTTGTGTCATCAAAATATTTCTAACCCTATCGTTTAATTTCATGGCTGTAACATATTTTATTAACTTCTTTTTTCCTTCTTCGTTAAGTTCATCTTGTACTAATTCTACCATCGATAAAAATATATCGAGGTGTGTATGTTTTCCGTCAAATATCGGAATTGTGTCCGAAGCCTTTTTGCTATCAAAATTCGACATGTTTAAACTATTTTTATTCAAATTCGTGTGTTCCTTCAAAAGCTCAACTGCAGTTGCCTTTAGCGTTCTAAATTCTTCAACTTTTTGCTGTTTAAGTGGATTTGGTAAACTGCTTACTAGCTTTCCAAATTGCCTACTATATTCAAAGATTAATTGGTATTTCTCTTTTATTGTTTCTTCTGTATACTTTCTGTTTATAGATTTTTTTGCGTTTGTAATTAACTTTTGGAGTTCTTCAATAATTTGTTCCATAAGTATAAAATATATTTATATGTAAATATTTTTTTTTTATTTAATCAATTATTTGTTACTGCATTAGTAGTAACCTCCTTTTTTATATAATTTTTTAGTAATTTCCATAATACTATTATCATTATAATTATTATTAAAATAATTATTATATCTAGACTTAAGGATATCTTGTTATCATTTACCGCATAGGTGTTGGATGTTTGTTCTAGCTTGGTATCCGCTATCCCCATTATTATATTGTCCAAAACCAGTCTTCTTCTGTTACCTCGAAAGTTTCTAGCTTTAGTCTCTCCAGCCTTTCTTCTTTAATGTGTCCAACTCGTTTATTAGTTTTTTCTTTTGACTCCCTTTGGCTATGTTTATAATACGTTGGAGGTTGGCACACGTCTGTTCAAACCTTCTCTTCTTACCTCCTCGTTTTTTTGGTTTATAGGCAGATTGGTTGAGTGGTTTGTTCTCTTTTTTGCTCTTCGCATGCCTTCGCCTATATTCGTCTATTGTTATCGGTTTGGGGCCAGCTTCCTTTGGTGTCGGTATGTATTTTGCTGGCTGCTCTTGGTTTTCAGTTATTGGAAGTGGTACGTATTCTTCCCACTTTCTGAAGATGATGTCTATTTCTTCTTTCGTCGTCATTCAGTATTTGAAGGATCTAAATTTTCAGGATTGGTTAAAATGGCAGGATCCGAATGATCTCAAGGATCGCAAGTTATATTTGAAGGATCGGTTAAAATGACAGGATCCCAAATTAAATTGGCAGGATCGCCATATAATGTTATTTTACATTTAGTAAAAGGGATGTATTTTTGTCTAAGTGAGTATTGTCTTAGCACTCCTGCCGCATTATCTGAGCATTAAAATGCCCTTTTGAGAATCAGAAATAAAAACAAAGTGTTCTGTTTTGCCTTTAGATTAATTCTGGTTTTATTAAACAAAATTCATGGCTTATATAGTAAAATATTATATTGGTCAGCAATTTTATAAAAGTCAAAAATAATCAATACGATATTAAAAAATTTATTTCACACAAATAGTACTTGGTGACAATTTGCCATAGTTCCAAATTCTCACGATAAACATATTTATCAAATTTCAATTCTTAAACACTGGCATTGAAAATTTAAACATCAACAAATGATTTCATTGAACTTACGATTTGTGCTGAAAAAACAAAATTTTTCCTTTACTTAAATTTTATTGAACTTATTTTATTTACAGTGATGTGCATAAGTGCACATACACTACAAGCCTTGAGATGTCCCTGCGATTCCTGTTGATCAATTGTGCTGTTCTATTGTCGTTATAACATGGCCACATGCTTCTGGCCACCCTGCACGTCTTCATCTTGCGCCACCTATCCGCCGCTTTCTGCCGGAAATGGCTCTGAATAGTGCTCTTTATGGTGCCAAACGGCTTGTCCACCGATACGGCAGTGGAGACGTCCTTAGCGGATCCAGCCTTAGCTAGCTCATCTGCCTGTTCGTTTCCAAAGAAATTACTGTGTACGGGTACCCAGATGAGGGTAGCGTCTATCTGACCTCCCAGTCTGGATAGCAGCTCTATGCATTGGGCTACCAGAGTAGACGAAGTAGTGAACGACCTGAGAGACAGGAGTGCCGCCTGGCTATCGACAAAGATACCGACTCTACCCTGAACACCCCTATCAATTAACAGCCTCGTCGACTCCCTTATAGCCAGTATCTCAGCCTGAAATACGCTGGATTCATCTGGGAGACGGAGCGAGAGTCTCATTCCAAGGTCCCTCGAGAAGACCCCAGCGCCTACACCACAGATCATCCTTGATCCATCAGTATACACTCTGAAGTTGAATTCCCTTTCTAAGTTTTCCCTTTTCCACTCCCGCCTGGATGGTAAGAGGACTTTGAATGTAGTGTTAAAGTCTAAGTGAGGTACTATATAGTCGGTGGGCTTCCTCAGTGTCGGTGGTAGCCGGCCAAGGATTCCTGCGTGGCCATAGTTCCTTGACCTCCACCTCCCTGATGCCGCTAGTCTTGCCGCACTGCTTGAGGATGCCCCTAGTACATAAAGGTCAATCGGAATTAGGTTTAGTATAGCATTCAGCGCCTCTGAAGGACTAGTACGTAGACAACCAGTAATCCCGATGGAAGCAGATCTCTGTATCCTGTATAGTTGATCTACCACATATTTTTTACTTGTGGCGGGCCACCATACTAACGACCCGTAAGTCAATATAGGGCGTACAATTGCTGTGTACATCCACTTAAGCATTATGGGTTTTAGGCCCTATCTGGAGCCAAACATTCTCCGGCAGGAGTAGTAGGCAACTGTTGCCTTTTTTACTCTATGTTGTATATATGGTTTCCACGATAGCTTCGTGTCCAGGATAACTCCTAGTTATTTTGCAGTGTCCGAAAGGGACAGTTCCAGATTATTCAGCCGAGGAAGTTCAAAGCTTTGGACTTTGGTCTTTGTAGTAAATAGTACCAGTTCCGTTTTGCTAGGGTTTACTCCTAGACCGCATCCTGCAGCCCATCTACTGAGTGTACCCAAGGCGTTGGACATGATATCACTAATCACATCCGTGAACATCCCTGATACTATTATTGCTACATCGTCCGCGTAAGCCACAACTTTAACTCCTGCAGCATCTAGTCTGAGAAGAATCGTGTTAACAACGAGAAGCCAGAGCAGCGGAGAGATCACCCCACCCTGTGGTGTTCCTCTAGATGCCCATATTGACATTTCGCTATTACCTAGCGTTGCAGTGACGTTTCTTGCCTTCAACATAGTAATGATCCAGTTGCTGATGTATTCCTCAACGTCTGTATCCCGGAGAGACTGTTGGATGGCTGCCACTGATACATTATTGAAAGCGCCTTCTATGTCTAGGAAGGCAGCTTGTTTTCTAGGGATCTCTCCACGACTCCCACCACCTCATGCAGAGCTGTTTCCGTGGAGCGTCCCTTTAGGTAGGCATGCTGACTATCTGAGAGAATAAACGATCCTTCAAGACGATGCTTAACATGGGTGTCTAGTAATCTTTCTAGCGTCTTAACTAAGAAAGATGAAAGGCTGATTGGTCAGAAGTCTTTTGGGTCCTCGTGACTCCTTTTTCCAATCTTGGGAATGAAAACCACTTTTACTTTCCTCCAACTGGTCGGAACGTAGTTGAGTGTAAGACAGAGTTCAAAGAACCTAGAAAGCCAGGGAATGACAGAGCCCTTCGCACTCTGTAGCATCTTTGGAATGATGCCGTCAGGACCCGACGATTTAAACGGTGCGAAGCTGTCAATAGCCCATGACATTCTCTCTGGGGATATTAAATCTCTATTGACAGTGTGTTGATTCCCACTAATTGGGAGGATTCCTATGGCCGTGACAGTACAGCCTGGAAAGTGGGTGTTGAGAAGAATACTTAGGGATTCCGCGGAGGAATCTGTCCATGACCCATCCCCCCTTTTAACGAAGGTTGGACATGTGCGGTTCATGGTCAGAGCTCTACAAAGCCTTGCGGAATCCCTAGTTCTATCTATTGACTCACAGAAATTCCTCCATGAGTTTCTTTTGGCGACCTTTATAGCTTTTTTATACGTTGCTAACTTGTCCAGGTAAGGCTGCCATGCTTTCTTCTCATAGCATAAATTGAAGGCCCTGCGTGCCTCCTTGCGTAACCTTGAGAGTTCCGAGCTCCACCACGGAGGGTAACTTTTCTTAGTCTTTGTTAGGGGGCAGGATATTTCAAAGGCTTTCGTTATAGCCTTATTAAACGCCCCCACATTGTGTTCAAGTCCATCAATCGTATTCTCGATCTCTGGGACTCTTCTTAGTTTTTGCTTCAGAATCCCATTAAACCTATCCCAGTCTGTTCTCCTCGGGTTCCTGAAGCATTGCTTTTCATTGCCTAATGACGCGACTTCGAAGAATATCCAACAGTGATCCGAGAAGGATCTTTTATTGGATACCCTCCACTTATCAACCAAAGGTCTAAATCTATAATTTACAAGAGTGATATCCAGAACCTCTTCCCACCCACTAAACCTGTCCGAACTCGGAAAGATGAAAGTCGGAGAGGAACCGGAGTTACATATGGTTAATTTATAAAGGTTTATGAAATCAAGGATATGCTCACCTCTGTCGTTGATTTCACTGCTACCCCAAATTGTATGCCTGGCGTTGGCGTCACAACAAAGTATGATGTCCTCATTAGCACCAATAGATGAGATGAGAGCTTTCACTTCATCTGGAGGGGCTGCTTTGTCGTGCGCCATGTAGCATGATGCGATAAGGAAGCTGGTTCCATCTGTCAGCTCGACCCTCGCAACTGTAAGGTCCTCAGTACTAAACTGTGAACAGAGAAAAATTTTTATGTGCTTTTTAGCTATTAGACGTGATCTGGACTTACTATTTCCTCTAGCATATAGTACATTGTATGTGGACCTCGGGAACCCCTTGACCTCGGAGTTTACTACCCATGGTTCCTGCACCATACAAATGTCGATGTTCTCTTCGACTGAGATAACAATTAGGTTATCTGTTGCACATTTCGAGTGCTTCAGATTTGTCTGGGCGATTTTTAGAGCCATCGTGCTTGTTCCTCAGCTAGCTGCATCCCTCCCAGGAGGTTGTTCGCAGCCTCGACAGCGTCGATCTCAGCTTTAGTTGGGCGGGACACCTTTACCTTAGCGTCCCTGACCCCGAAAAATAGCTTAGAGCCTGCTTTTTCGAGCGCTTCCGCTCCAGACTCCGTGATGGAGAGGATTAGGCAGGTGCCATTACTGCCATGATCCTCCGTGCGGATGACTCACCAGTCATCCATTGGAATGCTATGGTTCTGTAGCTTCAGACACTCTAGCATTTTGTTAGCATCCTTTCCCAGTTTTGGTAACCAAATCCTTGCCCGCGGTCTCATCGGTATTTCCTCCGCAGGGGTGAGTTTAAGGCTTAACCCATCCCAAGTCTCGCTAATCTTAGCGATACTTTCGCAGAGGAAGTCCTTAGAAAACGCGTCCAAGCACTTGATCACCCTGTACCCCCGGTGTATCTCACCGGAGTCGAAGCGAGGAGCCGGCTTATCCTTATTGGAGAGGACGTAGTCCACTCCGTTGTTACACGGAGAATCCTCCCATTTTTGGAATTCGCCAAGGCCACAAGAAGGTTATCCTTAACTGCCTCGATCTTTCCGGCTGAATCACATGACCCTGCAGTAATCCTGGACATCTTCCGGAAGGGAAATCCAGTCCTACCTACCACTGACTGGAGGATGGTAAAAGTTTTCGAGCCGGTAGGTGCCCGTAGGAAGGCGATCGTGGTCCTGAATAAGGAGACGTTGGTTCTACTGCGGAATATGCAGGGCCTGGTGTACTATGGTTTCATGGGCATCGGGCTCCGTGTATACCGGGGTGATGACAAACCCGATCCCGAAAACCCCGACCAAATGGAGGGGCCGCAAGGGTCAACCAAGGACACAGCAATGGAGGGCATAGCTGACACTTCGGGATGTTCCCAAACAGACTCATGTCTGATTGGGGATCTCCTGGAGCGACTGGAATCCGCAGAAGACGAGAACGCGCTTCTGGACCCAAATCCAGAGGATGCTGAGATCGTTGTCAACTATGACCCGGATGTCTAATGATGGCGAAGGTTTTTCAAATTAACCTTCACCACTCTAAAGCAGCATCGGCTGCATTAACCCTCCGACTCTCTGAGAGCGGAGAGGATATTGCGCTGAGCCAGGAGCCATTTACCACCAAAGGCAAAGTTCTTGCACTCGGCGCAAAGGGCTACAAACTACTGTATGCTAAAAACTCAGGTAATGTCGATAGAAGCATTAGATCCTGTATTCTAGCGAAAGCCCACCTGAATATCTTCATTCTATCTAATAATAGTGATGAAGATACGGTGACTACAGCTTAAGAGATAGGGCAATCCACCGCGTGGTTTGCCTCTTGCTATATGGCTCACGATCACCAGGGCCCGCCACCAAGCAACCTGGTCTGCAACATGGTACAGGTTGCAAATGCGAAAAGTATTCCCATCGTACTGGGAGCCGACGCAAATGCGCACCATCACATCTGGGGCAGCACGGACAAAATTGAAAGGGGTGAGTGTATCGTTGATTTAATTCTAGAATATAAACTATTAGTTGCAAATCAGGGTTCAGAACCAACTTTTATTGCATCAAATAGACATGAGGTGTTAGATATAACACTAGTTAGTGCAAGGCATGCCAATTTGATTCGGGATTGGAAGGTCTCCTCTGACTGTTCCTTCTCGGACCACCGCTATCTGACCTTTTCAGTTAGCAATTCAAAGAGTAGCATGAGACTATGCGTCAATAGACGCAGAACGGATAGGCAGGTACAGTATCCTCACCAATTATATTGCCCACCCTCCAACCATTTTCGAGGCTGCGGACATTGACAGGGCAGTGGATACACTGACAGATGCTTTCAAGATGGCTACATCCGTAGAAATGATGGCAACTGGACCACTAAGGGGATAGAATCTTTAGAGGTCCTGATGGACACCCACTTCCCAGGGTGCGCATCTGATGTGGAAATACCGCAGGTGTATCCCTCACATAGCTAGTCTTCCGCTCCCATTGACATCAATGCGGAAAGGATAGCTGCAACATAATGCAGCTCTTGTAATTCCATGGCTACTGGCTATATATAGAGCCTGTATCCATTGGTCATATGTTCCAACAAATTGGACTAAATGCGTCGTTATTTTCATCCCAAAGGGAGGAAGAACTTCGCACTCCAAGGCGAAGGACTTTAAGCCCATAAGCCTGACGTCCTTCTTTCTGAAGACACTGGAGAGGGTTATGGATATCCATATAAGAACATTCATAGACCACTCTCTCTTATCCGCGTCTCAACATGCCTACACCAAAGGCAAATCGACTGAGACTGCCCACCACTCGCTCGTGGGACGTATAGGGAGGTCTCTGGAGCACAAGGAGTACACTATGGCTGCCTTCATGGACATTGAAGGAGCCTTTATTCGTGCTCTGAGTGAGCTGGGTGTTGACCAGACGACTATGCGGCTTATTAAAAATTTGCTATCACGCAGAATTATTACCTCCATCCTAGGAATAGGGAAACTCCGCAGGGGGGTGCTATCACCTTTGTTGTGGAATGTTACTATAAATCTGCTGCTTAAAAGACTGGAGGCTATGAATATTAAAACTGTTGCATACGCAGACGATGTCGTAGTGGCAATATCGGGTTTCCATTTGGATACTATGTCACACAGGCTGGTGTTCGAGAAGCGGACTCATCGTCAACCCAACTACGACGGAACTGGTACTCTTCTCGAGGAGGTACCAGGTTCCCTCATTCATCCACCCAAAACTCGATGGTATTACCCTGGTTCTCTCGGATAATGTCAAATACTTGGGTGTTGTAATTGATAGTAAGCTATCATGGACATCTAATGTCCTGGAAAGAGTAAAGAAGGCGTCGATGGCAATTTATGTCTGTAGGAAGGCCATTGACCTTATCTGGGGCATTAGCCCAAGAGGGGTTAATTGGATACTAGTGACTGTGATAAGACCTATATCCACCAGACCATTGTGGTCTGATGGAGAGCACTGAACGTGGCGAGGAACCGATCCTATATGGAGAGGGTTCTTCGCAGGATGGCGCTGATGATAAGGAATGCCCTTAGTACGACGCACACTGGGCTATTGGACACCCGAAACGGAGATTAATTGAAAAATGAAAATTGGGATATGCGATAAATGTTTTACACCCTATTATTGTAGACAAAATTCTCCATCACTAGGCAAAAGAATCGATAACATATGTTGCTTAATTCAATTTTTGCTTTGTCTCAAAGTTCGTAATTTTTTTCGATTTTTACGCGTCTTTACAAAAAGTGAATTTTGTGTATTTTCAAGTGCCAGTTTTTCTATTTTTGCCATAAAAAAGCCTAATATTATTATGGATCCTTCAAGTTCAGGTAATTTCGAACAAAAAAGCAGTTGCCGGTCGACATTTACCCGTTAGAACTAATTTTAATCATTTATGGAAAAAAGGTCTAAATTTTAGCCATTCTTGAGAAGTATGTACTGTTTTAAAGTGGTACCGGTCAACTTCGTGTTCTGAAATTTATATATTTTTAAAGCTTAGGAACTGTACTAATATAATAAACAAAAACGTCTTGCGCGTGTTTGCGCCAATTCGATTTTTAACAAATTTTGTAAAAAAAAACGCATGTCGTCCAAAGTTATAGAAGACGCGTGGCTGTAGTTTTTGTTTTGTTTTCGCTTTCGTTATCATCATCATATATTGTTGCTATTCTTATTTATGTTTGTATATTGAAATATTTTTATGTACTCTTCACAAAAATAATATGTGTGTTCTGTTCATTGTGTTGTTTGGTTTATTTAATGGGTTGGGTAAGTTTAATTTGTCTTCACGGTGGTGTTCTTAGACAATTTTGTATAACTTAATTTAAATAACAGATAATATGTATTAAATAAGTATGTGGTGTTACTTAACATTAACTATTATATCTATTTAATATGAATAAAATTCCATGTGAGATTAAATATTGAATACACCAAAGAGACTGCAAGTATATTGGTAAGAGAAAAAGAACGAGTTGATGAGGAAGCAAACGATCTGGAAATGTCTGTTGTGACAGTAGGAGAAAAGCTCGTAAAAGTAAGCCATAAACTAATCTTAGTAATGCTTGACGGAAAAGTTTGCTATGCAATCACAGAAACGACATCATCCCAAAGGTGTTATATTTGCAATTCCACTTCTAAAGAGTTTAACTCTATTGACGAAATGATAGCAAAACCTGTTAAGACAGAAACCTTAGAATTTGGTTTGTCTATACTACATGGATGGATTAGATTTTTCGAATGTATCATACACCTCTCTTACAAATTGCCTATAAAAAAGTGGAAAGCTGCATCGGATTATGATAAAGAAATTATAGATTCTACTAAAGCACGCATTCAAAATGAATTTAGAGTCAAACCCGGAATGATTATTGACCAAGCAAAGCCTGGCTTCGGAAATTCTAACGATGGTAATACAGCCAGAAGATTTTTTGAAAACGCTGAAGTTTCTGCAGGTATTACTGTGTAACCACATTGGGAATGTTTCATGACAATCGGTCTATTATTATGGCCTGCAGAGCGATTTTTAATAAGGGGGAGTGGCACCGCCCACTTTTCCAAAAAAATTTTATCATATGTCACTCAGGGATAACGTATCATTCTTATAGTAAAAGAATTTTTCAAATCGGATACGTAGTTTAATTGATCTCCGTTTTGGGGGTCCAATACCCCACTGTGCGACGCCAACAAGGGCGCTTTTTGCTATGCTGTGATGGCTTCCTGTGGACTTGACTGCTAGGAAGTTGGCTCTACGCACCGCAATCAAATTGAACACTATAGGCACATGGACCCATAGATTATGGGGTCATGCTAGCATTTTGATTTACCGGACCCTATGGACTACTGCACTCCGCTACCCTACTTCAGTAGGAAATTTAGGTTTTCTCTGGTAGAGGGGTACTCCCCATCACTTGGATCCGTACAGATTTTTACGGACGGCTCCAAGCGGGGAGGGAGGGTCGGTGGGGGTG
This sequence comes from Linnaemya tessellans, assembly GCA_951800035.1. Lineage (NCBI taxonomy): Eukaryota > Metazoa > Arthropoda > Insecta > Diptera > Tachinidae > Linnaemya > Linnaemya tessellans. The sequence goes on from OX637535.1 coordinate 83,363,498, forward strand.
TCTTTATTACAGACTTTGGAATCGAGATGTCCTTCAGACTCCCGGAAGAATGTAGCATATTACAGGCGGATATATCTGCCATCAGAAGGGCAGCGCTGTGGCTAAGGTTTTATCGAATTTCGGACCGCGATATCCAATTCATCACTGACAGTCAGACTGCAATAAGATCCCTTACGGGGGTGTATAGCACATCCCAACTTGTCCAGGAATGTCGCAGGGCCCTTGATGGACTTGCGGGACATTCACGCATAACCTTGAACTGGGTGCGAGAGCATGGAACCACCATAGGCAACATTAAGACGGATGAACTGGCTAGAAGAGGAACCGCACTTCAGGAGGCCGACAATGACCAACTGATAGGGATTCCACTCTCATCCTGCTGGAGATGCTTTGATGCTGCACTATTTGAATTGGCTCAGGACAGGTGGTTCAGGGAATCCACCTGCGAGATATCAAGAGTTTTATGGCCCCGACTGGACACTAGGAGGACAAAGAATCTTCTGAATTTGGCAAGAGGTGATTTACGCAATATGGTGGCCACACTTACTGGTCACTTCAATTTTGGAGTCCATGCTAGGTGCATGGATCTCCCTTACAACGACTACTGCTCCAGCTGCAATGCCGAGAAGGAGGAAGAGAGCATTGCACACTTCCTCTGTCTCTGTCCTGCTTTGGAGGAGCAGCGCTTACGGTCTCTGGGCAGTACACGTTTTAGAGGCATTTCTGAGATGTCAGGTATGGATCTGAGGAACCTGAGTCTCTTTATTAGGAGCAGTGGCTGGTTCAGCAGCTGCCTTCCTTGCGGCGTGAGTGCACGACCAAGGAATTCTCTCTCTCCCTTATCCTATCTCCTGGCTATTCTATCTACCTAAACTTCAACTATCTTTTCCTTCGTCTCTTTTTCATCTATCTTAGCTTCACACCTTTCTTCCTATGCAGGTAACACAAAGGGATCAAATAATTGGACCCAAGTGGGCTGGACTCTTTCTTTCCCCTTACCAGCAACCTGTTAACCTAACCTAACAATTGCTGACATTGTACTTGACGTTCTATTAGACGACGTGGTGGAACAACTAAACCTAAAAAATGTATCGATAAAATTTATTACTGAATATGTTGACGATCTATTTGCAATAATAAAAAGTCTGACGAGACAATAATACTAGATGCACTCAATGCATACCATAATAAAATACAATTTACAATAGAAAAAGAGAAAAATGAAGAAATGGCCTATCTCGACGTCAAAATAATAAAAAGTGGAGATAAAATATTAACAAACTGGTATACAAAACCAACATCATCAGGCAGGATCATAAACTAACACTCAACACAACCACATAAAATGAAATTAAATACTGCAACTAATTTAATTACAAAGGTCCTCAAAATAAGTAACAGAAGATTTTGGAGCAACAATATTGACAAAATAAGGGACTGTCATGTGCACCCTGTTGTGAAACTAAGATAGATGAAAAAGAGACGAAGGAAAAGATAGTTGAAGTTTAGGTAGATAGAATAGCCAGAAGATAGGACAAGGGAGAGAGAATTCCTTGGTCGTGCACTCACGCCGCAAGGGAGGCAGCTGCTGAACCAGCCACTGCTCCTAATAAAGAGACTCAGGTTCCTCAGATCCATATCTGACATCTCAGAAATGTCTCTAAAATGTGTACTGCCCAGAGACCGTAAGCGCTGTTCCTCCAGAGCAGGACAGACACAGAGGAAGTGTGCAAAGCTCTCTTCCTCCTTCTCGGCATTGCAGATGGAGCAGTAGTCGTCGTAAGGGAGATCCATGCGCCTAGTATGGACTCCAAAAGTGAAGTGACCAGTAAGTGTGGCCACCATATTGCGGAAATGACCTCTTGCCAAATTCAGAAGATCCTTTGTCCTCCTAGTGTCCAGGCGGGGCCATAAAACTCTTGATATCTCGCAGGTGGATTCCCTGAACCACCTGTCCTGAGCCAATTCAAATAGTGCAGCATCAAAGCATCTCCAGCAGGATGAGAGTGGAATCTCTATCAGTTGGTCAGTGTCGGCCTCCTGAAGTGCGGTTCCTCTCCTAGCCAGTTCATCCGCCTTAACGTTGCCTATGGTGGTTCCATGCTCTCGCACCCAGTTCAAGGTTATACGTGAATGTCCCGCAAGTCCATCAAGGGCCCTGCGACATTCCTGGACAAGTTGGGATGTGCTATACACCCCCGTAAGGGATCTTATTGCAGCCTGACTGTCAGTGATGAATTGGATATCGCGGTCCGAAATTCGATAAAACCTTAGCCACAGCGCTGCCCTTCTGATGGCAGATATATCCGCTTGTAATATGCTACATTCGTCCGGGAGTCTGAAAGACATCTCGATTCCAAAGTCTGGAATAAAGACACCCCCACCGACCCTCCCTCCCCGCTTGGAGCCGTCCGTAAAAATCTGTACGGATCCAAGTGATGGGGAGTACCCCTCTACCAGAGAAAACCTAAATTTCCTACTGAATTAGGGTAGCGCAGTGCAGTAGTCTATAGGGTCCGGTAAATTACATATCGTCCCCAAAATGCTAGCATGACCCCATAATCTATGGGTCCATGTGCCTATAGTGTTCAGTTTGACTGCGGTGCGTAGAGCCAACTTCCTAGCAGTCCACAGGAAGCCAGCACAGCATAGCAAAAAGCGCCCTTGTTGGCGTCGTACTAAGGGCATTCCTTATCATCAGCGCCATCCTGCGAAGAACCCTCTCCATATAGGATCGGTTCCTCGCCACGTCCAGTGCTCTCCATCAGACCACAATGGTCTGGTGGATATAGGTCTTATCACAGTCACTAGTATCCAATTAACCCCTCTTGGGCTAATGCCCCAGATAAGGCCAATGGCCTTTCTACAGACATAAATTGCCATCGAGGCCTTCTTTACTCTTTCCAGGACATTAGATGTCCATGATAGCTTACTATCAATTACAACACCCAAGTATTTGACATTATCCGAGAGAACCAGGGTAATACCATCGAGTTTTGGGTGGATGAATGAGGGAATCTGGTACCTCCTCGAGAAGAGTACCAGTTCCGTCGTAGTTGGGTTGACGATGAGTCCGCTTCTCGAACACCAGCCTGTGTGACATAGTATCCAAATGGAAACCCGATATTGCCACTACGACATCGTCTGCGTATGCAACAGTTTTAATATTCATAGCCTCCAGTCTTTTAAGCAGCAGATTTATAGTAGCATTCCACAACAAAGGTGATAGCACCCCCCTTCGCCTTGGTGTGCGAAGTTCTTCTCCCTTTGGGATGAAAATAACGACGTATTTAGTCCAATTTGTTGGAACATATGACCAATGAATACAGGCTCTATATCAGTGGTGTTCAAAATCAAAAGTGAAGATGTATAGGTGAGAGATTTTGTCCAGCAAACATAGTGTCAAACGCTTAAAATAAGAAAAACAGACAGAGTTTTTGCCATATATAAACAACTTATTAAGTGAATGTAATTTTAATTTTAAGAAAAAAATATCGGGGACCGTAAATAGCAGTTATCAATATCAAAAAATAGAACAGTTATATTGAGAACAAAACAAAAATAAATCTATTTAAACTAGTTTTTTATGTAAGATTAAAACTTGAATGCTATGAAAAGCATCATTTATCATAAAATACTTTTCACATTTCATTCCGTGAACGTGAATGCTTTTATTCAATTTCGAGTTTAATTGTTGTGTTCAATTGTAATTGAATCGGTTGTGGTTGCTATGCTTCGTTCAACAAGAAGCAACAACAATGCTTAATAAATTTCTGAAAATAAATGACAACAACCATCCGCATGTGTTCTCATCGCTTGCTCAACGACGACTGAATGAAAATTTTTATAAGAGCATAACAAATGTGTGTAAATTTTTTAAACAATTGTTGTATGGGCTGAACACCACTGCTCTATATATAGCCAGTAGCCATGGAATTACAAGAGCTGCATTATGTTGCAGCTATCCTTTCCGCATTGATGTCAATGGGAGCGGAAGACTAGCTATGTGAGGGATACACCTGCGGTATTTCCACATCAGATGCGCACCCTGGGAAGTGGGTGTCCATCAGGACCTCTAAAGATTCTATCCCCTTAGTGGTCCAGTTGCCATCATTTCTACGGATGTAGCCATCTTGAAAGCATCTGTCAGTGTATCCACTGCCCTGTCAATGTCCGCAGCCTCGAAAATGGTTGGAGGGTGGGCAATATAATTGGTGAGGATACTGTACCTGCCTATCCGTTCTGCGTCTATTGACGCATAGTCTCATGCTACTCTTTGAATTGCTAACTGAAAAGGTCAGATAGCGGTGGTCCGAGAAGGAACAGTCAGAGGAGACCTTCCAATCCCGAATCAAATTGGCATGCCTTGCACTAACTAGTGTTATATCTAACACCTCATGTCTATTTGATGCAATAAAAGTTGGTTCTGAACCCTGATTTGCAACTAATAGTTTATATTCTAGAATTAAATCAACGATACACTCACCCCTTTCAATTTTGTCCGTGCTGCCCCAGATGTGATGGTGCGCATTTGCGTCGGCTCCCAGTACGATGGGAATACTTTTCGCATTTGCAACCTGTACCATGTTGCAGACCAGGTTGCTTGGTGGCGGGCCCTGGTGATCGTGAGCCATATAGCAAGAGGCAAACCACGCGGTGGATTGCCCTATCTCTTAAGCTGTAGTCACCGTATCTTCATCACTATTATTAGATAGAATGAAGATATTCAGGTGGGCTTTCGCTAGAATACAGGATCTAATGCTTCTATCGACATTACCTGAGTTTTTAGCATACAGTAGTTTGTAGCCCTTTGCGCCGAGTGCAAGAACTTTGCCTTTGGTGGTAAATGGCTCCTGGCTCAGCGCAATATCCTCTCCGCTCTCAGAGAGTCGGAGGGTTAATGCAGCCGATGCTGCTTTAGAGTGGTGAAGGTTAATTTGAAAAACCTTCGCCATCATTAGACATCCGGGTCATAGTTGACAACGATCTCAGCATCCTCTGGATTTGGGTCCAGAAGCGCGTTCTCGTCTTCTGCGGATTCCAGTCGCTCCAGGAGATCCCCAATCAGACATGAGTCTGTTTGGGAACATCCCGAAGTGTCAGCTATGCCCTCCATTGCTGTGTCCTTGGTTGACCCTTGCGGCCCCTCCATTTGGTCGGGGTTTTCGGGATCGGGTTTGTCATCACCCCGGTATACACGGAGCCCGATGCCCATGAAACCATAGTACACCAGGCCCTGCATATTCCGCAGTAGAACCAACGTCTCCTTATTCAGGACCACGATCGCCTTCCTACGGGCACCTACCGGCTCGAAAACCTTTACCACCCTCCAGTCACTGGTAGGTAGGACTGGATTTCCCTTCCGGAAGATGTCCAGGATTACTGCAGGGTCATGTGATTCAGCCGGAAAGATCGCAATTGCTCTCGGTCGGCGGGGGATATCGCTGACCGAGATCAATTCCAACCTCGCGCCGGACCACAATTTCCCTAAGGACTCAATAATGTCTTTTAGTTTGGATGTCGACAGCTCGTCCCTGCATGGACCAGGTTGACGTGGCCTTGGAACCAGCCGACATCCGTGAATTGTGGCGAGTGCCCCTGAATCCCCTCTGGATTCCTTCAGGTAGACGTCCAGTAACTTCTGACAAATCAATCCCCATTTTTCATGGTTGATTGAGCCGTCGCTGTCAACAATAGCCCTCACCAGGGGGTTTCTAGCGACTTTGCTGTAAGGCTAATTTATAACCCTTGTCTCCTGCCTGGGGCGCTTGGTTAAAGGCTGCGTTTTTTGCTTCTGTTATGGCTCTTCCTCTGAGCGTTGCCTTTTCGGCGCTGAACTAGTTGACGCTGTAGGTCTGGAGCTGCTGTTGGCAGCCAGATGGGGCTTGTCTCATGCCAGTGCGGATTTCTCCTCTCTAGTTAGGTCCTTATCCTGTTTTTTGCCGAACTGCTCGATATGGCGTCGAGCAGCTCGCTCTTCAGCGAAGGCTTTCCGCGCATCGTATTGTCGATCGCGCTTTGATGTTCGCGGACTGGTTGGCGTTACGCCTCCCAGTCCGACCTTGCCCTTTGTGTTTGTGGCAGCTGCATGTGCCTCAACTGTGTGTGAGACAGCTGGAGTTACTCCAGTTGGCGCCCCCACCGATTTTATAAATGGTGCTTGTGGCACTGCCGGCGTTTTGCCTGTTGGCGCACCCTTGTTGGATTTAGCCTTTGCTGCAGCAGCTGTGCTTGGACTTACGTTCGAGGACATGCTGCGTTGTAATCTAGACTTCCCTAGTGGGAGGGCTAGTGGTTTTGTTTGTGTTTTGGTTTGTTTTTATTATTTTTCTCAATTTTGTTCCCACGAGTATGCACGTACAGGTTGGACTACCCACCGCGGTGACGGCATACCATGGGTTAGGCAACTAATCTGGGACTACAACCGACCCGTGCCCTGGCGTCGGAGGGAAGCTGTTAGCGACTAGTCCTCTTTAGCCACTGACTAGCCATTCAGGTTCTCGGCATTACTACCAACCACCTGAACTTTACAAGTGGTGTAGTTTTGGTCCGCGGGCTACTTACCAGATAGCCTGTATTCTAAAGGAGCATCGTCCGTGTCCAGCACGGCCCACGACCACCGGGTTGTGTGTCGTGTCACATACTTAGAACTGAAGGGGCTGCCTCCGTCAGGAACTCAATCTAAGTAATGTCGAACGTGACGCATTATCCTCCCAACGCTATTCCACCCTTGGTTAGGTGTCGATAGAGGTGGAAAGCTGCCCTGGACGATGCACCTAACTTAGCTCTGCCAGCTTTGGCGCCTCGTATACAGGGTACGCCCTAGCCGGCTAGATCCCATTAATGAGGTTATTCTGGTACGGAGCCTGATCCGACCCGGCCATTCGGACTCAGTGGTGTGTGAAGGCCCGCATGCCCGAGTCAGACCCAAGACCTGACAGTGACGCAACCGACCACTTGTGCAGCGTATCGGGTGAGTCACAGTCCCGATCTCTCCCTATCCGCCACCTGGGGACGCGTCCGATGGGAAGCTACAAGACTCCAGCATGGAGGGACATGCTAACTAAGAATAGTTATCCACTAATTATAACAAACAACATCATAAAAAATACTTTAAAAAACCACAAAAAGGAAAAATCACCACGGACAAACATAATAACTAAATTCTACTGTGTACCATATATACCTAAACTTACAGAGATGGACACCCTACAAAGTACTTTACCAGACGAACAAAAACAATCAATAGCATATAAATCAAACAGAACTCTCAGACACATTTACAAAACACAAAACTAAAAATTGATAATGTTGTTTATGAAATTAAATGTGAGGGAAATCAAAAGAAAAAATGTGATAAGGTATACATTGGTACAACGAAGAGAAAATTGGGTACAAGAATAAAAGAGCATGAATCGGACATCAAGAAAGGAAAATAAACAACAGCACTTGCACAGAATGCAAAAGAGAACAATCATAAAATAAATTTCAACAATGTTAAAATTTTAAATAAAGAGAAAATAACAAACAAACGCTTCACTATTGAGAGTCTACGTATCCAGGAAAAAATACATTAGACGATGAACTATAAAGAAGACAAGGATAACAAAGGATAACAAAGCTCCAGTACTAAATAGCAATAATTAAAATTAGTTAAAGATCTGTGATAGTAGTATTAAGTGGACCATTGATTTTTGTTTGTGATGTACCAAATTATTTATTTAATTATATATTTATTATACATATCTGTGTCGTGTAGTCCAGTTTTATGATGATAAATTTTAAGAATAAATAATTTGACAATAACATAAATCGTAAGTTAATGATCTGTGATATACCATAACATTTAAACTATTTTACAATATTTTTTATGTATATTTTTGGGCTAGATACAACAAATAAATAACACACCTGAAGAAGTTTGCAAAAAACAAACGAAACGTTGGGTAAAAACATAAATATGATATGGTTTTTATTCATATTTGATGATAAATATTGTTGACCACAAAAATCCCGTAGGTTTTACCCCTATTAAAATGAGTAATAAACAATACATATTGGTCATTAAAACAAAACTTAATCTAAACATATTTCTTTTTGCTTTTATAGGTTCTAAACACTAGACATCCGCAATTTTTTTTAAATAAAAATAAAATGGTACGACTCCCAAACAAGGGAGAACTCACGCGACGCGAACCTGGAGAACCTACCTAGGGTGAGCTCAACCTAACCTGATTTCCTCGGTACGTGACTAATACAAATTATAAAATTTCTAAACGCAATGACTAAAAAGTTTTCCATTTTAATACTGCCTTTTATTTTTAGGACTTTAGTGTTAACAATGCCTTTTTATATGTATTTTTTCTTGAATAAAACCAATAAATATAATTAGATGTACAAATATAATCTAACAACATGCATTTCTTTCGTTTCTATTTGTTGTGTATGCACATGCACTACACCCCTAGCGTTTAAAAGAAAAAAAATTTATATATTTTTTTGTAGTAATGTATAAAAATATTAAATTAAATTTTGTTTTTTTTTTTAAAAGATTTTTGCTTTTTTTGTTTTACATAATAGCTTAAACTAATATTAATCTATTTTTATGTACAGTTATTTGTTTATTATTTTTTAAAATCGTGATATTTACATCATGTATGTTTATTACTTTAAAAGGACCTATATATTGGTTATCGCTTTTCTTAGCGTTATCTTTTCTTAAAAATACTTTATCTCCTAATCTTATTTGAATATCATTAATATTTTTATCTTTAACATTTTTCTGTTTTATTTTCAAATAAATTTCTGTTTGCCATTTCGTGGGCATGTTTTCATTTTATTTTTAATTCTGTGACATAATCTTCATAATTATAAAATTTTTCGTTTGACATGGTTTCAGTTGGCATTGCTGCTAATCTTCCATATACCAGTTCAAATGGAGTAAAATTTGTGGATTTATGTGGTGTGGTATTATACGCGAATGTATAATATGGAATCAATTCATCCCAATTGTATTGTTCCGTGAAGGAACGCATGTATTCATTTAAAACTTTGTAATTTCTCTCAATACTACCTAACGTCTCGTGATGATAGGCTGTTGAAGTTACATGTTTAATTTTCATAAGTGTACATACTCTTTTAAAAAGTTCATTAACAAATTCAGTTTCTCTGTCTGTCTTTACAACGTCAAAACTTCCGTATTTTAATATAAATTTTTCTACTAATATTTTTCCAATCTCTGATGCTTCTTTTGTTTCTGTTGGGAATGCGTCAATGTATTTAGTCAATTCACATTGTGCTTTCAGTATATATCTGTATCCGTTTGATATTCTTAATGGACCGACTGTGTCTAATTGTATACACTGAAATGGTCTGGTTGGCGTGTTGGTAATTTGAATTGGAGCTTTGGTATGCCTAACAATTTTATTCCTTTTACAACTTTCCCAATGGCTTATAAAATCCTTTATCATTTTACACATATTCTTCCATATAAACTTCTGTTTTATTCTAATGACAGTTCTACGTACTCCCGCATGTCCACTATGTGGGGTTTCATGATATTCTTTTATAATTTCTTCTTGTTTCTCTGTTTCCAGTATTCTTTCTGGTTGTTTAAATAATATAATCTATATAGGTCTCTGCCTATCTTTATTAATATTCTGCATGCTATTATAAATCTTCATTAACTTTTCCTCACGTACGTACTTAAATACCATATCATCCTTTGCTAGCGTTACTGTATATATATGGTTAAGATCTACCTTTGGCATGCTTTTCTTTACCTCCTTTCTAATAAATTTCAATCTCGGATATCCTTTAATTTGCGAAAACGAAATGCTATTCCACATATAATTCTTTCTAACTTCATTATTCTCATCCTTTTCTCCTGTAGTACTGTCTTGGTCTGTATCTTTCTCATTATTCTCATTTAAATTTTTTCTAGTCATTTTTCTAGTCATTACACTTATAGATTTTGGTATCATCTCTTTGAAGTCATTGGAATCTATTTTAATTCTTGATAAAGCATCCGCATTGGTATTTACTCTTCCCTGCTTATATATTATCTCAAAGTCATAATCCATGAGATCTAATCTGATTCTTGTTAGTCTTGATGAAGGGTTCTTGTGAGTGAACAATGATACTAGTGGTCTGTGATCAGTCACCACTTTAAATTTTCTACCGTATAGGTATGGTCGAAAATGGGTAATTCCCCAATGTATAGCTAACAGTTCCTTCTCTATTACGGGTTTGTTAATTTCGTGTTTATTAAGAGATCTGCTTGCGTATGAGATTGGTAAATCGCTATTTATTTCACCTTGTGAAAGTACTGCTCCTAAAGCGTAATCTGATGCACCAGTGGTAAGTATAAATTCCTTCTCGAAGTCTGGGTATTGTAAAATTGGTGGGCTTGTTACTATAGTTTTTAATTTTTCAAATGATTCTTGGCAATTTTCTGACCAAACAAATTTCTGGTTCTTCTTTAATAACTCGTTAAGTGGCTTGGCAATCTGAGCAAAATTTTTAACAAAACGTGTAAAATAATTGCAGAATGCTACGAATCTTCTTACTTCATCTGCATTTTTTGGGACTGGATAAGTTTCAAGTGCTTTGCTTTTGCTTGGATCTGTCATTATTCCCTTATCCGTAATGAGATGTCCTAAATAAACTACCTCAGGCTTCAGAAAATTACATTTAGTTAGATTCAATTTCAGATTGTGGTTTCTCAATCTTTGAAAATTTTTTGTTAAATTATTATTATGGTGTTGTAAAGCACATACAAAGACAATTATATCGTATACGTATATAAAAGCATTAGAATCTAAACCTGTTAATGCGATCGTAAGCATTCTTTGAAAGCTGTTGGATAATATTTTGAGACCAAATGGCAATCTTTTGAACTGATAGTGTCCATTATTTGTTGGAAATGCCGTATTAGGTGTGGACGCTGGTTCTAGCTCTATCTGGTGGAAGGAGCTCGTTATGTCTAACGTTGAAAAATATTTTGCTCTTCCTATTTTGTCCAGCACATCATCTAATTGAGGTAATGGGAACTTGTCTGTTGGCGCACCCTTGTTGGCTTTAGCCTTTGCTGCAGCAGCTGTGCTTGGACTTACGTCCAAGGACATGCTGCGTTGTAATCTAGACTTCCCTAGTGGGAGGGCTAGTGGTTTTGTTTGTGTTTTGGTTTGTTTTTTATTATTTTTCTCAATTTTGTTCCCACGAGTATGCACGTACAGGTTGGACTACCCACCGCAGTGACGTCATACCATGGGTTAGGCAAATAATCTGGGACTACAACCGACCCGTGCCCTGGCGTCGGAAGGAAGCTGTTAGCGACTAGTCCTCTTTAGCCACTGACTAGCCCTTCAGGTTCTCGGCATTACTACCAATCACCTGAACTTTACAAGTGGTGTAGTTTTGGTCCGCGGGCTACTTACCAGATAGCCTGTATTCTAAAGGAGCATCGTTCGTGTCCAGCACGGCCCACGACCACCGGGTTGTGTGTCGTGTCACATACTTAGAACTGTAGGGGCTGCCTCCGTCAGGAACTCAATCTAAGTAATGTCGAACGTGACGTATTATCCTCCCAACGCTATTCCACCCTTGGTTAGGTGTCGATAGAGGTGGAAAGCTGCCCTGGACGATCCACCTAACTTAGCTCTGCCAGCTTTGGCGCCTCGTATACAGGGTACGATAGTCGACAACTAATCTCCATTTCTTTTCATCGTTGTCACTTTTCTTTGGGACCAGGAGTAATGCGGAATTGTAAGGGCTAACAGATGGCTCAACTAAATCTTCCTCTATCAATTTCTGAACCTGTTTCTTGATTTCTTCCTGTTGTGAATATGGTAATTTATAGTTTCTAGTATAAACAGGTGTATTGTCCTTAGTCTGTAATTTTTGTTGGTAAAAATTATTCGCTGTCAAATGTTCTCTATCCAAATGAAAAATGTCCTGAAATTTCTGAAATATTTCTTCTATAGTCCTCCTTGCTGTGGTGTCAATTGTGTCTATATTCAATAAACTTTTTAATTTCTCCCATCTCTCGTGTTCTCTTGAGTTATACCTCCTCTCATGAAGAATGTTGTAATGTGATAATGGTTTGACCTGTGAGTCTAATTTTTATATTGTAACTTCTTTATTTGAAGCATTTAGGATTTTGATGTGTTTCATTCCGTTCCTGGGAACTATCGTATTGGCAACAAACCCATTTTTACCAATCTGCTTCGAACATATAACACTATCTTCTCTCAACTCTAAATTAATTGCCTGGATTATCTCACTTCTAGCTGGTATTTTAAAATTATTGATACTTGCCCTCATTGGAAAAACATATTCAAGTTCATCCACCATAATAGCCAAAGTATAAGTTTCATAATCTATCTTTGCCAACAAGTATTTAATGAAAAAATCTCTGCCTAGAATACCATCCGTTGTTATTGGAAATTCCTCTTTCACTACTTGGTATTCATGGTCTATTATATCCTCTGGAAATACTATTCTCGCAATGGATGTGCGCATTGTTTGTATTTCTTTGTTTTCAATACCCGTCAATCTGCAAGCGTTGTGTTCTCTTATCTCTTTATTTCCTATAAATCTCTCTTTACATATAGAAATATCTGCGCCCGTATCTACTAAGAATTTTATAAAATGTCCTTCATCGGTCTTGAATGTCACAAAATGCGGTGCATTTGCGTGTGAGTTGTACTTCTTTAAGGCGTATTCCTTTTTAGAAATAGGTTCCCCTACATCTTCTGTTAATTTTACTCTTGAGGATTGCAGGGGTCTACTTCGTTTCGCTGTTCCTGAGTGACATATATCCTTCCTTGATTTCTAGTTCTATTGTTTCCAAAATTGCTATTTCGCCGGCCATAACCGCCATAGTGTGTAGTCCTTGTATTGTATCAATTATTCCCCCGGTAGTTATTGGTATTCCCGTGACCATTTCTGCTATTATTGATGATCCTATTATTCCCATTATTTTCACCTCTGTTATATGTATTTAACCTAGTGTCATCGTGTTGCCTATTGTTATTGAATCTACCATTAAAAAAATTTCTATTAGTAGTAAGGGAATGTATGTGCCAGGGCAATTAAAATTCTCAAATTTCATGTAAAATTTTAAAAATTTGCATGTTAATTACCCAAATTTTGATTTTAATGTGTTTATGTTGTAATTTGATACTTTAATGTTTGTGTGTGTATTTTCCCACGGTTTAATAAGGGGGTTCGCATTGTTGTTGTTTTTTTTTTTTTATGATGTTGGGGTAGGCGTGGGAATTTGTGTCTGTCCATATGTGACCTTGGAATACATGTCCGTCCATATGTGAGCGTGGGAATTTTTGTCTGTCCATATGATACCTTGGGAGTTTGTGTCTGTCCGTATGAGACCGTGGGAATTTCTGTCCGTCCATATGTGGGGGGTAGTTTGGTGGAGGGGTGCTGTAGTAACCAAAATGAGTTTGTATAAGTGAGCGTGAGACCGTGGGAATTTTTGTCTGTCCATATGAGAGCTTGGGAGTTTGTGTCTGTCCATATGTGACCTTGGGAATACATGTCCGTCGGTATGTGAGCGTGGGAATTTCTGTCTGTCCATATGTGAGCGTAGGAATTCTGTCTCTACATGGGTGCTATGGCCTAATAGAAAATAATAAATTTTTAGTATCTGACACAACATTTTTTAGGAAGTACAATATCTCAAAAGTGTTGTATAAATGGATGGCCCTAATGTTTGTGGTTCGTTTCTTCTTGCTGGAGTGAGATTTCTTCTTTTATTTTTTAGCTTGTTTTTAATTGTGGTGTGTGTTTACTTAAGATATTTTTAATTTTGGTGTGTGTTTACTTAAGATATTTTGTCCAGCAATTCAGTTATTTCTTTTTTGTGTGCAATGCTTGAGTGTGGGGGAATAATTTGATTATTCTGATCTTGAAGACGTTGTGAAAAAAATTACTATTGCATAAATATTGAATTTGATATTTTGTTTATTTTATACATGACGATCATCGATGGATTTTATTTGGGGATCTGGATGGTGGTGCGATTTCTGTATTTTGTTGCTATGTTTAAGTGTGTGTGTGTGTGGGTGTTTTTGTGTTCTGAGTGGCGATTGGAATGTCTGCCTGTCAGACAGGGGGTGTGTGTGTGACGATTGGTGAGTCTGTGTGACAGTCCGCTTTTTTCTTGCTTTCCTGGATTTAGCGCTAGTGGGTCAGTATGAAATGAAATAAATTTGTAGATATTTATGTACGCATATACATACAAACAAATAATAAGCGTTTATTCGTTGTGCCCAAATATTCCCTTGACCATTTGAATGAATGAACCATTGTGTTTATTTGTTTGTGTGTTCTCTGAAATAAATATGTATATAGGTGTTTATTTGAAATAAAAGACTTTTATTTTAATTTTTATAAGCATTTATTTAAAAGTTTGTTAACATTTTCATTTTTAAGTAAAATTGCATTCCTTAAGGCACAAACACCATAGTCGTGATAGCTACAATAGAGATATGTATGTTGAATGGTTAGTTTCCATTTGTTTAAAATTAATGCAGCCAATGTCTTCAATGTTATAAACTGTTTGATGAATCATTTTTTCTAGCCATTTTTTCTTCTCTCCCCCCTTAACATATATTTGTGAATTTCTTATATTGGATTTTAAAAACTTGCAAACGCTTTGAAATGAGACTGATCCATCATTCCAGTTAATATGATGATAGTTTTTTGTTAACCAAACTGCTTCTCTCTGTTTTTTGACCGATAAACATGCGAAATCAAAAGGAGGTTTTATGATGAAATTGAGGCATTCCTTGTTGCTGAAAACTACAGCTAGTTCTTTTGCGATGAAGTCATTTGAATTATTTTTGAAACCTTGCAAGTCTACAAAAACAATATCACCATCCATGTTATTTAATTTATAAGACCTTCCGGACTTGACCTTTTATTGGTATGTATTCTATTACGCGGTCATGAATAAGAACGCAGTAAGCTGATGTCGTTGCTGGAATATTTGTTGCTGTTTCAAATTCAATTTTTATATCAATCGGTCCGGTATTGACTGATTCGTTCTGATAGCTTACATCTACTACAATAATTGGAGCGTCGTCTTTAAACTCCTGGGCAGTTAATAATGGTTGAGGCTCATTCATATAGTAGCTTTGTTGAAATCTTACATACATATCATATAGAATTGCATACCGTTCATTTTTAAATTTTATGTTAAGATCATCATATGGGTAAGAGGTTGAATTTAAATGTACTTTTAAATTAGTGAGGTCACAGTGAACAAATTTGTTACCTCGTTGAAATGCGACCAATACAAAACGTGGTCGCTCTTTACTTGCAGCTAATTTAACATTCCAAATATGACTTGTTCCTGTATTCAATTGTGGATTCATATGACAATCCCAGCTACGAAATGCCATCGGTATAGAAGCACCATTGTTAATAATTTTAATCATATTCAACTTGCTCTGATCAGATAATTGTACGTGTGGAATTCTCCAGGAGATGAGTGAAATTGTAAGTTTCGATTTTTCAGTAGAAACGCTCGAGTGTACAAGAGCTTCATCATTTTTATTGCGCAAGAGTATCAATTCATGCTTTCCATTAAGTATAACTTTGTTGTAGTCTTCAGCAAATCCCAAAAGCATTTTTAGTGGTACATAAAAATTAAAATATCCATTCTTAAGATTCAAATCATCAGTTTTATGCCATCCAGCATTTTGCATTACAACGCTTTGAGTTGGTGATAGAGATACCAAATTTTTTATTGTGGTTGTTGTTCCTAAATACCTTGTATGATCGATTTCAATACCATTAAGCTCATAGCGGATTTCATCAAATAGATGTGCAACAAAGTTGTTTTTCAATTTAAAATTTTCTGAAAATTTTCCAGTTTTTTCATCTACAACGAAACCTTCCACATATATATAGCTCTCACTAGGTAACACGTACAAATCTTGATTTTGTATTGAGATTCGAATCTCATCATTATTATTGTACGATTGTAGATATGGTATGTAGGTATGATAGTCCTTTTTTATTATATTTTCGTCAGACAATGGCTTATCCAATACGTTTATTATTGAGCTCATTTTGTTTTCAGTTTGAAATTCAAAGACTTGAGAAAACTTTTGTTTGTTGTTGTAAGTGACCTTTGACGAGCAGATCTTTTCAATTGTGGTTTAGGTTGTAATATCTGTGGATGAGACGTGGCTGCCATATTTTGAGATATACTTGTATTGTATATTATCATTACTTAGTTGGTCTTAAATGTATTCGTATTGTAATTTCCTCTCCTCTGAAATTAATTAAATCACCGTTCTGATCAACCACGCGCAGTGATAGAGAACTTATCTCTTTGGTGTTTACAGGTAAATAGATGAGATTCCTTGGAATCTCATCTATTTTATAGCCTGCAGGTACATTAATCGGAAACTCATGAAGTGTGTGTGATTTTGAGTTGTTCATATATGTGTTAGTAGCGATACTACTTTCAATTCGCAAGAGATTTACTTTAAAAATATTAACTGGAAGATCTGAGTAATGATCATCGGTCGGTGTTAGGATTTTACTATTGAATCCTAAAAGATTCCCAATTGTATTTTCTTTATTAAAATATATCGGGTCTTTAGAACTATTTATTTTAACTTGCATCGTATTGTTGTTAGCTTCTATAAAAATATGCTCTCCAGGACTGAGTCGTTTGTATTGCTCTTCTATGTAGTCAACTATATCTTTCAATTCATAAGATCCAATTGGTATTTCAATTACATATTCCCCTATATGAAACATATTGTTATAGGAGTCTACATTTGGAATACTGTTGTATGAATGAAAATCAGTTAGCGCACACTCATATGAGTCGTTTAAGTCAATGGGAGGAAAATAATTAGCATATAGCGCTGATGAGTTAGAGTTCAGAGTAAGTGTTATTGACATTATAACAGCCTGTTCACAAATAAATAAAGTTTAATACACACCATGGTTTATAAGAATAATTTGCATATATATTTCATAATCTTATTTTAAAATTAACATTAGTTATTAAAAATATTGATGTTATTGTCGTTGTTATCATTGCGGATGACGATTTATTTCGTTTTCCATCTATAGTATTTCATCTTTGCTTATCCAGGAATTGTGTTGATTAGAAAATCCCAACCATTTAACTAATGCTTTGTCCCCTTTCAGTCGAATCACCTTTTCAACTAGATATGTATTTGGAAATCTAGTTCTTGACAGTTCTTCCGTATAGAAGCCACCTTTAATAGGATTTCCAAGATAATCTTCTAATATGTATGTTGTAGGATATGTATTCTGAACTCTTTGGATTGTGAAAATTTCTGTTGTCCAATTCGGAGTATAGCCTTTCTCAAAAATATGTTTATATTTGCTAATACGTACATGGTCTCCTGCATTAAATTTTGACATTTTGTACATCTTTAAATGACTGTATACTGTATTTAGAAGTTGTTTTTCATTTTTTGAGTTGACTTTAATCGGTGGCATTTTAATGGTGCGATGAACTTTTCTATTGTATGCATTAAGTAAATCTTTGTATATATCAAGCCAGTTGTAGGAACCATTAAAACTAAACTCTTTCCACATCATTCCTTTTAATGTTCTATTGAATCGTTCTACTATTGATGCTTTCATGATGCTATACGTTGAGTAGTGTTTGATGTTGTATTTATCCATCAATTGATTAAAGTGTTTGTTGAAGAATTCTTTACCATCATCTGTTTGTAAGTTTTTTGGCACACGCCCCAACTGAAAAATAGTCTCCATTGCCTGCGTTGTGTCAACAGCTGTTTTTCTTCTCAGAGGTACTGCCCAAGCATATTTGGAGAATGTGTCAATTACAGTTAGCAAAAATCTATAATTTTTATTGTATGTAGAATAGTTCCCCATTTCAACTAAATCCGCTTGCCAAAGATCGTCTATTCCTTTCATAACAACTCTACGACGTCCAAACATTTTTCGAGCTTGCTTATGGAGCTCGTTCACTAAATTTCTTTTTGTATCCATGTCTAAGCTTTAAGAAGTCTTTGGGGTGTGTTGTGATCTATCTGATGCGCTTTCACCAATTGACACAAACATGTAATTTTCAAATCTATACATTTTCTCATTTAATCTTTCAATTTCTTCTTCGAAGGATGCTCTGATCTTGGAAATGCTTTCTTGCAATTTTTTATTCTCTTCCAATTGTAATATTATTTCATGTTGTTGCATTTCGATTTGATTTTTTAGAGTATTGTGCATTTTGTTGTTATCTTCTTTAAATTCTTTTATAATTTTGTGTTCTACTTCTTCCATTTGAGTTTGCAAAAACAATTTATTGATAGCATCGTTTTCCTCCAAAGCTTTTGCAACATTTTTGATTCTTTTGTTTTGGACATCAATGTTGTTGTTCGCATCCAAAAAGAGCCCCAACAATTTAGGTGCATTTTTCAATGAAATTATACTGCTAGTGTCGTTTAGATAATGCCCGAATTTATCAACAGACATAATTTATATTTAAAATGTGTATGCGTTTATATATTTTATACTATTATATTAGCTTCACGTAGTTCTTCAATAATTGAGACAATCTCGTTGTTGTGATTAGTATGACCTGCAGATTGTGATGCAAGCAGTAGTCTAAGTCGATCTACCAACTCGTTTGGATCATCCCAGTATATATAGTTTGATTTATGAGGATTTACCTGCATCAATCCCTTACCTAAATAAGTAGCCTTTGTTAATTCCGATGAGGTCTTATGATTTTTCTCTTTAAAAAGTTTTCCAATAATATGTTTGTACTTGTACCCTCTAGTCCCCTTGATTTGACCATCGGACTTATAATCTCTTCTGTGTGCATTGGTAGTAAGTAATATTTTTTTATAGATTTCAAGCTCGAATTTATCATAGTTTTTTGGTGTTTTATGAAACATCAAAGAAAATAGTCCTGGGGTGAGAGCCCATATTTGACCACCAACTTGTATTTTATCTTGATTTAACTCGATGTTGCTACTACCAAATTTCCATTCGTTATTATAATCTCTATGTGGACCATAGTTAGTATCTAGTTCATTTCTCGATTGCAATAGTGATAAGTCAGGATAACTCTCGTCATGATTAGAATGTTGTGAATAAAAGTCGTCTTCATCAAAATCGCTGTTACTTTTACTATTAGACTGTTTAAACATTGATTCTTCAATTAGTTTCTTAGGGGTACTTGTTTCCAACTTCATTGTTGAGTTCTGAGGATGAAAACTAGCACTGTCCTCATATTCAGTTTTCTTATCATTCTTTTCTTTTTTATTCGGTATATCAATATATTTAGAGCTATTTATAAATTCTTTTAAAGGTTCTGTTATGGGCTTGAATGTATCACTTAATTGCTGATGTGTATCTATTTCACCAGTTTTTATACTACGAAGCTTTTTCTTTAATATATTTCTTGTTGTCACCAAGTCTTTTAGAATTTTTTCATTCATTTTAGCTTTTCAGCTATCAGATCAGCTTATCAAGTATCAGATCAGGTTATCAGATCAGGTATCAGATCAGTTTATCAGCTATCAGATCAGCTTATCAGGTGTCAGATCAGGTATCAGATCAGCTTATCAGGTGTCAGATCAGGTTATCAGATCAGGTATCAGATCAGCTTATCAGGTGTCAGATCAGGTATCAGATCAGCTTATCAGGTGTCAGATCAGGTTATCAGATCAGCTTGTTAGGTATCTGATCAGATTATTATGTATCAGATCAAGTTTTTGCTTAGATGATCAGTTATAACAATCACATGTATAAAGTTTAAAGCCAGATTATGTACTAAGCAATACCCTTGATGAACAGTAATTTATATTACGATGAAGTAATCAAATGATTTTCTATAGCGACCATTGTTTAGTTCATTATCTTTACTTATCATCAAAAATCCATATTTATCCTTCCAACATTCTTGACATATATACTGAAACTTTTCAAATTTCATGTCGCTGGCAACATGATCAATATATGCAAATGTTTTTTCTTCAAGACTGCTATTGTTTGAAAGAACTCTTTCCCAAGCTTTATTTTCAAGAATTTTATCAGCTTTGTGTCTACTGTTTAATTCTTTGTTTTTGGAGTAAGCTATATCGTGATTTTTGCAAGCAGCATCCAATAAATTAATTCCTTTATCTCCTCTATCTAAACGCTTTTGTAATCTTGTGCCAGGTCCACAGTACTGATATCCAGGAAGATGTAATTCAAAAGATAGAGAATTTATTGTTTTATTTAGTAAACCTTCTCCAACGATAGTTTTCTTATGACTGAATGTTTTTTTATAAAACGTAACCATATTATTTTATTCTAGAATAAAAGATATTGTTTTGTGAATTTTACAAGTAGTTATTGAAATGCGCTTAGTAAAACAACACAAAAATATCTTAGTTCGTAATGTGGATGTATCTTCAAATGACAGTACAAAAATAAGACATAGTTCCTTGCTACCAAATTCTATACGAGCATTAATAGTTGGTCCCTCCAATTGTGGAAAAACTAATGTAATGATCAGTTTGCTAGAAAGTCCTAATGGTCTCAAGTTTGAAAATATCTATTTGTACTCAAAATCTCTGTATCAACCTAAATATGAATACCTAAAGAATTTAATTTCGCCAATTAAAGGAATGGGATACTACACATTCGCAGACAATGAGTCCGTTGTTCCTCCTAGCGAAGCTAAAAGCAATTCAATTATGATTTTCGATGATGTTGCATGTGAAAACCAAAACAATATACGTGCATATTTTTGTATGGGGCGTCATAAGAATGTGGATTCATTTTACTTGTGTCAAACATACACAAGAATTCCAAAACATTTAATAAGAGATAATGCCAATTTAATTATAATGTTTAAACAAGATGCGAAAAATATGAGACATGTATACGATGATCATGTTGCCAGCGACATGAAATTTGAAAAGTTTCAGTATATATGTCAAGAATGTTGGAAGGATAAATATGGATTTTTGATGATAAGTAAAGATAATGAACTAAACAATGGTCGCTATAGAAAATCATTTGATTACTTCATCGTAATATAAATTACTGTTCATCAAGGGTATTGCTTAGTACATAATCTGGCTTTAAACTTTATACATGTGATTGTTATAACTGATCATCTAAGCAAAAACTTGATCTGATACATAATAATCTGATCAGATACCTAACAAGCTGATCTGATAACCTGATCTGACACCTGATAAGCTGATCTGATACCTGATCTGACACCTGATAAGCTGATCTGATACCTGATCTGATAACCTGATCTGACACCTGATAAGCTGATCTGATACCTGATCTGACACCTGATTAGCTGATCTGATAGCTGATAAACTGATCTGATACCTGATCTGATAACCTGATCTGATACTTGATAAGCTGATCTGATAGCTGAAAAGCTAAAATGAATGAAAAAATTCTAAAAGACTTGGTGACAACAAGAAATATATTAAAGAAAAAGCTTCGTAGTATAAAAACTGGTGAAATAGATACACATCAGCAATTAAGTGATACATTCAAGCCCATAACAGAACCTTTAAAAGAATTTATAAATAGCTCTAAATATATTGATATACCGAATAAAAAAGAAAAGAATGATAAGAAAACTGAATATGAGGACAGTGCTAGTTTTCATCCTCAGAACTCAACAATGAAGTTGGAAACAAGTACCCCTAAGAAACTAATTGAAGAATCAATGTTTAAACAGTCTAATAGTAAAAGTAACAGCGATTTTGATGAAGACGACTTTTATTCACAACATTCTAATCATGACGAGAGTTATCCTGACTTATCACTATTGCAATCGAGAAATGAACTAGATACTAACTATGGTCCACATAGAGATTATAATAACGAATGGAAATTTGGTAGTAGCAACATCGAGTTAAATCAAGATAAAATACAAGTTGGTGGTCAAATATGGGCTCTCACCCCAGGACTATTTTCTTTGTTTCATAAAACACCAAAAAACTATGATAAATTCGAGCTTGAAATCTATAAAAAAATATTACTTACTACCAATGCACACAGAAGAGATTATAAGTCCGATGGTCAAATCAAGGGGACTAGAGGGTACAAGTACAAACATATTATTGGAAAACTTTTTAAAGAGAAAAATCATAAGACCTCATCGGAATTAACAAAGGCTACTTATTTAGGTAAGGGATTGATGCAGGTAAATCCTCATAAATCAAACTATATATACTGGGATGATCCAAACGAGTTGGTAGATCGACTTAGACTACTGCTTGCATCACAATCTGCAGGTCATACTAATCACAACAACGAGATTGTCTCAATTATTGAAGAACTACGTGAAGCTAATATAATAGTATAAAATATATAAACGCATACACATTTTAAATATAAATTATGTCTGTTGATAAATTCGGACATTATCTAAACGACACTAGCAGTATAATTTCATTGAAAAATGCACCTAAATTGTTGGGGCTCTTTTTGGATGCGAAAAACAACATTGATGTCCAAAACAAAAGAATCAAAAATGTTGCAAAAGCTTTGGAGGAAAACGATGCTATCAATAAATTGTTTTTGCAAACTCAAATGGAAGAAGTAGAACACAAAATTATAAAAGAATTTAAAGAAGATAACAACAAAATGCACAATACTCTAAAAAATCAAATCGAAATGCAACAACATGAAATAATATTACAGTTGGAAGAGAATAAAAAATTGCAAGAAAGCATTTCCAAGATCAGAGCATCCTTCGAAGAAGAAATTGAAAGATTAAATGAGAAAATGTATAGATTTGAAAATTACATGTTTGTGTCAATTGGTGAAAGCGCATCAGATAGATCACAACACACCCCAAAGACTTCTTAAAGCTTAGACATGGATACAAAAAGAAATTTAGTGAACGAGCTCCATAAGCAAGCTCGAAAAATGTTTGGACGTCGTAGAGTTGTTATGAAAGGAATAGACGATCTTTGGCAAGCGGATTTAGTTGAAATGGGGAACTATTCTACATACAATAAAAATTATAGATTTTTGCTAACTGTAATTGACACATTCTCCAAATATGCTTGGGCAGTACCTCTGAGAAGAAAAACAGCTGTTGACACAACGCAGGCAATGGAGACTATTTTTCAGTTGGGGCGTGTGCCAAAAAACTTACAAACAGATGATGGTAAAGAATTCTTCAACAAACACTTTAATCAATTGATGGATAAATACAACATCAAACACTACTCAACGTATAGCATCATGAAAGCATCAATAGTAGAACGATTCAATAGAACATTAAAAGGAATGATGTGGAAAGAGTTTAGTTTTAATGGTTCCTACAACTGGCTTGATATATACAAAGATTTACTTAATGCATACAATAGAAAAGTTCATCGCACCATTAAAATGCCACCGATTAAAGTCAACTCAAAAAATGAAAAACAACTTCTAAATCATAGCTGTTAAGTAATGATTACTAATCATAATAATTAGTAATTGGATTATTATTTTTTTAAAGGTGAAGTAATGATTATATTACGACTATTTTCAGATTTGCACGATTACTAATTGATTACGATTACAGATAATCGAAAAATAATCAAGATTAATAACAATTACGAAAAAATAATCAAAAATAATAAAAAGTAATCGAAAAATTATTTGACTACTTTCGAAGATTACTTTTGATTATTTTTGATTATTTTTTTTTATTTTACGATATTATGAAGTATATATATCTTTTGGTGAGTGTTATGCTACACTTTATGTTATTTATAATTGGTAATATAAATTGTAGTGAGTCTTCAGCTCCAGTTGAACGACTGTTTTCATTTGCCGGGATCGTCAACAGTCCAAGGCGGCAATCATTATCTGATTTTTCTTTTGAAAAATTAGTTGTAATGAAAGCCATTTGTAAATATATGTAAATTATACTTTTTTTTTTATTATATTTGTTCACAATTTTTTTACGATTTAAATGCAAATTTTTCAAAATAAATTGTATGTATAAATTTTATATCATAAAATGATGCACATTCTAAATTTTTAAAAAATAATCGAAAATAATCAAAGATAATCCTTGAAAGTAGTCAATTATTTATTTGATTACTTTTGATTATTTTTGATTATTTTCTCGTAATCCTAACTAATCTTAATTATTTTTGGATTATTTGTAATCATAATTAATTAATAATTAGGAATTTTGAAAAAGAGAATTATGTAATCAATACCATTCTTTTTAAAATTTAATCTAATTGATTACTAATCGTAATCCAAATTTAACAGCTCTGTTCTAAATACAGTATACAGTCATTTAAAGATGTACAAAATGTCAAAATTTAATGCAGGAGACCATGTACGTATTAGCAAATATAAACATATTTTTGAGAAAGGCTATACTCCGAATTGGACAACAGAAATTTTCACAATCCAAAGAGTTCAGAATACATATCCTACAACATACATATTAGAAGATTATCTTGGAAATCCTATTAAAGGTGGCTTCTATACGGAAGAACTGTCAAGAACTAGATTTCCAAATACATATCTAGTTGAAAAGGTGATTCGACTGAAAGGGGACAAAGCATTAGTTAAATGGTTGGGATTTTCTAATCAACACAATTCCTGGATAAGCAAAGATGATATACTATAGATGGAAAACGAAATAAATCGTCATCCGCAATGATAACAACGACAATAACATCAATATTTTTAATAACTAATGTTAATTTTAAAATAAGATTATGAAATATATATGCAAATTATTCTTATAAACCATGGTGTGTATTAAACTTTATTTATTTGTGAACAGGCTGTTATAATGTCAATAACACTTACTCTGAACTCTAACTCATCAGCGCTATATGCTAATTATTTTCCTCCCATTGACTTAAACGACTCATATGAGTGTGCGCTAACTGATTTTCATTCATACAACAGTATTCCAAATGTAGACTCCTATAACAATATGTTTCATATAGGGGAATATGTAATTGAAATACCAATTGGATCTTATGAATTGAAAGATATAGTTGACTACATAGAAGAGCAATACAAACGACTCAGTCCTGGAGAGCATATTTTTATAGAAGCTAACAACAATACGATGCAAGTTAAAATAAATAGTTCTAAAGACCCGATATATTTTAATAAAGAAAATACAATTGGGAATCTTTTAGGATTCAATAGTAAAATCCTAACACCGACCGATGATCATTACTCAGATCTTCCAGTTAATATTTTTAAAGTAAATCTCTTGCGAATTGAAAGTAGTATCGCTACTAACACATATATGAACAACTCAAAATCACACACACTTCATGAGTTTCCGATTAATGTACCTGCAGGCTATAAAATAGATGAGATTCCAAGGAATCTCATCTATTTACCTGTAAACACCAAAGAGATAAGTTCTCTATCACTGCGCGTGGTTGATCAGAACGGTGATTTAATTAATTTCAGAGGAGAGGAAATTACAATACGAATACATTTAAGACCAACTAAGTAATGATAATATACAATACAAGTATATCTCAAAATATGGCAGCCACGTCTCATCCACAGATATTACAACCTAAACCACAATTGAAAAGATCTGCTCGTCAAAGGTCACTTACAACAACAAACAAAAGTTTTCTCAAGTCTTTGAATTTCAAACTGAAAACAAAATGAGCTCAATAATAAACGTATTGGATAAGCCATTGTCTGACGAAAATATAATAAAAAAGGACTATCATACCTACATACCATATCTACAATCGTACAATAATAATGATGAGATTCGAATCTCAATACAAAATCAAGATTTGTACGTGTTACCTAGTGAGAGCTATATATATGTGGAAGGTTTCGTTGTAGATGAAAAAACTGGAAAATTTTCAGAAAATTTTAAATTGAAAAACAACTTTGTTGCACATCTATTTGATGAAATCCGCTATGAGCTTAATGGTATTGAAATCGATCATACAAGGTATTTAGGAACAACAACCACAATAAAAAATTTGGTATCTCTATCACCAACTCAAAGCGTTGTAATGCAAAATGGTGGATGGCATAAAACTGATGATTTGAATCTTAAGAATGGATATTTTAATTTTTATGTACCACTAAAAATGCTTTTGGGATTTGCTGAAGACTACAACAAAGTTATACTTAATGGAAAGCATGAATTGATACTCTTGCGCAATAAAAATGATGAAGCTCTTGTACACTCGAGCGTTTCTACTGAAAAATCGAAACTTACAATTTCACTCATCTCCTGGAGAATTCCACACGTACAATTATCTGATCAGAGCAAGTTGAATATGATTAAAATTATTAACAATGGTGCTTCTATACCGATGGCATTTCGTAGCTGGGATTGTCATATGAATCCACAATTGAATACAGGAACAAGTCATATTTGGAATGTTAAATTAGCTGCAAGTAAAGAGCGACCACGTTTTGTATTGGTCGCATTTCAACGAGGTAACAAATTTGTTCACTGTGACCTCACTAATTTAAAAGTACATTTAAATTCAACCTCTTACCCATATGATGATCTTAACATAAAATTTAAAAATGAACGGTATGCAATTCTATATGATATGTATGTAAGATTTCAACAAAGCTACTATATGAATGAGCCTCAACCATTATTAACTGCCCAGGAGTTTAAAGACGACGCTCCAATTATTGTAGTAGATGTAAGCTATCAGAACGAATCAGTCAATACCGGACCGATTGATATAAAAATTGAATTTGAAACAGCAACAAATATTCCAGCAACGACATCAGCTTACTGCGTTCTTATTCATGACCGCGTAATAGAATACATACCAATAAAAGGTCAAGTCCGGAAGGTCTTATAAATTAAATAACATGGATGGTGATATTGTTTTTGTAGACTTGCAAGGTTTCAAAAATAATTCAAATGACTTCATCGCAAAAGAACTAGCTGTAGTTTTCAGCAACAACGAATGCCTCAATTTCATCATAAAACCTCCTTTTGATTTCGCATGTTTATCGGTCAAAAAACAGAGAGAAGCAGTTTGGTTAACAAAAAACTATCATCATATTAACTGGAATGATGGATCAGTCTCATTTCAAAGCGTTTGCAAGTTTTTAAAATCCAATATAAGAAATTCACAAATATATGTTAAGGGGGGAGAGAAGAAAAAATGGCTAGAAAAAATGATTCATCAAACAGTTTATAACATTGAAGACATTGGCTGCATTAATTTTAAACAAATGGAAACTAACCATTCAACATACATATCTCTATTGTAGCTATCACGACTATGGTGTTTGTGCCTTAAGGAATGCAATTTTACTTAAAAATGAAAATGTTAACAAACTTTTAAATAAATGCTTATAAAAATTAAAATAAAAGTCTTTTATTTCAAATAAACACCTATATACATATTTATTTCAGAGAACACACAAACAAATAAACACAATGGTTCATTCATTCAAATGGTCAAGGGAATATTTGGGCACAACGAATAAACGCTTATTATTTGTTTGTATGTATATGCGTACATAAATATCTACAAATTTATTTCATTTCATACTGACCCACTAGCGCTAAATCCAGGAAAGCAAGAAAAAAGCGGACTGTCACACAGACTCACCAATCGTCACACACACACCCCCTGTCTGACAGGCAGACATTCCAATCGCCACTCAGAACACAAAAACACCCACACACACACACACTTAAACATAGCAACAAAATACAGAAATCGCACCACCATCCAGATCCCCAAATAAAATCCATCGATGATCGTCATGTATAAAATAAACAAAATATCAAATTCAATATTTATGCAATAGCAATTTTTTTCACAACGTCTTCAAGATCAGAATAATCAAATTATTCCCCCACACTCAAGCATTGCACACAAAAAAGAAATAACTGAATTGCTGGACAAAATATCTTAAGTAAACACACACCAAAATTAAAAATATCTTAAGTAAACACACACCACAATTAAAAACAAGCTAAAAAATAAAAGAAGAAATCTCACTCCAGCAAGAAGAAACGAACCACAAACATTAGGGCCATCCATTTATACAACACTTTTGAGATATTGTACTTCCTAAAAAATGTTGTGTCAGATACTAAAAATTTATTATTTTCTATTAGGCCATAGCACCCATGTAGAGACAGAATTCCTACGCTCACATATGGACAGACAGAAATTCCCACGCTCACATACCGACGGACATGTATTCCCAAGGTCACATATGGACAGACACAAACTCCCAAGCTCTCATATGGACAGACAAAAATTCCCACGGTCTCACGCTCACTTATACAAACTCATTTTGGTTACTACAGCACCCCTCCACCAAACTACCCCCCACATATGGACGGACAGAAATTCCCACGGTCTCATACGGACAGACACAAACTCCCAAGGTCTCATATGGACAGACAAAAATTCCCACGCTCACATATGGACGGACATGTATTCCAAGGTCACATATGGACAGACACAAATTCCCACGCCTACCCCAACATCATAAAAAAAAAAAACAACAACAATGCGAACCCCCTTATTAAACCGTGGGAAAATACACACACAAACATTAAAGTATCAAATTACAACATAAACACATTAAAATCAAAATTTGGGTAATTAACATGCAAATTTTTAAAATTTTACATGAAATTTGAGAATTTTAATTGCCCTGGCACATACATTCCCTTACTACTTCTATTTCTGACAAAGTACATTACCGATTTCTGTTGTGGGACCGTTTCCGAAGCTATTTGAATTGCTTCCTTCAAACTCTTGGGTCTAGCCGCCAATACTGTGGTTCTATATGGTTCATTGAAACCGTTCTTAAAGGTGCTAAGTGCTACCTGGTCGTTCATTTTGATGACAGTTGCCCTGTTCTGAGAGCCTAATTCTGCAATTTGCAGTTCATTCAGATTAGCTATTAACGACTCTATCTTATTGGCCAACTGTGTTACCGAATTACTACCCTGTATTTGTTTTGCTAATTCCGTATGTGTGAAAGACAGTGTTTTACTAGGTGCGTATATCCTCCTTAGAGTACTTACAGAGGTTTCTATAGAGCTTGGTACTTCTCTAACTTATTAGTTTCTGTACTGTCTTTTAGGGTCTCCGCATAAAATTCTTTTATACCTATGAAATTGTTTAACTTAGATTCGTCTAATATGCCAAACGAAGCCATGTTTATATCTTGATCTATCTTTAAATAGTTCAGAATTTTATTCTCAATTTCTTTTATCTCCTCCAATGAGCAATTCTCATATTTTACTGTAAAAAGTTTTAATTCTTCAATTTCTTGTAAAGTTTTATTTATATAAAACTTCTTTTTGAATTTTCTATAAATACTTATTAGCTTCTCCATATGTTACACACCTTATACATTCTGTATTCTACTACTTATTCTAATTGCTTTTTTCTTCATCTAGTTCTTATAGCAAGCATGTGTCTTACTAATTACTAATACAATTAAAAGTAACAAAATAATTTGCTGCATATGGTCTTGTGGGACTCCCCTATTATTTTCGTTCACAATAATGGCTTCTTTAGAAAACCAACCACCCATTTTCATTAATTAATTTATCTTCTAGTATATTATTTTAGTATATTTATTTTTTCATTCTTCTATACTTAGTACTTCTAATGGCATCAATTTCCCTTAAAATTTCAGATTTTTCGGCCTTATTACCGGTTAGATGAAGTCTGCGATAAGCTTCGGCAATGAGCTTTCGACTTTTTAACGCCTTACCACCTCTCTTCTACTTCTGCTCTTTCTGTGTTACAGGAGTTTGTGTCTTTGGTACCTCTGTTTTCTTTTTTTGTAGCCGTATTCTTTAGCATATATCCTATTTTTTGGGGTGGCGGTGTATTTCGGAACTTCCTGGGTCTCCACCACGAGCTGTGGGATATATTGGACCTCAAGTAACTGTTCCCACTTTTTAAAAAGCTGATCAATTTCTTGCTTCGTTGCCTCTATTTCGTCCACGAAAAAAAATAAGAAAGGAAGGGATGGAAACTGGTGTATGTACTTCAAAAAAATTCTCGTGGCCCTTGTTCCAGTCTGGGCAGGATCACCATGAAATGATGGAATAATAAAAATGTTTTGGGTGTAATGTATTTAGTGTGTTACGTTACCTTTACTCTGGGGGCTGTGTTTTGCACCTTGCTAGCTACTGCGGTTCTCCTGGGCGTAGTTATCAACCCTAATGTTGCCCTCGGCACGTTCCAGCTAAAAAAAAATCTTCTGTACTCACATACATTATTCTTTTACCATTATTGAACCATCATTATAGGAAGGCAGATGTTGACCTCCGATTGCCCTTACCCTTCCATGGTCGCAATCTATCCAGAGCGAAATTTTGCGAGCCCCTTTATCCTTCCCTACATCTAAATACAACCCTAAGTGAAAAGTAATACGTTCCACTTACCAGATGATTCCCCAGCTGACACGTCATTCACATTTCATTTCCTTTTGACTTTTATTACTCTGGACGTGCAAGCTCTTAACTTCCTAATATTTATTTAATCCATTTAAACCAGACTACAAATTTTTATTTACAAAACTACGCTAATGCATGTGCATAAATAATTGGTCTGTGGTGTTGTCTATGACTTTCCCCCGCAACAAGTGTTGGTCCCTATAGGATTCTTATTTATTTGAAGAGCCTTAGAATCTTAGGCGGCTCTATCTCATGGCAAAGTTAATTGCCGAAGTTTAATGACAAATAAAACTGCTCAGTTTTTGAAGACAAGATTATTTCTGTCTTTATTTGAATTTAACTCCAGCTTATATACTATTTTTATTCTTTATCTTTTATGTTATTATTCTATGTTATTACTATTTCCCCTACTTATTCTATGTTATTATTACTCTCCTACTTATTCTATGTTATTCTTATTATTCTAGTGACTCACATTATTCACACCTATATCATATGCACTTTCAATGACCCAAATCAACCAACGAAAGTCATTTTAAACTGCATAATTTACATTTCTTTAGTGTGCCGGTATTTCTTTCTGCTCTTCCATAATGAATCAGCTTATAATATTATTTGTGTTTTTCTTTTGTTTACAATTTATTTGTTTGGTTTATTAAATTGAATTTGTTTTGTTGTGTACGGTTGCGTATGCACATGGATTTCTCTTGTTTCTATTTGTTGTGTATGCACATGCACTACATCAGTGACTCCATATCCTATCACGAGTGCCATAAATTTATAAACGACTATAGTAATAAGATTAGAGTGAGTAGTTCGGACATATGTTGTGTGCATAGGTTTGAGAGATATGCAAATTCACACGTACACAAAGGTTTCTATCATATTTCTCAAATTTTCCTTAATTAAGTGATATAAACTTTGTTCTACGTGCTGATAAAAACGTTGTTATTAGTGACAGTCATATTACCGGTCAGATGACTGACACTGTTCTTGTAGGGAATTCTGCAAAAAGAATATGTTTAAAAATATGGCATCTTGTTTTCTTCACCTACATTAAATAGCGATATTTTGATATATCGATATATTTGGGACATCCCTACAATTGCGAACCAAATAGAGCTGACAAACTATCGATAGTCAGGCGATTCGATAGTTTGAAAAAACTATCGATAGTATCCAAGGCAGATTTACCAGGTACTCTTAAAGCCCCCGTAGACGACATGTTTTTTATATCTGACTTGTTAGATTTCCCACTATAAAACATGTACATGTCGTGTGGTACCTTTAAAACTTTGTTTCTGTAAAAGTCAGACGCAAAGTCTTCTGACAAAATTTCAATTAGAGCGTGTTCTATTTTCTTCTGACAAACCTTCTGACATCAGCTGTTTTTATTACGTAAAATTCGTTCTAAGAATTCTATGCCGTGACGAAACAAGCAGCGGCGGGCAACACCTAATGCAAGCATTAGCCGGCCAAACTTGATATTTTACAATACCGCTATATGCATGTTATTTTAGTCATTTAATAGAAATGATGCACATAAACACATAAATAAAACTTTAGTGTTATATCCTGACTTAATATCTTCAAATTGAAAGAAAAAATTTTTAAAAATTGTTGAATTCTTTCACGGCGCAAACAAACATGTTTGTGACGGTGGGATGCCATTTTGAAACCTACGACCTACTTTGGTGTCTGCAAAGACTATACAAAATGCGTAGACCAGCTGTGGAAAAACCCAGAAACTATGTCAGAAGCAATTAACATGTACCTTTGTGACCGAATAATATTAACCTTCTGTAAAATTGTTGTTTTTGACAAAAATGCACAATTACATTTGAGTTGAAAAGTTGACAAGTCAGATGTAAAAAAGATGTCGTGTATGGTAGGCTTAAGCTGGATGTACATAGCACGCGTTTCACGCGTCTACGCGTTATAAGCGTCTGTCAAAAAAGTAGAACTAGTGTAATTATATGTAAAAAGTTACATGGCAAAACTCGTAGATTACTATTGTACAGAAATATTATTTAACATTTTAGCAAAATGAACTTTTGTGAATATTACACTACAGCTGATCAAAACATAAACATTGACGCATAAAACGCTTTGCATGTAACTTGAGTTGAAAAACGCGCTAGAAATCTTTTGTTGTATAGAAATTCGTAATTTTTAACGGCATTAATTAACTTCTCATCGATTGCACTTTAATATTATTATCTGTGTTTAACCTACCTTGTTTAATATATTGCAAAATTAATAAACATAACAGAGATGGTACTTATTACGTAAAATAAATCGATAAATTATATGAATATTTGTTTTTAAGAAACAATTGTGATAAAATAACTATTTCAATGCATTTCACTCTTGAAAATATTAGTAATCTTTCTTGCAAAAGTGTTTTCTTATTTAAAACGTTTTATTATAATAAAAATGAAAAATAATAATCCACGACAGAAACATATTAATCGATAACATTGAAAATATAATCTAATTTGTCATCCCTGGCTATCAAACACAGCTGACATTTTTTCAAGACGCGTGCCGCGAGTTATGGAAACACCCATACCACCAACTAAACCACCAAGAGCAACAACCCAATGTTGACCCATTTAATACTTATTTTTATTACCATACCATACATATTGTAATTATGCAAACTACTCAATTTCATTATTTTATTGTAATTATGCAAACTATTCAATTTTACTTTTATTTCCTAAAACTATTCCAAGAATTAATATTTTTGTAAACTAATTTAACTTTTCATATTTAAATCATTTCTTGTATTTTTCAACTTCCTAGAATTATTCCGGGAATTAGTATAAGCACTTTTATAAAATTGTAAAACTATAAATAAGAAAAATCAATAAACAATTAATTAATTAATATTCAACACTCAAATAACAAAGTTGTTTTTTTTAACTACACTTCCCGGTGATAAATGTAATTCGCGCGTACAAAAGTAGAAAGTAGATCTAGTTTACGCGTGAAGCGTTCTACGCGTTTTGCCATGTAAGTATTTACATACAATTGCACTAGTTTTACTTTTTTGACAGGCGCTTATAACGCGTGTTATGTACTTCCAGCTTAACGCGAAGACGCGTGAAACGCGTGTTATGTACTTCCAGCTTAAGGCTCATTTAGCCGAACGTTGGAACCGTAAATGTGAGCTAAATGTAAATGTTAGGTAAATGTAAGTGCTACAATTATAGAATGCTTAAAATCGTGTCATATGTTTTTGACAAAAACAAACAACGAATAATCATTTTTAAAAACAAAATCATAAAAAATTCCCAAAATATTGTGTTTCTTGTAAGCTATATCGATTGAGTGTATTTAATAAAGAAAATAATATAATATAATGGATGTGGAAGATATGTTTATCACAAAAAATCTGATGCGCATCACTTTTAAAAATAAATACAATAAAACTCTATAGAACTGCTTAAAACATTAATGACACTTTAATATATTTATGTTATTGGCATTCGTATTGAAAAAGTACGCAAATTAATTAAATGGTACAAAGAGGAATCAGAAACACCAATATACACAACTAATAGTATAATGAGTCATTCCTTGGCATAAGTTTAATAAAATGGGCACATTTTTTTCCATATTACAATATATATTATATGTTTTGCAATATTGCAAAATGTTTATTTCATAGGCTAACTTGAAAGTATTTAAAAATACCCAAAGTATATAGCTAGCGCATTGCCCTCATGCACTATCAAAGCAAATGCTAACACATCCACTCTCAACAAAAGAGAAAAAATGTGCGCACACGTACACCGTTTGTAAACAAAGCAAAAAATCTTGTTATCTCAAATCTTGCTTTCTTCACGGAGTTATATATTGGCAGAAATCATAAGACTTTTGATTTTTGTTGTACAAACCAAAAGACTTGCAATATATTGTGAAATGTGTTGGCAGCATTGTACAATATTGTTTGCTTTGCTTATAGGTTATGTTTACTTTTTATTGTAACATAGGGTCTACAAGTGCGATTAACTCTGACATAATATTTGGGAGAAGGTCGGCAGAATGAAAGAAGGGATTTCTTAATATTAATCTTAATGTTTGCTAAGGGGAATACTACTCTTATAAGAATTCATAATTCATTGGCAGCCGTGGTGAGAGTGTTCATAATTTGCCAGGGAATTTGATCAAATTATTGTTGTTTTTTTTTAATTGTTTTAATAGTGCACTAAATTGTATAATAATTGTGTCACAATTGTAAAATAAACGACGAAAGATTTTCAATGGCGATTTTGTATACACATACGCAAATGCATGTACTTATTAGACAGTTCACCTCATAAGATTGTTGTTATAGAATTTCTTATAATATCGCTCTCATAAAAAATCTTATTAGATTGAGATACACTAATTTGAAGTCTACACGTAACATAATTCGCTCTGTGATTGAATTTGACGCTCTCATCTTACATATTATGTTACGTGTAGACCCTATATAAAAAGGTTGTACCTTATTTTATATGAAACTATTGCGCCATACTTAAATACGGGCGGCAAGCGTTTTTTAGCTGTCAAAAGTTCTCATGTCCATACATGTTGTATGGAGCATACCGAAAAAACGCAGCGGCAACGCTTTGCTATTGGAAAATCCGATTTTGACAGAGCGTTTTCTAATGAAGTTAGTTGCAAAAGAAAACATTTGTAACCAGAGAAAATAAGCAAAAATTTATATAAGTGAAATAAATAATAAAAAAAAAATTGTGCACTTCGTATTAGAAAATGGAGATAAGAAAATATTTACAATATGATTATATACATGAATATGTATGCACGTTTGCAATTTGTACAAAATTTCAATAACAAAATCACAAATGTCGCTCGTCCAGCTGTTAAAATAATCAGGGTTGTTTAATTTGTTTGTTTGATAACCCTGTTTTTATTGTTTTTTGACATAACGTTGCCGCTTTTGTTTAGGTATGGCATTTCAGCGTTAAAGCTCAGCGGAAAAAAACGTTACGCTTTCCGGCCGTATTTAGGTATGGCTGTAATAGAGGCCAAAATGGAACTAATATGGTAAATACCATATACAATAGGGTATTCACACTTCGTGCTATTTAGTCATATTGTCATAATATTTCAGACCATTTTAAAAAAGTTGTTGTGCTGCATACAAAAAGTCATAATATATAACACTCTTTCAGTATGTTTCTGTTTTGCTCTAGAGATCTGAGTCGAAAGGTTGAAAATCTTTAGGCGAGATGGCGATAGTATATGTTTGCCACCGTTACTTATATATGATACACGACTAAAAAACGGCTAAAAAATTATTCATTCATATATGTCTGTATATTAAATCACATTTTTATAACATAAAAAATATTAAAAGAGAACTAAATCGCAAAAACTAAATATGTACATGTAAAAATTTGTTCTCTTTTAACTTACGTAGCTGGCAGCCACTGAACGTTTTTCCGTATGCCGCCGCAAAAAAAATTATTCAGCTCATATCAAAGCAGAAGCTGTTTTAGTTTATACATCAGTGATATCAAATGCGATTGTGTTGGTGAGATCACTCTTATCTCTTACATTCCCAGCGGGAGAAGTGTGCTGTTGAGAGGCCTAGCTAATGGCCTTTTCTAAGAGTATCCTTTTATTTACCAATAACATCTTCTAAATTTATATTGCAGTTTCGTAACAACAAAGCATTTTTTTGCTTTGCGTATTTTAATTTATTGCGTTGTTTTGAGCAAATGTATTTTAAATCGGAAAATATATGTTCGCAAGGGAAAAGCTACAAACATTTAAAGGATTTTTTTTTAATAAAGGATATAGTGCCCCGTGTAAATTTTTCCAGAACTCAATAATATTTACCCTATCTGGAGGATTAAATTCGCTCCTAAGTATGATTAGTTTTTATGCTGAACATTTAGTTAGTTTATACACAAGAGAAACAATTTTTACAAAAAGCTCTACTTAAAAGCTACTTTAAGAAATTTTCGAAAAGATGTACCTATATACAATGGTTCCAACTTATTTCAAACCTCTTATATATGTATATTGTATATATATATATATATATATATATATATATATATATATATATATATATATATATATATTATTTCTGTTTAGAGGCCTCAAAACAGGACTTGCGATACTTCCCGCTGAATGAGAGTGTTTCTTAGTAAACAATTATATTTTACGCTCTCAACATAAAAGGGCGTAAGCGTACATGTGAGTTTTGTTTCCACAATTGTGTATGACGCTGACATCACTGTTATATGTACATACAAATTCATTTGGATATTATTGTGCACCTGCAGACAAATTTAATAATTTTAAATAAAAATGGAGTTTTTAGACTGTTTGGCATTTTCAAATAACTTTATTACAATTATCTTAATTATCTTTTGCTTTGATGACATCTAATTACAAATGTGTTGTTTTCTTATCAGCTGATCGATGTTTGAAATAGCATGCTAAGTTATGACGGTTTGTTCACACTAGTCATATATCGTGCTATTATTTTATGACTACAGTGTGATTCCCCCAAATAATATTGCATAAAAGGGCTATTAGACACGCATACTTGTCTGCAGACATGTGTGATGGCATACTTTGTGTTTTGCTATTACACAATCGAACACTGACGGCATACAAAGAAATTTTTGAAGCGAAAGCATGGCAATGAATCGGAAAGTTTAACGGCTATGGTTATCAATGAAATACTATTACAATTTATTTTTATTAATTTTTCTTTTAATTTATTGTATCCCATAATATGTAATTGCTTATTGTGTTATAATATGATTTTATTTGCCACAATTACGGCAGGCTTTTATATTGTTCAATGAATTTATTTTACAACTTTCCGATTAGCACACATCAGCGTCAACAAACGAACTGAATTTTTATATGAAGTATGACACACGCTATTAGACGAGTATGTTGGTATGCGACAGACATCAGAAAATCAAAAATTTTTGAAAACCAACATACATGTCGGCGGTACTCGACATATATGCTATTAGACAGTGAGATTTGGTATGCCATAACACATGTCTGCAGACAAGTATGCGTGTCTAATAGCCCTTTAATGGATGGGCCGCTTTAAAATAAAAAGGAACAAAACATTTTTAAACTGTATTTGATCAATTTATAATCAAGGTTTGTACATATGTATGTATATACATTATAGATAATCAAGCTTCTCTTGCCCTATAACGCGAGTTAAGGTCAGACTTAACGTTTGCCTCCTTTGTTCATTAATCTAAACACACACACGCACATTTACATACCTACCAAGCATGGTTAATCATGTTCCTTTGTCCCTTGTTTAGGTAAATCTTGTTACAGATAAGAATATCTAAAACATGACGAATCATGCTAACA
This sequence comes from Linnaemya tessellans, assembly GCA_951800035.1. NCBI lineage: Eukaryota > Metazoa > Arthropoda > Insecta > Diptera > Tachinidae > Linnaemya > Linnaemya tessellans. The sequence continues at coordinate 83,401,314 of OX637535.1, forward strand.
TAAATATAGTTTAAGATAAGAAATTAAGTAAAAACATGTTTTATTATGTTTAAGAACTAACAAAGAAATGTATCAACAAAGAAATGATAGTTAGGTAAAAAACAAGTAATCATGTTATCAATAAAAGAAAACTAGAATTGTAATCTTAAACTAAATTTTAGTATTTAAGAAAGTAAAAAGTAATTTGTCAGTTAGTTATGAAATAATATTGAATAACACATAGTGCTTAAGTTTCTAACTCCTAAGGAAAATAAAAAATTATACGCGTACGCGTAGAAAAATATATTTTTTTCCTTTAGTTAAAACACTAAACTTTAATTGGCGATCCTGCCAGGAGAATAATTAAATTTATTCTTCTAAGAGCGGACCAGCGTAATCCTTGTCGCAGCAAGGACGTGAACTTTTTGTGACAGTGAAAAATTCTTCATAGGAAGAATAAGTGTAAAATTTTATAAAAAATAAATTGAAAATTAGTTATAAAAACAAAAGTAATTTTATATAAATAAGTTTTACAAAAAAACAAAAAAAAGAGGACATCTATGATAAAAATCGCATAATAGAAGACGATATTTTAACAAAAATGGAACCGAACACAAGCAAGGATGCCCAAATAGGAATACTCACTGCCAGGCTCAGCGAAATGGAAAAAATTTGTCAGAGTTTGATGGAGAAGATGAATAGCTTACAAATTAATCCAACTTTAGCTTCAGCCCCAATAATACAGTTAAAAGACGTAGCTACCAACTACAGAACTGCATCAGACATATCATTAGAAGTTTTTAAGGCACTCCCAACGTTCGATGGCAAACAAGCTGAATACAGAGCATGGAGGGAAGATGCGTCTCGCCTAATGAACGATATCAAGGCATTTGAAGGACAAAGCCGTTATTCGGAAGCCTTGTCCATAATTAAAACAAAAATTAGAGGAAGAGCGTCAGATGTGTTAACAAATAACAACACACCGTTCAATTTCGAAGCTATAAAAAACAGACTGGACTATACATATGCGGATATGCGTCCACTGTATGTGCTACAAGAAGAATTAAGAAGAATATCTCAAGGTAGATTGTCCCTTACGGAATACCATGATAAAATTAACCAAGCATTGAACCTTATTACATCAAAAATTTTAATGTCTGGCGAGCAAACAACCGTCACAGATGCTATGACGAGGAGTGCAAATGAAGAAGCTGTACGTGTATTCATCAGTGGCATTACAAACCCATTTATAAGATCCACACTCTATGCCAACACACTCAATGATCTAGAGCACGCCTACGCTGTAGCCAGAACAATCGAGCACGATAATCAACATCAAAATCTGCGATTATCATACGATGTCGAGAGACAGAATCAGCAAAGACAACATTACCCAACTCATCACAATTCCTACAATCGACGTCCGAATTATGACACTAGGAGATTCGCACCACAGCAACAGGGATACAATCAACCATAGAATCAAAACCAACCGTCTAGGCCTACTCCAATGGAAACAGATTCCAGGCAAGTCGTGCAAGCACAGAGGAGAACTAACTTTCAACAAAATAATCAACACCATCCTTTCACAAACAACCAGCCATGGAAGAGGGAGCACAGCGGTAATTACCAAACAAATAAACACCAACGAATAAACCAGTCGCAACAACAAGATGACAACTCTAGTACGTATGCTGAACCGGATCAAATGGTAAATAATGTAAGAATAGATAATTTAAACTAAGAAGCGGGTTGCCCTACCTCACATTAAGTAGCGAAGTAACAAATAAGAAATACGATATTTTAGTTGATACAGGAGCAACCCACAATTATATAAGAGTAAAGTGTGATTCGTCAGACAGGATTAAAATCAAACCAATTAAAATTAAAACCATAAATGGTTATTCATTTGCAAATACCAAAAGAGTGATTAAATTAATGAACAAAGAGATAACTTTCTTTGAACTTAAAGACATAGAATCTTTTGATATGATTTTAGGGATAGAAGGATTGAAAATATTAAATGCCGAAATAAGCCTTAGGGACATGACCTTAACCACCATAAGTAGTGATAGTCAACCCAAATTAAATTATATTATAGGAGATGAAAGGTACAAGGAAGAAATAGATAGAATGATAAAGGAAAATAATGGCATAGGACCATTACCCTTCACGACGACAATTGAAGCTACAATCAGAACAAAGAACGAAGAGCCAATATGGACAAAACAATACCCGTATCCTATAGCGGATAACGAGTTTGTTAACAAAGAAATAAGAAAGTTACTGAACGAAGGTATTATACAAAAAAGTAATAGCCCATACAACTCTCCAATATGGACAGTCCCTAAAAAGGGTATGGACGAGCAGGGAAGACCGAAGAAACGAATGGTTATAGACTTTCAAAAATTAAATGCCAATACAATTTCAGACAGGTACATTATCCCAGATGTAAACATGACAATCCAAAATCTAGGTAAGGCTAAGTATTTTACAACTTTAGATTTGGAATCAGGCTTCCACCAGATAAGAATCGCTGAAAAAGATAGGGAAAAAACAGCTTTCTGCGTTAATGGCGGGAAATATGAATTCGTTCGTATGCCATTTGGTTTAAAAAACGCACCTTCAATATTTCAGAGATGTGTGGACGACATACTTAGGGATTACATAGGAAAATTTGCGTACGTATACATAGATGATGTACTTATATACTCATCTTCTCCCGAAGATCATATGAAACATATTAAAATAATTGTGAACGCATTGAACAAGGCCACTCTAAAAATCTCCAATGAAAAATCTAAATTTTTCCAAACAGAAGTAGAATATTTAGGTCATGTAATAAAACATAATAGAATTGCAACGAATCCAGAAAAAGTGAAGGCAATAAACAATTATCCAGTTCCAAAAACTCTAAAAGACTTAAGAGGTTTTTTAGGAATGACAGGATATGATAGGAAATTTATTAAAGGATACGCTAGCATAACAAAACCCTTGACAGTACATTTAAGGGGAGACAACGGTCAAATAGGAAAAAACAAGAGCAAAAATACGCATATAAAACTTGACGAGCAAGCACTGAAAGCCATAGACAACTTAAAAACTTGCTTAAGAGAACAAGTAGAACTTTTCCAACCAGACTATTCAAAACCATTTGAACTAACAACTGATGCATCCAACATAGCACTTGGAGCAGTTCTTAGTCAAAATAAAAAACCAATATTTTTCTTGTCACGAACCTTAAGTAAAACAGAAGAAAACTACAGTACTAATGAAAAAGAACTTTTAGCAATCGTTTGGTCGTTACAAAAATTAAGAAACTATATCTACGGTGTAGCTGACTTAACGATCTACACCGACCACCAGTCTTTGACATTTGCGATATCCGAAAAAAACCCAAATACAAAATTAATGAGATGGAAAAACATAATTGAAGACTTTGGAGCCAAATTGGTATACAAGCCAGGTCATTTAAATGTCGTAGCCGACGCCCTTTCAAGACAGCAAGTAAACTCATCAACAATCAGTACAGTTCACTCAGCTGCAAGTTCACCCACAGACGTTATTAAAACTGTATCGCAACCTTTTAATGCGTATGCTATTCAAATTGAACTCGTATCAAATAGAAAAATAAATGAAACTCGAACTCGAACAACATTTCCGAACAAAGTTAGGCATACAGTAAACTTTACAAGTGAACAAAATTTAATTACAGAATTGAAAAAGGTATTACAGCCAAATAAAATTACTGCAATACATACTACTAGAGAAAATATTTATGCATTTGGTCCAATAATAAAAAACACTTTTAATGCTGCAAATTTCGTGTTCACACCAACAAAACTAATCGATGTTAGAGAAAAAGAAAAACAAATCGAAATAGTTAAAAGAACACATAACAGAGCACACAGAGGCTATAAAAACAACATTTATGAGATAGTTGAAACTTACTACTGGCCTGAAATGAAACAACAATGCAAGGCATTTAATAAAAAGTGTACACCTTGTCTTTATGGTAAATATGAAAGAAATCCTACAAGAGAACCACTTGGAGATTCTGATATACCAATAGAACCAGGAAAATACATACACATGGACATTTACTTTAATGATAAAAAAACATTTCTAGTCGCTATCGATAAATTCTCAAAATATATTACCCTCAGAGAAATTGATTCAAGAGAACGTATGTCTGAGAAAATGGAAGAAGTTATCACAAATAATTACCCGAACTGCACACGATTAATGACTGATAATGAAAAATGTCTAAATACGCCAGCAGTGAATATGATGTGTGAAATATATGGAATAAGAAAAATAGAAACTCCAGTCTATAGATCGACTTCTAACGGACAAGTTGAACGCGCTCATAGTACAATCTCCGAGCTAGCGAGAATATTCAAAATTCAAAACGAAACCACAATAATAGAAGAAATTTATAAAACAATCAGAGAATTAAACAACACTTTACATACAGTTACAGGATTCAAACCAATTGACATCCTATTCAACAGAATTAAGTATGATAAGAAGCAAATCCACCAAAAATTAAAAGCAGCATCAAAAAAAGTACAAGAAAGACTGAATCAAGGTGCAAAACACCGAACATTTTCACCAAACGAGCAGATACTAGTAAAAATCAAAGGTGTACGGAAAAAGAAAGACGCTAGATATATTAAATACGTTGTAAAAGAAGACCGTGAGGACACTGTCTTAACTACAAGGGGAAAGATCGTGCATAAGGATAATATAAAGAATTATACCATTAATCATGATAATCATCTTCCTGACATTACTCGCAGTGGCCATACCAGAAATACAGGCGGAAACAGAAATTAAAAAACTAGATGAACAGAAATATGTTTTAACCCGGACTAATGACGTTTTTTTATTTGACGAATATTCATACCTCTTCCACGTCACAAACTTAACAAAAATAACTACAACATATCAGCAAATCTTTAACAAATATTCTTACCCCACCATCGAGGAACATATTTGGACAAAGAAAATTGAAATATTAGTAAATCAACTTAATGAACATAAACGACATACGAGATCCCTAAATTTTTTAGGATCAGCATTAAAATTCATTACGGGAAATCCAGATCATGACGATTTCATATTGATGGAAACAAAAATAAACGAATTAATAAATAATAATGAAAAACAACGTTTGGTTAACTCAAGGTTTGAAAAATTAATTGATGCATTACAAGGCCAGACTCTCGAAAGCCACCTCATCTTAGAACAAGTACATGACCAACTCTTATTACTTGTCAGAACAATTAATGCTGCAAAAAATAACGAATATTTAACCGAATCGTTAAACTTAGATGACGTAAAGGAAATAATAGATCATGAATTAATCTCAGTACCCATAATAAACATTCTAGAATACGCAGATATACATATAGCCAGGACAGGAGACTTATTTATAACTATCTATAAATATCCTATATTGAATAAGGACTGTAAACTTTTTAAAATCACTCCCATAAGCTTTAGGCACGGAAAAATTCAAACGGATGATCAAATTTCCCAATGCAATAAAGATTATGTTAGGGTAAACTTTTGCAAAAACTTTTTAGGAAGGAACATATGCCAAAGAAACAATGATACAGATAAGTGCATACTTCCGCTACTGACAAACAGAAACAGCAAGTGTACAGTTATACAAGAATATAACAAACCATTATTAGAAATTGACGAAGGCTCAATACTATTGGACGGAAACCACAAAGTAAACAATATCACCACTACGGGTATAACTTTAGTCACGTACACAGACCAGTTCACGATAGACAACAAGACATATAGAAATATTAACGACAGAATAATTAAGGCCATCCATATGAAACACGACGAAGACTTTGAAATTTTGAAAATAATAAACTCTGATACCAAATGGGCTTTTAATAACATAGACTCATTAAAAAAATTCTCTATTCCATTTGAACAGCACCCAATCAAGTCTTTCATTTTTTGTATATTAACCCTGACACTCTTAATAATAATAATTTTTTCAATAATAAAAATAGTAACTTGCATAACAGTATGGAAACACAAAATTGCAATCCGTAAAATTGAAAAAGCATATATTATGGAATTGCAACGTATTAGGAAAGATCGGGACGATCTTGCTTAACCCAGGGGGGAGTTAAGGTCAGACTTAACGTTTGCCTCCTTTGTTCATTAATCTAAACACACACACGCACATTTACATACCTACCAAGCATGGTTAATCATGTTCCTTTGTCCCTTGTTTAGGTAAATCTTGTTACAGATAAGAATATCTAAAACATGACGAATCATGCTAACATAAATATAGTTTAAGATAAGAAATTAAGTAAAAACATGTTTTATTATGTTTAAGAACTAACAAAGAAATGTATCAACAAAGAAATGATAGTTAGGTAAAAAACAAGTAATCATGTTATCAATAAAAGAAAACTAGAATTGTAATCTTAAACTAAATTTTGTTATTTAAGAAAGTAAAAAGTAATTTGTCAGTTAGTTATGAAATAATATTGAATAACACATAGTGCTTAAGTTTCTAACTCCTAAGGAAAATAAAAAATTATATTTTTTTCCTTTAGTAAAAACACTAAACTTTAATTCGCGTTATAGGAAAGCAATAAAAAAACAAAATCTGCTTGCGCAACAGGGATGTCAGATAATTTTTTTTCTTCCCCCGAATAAAATTTAGAAACCCCCTAGATTCAACACTTTTTCTTAAAAAACCCCCTAAAGCAGAAAAGTTTAAGTAGTAATTAGGTTTCATCATTCTTGTCTCTATTAAATTTGAATTGAGGTACTATCATTCTTATACCGCTGACAGACATAGGATTTCTAACCACATTAGTATTCTATACTACATGTGTGTCAACCTATACTACAATTAAACCACAAAATAAAGTGGTTTATATCTGTGCCTCGTTTCTGTAACTTTTGACATCGAAAAAAAGTTAATAATTATGATTGTCATGCTATTTATTGTAGCGTGATCCATATAATATATTTAGCATTATATAAATGTACTAAATATACAAAAAATATAGTCTGACTTATCCTGTGTTTTACAGAATGACAACAGTTTTTTCGATGCGAGAAGTTCTCACACTAGTTACAGAAATGAGGTACTGGTTTCAATACTACGAAAATATACGTAGTATACTAATATATTAACCCATTTTACACCCTTTAGCTTTGTTCAATTGCATTGGGAATGAGTCATCGTCCAATTTCGCCACTTCCACTTTCGGGAAGTTCGACGCCTCAACCTAATTAAGAAAAATTTCCATGAATATGTATAGTTATAATGGATTTATAAACCATAAAGACTTACACGTGTCCAAAAACGCCTGTACTTCTTTTTTATTATTTTAGAATGAAAAAAGCATATTCTTCTTTTAAGGCGATTGTACATAATTAGCGAATAGCGAAAACACAGTTTCTTTTTTCACTTAAAATATGAAATTTTGTTGTTATTATTAACAATTATGCTAAAAAGTTTTTCTTTTTCCATTTTTTTTTATTACACGAAAATAAAAACAAAAATATTAGTATATATACCACATGTCTGTCATGCCAAAGTAGTATCAAAAACCATAGTATTTATATCATGGTATACAAATCCTATGTCTGTCAGGGATATTACGCGAAAAGCACGAAAACACCCAACATTTTTATTTAATTTTTTTTTTATAAAAAGCCCCCAAAAAATATATCTGCAATCTGTCTTTCTTTTGTAAGAGACGGCTTGAGAAAGTTTGTTACGGGTACATGTACTTCTTTTGTTTGGGATGCAAATTCAATATGGTTTTTCGTATTTTGTTGTGCAATAAGGTCTCCTGTTAGCCACCATAATGCTTTTACAGTATTTGCATAAAGCTTTGTAGTTGTCTCCCTGGACAGGGGCTAACCAATCTGAAATTTAATTTTGCATATATTGTGTTTCAAATTTTATTTAAAGGTATTCAAAGTGCTGATCTGCTTCCCACTCCTTTTTATATTTTTGTTTATATATGTTATCCTTTTTTGGCATATTGGTAATAAATTGTAAAGATTAACAACTTTTTAAAATTTATATTTTGCAGTTCAAGGAAAACCAGCAAAATTGATTTAACGAGATAAATGTTTTAATGTTTGTATTTGCGTGATTACTTTCTAAATCATTATTTCGATACAATATCTTCGACATGCTCAGTGGTTAAATTATGTACTATTATGTACCAAACTATAAATTCGAAAATCCCCTAAATAAAATTTTTTTTACCCCCAAATTTCCCCCTAAAGAATATTAACCCCTAAATAGAAAAAAAACCTAAATCTAGGGGGAAAACCCCTAATCTGACAACACTGTTGCGCAACAAACAAATATGTATATGAAAGAGGCAAAACACACTGGATGAATTTTTAGTCCGCTTAATTTTTGTTCTTTTCAAAACAAACTGGATTAATTCATCTGTCATAAAATTGTATACGTATACACAGCTTTGTGTGTGTTAGTATATCATTGTTTATTTGATGTTTGTCTTTCGTTCGCTGTACACATACATTACGAAACAAACTTAGCGCAAATATGTCTGGAATAAGTGATGAAAAATTTGCAATAATCTTAGGAGGAATTTCTAGTGCCTGTAACTTTGAAGCTGCAGCATTACTTCTAGAAGATGAGAAGGCAAAGAAAAGAAGCGAATACATTTGAGAAAATGTATTCCGGTTGAAGAAAAATTTTCTGCAACTTTAAGATTTTTAGCTACAGGAGGAAACTTTAAAGAAATTGCCGAAAATAGAAAACTGTCTGCACCCTATTTAAGATCAGCTATGATTACGATAACCATGTTTTTCAATGCAAAAAGGACATTTAGAAATGTAATAAAAATTGTTCACTAATTATAAACAATTGCATATACTTTAGGCATGTCCCTCTAAGTAGCATATATTAATGTTTTTTAAACAATAAAATATGTCCAAATATATTACAGTAATTTGATAAAAAGATTTTCATTTCTGCACACTCCATTTGGTGATGATATTATTAATATTGTATTGGTGATTATAACTTTTATTGTATTGAGAAAATAAGACTTTTAATATAGGAGTTTGAAGAAAGAAAAAATTAATAGTCAAAAAATAAAAAAGGACACACCAATTAAAAAAGGACACCTTCATTTTTTTTAATCTAAACGTGAAAAGTGAATTTTTAAAGGTACATTCATATAAGTTTATTTCGTCACCAGTAAAAGTTATTTACGTAATTTCAATAAAATTTTCAGTAACCAAAAAAATTTTTATAAATTTCTGAAATTACCGAAAAAATCGTTACTGACACATTCATCAATTTTAATGGTTGTTGGCGCGACCAACCCCCTTTTGTTTTGAAGTTCATGTTTACACAAAGATGGACAACTAAAGACTAAAAAACGCTCTGTAAAAAACAAAACGCAGAACCTGTGTTTTCATAAGTGTGTATGTATTAGTTTTGTTCTGCTTGTGCGGGGTTGAAGCTGGTTGAAAAATTATGCCAACCAAAAACTACCCTCTTCAATGAAAATGCCTACAAGCTGCCATGTTATGCCAGCATAATTCATCCAGTGTGTTCTGCCTCAAAGAAAAAAATGTTGTTTCTCTCGCTCTCCTTAGTCTCGGTTCGCACTATGAAATTTTCTTTCATGAAATTTCTGAAATTCTCTTTTAAAATTTCACTCGTGTCTGCATACTGAGAGTTAATTTCATGAAACTTAATATTTTTGTTTGTTTACTTTCACATAAAGAATATAAAAATAAAGTAAAATCAATTACGAATTACAATACAAAACAGAATTTCAGTGAACATGAAAGTGTGTACCCGACACCAATCTTCTCTCCTCTCTCACCAACAAACTGCCACTTTCATGAAATAAAATTTCATAGTGCGAACCGAGACTTAAGCGGCATGGCCACACATCAAACTGACGCTTCAAACTCTGCTTTTCTTTGATAGTGTTAGTGAAAAAAACTCACACGTATGGTTTGATGTGAGTTTGAAGAATATCAAACCAATTTAGATTTTCACTCTCAAACTGAATTTTACCAACACATACACAAGTTTGAAGCACCAGTTTGATGTGTGGCCATGCCGCTTTAGGTTCTTGCTTCTCTTTAGCATACAGCAGGGTTGGATAACAAGAACTTTTCAATTTTACCTATATATTGAGTTGAAGGGCTTGTTGCTACTATTCGTATGTTTTGCATTTATAATTGTATTTATTGTATATAACACAATATTTTTATTTATTAGCATCTGACTGATGAAAATTGTATTTATTTTGTAAACTCGTTTATAATAAATGTCTATTTCAAATAAATATATATTGGCTCATCCAGATCTACATATATGGCCTGGATACACTTTTGTTCTTGCGTGCTTTGCTTAGAACTATTTTCAGGGTAGAAAATGCAGTTTCACAATTATATGTGGTACCAAACATTGAATACAATTTGTAGATTTCTGTCCAGTTTTTTTTGATAGACAGAAAGTAATTCCAGAAACATTTCCACCTCTGTTAAAAGTAAGCAGAAGTTTTTCTCTGCGCCACACACAAACGCAACTGTGCTTATGACGTATTGCACATCACTGATATACAAGCATATGTATATATTTATATTTTCTGCTTGTGTATCTCATGTATTTTAGCTCTGTTATAACATTTTTTATACACATATTCTACTCATAACTCTTTTGTTTTTGTTTGGCCGAATAAATTTATGTCGCCGCTAAATACCATGTAAATTTAAGAAAAAAAAGATTTTAACGATTGTATCACTATCGAAAAAACCATCGTTAGTGCCCTTTCACAGTTGAGAAATTGATGGACAGACAGACGACGTTTGTGTGCGATGTATTAAAGAGGAAGAGTGTGCGGTAAACCTCTACTGTACCATGGCGTAATAAAACCAGGTGGCAGCGTAAGGGCTACATGTACAACAATACAACAAAATAGGTGTTTTTGTTTGTATAATAAAGTTGAGTTTGTCAACACAATGAGGCAAAACACACTGGATGAATTTTTAGTCCGCTTAATTTTTGTTCTTTTCAAAACACACTGGATTAATTCATCTGGCATAAAATTGTATACGTATACACAGCTTTGTGTGTGTTAGTATTTTATTGTTTATTTGATGTTTGTCTTTCATTCGCTGTACACATACATTATGAAACAAACTTAGCGCAAATATGGCTGGAATAGGTGATGAAAAATTTGCTATAATCCTAGGAGGAATTTCTAGTGCCTGTGACTTTGAAGCTGTAGCATTACTTCTAGAAGATGAGAAGGCAAAGAAAAGAAGCGAATACATTTGAGAAAATGTATTCCGGTTGAAGAAAAATTTTCTGCAACTTTAAGATTTTTAGCTACAGGAGGAACCTTTAAGGAAATTGCCGAAAATAGAAAATTGTCTGCATCCTATTTAAGATCAGCTATGATTACGATAACCACGTTTTTCAATGCAAAAAGGACATTTAGAAATGTAATAAAAATTGTATTCACTAATTATAAACAATTGCATATACTGTAGACCCTATGTTAACCAAATAGATAATTGATAACAAAAACTTTATAACTAACACTTGTTTGCATATGCTTTATTTAATTTTTTATATTATAAATGCGTTTATATAATAAAAATTTTCGCAGCAAACAACATAGAAGAAGAACGAAGAAGACAAACAAAAAAAATTTCTGTCTGTCTATTAATTTCGCAACTCTAAAAGGCTTACGCTCGATTACACATGCCATTGTTGTATACGTATTATCAACGAAAAATTATTGAGGCAGAACACACTGGATCATGGCGTAATAAAACCAGGTGGCAGCGTAAGGGCTACAAGTACAACAATACAACAACATAGGCGTTTTTGTTTGTGTAATAAAGTTGAGATTGTCAAAACAATGAGCTAAGATATAAATGTCAAAAGCGTAAGAAAAAGAATCATTTGAAATTTAAGAAATAAAATATCTTGCATCATGCCAAGATACAAATTGAAGAAAAAGTAAAATAAAAGATTTAATGAAAACACAATATTTGTTTGTGACCTGAAATCGGAAATGGGTCTATATAATGGTGTTTTATTATATAATAAAATGAATATATAATGTTTTATTAAATATATAAATGAAATGAAATCAGTTGACACATATCATCAATACCTGATAAGGAATGAAGACACCACAGAGGAATTAAAACTTAAAAGCTAAAAATAGTTATTTTTTCATAGAATTACACGTATTATGTATACACAAATATACAATAAGTGTAACACAAAAGTTTATTAAATATTTCTTGTTAAAATAGTGGACTGCAAATGTAGTACTGCCGCGCTTTAAGATTTTCTTTTTCATAGTACTTCGTACCACAACGAGTTCTGATAAATATTTTTATCTAAAATAATGTTTATGGTTTTTATTTTATATTACTGCAAGTATTTATATTAGTCCCGGTATTTATATTACCGGGATTACGGATTTTTTCATCTATGTATGTCGAACAGTGGCTTCGATGAGGAAAGATTTTTTGCATTGCCGGTCTTAGGCCGGGCTTAAGCATTTTCTTCTCCATGTATGTCCAACAGTGGCTTCGCTGAGTAAAAATTTTTTGCTTTGCCGGCGTTAGGCCGGGATTAAGTATTTTCTCCTCTATGTATGTCTAAATCTATTATACATTTGTATGCGTACACTACTAATAATTAACTAGTTTTTACATCTGTATGAATTGTTTCAACGTATAGTAAAATCATACCTGGCCTTGTATTAGGTTTTAATTCCTCTGTAGTGTCTTCATTCCTTATCAGATCTTTATGATATAGGTGTCAAATGAAAGGTGTGAATGTCTTTTATGCATTTTACTATAAAATAAAAAACCGTTATATAGAACTCATTTCGATTTAACGGTACTTTTGTAAAAAAAGTCAATACAAAAATATGAATTTTTAACCTATAGCCTTTTCAAATTAGGTTGTTACATACCGTTTGAAAGGTATTTACAAGACCTTTCCAACGATATCCATATCAACTATGTACCGGTTATATGGATGATGGTATAAAAAATATGTTTCTATTTTCGTCATTTTTACACACTAGTGCTGAGCGTACTACATGTGATACGTTAGCAAATGCATCCACTAAAATCACAAATAATTAGTTTTTTCGCATATACTTTTCCTACATATTGATTTCTACAACAGTTGTAAAAAAATAGTAAAAATATAGAAAAGCAACAACAATCAAATATAAGAGTTTTTCAGTTACTACAGTCGGCATATCTGGCTTAAATTTGTACATATCTTTTTAAAAAGAAAGACCAATTCATAATTAATTGCTTAATTTTTATTTTAAAATAATTGTTGAATGACATTTTTAAGCACTATAGTTTTGTGTTTATTTTTACGAAAATTATACGTTTATATTATTTGATTTTAATAGTTAATAGATTTGTTTGAGGGTATTCTACATCAATATTTATTATTCCATATTTCGCTAACCATCGGTTGGCTTATTCAGGAAATTATTTAGTTTTCTTAAATTTTTTAATTTTTATTTAACTATCATCACAGCACTTTAAAATATAATACAATTTTTATACACATAATATTGAGATTTTACTTAAAAGTATTTCAGCAAATGAAGTTCATTTGAAATAATTGGAGGAAACTATTCCATAACTAAATTATTTACATTTTTAAGGAAAACAGATAGTAAAAATCTTATTTATACAAAAGAGAATTTTTAAAAAGTTCTAAGGCCAGCACTTGTGAGATCTTCGGGGTTGAAGATTTCAAAGTGATAACTCTGCAAATTTCTTATTATATGATAATTTGAATATAAAATCTTTTGTTAAAAATTTACTTTTCTATTACTACATATATACTTTTTTTAAAAAAAAAAGGTTAAAAAAATAAACACAAGAATCTTATTTGATTTTACATTATAGGAGGTAAACTATTATCGATTAGGTTGTTCAGTAAATTATTTAGTTTTGTTAAAAATTTAGTTTTCTATTACTATATATAATTTTTTGTTAAAGAAAAAAGGTTAAAAATTAGACACAAGAATCTAATTTGATTTTACATTATAAATTATTAGAAAAAATCAGGGTATTTATTTGTTGATTGGTTGGTCATTATCCGATAGGCTAATACGTTCACCTGGTATACAAATTTACGTATAAGAAATTTTTATAAATATTACGTTAGCACAAACGGAAAAAGGCATACAAAAAATTAATTAAGAATAGAATTAGGCAGAAACATACCTGATTATAGGAAAACGCTTTATAAATTAACTTTCAGCATTTTCTTGCACCCCATTATACGCTCCTTGGCTTTTTTAACTTTAAGTCGCTTATTAAGGTTGCGAATCCGAAAGTATATTCGGCACTTAAAAAAGAATTTTCTGACGTTATCTGGCAGGTCAACAGATTTACTTTCCTCTACCAGGTATCGGAGGATATTTGGGCGGTGAGATATATTAAGGCCATTTATTTTATAAAATATTACCTCCATTTCCTTAACCTTGGAAAGAAATTGGATTTTGGGCTTTCTTAAATTTCCTTTTGATACCTAGTCAACCCACGTAAAGGAAGATGTATGACATTCATATTCCACAAGATTAAGCTTTCGAATTACATAGCCCGCTATATATTCTAAGCCATCCTCCTGAAAAATACCAATGTCATGTATATTCGTATCGTATAGGTCATTGAGTATGTCATTCTATTTTGACTCTAAGGAATCGTTTTCTGCAAATCCACTTTCAGGCAAGATATCGTCATCATCTTCTATTGTAAGTAGAGATTGGTTATGCTCTGCAAAGGACTTGTTAACGTTGCTGCTGTTTAGCCAATCGGTTTCATCGTTTTCCACATTTCCTCTTCCGCTTAAAAATTCTGTGTTTTTTGCTAAATGAAAAGCACAATATGTGTAATATACGAAACTAAAAAATTGCATTAATTCCATATCTAAAATGTATTTACGAAGCCTATATTTAAATTCTTGTGGAGAAGGGTGATCATGCAGGCCACTTTTGCTTCGGATAGCGCCAAAAAAGTGCTCCAAGACATCTTGGTTTAACCTATTTGTAACCAAATAGTGCATACCGTACTTTGCGACATACTTCTGCAATTTGTCTATTGCTGAGTTGGTAACGATTATACCTTTTTGAATCGGTTCTAAAACCCTTTTGCGTGGAGGTGGAATCGACATTGCTTTTGTCATTCGATCCAAAGTGCTCTTTTGATTGTCATACGATATCCCATAGGGTTGCTTAGATGAATATTATTGAAAATATATATTGTTTAATCTCGAAATAACTTTTACCTTGCCGGGGTAATTGAATGTGTCCATTTTGGAATTTAAAACGTCAAACCAATCGTTTACCAATTGGAAAAATTCGGCTGTTTCAATAGCCTTGTAGATAACCTCCCCCATTGTATGGCAACATATGAGAGCGCTGGCTGTGGTGTGTGAAAAAAGCTGAGCAGCTGGTTTCACTTTTTGCCTTGCTGGAAGTAAAAATGCTTAAATAACTATTTCTGTGTAATGTACTATTGGCGTACCAGCTCCTTTCAACGAAAGATGTTCTTCACTTAACTTAAAAGTTATCGAGACATCAGACTTCGAAGTTAAAACTAATAATTCCGAAATAGTGCGGGGACTCAATAAGGAGTTATTGTGGATTATTCCATTATCCAAGAAATGGTTGCGAACTAGTTTTAGGAGGTGAGGTGCATCAATAAATGTGAAAACCTTTTCCTCCACATTTGCAGGATTAGTAAACCATGGCTTTTCTATAATAGTTTTAAAATGTGTTAAGCAATTTGTGCAAATAAAAACTTAAGGGTTGCAAACGGAAAAAATAATAAAATTTACAATAAAAGCGATTACGAAACTTACGTTTTTCCGATTTTTGGCAAACTTATAAATATGAATTACGATATCCTCTAATTAATAATATTATATAACGTAAAAACTTTTAGCCGAATTTTTTTATTTTTTATATAGAATAGAATGTTTGTATATAATATTTTATTATCATTAAAAATTATATGCAAATATTCAATTTTGTATAAAAACACAAAAAAATGCCGTAAGGTCGAAAAATTAGAAAGCAAATAATAATACATGTTAATAATTTTAATATAAATGTTAATAATTTTAATATAAATGTTAATAATTTTAATATAAATGTTAATAATTTTGATATAAATGTTAATAATTTTGATATAAATGTTAATAATTTTAATATAAATGTTAATAATTTCAATATTAATTTTAATAATTATGCTTTCCTGAAACCTGAATCAAAACAAACCTTAATATTAACTCTTAAACTCGAATCTTAATCACAAATTTAAATGATTTTTTTAATTACCCGATGGGAGAACGTAGTTTCTGGCATTTTACTCAATATCACGAAGATTGGTGTTTGCGCAAAAATAACGTTGTTTTCATTTGTTGTACATATATATATTATGCATTTGTTGTATACGCGTGTTTATGTGGCAATGCATTTATTGTGAATCAGCTGTATATATCATACATTACTTACCTGGAGTGATGCCCAATTCCTTCAGCAACTTACGGTTAGTTGGACCCATATCGCACACAACAGCAACCGTAGGAAATCCTGCTCCGTACAATTCCTTTATAATATCTTGCAAAATTTCTGCAGACATTTTGCAGTCGAAATCATAAAATACTGGCTGCTTCCATGACTTTTTTAACCCTCTTGCAATAACGACCTGTACATAGTTGGATGGTTTCCTTGCGATATCGTCAACTGCGTCGTATTCAAAAGTTTCCTCTACCTTCATTTCATCAAATGCCAAAACGCAAATTTTGTCGTCTACCGAAAGGTCTGTCATGGCTCTCATAAATTTTATGGAGCCTTTCATTACTCCTGGCGAAATGTTAACTTTTCGGCACCAACGTTGCAGAGTCGTTACATGAGGTAGAGGAAAACCTTTCTTATACAAATGACGATACGCCCTAGGACCAGCTGCGTGTAAGCAAATGGCACTAGAAATGTCACTCCACTTCCATTTGATGTTGCCTGGCGTCACCAGATAACGTATTTGCCCTTCTGTAAATATTTTCCTCATTGAATCAAGAGCAGCGTTCGCTTGGAGGAGCTTGGATCTTAGCTCTTTGTTTTCTGACTCCAGTTGACGGATTTTTTCTTTATACTTTTTTGAATATTCGTCAAAAATTGATGGACTTGAAATTCGAAATAAATAGTTTTTTTATAAAAAAAAATAAGAACAAGTAAAAGTGCAATATTCGGCTGTGCCGAATCTTAAATACCCTTTACAGATGTAATTCTTCTTTCTTTCTTTCTATCCAAAACAGAAAGTAGGTTTAATTAACAAATCAAAATGATGTTATCGGTTACTTTTATATTTAAGAAAACGTTCAAATTTTTGGGCTAGGAAGCTAAATGTTTGGCTTTTCTTATATCTAATACCTATGAACGTCTTTCAAATATATTATATATATTTAATTTACAAACAAAATAAAAAATCCGTTTCATGTACCCCAAAATGTTCTAATTGTCCAACCGTAGAATCGTCTTTTAGATTTTGCTGGTTTTTAATACCAGTTTACTTCTTTCTGATATATAAAGTAGTTATAATTCATCATAAAAACAAAAATAACAAATAAAATGGCTGCTTTTATGAATCAGAAAATTTCGATTTTCCAACCCTGGAACCGAATTTTTATTTTTTTACCAATGCAATTCTTAGTGAGGTGTAAAAAATTAATATTTTTAAACTTTTTGGTCACTTTCATGTACCACAAAATATTTCGTTTGTCGAACCCTCGAGACGAAATTTTAAGTTTTTAAGATTTCAATGCCAATATTGTTCTTACTGAATTATAAAACAGCTTTAATTAGATAAAAGAAACAACGTCAATTACCTTTTCGGTTACTTTTATGCAGAATATATATTTCAATTTCCCAACCCTGAAAATTAAATTTAAATTTTTTTTACCAATGCAACTCTTAATGAGGCATGAAATAGTTTTATTTAAGAAAAACTTAATATTTGTAACCATTAAGGTAATTTTTATGTACCACAAAATATTGCAGTTATCCAACTCTGGAATCAAAATTTTTATTTGTTTTTAATTTTCGATACCAATTTTGTTTTTCCTGAACTAAAAAATAGTTTTAATTAGTAAAAAGACAACGTCAATTGCCTTTTTGGTTACTTTTATGTATCAAAAAAAATTTTGATTTCCAAACCCTGGAAGCGAAATATAAATTTTTTAAAATTCTCTTTATCAATGCAAATCTTCATGAGGTACAAAGTAGTTTTGTTTAACAAAAACTCGAATTTTGAAACCATTTTGGATATTACATGTACTACAAAATATTGCATGTACCAAAAAAAAATTTAATTTTTCCAACCCTCGAAACGAAATTTTAATTTTTTTGTTTTTTTTTATCAGTGCACCGCTGTTTGAGGTATAAAGTAGCTTTATTTAAGAAAAATTGCAAATTTTTTAACATCTTGGTAAAAAATAAAATATTGCACTTGTCCATCCCTGGATTCGAAATTTTATTTTTTATTTTTGAATTTTTGATACCAATTTTGTTCTTGCTAAATTATAAGACAGTTTTAGTTAGCAAAAAACAAAAAAAACAACATCAGTTCCCTGTTTGATTACTTTCATGTATAAAAACAATTCAATTTCCCACCCCTGGAAGCAAAATTTTAATTAAAAAAAATTTTTTTTTGCCAATGCAAATCTTCATGACGTATAAAGTGGTTTTGTTAAAGAAAAACCTGAAATTTTTAACAATTTTAGTTACTACATGTACTACAAAATACGGAATAAGCCGAAAAAAATTTTAATTTCCCATCCCTTTTATTTTTTTACTTTTTAATAGACCATTGAGGCTCCCAAAAGCACGAAATAGGTTTAATTTATAAACATTAAAAAAAATAATTGATTTTTGGTATAAATTTTGCCTCGAGAAATATGTGTAAGCTTCTCAGCTCTGGAACCATACTTCGGATCTTCCTGAATTTCAATTCCAATCCAACGGTCCAAGAACGAAGTTCTTCTGGGGGCTTGGGAAAACCGTACAGACGGACGTCGCTT
The DNA here is from genome assembly GCA_951800035.1 of Linnaemya tessellans. Taxonomy (NCBI): domain Eukaryota; kingdom Metazoa; phylum Arthropoda; class Insecta; order Diptera; family Tachinidae; genus Linnaemya; species Linnaemya tessellans. Next base: position 83,420,443 of record OX637535.1, read on the forward strand.
AATCGTCATCGCTATTCATAAGGATCCAGAATATATATACTTTATAGGGTCCCATGTGCATATCGAAGAAATTACACACGGGATGACAAACCTATATATACCCTTTCACTTTCACTTTTTTGTGAAGGGTATAAAAACCATGGTATAATAAAACAAAGTACTGCCACTGTGAGCTATTAAATTTAAAATAATTTTCTGACAATTTTAAGGATTCTGACATTCCCATAAAAATTAAGTTACCATATCATTTTAAGTTACCCGTTTTTTTTCTTTTCATTTGAGTTGTTAAAATTTTTAATTGCATCGATGTCATAATTAACAATAATTAAAATCTGTTTGCCAATTAATTTATTATAAAAATCTTGTCGTGATTTTGTTAAATTGTCTTATTGATCAATGTAATGGTTTCAATATTTTTGCTTCAATGCAAAGCAACACAATGGCTTTATTTCTTGTGGAAATGCATAGAAACTGGGATTTTTCGTAGTTTTCTATATTCTTTACATTTTATATAGCTTTTATTAAATTATTTTAGCAAAATATTGCAAAATGTTTATGTTCAAAACCTCAAAATGAAATTTTTGTCTCGGTCAATATGCAAAAACGATTCACAATGAGATTTTGAGCGGGATATTCTATCAATGTTGTACGTTCAGTATGTTTAAATTTAAAATGAGGTAATACAATGAAATATGTTAAAAGAGAGGGGATAAAATAATAGTTAAATAGCATGGTATAATATATTATAATGGTGCTTTGTCCGTGATCTCATGACAATGTGGCTTGGTACTAAAAAGGCCATTATTTTGGAAATTGCTGAACTGGACACCTTGAAATTTAAATAGATATATATATATATATATATATATATATATATATACATATATATATATATATATATATATATATATATATATACATATATGTATTTTAAATGAAATTTATTTGTTGGTGGTCAAGCAATGCCTATATGCATTTCGTTGGTGCTTTACCAAATCATGGTTAAAGTCTACTGATGATTTGGTAAAGCACCAATGAAATGCATAGAGACATTGCTTGACCACCAACAAATAAATTTCATTTAAAATACATATATATATATATATATATATATATATATATATATATATATATGTATGTATATATATGTATATATATATATATATATATATATATATATATATTACAGATTTTATTTAAAAATTTCCAAATAAACAAAATTATTTTTTATAATGTGGCAACGTCATATTCAATATGATGTAGAAAAATAAACTTCAAAAATCCTTATTAAAATTTAATAAAAGCAAGTGGCACTACCTTGTATTTATATACCTTGATAAAAACTATTCCAAAACAATTTACGTAAAATAAAACATAATAAGAACTATTACAAAACTATCATTTATTTAACTAAAAATTTACTACAGTACTAAGTACGTACAGGTATTTGATACATTTGGGCCATAGAGAAAAGTCACTTTTATAAATTTGGAATTACTTACTCAGTTTCGGACCCCTTCTCTTTAAAGCGTTGCGGCACAGACTTTGAAACTGCAGTAGTGCTTAGTTCTTTTGCAGTAAAAAACCTTAAAGCAGTTGGCATGTGAATTTGACATGCCTTTTTATTTTGTAATGGGCAAAGGATGCCGTCTTCTGAGGGCATATTAGTATTTTCAACTCCCCCACTGCAGTCGGTTAGTTTTCCCTGTGGGAAAAACTCCCGACCACAGCTGGGTGGTGGTATTGGCATAGCCATTGGCATCAACAACGGACGACGTCCGCCCGATATGATCTGATTCTTCAGAAAGTGATCACTGCATATAAGCGAACGCTTGGTGAATTGCTTTTGGCACAAGCTACTCCACTTTTCCATTGTTATGGAGCACTTAGGCACACGAAAAAATGAATCGCCATTACCAGGAACATATTTTTTTTGCACAGCTCACAAAAAGGCATATTTTTATAAAATTTTATAATTAATTTTGACCAATTAAAGAAAAAATATATTATTCCACTATGAAATGCAATATAATTGCAATTTAATCGAATTTGTTCTAAATATGTTGAAAACATTTTTAAAAATAAATTTGAAAATAACAGAAATAACGACTGTAGCAAACATAAAACACCTTTTATCGTGTTTAACTAGTTTTTTATCTAAATTGTTATTATTATTAGTATTTTCTTTTAGTTCACTTTTTTCACAACAATAATTTAAAATATTCGTTTTTCACAGTTTTTATTCATATATAAGCTCTGAACATACATAAATATAATTAGGCAGTACTTTGACAGTTTAAACCAGACATGTGCAAACTGACACAAACGCATTTCAAATCAGTTTTACGAATTTTGCGACTGTGTTAAGTTGAACGCAGCAAGCAGAACAAAAGCAGAGAAAACAAAAGTAGTACACTGAGTAAAAAATTAAAATTAAAAAAATTAAAAATTAAAACTAAATCTTAAAAAAAAATCAAATATCAACATCTCCAATGATTATTTCCCCCTCGTAAAGTTTTATTCTTAATAAATCACATAGGTGTTCATCCGTTAATTTGTTGCGATATTTACTTTTAATTAATTTTAAAATGCTAAAAGCGGCTTCACAGTCGTACGTGGACCCGAACATGGAGTATAATTTAAGTATTTCCTTCTTAATAACAGGATACTTGAAAAATTCTCCATCCTCAAAAGGACGACATTGTTTTGCTAACATCAACCCAGCGGCAATTGAAGCATTCTTTAGTTGTTTTTTTTTCTCTTCAACTGTCAGACTTAGAGGCGGGGCATTTTTTTGTTGCAGGGAATTGAACATTTCATATTTTTTTTCTTCATCCAATTCATTAATATTTTTATGAATGGATATGAAATGTCTTTTTAAATTATAAAATCTTAAATTTGTGAAGATTTTATCACAAATCAGGCATTGCGCATTATTTTTGCCATTTACAAACATAAAAATTTCTTTATATTCGTCCATTTTTTTTTAAGTGCAGTTGTTTGTTTTTGTTTGTTTTTTGTTTTGCAGAATAGCAACTGACTTTGAATCGGTAAACAAGCAGCAAGCTTTCGGACATGTTGGTGTGAAAAAACGATGAAGCTACTATCGGTGTGAAAACACCATGACTCAAAAGAGTACTAGCTGCACATGTCTGGTTTAAACTCACAACAAACAAAAATTCAATAGGAGCAAAAAATTGTTTACATTCCTAACGATGCCACCTGGTTTAGTACGCCCTGCACTGGATGAATTATGCTGGCATAACATGGCAGCCTGTTGGCATTTTCGGTGAAGAGGGTAGTTTTTGGTTGGCATAATTTTTCAACCAGCTTCAACCCCGCACAAGTAGAACAAAACTAATACATACACACTTATGAAAACACAGGTTCTGCGATTTGTTTTTTACAGAGCGTTTTTTAGTCTTTAGTTGTCCATCTTTGTGTAAACATGAACTTCAAAACAAAAGGGGGTTGGTCGCGCCAACAACCATTAAAATTGATGAATGAGTCAGTAAGGGTTTTTTCGGTAATTTCAAAAACTTATAAAAATTTTTGCAGTAATTTTAGTAACTAGTAAAAGTTTTTAGTTACCGAAAATTTCAGCAAAATTTTATTGAAATTACTTAAATAACTTTTACTGGTGACGAAATAAACTTATATGAATGTACCTTTAAAAATTCACTTTTCACGTTTAGATTAAAAAAAATGAAGGTGTCCTTTTTTATTTATTTACTATTAATATTTTCTTTCTTCAAACTCCTATATTAAAAGTCCTATTTTCTCAATAAAATAAAAGTTATAATCAGCAATAAAAATATTAATAATATCATCACCAAATGGAGTGTGCAGAAATGAAAATCTTTTTATCAAATTACTGTAATATATTTGGACATATTTTATTGTTAAAAAAACATTAATATATGCTAGTTAGAGGGCCATGCCTAAAGTATATGCAATTGTTTATAATTAGTGAATACAATTTTTATTACATTTCTAAATGTCCTTTTTGCATTGAAAAACATGGTTATCGTAATCATAGCTGATCTTAAATAGGGTGCAGACAATTTTCTATTTTCGGCAATTTCCTTAAAGGTTCCTCCTGTAGCTAAATATCTTAAAGTTGCAGAAAATTTTTCTTCAACCGGAATACATTTTCTCAAATGTATTCGCTTCTTTTCTTTGCCTTCTCATCTTCTAGAAGTAATGCTGCAGCTTCAAAGTTACAGGCACTAGAAATTCCTCCTAAGATTATTGCAAATTTTTCATCACTTATTCCAGACATATTTGCGCTAAGTTTGTTTCGTAATGTATGTGTACAGCGAACGAAAGACAAACATCAAATAAACAATAATATACTAACACACACAAAGCTGTGTATACGTATACAATTTTATGACAGATGAATTAATCCAGTGTGTTTTGAAAAGAACAAAAATTAAGCGGACTAAAAATTCATCCAGTGTGTTTTGCCTCTTTCGTATACATATTTGTTTGTTACGCAACAGTGTTGTCAGATTAGGGGTTTTCCCCCTAGATTTAGGTTTTTTTTCTATTTAGGGGTTAATATTCTTTAGGGGGAAATTTGGGGGTAAAAAAAATTTTATTTAGGGGATTTTCGAATTTATAGTTTGGTACATAATAGTACATAATTTAACCACTGAGCATGTCGAAGATATTGTATCGAAATAATGATTTAGAAAGTAATCACGCAAATACAAACATTAAAACATTTATCTCGTTAAATCAATTTTGCTGGTTTTCCTTGAACTGCAAAATATAAATTTTAAAAAGTTGTTAATCTTTACAATTTATTACCAATATGCCAAAAAAGGATAATATATATAAACAAAAATATAAAAAGGAGTGGGAAGCAGATCAGCACTTTGAATACCTTTAAATAAAATTTGAAACACAATATATGCAAAATTAAATTTCAGATTGGTTAGCCCCTGTCTAGGGAGACAACTACAAAGCTTTATGCAAATACTGTAAAAGCATTATGGTGGCTAACAGGAGACCTTATTGCACAAAAAAATACGAAAAAACATATTGAATTTGCATCCCAAACAAAAGAAGTACATGTACCCGTAACAAACTTTCTCAAGCCGTCTCTTACAAAAGAAAGACAGATTGCAGATATATTTTTGGGGGGCTTTTTATAAAAAAAAAATTAAATAAAAATGTTGGGTGTTTTCGTGCTTTTCGCGTAATATCCCTGACAGACATAGGATTTGTATACCATGATATAAATACTATGGTTTTTGATACTACTTTGGCATGACAGACATGTGGTATATATACTAATATTTTTGTTTTTATTTCTTGTAATAAAAAAAATGGAAAAAGAAAAACTTTTTAGCATAATTGTTAATAATAACAACAAAATTTCATATTTTAAGTGAAAAAAGAAACTGTGTTTTCGCTATTCGTTAATTATGTACAATCGCCTTAAAAGAAGAATATGCTTTTTATGCTTTTTTCATTCTAAAATAATTAAAAGGAAGTACAGGCGTTTTTGGACACGTGTAAGTCTTTATGGTTTATAAATCCATTATAACTATACATATTCATGGAAATTTTTCTTAATTAGGTTGAGGCGTCGAACTTCCCGAAAGTGGAAGTGGCGAAATTGGACGATGACTCATTCCCAATGCAATTGAACAAAGCTAAAGGGTGTAAAATGGGTTAATATATTGTTACAAAGTTTAAAAATAGATTCAAATATAACGACAATGTGGCTATATGTACTTGGCAGCACTATCAAACTCATCTCTAGATGTCAAAATGTTACAACCCTGGTCAACACCATGCAGATAATATTTGAATTAACGGAAATGGAATATTCCGGATACATCGTTGAGAATATACAAGATCATTCGAGGCTGTGCAATAATAAGTGTAAACAACAATAACGAAAAACCTAGTAACATCAATGCTAAGAGATGATGATGTTATTCTTAATGATCTTGTACGCAAGTATTCGCTGCTAAAAAAAACTAAACATGTACATCAATATACACAGCAACATACACACAAATATACACAGCAACATGCCCACATAGCACAAGAAGAAACAAAACTACACAACACACAGAGCACTCATACATACAACCACACATAGTTACAATAAACAAAACACAAGACAGCATTGTCATATATACAAACACACGTATATAGCTACATGTTAAGTAAAGCACAACCAACAACAACCATGACCAGATGCTTCGCGAAGTTACCAGACGACGTCATTTTGCTATATAAAGTCGCTGCCAGTGAACAGCGGGATGAGTGTGATTTTAAATCTAGACGTGTTTACATCGCTAAGTGTTTAGTAGTACAAATACTCGTGTTAATAAAGTAGTAAATAAAGTGTTGCCGCATTATAATTCTAAAATTAATTGTCTGTGTTTTAATTTGATGCAATTAAACGAATCCTTGAAGGATAAGTAAAAAGCGTTTTTACGAAAAGGTCTAAAAACGTAACAATTGGTGTCAGAAGTGGAATTGCAAAAATAATTAAAAAGGACATTGCAATTTAAGGAAAAAAAGGACATTAAAAAAAAATAATTATGAAGTTTGATGAGCTAAAAGTTGAACAGCTAAAAAGGGAGCTTAGTAAGCGGGAATTGCCAACAGCAGGTAACAAGGCTGAACTGCAGAAGAGGCTGATAGATGAGTTTAAGAATCGCGGCATGGACATCGGTACATACGAGTTTGAGGACAAAGACGATGTAGAGGTATGTCCTCCAGCTACGACCAGCAGCATGGACATAAATTCAATGTTCGCTGCTATGATGATTCAGATAAAAGGAATCAATGATGCACAAACTGCATCAAAAATCAGCAGTGACAAACTTGTAGCCGAAATAGTTGAAATTAAACGGAACTCTCAGCAGATGCAAGAGGCATCAAGGATCAGCAGTGAAAAGCTTGTAGCCGAAATAACTGAAATAAAACAGAACTCTCATCAGATGCATGAAGCATCAAAGATCAGCACTGAAAAGCTGGTAGCCGAAATACAGGGAGTGGAAACAAAACTGTTGGAGTCAAATAGAGCCACCAACGAGACTCTGGTAGAGGTTTCTGAGGCCATTAATAGGAGGGTGGATTCTATTGAGAATAAATTCTCAGAGCTGGCAGATAGAGTCCAACATCTAGAAAGCGGTGGCCTGGAGCAGCATGCAAAAGAGGTCGAAGAAAAATTGCATGCTCTAGAGGACAAAATGCATAACCTTCAGTGTAGTGGTGGGCCAGTACGAGCAGTTGCGGAGTTTTCTGCGCGAATAAAAGCGCCATGCTTTGACGGCAGCGTACCATTGGGCATCTTTAAATTCCAGTTCGAGACGGTTGCTAGCAGAAATGGATGGGATGCTGAAGAAAAGGCCATAGAGTTGATTTTGTCCTTAAAGGGTACAGCCGCAGAGGTACTTGAGACCGTGCCAGTGAGCAGCAGAAACAACTATAATGAAATAATGGCAGCATTGCAGCGCAAGTACGGTGGTGAGCACAAGCGCGATTTATACAGAATGGAATTGCGATGTAGAGTTCAAAGGCCTAACGAGTCTCTACAAGATTTCGCAATGGAAATCGAGCGTTTAGTGCAGCTCACATATCCAGGCGAGAGTCACCCGTTCCTGGATCACTTTAAAACTGAGGCGTTCGTTAATGGCATTCGCGACTCCGATGTCAAACTGGCTGTGTGCGCTACGCAGAAATCCACTTTCGCTGAGACTGTTTCATTTGCGCTGGCTCAAGAGACTGCAAGGATGGTTTTCAAGCCACAGATATGTAAGGTGCGGAATGTGGAGGTTTTGCCCGAGGAAGATAACAGCCTAGTTGCTAGTTTTAAGGAGGCAATGCGACAACTGTTGGCGGAAAGTGCTACCAAAGAAAAGCCTAAATGCTTTAACTGCGGAAAAATCGGTCATTTTCAGCGCAACTGCAAAGCACCAAGAAAAAGAGGTAGATCTGTTTCGCCACCAAGAAACAGCAAACGGGTGAACCAAACAACAGCACAAGAGTCCCCGTTAAACTAAAACGAGCTAGCGCTAAGGGGCAAGAGCTAGCTCCCACAAACGAGGGCCCCACAATCTCCATATCAGTTATGCAGCAGAAAAATAGCAATCTTACTGCGTCTGGACACATCAACGGGGAAAAGCACGTACTTACCATAGACACAGGGGCGTCGCAGTCAATAATAAGGCCCGATATAGTAAAGGGGAAATGCGATCGTTTAAGCAATATACGGCTACGTACAGCTACTGGAGAGCCTGCCACTGTCTATGGTAAGACTGAAGTGAAGGTGACTATAGCCAACATCAGCGTGAGGCATGTGTTTATTGTTGCCGATATTGTCGATAAGGTAATTATTGGAGCCGATTTTATGATTAATCATGGCATTAATCTACATATGGGGCAACAGCTGATGATTTGGCGTAATGTGGAAATACCCCTTGATGTTGGGTATGACAGCAAGCCGCAAGTAAGAAAAGTATTTGCTATTGAGAGTCAGACGTTACCGCCGCAGTCTGAAACAGTTATATGGGCGCGTATGGAGGGAGATTGTGAGGACAATCGGTTGTGGGTTGTAGAACCAGCAGATCTAAAGAGAGAGCTTATAACAGCAAAAGCTCTAGTAAAAACTAGTAAAGGAGGAATAGTCCCTATAAGAGTACTTAACTTGGCAGACCATGAAAAATTCATCAAAGAAAATTGCGAGATTGGCCAGTGTACCCCAGCGGAGGCAATAATAAACTGTGAGAGGAAGATAGAGCCTACCAATTTGTCCGCCAAAGAACGTGAACAATTTGAGGAATACGTAGGAAAATGGGTAGCAGGACTGTCAGCGACAGATAGAAATAAAGCCAAACAGTTGTTAAAAAGGCATGCCAGTATCTTCGCCATGGGAAACCAAAGTCAGGGTAGAACTGCATTGGTTAAACATGAAATAAACACAGGCGAAGCTAGGCCGATTAAACAGCCACCCAGAAGTGTACCCCTAGCAAAGCGAGATGAAGTCAAAGAGCTTGTAAGAGAAATGGAGCGTGAAGGCGTAATTGAGCCATCTTCTGGTCCTTGGAGTTCGCCAGTAGTCTTAGTTAAAAAGAAAGATGGCAGTACTAGATTCTGCGTAGACTACAGGAAGCTCAACGACATAACCAAGAAGGACAGCTATCCGCTCCCCAGAATCGATGACACTTTGGACACGCTAGCTGGTACGAGATGGTTCTCTACGCTAGACTTGCGAAGCGGATATTGGCAAGTGGAGATTGCAGAGAAAGACAAGGAGAAAACTGCCTTCAGCGTCGGTAACGGATTATGGCAGTTCAAAGTTATGCCATTTGGTCTCTGCAATGCTCCGGCCACATTTGAACGCCTAATGGAGAAGGTACTGAAAGGACTCCACTGGAAGACATGCTTGGTATATCTGGATGACATAATCGTGATGGGGAAAACTTTTGATGAACACCTCAAAAACATGGCAGAAGTTCTTCAACGGATATCATCAGCTGGATTGAAACTCAGCCTGAAGAAATGTGCATTGTTCCAGAAAGAAGTGAAGTATTTGGGGCATCGTGTTACAGCAGACGGAATCTCAACAGATGAAGATAAAATACAAGCAGTAAGGGACTGGCATCAACCTAAAAATCTTCATGAATTGCGCAGCTTTTTGGGCCTTTGTACATACTACAGACGCTTTGTGCCAAATTTTGCCAGTGTAGCTGCAAGCCTGCATGAGCTGACAAAGAAGTCGAGACCATACCATTGGGGTGAGCCACAGGAAAAGGCATTCCAAAAACTTAAAGGATTATTGTGTACGTCACCAGTACTAGCGTATCCCATACCTGGAGAAAAATTTGTGCTGGATACTGATGCGAGCGGCTATGGCATAGGGGGCGTGCTGTCCCAAGTAGTTAATGGCACTGAGAAAGTCATAGGATACTATAGCCGTGTACTCTCAAAACCTGAGAGGAACTACTGTGTGACACGACGTGAGCTTCTGGCAGTATTGGAATGCATTAAACATTACCATAAGTACCTGTATGGTCAACACTTTACATTAAGGACTGACCATTCTGCACTGAGATGGTTATTGCAGTTTAAAAATCCTGAAGGGCAACTGGCAAGGTGGATTGAGCGCCTGCAGAGCTACGACTTCAGTATTGAGCATAGAAGGGGCACAAAACATAACAATGCGGATGCTCTTTCGAGAAGACCCTGCTGTTTAGAGTGTAAACATTGCGTTAGAACCGAACAAAAGGAAGGCGTTGTTGATGTTCGGCTAATGCACATCGACTCTGATGAAGACTGGTCAGCGGCACAGAGGGACGACAGTATACTGGGAAAAATTATAGCAGCCAAAGAGGAGGACAGAAGACCGTCCCGGAATGAAATTTCGGCTGAAAGCCCACTCGCCAAATCTTATTGGGCTCAGTGGAACAGCCTCAAGGTAATAAATGGGTGCCTATACCGCGTATGGGAAAGTGTAGATGGCAAAACAACTTCAAATTTAATAGTTGTGCCATGCTCCAAGATAAGTAAAGTTTTGCAAGAATTTCACAATGGACCTAGTGGCGGTCATCTTGGAGTAACAAAAACACTTGAGAAGCTGAAGCAGCGTTTTTATTGGGTTGGATGCCAACAAGCCGTAGCCGACTGGATAGCAAACTGCCCACAGTGCATAGCAGCCAAAGGCCCAGTAAGAAGAAGCCGGGGACAGCTACAGCAATACAACTCAGGAGCACCATTCGAGCGGATCGCAATGGATGTAGCAGGTCCTTTTCCCGTCACTGAAGCCGGAAATCGTTATGTTCTTGTGGTAATGGACTATTTCAGTAAATGGCCAGAGGTATATGCTATACCTAACCAAGAAGCAAAGACAGTTGTAAATGCGTTCGTCAACAACTGGGTATGTCGCTATGGTGTCCCAATAGAATTACATTCCGACCAAGGAAGGAATTTCGAGTCTGCCATATTCAGGGAAATGTGCGAATTATATGGGATAAAGAAAACCAGAACAACGCCGTTGCATCCACAGTCTGATGGCATGGTAGAGAGGTTCAATCGCACCTTAGAAGAGTACCTGCGAAAAGTGGTAAGCAACCATCAGAAAGATTGGGACGAGCACATTCCCAAATTTTTGATGGCATATAGGTCAGCTGTACACGACTCCACATCGAGAACGCCAGCTAAAATTATCTTCGGGATGGAATTAAAACTGCCTGGTGACTTGGAATTTGGTGTTAAGCCAGCGGTAGAAGAAGGAGCCACTACGTCCCAAGAGCAGGAGAACTTAAACGAGCTGCATGATTTCGTGCGTAATAGAATCAAGATGGTCAGTGACAAGATGAAGGCTAGATATGACCGCGCAGCAAATTCGGAGGGATTTATGGAAGGTCAATTGGTTCTACTTTATAACCCACAACGGAAAAAAGGATTGTCCCCAAAATTACAGACTCACTGGGATGGCCCGTATAAAGTGATTAAGAGAGTGAATGACGTTGTGTACCGGATACAGAAGCACAATAGCCCAAGGTCGAAAATGAAGATAGTACATCTCGAACGATTGGCGCACTATGGAAGAGGTGATTGTATGCCTATTCGGGTCGAACAGGCTTAAGTGGGCGGCAGTGTTACAAAGTTTAAAAATAGATTCAAATATAACGACAATGTGGCTATATGTACTTGGCAGCACTATCAAACTCATCTCTAGATGTCAAAATGTTACAACCCTGGTCAACACCATGCAGATAATATTTGAATTAACGGAAATGGAATATTCCGGATACATCGTTGAGAATATACAAGATCATTCGAGGCTGTGCAATAATAAGTGTAAACAACAATAACGAAAAACCTAGTAACATCAATGCTAAGAGATGATGATGTTATTCTTAATGATCTTGTACGCAAGTATTCGCTGCTAAAAAAAACTAAACATGTACATCAATATACACAGCAACATACACACAAATATACACAGCAACATGCCCACATAGCACAAGAAGAAACAAAACTACACAACACACAGAGCACTCATACATACAACCACACATAGTTACAATAAACAAAACACAAGACAGCATTGTCATATATACAAACACACGTATATAGCTACATGTTAAGTAAAGCACAACCAACAACAACCATGACCAGATGCTTCGCGAAGTTACCAGACGACGTCATTTTGCTATATAAAGTCGCTGCCAGTGAACAGCGGGATGAGTGTGATTTTAAATCTAGACGTGTTTACATCGCTAAGTGTTTAGTAGTACAAATACTCGTGTTAATAAAGTAGTAAATAAAGTGTTGCCGCATTATAATTCTAAAATTAATTGTCTGTGTTTTAATTTGATGCAATTAAACGAATCCTTGAAGGATAAGTAAAAAGCGTTTTTACGAAAAGGTCTAAAAACGTAACAATATTAATATACTACGTATATTTTCGTAGTATTGAAACCAGTACTTCATTTCTGTAACTAGTGTGAGAACTTCTCGCATCGAAAAAACTGTTGTCATTCTGTAAAACACAGGATAAGTCAGACTATATTTTTAAATTTTTTGTATATTTAGTACATTTATATAATGCTAAATATATTATTATATGAATCACGCTACAATAAATAGCATGACAATCATAATTATTAACTTTTTTTCGATGTCAAAAGTTACAGAAACGAGGCACAGATATAAACCACTTTATTTTGTGGTTTAATTGTAGTATAGGTTGACACACATGTAGTATAGAATACTAATGTGGTATAGAAATCCTATGTCTGTCAGCGGTATAAGAATGATAGTACCTCAATTCAAATTTAATAGAGACAAGAATGATGAAACCAAATTACTACTTAAACTTTTCTGCTTTAGGGGGTTTTTTAAGAAAAAGTGTTGAATCTAGGGGGTTTCTAAATTTTATTCGGGGGAAGAAAAAAATTATCTGACATCCCTGTTGCGCAAGCAGATTTTGTTTTTTTATTGCTTTCCTATAACGCGTTATAGGGCAAGAGAAGCTTGATTATCTATAATGTATATACATACATATGTACAAACCTTGATTATAAATTGATCAAATACAGTTTAAAAATGTTTTGTTCCTTTTTATTTTAAAGCGGCCCATCCATTAAAGGGCTATTAGACACGCATACTTGTCTGCAGACATGTGTTATGGCATACCGAATCTCACTGTCTAATAGCATATATGTCGAGTACCGCCGACATGTATGTTGGTTTTCAAAAATTTTTGATTTTCTGATGGCTGTCGCATACCAACATACTCGTCTAATAGCGTGTGTCATACTTCATATAAAAATTCAGTTCGTTTGTTGACGCTGATGTGTGCTAATCGGAAAGTTGTAAAATAAATTCATTGAACAATATAAAAGCCTGCCGTAATTGTGGCAAATAAAATCATATTATAACACAATAAGCAATTACATATTATGGGATACAATAAATTAAAAGAAACATTAATAAAAATAAATTGTAATAGTATTTCATTGATAACCATAGCCGTTAAACTTTCCGATTCATTGCCATGCTTTCGCTTCAAAAATTTCTTTGTATGCCGTCAGTGTTCGATTGTGTAATAGCAAAACACAAAGTATGCCATCACACATGTCTGCAGACAAGTATGCGTGTCTAATAGCCCTTTTATGCAATATTATTTGGGGGAATCACACTGTAGTCATAAAATAATAGCACGATATATGACTAGTGTGAACAAACCGTCATAACTTAGCATGCTATTTCAAACATCGATCAGCTGATAAGAAAACAACACATTTGTAATTAGATGTCATCAAAGCAAAAGATAATTAAGATAATTGTAATAAAGTTATTTGAAAATGCCAAACAGTCTAAAAACTCCATTTTTATTTAAAATTATTAAATTTGTCTGCAGGTGCACAATAATATCCAAATGAATTTGTATGTACATATAACAGTGATGTCAGCGTCATACACAATTGTGGAAACAAAACTCACATGTACGCTTACGTCCTTTTATGTTGAGAGCGTAAAATATAATTGTTTACTAAGAAACACTCTCATTCAGCGGGAAGTATCGCAAGTCCTGTTTTGAGGCCTCTAAACAGAAATAATATATATATATATATATATATATATATATATATATATATATATATATATATATATACAATATACATATATAAGAGGTTTGAAATAAGTTGGAACCATTGTATATAGGTACATCTTTTCGAAAATTTCTTAAAGTAGCTTTTAAGTAGAGCTTTTTGTAAAAATTGTTTCTCTTGTGTATAAACTAACTAAATGTTCAGCATAAAAACTAATCATACTTAGGAGCGAATTTAATCCTCCAGATAGGGTAAATATTATTGAGTTCTGGAAAAATTTACACGGGGCACTATATCCTTTATTAAAAAAAAATCCTTTAAATGTTTGTAGCTTTTCCCTTGCGAACATATATTTTCCGATTTAAAATACATTTGCTCAAAACAACGCAATAAATTAAAATACGCAAAGCAAAAAAATGCTTTGTTGTTACGAAACTGCAATATAAATTTAGAAGATGTTATTGGTAAATAAAAGGATACTCTTAGAAAAGGCCATTAGCTAGGCCTCTCAACAGCACACTTCTCCCGCTGGGAATGTAAGAGATAAGAGTGATCTCACCAACACAATCGCATTTGATATCACTGATGTATAAACTAAAACAGCTTCTGCTTTGATATGAGCTGAATAATTTTTTTTGCGGCGGCATACGGAAAAACGTTCAGTGGCTGCCAGCTACGTAAGTTAAAAGAGAACAAATTTTTACATGTACATATTTAGTTTTTGCGATTTAGTTCTCTTTTAATATTTTTTATGTTATAAAAATGTGATTTAATATACAGACATATATGAATGAATAATTTTTTAGCCGTTTTTTAGTCGTGTATCATATATAAGTAACGGTGGCAAACATATACTATCGCCATCTCGCCTAAAGATTTTCAACCTTTCGACTCAGATCTCTAGAGCAAAACAGAAACATACTGAAAGAGTGTTATATATTATGACTTTTTGTATGCAGCACAACAACTTTTTTAAAATGGTCTGAAATATTATGACAATATGACTAAATAGCACGAAGTGTGAATACCCTATTGTATATGGTATTTACCATATTAGTTCCATTTTGGCCTCTATTACAGCCATACCTAAATACGGGCGGAAAGCGGAACGTAAAAAAACAATAAAAACAAACAAATTAATTATCAAACAAACAAATTAAACAAACCTGATTATTTTAACAGCTGGACGGACGACATTTTATATATTATACATAATATATAAAATTTTCAAATAAACTTTAAAATTTTCAACAAAAAATTTTAAATGGCTCACAAAAACATTTTGAATGAAAAGTCAGTAAATTTTGAAAGATTGGTTTTTAACGGCTAGAGGCGAATAAAACAGCTGAGAAGCATCTGCGCTAATAAGGCCACCTGTATAAATTCGCCTTACACATGCCATTGTAAGTTTATTTTCAAAATGACGTCGAAGCGTACACTTCAATTTTGATTCCATTTCAACTTTTTGTTTTGTTTGTTATGTAGAGTTACCGAGTTCACCATATAGGCTCATTTTTGGGGAAAAGGTTAGCATATATTATTATTAATATCAATTTAATAATATTAATGCTCTTTAATTAACAAACTTGCTATGTTGTTGTATTGTTGTACTAGTAGCCCTTACGCTGCCACCTGGTTTTATTGCACCTTGGGCAAGTTCAAAGCAAAATGAGAAAAATGTATGTCTTTCAATTTCCAAACCCTAAAAGCTGACTTGTGCCGTGCCAAGGTAGATTTTCCAGGTACTCTCAGTAGCGCAGCTGTGTATTTAATTTTCCTTGGTGCGTGTAGAACTACTGTCAAAAGTTTTTATACAAGCAACATATAAATGTTTTTCTAAAATCTCCCTTGTAAATGATGCTTCGTCTTCCTTGATTTTGACATTAGCTCTACATTTTCTACCAACAATATACGTGTGGTTCTTGGTGATGTTAATTGTTGTACTAGGACTGGTAAATCTGCCTTGTGCCGTGAAACCCAGGCGAATTCAATCAGGTGACCTTATTTCAGAAAATGTCGATCAGGTGATTTTACGCTGGTCTGTCAAAATCTTCTTTTGCTTGCTTTGTTTTTTTTTCAATTAAAACTAAAATTTTTGTGCGCCAAAAACAGTTTTTATATATCACCAATTTGACTAAAACAGTGGAAAAAACAATATGCGGATGTGCTTCGTGTGCCAGAAGAAGTTCGGCAAGGGGGAGGGAATTTCATTCCATGTTCCAAATGCTGTTGGAAGCAGAGGTAAATGGAGCGACTTATAAAATATTTAATAATTTCAATCATTTGTTACAAATTAGATGCTTAGTATTTATTGTATTGAAAAATTAATAAATTTTCTTTAATATACAATTCTGTATGATCAATTTATTACTGGAAGTATTCATATAAATACATATATGTAAGTATTAGAGTAAAGGATAATAAATCCAATCGCTATCATTATTAACCATTTAAAGGTGCAGCTGCCACCGCTGCTATTTAAGGAACAATTTTGATCGGCTTCAGCTAAATCACCATCATCGGTTTCTGATGGCTATAAATCTTTCTGTTGCTGTTGTTGTTTGTCCGTTGAATTCTGCTGGCGCTGATGGCCGAATAAAGTGTTTTCCAAATATTTTATATACCACCTTAAAAGTTCATCTCTTTCCTTTGGTAAAGAAAGCTTCTTGATTTATGCATAGATCTTTTTAGGCGAAATATTGCTGGTATTACTTCCTATATGAATATTAGCATTTTGAGCTACTGTAGCTGATAGTTTGGCAACATCCACTAATAAAGCATAATTAATTATCATTAAGCATCAGTATGAGTTTTATTGCGTATACGATTAATGATATATTTTAGAAGATCGCATTCCGTGGAGTGATGGTCCACGGCGAACAATGGGAGCAGCACGATTAACTTCCAACTCACGAGTACGTTCTCGTTGTCTTTCACGTACACGATCCGTCTTCCTACTCTGCACGGCCACCATAACATCACAAAAACCTTCTACTATCTCATCATCCATGTACTTGCACGACTGTTTGGCCTCTATAGCAGTATTGCCGATTTTGGTATGATCTCTCTGCATGAAGTGAGAAAAACCGCGAAAATATTTTCCAAGAAACAAAAATCTATTAAAATACCAAAGAATAGAAGTTTTTCATAATTTTAACAATATTTTCCAAAAAAATCTTTATATTCTGGGATGTAAGTAACCCAATAAACCACGAAGTGAACTTGCTGAAAAACTTGAAATTGTGGTAAAACAGAACACGAACATAAACTGATACTCCCCACATAGAAAAACATGAACAAATTGTGTGCTGCCATTCTGCCGCCGCAATGTTCATGTGCAAACAAATCGACGGCTAATATAGACGGCGAGTTACGTAACAAAATACATGTTCCCTATACAGAGTTGCATAAATAAGTTCACCTTATTGAATTCGCCTTGGTCCAAACAAAACTATCGATACTATTGATAGTACTATCGATGGTTTGCCATCTGTAGAACGAAATATTCAATTGCCTGCAAAATAAAATAGAAATAGTACAGTTATTAGAACTAAAATATTTCATATATTATGTCAAAAGTGCATCTATTAAAACCGTTCCTTTCTTATTCAAGTTTCAAATCGTGCAATATCAACCACGTTCGTATGTTTTTATTCAGAAGACCGCTGTAGCGCGAGGTAACGTGCCAAAATTTATTTTTCAGGTTTATTATCGAGTTTAAGTAATGAGAGGCGAAATGATTTATTTAACAAAGAAATTGAAAGACAAAGAGAATTAATTGGTCGTATAGAAAAAATTGAAATTCGTTACTTGGGTCTTCCTGAAGATGAGACCCTAATAATGAATCGTGATCTCTCAACGCCTTATAATTGTGCTCAACACTTGTCCGGGGGTCATTGTAAGCGATCGGCTTTAGCACTTATAGACGGAAACGTTCCATGGGATATGCACCGACCGTTAGCTGGTAACTGTACTTTACAGCTTATGAATTTCATTGATGCTGATCCACATGTTGTTAACAAGTACGTAAATAGCAAATTTATAAACAGTACATACATATACATATAAAAAACGGGAAATTATATACATATGTGCATTTGTAAACATCAAAAAAATTAGACGATCTGATTAAGAAATAGAAAAAGAAATTGGCTTAAATTTACATCCCCATTTCATGCTCCGATTTTTATGAAACTTTTGTCATCGGTAATAACCTTAAATCTAAGAATTATGATAAAAAAAGTTTTGGAGCGGACCCTCTTAGTTTGGGAGCTATAGGCCTCTAAACTTAAAACATATATTTGCCTATAACATCCTTCATATTAACGGTACATGGTTGATAAGAATATCGTTGGAAAGAAAGATATGACTATATATGAGGTATATGACTATTGTATATACCTCTCAAACGGTATATAAAAACCTAAAATTGTACTAATTTAAAAAGGCTAGGGGTTAAAAAATCATATTGACTTTTTTTACAAAAGTAATATAAATATTTGATAAGGAATGAAGACAATACAGAGGAATTAAAACTTAAAATAAGGCCAGATATGAATCTACTGAACATTGAAGCATTTGATACAGATGTAAAAACAGGCTAATTGTTAGGATTGT
This sequence comes from Linnaemya tessellans, assembly GCA_951800035.1. Classification (NCBI taxonomy): domain Eukaryota; kingdom Metazoa; phylum Arthropoda; class Insecta; order Diptera; family Tachinidae; genus Linnaemya; species Linnaemya tessellans. The sequence continues at coordinate 83,439,156 of OX637535.1, forward strand.
TCGCATACAAATGTATAATAGATTGTTTTTAAATTTTTTTTTGCTACTTGCATTTTTATTCTTGTAACATAGTATGCACATATGTAAGTATGTTTGTATATTAGTTTTTGCAATATGGAAAACTTTACTCACTGTTCGACATACATAGAGCAGAAAATTCTTAAGCATGGCCAAAGGCCGGCAATGCAGAAAATATTTCCTCAGCGAAGCCACTGTTCGACATACATAGAGGAGAAAATCCTTACACAGCAAAGGCCGGCAATGCAGAAAATCTTTACTCTGCGAAGCCACTGTTCGACATACATAGAGGAGAAAATTTCTTAAGCCCGGCAATGCAGAAAATCTTTACTCAGCGACGCCACTGTTCGACATACATAGAGGAAAAAATCCTTAAGCCCGGTCGAAGGCCGGCAATGCAGAAAACCTTTCCTCAGCGAAGCCACTGTTCGACATATATAAAGGAGAAAATCCTTAAGTCTGGTCGGAGACCGGCAATGCAGAAAATCTTGCACTAATATAAAATAGTAAAACAAAAATTATTTTATATAAAAATATTTATCTGGGCTCGTTGTGGTACGAATCACTGTGAGGAAGAAAATTTTAGAGCCCGGCAGGACTAGATTTTCAGTCAACTATTGTCACAAAAAACTTTAAAAAAAATTTTGTGTTACACTTATTGTATATTTGTGTATACTTAATACGTGGAATTCTATGAAAAAGTTTTCAACTTTTAAGTCCTCTGTACTGTATTCATTCCTTATTAGATATTTATGGTATAGGTGTCAAATGAAAGGTGTGAATGTCTTCTATTAATTTTAGTATAAAATAAAATAACGTTATATAGACCACTTTCCGATTTAACGGTACTTTTGTACCTTTCCAAATCAGTACAATCTGTGGCCAACCCATATTAGTTTTTTTTTTAGTAATAGGTAAGTAGTATTTATTGAATACTAAAAAAATATTAAATTATACAAAAATACAAAAATTTTTAGCTCTGATTATTTTTCCTAATAAAATTAACTAGTTTTCTTTTAAAACAATAAAAATGTTCTTCATTTTTAATATCACTTGGCAAAGAATTGTAAAGGTTTAGTCCTTTGTAGAATAGAGATCTTTGAGTTGCATTTGTATGTGCTCTTTGTAGCCTAAAATCTATAGTATTTCTCAGGTTGTATGGTTGCACCTCTCCAACATATCTTAACTGCTCCACCAGATAATCAGGTCCATCTCCCAGCTTAAGTTTTTGTATAAAATTTATTGTGTTGAGTTCTAGTCTTTGGTGTATATTATATATATTTGGTGTATAAGTTTTAATATTGAGCGCATTGCCTTATTCTGTTGCTTTTGCAATCTGGATAATTGTGTATCTGAGCAACATGTATATAACACTGTAGAGCCGTATTCGAAGTGTGGTTTAATAATTGTACATATTATATATGTATATTAATTGATGTTGTGAATGAAATTTTATTTCTTATACGTTTAAAAAATCCGATTTTTTTACAAATATATTCGATATGTTCTTTGAATTTTAAGTCTTTATCTATAATAAACCCTAGATATTTAATCGAGTTTACTTTTTCTATTGTTATGTTATTTATTTTAAATTGCTTGTTTGTATTAATATTAATTTCCATTAGTTTTGTTTTATTTTCATTTAATTTTAATTTGTTCATTTTAAGCCATTTATTTATATTGTCCATATCATTTGACAAGTTCTCATAACATATATTTTCCGTTTCTGCTTCACTAAATATCAAGGTATCGTCTGCGTATAACACTATTTCACATTTATCCAACATTTTCTCCATATCATTTATATATAAAATAAATAAAAGGGCTCCTAAAATTGAACCCTGAGGTACTCCATAATCATTTTTATTCGCTGATGATATAATATTGTTCACTTTTGTGTTTTGTGAACGATTTTCTAAATATGATTGAAACCATTTTGGTTCAGTATTTCTTATTCCGTACATGTATAGTTTGTTTATAAGTATATTTCTATCTATTGTTTCAAAAGCTCTTTTAAAGTCTAAAAATATCGCCAGTATTTTATTACTTCTTTCGACATATTTCCATCTGTTTATAATATAGTTGACTGCTGTTTCACATGAATATTTATTTCTGAACCCTGACTGGTATTTTGATAAAATTTTATTATTTTCTAGATATTCTTCTAACTGATTTTTAACCACTTTCTCCAATATCTTTTCAAATGTTTTTAATGTATTAATTGGGCGGAATTCTTCACATAAACATGTATTTTTAACTTTTTCTATTGGTATTATTAAAGATCGTTTCCAGTTTGCAGGGAACTCTCCATCTTCAAGCGATTTATTTATAATTTTGAGTAATATTGGACCAATTACATTCCAATTATCTAAAATTATGATATTTGATATTTTGTTATAGTCAGGTTTTCCTTTTGTTTAAGCTGAATTTTACGTTTGATATCTTTGTTTATATTATTAACTTATTAGTTTTCCGTCTATGTATTTTATTGGAATTCTCTGTTGGGATCCAAATATTATTCCTTTATTATCAACATTGTTTGGCTGGAATATTTTCTTGGATTCCAAGGAGTAAACCGCTATCGGGTAGGTTAAACATTGTCTTCGCCATCTTCAATTTTTACTAGTTATAGCACTTGCTTTGTGAACTTTCTAGGAAACACTTCTAGCTATTCAAGGTAAAAAATAATTGAAAAAATAAAGGAACTAATCGCAAATTTTAATTAAATTACTGTGTTTTTATTTTATTTCATAAATTTTATACCACACACGCAAACATTTGGTCCTCTGAGCCGGATTTCTTGGAAATTTTTGTAAGAAATTAACTCATCGTATTTTCTTTTTCTCACTTGCATCAAGGAATTTCATCGTTGAGAATCCATCCAAACCACAAAAATATTCTTCGTTTATTTGGAAAATATCGAACATTTAAATTCAAGGTGCGTAAAATAAGTTCTTATTTTAATTGTGTTAAAGTGAAAAAAGAAAAAGTGTGTAAGGTAATAAAAGAAATAAAATACACACATACATATTATACACTTGTATATACATATATAATTATATACATAAATTGTTTTTGTGATTGATCGCGTTTCATCCCTCATTAGTAGAAATAATTAACCATTATTTTTGACGTTTGTTTTAATTAATTTTCGGTCGATACGAAAAAAATCTTCTGTGGTTTTATTTACGTGGACGGACGGAATTGCAAATAAAAATAATTTTTTTTATAAAATATTTGCACTTTCTATCTTAAACTACTGAGTGTTAAATTATTTCAATTAAATTAAATAATATTTATTATAATTTATATATTATTATAACTGAGTGCAACAACAAGTGTGAGTGTCTTTTTGCTTAATTTGTAATTACAAAGTTGTTTATTTGTTCATCTTGTTCTTTTTACTTTATTTGGTATACACCCTACCGTTGGTCACTTTGACTATTATATCGTGTGTGCATTAATTTTCTCCCATAAATTTGCGACTAATTTATATATTAAAAAATAAATCATGGCGAACAAATATTTAAATAAATTTACGCGCGTATCGGATTCCCTCATTAAATTCGCAGCAAATTTTAATGATTGTCATGAGGATTTCCATACGGTTTTTACTCTGCAAATTCAACGCGACGAATTAAAGAATTTATGGGAAAAAGTTAAGGATGCATATGAAGGGTGGGTCGACTATGTTGACGATAATACCAAAGTGAACTCTGAAGATGTAAATGTGGCTGCTTCTAAATATCAGAGTACTTATATGGCTTACCTTAATTGTTTAGCCTTGATTAATGAAAAGTCTCAATATTTAGAAGTTAATACGCCGAAAATAAATGAATCTTCTGTTAAACACTCACACTTGGGCAACTCAGAACATAATTTAACACTACCTCCTTGTGATGTAAAAACATTTGAAGGAGATTATATATCATGGCCTGCATTTAGAGATTTATTTACAGCCATATATATAAATAGTTCGCGTCTTAGTAATATAGAACGTCTTTGCTATTTAATACGTAAAACCGCCGGTAAAGCGAATGAAATCGTGTCTAAGTGCCCGTTAAGTAATGAGGGGTTTGATGTTGCTTGGCGAAACCTTAAGGAGGCATATGAAAATCCTCGTATGTTGGTTAATAACCAATTGAAATTATTATTTAACCTTCCCTCCGTTGATAAGGAATCTAGTGCCGGTTTAAAAACTTTGCAGCGCGGTATTAATAATTGCCTCACATCGCTTTCCATTTACAAAGTTTCAACAGACAATTGGGATCCTATTTTAATTTTCCTTTCGATTCAACGTTTACCCACTTCTACCGTTAGTTTATGGGAACAAAGTGTTCGTAATAAATCGGTTTTGTCCACGTGGAAAAGTTTCGATGAATTTCTGACGGAAAGGATTCAGACTTTGGAGTGTGTTCATGATCTTTAAAGTTCGCAGCAATCTGAAAAGAATTCGGGTCACAGGGTCAGGGCTCATGTTGTCAATTCTACTTCTGCTTCTACGTCTTGTGTTTTATGTCGGAATTCAGGACACCTCTTGAGAGGATGTAAGCGGTTCAAAAATTCTTCAATTTCGGAACGATTTTCAACGGTGAAAAAATTTCATTGTTGTGTGAATTGCTTATCACGTGAACATGAAGTAAAGAATTGCAAGAGTGCTTTCAATTGCAGTATTTGCAATAAAAGGCATCATACTTTACTACATCGAGATAATGCTACCTCGGAAGTTGCACCTAGGGATAATTTTGCTACCACGTCTGGCAATTTGGCCCAGAATGCTCAAGTAGATTACTCCCTGCCTTCTACATCGAGTGGCATATCTTCGAGCAGTAATCCTACTCGACAGGTATTTCATGTCTCTCAGAACCGAAAAGTGCTTCTGGGAACAGCTATGGTGAATATTGTTCACAATGGTATGACTTACCCAGCTCGAGCCTTGATTGACCCCGCTTCAGAGTCATCTTTCATCTCTGAGCATTTACAGAATCGCTTGAAACTATTTGCACATTCTACGAATGTCAGAGTTTCAGGAATTAATCAAACTCTTTCTGCCACTACTAGAAAAGTTTGTAGTTTGAAAATTGGTTCTCCCTCAGATTCATCTATCCTATTGGAAACCATGGCCCTGGTACTACCTAATATATCAGGCCATCTGCCTTCGTTCATTGTAGGCTCTAGTTATCGTAATAGTTTTTCGAATTTACAGCTAGCAGACCCTCGTTTTTACCAAACTCGGCCTGTTGATGTACTTTTAGGCGCTGATTTGTATCCACAGATTCTTTTAGACGAAATTAATCGTGATATTTTCGGATCTTTGGTGGCGCAACGGACCGTATTCGGATGGATTGTTACAGGATCTGTTCAAGAATCACGCGTTCAGACTTATTCGACCACAATAGAAGCGTCTCTGGAAGACAATTTAAATAGAAATCTTCTTCGCTTCTGGGAACTTGAAGAAACTCCTAAAAGGAAAATTGTTTCACCGATGGATAAATTTTGTGAGGATAATTATAGGAAAACGACGCGGCGCGACTCCGACGGTCGTTATGTAGTGACGCTACCTTTTAATCCGGAATTTCCTCATTCTATCAGTTTGGGCTTTTCGAAACAGAATGTCATGGCACAATTCTTGAGAAATGAGTCCTCTTTGTTGCGTAAACCTGATGTCAAGGAATTATATGATGATGTGGTTGAAGAATATTTAACTTTAGGTCATATGAAGCCCGTATCGGATAATTTTGCTAAACCTTCTCTTTCGTGTTACCTTCCTCATCACCCAGTGATTAAGCCTGACAGAAAGACCACAAAATTGCGTGTGGTGTTTAATGCATCGAACAGAACCTCTAATGGAAATAGTCTAAATGATTGCCTCTATGTGGGGCCCACTTTACAATCAGATCTAGTTCTGTTGATCTTGCGTTGGAGGCTCTTTCGATATGTATTTAACTGCGATATCACTCAGATGTACAGACAAATTCGTCTCGATCCCTATTCGATCCTGTAGGTTGGCTAGCTCCGGTAATTGTTGTCGCAAAGATGATTATGCAGAAGATTTGGCTCGACAATATTGATTGAGATGATTTCTTGCTCTCGTCAACGGAAAGGGAATGGAGAAAATTCGTTGATTTCTATAAGGATATAAACAGTATTCGGATACCGCGATGGGTACATTATTCTCCAGATTCTATAGCAGAAATTCATGTTTTTTCCGACGCCTCAGAAAAAGCATACGCGGGGGCAATTTATATTCGCATTGAAGCATTTGGCCAAATTTATGCACACTTACTCTCTTGTAAGACGAAAGTCGCTCCTATTAAATCTATTTCTTTGCCTCGGCTGGAACTTTGTGGAGCAGTTTTGGCTTCTGAGCTTTTAAAAACAGTGAGTAGCGAAATTGGTATTTCAATCAAACAGGTGTATTGTTGGACCGATTCTACTATTGTGCTTTGTTGGTTGAGGAAAACGCCAAGTAGTTGGACAACGTTTGTTGCTAATAGAGTGTGCAGAATTCAGGAGAATGTCGGAAAACACAACTGGTATCATGTTAGGTCGGAAGATAATCCAGCAGATTTAGCTAGTAGAGGAGTTTCACCTTCGGATCTGGCAGGAAGTGATCTCTGGTGGCATGGACCGACGTGGCTGCGTAATGCTAAGTCTAATTGGACCATAAAGGATCTTTCGCCTATGGACACAGATGTCGAAGCCAAAGCTATTAAGACGCATGCAGTATTCTTTTCAGATTTTGAAGATGTGTTGAATAGATTTTCTAAGCTTGATCGTGCTCTCAGAGTGATATCATATTTGTTTCGTTTTTACTATCGGATACATTCTGCACATAGGGGCAAGTATACTTTTGAGTCGACAACGATTTCAAGTGATGAAATATCGAAGGTGAAGTTGAGATTGGCGATTTTGGCTCAAAAACTTCATTATCCTGAGGAATATCAGTGTCTTTTATTGAAAAAATCGATTTCCGCAAAAAGTTCGTTACAGTCCCTTAATCCCTTTTTGGACAGCAATGGAGTAATGAGGTTGAATGGTCGCTTGGTGAAATCTCCCTCTTTATCCTACACTGAAAGACACCCAATTATTCTACCATATTCAAGTAGGTTTACGATTTTGTTGTCAGAGTTTGTACATATGATTTCGATTCATGGCGGGAATCAGCTGATGCTGCGGATTATACGCGTTGAATATTGGGTCCCACGGCTCAAGGTGTTGGTTCGCACTGTAGTGAACCGCTGCAAACGTTGCATTTTGGATAGGAAACGCACATGCAATCAGATCATGGCGGCACTTCCTCCAGAGCGAACTACTTTAAATCGTCCTTTTACCACTACTGGCGTGGATTTCGCAGGTCCCTTTGACCTGAGAAGTTTTACTGGTCGATCTTGTCGAATAACAAAGGCCTATGTCTGTATCTTTGTTTGCTTCTCCACCAAAGCAGTCCATTTAGAAGCTACGACGGATTTGTCCTCGGATGCCTTCTTGGCTGCTTTTCATCGTTTTATTGCTAGGCGAGGTTGTCCACAAACAGTATTTTCTGACAATGGCACAAATTTCGTAGGTGCTTCTCGGGAGATTGAAAAAGATTTTCACACTTTTTTGAAGGAAAATCAGGCTCGTATGTGTACAACATTTGGAGTTCAGGGTCTTTCATGGCGGTTTATCCCAGCTGGTGCGCCCCATATGGGGGGACTCTGGGAGGCGGCTGTCAAAAGTTTTAAACATCATTTTCGCAAGGAGGCTCCATCTGTTAAGTATACATTTAAGGAGCTTTCGACTGTTCTCGCGAGAATAGAGGCGTGCCTAAATTCCCACTATGTCCTATGTCGGATGGTCCTAATGAGCCAGTGGCTCTTACTCCGGGTCATTTTTTGATAGGCGGGCCAATATTGGCGCCCCCTGAACCTTCAATATATGAGTCAGCAATAGGTTTGATAAATAGATACCGCAAAGTTAAGGCACTTACGCATGATTTCTGTCGCCGATGGAAAGAAGAATATTTACAGAATTTGCATAAACGTTATAAATGGAAATTTCCTGAGCGTGATATAGCTGTAAATGATTTAGTTGCTATTCGTCATGAGCAACTTTCGCCCACTGCCTGGAAGTTAGGTCGGGTCGTGAAAACGTATCCAGGTACTGATGATCATGTTCGCGTCGCCGACGTTCGAACACAAAATGGGATTGTAAGACGACCAATCACAAAACTGGTCATTTTGACCACCTAATTTTATCGCATTTACTAAACTTCATTCTTTCCTAGTAATATGGACGCTTTACCCATTTTTTCTGAAGCTGTATTGCTGGAGGAATACGAAGAGGCGATGGAGGTATCGGGCCCATCATTGGAGGCACCGCTGTCTGAAGGGGTTTCTGCGGTCATTCCCAAGGCGGATGGTCCTGCCACTTCAACGAATACCATCGAAGTCGCCAGCAAACGCCAGCCCACTGACAACTCCGACTCGTCGACGTCGCCGAAAGTCGTCGAAAAGGTTGAGGCCAAGCAATGCAAACTTTGCAAGAAACCGCATCCCTTACGAGGGTGCCTTCGATTCAAACGCTTGGCCCATGACAAAAAATTGCGGCATATCCTTACCTTTGGTTACTGCTCGCGCTGTTTGTCAGAGCACCACACAAGAAAAGATTGTCCTAGCACTCGGAAGTGTAATAGATGTCAGGGTGAACATAACACTCTGCTGCATTCTCCGGGTGCGAAAGACAAAAAATTCTCCACCATCAAATCGAAGCCAGTGCCTGCGTCTTCACGGCCGCTCCCAAGTACGTCGGCTGGGCCTATGCTGCCTCTTCGCCACGTGATAGCGTTCTCACCAACATTTCAGGTGAAGTTGCGCATGGGGAATAAAAAGATTCAATTGCGGGGAGTCATTGACCTTTGCTGCAGCCACAGCTATATTTGCCAACATTTGGTGCAGCGGTTAATGATTCCTGTTGCAGATTCATATTGTCGTGTGAATATTGAATCGATTTATGACCCATTAAAGCGGATTTCATTAACCGCTAAAGTTTCTGCGATGCGTGGTGTGAAAACGCCCGTCGAAGATGTATCGCCAACAATCGGAAATCAATTTCCTGATTTCAAGTTGGCGGACCCCACATTTTACCACTCCGGTCAGGTGGCACTGGTTTTGGGGCCAGAAGTAGTTGCCCAAGTATTTACAGGCCAATCAACGACGAGTCCGGGTTGTCTGATGGCTCAACACACGATATTCGGGTGGGTCATTTCTGGCCAATCCCCGTTTTAATATCGTTTTTGAACACAGTTCATGGATCTGATCAAAACCATCCCGCACGGGTTCAGTTTATGGGTCTGTGGTAAAAACCATATTCAGTTTATGGATCTGCTGAAAACCATGCCGCAAAACTCAGTTGATGGATCTGTCGTAAAAACCATTCGCATTTGTATTATGAAAAAATATATATAAATATACCTTGTATTATAGCGAAGTATTTACTTTATTATTTATACTTAAAATTCACTGTCTTGCATGTAACTATGTTCCTGGCCGGCAATGTTTAAGCTGAATTTTACGTTTGATATCTTTGTTTATATTATTAACTTATTAGTTTTCCGTCTATGTATTTTATTGGAATTCTCTGTTGGGATCCAAATATTATTCCTTTATTATCAACATTGTTTGGCTGGAATATTTTCTTGGATTCCAACGAGTAAACCGCTAACGGGTAGGTTAAACATTGTCTTCGCCATCTTCAATTTTTACTAGTTATAGCACTTGCTTTGTGAACTTTCTAGGAAACACTTCTAGCTATTCAAGGTAAAAAATAATTGAAAAAATAAAGGAACTAATCGCAAATTTTAATTAAATTACTGTGTTTTTATTTTATTTCATAAATTTTATACCACACACGCAAACACCTTTAATGTTTTTACATACTATTTTTAATTCTAAAAGAGATATTGCACGGAATTTGAATAGAGTATTTATCACGTTTAATTTATTTTCGAATTGCACTTTTTCTATTGATTGTCTTATTTCTTTTATGCTATCCACAAAATAATTGTTAAAGTTTTCAGCTATTTCTGTATTTTCTTTATATTCTACTTGATTGAATATCACAGATTTTATTATATTTTTGGGTTTTCTTATTACTAGTTCTTTTATTGCTTTCCACATTTCCTTCAGACCGGTTACATTTGTTATTTTATTGTTTATAAATTTATTTTTTTCATTTACAATATTAACTTTATAGGTATTTCTTATTAATTTATAGTTGTCCCATGCTGCATTCGTATTCTCGAAAATAGCTTTTTGGTATTTATTATTTTTTCACGTTTAAGCGTTTGGAGTTCATTATTAAACCATTTGTTAATATTAGTTTCATTTAATATCCGCTTCTTAGTAAATTTGTTTACTAAGAACATTGATTTATGACCCATAACAATGTCTATGCATTCGTGATCAGTTATTTTATTATTTATATTATTTTTAACCAATATTAAGTCATTATTTGTTATCACGTAGTCAATTATTGTTTTTGATTCCTTTGTTATTCTGGTGAAATTGGATATTACTTGTTTGAGACCATTATCGTTTAAAATACTTTCCAATTTGTTCTTATAAAAATCTTTGCACCAATCTATATTGAAATCTACAGCTACTAAGATGTCATAATTTTGTTCGCATATGTCTTCCAGGAAGTTTGGAAAAATTTCACAAAATTCTGCCTTTGAACTGCTCGGTGATCTATATATTAATGCTATTATAAAAGATATTTGTTCACGATTTGCAATATACGCGCTTATCCATAATTTGTGATCGATTTTAAGTTCTTTTAGTTTCTTTAAATGCCATTCTTTTTTAAAATATAAAGTAATACCACCAGTTTTTGAAGAATTCGAATATGTATTATAGTTGTCATAATATCTTAATTCAATTTCAGTTTCATCATTTTGATCGGTTAAATGAGTTTCTGTGAGCAAAATAAATTCTGGTTTAACGGCTTCGGCTACAATTTCTAATTGTGTAAAATTATTTATTACTCCTTGTATATTTGTGTATATGCCATTTATATTCTGTGATTGTTAGATTGTTAAGCCAATTCTCTTCTTCTTCAGACCAAGTTTGTTCTGATAGACCGGACACTCTCTATTATATGTGCTGTGGTTTTCATCTAGTCCCAGGTTAAGTCTCGCGTTTTCTCTTATACAATTAACTCATTTATTTCTTATTTCCTTTTTACATTCCTTGCTTCTGTGTTTAGCATGACATTTATAACAAGCTTCATCATTTTTACAATCAGTTGATTTGTGGTTATAACCCTGGCATTTATAACATTGCATAATATTTGTACCATCAAACACTCTGCATCTATCCCAACCTACATTTAGTCTCATGCTCGATATAGCTTTTGGATATGATTCAATATCAATTTATAATTTCGCATTATATATTGTTCTATTGTATCTTTTTGTTTCATATATTCTTATGACTTCCATTTCACTTTTTTTAAGTATTTCATTTTGTTTCTTTAACTTTTCTATTAATTCTTTTTCCTGTATTTTGAAACTCATGTCTGTGATCAATATATGCATCTCATTTTGCTTTGGAACTTTTATTTCATAGTCTTCACTTATTTCCTTTTCTATAGCTTCCTTAATTTTTTCTCTTTCATCCGTATCCACGGTCTGTATCACTAAAGTTCCATTTTTTCTATTTTCGACGTTAGTTATTTTAAAATTTACCTTTTCATTCAATTCTGCTCTTGTTTTTTCTATACTTTGTTTTTCCTTGGGTTTAATAACTAAGGGGACATTTTTTGACAGATCTGGCATCGCTAAGTTATTTGCCACAGTTTGAGCATATGACATTTTTGTTTTTACATTTGTGTCTTTTACCATCTTCTTTATTTCATTACACATACTCATATTTTGTTTTTCAATGTTGTTGATCATATCTTTATTTGTATTTTCCACTTCCTTTACATTTCCGAAAAGTTTCTTCACTTCTTCAACATTATTTTCACACAATTTTTGAACTTTATCTATTTTTCTAAATCTTTCATCGTATCTTTTTTCTTTTGCCTCCAACAATGATTTTATTCCAACTCATTTTGCTTTAAACAGCTATCAAATTCGTGTTTGTATTCCATTAAATTTACTTTGTTTTTGTTAACACTATCCTGGATTTCTTTCAAAGCATGATCAACGTTATGTATATACTGCAGACAGTCATCACATATAAATCGAACAAAATTATCCTCATCAATAATTTTTGCTGAATATTGATCAATTCCAGCACATTTTTTTGTAAAATGATAAATTTTATCGCATACGCCATTACATCTAATTCCACTTTCGCCTCTAATTGCTGATCTGCATTTACTGCACTCAGCCATGTTTCTCAATAAACGACTTCGCCGCTGACTTTGTATTTAAAGTTTTATTTCGAAACCAATATTATATTTTTTGCATAAATTTTTATGTTTCTTTAAAGTTTATTTATTATTAAAATGTTAAATGGTCTTTTTACTATTTTTTAAAACACTTTAATGTTTTAATTTATTTATTTTCTCCAGAGCTTTTTCTTTTGCTTCTCTTCTCTTGCTCTTTTGCTTCTCTTCGTAAACCATGTAGCGTTAATATAGAGGATGTTATAGGCATATATGTATATGTTTTAACTTTAGAGGTCTATAAATTGTCGAATTTGAAGGCGAAAAACGCCAACCACGATAAGGGTGATTGTGTTGACTAGCAATTGAAAAACTTCTCATTTGCTTAATATTTTATGGTGCATGAGTGATCAAGGTTTTGTCACAATCGAGAGGGACGAATTGGAATACGATTCATTCCTTTAGTGCATGTGTGTATATTAGAGGGTACCAGAACTATTATTATTATTATTACCGTAGTTAGCCGAGCGATATCCGAAGAATTTATATCTTTCGTATTATTAGTGCTACCGTATTTAGCCGAGTGATATCCGAAGAATTTATATCACTCTTATTATTATTACAGTAGTTAGCCGAGCGATATCCAAATAATTTATATCGTTCGTATTATTATTATTGCAGTATTTAGCCGAGTGATATCCGAAGAATTTAAATCACTCTTATTATTATAGTAGTTAGCCGAACGATATCCGAAGAATTTATATCGTTCGTATTATTATTATTATTATTATTATTGCCGTATTTATCCGAGTGATATCCGGAGAATTTATATCTCTTATTATTAGAGTAGTTAGCCGAACGATATCCGAAGAATTTATATCGTTCGTATTATTATTATTGCCGTATTTAGCCGAGTGATATCCGAAGAATTTATATCACTCTTATTATTATTATTATTATTATTATAGTAGTTAGTCGAACGATATCCGAAGAATTTATATCACTCTTTTCGAAAACAGCTGTTCTGCTCTGCTGTGTAAGTTGAATAACAAAAACTGATGTTGACTTGCCTTTGTGCCTTGGAATATTTATCATGTCTTTCTGAGATTTAAATTAAAAATTTCGAACAATTAGCCTATAGAATCTTAATTCAATTTAATATAGCAATATAAAAATGTTCGTTAAAATTCTTACTACATACAAATTTAAGCTATGGCTTGAGCTACCAATAATAAATTGGAAAAAACGTTCACATGTACTTAAGTATAAAATTCAAACCAAAAAAGTTTGACTTAGGTATGATGGAATAAAAAATTCAGAAAAATGGGACATGAAGAAAAATAATCAAACGGTAACACGGGTATTATAACAATAACATGTTAACATCAGCTTGATACAGTTCTCGTATTCTTTTTCACAATAAAATTTGTGTAAATAGGAACTGTTATCACATTCAACTAAGCCACCTAATAAGTGGTGACAAACACAATACACATGAGCACTGATGATGAAAGGGTTGCGTCTTTCGAAAACAGCTGTTCTGCTCTGCTGTGTAAGTTGAATAACAAAAACTGATGTTGACTTGCCTTTGTGCTTTGGAATATTTATCATGTCTTTCTGAGATTTAAATTAAAAATTTCGAACAATTAGCCTATAGAATCTTAATTCAATTTAATATAGCTATATCCGAAGAATTTATATCGCTCGTATTATTATTATTATTGCCGTATTTAGCCGAGTGATATCCGAAGAATTGATATCACTCTTATTATTATTATAGTAGTTAGCCGAACGATATCCGAAGAATTTATATCGATCGTGTTATTATTATTATTGCCGTATTTATCCGAGTGATATCCGAAGAATTTATATCAGTATTATAATTATATAGTAGTTAGCCGAACGATATCCGAAGAATTTATATCGTTCGTATTATTATTATTATTATTATTATTATTATTATTATTGCCGTATTTAGCCGAGTGATATTCGAAGAATTTATATCACTCTTATTATTATTATAGTAGTTAGCCGAACGATGTCCGAAGAATTTATATCGTTCGTATTGTTATTATTATTGCTACCGTATTTGGCCGAGCGATATCCCAAGAATTTATATCGTTCGTATTAGTATTGCAACCATATTCACATTGCGTCGCTTATACATTGCTATCGAATATACGAAGCCCTTATACGCACGTTGCGGCGCTTAGAGTACGAAACTTAAGTGCACGAATTGGACTACAGTGGTGGCCATATTTCAAAGGAAGCAGACCTTTGACGAGCCTGGACAGATTGAGGATACCTCGGCTGGGAAATTAAACTGCGTTACATATTTTTAAAAGGACGACAAAATCGTAACAAATGATTTTGTTTTGGACATAAAACCGATGAGCTTTTTGTTGTTGAAATGAACTTTATTGAAGAAGTAAGAAAGTGAAGTACATTCATACAAAGAATTAATGTTTCATTGTTGCAATATTTCACTTAGCGCCAAAAAAAATACAAAATACATCAAATTAGGTGTTGAAACATATAATTATTTACATAACTAAAAAGGAGTTACTTCACTATATAAATATTACCAACACCCCTTCTCAATATTACAAATATTGCTTAAATAGATTTATATAAACTTAAAAATATCTTTTCCAAAAAATAATTTAACTCTTCATGACTGCCATCCCTAAACAAAAGCGGCAAGCGTTTTTTAGCTGTCAAAAGTTGTCATGTCAATACATTTTGTATAGAGCATACCGAAATAACGCGGCGGCAACGCAACGGCAACGCTTTGCTATTGGAAAATCCGATTATGACAGAGCGTTTCACAATGAAGTCAGTTGCAACAGAAAACAATTGTAAACAAACAAAAAAAGCAAAATTATACGAAAGTGAAATAAATAATAAATGAAAAAATTAGTGCACTTCGTATTAGAAAATGGAGGTAAGAAAATATTTCCAATATGATTATATACATACATATGTATGCACGTTTGTAATTTGTACAAAATTTCAGTAACGAAACCACAAATGACGTCCGTCCAGCTGTTAAAATAATCAGGGTTGTTTTATTTGTTTCCTTGATAACCCTGTTTTTATCGTTTTGACATAACGTTGCCGCTTTTGTTTAGGTATGGCATTTCAACGTTAAAGCTCTGCGGAAAAAAATGTTCCGCTTTCCGCCCTTATTTAGGGATGGCTGTAAGCCTATTTGATCAATAAACTTAGAAACTTTTATCTTTTGTAAAGTTAACATATCGGCTAACATTGACTCTGTAGGACAATAAGAATACATAACATTTATTGACGAAGTCACGAATAGAATATCTGTGTGCTTGCTCCTAGGCGAAATCTTATCATCTTGAAGCATTTTTAGACAGCTTTGATTCTCTTCATAAATGGTAGGATTTTGCACATCGATTGCAAATTCATTTATTAACTAGATAATCCAGAAAAGTTCTTGAGTCGCCTCTGCAAGTGCCACAAATTCAGCTTCGGTAGGTGAAAGCGTAACGTTTGCCTGTTTTCTACCAGCATAGGTTATGACAGCATCACCAAGCTTAAATATGGATGTATCCACTTGTAGATTTGCGGTCGTTTGTATCACCTGCCCAATCGGCATCAGGAAATCCGCACACCTTCAGTTTCGATTTCGATCCCACACACAATTTCAAACTCTTCGTACCTTTTAAGTATTTGAAAATTCTTTTGACCTCCGTCCAATCGACTTCATTTGGGTTGTTTATTTTACGAGACAAAATTGACAAAGCTACTGCGATATCAGGAATGAACCTATTGCTTTTCGCTACATATTATCCTGTAACATTTTGGTACAACTTGTTTTCAAATATCCGGGATCCATGGGTACTGAAGAAATCTTTGCATCTTGAAGATCAAATTCATTTAGTATTTTATTTATATACTGCTCATGGGATACATAAAATATTCATAAAATATTATTGATTTTAACTTCAATTGCTAAATAAAGTTCTAAAGCACCGAACTCAGTTATTTCAAAATGTGATTTCAAAGTTTTTGCGACATCTGTTATATCTTCATCTGATTTTGAGGCCACCAGAATGTCGTCAACGTATATTAAAATATACGTCATTGATTCACCTTTACATATAGACAAGGTTCGGCCTTACCCCTTCTGAATCCCGAATCTATTAAGATTTGATTGATTCAAAGATTCCAAAACCGACCTTATAGCTTCAGCCCATACACGTGTTTTAATTTACAGGCAAGACCTTCTTTTCCAGGTATGGCAAAA
The DNA here is from genome assembly GCA_951800035.1 of Linnaemya tessellans. Taxonomy (NCBI): domain Eukaryota; kingdom Metazoa; phylum Arthropoda; class Insecta; order Diptera; family Tachinidae; genus Linnaemya; species Linnaemya tessellans. Next base: position 83,455,822 of record OX637535.1, read on the forward strand.
CTTTCGGGTTGTTTAATGTAAATATCTGTATCCAACTCACCATATAAAAATGCAGTCTTGATGTCGATATGGCACACCTTAATTTTTCAGTTACTTGCAATGGCCAATAAACTTCTGAATGCAGTCTGCTTTACAACTGGTGCAAAAATCTCACCGTAGCTTTCACCATACCATTTACAGCCAGTCAATTTGCCATTCGGTGGCAACTCCACCAGATCCCATGTACCATTCTCGTGCAGTGATTCCATCTTTTCTTTCATAGCACTCAACTACATATCACAATCGGGTCTAGACATAGCGTAACTATAGCTAACAGGATCAGTGCTTGTGCAAACCTTATACCTATACTTCTTCAGAGCTACACCTTTGTTTAATCTTGAAGAAATTCTAGGACTTGAACCTGGTTCACTCTGGGCCTTAGAATCGGATGATGACGAAAACTCCTCTGCGGATATAAAACCTTGAAAATCCTCGGTACTTATTGTATCACTTTCTTCCTCTGATACTTCGTTTGTTGGCGATTGAATAACTTCAGTGCTTAGATTTGAAAAAGACGCAATTGTTGTTTCGAATTTTGAATTTCGTTTATCCTTTACGGCTTGAGATGAACTACCACCTGATTCCAAGAACTGTACATCACGACTGATAACGACTTGATCAGTACTGCAATTCAGTAAACGAAAACCTTTTGATTCATCAGAGTAACCCATCAAACGACATTTCACAGCAACTTCATCTAATTTTCTGCGCTTCTGTTTGTCTACGTGTGCATATGCAACAGCACCAAAAATGCGAACATGACTAAAATTGGAAGACTTGCTAACCACAATTCGTAAGGTGTGACATCTACTACAGACGAAATTAAGTGATTTTGTATGTAGTTTGGATTATTAACACCCTCAGCCCAAAACTTGATGTTTACATCTGCTTCAAACAACATACACCTAGCCATCTCCATTAAACTACGGTTCTTCCTCTCGGCAACACCATTTTGCTCCGGTGTACAGGTTAATTGGCGAATAATACCTTTAATTGTAAAATAATTATTCATCTTACGGTTCACAAATTCACCGCCACGATCAGTTCTAAGAATTTTTAGACGTTAACAATATTATATTTTTATGCTAACACCCTCTATCAGCTCCTTTGTTATTTTTGAGTTTATCGCACTAATACTTTTGTGACCAAAACGACGATGCCACACGTATATGCAATCACTTTTGCAATTTGATAATGTATTTGTCCTGTAACTCTGATTCAATACAAACAAATTATTCATCCTTATCGTGGTTGGCGTTAGTGCCTTCGCATAAATATGGCTATTCTTAGAAATTGAACAACCATCCGGCTTGAAATCCACATTAAAACCACCAAGAGTCACCTTATGAACTGACAGCAAGCTTCCGATAACTATGGTACTTAAAGAACATTCTTGACAAGAATTTCATCACCTTCACAAAATAATTTGCAGTCACCAACACCACCAGCCTTGAGTCCTATACCATCAGCCAAATATACAACATCGACTTGTTGCTTGTTAATATTTATGAAATATTTCTCCTCACAGCACATAAGGCAAGTTGCAGCTGAAACAATAAACGACTCACCATTAGCTTTACCTTTCATTGCACCAAAACAAACGTTCGCACCATCACCCTTCACTATATTTGCACGGTTTTCATTTCCATTTTGTTTTTTATATGGACAATTTCTTTTAAAATGACCTTGCTTATTACAAATAAAACACTTTGGCACAAACTTCTTTTGCACCTTAAATTCTGACTTTGTTTCATGTTCACCACCTGACATTCGTTTAAATTCCTGAAGCAACTCCATAACAAAATCAAGGGTAAGGTCAGCTTCAGAACGCATCTCGAACGACGGAACTATAGGCAAGGGCGGATGCAGCCTTCAGCTCAGGGGGGTCATTTAGTTGAAATTCAGTCGATACACACAGAAAAAAGCGAACGTTAAACTAGCATCACAAAATGTTAATTTAAAATCATGGTAAAATTTTACAAACCTGATACCTAACATAAAATTATATTGTTCTATTTTTTTAGCCTTTGATTATTTTATTTTATTTTAATTTATATTGAGCTTGAGGCTTATTTTTATAAAAACTATTTATTTTATATTTATTTCAATATTTCGATATCCTCTGGATATCTTCTTCAGGATAAAATTATTTATAATAATTTAACAATAACAAAATTCTTTATAAATTATATAAACTTAAATATTTTTGTTGTTTTTTGTTTTTATATAAAAAATTTGAAAATGAATGAAAAATTTTTTTTTTCTTTTTTCATACATATTAAAAAACATTTCAAAATTGAAACTTTTTTCTTTCCTGTCTACATTATGAAAATTGAAATTTGAAAAATGAGGAAATGAATATAATAATTAATAAAATTTGAACACATTCTAGTTTACTCTATGATCATTTTAATAATCTATTTTTGAAAATCAAATGTCTATAATTCTGTGCTACACTATCATTGTCAGCCTTAAAATTAATTCTTTTATCTAATGGTACATTTATTATCTGTAACATTTCTAACATATAGCGATGTCTATACCTATTTTCAGAATTTAAAATGGATATATTTTCAAAATCTGGATAGTGATTTGAATCACGACAATGTAAAGATAGTGCTGTTTTTTGTGTAGAAGTATAATTCCTATATTTTAAGTTTGATCTATGTCCCGTTAATCTGGTCTTAAGTTTATTTTGTGTTGTACCTATATAAACTTTATTACAAATTTCATTGTCTTTTCCCTTACATGGAATTTTATAAACAACATTTGACTTTTCTAATTTATCTATCTTGTCTCTAATAGTACTAAATAATTTACCAAATTTGTCTTTTCAGGCAAAGTAATTATTTTTAATTTGAAAAGTCTTTCAACAATTTCATTATTTATTTTCTGTAACTTATTTGTTGGATCATTATCTCAAGTGTAGGATTAGCTTGTAATTTAATAAGGCAATATTACAGACAAAATAATATAAATTACTCAAACAATAATATTGAACCAAAGATTTATAAATCTATGACATATATTCCAATAGTTTCAGAAAGAGTAGAAAAATCAGAGATTTTAAATAAAAACAAGTATAGAATGGCACACAAATCATTTAATACACTAGGTAAATTATTTAGTACTATTAAAGACAAGATAGATAAATTAGAAAAGTCAAATGTTGTTTATAAAATTCCATGTAAGGGAAAAGACAATGAAATTTGTAATAAAGTTTATATAGGTACAACACAAAATAAACTTAAGACCAGATTAACGGGACATAGATCAAACTTAAAATATAGGAATTATACTTCTACACAAAAAACAGCACTATCTTTACATTGTCGTGATTCAAATCACTATCCAGATTTTGAAAATATATCCATTTTAAATTCTGAAAATAGGTATAGACATCGCTATATGTTAGAAATGTTACAGATAATAAATGTACCATTAGATAAAAGAATTAATTTTAAGGCTGACACTGATAGTGTAGCACAGAATTATAGACATTTGATTTACAAAAATAGATTATTAAAATGATCATAGGGTAAACTAGAATGTGTTCAAATTTTATTAATTATTATATTCATTTCCTCATTTTTCAAATTTCAATTTTCATAATTTAGACAGGAAAGAAAAAAGTTTCAATTTTGAAATGTTTTTTAATATGTATGAAAAAAGAAAAAAAAAAATGTTTCATTCATTTTCAAATTTTTTATATAAAAACAAAAAACAACAAAAATATTTAAGTTTATATAATTTATAAAGAATTTTGTTATTGTTAAATTATTATAAATAATTTTATCCTGAAGAAGATATCCAGAGGATATCGAAATATTGAAATAAATATAAAATAAATAGTTTTTATAAAAATAAGCCTCAAGCTCAATATAAATTAAAATAAAATAACATAAAATTATTTATATTTTGCAATTTTGATTTAGTTAATTAAGTGTTTTTGTTGACATAGGTTCGCAAAACTTATTAAAGTTTAAGCTATACATATTTTTAAAAATTTCTTTATATTTTTTTTTATTTATTTTTTTATTTATTTATTTATTTAGTCTATGGGTTAATCCTTACAGACTGATACAATTAAAATATAACAATTTTTCAGAAATGATAATTACATACATATATAAATGGAATCTATAAAGCTTTGTTGTAATAGTAACAAGACAAATTACAGCAAAAACAAAAAATATGGTTTTAACAAATTAAACATTTATTTATAATCAATTTTGTAACGAGTTAAGATGTAAAATTATATCATTTTTTACGACATCAATACTTTTGTTGAAATCGATACAAGGGTAAAGACTATTAAAATCACTGCAAATTCTCCGAAAGGGATCGAAGTTACTATAGTTTGTAGTGTAAAACTTAATTCTCAAGACGCTATAATACCTTGTTGGACGATTGGGTATATTCAAGTTTATTTTGCTCAGGAGAAATTGAGATGTGACGCAGCCGTTTATTAATTTCAGCAGAAAGGTAACATTTAGCATTTGTCGACGGCTCCTTAAGGTTGGAAGCTTAATAAGTCCTAGGCGTCTCTCGTAAGATGGTAATCTCATATTAGAGTTCCAAGGAAGACCACGAAGACAAAATAATAAGAATTGCACTTGTACTGACTCTATTTTATTTGAATGTAAAAGATATTGTGGGTCCCATACAACAGATCCGTATTCAAGTATTGGGCGAACTAAAGTAGTAAATAACATCTTGGTTGTATAAGGGTCAGAGAACTCCTTAGCCCAGCGTTTAATAAAACCCAGAACACCAGTAGCTTTGTTAATCGTCGAGGTTATATGGCACCTGAAGTTCAATTTTTTATCTAAAATAACTCCCAAGTCATTAAATGAATCCACTAGGTCAAGAACAGCATTATTCATTTTATAGAGTCCATTGATTGGTGTTGATCTTGAGAAAATCATATATTTGCACTTTTTCACATTTAGGTCCATTAAATTATTAGCGCACCAAGCGGTTAAGTGTACAATGTCAGCATGGAGACGCAACTGTTGATCAATAGAATCAAGCGATAAGAATAACTTTACGTCATCTGTATACATTAGTATATTTAAGTTTTCAACAACGGATGGAAGATCATTAATAAATAAAGTAAATAAAAGTGGGCCGAGATGACTACCCTGAGGCACACCTGATATAACATTTATATCAGTAGAGAGCATATTGCGGAACTTGACACACTGCATTCTGTTCTTCAAATAAGATTCGATCCATTTTATTAGAGACGTTCCAAATCCAATTCGATCAAGCTTATGAATAAGTAAGTTGTGATTCACCTTATCAAAGGCCTTACTAAAATCAAAATAGATGACATCTGTTTGTTTGCCAGTGACAAATCCATCGTTAACTAAGGTTGTTAATTCTAAGAGATTCGTAATAGTTGATCGACCTTTACAGAAACCATGCTGCGCAGAAGAAAGGATAGACGTTGCTTGATAAGACAATGTATCGCATAAGAGTTGCTCAAACAACTTTGGTATAGCGTTCAGTTTAGCTATACCTCTATAATTGGATATATCAGCTTTAGATCCAGATTTGAATAGCGGAATGATGAACGATTTCTTCCAAATTGGAGGAAAGTAACTCAATTTGAGTGATTTGTTGAATAAATAGGTCAATGGAGTGCTTAGTAAATGAGGACAGTATTTTAAAATACTACTAGGAATACCATCAGGACCGGGATCATACGAAAGTTTTAGATTTTTCATATAAGTCAAAACAGTTTGCTGCTCACTACGGGGTACATTAAAATTCACTGATTCAGGGATATGGTAAGAATACTGCTCTATATTGCTAAACGTAGACGAAGAATAGGTTGATGCAAAAAATTCAGCAAACATATTACTTATAACTTTATCATCTGACGACTCATAATCTTTAAACTTCATTACAGAAGGGAAATCTGACACACGCCTCTTCGAGTTGACAAACTTATAAAAAGATTTGGGATCATTTTTTAGGTTATTTTTTATCCTGTTTAAATAAGCACTATAAGCCAGTTGATTAGCAATGGTATATGCAGATCTTGCTGAGGAGTACATGGAATAATTGAGTTGAGATGCATTTTGCTTGTACTTTTTAAATAGTTTACTCTTGCGGTTTTTAAGTCTTGAAAGTTGTTTAGTGTTCCAAGGTGGACCATGGCAGGGGGCAGGTAGTACTCTAGGTATTGAAGATAGGAAGCATTTGTGTAGTATCTGGTAAAATTTTTCGATACTTTTGTCTAAATCATTGCCATAAGATAATTCATTTAACCAGTCGATTTGAGAGAGTTCACGTTGAAGTTTAATGTAATTTGTTGACTTAAATCGAAAAATTTTATTTTGCTGAGATGTATTTGACCGTCGATGAGGTTGGTAGATATAAGTTAATTCAATCGTAGGATGATAATTATCCTCAGGATTTGAAAGCGGGGGATGCTACGATATCGAAAAGTCTGACGGTTCATTAACAAATACAAGGTCTAACAATTTATCAGAAGTATTTGTGATGCAGTTGATTTGAAAAAGGCAGCACTCCAGTAAACTGTTAATGAAATACTGCGATAATTCCGAAGATTGAAGAGGTGACAAATAATTACAATCAGGCACAGATTTCCAGGACACATTTGGCATATTAAAATCTCCCAGCACAAGTATAATATCATTTGAATTTACTTTATCTGCAATAACATTTATAGCTTTTAGGTAATCCTCATAGATAGAATATTGCGAGTTAGGAGGAATATACAAGCAAATAATATACATAAGCTGTTTATGTATTTTCACTAATACGCATATAAACTCAATGTGCAAAAAATCATGCAGTATAATTTCTTCCGACGAAAACATAGTTGAGACAGCAATTAACACACCACCACCCGATTTTTTTACAATATTATTGGCTGTTTGACAACTTTCTCTATCTTTTCTGAAAATTTGGTATCTGGAACACATAATTTCGGTATTATTAATTTTACTATTAAGCCAGGTTTCAGTGAATGCTATAATATCGTTGTCATATCCAAAGCTGTTTCGGTAAATCGATGACAATTTTGAATTAATACCTCTGACATTTTGGTATAAAATAGATATTAGTTTTTTGGGTTGGGATTAAGGGTGTTCTTATTTTTAAATGTCGGATTTTTATAATCCGCCGGCCCGATTTAGGTTCCTTTATGTTTAAAAATTATTTAGGTAAAATTTGGAGCGAATCCGATAACTCTTAATGGACCCGGAAACGACTTCAATATACCTCTATAGAGAAATTTTTCAAAAATTTTCGACACAAAGTCAAGAGTTTATATCTTTACCATCTCCGATTTTAATGAAATTTGACTTACATACGCTACTCATTTTACGTTTTTCTTGAAAGCTTGTATTTGAATCAAAAAATGCTAGAGCTACTGTTTTCTCAGAAATATACCATAAATGGTTGCTCATTTTTTTAAGAATTACTGCTGAAATTTCTTGAATAAAACTTAAATCTTGAAGCGGTGCGTCTATGGCATTAGTACATTTGAACCATACTTTAATATAAAGTTTCACTATAAAAGTGCAAATATCGCGTAATCCATTTGATTCATTTTTCGTAAGTGGGAATTGGTCACGGAACATAAATATTTTTAAAGAATATATGGCTTTTGACATCCAGCGTGCATGGCTAGTTGGACCAGGCGTTCGAAAGTTATACCGCTCTGCACCAAGAAAGATTAATACCAATTGAAGCAATTCTTTATAGTCTTCTCGATTTTGAGATTTAGTCAATTGATCATAACAAAGCTTTATACAATTTTCTTGTTCAGCTGGACTTATTTGTGAAGAAACTGTCGCATCTTCATTGCCACTTCTAAATAATTCTTTGTTAAAACTTTGCCATGATTTGGCAAATCTTTCAAATATTGAAACTTCTGGTGCATTGGTTGAATATAACTTTGCTTCAATATGGTGGCGGCAAGGTAGATTGATTAAACTACGTCCAATTTTTTTTTCTAAGAGGGCTGCAGCGCCTGTATTGATACCAGTATTTGTAGACGTTGTATCATATGACAAGCCGTTTACTTGGTCAACAATATTCCATTTAACAAGTCTTTCATAAACTCCATCCGCAATATTTGCGCCAGTTGAAGATTCTACTTTCGGTGCACCAAGAAGCTTCGATGTGCCGTTGTAGCTTACCAAAACTGCAATGCGTTCAACTTTTTTCGATCCGATTAAATCTTTCATGAACTTTCCATCAAAATGAGCTACCACCGAACCAATTTGACTAACCTTCAAATGATAGCAAGATTGTTACAGATACTATATGTAGTTTGCTGAAAATTAAAAAATAAAATCAGCTTTAGCCAGCTAAAATTTCTGTAGATTCTTTTATACGGTTTTCTTGACGTAAACGATGAATAGTTGAACGATTAATGACAAGTTCCTCTACACAATGTCCTAATGCTTCAGCTGCTGCTATGATAATGTGAACTGCCATTCCATCAGACACTTTGGCATTGTCCAGCGCTGCTACTAAACGTGATGTAATAAAAGTTTTTCTACCTCGTTTCCGACCTAATACAGAACTTAAGCTAAGATTTTCTTACTCGATAGTCGTTTTGTTGATTGGTAAGTTGATAACATTATTTTCATCAGCCCACTCCATAACTTGAGAAACATCTATAGAAAATGGAAAACTGAAATTAAAAACTTAAATTTATTAATATACAAAACCTACCTGCTTCGCTCGACTTTTCCTCTTCGTGCTTCCTTTTACGTGCAGCTTCTTTATCTTTGCGTTCATGTGCTTTTTTTTCTCGATCGCACAAAACCATATCGACACCAGCCATGCAACCAGGACGTCCTTTTTGTCTTTGCATTTCTAGAAACTGTCTATCTTCTGCAATCCGAATTTTGTCTAACACATCGATGCTGGCTATATCAAATAACTCGTCCAGGTGTTCTAGAAATGTTTCAGCAGTTTGTTTTTGGGCATTTGATCTTTTCTCTGGGAGTGTTTTTTGAATATTTTTCACTTTTCATATAATTTTATTAATTTGTCAACACACTTATGACATTCTCGAATCGGTATACGTGCTTGATGCCAAAAAATTTGAACTGCATCGATTGCCAATTTTGCACTTTGCTTTGCTAAAAGTTTAACAAAGCGCATATTGTAAAATAGGACTTGTAAGACCTGTCGATTTGACGGAAGTTTTGCGCCAGTAATTTGGTGACAAACATTTCCAACCAAATCAATTTTTTTTAAATTTTCAATGGCCTTACGTGTTGTAACGATTGAAGTGCTTGGTGAATTTCCCGCAGTCGATTTCGACATCTTAATTCTTATATGTATATGATTTTTTAACTTAACACCACTTGAATTGCAAATTAATTAATTTCACTCTTAAGAACTCTCTTCACTCCGATTAACACTTACATTACAAATTAAAAAAATAAACTAAATAACGGTTTTTAGAACAATGTCATTTGTCGTTTTAGACACAATGTTTGCAAATATGTGCCGTTATCAGCAGCGTCTGTAGCTGAGAAATACACAATTTCTAGGAATAGCTCACACAAACAGTAAAGAGTTTTAAAGTAATATATTTAAAATATTTTAACTTTTGAAGTTTTAACGTTATTTCAACTACTAAAATATTCAAAGGAAATTTCTTGCAGCCCATATATATACTAGTGTAGAATGGAGCCTCGCCACAAAAAATACGAAATTTTCGCAAAAATGGCCAAGATGCCCAAGTTTAGACGAATATACAATAGGAACCATAAGAGGTATCGAACTCATTCCTTCGCCATGCGATACGTACGTAAGAGTAGCATACATACGTCAAATTTCATTAAAATCGGAGATGGTAAAAATATAAACTCTTGACTTTGTGTCGAAAATTTTTAAAAAATTTCTCTATAGAGGTATATTGAAGTCGTTTCCGGGTCCATTAAGAGTTACCGAATTCGCTCCAAATTTTACCTAATTAATTTTTAAACATAAAGGAACCAAAATCGGGCCGGCGAACTGGAATCAAAACATTTTGAAATTTCGCCATACTAATAAGAACACCTTTAGTTGGGATGCACTAAATTAGGCAAGCGAGCATTATTATCATCTTTATAAATGAATTCACGTACTAAAGCATTCTTAGGCCAAAACTCTTGACTAACAATTTGCTGAAACAGTAAATCCGGTACAATTATTTTGAATGATGCTCTATTTCTAGAGTTTATTTTAAAAACGAGAATATCCTGTGGTGAGCAATTTTCAAATTTCCTTTGAATATACCATTTCATATCTTCAGCTTTTGTATCCGATGCGAAACGTGTAGCAAATATGGTTTTTTTCGGAGGAATCGTACGCAACTCCCTTGGGGCTGTTGACGTATCAGTTATATTTTGATTAAGAACTGTAGACGAGCTCGCTATTGAGGTTAAAGGGACTGGAGTTGAGACATCAAAATTACTTAATTGAGCGGGGCTTAGAGATTTTGAAGCATTATTTAGAGGCACGGCCGTTGATGAGTAGCTCAGAGCATTAATTATATCGTTGACATGAGTAATGTTACCAACATTATCTGAGGCATTAGGCATAGTTGTTCTAGGAGGCGAATTTTTTGTTAAACTGGATCCGTCATTAATCGTATTGTTATCTTTATTCAACAACCTGGGGCTTTTGCGGCGAATTGTGGATGGTGATTGTAAACTATCTAAAGTTTTAAAGTCACTAAAAAGTTTTCCATATTCATTAATTTGTTCAGTTAAATGGCCAAGGTTGTTCTGGATTTGCAGGAAATTGTTTTTAGTGCTCTGGAAGAATTTAAAAAATTCAACACTGACTTTCTGGCAACTATTACAACGCCAATGAACGTTTTTGTTTTTAGCTATTGACTCGCCCACTAAGCCAGAAATACCAACGCAGTTAAAATGGTATGAACCGTGACATAACCAACAGATTATCATTCTATCATCCGATCCTTCTAAAGTACATCCCTTTTTTAAGCATGCCATCTTGGGAATTAACGATGAAACAATCAAATATATGTATATAATTCTTAGTTTTTATAAATAATCCGATGCAATTATGACTGGACATTGTAAAACAATCACCGCTATTGTGTTTGGCGTTTAACGCCTGAAAATTCGAGAAATTGTAATAACTTAAAGACAAAAAGCTACATTTTCTTTAATCTATTACAAAATGTCGAATCTAAAGGCGAAAAACGCCAAACACAATAAAGGTGAGTAATAGCAAGAGATCACGTAAAAGTTTAAGAATAAAAAAGAAGTGTGAACTATTGGATGAATTAGTCACAGGCAAATCAGTAAGATGTGTTGCATACAAATTTGGCGAAAAAAATAGACCGTGTTCAATATTAAAAAAAAATAGTGCTGCTTTAAGCGAATTTATGTCTAACATACATATATATGAATTTTCGTTTCATATACTACATATAAATGTAACATTTATTGAACTATTTTCTCTTTTTAATAAAAAACTTGATAAATAAATATAAAATTGATTTAGTTTATATTCTTTGCATTATGTATGTATGCAGGTAAAAAAATTAACATCTGTAATCCGGACACTCCAGTAATACGGACATGCTCAGGATTTATGGTGTCCGGATTATCGAGATAGTACTGTACTTAATGCAAAAATAATGTACTTTTTATGGTTTTGTATTTAAAATACTTGACTAAGCTACTAATATCACGGAAATTCGATTAAAAAATGTTAAGCTTTACAGTCGACACCACTTTATTGGAAATAACCAAAACCAAATTTTTTCAGTTATCCGATTTTTTTCTCTAAAACGTAATTCGGATTACTGAAATTTGTTACAGTTAAGCGCACTGCTTAAAATCAGTAAAACAATATTTTTTATATCAAATCTGTATATTTTTTTTACGTCAATTTTTATTTTAAAAAAATTATTCATAGAATTATTCATTTTGTTGTTGAAATTTTTCACGAATTCCTCGAAAATGTCTATGCATTGACAATACAATAGAAACATACAATAAAGTTCGTAAGAGCAAAAAGGACAAATACATTTTTCCATTTAATTTTTTAACGCACAAAACATGCACAATTTTTTCAGCCTTAAGTTATGCAATCGATTTCTAATAAATAAATTTGGTATTGTTTATTTTTTCCTAAAGCGAAGTAAGTTTCATACAAAACGTAGTTGTGGGCTAGTTTTGGTTTTCAGTAATACGATATTTTCAATAAAGCAATGTTTCGCTAAAGCGAAGTGAATAAGACTAGCTAAGTTTAAAATCAGTGCGGGGACTTGCATCGCTTTCACTAATCCGATATATTTCAGTAAGGCGTGTTGCGCTAAAGCGGATTCGACTGTATTTTAAAATTTAAATGATCCGCACAATAAACAAGTGAACTTGTGTACATTTCATATACATGTACATAAATGATTTTTTTATGTTTCTAAAGGCCAAGACACATAGAATCCGTCATACGTTATAAGTCGCCTTTTTCAACTGACATGAACATACTGACGGAAAAGGCTGGCACAATGAGTACTTTGTTGACGGATATTAAATCAATTGTATGTTCTCCATTTCATTTATTTATGTTAAATTTATATATTTTATAAAATTTGTTTGTATATTATTTAATTTTTCCTGAACACACAATACAAAAAATTGATTAAAACAATTTGAAAAGCTTATCGATTTCTGTCAAAGTGTTCAACGTACGTCAAAAGTTGGCCAACTTTCGTACTTTGCTTTGACGCAGAAGTACTGAATGTGACAACTCACATAAGAAAGCATGTATTTCAACTCAGCTGTCAGTTGAAAAAGGCGACGTATAACGGATGACGGATTCTATGTGTCTCGGCCTTAATAGAACGATACGAAGTAGTGTGAGACGACTCCAGATCGAACATCTTTTACTGACATCATACATGAAAGTTTTTATTATCTTTTGACAACGCAGCAAAAGAGATTGTTGAATGAAAACAGTATCATATCGGCGAACGCATCGTTTGCTTAATTGTCCGTTTGGTAATCGAACATGTTTTATTCAAGTGTTTATGCAAACACTTTTGATTTTGTACCAATTAACTAAATAAAATGTACTTTTCATCCCATGACGGTACCATTTTTTTATATTTCTGTAAATATAAATTCAAAAACTTCTCTACACAAGTATACAACAAAAATATATTATATACATAAAAATCTAGGAATCAATTGATTAAATTTTATTCAAAAAGTCATACTATTTAAGATAATAAATTTTCTGGTAGTTTAAAATTGAGGCAACGAGACATTGATTGAAAACTTTTTCGGTATTTGGAAATCAATTATTATACCCTTTAGTGATTGTTTTTAAATCAAATATAAGGCAGCCTAACAATGAGAAATGTTTCTGTTGCGAAAAATTATAGCAAATAATTGTAAGTCCGTTACTTAAATGAGTCATAATTTAGCAGAAATATGAGACATAAGACACTACTTTGAAAGATTCGGATCTAAAGAACCGGTTTCTCTCGAAAGAACAATCATTTTCAAAAAGAAACGACATAATAAATATATAGAACAAGCAGAGGAGTAAGAAACGATCCGAAAATTTCATGAAGTGCTGACTGGAATACTGTATGTAATAAAAAGTTGAAACAAAATCTTTGATTATATAACCGTATAATTCACAAAACATTTCAACAAAATTTTCAACAAAAATTTTGAAGCATAAAACGTTTTTATGAACTAGGTGTAAGCTTTTGATTGAGATATTTAAATTGTACCAAATTAGTCGTGGTAGTACATTGTATCATGTTTTCCATCCGTGGTTGACGTTGAATAAAATCAAAGCAGAGGAGTTAGACCCCTTTCACACACATCAGGTTTGACTCCTCAATTCGTAATCTTTTAGAAGAGAGCGTGAAAAGGGGTACAGACTTGACGGTACTAGTCAGTTTTTATATTTTCTTTTGTTTTATCATCCGTAATATATCAAATGAATGTACAGCAATGAAGAAAAACTTGCCATGACGTTTCGTGTGTGAACGTAAATGCAGGCTCGAAAGAAAATTGAAGAAAACTGATCAAGTATACCTGATGTGTGTGAAAGAGGACTTAGTTTAATACACAAGTTATTTTAATACACAGCAAGCAAACACTTATCTATGTATGTATGTATGTATGTACATTAGGGTGGTCTCTATTTGTATGGGATTTTTATTATATTCGAAAAAGGTAGGTCTCACCGCCCAAAAAGCTGTCAAATGATCTCAGAGGTAAGCAGGAAAAATGTAACGCTCCTACGACCCCGCCTTCCCATGCCGCCGTTCGGTTGAAAAATATATATATCGCTCATACCCGCCGCTTGGTTTACATCGGACGGCTTGGGGCTCAAACACTTGACAATTACTGGGTACTTGACAACTACTAAAAACAACATTTTACAAATGGCCGTCTTGTAGCTACTTTTATATTTATACTATGATAGTTGCATTAAAGTTTATTTTATCGGTCATAGTGACAATCAAGTTTGTGAAAATGTTGTTGCGAAATGAAAATATTATTTATTTATTTGGTCCAATTAATGTTAGTATTACTGGTTCAAAATTGCCAGCCGATGCGTATCTTGGACATCTCTAGAAGACGTCTAGCTAGAGGAGCACTCAGGCCAATCGTGGCAGTTTGTGTTCCCCCATACGCTCTCCTCAGTGATCTAATTGCAGTCAACTGCAGTACCTTAAAATCGTTGGATTTACTAACTATGGCTTCATAGATGTCCTCCTTGGAAGTCACCTCATCTATGTCCCTAATTTCAATCCTAACCTCTTGGGATAGTGCCCGTACTTCGGCAGTTCCACCCAGTACCGCTTCCACCTCGGACCTGAACATACCTATGTTCTGGTGAGCGGGTTTAGTGAGCTCCAGTAGCAGCTCACCCCTCCCAGTCTTCCGAATGCCCTTCACATTCTCGCCCAGATTACTAAGTTTAGGGTCCTTCTTCACTTGCCTGAGAATCTCAGCATAGGAAGCGTTCCCACATGTTTTAATAACCAGGGCATCCGAACGTGGCCCCAATCCTATTTCTATTCACTTCCCTGGGACGGACCTTTATCCACCCAGGTTCCTTAGTGCCTGGGTTCGGCAAAGCAGCACCATTCGCTGCCGCCGATCCCACACAGCTACCTTCACTACTCCTGATAGCATCTACTGCATCCTTCCTCTTCTTCTTAGCCCTATTCCCCTTTGGCCCAAGAGTACTTGCATCTCTCCTACGCTTCGGGGTCGCACCTGCAGGGACAGGGGAAGATGTCTGCGTCTGCTTATTGCAGTGCACCTTGAGCTGACCAGTTCTACTGCTCAGCTCATCTGCCACCTGCATATACAATGCCTGTACTTCTCGAGACATCGATACTATATCCTTGTGGACATTCGATCTTGTCTTGAGAAAGTCTAATAGCTTTGCTATCCTCTCTCCTAGTTTTTCAACCTTGCCTTTTGGTTCCTGACCACCACCATCTGTGGTGCCAAACCTCCCCTATGCGGCGTGTTCACCGCCGTAGGGGGCGATCTCACGATCACCGACCTCTTCAGGAATGGATTCTCAATTTCGCCACTTCCTGAGCTTTCCGCTTTCGCTTCTAAATTATTTCTATTGTTCTTCATTCAATTGGGTGCAAAATCGCAGCCGCTGTCTCCGTTCGTTGTGCAGTCACGTTTAGATCCCATGGGTTTCACTCATACATACTTAAGTCCCAGAATACCACATCTACCAGCCCAGGGTTCTACCATTTCAAATCGTTCTCCCAGGAATGCCATAATTAAGACCGTACTGGACTTGGTCTTAATGTCAGGGACTTCAAAGCCCCATCTCAGTGTGCCAAATAAAGGGCCACACTGAATAACAGGTCTTCTTGGGGCATCTTTGTTCAAGCCCTCCAACCCGTTATAATAACTCAGGGCCGCGGGGTCGTTACTCCCCATTATCCGTACAAATATCCTTATGGATTTTATAGACGAATATCCTTATGGATTTTATAGACGAATATCCTTATGTATTTTATAGACGAATATCCTTATGGATTTTATAGACGAATATCCTTATGGATTTTATAGACGAATATCCTTATGGATTTTATAGACGAATATCCTTATGGATTTTATAGACGAATATCCTTATGGATTTTATAGACGAATATCCTTATGGATTTTATAGACGAATATCCTTATGGATTTTATAGACGAATATCCTTATGGATTTTATAGACGAATATCCTTATGGATTTTATAGACGAATATCCTTATGGATTTTATAGACGAATATCCTTATGGATTTTATAGACGAATATCCTTGCGGATATGTATATATATATATATATATATATATATATATATATATATATATGTATGTATGTATATATATATATATATATATATATATATATATATATGTATATATATATATATATATATATATATATATATATATATATATATATATGTATATATATATATATATATATATATATATATATATATATATATATATTTGAATATATATACATATATATGAATGTTTACTTATTTAGTTTGTTTATAAGGTTGCTTATGATTCAGAAAGTGTTGGGTTACAGCATAATTGTAACGTCACGTTACAAAAAAACTAGTAAAAACCAACCAGTTTATTTCAGAGTTGGGCAATCGAAATGTTTGTTGCCCGTAAAATAACCTCATAAGTTCCTAATTTATGTTCTTTTAGTCAATTAAATCTGTTTTATACTTCAAGAAGAATTTGATTGGTAATAAAAATTTAAATATTTTTGGCACTTAGAAGTAAGCATATAGAATTTTTTTTTTAAAAGTGTTTTTTTTTTAGAATAACTTTCAAACGGCTTTTCCGATCCAAAAACTAATCAGCTTTTGACAATCAAAAACCACGTTGAGTATTGTGGATTTGATTTAAATCGGTTCACGCGTTCGTGAGCTATTGTGAGCCAAAAACTCGATAAAAGTGAATTTTTAAAAACACTCCGAAAATATTTATGTAATAAATTAGTGTTTTCGATTCTTTTATAGGTATCGAAGAACTACATCAATCACGGCTTACCGCGGTGGCCTTAAGGTCAACCGTTTTCCATATTTTTTTATTTTATCAAATACAGTAGCCTTGATAATTCTTTTTATTTCAAAATAGTTTGAAATTCAAAGATAAGAATGAACATATTTAAAATAAACATGAAGAAGAAAACTAAGTTCTTTCTGAATTCCTTCAATTTTATTTACATGGAGAGCACAAGCACAAATAGCAAATATATAGCGCAAAATTAAATTTTTGAATTACTGTAATTCCCTTTAAGTATTTTTTATATCTGATATGTACTGTATATAATATAAACATTAAGTTAGAGGTTATACATATGTTATATATATTGATTTTCCACATTTAAAGAGCCTTCTGGCGAACATGTAGCTTTATGTTGGGTGCAGCTTTAGAAAATGGATTTAAAGAAGAAGCTCGTTTACAACTACATAGTTTTCCCGGTCCCAACAGTAAGTATTACAACTAAACAGCTTGCTTGTATAATCAATCGCTTTTGTTAATTTCTGCATTTCTTTATAAGTAAAATCTGGCAGTTTTGTTTATGATGTTGTGTTGGGTTCTAAAACATGGAAAGCGTCTAAGGAAGAATTGCGGGCATTGTCGGCGGAAATGATCAAATTGGCATCGAAAGATCTTAAGCTGGAACGCTTAGAAGTTGACAGCGAATTGGCTCTGGAAATGTTTAAAGATTCTCAATATAAAAGCGAGCAACTTCCAAGTATTTTACAGCAAAACCGTGGTCGTGTGGTACTTTATCGCATGGGAACGCACATTGATATATCAAGAGGACCAATGGTTGCTTCTTCCCGGTTTTTGGGTAAATGTACAGTGACCGCTGCTCACCAAATAGCTTACAACGCATATTATAGAATACAAGGAGTAGCTTTGCCAAGTGGGATTGTTTTAAACCATGTTGCCTATAATACGCTTGAAAAGCGTGCTAGCAAACTAGTAAGTTTCCCTTAATTTTAAAGTTTTTTTTTCCTCTACTTTGTTACTCTAGCCAATACTCGGAGAATTATTTGGCCACTCCAAAGAACTATTCCGCCACCACCAATTCGCGCGAACTATCGTGTTACAATTTCGTCTTTATTTCATTAAGAAATCCTACCAATACGATGCAATCGTTCACCCGCTACTGTCGGAAAAAGTCAGCAATAGGTGCATGTTTAAGTATGGGTGGGCATCCTATCTTCATCGTCTGATACCGTTCACACTTGAAAGTAGCATGTCGTGCTCAACCATAACTCAGTGGAATTCAAATCGTCAGTAAGGCGACCTCTCCAAATCCTCTAAACATTAACATATTCGATTACTTTTTCTATGGCCAATATATTTGCTGAAATTGATGAAAGTTTGGCCTGGATTCTGGAACGTGCAGTGTAAAAAGGAGGCGCCTGTCGTATCCTTCCGCACTGATCCGTTAGCGTTTGCACTTTTCCCCATGGTAGTACGTTATTCATCTCTTTGTTAACCTAGCCCTTGGATGCACATACAACCTTAAAGAAATCCAACTCGACTTCAAAGTTGGACTCAACCCTGCCATCTCCGCCGATCCTAATTATCGTCGTTTGTACTTATGGAAAATGCTGTCGCACCTTGTTCTAGGATTGTACCCTGCTTCCAGTATTGTGTCTATGATGACTAAACCTAAGCAAAAGCATTTGACCAATTTCCTCGCAGCAGAAAGCTCTTGAAGTTACTCATAATTTACGCCGCTTTCTTTCCGATGTTGAAAAAGGGGGATGCTGCGTATTTTATCTTTGTTCTTCTGAGTGTTCTATTGTTTTGTAAGCTCTGCATAGGTTGTACGCCATACATATGTGTATCCGGATATTATATTCCTGATTTCGCATGTGTGTTTAAATCTTATCAAGTATCAGCTGCACATGTCCAACTGAGGAATTATTCATACTGACAATTCTCGCCTGGTATATTATTCTGCCTGTTTAGAATATAACAGAACCCTCATATAACCATTACATTCTACCATTCTGTTTTTGTCTTATTTTTGAGCGTATTGTGGGTTCATTCTATGATGTGGGAGTTAACCCCCTATTTCGTACATACAGCTATGACCATATGGAAGTAAGTCGTATTTATAAGATCCTTAATAAGATGTGAAATGAATTTTCCTGATAGCGTCTACCAGGTATAAGTTTCTTAGATTCCATAAAATTCCAGGTCCTTTCCCCTCCTAGGGATGAGGTGTATCCTAATCATTCCCCACTCACTTAGTGTAGCATTATCATTCCATAACCCTGCCTGAATTCTGTAGACTGTATGTTCTTCATCCTCAATGAGTTTCTTAAGCATTCTATATGAAATCCCGTCCCTGCCCCTGGAGGATTTGGAGTTAAGTGTTCCGAGCAGCTCCAAGAAATCTTGGGCATTGAATTCCGGTCTAGTTCGCTAATGGAAGGTAGTATAAAAGAAAGAGTGGTTATAGTTGGGGCACTGCCTGTCACAACCACGTAGATATTGTGATCTCTATGTGTACTCATAGTTCTTGAGATTCGCAAAAATATACCACATTTCAGATACCAGTTTCTAATGACACTGTTACCGCCGGCACCCTTTTATGTTTAAAAATCTTTACTGTTTCTATTTACTTCATGTTCACTTAGTAGTTTCTTGTTCTCACTTAAAGCAAACACACATAAATATGGATGATATAAATATGTACATACATATTTACAGGTATGTATGTTTGATTTGCTCCTCTTTCTCGTTGCCCAATTGCTTAATAGCGGTTTTTCAAATATTTTCATTTACTTTATAAAGGAATTTCTTTCTGTTATTAAGGGCTTTTTAATAAGAGAAACGAGCGAGTGACAAAGAAAAAAGCGTACAAATACGGAATAAAAATTATAAATAATCAAATTCAAATAAGTTTAATTGTTTTGTCCTTTTTTTGTCGCTCTTAAAAGTTGCGTTTCATACAACAGTTCTTTAAAACAATTTATATTTTACACATAAAAGAACAAGCGGTTGTGAAATAAATAAATTAAAACCGTGATTGTAACAAATAACAAGTAAAAATGTTATATTCGACTGGGTCGAATCTTAAATACCCTCCAAATATTTAGTAAGTAAATTTAAAATGTTTAATTTGGTGGGACAGAGTTGCTTTTCCACAGACGAATGTATGGGCATTGCTAGACCGTCTTAGATTTCATCACTGATCAAGAATATATATACTTTATGGGGTCCAATTCTCTTTGGATTGTATTAAAACTGTATTTTGGCGGGGTCGCTCTGGCAAGGGCTGTGGGGGAGACATTTCACCTTTGTCATGAAACTCTAAAAATAAATGTTTGGGATAAAAATAATGTTTGGAACAAAATTAAAAATTTTTTTTGATAGGGTCATTTAAGGACAAAAGAGGAGGAGGGGGTAGGGCAGAGTAGTACCAGGTTACGTCTCAGCTTCGTCATTAAAGCTTAAAAATGTTATTTTTAAGGGATGTACGTTTAAGTAAAACAATTTGTTAAATGTTTACACCATTTTTGCATATAATAACGCCGACTAAAGGGGGCGGGGTCCAAAAATTATAATTTTTTATTTTATGGCTCCAAGTTTAACGCGTTCGACCTTCTTTAATATAAAAATACAGACGTGTTCGAAATAATAAGAACAGGCGAAGTGAAAATAGAGAACGTTCTAACAAATTTTATAAGTAAGCTTTTAAAGTATGACTTTCTATTATTTTTATTGTACATATTTTGAGCTTTTAGAAAATACTAAAAGTTATGGTAAAACTCATATAAATTCTTTTGTGCCGATTAATAATGTTGAACTATGTATGTGCAAAATCAGCTGTTCAAAAAAATAAGAACAAATTGGGAAATTGGTAATAATTTCAGTTTTAATGTTTAATAAACAGATTAGTATTATTTTTTTGAAAGTAATTAATATGAAGTAGCCCTTCCACGATTAATGATTACTTCGGCACATCTGGATCTCATAGAAGCTATCAAAGTCTGACATTTCTACAGTGGAATATATTTCCATGTATTTTTCGCTGGAAGCCAAAGTTCCTAAATATTTTTGGGCCTTGCATATCTAACACCTTTCTATACACCAATCCAAAGATGTTCAATTGTATTTAGGTCCGGCGATTGTGTCGGCTAATCTATAACATGAATATTGCTATAACATGAATATTGCTAATCTATAACATGAATGTTGCTTTTAAAAAATAGTGTCTCAAAACAGGAACGAACACATTGCCACCAGTTAATGCCACAGCAGAATTCAGTGCGGGCTTACAAGCAGCCTCATCACCAGCTAGCCATATCCAAAGGGGTAAATGTTCAGCCACCTCACCCTAACGTTGTCCATTTAAATGGCGCATATAGAAAAGCAAAACACCAATTTGGGTGTTCCTACTCAGGTATTCAAGGTGAGCAAGTAATGACCCCAGCTAAGGTGTTATCAATTGCCTGTGAACAAATTATGCAAAAGGCCACACGATCCGAAAACAATTCCGTCAAAATTAATATTGAGGTATGCGGTACCAACTGCGATAGTTGATTTACACTTCAAGACGTTGGTACTGTGAGCAATCTTGGTCTACCCATACAGTCAATTAATTTTGATGACATCGTGAAAGTCTAGGCGTTTCTCAAAGGTTTGCGAGTCCAATCGTACAGTAACGCTAAGCCCATGGTCCTAATTGGACTTAATAACTGGAGAGTTGCAGTTCCGTTATATATAAGGGAAAGTGGTCGAGATCAGCCCAATGCAACAAAAACTCGATTGGAGCCAGTCTTCGTCCTTGAAAATCCATACTTGTGACTGTGAAAATAGATATAGGATTTTGCGCGATGAGGTAAAGGAATATTTCAAGCTAGATGCCCCGAAAGAGAAAGCCATTTTATCGCCCGAAAACAGAGCTTTGAAGATACTTGAAACTACAGCCATCAAGAAGAACCAGCAATACGAAGTTGGTCTACTATGGAAAAATGATGTCCCTATGTTTCCCCAAAAGCTATAAAGTTGCAAGCCAACGCCTAAAGTGTCTCCAAAATAAGTTTGTCAAAGACCCGCAACTACGGCGGACAAGTGGAAATACACAAACTAGTTTCTAAAGGATACGCTAGAAAGGTGCAAGAAGCAGAAAGGTCATCATATGGGGTCGTACATGGTATCTGCTAATATTTGTCGCTCTTAATCCGAATAAACCTGAAAAAGTTTGTCAGGTCTGGGATGCAGCAGGTCGCTAAATGAGTTTATTATTTGATTTACTTACGTCACTTTTCAACATTTTAGTAGAATTTCGTGTGGCTCAAATCGCCGTATTCTACGATATAGCAGAAATGTTTCATCGAATCAACGTTAGAGACGACGACACGCATGCTGAACGTAATGAAGGCCCTAACATATGGTATAAGCTGCGCACCCTGTATAGCCCTTTACATTCGAAATAAGAATGCAGATGAATTTCGTGCCCAGTATCCACGAGCTATTAAATCAATGCAACACTACCACAACATGGATGATTTTATTAACAGTGTGGATACTGATGAAGAGGCGATGGAACTAGCGGTCCAAGTACGCACAATACATGCATCTGGTGGATTCCACATGAGGAATTGGGTGACCAACTCTGAAAGTATACGAAAACATTTATGCGATTATGGCTCAACAACGCAAAACTCATTCCAGGTTATAGAAAAAATATTTGGTATGTATTGGGAATCCAATAGTGACGTTTTCCAATATAATTCTAAATTCTCGAAGCCAGACGTGGTCCCTACCAAGAGAGAAGTTCTACAAGTCTTCATGTCAATTTTCGATTCTTTGGGACTCGTGTCCAATTATACGATTGGACTCGAGATGCTCCTACAAGATATTTGGCGCTCAGGAATCAAATGGGATGACGAATTATCCGGAGACCTTTTGGTGAATTGGTCCTTATGATTATCCAATCTGGTTGGGTGGGTGCTGTTGGCTGAAGTAGTAGAACACGAGACTATGAAGCGGAGGGTCCTGAGTTCAAACCCGCGCTAAGTAATGAAATATTGTGTTGAATTCTTCTGATCAGCATTAGTGCTAGGTTGTTGCCAGCCTGTTTTCAATGATGAAAACACTGGTCACTGAACATAATTGGCAGCGACTGACAGTATCATGTACTAAAAAGCAGAGTAACAGCATCCTCCTTCGTCGGTCCTGTAGCAAAAAATTGGCCGGCGAAGTAAAAAAAGGTTGGAATAGCTACAAAAAATTCTCTATTTTCTCATCTATCTCCTTCTTTCTAGTTCCGGCGCAATGCACTGCATACATATGTAGGGTTCATCCCCTGAGTGCTGGCCCAAGATAAAATAAAAATTATATTATCCGTGATTATCCCTCGGTGCTGCTCGAGGCTATTGAAAATAACGAACAAGGTGCAGCTTCATACGTTTGTCGATGCTGGTGAAAACGCATATGCTGCAGTAAGCTATTTCAGAATCCAGTATAATGATGAAGTGGAAGTGCGAATTGTAGCTGCTAAATCGAAGGTTACTTCCTTAAAGCCAATATCGATTCCTAGATTAGAGCTTCAAAGTGCTTTAATTGGTTCAAGACTAGCGTCGAAAATCCCAAGCGCGACGCGTCTCAGCTGCCTGAAATGGCTCTCAAAGGATCCTTAAAATTTTAAAACGTTCGTCATGTTGGCGAAATCTTAGAAACTACTAATGTGACGCATTGAAATTGAGTAGCGTCCAAATTAAACCCTGTAGACCGAGCAACAAAAATTTACAAATCCTACGACGATATGTGGGTCAACGGTCTTGCATTTCTAAAAGGTGAATTCATACGTTTCCCAAATGTCCAGTACTCAACGTCGTCAATAATGAAGAGATATGATTTCACAATCAATATCGAAAATTTTTCGTCCTGGAAGCGACTGTACATGGCTTTTTCTCAATTCATGCTTTACATTAAGAAATTAAAGTCCAGAATCCGAAGTGAAAAGCCGCAACTCATGCGTTTCGAGTACATACACAACGCTAAGAACCTTTTGTTTAAATACGCACAAGCCAGCGAATTTGCTGATGAAATTTGGTGTCTCAAAAATAATAAGAAGGTTCCTGCTGGAAGTAAACTTATGCAACTTAATATTTTCCGTGATGAAGACGGAGTAATACGTACCTGTGGTAGAGTCGAGTCCATAAATTGCAACAATGCCATAATTTTGCCTCATGGTCACTACATCACGTTTCTGGTAGTTCGAAGCTATCACGAAAATTATCATCATTGTCTTCATGAAGCAACGATGTCCAAAATAAAGTCACGATTTTATATCCTAAAGTTGAGATCACTTTATAAAAGTATGCGAAGAAAATGTCAACGCCTCCATTAATGGCATCTCGACCAGCAGCAAGATTGTGTTCCTTTGTTCGTCCATTCACTTATGTCGGTATCGACTTTTTTGGCCCTCTACATGTAGCAGTAGGTAGACGTAGTGAAAAATATGGGTTGTTGTCACATGTTTGACAGTTCGTGCGATACATATTGAAGTCGCTTACAGCCTAGACACCAGTTCGTGCATAATGTGCATTCAAAATTTTATAAGTCGACGAGGTTCCTCGAAAGAGATATACACCGACAACGGCACAAATTTTGAATCAGTCGAAAGGTTCCTACGAGAGGAAAAGCAAAACATTGACTTACACCAAGTCTTCACAAAACATCACGAAATCAAATGGAGGTTCAACACCCCTGCGGTCCAACATATGGGTGGTGGTTGGGAAAGGCTGGTACGTACAGTGAAAACAATACTTTACGCCATGTGTCCTGCTTTCAATTTTAATGACGAGTCCTTGAAAAGTGCCTTGTTTGAAATCGAGATCATGATAAATTCCCGTCGTTTAATATATGTGGCCCTCGATTCAGCTGAAGACGATGCATTAACACCTAATCATCTTCTACTTGGCTCTGCAGATGGCCACAAGCCCCTTTGTGAAACCAATTATGATCTCCGTTAGCGATGACATCACACAAAAAATTCGCCAATCAGTTCTGGAGCAGATGGGCTCGTGAGTATGGGCGTGGCAAGTGGTTCGAGAAGGTGAAACTGCCATCCGTTGGTGATATAGTGGCTATTGTGGACGACACACTTCTCCAGAATAACTGGTCCAAGGGTGTCATGATCGAGACAACTACTGCAAATGATGGTCAAGTTCGTCGCGTTAAAGTCAAAACGAGTACAAACACATTTGATAGGCCCGCAAGTAAGGTAGCTGTTCGCTTACGAAGGTTGAATGTTACGGCCGCCACCCTAATATGTTAAAAAATCTTTACTGTTTCTATTTAATTCATGTTCACTTAGTAGTTTCTTGTTCTCAGTCAAAGCAAAGATACACATACATAAATATGGATGGTATAAATACCTACATATGTATATACAGGTATGCATGTTTGCTTTGCTCCTCTTTCTCGTTGCCCAATTGCTTAATAGCGGTTTTTAAAATTATTTTCATTTACTTTATAACGGAATTTCTTTCTGTTATTAAGGGCATTTTAATAAGAGAAACGAGCGAATGAAAAAGAAATTGTTTTAAAGCGTACAAATACGGAATAAAAATTATAAATAATCAAATTTAAATAAGTTTAATTGTTTTGTTCTTTTTTTTTTTGTCGCTCTTAAAAGTTTCGTTTCATAGAACTTGGTTTCTCGAAGCCAACAGGCACGATTGAAGTTGATTCGTTTCCGTTTCCTTCCGAACAGTTTGTTAAGTCCTCTGTGTTTCTGTTGTAATTGTATCAGCCTAGCCGCATATCTCAGGCGAAGCAGTCGGCTAGTTTCCTCTGACCACCAGCGCTTTGATGTCCTCGCTAATCTCGCGTTGACTTTTGCCGTGTTTGTCCTTGTGATGTTTTTCACATTGCTCTAAAATTCATCAATATTCTCCCGTACCCTTGCAGTATTTAGCTCAAATGTCACCTTGCTTTGGTCGATTCTGTGTGCAATAGGTTCTCTCATATCTGCTGCATTCTTAATGAAAATCGGCACTCGATGTTATTCCTTACTACTCTCCAGGTGCAACTAATAATGTTAGAACCAAGTCCGATGATGTGTCATTTGTTGTTCAAACGGTATAAATTCTGGTCCTGTATGCAGTCTTCCAGGAGAATGCCGCTCTAGATGTGTTTAAACATACAGCACCACCATGTTGTTTCTTAAATTCAGTTCCTCTGTAGTACTGGTACATAAATGCAATTTCATTCTACTCAGTATTTGAATCGGTTATTGTATTTTTACGATGCTTTTTGCCAACCTTGATTTAAAATTAAATTCATTCATTATCTAACAAAATATAAAATACAGTGTTGTTTTCTTGCAGAACTCAGCTCGTCAGCCAAATGAACCATTCGAAGAACTGCAGACGCAAATGGGTTAACTAGTATAATAGTACGTTTTTTGTAGGCATACCGCGAGCTATATAATATGTATTTACTTTTTAATGTAAATAGTTGTTAATAAATAAAAAGTTGATAAAAAATATATAAACTTTTTTTCTTTACATTGTTAATAATACTGATACACAGTTTAACAGTCTAATTCATAAACGCACATTAACAGCTTCATAGCAAATTAATAAGCAAAAGTTGAAAAAAGAGTATTCATAAACGGTTAATAGCTTATTAAACGTTTCATAGCTCTTTATGAAGTTTGTATATTTTATTGTAACCATTGCCTTACTTTAACAGTTCAATAAGGTGACATTTCTAAGTTTGTTTACATAAAATTGCAATAATTGTGAATAAAAGTTGGAACAATTTTGTGTATATTTTTGCTAATTATAATCATTCCGTGAAATACTATAAACAAAAAGCAATGAATGTAATACATTTAATTTCCAGAATTGGTAAGTGTAATAAATTCAATTAAATTGGTTTTACAAACAATGATTTTAGAATCCATCGCCGAAATGTCGACTACGCGACGACCTAAAACGTTTAGGAAGAGAAAAAATCCTTTCATACTGCCGGAAAATCAATTTAAAGCAAGGTATCGCTTCAACAAATCCACCGTTTTAAAAATCATTGAAATGGTTAAGCCAGAAATTGAACAAGATGCAAGAGGCTGCGGCACCTCAGTCGATTTGCAGGTTTTGGTAGCATTGCGTTGTTGGGGTCGAAGAGAAGTATAAACCTATGATTTTGAAAATATTACCATAATAAATAAATCAATTTGTAGGTTCAAGATGATGCAGGAGATCTTCATGGGCTATCACAAGCAACGGTTTGCAGAATATCAGCCAGAGTAGCTCGCGCTTTAGCTCTTTGGGGCAGCAGAAAAGTAAAAATGCCTGCATCTTTAATAGAGGAAGAAGGTCTTATGAGGGAATTCAAAAAAATTAAGAATTTTCCAGGCATTATTGGTGCAATCGATGGTACGCACATACGTATAAAGAAAACTGGAGGTGACTTAGCCCAATATTATATAAACAGAAAAGGATACTATTCCCTGAATGTGCAGGTTAGTTTTAGTGTTCTCACAATAATGGAAAAAATATACATTGTTTAATTTATATTAGGTGGTTTGCGATGCAAAATTGAAAATTAGAGATATTGTTGCAAGATGGAGAGGAAGCACTCATGACTGTCGTATTTTCAACGAGTCAACAATTAAACAACGCTTTGAAAGCGGAGAGTTCAGAGGTCGTTTACTGGGAGACTCGGGCTATAAACTGCAGACGTATCTCTTTACCCCACTATCGAAACCACAAAATGAAAAAGAGAACAGATACAATTCTGCCCAGATATGTACTAGAAACCCCGTGGAACGTTGCTTCGGGGTTTGGAAGCAACGATTTCGCTGCTTGTTAGATGGGTTGACTGTTAATCTAGCAAATGGAAAAACTTTAATTGTCGCTCTAGCAGTACTTCACAATATTGCTATTGAGGAAAATGATGTCGTTCCAGGTAAGAATAATAGGCCCTAAAATAGTTCACCTGTTTCATATGGTAACGAAATGTAAGTGAAGCAAACGACTAGATTCACCTGTTAACACCGGTGCCAATTGATATTAGAATTTTGTATTTCATTGAAATTATTTACAATTTTATTGTATTTTATTAAAAAAAAAGTAAAACTTACAAAAACTATTAAGTAACTACATAACACAAAAAAAAAATCAGTCAATTCATATCACATAAAATATTAGGGTAAAAAAATTTTCGTATTATTACATCTTAAATTCATTTTTGGTTTAATATCACAAAAATTTCATCATTTTTGAACATTCTCAGTATTGTCATCTTTCATCTTCATTTTATCTGCGAAAAATATAAAATATAAAAAATATATTGATATAAATATGTACATATGTATTTTAGATGATTACACCGTAGAGGAACACACGGAAGAAAATGAAATAGAAGGAAATGAAATCTTTGATACAGAACTACAAGGAAGAGGAGCAGCAATTGTTTTAAAATCGTTCATCGAAAAACACTTTTGAATTAATTTAAATTAATAAATAGATTACTACATACAACTTTGTATCATTAGATAGATACATATGTAAATAAAAAGTACTGACCTGGTTTGTTTTTAAAAACTTCTCTTATTCTTTTAAATACGCGCTCTTCTCTTTAAGAATTTGATATTCAAGGTCAAGGTTTCTTGCTTTCTTTTCCTCGTTTGCTACTTGAAGAATGTGCAATTCTTCCTGGCATTTGAATTTCTTCTCTTCATTCTCTACCTGTAGTCGGTGCAGTTCTTGGCGGCATTGTATGTCAAATTTAACAACTTCTGCAATTTTTTCATCAGCTACTTTAGTGTTGACCACTGATCTCTTCTAAACAAAAAGAAATATACATATGTAAGTATGTATGTACACATTTTTGTTGACTCATTTACTATTACGAGTAAACATCTTTTTTTTAATTTTTCATCCCTTATGAAAGATGTGTTGTTTCTCACTTTCAAGAAAATTTATTTCTCTTTATTGTTATGAATAGACATTACTTGCTTGAACATTATTGCATTCATCAGCATTTTTTTGGTCAAGCAGAATGGTAAACCTTTTTAAAAAAATTGTAAAGAACACACATTTTTTCATAAGAGGCGGAAAAATACATTTGCATATGTACATGCATGCATATGTATCTACGTAGATTTCAATTATTGAATATGTTCACTTTAACTAACCTTTTTCTTAGCTGAAGGTTTTTCTACTACTTCCTCATCAACTTCTATGGCATTGGGTGAAATGGTTTTAGTGGCTGCAGGACTAGAGTTATTCACTGCTGGTGGAATCTAAAATACATATTAATAAGTTAATTTCCTTTAAAGTAACTCCTTAAATTTTAATTTAAATTAAACTTACCTCGTACACTATATCGGAATCAAATTCATTGGTGTCTACAATGAACTCATTCGGGAGCCACACAGTGATGTCGTTTTCCGACAGCGCCTGTTCAGGTGGCTGCGGTCCACCACCAGTTTTTTGTAGCTCCCTGCGATGACTTGCCACTTCCTTTTTCGCCTGTATTTTAGTTAACGTCCATTGCGACTTTAACTGTGACAAGTTTCTTTTGCTACCTTTGCACATATTATTAAAGCTGAAACAAAAGAAATGTGGACAATAAAAACATATTCATATACATATGTATGTACATGTATGTATATATATAAAAAAATTCAGCATACCTTTCCTCGAGTTCCACCCAGGCTTTTTTCTTTTTTTGGTTTGTGTTAGTATCCGTGTTCTTATTTTCAATTTCAGACACTCTCTCTCTTACTAGCTCCTGGAGTAACATCTGTGTGAAACAATATACGTAAATAAATATTTTTTTTTACCATCCATTAATAATGGTATGTACTTACTTTATCCTCCTCGACCCAGTTGCTTGCTCTTTTACGTTTAACTGCAGAAGAAGATACATCCATCATTCTTTTATACTCGTATTATTGTAAATTTGAACGCACTAAACACAATAAAATTTAAGTAAACACCATAGTGACGGACAATCAACCACAATAAAGTGGGTATTTGATTAGTTGTCGTACATATTGGAAAATATGTATGATGATATACTATTTTGAACAACATCTGAAAGGTTTTATTGTTGTTTGATAATAAAAAGTAATAAAACTATGTATTAAGTTACATATACGTTATATTATAATTAATAATTAATTTTTGCAAAGGTTTTAACAGACTACTTAAGTAGTCAGTTGTTCGTTGTATGCGTCACTAGAGATAAAAAGACAATTAAAACATTATGATGTTACCAACATTAAAATACAAAAAGCAGTAAAATCGTTTAATTGTTAATTCAGCCTTATGAGACATTTATGAATCAGACATTTTTTTCTGGTTAATAAAACAAAAAGTGTTTGATAGTTAATGTAAACCTAAAAGCTAAAATAATGAATTTTTATGAATTAGACTGTAAAACTGCAAATTTTACGACGAAATATGGCTATATGTATGTACTTGGCAACACTAACAACACAACCTTGCTAGTCAAAAAACAACCTTGTCTACAAAGTAATAACTAGAATTCAAGATATCAGGAGGGTTATTATGTAATTTGAACCGAAAAAAACCTTTCTAAACTCCGAGTTAAAAGCATATGTTTTCGAACAATTTCCGATTCGAATCGAATTACATAATAACCCCAGGTATGGAATTTTCCGGGAACAGTAACAAGAACATACAACACTAACGAGAACATACATAGCAATAGAAACAAACTAAACAACATTAATGTTAAGAAATAGAAACTGTACCTAGCGCCGGGTGGTCATCTTGTCGCGATGTGGAGGCTTAGGTCTAGTTGACTGGTCTGTACTGGCGGGGGCAGCTGATATCAGTAGCCCCTGGTAGGGTCACCCATGCCAGAGTGGCCAACAACTAAGTACCGTCCAAGAATCACCCTTCCCGGACTCGATAGCGTCTGTTTTTCCCCATGGGGCGGCTATCGAGTCAGTCCGTTTTTCGGTCCAAGGGACCATGTCCAAATCCATCAGCGTCTGTATCCCAATTGGGGCGGCTGATGGTCTGCGTCTGTATCCAGGTGGGTCGGCAGCTTTTTAACCTGGCAGTAGGTATAAAATGCAACCTTAAACCCACCAAAAAAAAATGAAAAAGAAAAAGCCAAGCCCCACGTACCCGGTTAGGGGCTTAACAATCTCCGGGGACCCTATTCCCGCGGCGTAAGTAGCAGGCCGCGGTGAATCGAAAGCTACTGCTGCTCAGGCTGGCCGGGTGTCCACATCAGGCCCGACCAGTCTGCGGACTACTGACGTGGTGGGCAATCAGCCTGGATTAACCGGGCTGATTGCTGTTGAAAAAGGGGCAAAACACCCGGCAACGGGTGGCTGCCCTAGCACTAGCAGCGAGGTACCTCTTTCTTTCGCTCCAAGTACCTCAAAAGCTGCTCAGGTCCTTACCGGTAAAACGGTAAAAACCCCTTCGTCTGGTGCGAAGGGAATGGAAAGGCCTAAGCCGTCCAAACCCGTCGCCTCCAAAGCGCACATTGCGCAGGAAAAGGCAAAGAGGATTACCTCTAGCCACAGTACTGCGTCACCCACTGCCAATCCCGGCAATAACATCAGTAATCCTTCGCGCAAAAATCCTACACGCAGGGCCAATGATGCGAGGCGCTCCGCCTTAAGAACCATTTCGCACCTCGGTGCGATCCCGGCTGACCAGCTTTCTGAAAAGCAGGCAGCCTCTCTAAAGTGGGCACAGGCTCATATGTCGAGGCTGCAAATAAACTCCTCCCCCGCACCTGCCACGGTTGCGGCGCCTAAACGGCAACGTTCGGAAGAGGAGAACGATGCAGCTAGGGCTTCTAGGGCAAAACGTCCTAAGAACATCCCTTCGAAAGGCACCTTTAGTGAGATCGCCAAAAGCAAGCTCATAAGGGCCATAATCGATAGGGATGCATCAGACGGTGCCATTTCCCATGCCAGATGGGACTTGGTCAACCAAAAACTGGCGGGAGTGTTCTGGAAGATCCGCAAGGAGAATCCGGGACCGCCGCCTCAATGCGTCGATGCTGGCTGGCACCAGCACGGCGTTAAATTGATGGCCTGCACGGATGAACGCTCAGCGTCTCTGTTGAAGAAGGCGATCGAAGCTATTGGCGAGGTGTGGGAAGGCTCTAGGCTGGATGTGGTTTCCGTGGAAGACATACCCAGAAGACCAAGAGCCTTGACCATAATTCCTGCTGAACCTTCTTCCC
The DNA here is from genome assembly GCA_951800035.1 of Linnaemya tessellans. NCBI lineage: Eukaryota > Metazoa > Arthropoda > Insecta > Diptera > Tachinidae > Linnaemya > Linnaemya tessellans. The sequence goes on from OX637535.1 coordinate 83,488,138, forward strand.
CGAAGGAGATCCTTAAGGACTGTAACCCGGATCTACCCACCCATGACTGGAGGGTAGCTAAGGTGAATGCACCCGAGAGGTCTAGAAGGGAGGTGGTTCTGATTCTTAACAAAGAATCTCTGGCACCGATCCGTAAGAGGGGCAACAAAATCTTTTACTGTTTCAGTACGATTCTGTTGCGCCTCTACCGGACCGATGTCAGGAAGAACCGCAACCAAGGGGATGACGCTGCCAACGGCGCTGTTGACTGCGCTGCTGCTGGTGTGTCGGACGCAGCTTCATGCGGGGAAGAGGACACCCATTCAGTCTCAGACATGGTGGGTGGCTTCTTTGAACGGATGGCAGTCGCGGATGAGGACACTGACGCCCTCTTGGAATCCAGCCAAGAGGACGCCAACACCACCATAATTGCGCTACATGATGGTGAAGGTGACGCAGATAAACCTTCACCACTCTAAAGCAGCATCCGCTGCGATGCTCCTCCGGGTGGTAGAGAGGAAGGAGGAGCTGGTTATGGTCCAGGAACCCTGGGTCCACCAAGGACGGGTTCATGGACTGACACTAAAGGGCTACAAGCTATTGTTTGCCAAAGGCACAGGTAATATTAGATCTTGTATCTTGGCTAAAAACTCTTTGCGTATCTTTATCCTATCTGATTTCAGTGATGGGGATACTGTAGCAGCTGCTCTGGAGACCCCGTCCGGTACGGTTTGGGTGGTCTCGAGCTATATGGCGCATGACCATGAGGGCAGTCCACCAAATGGCAAGGTGCGTGGCATTGTGTCAAGGGCGATAAGCACGAGGACGCCTATAATAATAAGTGCTGACGCCAACTCACACCACATCTCCTGGGGTAGTAGCGATACTAACGAGCGGGGTGAGTGTCTCTTCGATTTCATTTTAAATAATAATCTTGAAATTGTCAACAGGGGTTCAGAACCCACTTTAATTGTGTCTAACCGTAGAGAGGTTTTAGATGTAACATTGGTTAGTGCAGAGCACACCAATCTGGTTAGCGGTTGGAGGGTTGCGGATGACTGCTCCCTATCCGATCATCGCTATATTGACTTTAACATAGGGTTAGGTGTAAGTAGATTCAATCCTATAGTTAACAGAAAGAAGACTGACTGGGAGCTACAGAACAGTGTACTCTGCAACTCTTTATCGACGTCTCCAACTATTAGAAATATTGGGGACATCGACTCTGCTGTGGAGATTCTAAGTGAATCGTTCCGCTGTGCTACTAATGTGGCTTGCAAACCAACGGTTTGCAGGGGAAGGGCCAGACCACCATGGTGGAGCCCGGAAATTGCACATTCACGAAAGGAATGTCGTAGGCTATTCAACGACGCTAAACGATCAGGCGACTGGTCGGCATACAAAACCTCCGTGAATCGCTTCAAGAATCTTGTCAGGAACGCAAAAAGGAGGTCTTGGAGGGCTTTCTGCAGTAATGTGGAGGGTTCATCTGAAACCAACAGGCTGCGTAAGATGCTATCAACCGCACCGGTTGTACCCAGCTACATACAGAAACCCTGTGGTAACTGGACCATGAGTAGCCAAGAGACGCTAAGCGTACTACTCGACACTCATTTTCCTGGCAGCCAGGCGGCACCTTTAACAGGCACTGCCGATGGCAGCTTGGCGACAGGCGCAGTCACAACTCCATTGGATATGGATAGGCTCCGCTGGGCTGTACACAGCTTCGATCCGTTCAAGTCTCCGGGACCAGATGGAATAATTCCAGCGGATCTACAGAGAAATGCGGACATTGTCCTACCTTGGCTCACGGTAATTTACAGTGAATGCATTAGGAGGGCTTATATACCTATATTTTGGCGTACGTGCAAGGTTGTCTTTATCCCGAAAGGGGGTAAGACGTCACACACTAAGCCTAAAGACTTCAGACCGATAAGTCTTACTTCTTTTTTACTCAAAACTTTAGAAAGAGTAATTGATATTCATCTGAGAATGACCATTCCGAATGAGCTTCTCTCCAAATCACAGCACGCCTACACTAAAGGCAAATCTGTGGAAACGGCACTACATTCTCTAGTGGGCCACATAGAAAAATCTCTTGAGTATAAGGAATTTACTATGGGGGCTTTTCTGGACATAGAGGGTGCTTTCAACTATGTCAACCCCGATTCCATTATCAATGGGATGGCAGCGGTAGGATTGATGACAATTTATGCCGGTTTGTTAGAAACTTACTAACTTTCAGGGTAGTCAGGGCCTCGATTGGGGATGTCACTGAGTATAGGGCAGTCTATCGGGGCACTCCACAGGGAGGTGTTCTGTCACCTCTGTTGTGGAACCTGACCATTAATTCGCTTTTGCTAAGTCTAGAACGCAGACAGATTATGACTGTCGCGTACGCGGATGACGTAGCGGTGGCGATATCGGGTAAGCACTTGGATACCATATCTCAGTGTATGGAGTCTGCGCTGGCTCTGCTGAGTAGGTGGAGCGTCAGCTGTGGGCTCGGCATCAACCCAGCCAAGACTGAGTTGGTGCTCTTCACTAGGAGGTACAAGACCGATAGCTTTATACACCCAAAGCTTAACGGCACCTCCTTGGAACTATCTAAAACCGCCAAGTACCTGGGTGTGATTCTGGATAGTAAGCTATCATGGAATCAGAACATACAGGCGAGAGCGGAAAGAGCCTTAGTGGCTATTTATACATGCAAAAGGGCAGCAGGCCTCAAATGGGGTATCAACCCTAAGGGGATCAATTGGATCCTTGAGGCTGTTATTAAACCAGTACTCTTTTACGGGGTATTGGTTTGGTGGAATGCGATGGACAAGCAGGCTCATCGCAGGACCTTTGAAAAAGTCTTTCGGGTCGCAGCGAGACTGATGACAGGCGCACTACGATCTACACCAACGGGAGCAATTTTCGCAATGCTAAACTGGCTCCCGGTTGATATTCTGGCCAGACAACTGGCTCTATTCTCAGCGGTCAGGTTGAATACAGTATGTCCATGGACTAGGACTGACTATGGGCATGCTAGGATTTTAAGAGAGCACTCGGAAATCCATGCCAACATTGACTACTGTGTACCAAGACCCTTCTTTGGTGGACTTTTCCGTTCCATTGTCGTTGACAGGGAACAGGTGGACAGGCTTTCCTTTCCCGAGGATTCAGTTAGAGTTTTCACTGACGGATCCAAAAGGGGAATAAGAAAGGGCGGAGGCTTCTATGTGGAGAACTTCGATGTTAGATCTCCATTCCGGCTCCAGGACGGTTGTACTGTCTTACAGGCCGAAATCTCTGCTATTACTCGGGCAGCGAGGTGGCTAAGGTACTATAGGATATCGAATGATATCTTCATTGTTACCGATAGCAAGGCAGCCATCTCTGCTATTAGTGGTGTGTACAGTACATCAAAAACTGTGGTCGAATGCCGACTGTCTATCAACGAGATAGCGAGACATTCGAGGGTGACACTGGTTTGGGTGCCAGGGCATTCTGGATGTCCAGGCAACCATACTGCGGATGAGATTGCCAGACAAGGGACTGAATTGAACAGTTCAATGATCAGTCACTTCACTGGCATTCCATTAGCGCGATGCAAGTCTCTGATTCAAAGCGAATCATACAAACTAGCTCAACTTAGGTGGGATAGTGTGGCTAACTGTCTCGTGGCAAGAGCCACGTGGCCCCATTACGATTTGCGCAAAACGCGCGACCTTCTCAAATTTGACAAGGCGCGCATGCGTCAACTGGTGACTGTTCTGACAGGACACTGTAGCTTTGGGACTCATGCTAGGAGGATGGGTCTAATATACAACGACTATTGCAGAAGCTGCAATGATGAGGAGGAGGAAGAAACTGTCCTCCATCTTCTGTGTCAGTGTCCTGCCCTCGCTAATGCAAGGGCAGCGGCGCTGGGCTCCCGATTCCTGTCAGACTTAGACAGCCTGGCAAACATGGAGCTTTCAGGGATATCATCCTTCCTCAGGGGTACAGGATGGTTTGAAACGGCGGAGGACATCCCTTAAGAGGTCCTCTGCTTAAGGGCATCACAAAGGGACCGAATTGACGGACCCAAGTGGATTGTCCCGCCAGGGACAACGGCCCTCTAACCTAACCTAACCTAGCGCTAGATGGCAGCACAAACAAAAACTTTTTTAGAAATTGCGATCTGTCAAACGTCAGCTGTTAAAATTTCACCCAAATTCATCGATTAGTCTATTTGTTGTAGTTGTTTGAACTTTTGTGTTTCTTGAAAAATGGAAAAAAGTGAATTTCGTGCAGTGATTAAACACTATTATTTGAAAGGGAAAAAAGGCGAAAAAGACAAAAGAAAAGCTCGATAAACATTACGGTGAGTCTGCTCCGTCAGATTACATGGTAAAATATTGGATTGCTGAATTAAAACGCGGCCGAACAAGCACTGCAGCAACACCATCAACAGGAAGGCCAAATGAGGTGGTTACTGGAGAAAATATCAAGAAAATCGTCAATATCGTTATGAATGATCGCCAAATCAAGTTACGTGAGATTGTTGAAATTGTAAACATATCATATGAATGTGTGTTCTACATTTTGCATGAACATTAGCATATGAAAAAGCTATCGGCAAGATGGGTGCCGCGTTTGTCGAACAAAAACGAATTCGACACACTACTTCACAGCGGTGTTTGGACATGATAAAGCGTAATCCTGCTGATTTTTGGCATCGATTGATAACTGTTGATAAAACGTGGGTCCACCACTACACACTGTAACGAGCAAAAAGCGCACGTCTTGTTTTTGCTCACATGTAAGCATATTATTATTCTTTATATTTTATTACTCGATTGTTTTTATTACTTACTTTTACACAATGACTTGTATTGGAATTTATGTATATTGTAGACCTAAGGTAGATGTTAGGTGTTATTTCTCTAAGTGTAACCAAATAGTATCACAGATTATTAGTAAGTAAAAGGGATAAATGTACAATCTACGAATAATTAAATATGTGTAAGCGGGACAAATGTAATTAGGATAAGTGACATTGCTAACAAAGAGAAAAAATAAAGTCAGTCGTTGTACGATCACCAAACACTACAAATCAGAAGTGGGATTATTCGCGTACTTTATAAAATAAAATACAATTTTTTTTTGCAAGTTTTTTTTAAATGTCGGCCATAGACATTAAAAAGATACTGTTAAAAGCTTGGTGTCAGGAAAACGGAATCGATTCTACTGGCACAAAAGGTGTAATTGTCTCCAGAATTTTGGATATTCCAGAAATTTCTGAGAAGTACATAAGGGAATTGTACGTTGAAGAGAAAATCGAATTGTCTAAAAGTCCAGTTACACGAAGTATGTCCCAACTAGCACCAAATATGCAAAGTGAAGACGATAACACAAACAACAACATGGACAATGATGTGTATGGCGCTAGCGGTTCCAGTGCTAAACAACAAAATAAAAAAGAAATAACTGAGGAACAATGTAAAGAACAAAGTAAAGAAGTTTTTAAACAACAACAACAGCGTAAAGAAGAATTTAATAGACAATGCCAAGAGATTTTTAAACAGCAAAAAAGTAAAGAAGAGACAAATAAGGAAAAGAAAGATCAGCAAAACGAAACGCGCAATGATGAAAATGGAAAAGAGGTTCAATGCAAATTAGACGGCAACGAAAACAACGTACAGCTCAAATATGTCACAAGTGTAGAAGAAACAGAACACGAAAAAAATAAAAGCAGTAATGTTGAGAAGGCAGACGATGGGTTTAACAACATAACAAGCAAACAATGTGAAGAATTAGATGCTCTAACCCGTCAAATAGAGATATTAAAAAAAAGAAAACAATTATTAGAGCTTCAGAACGAATTGACTAAATGCGAGATTAACGAAAATAAATCTACTAATAATAATGTTATGTCTTGTGATCTACCCTTGGAAACTTTAAAAGAATTTCTTCCCACATTCGATGGCGGGAACAACTTTGATATATGGTTATCTGTATTAGTAAACATACGTGAAAAATATTCAGTCACTGATAATATGATGCGTGCTTTAATATTCAACAAAATAAAAGGCAGAGCACAAGAGTGGGTGTTTTCAAATCCAATATATATGAACGAAGGGGTAGACGATTTTTTAGAAGACATGAAAAGTATATTTAGCAGCAAAGAGTCCAAATTGAATATTCGAAGCAAAATGCAAAATCGGATTTGGCAAAAAGGGGAGCGTTTTGATACATATTACAATGAAAAACTGGTTTTGGCGAACAACTTGAAAATGGATGAAGATGAATTCATTGAATACGTTATTGGAGGTATTCCAGATGTCAATCTAAGGAATACGGCAAAGCTACGTTGCTTTACTTCAAAAAATGAAATTCTTCAGGCGTTTCGCAATGTTGAGTTGATGACGGCAACAAATGTAAACCAGAAATATAGCCAAGCAGTTGGAATAAATAGTATTGGAGTTAAGACTGGTAAAGCTCAAATGATGGAACAAGGGCAGAAACGAGACATCAAATGCTATAATTGCAACAGCAAGGGGCACAAAGCGAGCGAATGCCGGAAACCGAAGCGGGAGAACGGTGCGTGTTTTGCGTGCGCTGGATTTGGTCATCAGGCAAAAGATTGTGAGTTATACAAGAGGACATCGACAAAAGAAGAAAAAAATGATTATGTAAGCTATTTATATATAAGTTTTGGCACAGGTAATAAAAATATATCAATGTTTTTAGAATGTCTCATAGATTCAGGCAGCCCCATCAGTTTCATTAGGCAGTCGATTGTTCCAGATTCGATGGATATTTTTGAAAATGATAAAAAGAGTTATGTTGGTATTAATAAAAGTGAATTAAAAGTTTCTGGAATTATAATGTGTTCAATTTTTTTTGCAAATAAAAATATTATAACGAAATTAATGGTGGTTGACAATGAATCTATGGGGTATCCTGTCGTTCTAGGTAGAGATTTTTTACGACAAAGTGGAACAAAACTTGTTGTTTTTAATGATAAGAATGTAAATAAAATTAAGAATTTAACGATTGGCTGTCCTGATCAACGGGGTAACGAAGATAAATCAATGATAGGTTATACACATAGTACAGATTCTAAGAAAAGACAGTATAATGGAACGGATACACGGAGCGAAAATAATAAAGACAATTTTGAGATGCAGATGTTGTTAATTGAGTGTGACGAGAATAAGTTAGAGTATGAGGTGGGTGAACAACTTTGTCTTGAGCGGAAAATGGCGAACATAAGATGTATGAAATGAGGAACGGTATTATATATAGGAAGATAAAGGATAATATCTTATTTTTCGTGCCTGAGGCAATGGAAGACCATGTTCTTTACAGATATCATAATGAAATGGGGCATTTAGGTACAGATAAGGTTACAGAAATTATTAGCAGGAGTTATTGGTTTCCAAATATAAGGAGAAAAGTACAGGAACATATATCGAATTGTTTGAAATGTATAGCATTCGCCACTAAAACCGGAGGGCAAGAAGGCTTTCTTCACGTTATTTCAAAAGGAAATGTCCCATTTCAGGTAATCCACGTGGATCACTTTGGACCTATAAATTGTAAGGATTCGACGAAAAGGCATATTCTAGTGGTGGTAGATGCCTGTACAAAGTTTGTAAGACTATATCCAACTCGAACAACCAGATCTAAGGAAGCAATAGATGCATTGGAGGATTATTTTCGGGCATACAGTAGACCAAGCTATATTGTTTCTGATAGGGAAACTTGTTTCACGTCGGAGGAATTTCAACAGTTTTCGATTAATAACAATATTATACACATTAAGATTGCAACGGGGTCTCCACAGGCCAATGGACAAGTAGAAAGAATAAACAGAGACTTGAGACCGATGATTAGTAAGTTAGTGAATAAGGAGGATGGCAAACCAATGAATAATACGATCCATAGGAGTGTTAATCAATGTCCAAGCGTCATGTTATTCGGAACCGCACAGAAAGGTAAACAAGTGGATAGTCTTAAAGAGAATATAGTGGATAAGGAACAGAAATGTAGTGAAATAACGTTGAGAGAAAGCAGAAGAGGTTCAGCGACGTGTTCAGAATTATAATAAATCTTATGTAGACAAAAAACGACGGAATACAAGAATATATAAGGAAGGGGATTATGTAATGATTAAAAATTTTAACTCAACAACAGGTGTTTCGAGCAAATTGTTGCCTAGATTTAAGGGCCCCTATAAGATACATAGGGTGTTAGATAATGACAGATATTGCCTGAGGGACGTTGATGGATTTCAGCAGACGCAGAGACCGTATGAAGGAATTTGGGCAGTTCAAAATATTAAACCTTGGCTTGAGGGAGGTAAGGGACGAAAATTTTATGAAGATGATGACGAAGAAGACTCACAGAGCAATTACAATAAAGATCAAACAATTACCAAAGATCATGCGGACAAAGAAAATTCAGTCAATAGCAATAGAAATAGGGTTTTAGAGACACATGAGAATAAAAGAACTTTTCGAAGAGTAGGTGTTACAACGATAGGCGTGTTAGCTAGGAGTAAAACAATGGACAGAACTAATTGCCTAGAATCGGGGAATCCTAGAAATCAGGACGGCCGAGTTGTAGACCTAAGGTAGATGTTAGGTGTTATTTCTCTAAGTGTAACCAAATAGTATCACAGATTATTAGTAAGTAAAAGGGATAAATGTACAATCTACGAATAATTAAATATGTGTAAGCGGGACAAATGTAATTAGGATAAGTGACATTGTTAACAAAGAGAAAAAATAAAGTCAGTCGTTGTACGATCACCAAACACTACAATATTATATATTTCTTTGCCTATTAAGAAAAATATTCAAATTATCGGTATCTATGGATAACCATTTACACACGTACATATGTACATGCACACGTACATGAAGTAAATGCTCTTAAGAAGGACGAGCTGGTGACGTATTTGGCTCAGTTTAGTCAAAACTCCACGGGAAGCGTGGAGGAGCTGCGAATCCATCCCCTAGTCCCAGCGTACCTGCCCCAGCCTAGCCGGCAGCAGCACCACCTACGCAAAATCCACCACTCCGAGCTGACACCTGTGTAGAGCCCGCACCCCCATTCGAATTATGGTAGTGGAATTCGTTCGGAAAGGGGGTTTGAAATATGATGGCGGCAAGGACCCTATTGGTTTTGTGGAACGAGTGGAAGAATTAGCGGAGATGTATGGTATGTTTCAGAGACAAGGCGCTGATCTGGTACCGAAGCAACAACAAAAACTGGCGTCAGTGGTAGCAATTCAGAGCGGACTTTTGCAAATTTTTCCTCCCTCCACGCTACTTTGAAAAGCTGGAGGATGACGTCCGTAAGCGCACACAGCGTGTACGAGAACCCTTTAAGGACTACGTGCTGTCGCTCCAGAATCTCATGCGACACACCAACATGTCCGAAGACCAGAAACTGGAACGGATCTACCGGAACTCACAGCCAGACTACACGGTGGTTTATACGTCGCCGTGACTTCACCACGCTGGATGAGCTGCTCGCGCTAGCCGATGAACTAGAGAGTATTGTAATGTATGTAGGTACTATAGCCGTTGATTGTATTATGTTATTATGTTTTATTTTGTGCCGGCGCACTGTGGCGCCTTTTCCCAAAAACCGTGGCAAAAATAAAAAATTTTATGACAAAATTTTGTAAAATGAATGATTACATCGTACAAAGAACTTCTTACTGATGCCAGTTCAAAAACGTTTTTCTTAATTGGCTGAAAATTATAGCTGGTGGAGCTGCTTAAAGTCGGCAGTTTTTTAGGAAGCCCCAAAAAAGGTGATTTTGAAAAAAAAATTACATTTTAAAATTGAAGTGCTAGAAACCTTGACTTTAGATCATTACTTTTTTGGTATTGTTTTAAAGGTATGTTTATTTTTTTTAATTGAAATAAGAAAAAAAATCTGCATCAGATGCCCTACTTTTTCGGCAGTTGCCGCTTTTCAGACACCCTATATTTAGGTAATTTTTACAAATAAAATAGAGCATATCTAAAAATGGCAAAAAATAGTCTCGCCGAAATTTTCGGAGCATATTTGCTACACAATGCTTTAAATAATTTAACTAAACTTTGCCACCAAAAGTTGTCGTTTTTCTTGATACAAGAGGAAAACTGTTACAATCTCATAGTGAAAACGGCAATAATTCTGTTTTCACTGCAGCACGTATTTGTTACATACGAGTATTTTAATTTCTCTCGTTCATACGAGATTTACACGATGACTTTTTCCCCTGCATTTTTCTTCAATTCTCTTTTATGTTACGTTGTCCGCATTATAAAAATAGGCAGGTAGTTTTAAAACTTTTTTTTATACTGAGTAAAATAGAAACTACAGTTTTACACTGCAGATAGTTGAGGCCTGGATTTCTGTTTTACAAAGCAGGTAAATTGAACCTTTTTTATTTTTGTGTATAAATTAAACCGCAATTGTGTAATCAAGCCAGTTAAGTTTTTACTTTGTAAAAGCAGTGATCATTAAATTATACAATTTTAATCTAAAGTGCTATAATGTCATTTAAAAATTCGGAATTGTTCGAGTTATTCAGAAACTCACATAATGAAAATGTGTTTAGAATGGCTATTCTGCAAAAATTACACAATTTATCAGGATACCACGAAGAGGATGTTAAAACCACAATTCACTTCGTTTACTTGAAAATTAATAAAAAATGGCTTGCCTCAAAACGAACGATAAAAACCTTTATGGAAAAGAATTCAGATTGGCTAAATGAAATACAAATCTTTGAAAACATCGAAGAACCTCATACATCTTCTAACAGCAGAAGAGGAAGACCTGCGAAAACTATAAACGAGTGTTCAGAGTACACAAGAAAACGTAAACTTCAAAATGTCACTAAAGATATTTGTAAATCGCATCTCTCAGAAGCATTATGTCTTAAGTATGTTAAAGATAAAGATAAATCAAGGTCAGACATTACAAAAGCTGTGGAGCTTGCAAGCCCAAATCGACTGCAGAGAATTAAATAGAGTATTCCAACTCCTCCAAATTCTTTACCCACAAAGTATAGCATAGAAGAAGCCTTAGCGTTATTTATGGACTTGGGATTGTCAAAGGAAAAGTATTCTATATTAAATTGAATTAAGATTCATAGGCTAATTGTTCGAAATTTGTTTTTAAATCTCAGAAAGACATGATAAATATTCCAAGGCACAAAGGAAAGTCAACATCAGTTTTATTCAACATACACAGCAGAGCAGAACAGCTGTTTTCGAAAGACGCAACCCTTTCATCATCAGTGCTCATGTGTATTGTGTTTGTCACCACTTATTAGGTGGCTTAGTTGAATTTGATAACAGTTCCTATTTACACAAATTTTATTGTGAAAAAGAATACGAGAACTATATCAACCTGATGTTAACATGTTATTGTTATAATACCCGTGTTACCGTTTAATTATTTTTCTTCATGTCCCATTTTTCTGAATTTTTTGTTCCATCATACCTAAGTCAAACTTTTTGATTTGAATTTTATACTTAAGTACATGTGAACGTTTTTCCAATATTTTTATTATTGGTAGCTCAAGCCATAGCTTAAATTTGTATGTAGTAAGAATTTTAACGAACATTTATATTGCTATATTAAATTGAATTAAGATTCATAGGCTAATTGTTCGAAATTTGTTTTTATATCTCAGAAAGACATGATAAATATTCCAAGGCACAAAGGAAAGTCAACATCAGTTTTATTCAACTTACACAGCAGAGCAGAACAGCTGTTTTCGAAAGACGCAACCCTTTCATCATCAGTGCTCATGTGTATTGTGTTTGTCACCACTTATTAGGTGGCTTAGTTGAATTTGATAACAGTTCCTATTTACACAAATTTTATTGTGAAAAAGAATACGAGAACTGTATCAACCTGATGTTAACATGTTATTGTTATAATACCCGTGTTACCGTTTGATTATTTTTCTTCATGTCCCATTTTTCTGAATTTTTTTTTCCATCATACCTAAGTCAAACTTTTTTGGTTTGAATTTTATACTTAAGTACATGTGAACGTTTTTCCAATATTTTTATTATTGGTAGCTCAAGCCATAGCTTAAATTTGTATGTAGTAAGAATTTTAACGAACATTTATATTGCTATATTAAATTGAATTAAGATTCATAGGCTAATTGTTCGAAATTTGTTTTTAAATCTCAGAAAGACATGATAAATATTCCAAGGCACAAAGGAAAATCAACATCAGTTTTATTCAAATTACACAGACGCAACCCTTCTTTTTCACAATAAAATTTGTGTAAATAGGAACTGTTATCAAATTCAACAATACGAACGATGGAAATATGTCCGAACGATGGAAATATGGTAACAGCCAGAATTACTCGGATCGACAATCATATTATAAAAAGGTTTGCAGTTATCCTAAACTTTATAAACTCTAGAGAAATGGTAAATGGCCCAAAGTTTCATGACTATGCATCAAAAACTGCCCAGCTTTTGGCTCAAATGTACCCTGAAAAGAAACTCAGTCCTACGGTCCATAAGATTTTGGCTCATGGTAAAGATTTAATTGAATATCAATGCCTACCAATTGGAGAGTTATCAGAAGAAGCCCAAGAATGCAAAAACAAAGATTACAAACACTCCAGAAACGCAAATACATGCAAAATTTCACGGATAAGACAAAATGAGCCTTTTCAATATGTTGGTCGCCTCATCAGATCCACTAATTTCATCACGAAGACATGTAAGATCTCAAAAGGATTTACAAGAACGTAATTATAGCTCTGATATGTTAAGTCTATTAGATATCGCTCCCAATGTTAATGACTATTTTATAGAAAACTAACTAATAAAAAATAATTATACTACTTTGAACAAAATATATTAAATAACTTGATATCGTTACATATTATATAGCATTAATATTAAAAATATTTCAAGAATGTGTATTTATAGTAAAAATAAAAAATATAATATTACTCTAACATGTTAAATTACAGTGGTATTTTTTTCTAGACTTCCTTATGACAATATCATTTGAAGCACCAAAAGTTGTGTTTCAAATGTTTTTTAAATTTTAAAAATATCATTACTTCAAAAGATATGAATTTTGCGACAAAAGAAGTCAAAAGTTATTACCGTGCCCAGTACCTATCAAAATGCGGGAGCACTTATTTTGAAACTAAAGGATTTAAAATTGAAGTGATTTTTAACTATTGGAAATATCTTGGTAACTTCAAAAATTATGGTTTTGCGACGAGAAAGCAACATGTGCGTAGTTCCCTGTGATCCTATGCACATGCAGGGGGTTTACTCCGTAATGCGATGCGAATGAAAAACTGAACGCATTTGTATGCTATTTACATTGAAATGCGAAAGCAATTCCTTTCGCATCGCATTACAGCGTAACCCCCCAGGTTAATTATTTTTTAGCGAAAGCGGTTATCTTTGAAATGCTTTATACATTTTTAAAACATCTTTATTATGTACGTTAATGTTTATTATGTTTGTTATGAAACAGTCAAAAGGCGACACTGTGCACAGTGCCGCGGTTAACATATGAGCGTGAAAATCATATATGTGCGCCGCACAGTGGGGCCTTTTGCCTTTTTTCATTGCAAAAATCATAACTTTTAAATTAATAAAGATATATAAAAATTTTAAAAAGCATTTGAAAGAAGACCCTTCAAATTCTCCTTTATAAAGGAAAAAGTGTTCAAACAAACTGCAAGTTCTAAGGCCCTTAAGAAGTGCCATTGTATCTACACACATCTGCAGTAAACTCTAATGCCCTCAAGAAGTGCCAGAGAGTAAGGATATACGAAGCGACAAAGGACTGACATATCAGCGTTACAGCCTCAAGAAGACAAAACGCACACCCACGAAGAGTGCGCATCGAGGGACCCTCAGTAACAACCTCACGTAAACAGGATAACTCCCCAGCGCCGTGGGATTATTGCAGCAGCAATATTATTGTAAGCAAAAGTAATTTTTTTAAATTAGAACCACTACTGCGAATCTTACTCCAGTAGAAATAAGTAGATAGAGCTTAAATTTTTTTTTTGGAAAACAAAGTTAAGGGAAATTTAAAAAAGAAAAATTATACAAATTCAAAAAAATAATAATAATTTAGTGAAAAACCAATAATTTTTTAAACAAAAAAAAATATATAAAAGTAGTTCTTCGAATAAAACAAATTTTAAGAAGATAATAATTTAGTTAAAAATCAAAAATATAAAACAAAATTTTCTTAGTTAACTTTGGAAAAAACAGAATTTTTTTTTTGAAGAAGAACAAACTCTAAGAAAGCGATAATCTAGTAAAAAACAAAAAGAAATTTTTTTACGAAAACAATAACTTAGTGATAATAAACTTTCGGGAAAGTAAACAGTGAATTAACAAAATGTCAAATCCTAACAACTTAATTAGGCCAAGCATATTAGAGCAACCTAGTGTACGGGCCCCATCCACTCCACCATCACAACCCGCAGCAGCACCATACTTAGAGAGACTAATTAATTAATAATATTTATTGTTAGAAGTGTAATACGGGAAAATCTTATTAGTAGTAACCCAGACAGTATATTAGTTAATGCCACCGACGAGACAATTAGACCAGAACACCGAAATCAGATTAGTGACTTGGACAAAATACCAGACATTGTACGAAGCCTTAGGGATTTTTCAGGAAACCCCTCAGAATTCAGTTCATGGCGGAAAAGCGTCGACCGAGTTCTTAAAATTTATGAGAACACCAGAGGCAACCCAAAATAATATGGTATTCTCAGCACCATCAGGAATAAAATAACAGGAAATGCTGATATGTTTCTTGAATCATATAACGTTCCTTTAGACTGGCAAGCGATTTCTCACTGCCTAAACCTCCATTATTCCGATAGACGCGATATAACAACTCTTGAATGCCAACTCACATCACTAGTGCAAGGAAGAAGTTCCATTCCTCAATTTTATCAAGAAGTCTACAATCACCTTTCACTAATACTAAACAAAGTGTCAAGTTTGCAAATTGGACAGGAAGCTTTACAGCTTCTTACACAAACCTACAGAAACAAAGCCTTAGACACATTCATCAGAGGACTTAACGGGGACCTTCCGAAACTCCTAGGTATGAAGGAACCTTCGGATCTACCACAAGCTCTGCACTTATGCATGAAATTGGAAAATCAAGGATATAGGTCACAGTACACCTATAACCAAAACAAAGGCCGAAAAATGCAAACATCGCCAGCATACATACCACCGAAAACACATGCGAAACCACTATTTTACACACAAAAAACATATAACCCACTAGGAATGCACTATCACCCAGCTAGGCAATACACATTCAATAGACCCACAACGGACCCACAGAATTTCAATACACATAATTCTATATTCCCACGAAATTTCCGCAATATCGAAATTTGCAAGCTCCAAGACCACTCGGCTCGAAACCTCTACCAAAACCAACACCTATGGATGTTGACAACTCGCAACAAACAAGACGTATCGATTATATGAATAGACCAAATTTCAACGCTTTCTCAGGGAAGCGACCACCGGCACCATCTTATCAACTCAACCATAAATTCCCAAATAAAGTCCAGAGAATTAATCACATCTCCCAGGAAGCAACCAACGGAAACACTAGGGAAAACTATAATACAAACCAAGACGACAATGAACAACCCTGGCAGGAGTATTATCAAGAGTACGAAACTCAAGAACAAAACTATTCTGATAACGATCCTGATCAATTTGTGGACGTAAATTTTTTAGACTAACCGCTTCCACACTCCCCTATTTCAAATGTAGAACAAGTGACGGAAGAACATTAAAATTTCTTATAGACACAGGCTCAAAAAAAAATTTTATCCAACCCTCACTGGCAAAAAACCCGAAACCTAACGAAAGTATATTTTTTGCAAATTCAATAGGAGGAAAAATTAAGATTACACACTACGTCGAACTTAATCTCTTCGGACTCAACGATAAGAAACTAAACTTTTTCGTTTTACCAACATTAAAATCCTTTCACGCTATTGTTGGTAATGATAGTTTGAAACAACTTAAAGCAGTCAAATATACCGCAGATGATTACATGCTCATAGAAAATAAATTTAGGGTACCCATCAAGCAGGAACTAGCAAAAGCCGTAAATAATATAGAAACAAAAATCGAACACCTAACATCGGAACAAAAACAATTAGTAAAGTCATTAGTAAAAAAATTCCCAACGTTATTCTCTGAACCAAACAAAAAATTAACATACACAACTAGGGTTTTAGGAGAAATCCGTACGAATACAGACTCTCCAATTTACACAAGATATTACCCCTATCCTATGTCTTTAAAATCTGAAGTCGAAGCACAAATTAGTAAGATCCTCGAAGACGGAATAATCCGACCGTCCCGTTCTCCATATAATTCACCGGATCGTGAACAAGAAGCCAGACTCAGAAGGAAACAGGCAGTACAGGTTAGTAATCGACTACAGAAAACTCAACTCTGTCACTATCGCCGATCGTTACCCAATCCCGGAAATAAATGAAGTTCTCTCCCAGCTACGACAAAACAGGGTTTTTTCTGTTGTCGACCTTAAGAGCGGATTTCATCAGATCCTTCTGAAGGAATCTGATACCGAAAAAACAGCCTTCTCGATCAACAACGGGAAGTATGAATTCACTCGTCTCCCTTTCGGATTGAAGAATGCCCCTTCCATATTCCAACGGGCTCTGGATGATATATTAAGAATGCATATAGGAAGGACTTGTTTTGTGTATATTGATGATATCATAATTTTTAGCAAAACTGAGGAGGATAATGCAAGGGATTTAGAAGCAATTTTTAATACATTAGAACAAGCTAACATGAAAATTCAGTTAGATAAATGCAAATTTTTTTCAAGCGAAGTTGAGTTTTTGGGATTCATTATAACATCGGATGGGATAAAGGCGAACCCAGAAAAAGTCAAAGCCATAGAAAAGATCCCCATACCAAGGAACTTAAAGGAACTTAGATCGTTCTTGGGCATGTCTGGATTTTACAGACGATTTATCAAGGACTACGCTGCACTAGCAAAGCCCCTTACCCTGCTTTTGAGAGGGGAGGAAGGACGAATGTCCAAAGATATGTCAGCAAAGAAAGAGATAACTTTAAACAGAGAGGCAATTGACGCCTTCAAGAAAATAAAAAACACTCTCGCATCGGATGAAGTAATGCTACAATACCCTGACTTTAACAAGGAATTTATCCTAACAACTGACGCATCCAACTACGCAATAGGAGCAGTGCTAGAACAGGAGGGAAAACCCATCATATTCATATCGCGAACTCTCTAAGACCGAAGAAAACTATGCCACAAACGAAAAAGAAATGTTGGCTATAGTCTGGGCCCTAAAAACATTGCGAAGGTACCTATACGGATCCGTCGCAGTAAAGATATTCACTGACCATCAGCCACTGACTTATGCGTTAAGCAACAAGAACAGCAACAGCAAGCTAAAGCGATGGAAAGCAGTTCTAGAAGAGCACAACTATGAGCTCAAATATAAACCAGGCAAATCCAACCTAGTGGCAGACACATTATCTCGAATTCCAAACAACTCTCAAGTAAATTCACTGACACCAACACAACATAGCGACGACAGCTCTTCTCAGAATATTATACCCTACACGGATGCCCCTATTAACGTTTTCAAGAATCAGCTATTCCTCTCCACAGGAGAATTCCCTTCTTACCAGTTTAAAATAGTTTTTCCGACCTATCACAGGCATATTATAATCGAGCAAGATTTTTCCGAGAACACTCGTTAATATTTTAAAACGCTACTTAAACCCTTCAGTAACGAATGGCATTATTACCAACGACTATGTTTTAGGTATAATACAGGCAATCTACCCACAACATTTCAGCTGATACAAGGTGAGATATACTCGAAATCAAGTGGAAGATCTAACCAGAGATATAGACCAAGAAGCCGAAATAATCAAACAGCATAATAGAGCACATAGGAACGCAACCAAAAATAAAGCTCAACTATTGGAAAAGTTTTATTTCCCGCATATGAATGCAAAGATTACCTATTACAAAGATTGTGAAGCAGTGCAAAGTGTGTAAAGAAAATAAATACGATCGACACCCCTTCTTCAAGCCACGCCGATACCCACTCATCCTGGACATATCCTGCATATCGATATTTACTACACCAATAATAAAAGCGTTCTAACGGCCGTAGATAAATTCTCCAAATACGCACAGGCCAAAGTTATAAAAACAAGAGCAACAGAGGATATCAAGTTACCCCTTCAAGAACTATTAGCATCGTTCGGCATTCCTGATCAAATTGTAATAGATAATGAGAAATCTTTAAGCTCAGCGCCAATTACTTTTATGCTCCGCAACCAATACGGAATAGAGGTATACAAAACACCCCCATATACCAGCAGTGTAAACGGACAAGTCGAAAGGTTCCATTCTACACTCAGCGAGATAATGCGCTGTGTGAAAACCGAGAATACCCATAGTAACTTTGAAGATTTGCTTTTCAGATCACTATATAGGTATAATTACACAATTCATTCAACAACCAAGAGGAAACCGGTCGAAACATTTTTCGGACGAACTGTAAGCTCTGACCCCGAACAAATAGAGAAGGAACGACAAGATAACGTTAACAGACTAATAGAAAAACAACGTAAAGACCTAGAATTCCATAAGAGGAAGAGGACACCATTCCGGTCATATAATCCAAAGGATATAGTTTTTGTAAAAATTAACAAAAGGCTAGCGAATAAACTTTCGCCCAGATATAGGAAAGAAGAAGTCAAAGAAGACAGAGGAACTACAGTACTGACAGAATCCGGATGTATAGTTCATAAGACTCACATTAGAAATTAAGCAAAATATTGAGAAAACAAATCTAAGGAATAGAAATACAATAAAAATGAACGTAACCGAGAAAATTAGCATAGAAGATCACCTAGACACTTTAATCCAATTATACATTATAAAGGAAGAAGATAGAGAAAATTTGAGGAAATTATCAACAGAAATATATAGAATTAAGAAGTTTGGAAAAAAGAAATATAGGAAACTCAAAAAGAAAATTAAACACATTAGAATCTAAGAAGTCAAAGAATGGAAAACAAATTACACAAAGCACATACCGAACAATATGCCATAGGCGTTCGATACAATATTGAAACTCAAAAAGAAAATTAAATGCATTAGAATCTAAGAAAACAAAGAATGAAAAAAAGTACACATACCGAACAATATGCCATAGGCGTTCGATGCAACATATTAAAAAACCAAGTATAGATTACACTGGTTTACAGCCAAAAAATACCAAGAACGCCACATGTCTAGATAAGTTAATTGGGACCTCCTGAACACGAAAATCGCTGTAATTTTTTTTCCTAAGTACCGTTTTTTAGATAACGGTACTTTTGTGTTTTTCAGTGCATGGTCCCACTCAAACCCTCGTGGAGCCCAATCAAAAAGTCCGATCAAAATAAATGGCATATCGTTGGAAAGGTACTTGCATGTCTTTTCCGTCGATATGCTGGAAATTTCTATCTGACATGAAATGACTCAGTTATGGAACCTCAAAATTCAAAATTTGCCTATTTTTTACGTTTGTTTCAAAATTTTTCATTTTTATTTCGTTTTGTTTTTCTACGTTATAGTAAAGATCTGGAATGTTTTATTTTTTTACCAAATAGTTTATTTAGTTACCAACATTTTAAGCGTAATTTAAAAAAAATTTATGAAAAATAAAGTTTTTATTAAGGATTTTGTGGAACGACAATATTTTCATTTTCATTGCTCACACACTATATTCGGCGTCCAACAGTAAAATTTTAAATTAAAATGTCGAGCGACTTGAACTTTTGCGTTTTTTTTTCTGATGGATCTTCGCGAATGAGGAACCAACAATAGTCCGCCATCATTTGTTCATCCCACCAGCCTTTGTAACGTCTCTCGGTTTCTTTCATTTCCTGGTGAAATCTTTCACCTTGTTCATCACTTTCGGAGCCCAAGTTCGTGGGGAAAATATCCAAATGACTGAAGAAGAAGTGTAATTTAGGTGTCATATTTGAACCTAAAAGTTAAAAAGAATGAATTTTCAAATGATGACATGGATATACATGCTTTCACTCAACGCTTACCAATGGCATTGAATTTTTGCAGTAATATATCGATCTTCTCAGCGTAATCAGGACTTCTGTAATTTAACAAAAAGTTGTGAACGATGTCCTGGAATGCTTCCCATGCCTCCAAATGAGTTGGACCTAAACACTCATTAAATGCTTGGTCACCATACAGAGCCCGAATATATGTATGCATATATGTATGTATATGTTAGGTTTGCATTTATATAAGTATGTAAGACAGAAAAAAACGCAAAAGTTCAAGTCGCTCGACATTTTAATTTAAATTTTTACTGTTGGACGCCGAATATAGTGTGTGAGCAATGAAAATGAAAATATTGTCGTTCCACAAAATCCTTAATAATAACTTTATTTTTCATCAATTTTTTTTTAAATTACGCTTAAAATGTTGGTAATTAAATAAACTATTTGGTAAAAAAATAAAACATTCCAGATCTTTACTATAACGTAGAAAAAAAACGAAATAAAAATGAAAAATTTTGAAACAAACGTAAAAAATAGGCAAATTTTGAACTTTGAGGTGCCATAACTCAGCCATTTCATGTCAGATAGAAATTTCCAGCATATCGACGGAAAAGACATGCATACCGTTATATAAAAAACGGTACTTAGGAAAAAAAATTACAGCGATTTTCGTGTTCAGGAGGTCCCAATTAACTTATCTAGACATGCGGCGTTCTTGGTATTTTTCCAAATTAAAAATTTGTAAAGCTGTGTTATTATATTGATTTTACAGAACACTCGTGCAACTAGCGAGCACTGAATTTCAAATATTTGATTACTCGAACTCGCAACTTATTACACTAAGAGATGACACAGCAAGAGTACAAAAAGGAACTTTCAAAATTATCCATCTCATTGACTTAACAGAGTACGCGAAGCTAACTTCAAAAATAGAGACTACTATTAAAAATTATATAACTTCAACCCAACAGTTGTACCCATTTTTATTGCACGAAACATCTCAAATTCGGAAACTTATTGAAAGGATTTCCCCCACAACAAAGAAAAAACGTTCATTGGATTTTATCGGGTCCGCATGGAAATGGATCGCAGGAAATCCCGACCATCGTGACTTATGAAAAAACAATGACAACCAAATAATTATTAACAGACAATTAATAGACAAAATTAATGAACAGGCAGAGAGAAGTAATCAAATAATGAAAATTGTAAAAGCCAACATAGACGATAAGCTAGAAATAAGTCTTAAAACTAAATATCAGATTCAATTGATAAAGGAAGAATTAATAAATATCGAATATGTTCTACATTGGGCAAAATCCAACATTGTAAATTCATTCATTCTATCTAATATTGAAATAGAAACGATAAGAAAAATTGTAAAACATGAAAAAATACCTTATATAAATGTTGAGGAAGAACTGGAATTTACAGATATAAGCATAGCTGCAAATAGCTCAATGATAATCTACATTCTAACTTTACCTACAACTCAAAACGAAGAATGTGAAATACTAACACTAAAATCTGTTAAAATAGGCAATAGAATAAATAAAATTGAATACGAAAGAATCTTGAAATGTAATAAAAAAATCTATGGAATTAAATCCGAATGCAAAGAATATAATAAGAAAGCTATTTGTAATAAGAATAATTTAATAGAATTAAGTGCAAACAATTGTATAAATAAACTCTTAAAAGGCCAACTAACAGACTGTATACGTACTAACGCTGACCATATATCGGACACAGAAGAAATTCGTCCCGGCATACTTTTTCTCAACAATTACAATGGCTCAATAGAGATAGATGGGCAACCACTCCCGCTGATTGGTACTTTCATCATAAAACACCACAACTCAACAATCAATGTCCAAGGCAAAATTTTCAACGTACTTGAAACAGTACATTTCGAGTCACTACCCGCAATACTTCAGCAGGAAACGAAAAAAACCCAGCTAAAAGAAACTCTGTCCTTGGAAATGATAAAAGACCTCGATACCATAAATAGAAAGCGAATATCAAACATCGATACAACTAACAAGATCGGCTTGACGCTCAACACAATTACCCTAGCAGCATTTCTGGCATTGACGGCCACACTAATATACGCACTATGGAAGCTCAAGGGGAAGATACGACAAATTAAGAAAAAGCAAATCGCTCTTCTAGACATGAATCCCATGCAACCGGGGACGTTTGCAATTGAGAAGGGAGGAGTTAATATTGCAAAAGCTAATGAAATGCTACAAACAAACATAAATACTTTGTAACAAAGAAAAATGCAATTGCAGGCATTATTCACCTTTGTGTCAACAAAAACAACACTCGAAACAATATCCGGCCCACTTACAAATTGAAGCAATAACCCAGCAGACTTTGATTGTACAATTTTGGTGGAATTACATCCGGCACATGCCACCAAACTTTTGCCAAATTTACTTTGCCAATTCTGACTAATTAGACCACAAGACAGAAAGTAGTATTTAAGACAATAATTGTAATTACTAAAAGCTCAGTTTTTTAATAATAAATAAAGAAGTCGGTTCGTCCGCAAAAATAATAAGAAAATAAAATATATATTTTTTAATGTTAAAGTAAAGATATGTTTAACTTATACTAAGCCAACGGGATAGTTTAAAACAACTATTCGAAAAATTACAATAAATAATATTAGCAAATGTTTAGATACATGTTTAACATCAACAATAACTTAAAATAAACATAAAAGTTGTTGATTGCTTATATAAAGAAATTCCTTATTTTATACTCGAGGAAAAACATTCGTAAAAAATTTAACTTAGTTTTATTTAAACATTTGTTTATGTTAATGTTTATTATACTCTACACCCTATCCCTTAAGATAAATTTATATGAATTAATGAATTGTGAACGTAAATTTTTTTTTTACAATTTTTAGGAACTCTAAAATTTTTAATTATAGTATTATAAAATTTAGTTACATACTCAATTTTAATATTTCTTTATATTATTATTGTGGTATTCTTTTAAGTGATTGCCTACATCTAGGACAGTAGTTAGTGTTAGAAATTCGGTACCTCTGTCCGATTTTAGTACTTTAAAGTGTCCATATATTAGGGTAAAATTGTCCACTATTGCTTTTGCGACTGTTCTCGCGTCTTTGGATTCGATGGGGCATGCTACAATATATTTGGTTAGGTCAACCTGCATAGTTAGTATGTACCTGAATTGATTTGAGTACCTAAGGGGACCTACTGTGTCTATTGAAATAGTCTCAAAGCTACTTCCTGGTGTGTCTGTAACGGTTAATTTTTCTTTCGTATTTCTTGTTTGTTTATTTATTCTACATTTTTCGCAATTCGAGACATGTTCCTTTACCATCCTGCTCATGTTCTTCCATATATACCTCTGTTTCAGGGTTATTTTTCTTATGCCTAAGTGACCACCTATAGTCGAATCGTGATACTTAGTGATTTAATCATTTTGCGCATTCACACGTGTTGGTGACCTGTATATCAGGATCTTCAGAATCTCACTCTTTTTCCTTGCAATATTATTAAAAATGTTCTTAAACTGTTCTATATTTGTTGTCTTAAAAATCATGTCATTGGCTTCCTGTATGTTTCGCGATAGCATACTTGGTAAAAGTTTTTCCAGGGACAACTGTGTGTCCTGTGGATTATCGCCGCACCTTATTATTATCTCTAAACTAGAAACTATTATCCGAGGTTTTTTATATATATTATCTACCTCGAATCTCAATTTTTTTATATTTTTAACATCTGATGTCGACGTGCATTCCCAAATGAAAAGTTCATGACGCTTCCCATTAGCAATGCAGTTTCCATTATTTCTGTCAACTTGTTTTTCCAATACTTTCTTCATGTTTCGTGTTATTGCCAATATATGTATTATGTTGATCGGTTTCGATATTCCGGGGGATCAGAGTTTTCAAGGTCTTTGTATCTATGTTTATTCTTGACAAGGCATCAGCATTTGTATTCATTTTGCCCCTTTTGTATGATATTTCAAAATCATACTCACTTAAAACGACTCTTATCCTAGTCATCTTGGACGGTGGATTTTTGTGTGTGAATAATGACACTAATGGTCTGTGGTCTGTAACGACGTAAAGTTTTCTACCGTAGAGGTATGGGCGGAAAAAGTTTATTGCCCAATGGATGGCTAACAATTCTTTTTCTATGACAGATTTATTTACGTCATGCTTCGACAATGTCTTACTTGCATAGGATATAGGTAAGTCCGATCCAATTTTTCCTTGCGAGAGGATTGCACCCAGAGCAAAATTGGAGGCATCTGTGGTTACGATAAATGGTTTTTGAAAATAACTGTATTGTAGAATAGGGGGGTTTAGTAATTTTGATTTTAGGGTTTCGAATGATTCTTGACAATTCTCATCCCACACGAATGGTTTGTCCTTTTTTAGCAACTGGTTTAAATTTCTTGTTATATTAGCGAAGTCTTTAACAAAGCGTCTGTAATAATTGCAAAATGCGATAAATCTTCTGACCTCGGGGGTTACTATGTAACTCGATTCGAAAGTATAAACAGCTCGAAAGTTGTATTCGATCCGAATTTAAACTCTTACCATGTAACAGTTTCGGATCGAGCGAAAAGTGCTGCCACATATTGAAATAATTTCGGCACTACTTTCGAATGGAGAGCATTAGTGCGCAGCTGCCAACAACACTGAGATCGACTGCTGTAACACCATCAATAAAATTAGGTGCTACACTTAAGTTCCTGGGACAAGGTGGGTACCAACACCAAATCGGTCAAGACCGGTTTGCTGGCTTGGCACAACAAACTGTCAAACTGCATTAAAGAAGTGTGCGGTGCTATAGAGAAGGTGTTGTGTCCGAAGCACATAAATTTCGTCATGAGCGAAGACGAAAAACGAGCTGCTAAAAATTTCTTTTATGCCAAGTCTGGAATTCCAGGGATAATGGGAGCTGTTGATGGTACTCACATCCAAATAGTCCGGCCGTCTAAAAACGAGCACTTGTTTTTCAACCGGAAACTCAAACACAGCATAAATGCAATGGTCGTAAGTATTTCCAATATGATATTATCCCCTAAATATAATAATGCCATTAATACTTACACCGTGTGTAGAATATGTGGTATTATAAGCTGTTTTGTTGAGGGGGAGGTGATCTTTCAATCATCACCCCTATTACGAGCTCTTTCTTTGATATTTTGGATATGTGATCATACAATGCGCATAAGAGCAGTGAATGGATGTTATGGAGGAGCATCGCACGACTCTCATGTATGGAGCCTGTCGGACGAGCGTCAGTTTCTGAAGGATGCATATATTAATGGCGACAAGTCATCGTGGATAATAGGTAATTTAATTATTTCATTTTAATTCTTCGTTTTAATATATTTTATCCGTAGGAGATTCTGGGTACCCATTGGAGCCATGGATACTTACACCGTACAAGAGCGCCAATGAGCATTCTGCAGAGAGCAGATTTAACACGTTGTTTTGTAAGGCAAGATCAATAATTGAACGTGTGTTTGGTGTGCTAAAGGGAAGATTTCGTTGTTTGCTCGCAGCACGAGAATTACATTATGTACCGGAAAAGGTCGCACAAATATTGAATGTATGCTGTGCATTACACAATATTTGCTTAGAGCATAATGTCGAACTCCCTCCAGAAATAGTGAATAATGAAGAAGAAATGGAATTGGCCCCAACAACTGCTTTAGATTCTCAAGATAGAAATCAGTTCTTAGCCTTAGCCCAAGCTTTAAGAGATCAAATAAAAGACAATTTATAAAATATTCATTCATTTATTTCCACTGAAGTTTTTACTAATTCATTTATAGTGGTTTTAGGAAAGATAAAAAAGCATAAATTGTAATATAACATACTTACATACTAGAAAACAAGGGTAGATATAACTTATAAATTTCGATTTCTTTCAATTTCTAGCATCTCTCTCTTTAAATCAAGTTTTGCAAGTTTAAGTTTTTGATTTTCTATGCTCAACTTCATTTCATGGTCGGATTTTCTTTTTGCAAGCTTATAATTTTTTTCTGCTATATCCACTTGTCTTCTTTTGTATCTAACTAAAGATTTTAAATTGCTGTTGACCTCTTCCAAGAGTGATATGGAGCGCTTGTGGTACTCCATTTGACCATTCACTTGCTTTTCCAGCAATGTCTGTTTTTTGGCACAGCGCGATTGAATGGTGATCGTCGTATGATGGGCGTGCGCTCAGCTGAGGAACAACGCGGTGGGGAAGGAGCAGACACCAATTCATCCGTCTCCCTCAGATCATTTGTTATGCAGTTGAGCATATGTGCAACATCTTGCTCGACGTTGTTACTGCTTGTGGCCGTACCAATGTCGTCGCTGGTTGAGGGGGTACTGTTGCTTACACCAAATTTCCGGACCCCATTCATGCCTTTAACCGCCTCCTTCATTTCAAGCAAATCAATTACAACTTCTTCGAGTGCGGTAAATGAACACATTTTTGCCAGGCCACCGCCTGTGCCCGAAAAATTAATGCGGTTCTTCCGCAATTTGGCCTTAAGATGGGTCTTATGATCTGCGAAAACCTAAACAAAAAAAATTTATTTCCATTTATGGGTAAACTATATATTACCTACTTTTTTCCAACCGACCACTTCCCGCATTGGTGGACCGACTGCATTCAGATCTTCTGCCAATCGTTTCCATAAATTGTTGCTGTCTTGTTTGGCGTCCGGAACTTTTATATAGCCCTTAGCCAACTGCGGATGCTCTGTCATAAAGTTGAGCATAATTTCAAATTGCCTTTGCTTAGTATTTATATGTTTTGTAGCATTTTCCCTTTTCAAAAAGATTTTTATCTACTAATATATGTACATAAATTTAACAAATACTTACATTTTCAGCGTTCGGTGTCGATGTTTTGATTTATTTAAGTTTTTTTATATTTTATCCGTTAGCTCAAAATCAAACGAGTACAAATGCCAACTTTCGAGCGACTTTGACATCTACATTCGAAGTACATAGTAATGCACATCCGAAAGTAGAGTACGAATATCCGATAATCGGATACGGCAACCCGATAGTAGTAAATGTATCTACGAATTCGAGTTAGTTGGTAGGAAAAATCCGTATCCGTAATATTTAACTTTCGAATCGAGTTACATAGTAACCCTCCAGGTGACCTAAATAGACTACCTCAGTTTTTAAAAAACAACACTTACTTGTATTCAATTTTAAATTATATTGTTTTAAGCGCTCAAAAAATTTTATCAAATTGCTGTGGTGATGCTTTATGCTGCATCCAAACACGATTATATCGTCTACATAAAGAAATGCTTCTGCGCCTAATCCGCTTAATGCTATCGTCAGCATGTGCTGGAAACTGTTGGACGATATCTTGAGACCAAATGGCAACCTCGTAAACTGGAAGTGACCATTTCTTGTTGAAAACGAAGTTAAAAGTCTTGAATCTTTGTCTAAATTAATTTGATGGAACGAACTACTCATATCTATAGTCGAAAAATATTTCGCTCTACCTAATTTGTCTAATACGTCTTCCAATCTTGTCAACGGAAACTTATCGTTTACTATTTTCCGATTTAATTTTCGGAAATCTACGACTAGACGCCACTTGCGTTTGTCATCTAAGGACTTACTGAGTGTTCAATGATTCCATCTTCCAAAGCTTGTCTACCTGTTCATTAATTTCTTCCATTTGCGTCTCTGGCAATATGTAAGGTTTTATATAAACTGGGGTGTTATTTACTGTTTGTATGTGTTGTGTATAAAAGTTGATTACTGTGAGTTGCTCAGCTTCAATATAAAAAATTTCACTATATTTAGCTACAATGTCTATTAATGACTGTTTTTCTGTTGGGTCAATTAATTCAATATTAAGATTTTTCAAAACTTGTGCAACCCGATTTTTGGTGTGCGTATCATTAATCGTTTTGTAGCCATACACTTCGTACTCATCTAGATCTCTTTTATCTAAACCTAAATTTCTTATTGTAATATCGTCGTTGGTGGTGTTTAAGACCTTTATATGTTGTCTGCCTACTGCAGGTATTATACTATTAGCAACAAAAACTACTGGAGCTATCTCTTTCTTTAAAACTATGCTTTCTTTTTTCGTATATATATATATATATATATATATATGTATATATATATATATATATATATATATATATATATATATATATATATATCGGGACAATCGATTCGGAACGAGCTGGTATACTAATATCTGTTGTAGACACATTTGGGTGTGATCGGTAGTATGAATTATTTATCTGTTACATTAAAAGTTATTGTATAAATTTCAAATTCTATTTTGCATTTGTATCTTTCCAGTATATCACTTCCGATGATACCATCAGTGGGTATAGGGAAATCAGCTGGTACAACGTGAAATTCATGTGTTATATCATGATCATGTAAAACTAAATTTGCTGTACCGATACTTTTGATTGTATCCGAAGTGATACCACTTAGTGTTGAAATATTTCTAGTATCTATATTTTCAGTTTCTTGTTGAAATATTGATACTTCGGCTCCTGTGTCGATTAAAAAATTCAAGTTTCCCTTTTTACCTCTGCAGCTCATTGTAATTGGATTGTTTGTATTGTATGAGAATGTGAAAATTTTTGGCTTTGGACTACAGCGTGTGCTATCCTGCCTACTTAGTTTCCCTGTCTACTTATTCTTGTCGTTGAGTTTCTGTTATTACTATTTCTGTTATTATTTCCGCCATAATTATGTCTGAAGTTGTGGTTATTACTTCGACTATTTCTTTCATACGTTCTTTGCCTATGATATGAATTATTACCGTGATCCCTTTTATCTTGGTTATTGTTCCTACTAAAATATCTATTAGAGTGTTGGTTAATGCTTTTAATATATCTGTATCGGTTGTTGAATTTTGCTGTCGCAGTATTTTATATTACCTCTCCTAAAGTTGTGTACATTCCTATTATTTGAATTATTCTTCTTGGTTCGTCGGTCAATCCTGAAAATGTGGTTATTATTACTCTGTGTATTTTTCTCTAAAATTACGCACTTCTGTACCGCCTCATTCAAGGTCTTTGGACTGCTTGCTAACAAAACATTTTTATATTCATCATTGATTACTTTAGTGAAAACCTTTAAAGCCATATTATGGCTCATTTTGTAGATGGCGTCTTTCGCCTCTTGCGTTGGGGTCTCAAGTGATTTTATTTGAAAATCGCTCAGTTGTTCTATAAGCACAGTGATTGTTTCTCTAAACGATGAAACGTTCAGACCTCCTTGCCGCACTGTTCCTAACTCCGTTAATACCTGTTGCAATGTTTTTGGATTTGGGTTCGCTTCAAGCAATATTCTCTTTAGGTGTGTAAAAGATGTTGGTCTATTTGCACGTCCTCACACACTGCGAACATGTGCCGTTAACTTGAAATTGTATATGTATTTTATATAAATTTCTCTATCCTCATTTCTTATTAAATCATGCAACAACTCAGTCTGAACTAGGAAGTCCTCCAAATGCTCGTAAGAACCCTTAAATGTTTGTATATTTTTGCCAACCACTGATATATTGAATTGTGCCATTTCTTCAGTTTTATTATTTGTGTCTGAAGTTTCTTTTGTTTCAGTGCATAAATTTTCTATAAAATTTAATTATTTTGAATACAGGTCGTTAAATTTAATAATTAAATTTTTATTTTTTGTATCCTCTAAATTTTTCAAAATTTCATCGACTTCTATTTTTACTTTCAATAATCGCGTTATTTTCTCTTCTTTGTATTCCGCGGAGTAAACTCTGTCCTTACTTTTCTTTGAATTTTTTTCTAGTTCTTCTAGTTCAATATAATATTCCACTATTTTATCCATAAATGATTTAAATACAAAATATAAAAATAAATCTTATTCTAAAACAAGTAAAAACGTTATATTCGACCGGGTCGAATCTTAAATACCCTCCAAATATTTAGTAAGTGAATTTGAAATGTTTAACTTGGTGGGACAGAGTTCCTTTATATAATATCGTACGTCAACGCCCACCAAAGGGGGCGGGGTTTAAAAATATACAATATCATGTTTTCCACAGACGAACGTATGGGCATTGCTAGACCGTCTTTGTCTAGCAATGCGTGACTAAATTGTGAAGTCATCACAATTCTCTTTGGAGGCTATAAAAACTGTTTTTTGGCGGTGCGCTCAGCTGAGGAACAACGCGGTGGGGAAGGAGCAGACACCAATTCATCCGTCTCCCTCAGATCATTTGTTATGCAGTTGAGCATATGTGCGACATCTTGCTCGACGTTGTTACTGCTTGTGGCTGTACCAATGTCGTCGCTGGTTGAGGGGGTACTGTTGCTTACACCAAATTTCCGGACCCCATTCATGCCTTTAACCGCCTCCTTCATTTCAAGCAAATCAATTACAACTTCTTCGAGTGCGGTAAATGAACACATTTTTGCCAGGCCACCGCCTGTGCCCGAAAAATTAATGCGGTTCTTCCGCAATTTGGCCTTAAGATGGGTCTTATGATCTGCGAAAACCTAAACAAAAAAAATTTATTTCCATTTATGGGTAAACTATATATTACCTACTTTTTTCCAACCGACCACTTCCCGCATTGGTGGACCGACTGCATTCAGATCTTCTGCCAATCGTTTCCATAAATTGTTGCTGTCTTGTTTGGCGTCCGGAACTTTTATATAGCCCTTAGCCAACTGCGGATGCTCTGTCATAAAGTTGAGCATAATTTCAAATTGCCTTTGCTTCGTATTTATATGTTTTGTAGCATTTTCCCTTTTCAAAAAGATTTTTATCTACTAATATATGTACATAAATTTAACAAATACTTACATTTTCAGCGTTCGGTGTCGATGTTTTGATTTATTTAAGTTTTTTTATATTTTATCCGTTAGCTCAAAATCAAACGAGTACAAATGCCAACTTTCGAGCGACTTTGACATCTACATTCGAAGTACATAGTAATGCACATCCGAAAGTAGAGTACGAATATCCGATAATCGGATACGGCAACCCGAAAGTAGCAAATGTATCTACGAATTCGAGTTAGTTGGTAGGAAAAATCCGTATCCGTAATATTTAACTTTCGAATCGAGTTACATAGTAACCCTCCAGGTGACCTAAATAGACTACCTCAGTTTTTAAAAAACAACACTTACTTGTATTCAATTTTAAATTATATTGTTTTAAGCGCTCAAAAAATTTTATCAAATTGCTGTGGTGATGCTTTATGCTGCATCCAAACACGATTATATCGTCTACATAAAGAAATGCTTCTGCGCCTAATCCGCTTAATGCTATCGTCAGCATGCGCTGGAAACTGTTGGACGATATCTTGAGACCAAATGGCAACCTCGTAAACTGGAAGTGACCATTTCTTGTTGAAAACGAAGTTAAAAGTCTTGAATCTTTGTCTAAATTAATTTGATGGAACGAACTACTCATATCTATAGTCGAAAAATATTTCGCTCTACCTAATTTGTCTAATACGTCTTCCAATCTTGTCAACGGAAACTTATCGTTTACTATTTTCCGATTTAATTTTCGGAAATCTACGACTAGACGCCACTTGCGTTTGTCATCTAAGGACTTACTGAGTGTTCAATGATTTTATCTTCCAAAGCTTGTCTACCTGTTCATTAATTTCTTCCATTTGCGTCTCTGGCAATATGTAAGGTTTTATATAAACTGGGGTGTTATTTACTGTTTGTATGTGTTGTGTATAAAAGTTGATTACTGTGAGTTGCTCAGCTTCAATATAAAAAAATTTCACTATATTTAGCTACAATGTCTATTAATGACTGTTTTTCTGTTGGGTCAATTAATTCAATATTAAGATTTTTCAAAACTTGTGTAACCCGATTTTTGGTGTGCGTATCATTAATCGTTTTGTAGCCATACACTTCGTACTCATCTAGATCTCTTTTATCTAAACCTAAATTTCTTTTTGTAATATCGTCGTTGGTGGTGTTTAAGACCTTTATATGTTGTCTGCCTACTGCAGGTATTATACTATTAGCAACAAAAATTACTGGAGCTATCTCTTTCTTTAAAACTATGCTTTCTTTTTTCGTATATATATATATATATATATATATATATATGTATATATATATATATATATATATATATATGTATATATATATATATATATATATATATATATGTATATATATATATATATATATATATATATATATCGGGACAATCGATTCGGAACGAGCTGGTATACTAATATCTGTTGTAGACACATTTGGGTGTGATCGGTAGTATGAATTATTTATCTGTTACATTAAAAGTTATTGTATAAATTTCAAATTCTATTTTGCATTTGTATCTTTCCAGTATATCACTTCCGATGATACCATCAGTGGGTATAGGGAAATCAGCTGGTACAACGTGAAATTCATGTGTTATATCATGATCATGTAAAACTAAATTTGCTGTACCGATACTTTTGATTGTATCCGAAGTGATACCACTTAGTGTTGAAATATTTCTAGTATCTATATTTTCAGTTTCTTGTTGAAATATTGATACTTCGGCTCCTGTGTCGATCAAAAAATTCAAGTTTCCCTTTTTACCTCTGCAGCTCATTGTAATTGGATTGTTTGTATTGTATGAGAATGTGAAAATTTTTGGCTTTGGACTACAGCGTGTGCTATCCTGCCTACTTAGTTTCCCTGTCTACTTATTCTTGTCGTTGAGTTTCTGTTATTACAATTTCTGTTATTATTTCCGCCATAATTATGTCTGAAGTTGTGGTTATTACTTCGACTATTTCTTTCATACGTTCTTTGCCTATGATATGAATTATTACCGTGATCCCTTTTATCTTGGTTATTGTTCCTACTAAAATATCTATTAGAGTGTTGGTTAATGCTTTTAATATATCTGTATCGGTTGTTGAATTTTGCTGTCGCCGTATTTTATATTACCTCTCCTAAAGTTGTGTACATTCCTATTATTTGAATTATTCTTCTTGGTTCGTCGGTCAATCCTGAAAATGTGGTTATTATTACTCTGTGTATTTTTCTCTAAAATTACGCACTTCTGTACCGCCTCATTCAAGGTCTTTGGACTGCTTGCTAACAAAACATTTTTATATTCATCATTGATTCCTTTAGTGAAAACCTTTAAAGCCATATTATGACTCATTTTGTAGATGGCGTCTTTCGCCTCTTGCGTTGGGGTCTCAAGTGATTTTATTTGAAAATCGCTCAGTTCTATAAGCACAGTGATTGTTTCTCTAAACGATGAAACGTTCAGACCTCCTTGCCGCACTGTTCCTAACTCCGTTAATACCTGTTGCAATGTTTTTGGATTTGGGTTCGCTTCAAGCAATATTCTCTTTAGGTCTGTAAAAGATGTTGGTCTATTTGCACGTCCTCACACACTGCGAACATGTGCCGTTAACTTGAAATTGTATATGTATTTTATATAAATTTCTCTATCCTCATTTCTTATTAAATCATGCAACAACTCAGTCTGAACTAGGAAGTCCTCCAAATGCTCGTAAGAACCCTTAAATGTTTGTATATTTTTGCCAACCATATATATTGAATTGTGCCATTTCTTCAGTTTTATTATTTGTGTCTGAAGTTTCTTTTGTTTCAGTGCATAAATTTTCTATAAAATTTAATTATTTTGAATACAGGTCGTTAAATTTAATAATTAAATTTTTATTTTTTGTATCCTCTAAATTTTTCAAAATTTCATCGACTTCTATTTTTACTTTCAATAATCGCGTTATTTTCTCTTCTTTGTATTCCGCGGAGTAAACTCTGTCCTTACTTTTCTTTGAATTTTTTTCTAGTTCTTCTAGTTCAATATAATATTCCACTATTTTATCCATAAATGATTTAAGTACAAAATATAAAAAGAAATCTTATTCTAAAACAAGTAAAAACGTTATATTCGACCGGGTCGAATCTTAAATACCCTCCAAATATTTAGTAAGTGAATTTGAAATGTTTAACTTGGTGGGACAGAGTTCCTTTATATAATATCGTACGTCAACGCCCACCAAAGGGGGCGGGGTTTAAAAATATACAATATCATGTTTTCCACAGACGAACGTATGGGCATTGCTAGACCGTCTTTGTCTAGCAATGCGTGACTAAATTGTGAAGTCATCACAATTCTCTTTGGAGGCTATAAAAACTGTTTTTTGGCGGGGTCGCTCTGGCAAGGGCTGTGGGGGAAACATTTCACCTTTGTCATAAAACTCTAAAAATAAATGCTTGGGATAATTATATACAAAATTAAAATTTCTTTTTTTTTGATAGGGTCATTTAGCGGGCAAAGGGGGAGGAGGGGGTAGGGCAGCAACAGGCAGTCAAAGAACTCTAAATATAAATGCTTGGGATGATTATATACAAAATTTAAAATAAAAATTTTTTTTTTGGTAGCGTCATTTAGGGGGCAAAGGAAGAAGCGGGGGGGGGGGGGCTAGGGCGGAAATCGGCAGTCATAAAACTCTAAACATAAATGCTTGGGATGATTATATACAAAATTAAAAAAAAAAATTTTTTTTTGGTAGGGTCATTTTGGGGGCAAAGGAAAAGGGGGGGGGGGGTAGGGCAGAAATCGGCAGTCATAAAACTCTAAAGATAAATGCTTGGGATGATTATATACAAAATTAAAAAAAAAATAATTTTTTTGGTAGGGTCATTTAGGGGGCGAAGGGGAAGGAGGGGGTAGGGCAGAGTAGTACCAGGTTTCGTCTCAGCTTCGTCATTAAAGCTTAAAAGTGTTATTTTTAAGGAATGTAGGCTTAAGTAAAACAATTTGTTAAATTTTTATGCTATTTTTGCCTATAATAACGCCCACTGAAGTGGGCGGGGTCAAAAAATGTTTTTATTTTATTTAATGGCTCCAAGCTTAAGGCGTTGGACCGTATTTGACATAAAAATATATCATTTGCTTAACAAAATAACCAAAAAACTATAAAAATTATGTTGTTTTTTCAGGGTTGGTTTAGTTCTTCTTAGGGGAACTTTTTTCCCTCTTGCCCGATTTAACCCATCTTCGAACCTAACCTGCTCTAAGTTTTAAAATATATTTATGCCAAATTTCAAGAGTCTAGCTCTTTTCGTTTGGAGTGAATCGTGATTTCCACAGACGGACGGACGGACATGCTCAGTTCGTCTTAGATTTCATCACTGATCAAGAATATATATACTTTATGGGGTCTGAGATGGATATTTCGATGCGTTACAAACGGAATGACAAAGTGAATATACCCTCCAAATTCTTTTTTGGAGGGTATAAAAAATATATAAAAAAATATATAAAATTTCAGTTTGTGGTAACACTGAATTCAAAGAAAATTAGTGGTGTCCTCTATCGTTAATATTCAACAGTAATTAATGTTCACTAAGACAGGGCTGTTATGCCGTCAAACGATCGCAGCTGATAATTCATTTTAATTCTGCTTCTTCGCGTTTTTTACTTTAGTTATTTTTCGTTGTTTTAGTTATTTTTCGTGTTTCTATATATTGTATACTAAAACATTGTTTTATGTAAATGGTAAAGTGAATTATAATTTAAAAATTAACAAAGTTTTTTTTGTTTTATAAAAAATATACACAAGTTAGTGAACAAATTTGTTTGTGTTTTTATAATTACATTTTATTGTTGTGAAAAATTTTCTTTTTTTATATGTTGCGGCGGACTTCTAACAAGGCTTCATAAGCTTCAATTGGATTTTGTCGTGGTCGTTGGGCAGGATCGCCATGAAGTGTATGCAGGGAAAAGGGTTGTCTTGTGTATTTATTAGTTTGTTCTATTTTGTGCCGGCGCTTAATAACGCCACTGGCCAATAGTTTTTGCTGAGGCAGATATATGCCTTTTTGTAATAGTAAGCAGATGTATGCTTAAAATAAAAATGCCGATTGTAAGGCTGTATTTAGATTAATTTTATTTGCAATATTCGATCCTTTATATACTAAGCCATCGGGATATTTTAAAACAATTATTCGAAAAATTACAATAAATAATATTAGTAAATGTTTAGATACATGTTTAACATCAACAATAACTTAAAATAAACATAAAAGTTGTTGGTTGCTTATATAAAGAAATTCCTTATTTTATACTCGAGGAAAAACGTTCGTAAAAAATTTAACTTAGTTTTATTTGTTTATGTTAATGTTTATTATACTCTACAGTATCCCTACCACATCCAACCCGGGTAGAGGAGAGCACCATCGCTTGATGGTAGAAAAATCTACCTCTCGAAAGCGGGCCCGTCGGAAACCGAGACAATCAGCCGCCGCAAATCAACAGCCAAATCTGACGCAGCTCGTATGTGAGGAGAACAAGCTGGAGGCTTTGATCCTCATCGAACACCAACTAACAGCAGCGACAGTAGACACAGGGTCAACTCACAGCTCGTCTGGAAACTCATCCGACAGCCAGTATACATCCCTTTGATAGTCGACGTTCGCTTGGCGGACGAGTCCAAGGCGATCATCTCTGGATCACTGAGAAGCACAGTGACCTTCGGTTAGAAAATGGCCACATACATCAAACGCGTACAGTTGACATGTACACATGTAAGTACCTAGTGATGTATGTATATGATAATATTAAGTAGATGCTAAGCAGAAATATTGTAAGGCACGCGTACATACATAGCCACGCTCATATTTGTAAGCTGTGTCAGCCTATAAGGCGCAGTAATGCTGAACAGAAAGCTTAGTTCTTGGGCAGCCGGCGTGGAGGTAAGTTATTTGGTCTTAATATTAACTCTTACTTATTAATTATTTCGGTTAGTTTTAGTGTCCGAAGGCGATTACTGAATTTGTCTACTAAGCGACAGTATTGTTAACCTGTGGGCATATTCTTGTAATCCACCAAAGCTAAAGTGTGGTAGGGGCAAATGACAACCTAAGCAACCGTACTGTTAACCTGGTTGGACATTTGCTTTTCCGACAGCGTCTTGCCATATCTCGCGTGCGTCTTGGTCACATTGACCACATATAGTAATTATTTCGGGTAGTTTTGGTGTCCAAAGGCGATTACGGAATTTGTCTACTAAGCGACAGTACTGTTAACCTGAAGGCACATTCTTGTAGTCCACTAAAACTATAGTGTGGACAACCTAAGCGACAGTACTGTAAACCTGATTGCGCGTTGGCTTTTCCCACAGCGTCTTTATCTTACTTTCGTCTTGGTCACTTTGACCACATACGGTTGCTAGTGAAATTGCCTCCTTGTCCTATAATTGACCATGTCGCCAAGAACCAGCCTCTGAAGCATAATTTTTAATATTGCTCAATAAATGCTTATACTCGAATCATTCTGTTTTATTTGGCCATCGAGACTTCTCCCTGAAATCAACAAATTTATGAAACTGACCCTGGACGCCGCTGAGCTCTACCCCAGCAACCAGCGGAAACGTGTCGTTACAACACCTGAAACAAAAAATTAATCGAAACAATGGGTGGAAGCTGGTGGAAGTGCTCCGAAGAAGGCGAAGGCAATGAAATCGGCTGACAAGGGTATGGGCACTGTATTTTGGGATGTACACGGAAATTTGCTCATCGATTACTTTGAAAAAGGATCCACAATCACAGGAAAGTATTATCGTGCATTATTGGATCAATTGATTAATGCAATCAAGAAAAAACGACCACATTTAAAGAAAAAAAAAGTGCTCTCTCTTCAAGACAACGCACCGGTTCACACAGCATTAGATACAATGCTAAAATTACGTGAAATACACTTCGAATTGGTTGATCTTCCACCTTATAGTCCAGATTTAGCTCCTAGTGACTTTTTCCTGTTTCCAAAGTTGAAGAAATGGCTCGCAGGAAGAAGATTCATTGTTATAGTATCTCCCACTATTCCCTTATGTTATAGTGTCTCCCACTATTCCCTTAACATTATTTTGGTCATACATATGTATATACATACTATGTTGTTTTAACTTCTTAAGAATTTTAATACTTTATATTTTGTTTATAACTATTAATTGTATTTTTCCAAAGAATTGTTACACTTTGTTCAGTTGCATTTCCGGTAACAAAAATGCAACAATTACCAAAATGCACCGGACAAATTTCTTAAGAATTATTATGTTTACCAATAACAACAAGTAAAAACGTTATATTCGACCGGGTCGAATCTTAAATACCCTCCAAATATTTAGTAAGTGAATTTGAAATGTTTAACTTGGTGAGACAGAGTTCCTTTATATAATATCGTACGTCAACGCCCACTAAAGGGGGCGGGGTTCAAAAATATACAATATCATGTTTTCCACAGACGAACGTATAGGCATTGCTAGACCGTCTTAGACTTCATCACAATTCTCTTTGGAGGGTAAAAAACTGTAATTTGACGGGGTCGCTCTGGCAAGGGCTGTGGGGAAAACATTTCACCTTTGTCATAAAACTGTAACAATAAATGCTTGGGATAATTATATGCAAAATTAAAATTTCTTTTTTTTGATAGGGTCATTTAGAGGGCAAAGGGGGAGAGGGGGTAGGGCAGAAACAGGTAGACATAAAACTCTAAAAATAAATGCTTGGGATGATTATACTCAAAATAAAAAAAATTTTATTTATTTTTAATAGGGTCATTTAGCGGGGGGGGGGGGGGGGGGGTTAGGGCAGAAATCGGCAGTCATAAAACTCTAAAGATAAAGGCTTGGGATGATTATATACAAAATTTAAAAAAAAAAATTTTTTTTGGTAGGGTCATTTAGGGGGCGTTTAGTACCAGGTTTCGTCTCAGCTTCGTCATTAAAGCTTAAAAGTGTTATTTTTAAGGAATGTAAGCTTAAGTAAAACAATTTGTTAAATTTTTATGCTATTTTTGCCTATAATAACGCCCACTGAAGTGGGCGGGGTCAAAAAATATTTTTATTTTATTTAATGGCTCCAAGTTTAAGGCGTTGGACCGTATTTGACATAAAAATATATCATTTGCTTAACAAAATAACCAAAAAACTATAAAAATTATGTTGTTTTTTCTGGGTTGGTTTAGTTCTTCTTAGGGGAACTTTTTTCCCTCTTGCCCGATTTAGCCCATCTTCGAACTTAACCTGCTCTAAGTTTTAAAATATATTTATGCCAAATTTCAAGAGTCTAGCTCTTTTCGTTTGGACTGAATCGTGATTTCCACAGACGGACGGACGGACATGCTCAGTTCGTCTTAGATTTCATCACTGATCAAGAATATATATACTTTATGGGGTCTGAGATGGATATTTGGATGCGTTACAAACGGAATGACAAAGTGAATATACCCTCCAAATTCTTTTTTGGAGGGTATAAAAATGCAGAAATAATTTATTAATTGTATGTATTCCAAAGAATTGTTACTCTTTGGTTAGGTGCATTTCCGCTAACAAAAATGCACCAAACAAATTTCTTAAGAATTATTATATTTGTTTTAACCAATTAATTTGTATTTCAAAAATGCAACAATTAACAAAATGCACCAAACAAATTTCTCAAGAATAATCATATATATTTTAACCAATTAATTTGTGTTTTAAAAATGCAACAATTAACAAAATGCACCATACCAATTTCTTAAGAATTATTATATATATTAATTTGTATTTTTATAGCTGCATTTCCAATAACAAAAATGAAGCAATAAACAAGATAATAGTATTTAAGAAAGTAGAAAATAAAGAACGAACGCTTTTTGTTCACTGAACTTCAAACCATTTGTTTTATTTGTTTTCGTTGCTCCTCGTATCGGAGAAAAAGGTGGCGCAGTCGCTAGGATCCCCCGATATCCTCGCGAAGTTTTTTTATTACAAATAAAAGAGGATACTTGATATCTCAATATCAGTGACGGGAAAAAGGATAGAGATTTATCCCTATCAATACTAAAAAAAACACAGAAGTGGAAAAAGAATATAAAGATATATTCATACAAAAGTCAGGATATAAAAATATATCCTTATAAACCCAAGTTAGTGAAAAAATAAAGAACATATTCTTATTGCTTACAGAGGAAAAAAGGAGATATAAAAATATATTCCTACAAAACATTACGTTTAGTGTAAATAATAATACATCATTTCTAAACTAAACAATTCATCAGTCAATTTTTTTTTTAGGAGTAGGACCAGCACTCAGGGGATGACCCCTATATATGCAATGCATTGCGCCAGAACTGAAAACGAGGGGATAGTATTGAGGGTACAGATTAGGAAAGATGAGAAGATAGACAGTTTTTTTTGTAGCTATTTCAACCTTTTACTTCGCCGGCTAATTTTTGCTACAAGGCCGACGAAGGTGGGTACTGTTACTCTGGTTTTTTTTAGTACATGATGGTGTCAGTCGCTGCCAATTATGCTCAGTGACCAGTGACTATGCCATCATCATTGAAACAGGCTGGCAACAACTAACACAACCACGCACTAATGCTGATCAGAAGAATTCAACACAATATTTCATGACTCAGCGCGGGCTCGAACTCACGACCCTCCGCTTCATAGTCTTGTGTTCTACTACTTCAGCCAACAGCGAAAATTAGCTAACTTTAACTCAATAGTGAAGAAACTTTAAACCATAAAAACAAACTCTTGGAAATACGACCTAACCAACTCTAAACTCAACAATTCTTTTAACATGTGAAAACGCAGAGCCAAAGAGACAGCAATACAATTTTCTACAACAGCAAACAACAGTATCAGAAAGCAATTCATTTACTCAATTTGCGAAAACCAGCAAACTTCAATCCAATAGTGAAGAAATTTTAAAGCACAAAGCAAATATATTTCTTTGGAAATACGTCCTAATCAACCCTGAACCCAACGGTAGAAACGCAGAGCCTCGTTTTCAGTTCCGGCGCAATGCATTGCATATAAAGGGGTCATCCCCTGAGTGCTGGTCCAAGATTTAAAAAAATATATATAATTTTCAACACCAACAAGCAACAGTATCGGAAAGTTAGAATTTGATTTAATTAATTCTATTTTATTATATTCTATTAATTAATTCTATTTATTATTATTAATATTATTAAATGTATGTAACTGGAAAGATAAGCATAGAGACAGAAATTGAAAGAAAATTTCTGTATACGTCCAAAAAACAAGAAATTAAAAGGTTACAAGAATTACAAGAATTAAAATTATTTAAAATATAAAACTAAAAGAGAAAAACGCATTAGGGTATAAAAGAGAATTTTTTTAATCTATTATTTAAGCAAATGTTAAAACAAAAGCTGAAGGCCCAAACTATAAATCCTTTTAAATACTTAAACGCCTTACCTGAATTATGTGGCGACTCAAAAGATTTACGGACATTAATTACACTTATTGACAGGATATACCCACACTTACGAACATATGGGGAACTGCCCCAACTACTTTTTTCTGACATAATAAAATCGAAATTCAGGAAATTAAAATAAACTGCCATGCGATTTCCTGGACAGAAATTAAAAATACATTACAGAATAATTATGGGGACAGACGTTCCTGCCAGGAACTTTTTGACGAACTACGAAGCGTGAATTTTAGAACAAACACCTTAGAATTCTATAACGACGTGAAAAACAGGTTACACAGCTTGAATAATAAATCAGTAATTTTTCTGGGAGAAACAGAAGCAACTAGAGAGAGTGCGATAAATAACAAACACACCGCCCTCAATATCTTCAAAAGCAAAATCCCTGAGTCAATGAAATCCATCTTATTCTGTAGGAACCCAGAAAATTTGGAACAGGCTATGGATATACTGTTTCAAGCCGGGTACGCGTATACTGGTAACAATAATGGGAACGGCCCAGAGTATGAAAATAGCACACAATACAATAAAAAAGATAGTAGTCGAAATAGGAATAGCGCACAATACAGGAATCCCCAACAACCATTCCAAAATCACAGAAGGAATTTCCAACCAATGTTCCAAAAAAGCGGAAGAGACTACCAACAACCATTCCAAAACCACAGAAGAAATTTCCAACCAATGCCTCAAAATAACGGAAGAAACTACCAACAACCATTCCAACAACGCCGACCATCCAATCCTCAAATTTCTCCATTCCACAAATCAAATTTTAAAAACCAACCTGAACCAATGGACATAGGAAAAGTTGAAGTAGCTGAAAATTTTCAGAAATCAGCCTCAAGAAAAAATTTCCATTTATAACAATAAAAACAAAGATAGAATCCGGGGGTATGTGACCCAAAACGAATTCATTCAACAAACACACTTTTAATTAAAACTCTTCAACATCAAATTTACGTCAATGATAAAGCCATAGTACCTATTTTTGAAGAATTTAGCGACATTGAAATTAGGGAACTTGTTCCTGAAACCCATTCTTTCTTACGCTCAACGCGTTTTTCATCAATAGCGTATGCGTTTGTGGTTGATATTCCAACGAATCGCACTACGCATTACAGAGAAAATTCGTTTTTTGGCCGAACAGTCCGTATGTGGAACAAACTACCCGCAGATGTCTTCCCCGCCACTTACAATCTGAGCAGATTCAAATCGAATATCCACAGACACTACTCCCTTTATCCTCCTTCCCAAAATCTATTTTCCCAGTTCCAGCGCAATTCACTGCATATGTAGGGGTCATCCCCTGAGTGCTGGTCCTACTCCTAAAAAAAAAAAAAAAAAATAAAACTAGAATTTTGTATAATAAAATTTCATAATTTTTACGATGGTCTAATAGGTAACAACATACTGAGACCACTAAATGCCTGTATCGATTATAGGAAAAAGGAAATAACCATCGGTAGCAGGAAACTATCAATGTACTTCGAGAAAGAAAACTCAGATAAAAAAGGATAATAGCACCAGACAACTCCGACCTAATATATTATAATGAAGAAAACGGCGGAAATATATTAAGAGAGGGTATTTTGAATGTGGAAGATGAGGAAGTAGAAATAAATTTATTATCTGAACCTAATCGTTTGACTACGCAGAAGGTACGAAAATTTCAGCATAATCGAAAATAAAGAATTTAAACCATTGAACGATCAAATTGGAATAGGACACTTGTAACGTGCCGTACCACCAGGAAAGTATGTTGAGTGGTGTATTTGTAGTATGTACTGGCAATAAAGCACATTGCTTAACAATACTGCATACACAAGAACAAATACACTTACCTAATAGAACAACAAGCACAAAACAAGTAACAAAAGAAAACCCATGCATGCACATACATAACAACAAACATGCAAAGTTAGGTAAGCAAAACAAAACAGTGGTAATAATTTTCAGTAGCTTCATATGATACCAACGATAAGTAGACAAGGTTTACACACAATCGGAAAGCAATAACCGATAAAGTACGAACGATAATTACAAGAAGAATATTATTGAATTGTCGTCCGAGAACTTTACCGATTCTTGTTCAAGCACTAATATTTGACCAAACTAATCGTAGTAATCCGTAGCCGAGCTCAAGCCTCCGAATAGTCTTGAGTTCGTAGTTTTGCCGATTACAGGCCTCCGAATACTCTTGTAATCGTACTAATCCGTAGCCGAGCTCAAGCCTCCGAATTCTCTTGAGTTCGTAGTTCATAGTTTTGCCGATTCCAAGCCTCCGAATACTCTTGTAATTGTACTTATCCGTAGCCGAGCTCAAGCCTCCGAATACTCTTGAGTTCGTAGGTTTTGCCAATTACTAACCCGAATAAACTTAATATTACCTGTCTTACTACATTAGGAGCCCGAACCGAAAACGAGTATTATCAGCCTAAGTACCAGATCAGTGTCGCAGAGGACTATAACTCCAACTATAACTCCAACTTAACCCACTAGCTTTAAGATAATCTAAGTAGTTAAGTTTCGTTTCAATAAACATTTTGTTCCGAATATATACACCTGGAGTGAGTGAGTCATACCTCAGCTGCAAAAATAAACTATGTACGTTACAATGGCGCCCGAGCAGGGACTTGATTCAAAAGTCGAAACCAGTGGTAAAACCTTACCTACAGCCCCCAACGGATTTGAATCAAGTCAGGAACAAAGAAACGAAACTTTTCTATACACTCACTTAGCTGGGTTTATCTACTTCGGAAAGATAAATTAGTAGAAGTCTGCCGAGAACATGGTGTTCCGATCACCGACGGGGCGACTGTGAACCAGCTTTATTCTGCTTTAGCTCCTGAATATTTTGTGGTTGGTTGACGTAAACTCGCTCCTTCAAGAAACCCCACAAAAAAAATCTGGGGCCGTCAAACGAGGTGGCCACGCGAAATTTGCATTTTTTGAAATTATTCGGTCTTCGAAAAGTTCTCGCAGAATTTCCATTGTGGCTCTTGCGGTATGAGTCACAACGTGTAAATATTCAACAATTATTACACGTTCTTCCACTGAGTATGGTGACATTATAAAATTTTATAAAATTCTGTATTATCTGTAAAAAAAAAATACAAAAATTATAAGCATTTCAAATCAGTCAGTCCAAGTTGGCCCACCCTGTACA
This sequence comes from Linnaemya tessellans, assembly GCA_951800035.1. Lineage (NCBI taxonomy): Eukaryota > Metazoa > Arthropoda > Insecta > Diptera > Tachinidae > Linnaemya > Linnaemya tessellans. Next base: position 83,532,691 of record OX637535.1, read on the forward strand.
ATCACACTGCACCACCATAACATCAGAAAGTATGGAATGGGAGGATGCAATTACAACGAACCCCACAACTGACCTATACACGCACGGGTCGATGATTGGTAACCGATCGGGTGGAGGATTCTATGACATGGGGCGTAACTTTCGTAAATACTTTCGCCTGCCAGATCATAATGAGATCGCGGCTATTGTGGAAGGGATAAGATGGTTAAAGGGAATCGATAACAGACTACCGGTTCGTATATTCACGAATAGTAGGAAAGTTATCGAGGCCCTAAGGAATTTGTGACCAGCAAAAGTCGCATAGCTTGTTTTTGCGCCCATCAGTAGCATTTAATAGTTTATTTTTCTGAATTTTATATTTGTAAATTATTTAGTATACTGAATTAGAATTATTTTCGTTTATCAAATCGCACCTTAGTTGTTTATGGACATAATACATTTTAACAGCGCATCGCTGAGTAGCACATAGGTTTTGCTAATGACAAGTTCTGCTGATTATATAGATATACACACATATATGCATATATACGTACATATGGCTGTACGTTTACGATCGCGTCGTCCCAATATGACTTGTTCACAAGTGTTTTAATTGTTATTGTTTTTGGTTTTCTTCAGTATACATCAGGGATTTCCAAAAATTTTTTGGTTGTGTAGTAGTGAGTATCAGAGAGTAAAAATATTGAGAGAATACATTCATTTACAGCCGAAATAAAATGTTAGTATAATATATTTTATAAGTTGTATAATACAAGGGTACAAAATTAAAAATTTTTTGTGTTGATAAAAATTTTTTAGCAATTCTTTACCATTTCACCATTTTTCAATTTTTCTAAAAAAATTGTTTTATTTTTGTAAAACAGGTCTTCTCTTTCCTTATCATTTAAATTATTTATATTATTATGAAAACGATCGCAATGGCGTTTAATAACATATTCCGTTCCTTCCTTAACTGTTGCACAGCATATAAGGCATTGGATGTTACCAAAAGCGTTTTTGACCGCACAATATTTTTTAAGTGCCATCATAAAGTTTTTTCTGTTAACTTGAAACAAAAATATGTATTAGTAGTCGTATACGCAATATTTTTTGAGTGTAAGCTGAAACAAAATAATATAGCATCCGCTAGACATGTGCACTTGTCGAAGTCACATCGACGACTGAATTGAAGAGTATAAAAATATGTGTTAGTAGTGGTGTACGCAATTGTGAAAAGAAATGGAAATCCCTGGTATACATGGACCATGTATAACTGACTAGTTTAAAGAAAATCAAACGCAATGCTAAGCTGTTGCCTGTGCAAAAGCACATGCAAACATACCTACACGCATATATGCATATGTACATATGGCTGTATATTTACGATCGCGTCGTCTCAATATGACTTGCTCACAAGTGTCTTAATTGTTATTGTTTTTGGTTTTCTTCAGTATACACAAACCATGTATCACTGACTAGTGTAAAAGAAAACCAAACTCAATGCTAACCAGTTGACTGTGCAAAAGCACATGCAAACATACCTACACGCATATATGCATATATACGTACATATGGCTGTATATTTACGATCGCGTCGTCTCAATATGACTTGCTCACAAGTGTCTTAATTGTTATTGTTTTTGGTTTTCTTCAGTATACACAAACCATGTATCACTGACTAGAGTAAAAGAAAACCAAACCCAATGCTAAACTGCTGCCTGTGCAAAAGCACATGTAAACATACCTACCCGCATAATTTTGTGGACAGCCAGCCTACATATGTACGTATAATATGGTATAGTAACAGAGGAAGAAATTGTCTGTATGTTTAAGTTGACAATTGTATATATAACAACGGTTCCTTATGAACATTGTTGTAGTTGTTAAGAATATTTTCATATTGTAAAGCTCACATACATGCATGAAAATATTCATGTGTGCCTACTGAGCTCGACTATAAAAGACAGAGCATTTTGCAAAGAAGGAGGAGTTCCTGTGCAGCCGGCGTGAGGGTAAGTCGATTTAATTATTTAGTCTTTGCTTCTTGTAGATTAACTCGGTGGGTTTCAGTTAAGGAGAAAACCACATCGGAGTTTGTGTCCCATCTGAAAAGTGAAAGTTCCACCTGGGATACCAACTCCAGTACAGTGGTACTCTGAAACCTTGAATGTGAGTACGGGGTGAACTACTATCGACAGAAAGGTGAACGTTTTGTCGGGTGGTACGTTCGTTACGCGCACACAGTACGCGTATTGTGACGGGAAGTGCCGTTCAGAAGCAAGACCGCCGCGTAGACGACGATTGGCAAGAACCGCTCAGACAGAAAGGTGAAAGTTTTGCCTGGGTTGCTCTCGTTACTCGCCTGTCCGTTTGTAAGTAGCACGTCGCCCTTAGCTGAGTCGCCGTTGACGATTGTGGAGAACCGAGCCGACAGAAAAGTGAAAGTTTTGTCAGGTTCGCTCTCAACACTCGCCAGCCAGCCGGGCCCCTTTACGTCGACATTTCGACGCTCGGTAAATTCCATGCCGCTGCCGACCACCGCTGGAACTCCCACCATATTTTGGATTCAATAAATAAGTCAGCGAAAATTAAAGTGAAGTGTAAAACAATAAATTATAGTACGACCCTGGACGCCGCTGAGCCTTACCCCAGCTAAGAGTGGAAACGTGTCGTTACAAATTATGCGGTTCAATCTCGGTGTATACTACAATGCAAGGAGGGGATTAACTCATACAAGCATTGAGATAATATGGATTCCAGGACATCGAGGGATACCTGGAAATATCGAGGCAGATAGTCTAGCAAAGATGGGAGCATTAATGGCGAACATCACACTAGATAATCCAAAGCCATTTCAGGTTTTTAAGAACGAACTAAAGCAATGGGCTGTAGAATTGCATACAAGAGATTGGCAGCACTCTACCGTAGGTAGGGTGACTAGGATTTTATGAGGAGGCCCAGTTGGTAACAGGACAAAGGAGATCCTAACGTTGAGTAGGCCAGCACTACGAAGAATGGTTAATTGGATGACAGGACATACAGAGTTAAAGAATCACCTGGCACGCATGGGTATTGTTGACGATATAACACGCAGGGCCTGTCAGGAAGATGCCGAGACACTGGAGCACTACTTGTGCTACTGTCCAGCTTTTAGTCAAATTAGAAGACAAACATTTAATCAGGAGATCATACAGGAGATGAAATTTCTTAGGGGTTCTGATTGGAGACACTTAAGAAGATACATTGAAGAAACTAGGTTTTTATTTTAATCGAATCTAGTAGCTTCCATGATTTTAATGGAGGCTCCCTATAATAAAAGGGAACTCCTTATAATAAAGCGCACAACAGGCCTATGAGGCCTAGGTGTAATCCTGAACGGATTGGGATAGCACTTGCTTACGCCCCTTTTTTCAACCTAGCCTAAATCATCCGGAACCAATGTACTCGTCTGCAAATGACGGGCAAGTCATGGCAACTTACAGGGAGGTGATAATCTAATGGAGTTTCTCGAACGCCTCGAAGAGCTGGCAGAGTGTTACGGATATCACCATAGGCAGTTACTTTTCTCACTGCTAGAAATCCTGGACGACAAGGCGTTGCAATGGTACCGTATTATAAGGGAGCAAATTGCGTCTTGGAAAGACTTTAAAGAACAAGATATACAATTCTTCCTACCTAAGCGATACCTTGCCCAATTAGAGGAGAATATATACTACCGAAAACAAGGACACCGTGAGAAAGCCAGAGACTACATTAATCCGACAACACCCCAACCTCAAACAACGCGACCATATTGATCGCATATATTATGGGTTACGATATGACCACAAATTATATATCCGCCGAAGAGATTTTCGCACTGTAGATGAGTTAATCGAGGTCACTGACGAGTATAACCTTCTCCGAAGAGAAGAGGGGAGACAGGGAAGGCCACAACCGAGCCACTACGTGTACCACCCGATATGCTCAGAAACCTACAAACGCACACTGCTGGCGCTGCAAACAACCTGGCCATCGTAGACAGACCTGCACTAATACGCCTCGCTTATTTTGCTCGTACTGCGGCTGGGACAACGTTATGTCACGAAATTGTCGGTGTACGTCACCCGAAACAACATTAACAATCGCCACTTTATTACCGTAAAAATATGCAATACTCCGATACGAGCGCTCATAGTCACCGGTTCTACGCTAACCTGCATTGGAAAAAGAGTACGAAAACTGTTGGAAGCTCACAAAGTCCGAGGTAGAAACTACCAGCGAACGATGTAACTTGCTGATAGCTCCTGCATTTCAACCGTTAGGGTCTACCCCATCGCTATTGCCATTAATGGATCAACCACCCAACTGTTAGCATCCGCATTGGACAATCTAGCCCAACCGTTGTCCTAGGTATGGACCTTCTACGAAGCCGCACGGCTACTCCATCACTTGAAGGGATAGAGATAAACCCCCCCCCCCCCCCGTACTTTGCACCAACTTAGTCAGATTGGCAACTTAACGAGTCGACTAGAGGCAAAATGGGAGACCACGTTAGTCATGGCCACGAAGTCTGTTGAGGCAATTAATGGGCCGTCACATATAGGCAAACGTGAGATTCGCCTGAAGCGCAATAGTCCTAATAAATATAAATCTATAAAAGGACCACCACAACACCGTCAAACGATCAGTACAAATATTGAGCGCAAACCGTCAAGATCGATATCACCAGAAAAGATAAAGGAGTGCTTACGAACACCGTGCATGCCCAAGCGCGTGGCTGCATATGTAGCGCCACCCGCAGTCCGATCGAGAATCTCACTATCAAAAAGATCTACGATTTCTTGATGCTACAATCAGATGAGGAAGCCTACTCCAATCCATGCTATGGGAACTATAAACCACTCCAGTCAGCCACCGCTGTTGGCAACCTTATCATCCTACAAATCAACCCCAACAGTGCACACCATAACTATTAACGAACACCACATTCCACCTCTAACGCCTATAACAGAAGTCACCAAGTCAGAAGAGGACAAAACGCAGCGCAAAATGGATGGAAAAAATGATATCCTAAGCCTAAGCACTCCAGACATCAGCGAAAACAATTCCGACGATGATCCGATTTGCAATTGCTTATATAGTGCTCTTACCCAGGATACTTAAATCGCATTTTGTTGTCCCCAAAGTAGGAAGGGAATGTAAAGTGCCGCTACAAATACCCTCACCCAATACCAACAGCCATAAAACACATTGCTTAGCAATACTGCATACACAAGAACAAATACAATTACCTAATGGAACAACAAGCACAAAACAAGTAACACAAGAAAACCCATACATGCACATACATAACAACAAACATACAAAGTTAGGTAAACAAAACATAACAGTGGTAATAATTCTCAGTAGCTTCATATTATACCAACGATAAGTAGACAAGGTTTACACACAATCGGGGAGCAATTAACGATGTCGTACGAACGGTAATTACAAGAAGAATATTCTTGAATTGTCGTCCGAGAGCTTTACCGATTCTTGTTCAAGCACTAATATTTGACCAAACTAATCGTACTAATCCGTAGCCGACCTCAAGCCTCCGAATACTCTTGAGTTCGTACTTGTTAGATTACAAGCCTCCGAATACTCTTGTAATCGTACTAATCCGTAGCCGAGCTCAAGCCTCAGAGTTCTCTTGAGTTCGTAGTTCATAGTTTTGCCGATTACAAGCCTCCGAATACTCTTGTAATTGTAGTAATCCGTAGCCGAGTTCAAGCCTCCGAATACTCTTGAGTTCGTAGTTCATAGTTTTGCCGATTACAAGCCTCCAAATACTCTTGTAATCGTACTAATCCGTAGCCTAGGTTAAGCCTCCGTAGGTTAAGCGTTCGTAGTTTTTGCCAATTACTAATCCGAATAAACTTAATATTACCTGTCTTACTACATTAGGAGCCCGAACCGAAAACGAGTATTATCAGCCTCAGTACCAGATCAGTGTCGCAGAGGAACCAGCGCAACCCTATAACTCCAAATTAACCCACTAGCTTTAAGATAATCTAAGTAGTTGTTTCGTTTCATTAAACATTTTTCTCCGAATATATACCCCACCTAAAATATTCGTGTTTTTATTTCAAAGGAAGTAGACCTTTCATACGAACCTGGAGTGGCTGAGTCATGCCTCAGCTTGAAAAATAAACAACGTTACACCCCGAAGAAAGATCACAATTATTACAAATAATAGATAGTTATCATAATATTTTTTATCAGGAGAATGATAGACTTTCCTTTACCTCCGGAATAAAACATGGGATTAGGACTACATACAATATATCCATATTCTCAAAATCATACAGATACCCATATGTACATAAAAAAGAAGTTGCAGATCAAATCCAAGAGATGTTGAAAAATAAGATAATTAGAAGTAGCAATTCTCCATATTCGGCTCCAATTTGGATCGTGCCAAAGAAGGCCGATGCTATTGGAAAACCAAAGTGGAGACTCGTAATCGGTTATCGTAAGCTGAACGAAGTAACAATCGATGACAAGTTTCCTATCCCAAATATAGACGAGATATTTGAAAAATTGGGAAGAAGCCAATATTTCACCACCCTCGACTTAGCAAAAGGTTTTCACCAAATTGAGATAGAAGAAGAAGATATTCACAAACCTGCATTTAGTATTGAAGGAGGACACTATGAGTTTCTGCGAATGTCTTTCGGGCTGCAACATTCCAGAGGCTAATGAATAATGTACTCCAAGACTACATCAACAAAATATTCTTAGTATACCTAGGCGGCATAATCATATTTTCAACATCCTTACAAGAACACAAATTCACTTAAACTTATATTCGCAAGGCTACAGGAAGCAAACCTGAAATTTCAACTGAATCAGAATTTTTAAAAAAGGAAACAGAGTTCCTTGGGCACATAGTTACAACAGAAGGAGTCAAGCCCAATCCTAAAAAGGTAGAATATGTTGCTAACTTTCCAATACCCACCCTTAATATACACGAAATAAACTATAATACAATATAGAAAGAGTTATTAGCTATCATATGGGCTACAAAATATTTTAGGCCCTACCTGCAATGCCGATGCTTTGTCAATGATTGAAACCGAACCCAGCATATATACACTAGAATGTGATAATGTAACAATAAAAGCAGCTTCTTCACCAATTAATATGTTTAAAACCAAGTAGTTATAATGAAAACAACCTCTGGATCATTAAGAATAAAAAATAAATCTGTTTTTAGAAATAAAAGAAAAATAATTTTTATGAAGGAAATGGACAGGGAAACAGCCATTACAATACTAAAGAAACATTTTAATCCAACACAGCTGAACGCTGTTTTTATTGAAGATGAATTTTATACAATGTTTAAAAATGTGTATGGAGAAGTGCTTTCAAATAACACAAATTTTAATGTACTTAGATGTACTCTCATAGTAGAAGACATAGAAGGTGAAAATTGGTTAGCCGAAATTATTAACAACGAACATCGTGACGAAATCATAGAGGAATCCAAGCGGTATATAAAGAATTAACTACGCGAAGTTACAATCCGAAATTGAAGCAAAGGATAACTCAGTTTATAAACAATTGTGAAATTTTTAGTCTGGAAAAATATGACAGGAAACCTCCAAAGATCCCCTACAAAATTACGGAAACCCCATCTAAACCTCTCGAAATATTACATATAGACGTATTATATACCTTAGGTAAAACTTTAAAACAGAACTATTGCTGATAATCAATACTTATGGGAAAATAAATAAAATTATTGTAGATAATGAACTAGGATTTAAAGCAATACCGATGCAGGAATTAAAAAAAAAGAGAATATAGATATTCATAATACTTCAAACAGTAACCATACGTCTAACGCCGACATTGAAAGACTACATACCACAATCAATGAACACATACGCTTGCTAAAGCACGATAAAGAAAACAAAGACGAAAGTATGGAAGATAAAATGATAAGAATAATAGTGTTCTATAATAACACAACACATAGCATGACCGGCATTAAGCCGATCGATTTTGTAAATGGCAAAGTGCATGAGGCTAGATACATAGAAATGCGTGATCTTATAAACGCAAAGGAGTAAAATTATATTCAGAAGTTAAATGAAAACCGGAAAGGTATAGAATTAGGAGGCGGACCAAATTATATTAAAGAGATAAAAGTGGGTAAAACCATAGAAAATACAGGAAAGTTAATGCAGAAAAAATAGATGATGACCACATACAGACGACAGGAACTGAACATAGATAAATATTATAAAGCTCACGTTAGACCTAAGAAGAAATACTAGGACAGGAATAACTCCAAAATCGAACAATAACGGATAAAGACAATGCTAAATTTTCCTTTATTCTATTGCAAATTGTCGAATTTGATGGCGAAAAACGCCAAACACGATAAGGGTGAATATCTAAGTTGAGCTTTGTTTCTGTTTTCGGTGCGATAGTTTCCCAGCATCACATAATTCGTAGGACATTGGGGCTGTGCTTTGTTGATCTGGGTGCTGAGTCTCACCGAACTCTTCCATCCCCGAAAAATATTGTTACGTTTTTAGACCTTTTCGTAAAAACGCTTTTTACTTATCCTTCAAGGATTCGTTTAATTGCATCAAATTAAAAACACATACAATTAATTTTAGAATTATAATGCGGCAACACTTTATTTACTACTTTATTAACACGAGTATTTGTACTACTAAACACTTAGCGATAATAACACGTCTAGATTTAAAATCACACTGATCCCCGCTGATCACTGGCAGCGACTTTATATAGCAAAATGACGTCGTCTGGTAACTTCGCGAAGCATCTGGTCATGGTTGTTGTTTGTTGTGCTTTACTTAACATGTAGCTATATACGTGTGTTTGTTTATATGACAATGCTGTCTTGTGTGTTTTGTTTATTGTAACTATGTGTGGTTGTATGTATGAGTGTTCTGTGTGTTGCGTAGTGGGTATGTTTATGTGTATATTTGTATGTATGTTGCTGTGTATATTGGTGTACATGTTTAGCTTTTGTTAGCAGCGAATACTTGCGTACAAGATCATTAAGAATAACAGCATCATCTCTTAGCATTGATGTTGCTAGGTTTTTCGTTGTTGTTATTTACACTTATTATTGCACAGCCTCAAATGATCTTGTATATTCTCGAAGATGTATCCGGAATATTCCACTTCCGTTAATTCAAATATTATCTGCTTTGTGTTGACCAAGATTGTAACATTGTGACAACTTGAGATGAGTTGGCAGTGCTGCCAAGTACATATAGCCACATTATCGTTATATTTAAATCTACTTTTGAACTTTGTAACACTGCCGCCCACTTAAGCCTGTTCGACCCGAATAGGCATACAATCACCTCTTCCATAGTGCGCCAATCGTTCGAGATGTACTATCTTCATTTTCGACCTTGGGCTATTGTGCTTCTGTATCCGGTACACAACGTCATTCACTCTCTTAATCACTTTATACGGGCCATCCCAGTGAGTCTGTAATTTTGGGGACAATCCTTTTTTCCGTTGTGGGTTATAAAGTAGAACCAATTGTCTAGCCTTCATGTTGTCAGTGACCATCTTGTTTCTGTTATGCATCTTACTCCGATTGTTGCTGCGATTACGATAATTATTGCCATAGTAGCCACGATTATTGTAACTGCCACCACTGTAATTGCTTATATTACGATTATTGTAGTAGTTGCCGCGTCCTCTATAAACTCCGCACCTTGTAGATGACACACCAAATGTTTCACCATTCAATATCCGTTTCTGGAGCCAATTATAACTCTTATTCTTCATACGAACTTGTGCAGTTTCACAGGAAATATTATCAAAGAATGACTTTGTCTTATCGTAGCCTACAGTAACTCCTTTCTCTCCAGGTTCATGTTCACCAGCTCCATTTTCTTTGCCGAACTCATCCTTTTTATCAGTTTCGCCATTCATTTGTTCTGATTTCGGTTCATCGCCCACCTTATGTTTTGGTAGTCGTGAGCGAAGTTCTTCGAACTTAGTATTTGCTTGTTCACAATCGAAATCTTGTTCAAACTTAATGGGATTACCTAAAGGCTTTTGACTCACACTTGGGACCATAAGCTGATCTATAGGCCATTATGTTACGCAAATTAGAACGTGGTCCTATTCCATAATTGCTCATTGCTCATATTGTTGATCGACATGTTGCCACGACTTGTATTCAAATTGCGCCGATTAGGGTTACCACCCTAATAATTACGTTGGTTGTAATGATTCATGCCATAATTTTCCATCATTCGACTGGAACAATAATTACAGCTGTTGCGTTGGTGATTGTCTCCACGTTGATTTGGATGGTTCTGCCGCTTATGACCAGCATCGCACGATTGACCACCACCGCCATGGTTAGACTTATTTTGATGATTCTTATGATGTTGCTGCTGTTGTTCTTCACTCGTTTGCTGTTTCTTGGTGGCGAAACAGATCTATCTCTTTTTCTTCGTGCTTTGCAGCTGCGCTGAAAATGACCGATTTAAAGCACTAAGGCTCTTCTTTGATAGCACTTTCCGCCAACAATTGTCGCATTGCTTCCTTAAAACTAGCAACTAGGCTGTTATCCTCCTCAGACAAAACCTCCACATTCCGCACCTTGCATATCTGCGGTTTGAAAACCATCCTTGCAGTCTCTTGAGCCAGCGTAAATGAAACAGTCTCAGCGAAAGTGGATTTCTGCGTTGCGCACACAACCAGTTTAACATCAGAGTCGCCAATGCCATTAACGAACGCCTCAGTTTTAAAGTGGTCCAGGAACGGGTGACTCTCGCCTGGATATGTGAGCTGCACTAAACGCTCGATTTCCATTGCGAAATCTTGTAGAGACTCGTTAGGCTTTTGAACTCTACATCGCAATTCCATTCTGTATAAATCGCGCTTGTGCTCACCACCATACTTGCGCTGCAATGCTGTCATTATTTCATTATAGTTGTTTCCGCTGCTTACTGGCACGGTCTCAAGTACCTCTGCGGCTGTACCCTTTAAGGACAAAATCAACTCTATGGCCTTTTCTTCAGCATCCCATCCATCTCTACTAGCAACCGTCTCGAACTGGAATCTAAAGATACTCAATGGTACGCTGCCGTCAAAGAATGGCGCTTTTATTGGCGCAGAAACCTCCGCAACTGCTCGTACTGGCCCGCCACTACACTCAAGGTTATGCAGTTTGTTCTCTAGAGCATGCATTCGTTTGAGTTTGTTGTTTTTATGTATCATGAAAAGTTCCGATTGTACAAACCTTGCATCGTCTTTTTGACTTGTTTGAATTTTCAATACCAATTCCATTCGGCCTGAAGTATAAAATAGGTTTAAATCACAGAAAAAGCCAAAATTCTTTGGTTAATTTTATGTATAAACAAATTTTGAATGGTCTAACTCTGAAGGTATTTTTTTTAGAATATTAATACCAATTGTTGTCAACCAAAAAATGTCGAGTTTCCAACGCTGGAATCTAAGCTTCATTTTTGTTTTTTAATTCTTCCTGAAATATAAAATAGGTTTAATTCACTAAAAAATAAAAATTGGGACCTTATAAGACTACTTTTATTAACCAGAATAATTTAGATTTTCCAACTATGGAAAAAATTTTTAATTTTTTGGATTTTTTTACACGAATGTAATTCTTCCTGAAGAATAAAAAATTTTAATTCACCATAAAACAAAAATTTACTTATTTGGTTACTTTTCTGTATAAAAAATTGAGATTTTTCAACCCTTGAATCGGATTTTTGTTTTTTTTTGTTTCTTCATACCCATTTCATTCTTCCTGAAGTATAAAATACGTTCAATTCACTAAAAACCCAAAATAAGGAACTAATATGGCTACTTTTATGTACCAAAAAAATTCGATTTTTCAACCCTGGAATCGAGTTTTAAATTTTTTGCTTTTTTGTACGAATGTGATATTTCCTGAAGTATAAAATAGGTTTTATTCACAAAAAAAAAAAAAAAACAAAAGTAGGAACTTACATATATGGTTACTTTAAAGTACCAAAAAATTTCGATTTTCCAACCCTGGAATCGAATTTAACTTTTTGTTTTGTTTTTAATGTCAATTTAATTCTTGCTGAAGTATAAAATAGTTTAATTCACTAAAAAACCAAAACTAGAAACTTATATGGCTACTTTTGTGTACAAAAAGAATTTCATTTCTAACCGTTTTAGTTACTTTCATGGACTACAAAATATTTCTGTTCTCCAAACCTGGTTTAACATCTTTTTTTTTATGTACGAATTTTTATTAGTCGAACTTTCTTATGTAAATTGATAATTTTTTTCATCGGGCTTAAGTTCGAATCTGCATGACTGCAAATGATTTTTTATTATATTGTTATATAGTTTAAAAAATAAATACTTGGCAGCACTGTCAACTCATCTCAAGTTGTCAAAATGTTACAACCCTGATCAACACAATGCAGATAATATTTGAATTAACGGAAGTGGAATATTCCGGATACATCTTCGAGAATATACAAGATCATTTGAGGTTGTGCAATAATAAGTGTAAATAACAACAACGAAAAACCTAGCAACCTCAATGCTAAGAGATGATAATGTCATCTTGTACGCAAGTATTCGCTGCTAACAAAAGCTAAACATGTACACCAATATACATAGCAACATACACACAAATATACACATCAACATACCCACATAGCACGAGAAGAAACAAAACTACGCAACACACAGAACACTCATACATACAACCACACATAGTTACAATAAACAAAACACACAAGACAGCATTGTCATATAAACAAACACACGTACATATATGGCTACATGTTAAGTAAAGCGCAACCAACAACAACCACGACCAGATGCTTCGCGAAGTTACCAGACGACGTCATTTTGCTATATAAAGCCGCTGTCAGTAATCAGCGGGATCAGTGTGATATTAAATCGCTAAGTGTTTAGTAGTACAAATACTCGTGTTAATAAAGTAGTGAATAAAGTGTTGCCGCATTATATTTCTAAAATTAATTGTCTGTGTTTTTAATTTGATGCAATTAAACGAGTCCTTGAAGAATAAGTAAAAACCGTTTTTACGAAAAGGTTTAAAAAAGTAACAATTGGTGTCAGAAGTGGGATTGCAAAAATAATTAAAAGGACATTGCAATTTAATGAAAAAAGGACATTAAAAACAACAACAAAAATTATAATAAATAATCATGAAATTTGATGAGCTAAAGGTTGAACAGCTAAAAAAGGAGCTTAGTAAGCGGGAATTGCCAACAGCAGGTAACAAGGCTGAGCTGCAGAAGAGGCTGATGGATGAGTTTAAGAATCGCGGCATGGACATCGGGACATAAGAGTTTGGGGACAAAGACGATGTAGAGGTATGTCCTCCAGCTACGACCAGCAGCATGGACATAAATTCAATGTTCGCCGCTATGATGATCCAGATAAAACAGAACTCTCAGCAGATGCAAGAGGCATCAAAGATCAGCACTGAAAAGCTTGTAGCCGAAATAACTGAAATAAAACAGAACTCAAAGATCAGCACTGAAAAGCTTGTAGCCGAATTACAGGAGTCAAATAGAGCCATGAACGAGACTCTGGTAGAGGTTTCTGAGGCCATTAATAGGAGGGTGGATTCTATGGAGAATAAATTCTCAGAGCTTGCAAATAGAGTCCAACATCTAGAAAGCGGTGGCCTGGAACAGCTTGCAAAAGAGTTCGAAGAAAAATTGCATGCTCTAGACAAAGTGCATAACCTTGAGTGTAGTGGCGAACCAGTACGAGCAGTTGCGGAGGTTTCTGCGCGAATAAAAGCGCCATGCTTTGACGGCAGTGTACCATTGGGCATCTTTAAATTCCAGTTCGAGACGGTTGCTAGCAGAAATGGATGGGATGCTGAAGAAAAGGCCATAGAGTTGATTTTGTCCTTAAAGGGTACAGCTGCAGAGGTACTAGAGACCGTGCCAGTCAGCAGCAGAAACAACTATAATGAAATAATGGCAGCATTGCAGCGCAAGTATGGTGGTGAGCACAAGCGCGATCTATACAGAATGGAATTGCGATGTAGAGTTCAAAAGCCTAACGAGTCTCTACAAGATTTCGCAATGGAAATCGAGCGTTTAGTGCAGCTCACATATCCAGGCGAGAGTCACCCGTTCCTGGACCACTTTAAAACTGAGGCGTTCGTTAATGGCATTGGCGACTCTGATGTTAAACTGGTTGTGTGCGCAACGCAGAAATCCACTTTCGCTGAGACTGTTTCATTTACGCTGGCTCAAGAGACTGCAAGGATGGTTTTCAAACCGCAGATATGCAAGGTGCGGAATGTGGAGGTTTTGTCTGATGAGGATAACAGCCTAGTTACTAGTTTTAAGGAAGCAATGCTACAATTGTTGGCGGAAAGTGCTACCAAAGAAAAGCCTAAGTGCTTTAACTGCGGAAACATCGGTAATTTTCAGCGCAGTTGCAAAGCACCAAGAAAAAGAGGTAGATCTGTTTCGCCACCAAGAAACAGCAAACGGGTGAACCAAACAACATCACAAGAGTCCCCGTTAAACTAAAATGAGCTAGCAGTAAGGGGCAAGAGCTAGCTCCCACAAACGAGGGCCCCACAATCTCCATATCAGTGATGCAGCAGAAAAATAGCAACCTTACTGCGTCTGGACACATCAACGGGGAAGAGCACGTACTTACCATAGACATAGGGGCGTCGCAGTCAATAATAAGGCCTGATATAGTGAAGGGGAAATGCGATCGTTTAAGCAATATACGGCTACGTACAGCTACTGGAGAGCCTGCCACCGTCTATGGTAAGATTGAAGTGAAGGTGACTATAGCCAATATCAACGTGAGGCATGTGTTTATTGTTGCCGATATTGTCGATGAGTTAATTATTGGAGCCGATTTTATGATTAACAATGGCATTAATCTACACATGGGGGAACAGCTGATGATTTGGCGTAATGTGGAAATACCCCTTGATGTTGGATATGACAGCAAGCCGCAAGTGAAAAAAGTATTTGCTATTGAGAGTCAGACATTACCGCCGCAGTCTGAAATAGTTATATGGGCGCGTATGAAGAGAGATTGTGAGGACAATCGGTTGTGGGTTGTAGAACCAGCATATCTAAAGAGAGAGAGCTTATAATAGCAAAAGCTCTAGTAAAAACTAGTAAAGGAGGAATAGTCCCTATAAGAGTACTTAACTTGGCAGACCATGAAAAAGTCATCAAAGAAAATTGCGATATTGGCCAGTGTACTCCAGCAGAGGCAATAATAAACTGCGAGAGGAAGATAGAGCCTACCAATTTGTCCGCCAACGAACGTGAACAATTAGAGGAATACGTAGGAAAATGGGTAGCAGGACTGTCAGCGACAGACAGAAATGAAGCCAAACAGTTGCTAAAAGGGCATGTCAGTATGTTCGCCATGGGAAACCAAAGCCAGGGTAGAACTGCATTGGTTAAACATGAAATTAACACAGGCGAGGCTAGGCCGGTTAAACAGCCACCCAGAAGTGTAGGGGTACATTTCGCAAAGCGAAATGAAGTCAAAGAGCTTGTAAGAGAAATGGAGCGTGAAGGCGTAATTGAGCCATCTTCTGGTGCTTGGAGTTCGCCAGTAGTCTAAGTTAAAAAGAAAGATGGCAGTACTAGATTCTGCGTAGACTACAGGAAGCTCAATGACATAACCAAGAAGGACAGCTATCCGCTCCCCAGAATCGACGACACTGTGGACACGCTAGCTGGTACGAGATGGTTCTCTACGCTAGACTTGCGAAGTGGATATTGGCAAGTGGAGATTGCAGAGAAAGACAAGGAGAAAACTGCCTTCAGCGTCGGTAACGGATTATGGCAGTTCAAAGTTATGCCATTTGGTCTCTGCAATGCTCCGGCCACATTTGAACGCCTAATGGAGAAGGTACTGAAAGGACTCCACTGGAAGACATTCTTGGTATATCTGGATGACATAATCGTGATGGGGAAAACTTTTGATGAACACCTCAAAAACGTGGCAGAAGTTCTTCAACGGATATCATCAGCTGGATTGAAACTCAGCCTGAAGAAATGTGCATTGTTCCAGAAAGAAGTGAAGTATTTGGGGCATCGTGTTACAGAAGACGGACTCAACAGATGAAGATAAAATACAAGCAGTAAGGGACTGGCATCAACCTAGAAATCTTCATGAATTTCGCAGCTTTTTGGGCCTTTGTACATACTACAGACGCTTTGTGCCAAATTTTGCCAGTGTAGCTGCAAGCCTGCATGAGCTGACAAAGAAGTCGAGACCATACCATTGGGGTGAGCCACAGGAAAAGGCATTCCAGAAACTTAAAGGATTATTGTGTACGTCACCAGTACTAGCGTATCCCATACCTGGAGAAAAATTTGTGCTGGATACTGATGCGAGCGGCTATGGCATAGGGGGGCGTGCTATCCCAAGTAGTTAATGGCACTGAGAAAGTCATAGGATACTATAGCCGTGTACTCTCAAAACCTGAGAGGAACTACTGTGTGACACGACGTGAGCTTCTGGCAGTATTGGAATGCATTAAACATTACTGTTTGTGTTGAATTGTGGTTTCTTACAAGCACATGTAGCCTGAAGAAATGATATGGTTTTTATGTCCTCTCAAGCACTTTAACCTGGAGGAAGAGCTCTAATAAAACAATTCGTTTACTGTCTTAATAAAACTCTGATTGTAAACTTTATTTGACTTTCTTTTATACAAATTAATTAAAGTAAAAACTGCTTATCTATTAAATTGTGTTAAAACTGCTAGTTTAACAGTGACCTATATTTATTTCAGGAACTAAAATGCTAACTTAAATGTTTATAATTGTGCATACGGTTATTGACATTTATTTGTGCATAGCGAATGAAAATAATATTGACCTAATTTAACACATTGAGCATTGTTTATCAGCAACTAAATCATAAGTAAATAAAATATTAAATTACAATAAATAATTTACATGAACATGCTCCCCGCGTTGAGAGAAGCTCAAAAATAGAAACAAACAAGAAAAAACTAAGATAAGAATTATATTATTAATATGCTGAGCTGGCATTCACTGTCATCAGATGAGAGGCTGGATTGGTTCTTATATGTGTACAGTGAAGTCAGTTTCTGCTTGCTGTAGACGAGGCGCTGGAATTGGAGTTGAGTTATTCAGTCGTGATTTGAATTTTCGCTTGATAAGTAGATAGATTGAAATGCATATTGTGATGACCAATGCTGTGTAGCCAACTGCCATGTGATGGTAATTATGAACTTCAATTTTGTTTGGTAAGTTCATTATTTCTTGTGCGGCCAATGAGCTTTGTAGAATTGTCAAATTTTTAACTTGCGACTGATACTCGCTTGTTTGTATTTTGTTTAGTAATGGTTGCAAATGTTCTTGCTGGTTCTGTTCGGTTAGTTCCCAAAAACTAGTGTATGATGTCTTCAGTGAGCTAGCAACAATTTGTTGTCCATGCATCGTCCTGAATCTGTATTTGAGAATGCAGTCTGGTTCCAGAATCAGCAACCCAGATCCTTCAAGTGTTAGCTGTGTAATTTCCTGTTTGCACACTGCTGTTGCATGAGATTTGCCCAGAACTGCGTAGATCCATTTGTTCTTGTGGCGGAGAGGGATCCAGGCTAGAGTATCTTCAATTTGCTGTACAGGACAATCTGGTCGAGTATTGTTGTAAAACAAATTCATTTCACAGGAACATGTTGAGGAGCCCTGGTCATATCTTACTTGATTCGGAGAGCATAAATACGTGTCGTCTGCAAGCAGTGAGCATAATTCGAACTCAGTGTTACTTATGGTAAAATATTGCCTTCGAGCAATGTTAATGATTAGAAGGGCTGCACAAGGCTTTACCGCAACAAGAGTCTTGTTGATCCAATTTGGTACTGGAATAATATTAAATATTTGAAAGCGGTCGCATTCAACTAATGGTAACGTAATACTAAACACTGCTGTGTTTTTTGTGAGTCCACCCTTTATTCTCATTAGTTTGTACAGTTGTAACGTATCTTCGCTTTTCACAGGTAGTTCTAGCGATTCGGGTAAATGGAATTTAATTTTTTCTGCTTCCTGCTGTAACTGGTGAGGAGTTAATAAGAATGGACTTATTATGCCATGGTGAGTGTTTGTCAGAATGTCAAGTATTAACGATTGTGTGCGCTGCAGATTTGCTGCCGTAATACTTAATTGAATACATAGTGATGAAAAAATACGGTAAATTTTTTCTTGATGATATTCTTCTCTATTGTCCCGTATCATATTGTGCACCTCTGCTATTTGTAGGTCGATTTGGTCAAACTTTTTCTTCACTGCTTCCTGGTCGGCTTTCATGATGTTGATTGTTGAATCTATGACTGATGTCTGATTTTTTAGCAGGTTCAACAAATGCGCTTCGTTTTCCTTAATTTGTGAAATCTTATGTGCCATTTCCTTTGCGTATTCGGAATCTAATACCCCAAACAGGGAATTTGCAATATTCCCAACCACGTCAAGAGCTGCTCTTTTGTGTATTCTTTCTGAGAGTAACGTGCTGTCTAAAGTTAGTTCTGCTTCAGTGTGCTCAAAATATTTTACTAGATTTGCACATGTTGCTTTTTCTAGCATTTCTTTACACAAATGATTTAGCGTCTTTGTACCTTGCGCGAATACCGCTGCTTCAGACCAAAATTCTTTTAAATCGTAATAGATCACTAATTGCCATTCTGTGGACGAAATTGCTGCCGATCCGATTCCTTCAAAATGTATGCCCAACTGATTTCCAAATCTTTTGTTATGTATTTGTGCTCCTAATACCATTGGTATTAGGATAAGAGCCATCATTATAGTGACGATATTATGGGTTAGAGAAACCCTCCTTCTTTTTTTAGGAGTTTCCACTTTTTCGTGTTGCGTCGTAATCCACTCTTCCTTATGTCCTTCAGATGTTTTATTTTGTTGCGAGCTACTTGGATCATGAGAGTCTTGGTGGTGAAGCGCTTCACCACATTCTACATTGTCTACTGGTAATGGTGCTAGGCGCGCAATAGCTCTTTTGCAAACTCCAGTCGATGTTTTTACATCAACTACTCGAACAATTCCATCATCTCCATGATGCACCTTTATGACTCTTCCTAAGGGCCAGTTTAGTGGTGTTGTGTTATCTTCCTTTACTATGACCATGTCTCCAGTTTTAATATTATTATTCTGTGTCTTCCACTTATGTCGATATTGGAGTTCACACAAGTATTCTTGTGACCATCGTCTCCAAAATTCGCCCTTTAAGTGTGTTACCAGTTTCCATCTTGTCAACAGACTTGTCTTGTGTTCCGCCGCACTTACGTCGACTTGAGCATTCAGTGGCTCTCCAATGAGAAAATGACCAGGGGTTAGTGCCGTTAAGTCATTTGGATTGTCTGACATTGGACTTATTGGACGAGAATTAAGGATACCTTCGATTTCTATGATTACAGTATCAAGTTCTTCATACGTCAAAGATGCAGTAGCAGTACTTCTAATTAGATGATGTTTTGCCGATTTAACTGCGGCTTCCCATAAACCCCCGAAGTGAGGTGCTCTAGGTGGTATGAAGTGAAACGTGATTCCTCTGGATGTACACTCTTTATTTATTTTGTTTTGAGCTGAGCCTGTGTGAATTGCATCGGAAAGTTCCTTCAGCTGATTTCTTGCACCAACGAAATTTGTTCCGTTGTCACAATACAAATTTTTACAATGGCCTCGCCTGCTTATAAACCGCCTTAATGCACCTAAAAATGCGTCTGTTGTTAAATCGCTTACCAGTTCCAAGTGAACCGCTTTAGTTGCAAAACAACAAAACACAGCTACGTAGGCCTTGTGAGGACGTTTACCTCTTATTTTATGATGAATCCAGACAGGTCCACAAAAATCTACACCGGAATTTATGAATGCTCTAGCTGGAGTGACTCGAGTAGATGGCAAGTTATCCATGATTTGAGTAAGTAATTGTGGTTTGGCTCTGGTACATTTTACACAATGTTGTACAATTGATCGAGCTGCTGATTTTCCCTTAACTGGCCAAAATCTTTGCCTCACATGTGCTAAGAGTGCTTGCGGACCACAGTGCCGATTTTGTTTGTGCACCTCTTGCATGAGCAATTTTGAAATAGGATCATTGTAAGGAATCAGCATTGGATGCTTGGCATCATATGGAAGTGATGATGACTCTAGTCGTCCTCCGACCCTTATAATGCTGTTGGTATCCATAAACGGAGTAAGATTCTTGTATGGACTATTTCTACTGACCTCCTTATATTTTCTTAAGTTTTTTAAATCTTCTTCAAACTCTGAACTTTGCATTCCACGGACGATCACTACTAGAGCCTGTTCTAATTCTTGAACTGACAGCGCTAACTCGTATTTTTGTGTGCGTCTTCTTGCGTTATTGATGAATCTGAGCATGTAACCTACCACCCGTTGTAGCGTTCTAAAGGACCCATTGTGCTGTACATTATAAACTATGCTTGACGTGTCACTTGGTACATTAGTTGATGTGGTGACTGCAGCAATTTTTCTAAGTTCCATGTTGGTATTGTCACTTATAACACTAGCCTTGGAATATGCTGCTGGCCAAATTTCTTCTTTCCCGTGTAGAAACAAGGGTCCGTAGAACCATAAAGTGCTGGCTGCTAATTTTGATGGGGGGAGTCCTCGTGATATCATATCCGCCGGGTTTTCTTTAGATCTAACGTGTCTCCATTGTTCTGCAATAGAGATTTCCTGTATGACAGAGATTCGGTTAGACACAAATGTGTGATACGATGACGATTCAGAGTTGATCCAGGCTAAAACTATTTCTGAGTCCGTCCATAGATATGTGGGTGCACTCTCTAGTTTTAAATCCTTCTTTACTCTTGCGGTTAATTGAGCGCTTAACAGTGCTGCGCAAAGTTCAAGACGAGGTAAGGTTTGGCGTTTTAATGGAGCTACCCGTGATTTTGCGCATAATAGTCTCACCATTACCTGATTGTTCTTGAGGATTGATCTTACGTAAATAGCTGCACCATAAGCCTTTTCTGAAGCGTCCGCAAACGCATGAATTTGTATCCTGGAGGAGATATTCCCTTCAAAGATGTGTCGTGGAATTTCCAGATTCTTTAGATGTTGCAATTCATTACGGAATGTTGTCCACCTCATATGAAGAGTTGTTGGTAACACATCATCCCATTCCAGTTTTGTTTGCCAAAGCTCTTGAATGAACATTTTAGCAGAGACTACAATTGGTGACAGCAATCCTAACGGATCAAATAGTCTAGCTAAATCTGAAGTAACTGTTCGCTTGGTAACTACCTGTATTTCCTTGAGCACTACCTTAATACAAAATTTATCACATTTTGGCATCCAGGATAAACCTAAGGTTTTTACTGTGTGATTATTTTCACTGTTGAAGTCAAAATTAACTTCTTGTTGAGCTTCTCCAATTGTTTGAAGTAGTTGTGGATGATTTGCAGTCCACTTTTGTAGCTTAAATCCATGCTGGCTAAGTATATACTTCAACTCTTTCTGAATTGCTATGGCTGTGTTTAGGTTATCATCTCCACCGATTCCATCATCCACGTAAAAGTTTTCAAGCAAAAATTGGGATCCCCATGGGTATCTACTCATGTTTGTTTTAGCTATAGTCTCCAAGCATTTTGTTGCCAAATATGGGGCAGCTCGTGTACCATAGGTAACAGTATTTAGCTGATAATATTTTACTGCTATTGTTGGATCCTCCCTCCATATAATGGTTTGAAATCTTCTATCGTCAGGATGTATTAGTATTTGTCTGTACATCTTTTCAATATCTGTCGTAAAAACAAAACGTGGCATTCGGAACCGAAGTAAGATAGAAAATAGTTCACTTTGAACTGTTGGTCCTGTGTACATTAAGTCGTTCAGCGACATGCCCTCAGACGTTTTTGTAGAAGCATCGAAGACGACACGTAATTTTGTTGTTAAGCTATCAGGCTTGAGTACGCAGTGGTGAGGGATTATATATCTTGGCATTGATTCAGTATTAATATCTATTTGAGTCATGTGGCCCAATGCTTCATATTCTTTCATGAAGGCCTTATATTGGGATTTAATTTCTGGCACTTTTGCTAGTCGTCTTTCTAGTGCCAAAAATCGGTTGAATGCAATTCCGTGTGAGTCGCCTATTACGTTAGGGTTGTTGCAAAATGGTAGTCTCACCATATATCTGCCCGTGTTTTCGATTGTACGAGTTTGATTAAAATGTTCTTCGCATAGTCTTTCTGAAGTTGACATTCCCTTATCAGTTGTTTTTATGGTTTCAATTTCCCAGAGTTGAGCAATGGCTTCTTCCAAGTTGTCCTCGTGACTAGTACATACTCCACATGCACTTGTATGTGAATTGTATCCGCATATTTTTCCAGATACAACCCATCCAAGTACAGTGTTTTGTAAAGTGGGTAAATCATTTGCTAGTTGAATCTGCCCTTTTGCTAATAGTTGATGGTAAAACTCTGCACCCAATAACACATCTACTTTGTCTGGTCGATGAAATTCTGGATCAGCTAGTAGAATGTTTTTGGGAATTGACCAGTGGTCAATATTGATGAGTTGAGATGGTTGCGGTGAAATTATGTGTGGTAGAACAGCTGCCTCCAAACGAGTAGAAAAGTTGCCAACTCGAGAATGTAGAGCGATGTTCACTCGATGTTGAACTTTAGTGTTGCTTGATCCAATGCCGCTAATAGAGATTGAAGCTGCTTTGGGCGAAATTCCGAGACGTTTGACTAACCGTTCGCTAACCAGGTTGAGCTGTGATCCTGAATCGAGAATTGCTCTGCATTGTATTTCTTTTTCATTCGTTCTAACTTTGATCCGTGCCGTACTGAGAAGTACATAGCTGTTAGAATTGCAATGTTTAGATGTAGCAAGCGACGTGGCTTCCTGATTCATCTGTAAACTAGTTTTGTCTGTTGGTAAGCGATCCATATTTTTTGTTGATGACTTGTTGATCTGTTCCACATGCTCTAGATGCAACAAAGTGTTGTGTTTTTTAGAACATTTCATGCAACTTCCTCGCATGCAATTTTTTGCGCTATGACCAGGTTTTAAACAGTTAACGCAATAGTTTTGTTTTTGAATGAGTTGGAGGCGAGCTGATGGTGATAGCTGGAGAAACCTTTTACATGAAAATAATGGGTGCCCGGTGTTCTTACATATGATACAGGAACCGCTGTGTTGGCCTTCTGCTGTAATGGAATTGCACACCCTTGTCGTTGTAGTTAAATGTTTACCCTTTTCCGTTATTGCTTCCATTGACTGGAAATGCCTTTCCAAAAACTGTAGAAATTCTTTGACAGTTGGCACTTCTCGTGGATTCAAAAGAGATTGTTCATACCGAAGACGTGTAGCTTGGTCTAGCCTTCTTAATAGCAAATGTAGCAGAAGTGGATCCCAGGATGACGTATCTATTTGAAGATTTTTTAATGATAAAAGGCACTCCTGTGTTCTGTCATGTAGTAACTTGTAGTTATCAGATGTGGTTTTACCTGGAGCATCTACCAGTTCATGCACTAGCTTACTGACTAGTAGTCTTTTGTTGTTATATCGATCGGTTACTACGGCCCAAGCTGCCTCGAAATTTTCTCCGGTAGCCGTGAAGTGCTTGATTAGATTTGCAGCTTCTCCTACCACATGTGTTTTTAGATACCAGATTTTTTGAACACTAGGTATTGGCTGCATAACTATCAAGGATGAAAACAAGTCATGAAACTCTTTCCATTTCAAGTAATTTCCATCAAACTTCGGTAGCGTTATTTTGGGAATTGGTACAGTTGGATGCCCATTGTTATTTTCCGAATGGCAAGGACTTGATGGATTGCTGGTGAAATCTTTAATAGTTTCTCGCAATTTCATTTCTAGTTGAATGTATCGCTCCATGTTGTAGCCCTGACTCACCGGATCGTCACTCATTCCCGCTATATTGTAATGTAGTTCTTCAATATTTGCCCACAGTCTGTGGGCAACTTGGGTTTCCTCACTTGTGAAACCATTAGTTAATAAACGTTCTAGCGATGCCATCATGGCAGCTTGTCGGCGCATACTCTTAACGAGTTCATTATTGCAACTGGCTGTTGCCTCACAATGCTTAGTTATTTGCTGGCTGATGGGCTGTTTCCTTGATTCAGCTGGAGCTACTTTTAGTATTCCTTGTTCAAATAGCTCTTTATATTGATTCACGACGTCCATTATTGCCTGGTAGTAGTCCTCACTAAAATATTTATGTTCCAGCGGTAAATCTTCCAGCAATCGAATTTGGTTGTCGGTCACCTCGAAGTTCGACCATTCCTCGTCCAGTCTTCTTAACCGTTCTTGGAAATAGCTAGTGGACTCCTTTCTCGATGAAGGGTCCTTTTTAAAGTTGCGGATTATTGTTTCAATCCGTTCTCCGGTCAATTTTTGCCTGTTGACCAGTTCTTCAAACGAAGCCATGATTTAATAGTGTCCTGTTGCGGATTCAATCGATTACTGTCCTGCACTTGTTACAGGATCACGTCGGGGTCACCAAAATGTTTGTGTTGAATTGTGGTTTCTTACAAGCACATGTAGCCTGAAGAAATGATATGGTTTTTATGTCCTCTCAAGCACTTTAACCTGGAGGAAGAGCTCTAATAAAACAATTCGTTTACTGTCTTAATAAAACTCTGATTGTAAACTTTATTTGACTTTCTTTTATACAAATTAATTAAAGTAAAAACTGCTTATCTATTAAATTGTGTTAAAACTGCTAGTTTAACAGTGACCTATATTTATTTCAGGAACTAATATGCTAACTTAAATGTTTATAATTGTGCATACGGTTATTGACATTTATTTGTGCATAGCGAATGAAAATAATATTGACCTAATTTAACACATTGAGCATTGTTTATCAGCAACTAAATCATAAGTAAATAAAATATTAAATTACAATAAATAATTTACATGAACAATTACCATAAGTACCTGTATGGTCAACACTCTACATTAAGGACTGACCATTCTGCACTGAGATGGTTATTGCAGTTTAAAAATCCTGAAGGGCAACTGGCAAGGTGGATTGAGCGCCTGCAGAGCTACGACTTCAGTATTGAGCATAGAAGGGGCACAAAACATAACAATGCGGATGCTCTTTCAAGAAGACCCTGCTGTTTAGAGTGTAAACATTGCGTTAGAACCGAACAAAAGGAAGGCGTTGTTGATGTTCGGCTAATGCACATCGACTCTGATGAAGACTGGTCAGCGGCACAGAGGGACGACAGTATACTGGGGAAAATTATAGCAGCCAAAGAGGAGGACAGAAGACCGTCCCGGAATGAAATTTCGGCTCAGAGCCCACTCGCCAATTTTTATTGGGCTCAGTGGAACAGCCTCAAGGTAATAAAAGGGTGCCTATACCGCGTATGGGAAAGTGTAGATGGCAAAACAACTTCAAATTTGATAGTTGTGCCATGCTCCAAGATAAGTAAAGTTTTGCAAGAATTTCACAATGGACCTAGTAGCGGTCATCGTGGAGTAACAAAAACACTTGAGAAATTGAAGCAGCGTTTTTATTGGGTTGGATGTCTACAAGCCGTTGCCGACTGGATAGCAAACTGCCCACAGTGCATAGCAGCCAAAGGCCCAGTAAGAAGAAGCCGGGGACAGCTACAGCAATACAACTCAGGAGCACCATTCGAGCGGTTCGCAATGGATATAGCAGGTCCTTTTCCCGTCACTGAAGCCGGAAATCGTTATGTTCTTGTGGTAATGGACTATTTCAGTAAATGGCCAGAGGTATATGCTATACCTAACCAAGAAGCAAAGACAGTTGTAAATGCATTCGTCAACAACTGGGTATGTCGCTATGGTGTCCCAATAGAATTACATTCCGACCAAGGAAGGAATTTCGAGTCTGCCATATTCAGGGAAATGTGCGAATTATATGGGACAAAGAAAACCAGAACAACGCCGTTGCATCCACAGTCTGATGGCATGGTAGAGAGGTTCAATCGCACGTTAGAAGAGTACCTGCGAAAAGTGGTAAGCAACCATCAGAGGGATTGGGACGAGCACATTCCCAAATTTTTGATGGCATATAGGTCAGCTGTACACGACTCCACATCGAGAACGCCAGCTAAAATTATCTTCGGGACGGAATTAAAACTGCCTGGTGACTTGGAATTTGGTGTTAAGCCAGCTGTAGAAGAAGGAGCCACTTCGTCCCAAGAGCAGGAGAACTTAAACGAACTGCATGATTTCGTGTGTAATAGAATCAAGATGGTCAGTGACAAGATGAAAGCTAGATATGACCGCGCAGCAAATTCGGAGGGATTTATGGAAAGTAAATTGGTTCTACTTTATAACCCACAACGGAAGAAAGGATTGTCCCCAAAATTACAGACTCACTGGGATGGCCCGTATAAAGTGATTAAGAGAGTGAATGACGTTGTGTACCGGATACAGAAGCACAATAGCCCATGGTCGAAAATGAAGATAGTACATCTCGAACGATTGGCGCACTATGGAAGAGGTGATTGTATGCCTATTCGGGTCGAACAGGCTTAAGTGAGCGGCAGTGTTACAAAGTTTAAAAAATAGATTCAAATATAACGACAATGTGGCTATATGTACTTGGCAGCACTGCCAACTCATCTCAAGTTGTCAAAATGTTACAACCCTGATCAACACAATGCAGATAATATTTGAATTAACGGAAGTGGAATATTCCGGATACATCTTCGAGAATATACAAGATCATTTGAGGCTGTGCAATAATAAGTGTAAATAACAACAACGAAAAACCTAGCAACATCAATGCTAAGAGATGATGCTGTTATTCTTAATGATCTTGTACGCAAGTATTCGCTGCTAACAAAAGCTAAACATGTACACCAATATACACAGCAACATAAACACAAATATACACATAAACATACCCACATAGCACAAGCAGAAACAAAACTACGCAACTCACAGACCCACTCATACATACAACCACACATAGTTACAATAAACAAAACACACAAGCCAGCATTGTCACATATACAAACACACGTATATACATGTTAAGTAAAGCACAACCAACAACAACCATGACCAGATGCTTCGCGAAGTTACCAGACGACGTCATTTTGCTATATAAAGTCGCAGCCAGTGATCAGCGGGATCAGTGTGATTTTAAATCTAGACGTGTTAACATCGCTAAGTGTTCAGTAGTGTGACCAGCAAAAGTCGCCACCTCGTTTTTGCGTCCGTAGATACGTATATATATATATATATATATATATATATATATAGATTATAGTTATTTTATTTGTATCTTCCTTACACCATGAATTATTGAATGAATTATTTGCCTTGTAAATCTTGGTTTGTACATTTATTTATTACGGACATAATCCTTTTTGCCGACACCCCGCTAAATAGTTTTTAAGTCATTTTGCTGGCAAATACAGCCATATACTCGGTACTGATATACGTACATATGTACAAACGCGAGCGAGTATTACACACGCTGACTTGTTCGTCATAGTGTTTTGTTATTGCTTTTGGTTTTCTTTAGTATACACAGACCATGTGTAACTGTTGAGTGTAAAGAAAACCAAACTCAAGACTACACTGCTACCTGTGCAAAAGCACATGCAAACATACGTACGCGCATATGTACGTACATATGGCTGTACCTTTACGTTCGCGTCGTTTCAATATGACTTGTGCACAAGTGTTTTTGTTAGTGCTTTTGGTTTTCTTTAGTATACACAGACCATGTGTAATTGCTGAGTGCAAAAGAGAACCAAACTTAAGACTAAACTGCTGCCTGTGTAAAAGCACATGCCAACATACATACACACCGAGCTTCTGCTTGTGCACAAGCAAATATACCTACATACATGTATATATGTGCATACCTACATGCATACACACAGGAGCCTGTGCAGGAATATACGCACGTACGTAGGTACATACATAAATTCCCTGAGTGACAACAAGCCTATGTATATACACATAATATCAATGCAGCCACCGCGATCATAATTGTACGAATGTACATACAAGCATACATATTTACGTACATATATTACGGTACTAGTAATATAGTAATAATAAGTCTTTATATTTAAGAATAACATTTATATATTTAACATTGTTATAGTTGTTCAGTATACTTTTCATAATGTAAGACACATACACATGCATGAAAATATTCATGTGTGCTTGCTGAGCCCGGCTATAAAAGGCGAATCATTTGCATAGAAGAGGTGTTCTTCTTGTCCAGCCGGCGTGGAGGTAAGTCCTAATATTTTCGTAGTCTAGCTTCTTATTGTATTGTTTAATTCAGTAACGTAGAATAGTCGGTTGGTTTCATTTTGTGAAAGCCACTTCGGAGTTTGTCTACCACCAGATGTTGGAAAACTCTACTTGGTAAACCAACTCCTGAACAGTGGCACTCTGAAACCTTGTCGCGAGTTCGGAGTGAACGTGTTGCCCACTGATGTTGGAAAACTCGACCGGATGACACGCTCATTCTGCACCCACGTTGTTCGTGACAGAATTGGAATTGCCCTAACCAGAAGCTTAGACTACCGCGCAGACAACGATTGACGCATTCCCCGAAGCGTGAAAAGTCGACCGGGCACGCTCTCGACACTCGGTTGGGCCTCCTACACCGTGCCTCCGCGCGCACGCTGGTGTAACCACAAGAAAAGCCTCCCGCAACGACGCTGCAAAATATCGCTACGTCGCGTAGAATAATAAAAGAGCCAAAATAAAGAATGGAAGTGTTTTTTTTGCCGACTGCCCTGATAACAAATAAATAATCAGTACGACCCTGGACGCCGCTGAGTCCTGCCCCAGCAACCAGCGGAAACGTGTCGTTACAATGGCGCCCGAGCAGGGACAGTAGAATTTTTTTTGGTGGGAAAAAAAATTGTTCCGGAATAAATTATGGAAATAAATAATAATTGGAATGTGAACCAAAATTAAAAATTGATCTAAAAATTATTTAAAAAAAAAAAACTAATTTTGCGAAAAATAAAGAAACGTCGGGGAAAAATTGTGAACTTTTTTTAAATAAATAAAAACGAATTATTAAAAATAAACTAAACTAAATAAATAATTATACAAAAAAAAAGAAATTTTTTTTTGCGCAGAAAACTGTGTGACCCTTTTTGTTAAACCAAAAGGGAGAGGTCAAAGTAAAAACAATAACACTTTTTTTTGTCGAAAACGAAAATATCCGATTAAAACAATAAACATTGAAATTTTGTGGAGTGAAGATCGGTTGAACTAAAATTTCTAACCAATAGAGAAAGGGTGTTTGTGTCGCGCAGGAAAAGAATCGGGTTGATTTTATAAAAGACATTTAATAAAAAAAAAGAAAAAAAACATAAATCAAAGTGAAAACTTCGTGGATATATACGCTCAAGAAGGATGAGCTTTCCACGTACCTGGCTCAATTTCAGCAAACCAATACCGGGAGTGTCGAAGAATTGCGGAAGTGTTTCAGCAATTTCAAAAGTGATGAGCACGACCTGACCACCACCGAAAAATTACTGGCTCTCCAATACCAGCACGAAGTGGACGCTCCCTCCACCAGCCTCAACCCACCAACCCCAGTTTGGGCTATCCCAGCGCCTCCGGTCGAGAAGACAGCATCAGCCACTGAATCCGAATCCAACAACCGCCTTATGGTCGTGGAATTTGTGCGGAAGTGGAACCTCAAGTACGATGGGGGCAAAGATCCGGTAGCATTTATTGAAATAGTCGAAGAACTGGCAGGTATGTATGGGGTAGAGTTGGTGCATGTGTTACGGGTTCTGGCCGAGTGTTTCCGGGATAAAGCTTTGGTGTGGTATCGCAACAACAACAAGCACTGGCAACAGTGTCACACCTTCAAAGCGGACTTTTTAAAATTCTTCCTTCCTTCCCGCTACTTTGAAAAATTGGAGGACGAAATTCGGAAGCGCACTCAACGTAACCGAGAACCATTTAAAGACTATGTCCTGGCGCTACAGAGTCTCATGCGCCACGCCAACTTGTCCGAGGAACAGAGGCTATAGCGTATTTTTCGGAATGCTCTACCGGATTACCAGTGGTACATCCGCCGCCGTGACTTCTCCTCACTAGATGACCTCATCACTCTTGCCGACGATCTGGAAAGTATCCCTACCGCCTCCAACCACGGTAGAGGAGAGCACCACCGACTGATGGTAGAAAAATCTACCTCTCGAGTGCGTGCCCGTCGGAAACCCAGAGAACCAGTGAGCGAGAAGAAACACGCAAACCAGACGGAAATAGTGTGGGAAGACAACAAAGTGCGAGCGATGGTACGTATCGGCAACCAACTAGGCGCTACGACACTGGACACCGGGGCAACGAGAAGTTTCATCCATTCACAACTCGTCCGCAAACTTATTCCCCGACCAAGGTATCAGCACACTCAGGTGGACGTGACATTGGCCGACGGCTCCAAGTCAAGCATCTACCGAGCCCTGAGCATCGAAGTGACCCTGGGCAGGAAGACAGCCAACTGCGAGTTCTTAGTAATGGAAAAGGCCACTGAAGACATCATCCTAGGGCTCGATTTCCTTCAGATCTTTGATACTGCCATCAGCTGTGCCGGATTAACGGCCCCTAGCAGCGCTGACAGGCCCGATACTTCGTGCCCAGGCAACCACTTCGCTCAGGTAAGGAATAATGAACCCCATACAACATTTTCAGATAAAGGGCGACCCAGCCATCATACTGACAGTGAGAGCCAGAGAGTCAGCAAATTTTTGCAAAAGGAATTGGCAAAATTCAGCGATATGAAGTGGTTATCAAATGTCACCAGCCACAAGATTGCCATGAAGGATGACTGCCCTATTAAGATTAGGTACGGCCCCCGGAACCCAGCCATGCACGCCATCATTGACCAAGAAGTTGATAAGTTGATCCAACAGGGTTGCATAGAATCCTCTCACAGCCCCTACAGTTTCCCGATTACGCATATGAAAAAGAAAAACGGCACCTGGCGAACCTGCATGGATTTCCGCCAGCTGAACGCTAGGTCTGTCACGGACGCCTACCCCCTACCACGAATCGATACCATCCTGGACCGACTACGAAACGCCAGGTACATAAGTAGCTTGGATTTGAAGGACGGATACAGGCAAATCCCGATGGACGCAGACAGCAAGAAATTCACCGCATTTGCGGTGGCCGGCCGAGGTTTGTATCAATGGCGAGTGATGCCATTTGGGCTACACTCGGCCCCAGCCACTTTCCAACGAGCGTTGGACCGAGTCATCGGACCCGAGTTAGAGCCATATGCCTTCGCTTACCTCGACGACATAATTGTCATCAGTCCTTCTTTCGAAGAACACTTACAGCACTTGAAGGAGGTCTTCCAACGCCTACGCGCAGCCAACTTAAGAATCAACCCGGACAAAAGTGAGTTTTTTGCCTCCGAAACAAAATACCTGGGACACGTAGTCACCAAAGAAGGTATTAAAACCGATCCAGAAAAAATTTCATTCCATTGCCGATATGCAACCTCCAAAAAGTGTCACCGAAGTGCGTAGATTCCTTGGGGTCACGTCATGGTACCGACGTTTTGTTCCTGAATTTGCGTCTCTAACCCAACCCCTTACAACACTGTTACAAAAGGGGCGGCATTGGAAATAGGCAGACGAACAGCAGCAGGCATTTGAAATGCTCAAGGCCAAATTAACCCAGGCACCAGTCCTCACGTGCCCCGACTTTTCGCAACCATTCACCCTACAAACTGATGCCAGCGACTATGGGTTGGGCGCAGTTCTGACCCAACAAACTGAGGGGCAGGAGCATGTGATCGCCTACGCCAGCCGGCATTTAAACAAGGCCGAGAAAAACTATTCCGCCACCGAGAAGGAATGCCTCGCCATCCTATGGGGTATACGCAAAATGCGCCCTTACCTGGAGGGTTACGCATTCGAAGTCATTACAGACCACTTGGCTATGAAATGGTTAAACGGCATCGACAACCCGACGGGCAGACTGGCCAGATAGGCCTTAGAGCTGCAGCAATACAATTTCACAATCACCTTCAGGAGAGGAAAACACAACACCGTGGCAGATGCTTTATCCCGTCAGCCAGTAGAATTGGCTCACATAGCACATGAAAACGCCGCCGAATCGTGTCCATGGCTGGAAAAACTCACCAACGACGTAAAAGCAGATCCGGCGAAATTTGGCGACTACACCATAGTCCACGGCCAACTCTACCGACACTTCGCCAAGGGAGATTCTGATGAAAATACCCCTTGGAAGTTGTGTGTTGGCACCCCGTTAAGACCCCAGATTTTTAAAGAAGCGCATGATCAACCAACTGGTGGTCATTTTGGCATCCGAAAAACGATCCAACGAGTCGCGAGTAGGTATTACTGGCCTAAAATGTCACGAGACGTAACCCGCTATGTCCAACAGTGTGACACATGTCAACGATACTAGGTCGAGCAGAGAAAGCCAGCAGGGCAAATGCTGACGAGAATTCCCGAAGTACCTTGGGCCATGGTTTGTGCCGATTATGTCGGGCCGTTGCCACGAACACGTCATGGGAATACTGTACTGCTAGTATTCTTTGATAATTTTTCGAAATGGTGCGAGCTGGTACCGGCCCGTCGAGCCACAGCAGAGGGAGTCATCAAAGCGTTCCGCGAACGCATCGTGACCCAGTATGGGGTGCCCAAAATATTGCGTACTGACAACGGAAGCCAGTTTACGTCAGCCTCGCTTAAGAAATATCTGTCTGACCTAGGGGTTAAACAGCAGTTCACCGCGTCCTACACTCCCCAGGAAAATCCCACGGAACGAGCAAACCGTACCATCAAACAGATGATCGCTAAATTCTCCGGCTCCGATCACAAACGCTGGGATGAGTTCCTCCCGGAAATCATGTTGGCCCTGAACACCGCCATATCCGAATCGTCTGGCTACTCGCCCGGCTACCTAACCCAAGGTAGGGAACCCAGACTACCGAATGCCGTGTACGACCACGTCACAATTGGAACAGAAGCCAAGGTCCTACAACCCGATTAGCGTGCCAAGAAGCTTCAACAAATATTTCACCGCGTACGCTCGAATTTAAATAAAGCATCCCAGAGACAACAACATTATTATAATTTACGACGCCGCCAGTGGCAACCGCAAGTGGGCGAACAAGTCCTCGTGCGACAGCACCCTCTTTCGCGAGCAGTAAAAAACTTTGCAGCGAAGCTAGCCCAAAAAAAACGGCGGACCATTCATCATTCGGGGTTTCGTGTCGCCCGTCATCGTCAAAGTTTCTGAGATAGCGACCCAGAAGACACGCACCGCACACTTGGGCGACTTGAAGCCATACGTCGCCCCTCAAAACTAACCCGGTCTCCCTCTTCTCTTTCTTTATTTATAGAATCAACAGTAAATCTACCTCAACGCACGATGAGCCAAAGATCGAGGAGTCTCGCCAAAAGTTCCGAAGAGGGATGGAACGGGAAAAGGCCAAAGTGAAGAAGACTATTTATTTGGATGACCATGATATCCCTGCCCGCGGCCGAGGCAAGTATGGAAAACCGTCACGCCCGATCCCAACGGTACGAAATTTCCGCATGACCACCCAGCCAAGCATGCCCGCATTCAGCGCACCCCATAAAGACGTACCCCAGCCAAGCATACCTCGTCAAAACCATCCATCCGGCAGCGTGTCGCCTCCACGTAAGGCACCGCCCAGCCAACCACGTCCTAGTAAGGCACCGGTCAACCAAACACGTCCTAGTAAGGCAACGTCCAACCGAACACATCCCAGCAAGGCACGTCCCCGCCAACCACACGCGAACATACCATATGCCGACATGTTCCAGTCGGGTCGGTCGCAGCCTAGCCGTCCACGCCCACCGCCGAGGGCTAACCATCTGAGAGGAAACAAAGAAGAAGTGCCACCTCCACCGCCGCTCATCACCAAAAAGGAAGTGCCACCTCCACCGCCGCTCATCACCAAAGGGGAAGTGCCACCTCCGCCACCGCTCACGCAAAAGGGAGTGGCGTCACCATCCCCACTACCCGATGAGGACGCACCGCCACCCTCTCCAAAGCTTCCTAGACCATCGTCTAGCCGCCGGACATCGTGGAGAAGTCGTGACTGCCCCCCAGATTTACTGGAAGACTTCGTGATCGAGTTAGACGATTTCGAAGAAGACAGCCCTGACTACGGTCGTAAACTGGTCGAAGAGCTACGTCGTACGGACAGTACAGGACAGTCGATATCCGCCCACCATCAGCGCCCTCCCCAGATTCATCGCACGAAGGGGATAGCTCCAGTGACCATGTGCCCACACCACCTCGTCGACAAGGTTTCGGGCTCGTTGACGTGTCCGATTCACAATACCCATACTTGGGCCATCAATGTTACGAACGGCAGATTCGGCTCCGGTTCCTAGTCGCCGGAACAAAATCACAACCGGTGCTGCCACGGCAGAGCATCGCACCACCGGCCGCAATCACGCCCCGGTCACAGCAAAGACGAAACAACTCCAGTGTAACCACGCCGTACACTTCACCGGTCACAGTGAGTGACAGCCCGACCGCACGACTTTCCAACACCCCGGGGCGAGATTGGTTCAGCCCACTGCGACACGTGCACTCGCCACCACTCACCCTGAGCGATACGATATCGATCCCAGCGGAAGGGGAGCTCGATGTATTTTCCCTCTTGGATGGCGTAACCGACCATGAGCCAGAAATCAACTATCCGAACCAACAGGGCCCGGTATCACCTCATCCCCAAGCCAACCGCACTACCGAAATTCCCTTTGAAGAAGTGCCAGCGGAGGTGCAGGCACTCATCGCCGACAAGATGGCAACGCGACGAAAACACCAACAAACCCGGTTCGTATCCCATAGCGGCGGACAGACGTTCCGCATAGCCATCTCACGCACCGGAAAGACCCGTGTATGGGAAATAAGCCGCTATTGTTTCACCCTGCAGGAGGAGGGGTAATGTGACCAGCAAAAGTCGCCACCTTGTTTTTGCGTCCATAGATATGTATATATATATATATATATATATATATAGATTATAGTTCTTTTATTTGTATTTTCCTTACACCATGAATTATTGAATGAATTATTTGCCTTGTAAATCTTGGTTTGTACATTTATTTATTACGGACATAATCCTTTTTGCCGACACCCCGCTAAATAGTATTTAAGTCATTTTGCTGGCAAATACTGCCATATACTCGGTACTGATATACGTACATATGTACAAACGCGAGCGAGTATTACACACGCTGACTTGTTCGTCATAGTGTTTTGTTATTGCTTTTGGTTTTCTTTAGTATACACAGACCATGTGTAACTGTTGAGTGTAAAGAAAACCAAACTCAAGACTACACTGCTGCCTGTGCAAAAGCACATGCAAACATACGTACGCGCATATGTACGTACATATGGCTGTACCTTTACGATCGCGTCGTTTCAATATGACTTGTGCACAAGTGTTTTTGTTAGTGCTTTTGGTTTTCTTTAGTATACACAGACCATGTGTAACTGCTGAGTGCAAAAGAGAACCAAACTCAAGACTAAACTGCTGCCTGTGCAAAAGCACATGCCAACATACATACACACCGAGCTTCTGCTTGTGCACAAGCAAATATACCTACATACATGTATATACATATACATGGGGCTGAGCTTCAGGCTACCATGGGGGTCAGTCGGTGGCGAATAACTGAACAGCCTATAGTGCGTAGGTTTGCTGCGAATAACCAATAAGCAGTCCCCGACCAAGAGCGGCAGATGCAGAGGCGTACTATAAAAGGGTACAGGTGACCGAAAATGCTATCTGTGACATGGCGAATCGATGCCGCCATAAAATAGGTATCACCCCACAGAGGGTTCCCTCTTGAGAGGAGAAAATAGGAGAGTGGCGCGCCTCCGTGGTTCCCTCAGTTTTTCTCCGATCAAATAGCGGTGCTCTGATGGGGCATTAGGACCGAGCCCGGTAAGGTTCTAATTATGGTATACCGGAATATGGATTTGATTTGATGACATGAGCTGGTAGCGGTAGTATTCTGACACTTTAGTAAACGGTGTGACAACCGGTGGAAATGGCTGTTGGGCTAATGCTACCGTTGCCCCCGCCCCGTTAAAACCATGGCAAGTCTCTTGGTACGTTCTTGATTCGTCACCGTTAAGTTGGTGTTGTAGGACCAGATGGAAAATTCCTGGCTTGCGTCGACCTGGCTCTGAACACATAATCCATAAGGTTATGTGTCAACCCTCGCGTGGCCTCCCTGCTTAGGCAAAGATAACCACGGGGTCTTTTGTGACGACTACAACGACAAATCAAGATAGCGGCCAAGAGTTGGGGTCCATAAGAAAGAACAATAACCATGAACACAAACAAACAAGTCGACCAATTGAAAAATAGGACAATTCAGTCTAACTCAGGTGGAATAAATACCCTGGAGCAAAACGCCTTTGGGCAGAGTTCGAAGACACCGAGGTCCCCTGTGAAAAATCGAGGGGTAAATCAATCCGTACAGGATATCGAAAGTTCAGCACCTTCCGTAAACGATGTATCTCGTGGACGGATCGGCTCAGGATCGGAACCACTACCTAGACGGGCTAGTGATATTTTCGATCAACTTGGAGATCAGATTAAGAGTCTGGTCGATATGTTAGAAGAAGGGAAGAGGAGATCAATCCACCAACCAATGAGAGATGCCATAGACTCTATAATATCTCTATATGATCAGTATGCAGGTGAATTGCGGATTAAAGTGGCCAGGGAGAATCATTACACCAATTCCGCTGCACAAACATCGCCCTGGATGAAGAAACAGAAGACGAAGAGAGCACAGGAAGAACCGGCCGAATTACCTGAAGCTAAGAGAAGAGCTCTGAAAGCTACAGCTTTGACAACGGACACTGCCGAGGCAACTTCGCAGGGAAGAGCGGAAAATACTAGCAAAGAGCCACAATGGCAGAAAGCCACGCGGAAAAAGGAAAGGAAGAGAAAGAAAAATAAGAAAGAAAAAGAGCATCTTAAGGGTAGAAGGATCAAGCCTGATGCAATAATTATTGCAGCGGAGGATAACACAACCTATGCTGACATTTTGAAAAGGGTAAAAACGGACCCCAATCTTAGCGAGCTTGGTGAAAATGTCTCGAAAATTAGAAGGACTATCAAAGGCGGCCTACTTCTCCAACTTCGGTCAAACAGTGGCCACACGGAGCGATTTAGGGGAGCCATTGGTGAACTCTTAGGAGAAAAAGTATCAGTCCGCACTCTAAAAGAGAGGAAGACTATAACAATTAGGGATATAGATGAAGTTACAGAGAAGGAAGATCTATACGAGGCTCTGCGTAACTTACCATGTCTTCAGGGTGCGGATAAGCCCGACATTCTTAGCCTTAGGAGGTCATATGGTGGGACACAGACCGCCACTGTGAGCCTAAATGCTGACTCTGCTGCTGCTCTAATAAAAGAGGGCAGGATAAAGATTGGCTGGGTAATATGCAGGATACGTGAGAAGAAGACTCCGACAAAATGTTACCGATGTCTACAGTTCGGACATATAGCTCGTCAATGCGAAAGTGAGATTGATCGCTCCAGAACGTGCCAAAAATGTGGGCAAGAGGGACACGTGGTCGAGGACTGCCGGCGGGAACCACTTTGCATGTTCTGCAAAGATGACAACCCACAGCTCGCTAATCATGTCGCAGGTAGTGGAAGGTGTCCGTTGTTCCGGAGAGCCCTCAATATACGCCCAAGAAAATGAAAATAATACAGATAAATCTGAACCACTGTGAGGCTGCCCAGGATCTTTTAGCTCAGAGAGTCCTAGAAGAGAACTTCGATGTCGCAATCATAAGCGAGCCATATAAAGTACCGAAAAATAGCACCTGGATCGCCGATGAGTCAACAACGGCAGCTATTTGGACTTGTGGCTCATTACCTTTCCAACAGACCCATACATTGGATAAAGGTTTCGTAATGGCGAAGATAAAGGGAACTTTTTTGTACAGTGTCTATGCTCCCCCAAGGTAGTCCCTTGGCGAATTTGAGAATATGCTAGAGAGCTTAGTTGCGAATGCACACTTAAATTCACCGATCATCATATGCGGCGATTTTAATGCCTGGGCGATGGAAT
This sequence comes from Linnaemya tessellans, assembly GCA_951800035.1. Classification (NCBI taxonomy): domain Eukaryota; kingdom Metazoa; phylum Arthropoda; class Insecta; order Diptera; family Tachinidae; genus Linnaemya; species Linnaemya tessellans. Next base: position 83,570,831 of record OX637535.1, read on the forward strand.
GGGGCAGTAGGTGGACTAATGCAAGGGGTCGCAGTATTTTAGAAGCTTTCGCATCCCTGCGGGTCACGTTATTAAATGATGGAATGAGGAGTACCTTTAGGAGATCAGATACAAGTTCTACGATAGATATATCGTTTGCCAGCGACAGCCTTGTTTCGCGAACGGTGTGGAGACTCACTGAAGACTTCACAAATAGCGATCATCAGGCAATTGTAATCACGATTGCTGGGCAGAACACTGGCACGGCAAGAATGCTTGAGTTCACTGGGCCTAAATGGAAAGACTCATGCTTTGATGGTGACACGTTTAAGCTGCTACTGTCTAGCTTTACCGCAACCGGGGAGTTAGTAGATGATAGGGTGCAAAGCGTATACGAAATGCTCTACACTGCCTGTGATGCTGCTATGCCTCGAAGATATACACTTCGAGGACGGTCTCCCTGTTATTGGTGGAATGATGAAATAAGAGAGTTACGATCAGCATGCCTTAGAGCAAGAAGAAGGGCCCAACGTTCCAGAGGAAGATCATCATGGGAAGATTATCAAGTTAGATATCAAGATCTACGCACCCAATTAAGGAAAGCCATAAAGAGAAGTAAAAAGCTATCCTTCCAACGAATATGCCAAGAGGCTGACATCAACCCTTTTGGAACGGCATACAAGGTAGTTTTCAAAAACATAGGAGCGCAGAAACATCCCAGATTGGGATGCCGAAATTTGCTTCGGAAGATTATTGGCACCCTGTTTCCACGAGGTCAACCGTATACGATTATAAGGACGGAGACGGCGGCGACTAACACAATCCCAGAGATCACACAAGGGGAGTTGCTTGCGGCATGCGCTAAAATTGGCGATAGAAAAACGCCTGGGCCAGATGGAATCCCGAACAAAGCGCTCAAGTTGGCTATTCAACATAGGCCGGACATATTTGCCACCATGTTCCAGAAATGCCTAGTCGAGGGTATTTTCCCCCGGAGTTGGAAGGTGCAGAAACTGGTACTTATCCCGAAACACGGCAAGCCTCCGGGTGAACCATCTTCGTACCGCCCAATCTGTCTCCTTGACACGATGGGTAAAGTTCTCGAGCGAATTATATACAATAGACTTCTAGCCTGCGCTGAAGCCAGAGGAGCTCTCTCCGACCTGCAGTATGGATTTAGGAAAGGCCGTTCCACTGTAGATGCGATTAGGAAAATAGTAGACATAGCAGAAGACGCAATAGAAGGCGGAAGATGGAGATTTGGTTCCAAGGAATACTGCTCGGTGGTCACCCTGGATATTCAAAACGCATTTAATTCCGTGAATTGGGGGAATATTGCCAAGGCCCTTTTCATTATGGGTACGCCGTCGTACCTAATGAATTTGGTAAACGACTACTTTCGGGATCGGAAACTTTTGTATGTGACCGATGATGGCGAAGAAGAATATAAAGTCACTGCAGGTGTACCGCAAGGTTCTATTCTTGGCCCTCTGCTCTGGAACATAATGTATGATGGAATACTGCGACTATCCTTACCAGATAAGACTTCCATTATTGGCTTTGCGGACGACATTGCCATAGTCTCAGTGGCAAAAACCGTGGAGGAGGGGGAGGTGAAGGCAAATGCGACAGTCGAAAGGATTGAATTGTGGCTTAATGGGGCTGGGTTGACACTAGCTGCACATAAAACAGAGGCTGTCTTAATAAGTAGCAGAAAAACAGTAGAAAAGATGACTGTAACAGTTGTCGATGCAAGAATAGAATCGAAAAGGGCCATAAAATACCTAGGCGTAATGATCGATGACAGGCTAAATTTCAAGGAACATGTAAGGTTCATTGTCAAAAAGGCATCCGGCGCACAAGCAGCTCTGGCAAGAATAATGCCAAATATTGGAGGACCAACGTCATTTAAAAGAAGGGTAATATCGTCGGTTGTGACCTCGATAATAATATATGCCTGCCCAGTATGGTCTGTAGCACTTTCCGAGGAGACGACAAGAAGAAAACTATCCTCGGTGTACCGTCTAAGTGCAATAAGACAAATAAGTGGTTTCAGGACAATATCCGATGACGCAGCAATGGTATTGGCAAGAGCAATACCTATAGATATACTGGCGGATGAAATGAGGCGAATCTACTTTCGTCGTCTTGAGGATACAGGGCAAATTGCAACCATCACTATCGAATCAAAATCGTTTGCCACAAATTAAATTACCGAAATTCGATGGAAAGTGTTCGGAGTTTTCTAGATTCATCAATACTTTCAACACATTAGTTCATAATGAACAAGGTATTCCTATCATTGACAAGTTCAATTATCTACTCAATTGTGTCTCTGGGCAAGCGTTGGCAGTCATAGAACCCTTTCAGGTAATCGAATCAAATTATAAAAAGGCCATAGATGCTTTAACTGAACGGTATGATAACAAATCATTAATTTTTATTGAGCACTTCAATTCTTTATTTTCGATATCATCTATGACTAAACCGAGCGCTGTTTCACTGCGCGGGATTCTTGATAACGTTTCGGCTCTGTTTAGGTTCGGAGCTGGATGTAATGAATGCCATCATCATACACATAGTTCTATCGAAAGTGGATGCAGAGTCAAAAAAGGTTTATGATGAACAGCAAGATTTTAAGTCGTTGCCTTCGTGGAATCAATGTTATTCAACTCTTAGTCGTCGTTGTCAGTTTCTTGAAAGCCGTGCATCCGAAATCGAATTATTTCGTGAATGTGAACAAAAAGCTAGAACTAAATTCAAACGGCCAGGCGTAGCACTTCTCACATCTAGCAATCTTTGCGAATATTGCCAAAGCAAAGAACATTTCACTGGAAATTGCAACTCGTATATGACATTAAGCGTTCCTCGCAGATTCAAATTTGTTAAAGTCGCTAAGCTCTGCATAAATTGTCTTCGCACAGGTCACATGGTAGCGAAGTGTCAGTCGAAATCAAGATGCCGAACTTGTCGTGTTTCTCATCACTCGTCACTTCATAATCAAGGTTCACCTTCATCGTTAGATCAACATTTATCCTCAGAACACCGTTCAATTTCAAACTCATCGTCTCATCAGCGACCAATATCGACTTTTCAATTCGCATCGTCATCACTTCAACCCTCGTCATCGTCATTCAACCCAGCGACTTTGTCCCATACAAACATAAGTAAACATACTTTGTCGTCAAAGTTAACAAATAGCCCTGCAACTATCAACCTAACACAAAACACAACCGCAACTGCTTGCAGTCGTCGTCGTGTTTTGCTACCTACAGTCATAGTTTTCGTTCAAGATGCCTTTGGATTATTTCAACCCTGTACAGCTCTTTTAGATTCTTGCTCCGAGATCAATTTGATCACCCAAGAAGCGGTTAGTCGTCTTCATCTTCAACTATCCAAATGTAGACAGGAAATAGCTGGTGTTTCAGACATTCGATCTCACCTAAAACACAAGGTTGTTGCATCAGATTTCGAGTTCACAACTATATTTTCAGTTACAAAATCGATTTCATCGCTACAACCATCACAACATTTCGACACAAAAGGTTGGGACCTTCCGGCTGACATTTCACTTGCGGACCCACAATTTAATTCACCTCAGCGCATTGATTTACTTCTCAATTCCGAGATATTTTTCGACCTATTACTTGATGGCAAGATTCACCTCGGTGAAGGCTTGCCTTATTTAATTAAACATCCCTTGGGTGGGTAGTAGGAGGCAGAATCGATATGCTTTCTCCAAATACAGTTCTATCATGCAATATTGTCACCGTTGAAAAATTAGATTCAATGTTAAAGACATTTTGGGAATTAGAAGAATTCACCCAAAATAAATCGCTTATGTCCCAAGAAGAGAAACAATGTGAACAACATTTTGTGCAAAACTCGACGTTCGAAACTAATGGGAGAGTCAAGGTACGTTTACCATTTAGGGGCTCTGCTGAAAGGCTTGGAAAGGCTTGGACATTGCTCGTCGTCGATTTACATATCTTGAAAAACGTTTTCAAAAGGACAAGATGTTAGAGACCATGTATATAGACTTCATGAGAGAATACCTCAAATTGGGACATATGTCATTAGTAAGCGATGAAACTTTGAATAAACCGCATTACGCTATTCCGCACCACTCTGCGTTGCGCCTTAAGTATATCCACAAAATTGAGAGTAGTCTTTGACGCTTCAACACGTACATCATCAAATTTATCATTAAACGAAATATTAATGGTCGGCCCAACTATTCAGAAGGATCTTATCTTAACCTTTCTTTGCTTTCGATTTCATAAATTTGCGTTGTCAGCAGATATTTGTAAAATTTACAGGCAGTTTCTGATACATAAAGAAGATCGAAATTTCCAACTCATTCTATGGAGAGAAACACCTAATAGTCCCCTGTGTCTTTATCAGCTCAACACCGTTATTTATGCTACATCGGCGGCACCATTTCTTGCTATTCGAAGTATTTCATTCATAGCTGACACTTATAAAGAAGAATTTCCTATTGGTTGTAAGATCCTAAAACAAGACCTATACGTAGATGACCTTCTCACTGGCAAATTCTAGAGAAGGCTGGTTTGACATTGTCCAAGTGGAAGTCAAACTGTCCACAATTAACTACTTCAAGCGAAAATTTTACCTTTAGACAAAAAAATGAAACCAGCACTAATACTCTTGGAATGTCGTGGAAGCCTAATGAAGACGTTTTTTGTTTTCGGTTCGAATTTTTGAAAATTGCAGTTCCGACAAAAAGACTAGTGTTATCCGTGGTCGCTAGGATTTTCGATGCTCTTGGGTTGTTAAGCCCAATAATAACTTCATGCAAAATATTAATTCAAGAGATGTGGAAGCAACAACTTGATTGGGACGCACCATTAAATGAAAGATTTCAAACACGCTGGACTCAAATCGAAGAAAAATTACCCCACGTTAATACACGAGAGATTCCCAGATTTGTAGAAATAATGCCTGACGTGGCTTTCGACATACACGGATTTTGTGATGCCTCACAGCTGGCGTATGGGTGGTGCATATACATCCGGGTACCTCATATGACTGGATTGCGCGTAACTTTAGTTATCGCAAAATCTAGAGTAGCACCGGTAACTCAACAATCATTACCCAGATTAGAGCTAAGTGCCGCAATACTATTGAGTCGAACGTGGGCAAAAATCAATGATCAGTTTGAAACCCGTTATAAATTTCGTATATTTTTCTGGAGTGATTCGAAAATAGTTTTAAACTGGCTCAAAATGCATTCATCTTCGTATGTATGCTTCGTCGCCAATCGGGTTGCTGAAATTCAAAATACTACAAATAACATACCGTGGCGACATGTACCGTCAAAACAAAATCCTGCAGATGTTGTTTCCCGAGGTTGTCTTGCTAACGAACTAAGCTCTACTATCTGGTTTGATGGCCCAGATTTTCTTCAAAGAGATGAAAAATATTGGCCTAATAACTCAATTTCTAATACTGAACTTCCATCAACAGAAATTAGGAAATCGTCGTTCAAAACAACAATTATTGACAGTTCAATTATAACAAAAATTGTAGCTAAACAATCATCCTTTCTTCGTATCCTACACATCATAATTTATGTTCATCGTTTCTTCCATAAAAGCAAGCGCCACCTATTCATCACAGCGAACGAGCTTCAACTCGCCTTCTGAAAAGTGGTACACGATGTTCAACTAACATCATTCAAGGATGAAATTGACCGCCTTAAAAAGGGGTCTCACTGTGCAGTCGGCCTTACAAAAATTATCGCCATTCCTACAGCCTCTCCAAAGTTATAAAACAAAGTTATTGATATTGAGAGTTGGGGGCAGGATTGCTAACGCACCTCTCCAATACAGCGTCAGGTTTCCAGCACTTCTTCCAAAAGATCATAATTTTACAAGGGTGTACGTTAGAAATCTCCACTTCAAGCATTTGCATGCAGGCCTAAAGGCGCTACTGGCAATTCTTCGACAACAAGTGTGGGTCATCAATGCTAGAGACCTTGTAAGACAAACATTTCGAAGTTGCGTCCACTGCTTTAGGTACAAACCTCGATTATTTCAACAAGTCATGGGTGATCTCCCAACGGATAGACTTACTACCAACCGTCCATTTCTTGTTTGTGGTGTAGATTTTTGTGGTCCATTCTACACATCATACCGAATCAGAGGAAATCCGCCATACAAAACTTACGTAGCTATTTTCGTTTGTTTTTCTTCAAAGGCCATTCATATCGAACTAGTTTCAGATTTATCGACTAATGCCTTTCTCTTATGTTTAAAACGATTTGTAGGTAGACGTGGCAACATCAATTCCATAATGCAATACAGCGAAGTTAGTGGCTTCCACTTCTTGTTTATTCCCCCTCGATCACCCCATTTTGGCGGCCTCTGGGAATCTGCAGTAAAGTCTACAAAAACCATCCTGCTAAAGAACGTGTCTAACGCTTCTGTTACGTATGAAGATGAAGCCATTTTGAATTCACGCCCGTTGGTACCGAGATCTGATGACCCTAATGATGGTGAAGCTTTAACCCCCGCTCATCTACTTATTGGATCATCTTTGCTTTCGCTACCAGAAGAAACCTTAGCACACCCCAAAAGCATAACCTACTTAAAGTCTTGGCAACGTGTTAAATATTTGAAGCAACAATTCTGGTTAGATTGGGTACGTGATTATGTTCTCAGCTTACAACAAAAATCAAAGTGGTTTAAACAGGTGCAAACATTCAAAAGGGAAAACTAGTAATCGTCCATGAAGACAATCTACCTCCACAGCAGTGGCTCCTCGCTCGTATCGTAAACATCATTCCTGGTCATGACGGTGGAGTCCGAGTCGTAGATGTTCAAACGAAAAGAGGAATTTTCAGGAGATCCATTCATGAAATTGCTCCTTTTTTTTTCTTGGACCAGCACTCAGGGGATGACCCCTACATATGCGATGCATTGTGCCAGAACTAGGAAAGTTGCTTTGCCTCTTGACGAAGCTGATTGAAAGACTTCCAATGGGGCGGAGTATGTTCGGTCACAATTAGTTATTAATGAATTCATATATTTACTTCTTCATGGATTTACATTTAATTCACTCATTTCAATATCGTACGCTTTAAATTTTGCATTTGTCACCGACTCTCTTTATTTTTTAGAATTCATAACTGTTTCTTATTTACTTGCAATCTTTAACTACAAATTAACAACCATTTAACCTGTATACTTGTCTTAAAGCGATCATTAAAGATCACAATTCATTTTACTAAGCAATCATCGTTAGTTGAAGATGATTGGTATTTGTTGAAGACCGAAAAAGCAGTCATGTGGATTCCTCGATTTAAATCAGAGCACCAATTCAGTGCATACGCTGGAAATGTGCCACTTACGATAAAAGCAGTTTTTGAAGCTGTTGTTGGGCTTGAGAAAAGTTCTAATTTGATTTCAACATTTTACGTTATTGAGCGTGGCGAGCAATCATGGCTGGGTAAAGATACTGCCATCAAACTGGGCGTATTGAAGTTGTGTATAGGCATCAATCATGTGCAAAGATTGAAACCTTTCAATAAAATTGCTGGGATTAAAGTAAGCTTATCCATCGACACCACCGTAAAACCGATTCAACAACCTTTGCGTAGGGTGCCAGTTGCTATTGAGGATAAGGTCGAAGCGAAACTAAGTGAGGCATTAGCTTTGGATCTGATTGAACCGGTTGTTGGGCCGAGCGTGTGGATATCTCCAGTGATCATTCGGCTATGTATTGATATGAGACGTGCAAATGTGGCAATTTTAAGGCAAAAATATCCCCTGCCAACTTTCGACATTTTTATGACGAGATTGCAGGGAGCAAAATTCTTTTCAAGGCTGGATTTAAGAAATGCCTATCATCAATTGGAGCTTGAAGAGGAAAGTCGATATATAACAACATTTATAACTTCAAAAGGTATAAAGCTGTTATTTGGGGTGAATTCAGCTCCGGAAATATTTCAAAAGACTATGGAAAATATTTTGACTCCATGTAAAAATGCATTAAACTATTTGGATGACATAATAGTCTTCGGCGCAACTGAAAAGGAACATGATAAACACTTCGAAGATGTTCTTACCGTATCTAAGAGCTTTAATATAGCCATAAATAACGACAAATGCTTATGGAAGGTACATAGGTTAAAATTTTTGGGCCATATTCTATCGTCAGAGGGCATAAGCGCGGACCTGAACAAAATCGATAGTGTTTTGAATTTTCGAACCCCAAACACCCGCGAGGAAACTCGGAGTTTCCTGGGTCTGGTAACCTATTTGGGAAAATTTATACCAGATTTGAGTGATCTAGTTGAACCTTTAAGAGCGACCATAAAGGCCAATAAAAAATTGATATGGTCCACTAGACAGAATGATGCATTTACAAAACTCAAGGAAAAGTTGGCTGAACTTCCAACACTAACTTATTTTTCACCAAACCGACGAACAAGATTGATTGCTGACGCAAGTCCTCTAGCTCTGGGAGCGGTCCTCATTCAATTCACTGACGATACTCCGTTTGTTGTGTCTTTTGCCAGTAAAGCGCTGTCCGAAATTGAGCGTCGCTACTCCCAAACGGAAAAAGAAAGCCTCGCTCTGGTGTGGGCTGTGGAGAGGTTTTACTACTACTTGACAGGAATCCAATTTGAGTTGGAAACAGACCACAAGCCCCTTGAAGCTATTTTTAAACCGTCATCGAATCCGCCGGCTCGGATCGAACGTTGGGTGTTACGGCTGCAGTCCTTTAACTACAAGATTATTTACAAAGCAGGAAAGCATAATATTGCAGACTCGCTATCCAGACTCTGCAATGTGAATACAGCTGTCTCTTTTGACAAGCCATGCGAATACAGCATTTGTTCTATCGTAGGACATTCAGTTCCGCGAGCGTTAACAGTTTTGGAAATTGTACACTATAATAGCAAAGATGACGAACTTATGATGGCAGTAGAATGTATAAATACCGACAACTGGGGCACAGCAACTAAGAACAGGTATTATCCATTTCGATTTGAGCTCAGTATTTTAGGGAATTTGTTGTTAAGGGGAACAAGACTCGTGATTCTCGGAAGTCTGAGACAACAAGTGCTAGATCTAGCGCACGAAGGCCATCCAGGCGAAACCGTAATGAAGCGCAGAATTCGAGCAAAGATTTGGTGGCCGTTGGTCGATCGAGATATAGAGAAGTACGTTAAGAGCTGGCATGAATGTATGTTGGTATCTCGACCGATACCACCTGCGCCTACGAATAGATGTAACATGCCGGATAGTCCTTGGGTTTGTGTAGCAATGGACTTATTGGGTCCGTTGCCAAATCACGATTTTGTATTTGTAGCAATTGATTACTATTCGCGATACCATGAACTTAAATTTATAAGGAAGATAACATCAACATGAATTATTGACTTTCTCGAGGAAATATTTGCCGGACTTGGATATCCGAGATCAATAACAGCTGATAATGGTCGCCAATTCGTAAGCGAGGAATTCAAGGCATTTTGCAGTACCAACAATATTGAATTGATGACATCACCGCCTTATTGCCCCAAGCCAATGGAGAGGTCGAAAACCTGAACCGTTCTCTGGTAAAGCGTCTTCAAATAGCTCACTCGCAGGGTTTGGACTATAAAAAAGAGATTCGTAGGTTTACACTCATGTACAACGTCACCACGCATGGTACAACTGGGAAAGCTCCATCGGAAGTTATTTTTTATCGAGTTATTAGAGATAAGATTCCATCGCTGAATGATGTTGAAGAGCATGTTATCGACCCTGAAGCCAGAGACAATGACATTGCGAATAAAGAAAAAGGGAAACAAAGAGCCGATTCTGACAGAAACGCCATCGATTGTGACATCAATGTTGGGGATAAGGTACTACTCCGAAATACTCTTCACAGTAGTAAATTATCTACAACATTTGGGAAAACTGAATATGAAGTAACTGATAGGAAAGGAAATGATGTCGTAATATCAGGAGAAGGCAGTGTGTATCGTAGAAACATCATGTTAAGAAAGTTCCAGCTGATTCACCGCTGCCATCTTTAGCCAAACCTAATAGGACTTCGGTTCAAAATTCAGAACATCTCGGACATCAACGTCATGGATTCCGCCAATGATCGTCGTGCCGGTAATGAGCTGTCCCCGGAAATACCATCACCATCACAGAATATCGATCCAGATGGACCTAGACCTAAAGTGACGTTGAAGCTTAAAAATATAGGTGGGATGTGGCAACCCACTCAAAAGTGACAGCCCGCGATAATAACCAGTTGATCTGGCAACGGATATATGAAATAATATATTTTAGTTTTTCTGAAACAATAAGTTGTGCTTTTGTTACGTTGAATAATAAATAACAAAGTTGAATATATAAATGTTTCATTTAAATATATTTTCTTAACCTGGTAGAATCCTAGGCTGTTACAACAACCAAATTCGATTTCTTGAACATAAATAACAAAGAAGTTTTAGCTATCAGCAGCCGATGGCTCTGGAAAAAGCGAAAGAGATACATGGAATATTGGGAATATTAATCGTCAGGGTTGGGGAATTTCGTACTAACCAAAAAGGTAATAACTTGAAAATATGAATGTGGGAACTTCTCATATTCAATTTTCGTTAATAACATTGGTTAAATAGTTGATATTCCTCCTAACTAGCACCACTTGCAAAGGTGGAAAAATTGAACAAAGAACGCTGATGAGATGGCGTAGCGGCCTCGAAAATCTTTTTTTGTTTTTTTTTTTTATTTTTAATAGAAATCAAATTTTTAGCGAAGTATAAAATAGTTTTAGTTGAAAAAAAAAAAAATAAAATGTTTAACCTTTTGACATATTTGTTGGTTATTGAAAGTGTTAAAATAACCGAAAAATGTGTCAAATTCCCAACCCTGGAACGAAAATTTATATAACAAAAAATTCAGAAAAATGGGACATGAAGAAATATAATCAAACGGTAACACGGGTATTAAAACAATAAAATGTTAACATCAGGTTGATACAGTTCTCGGATTCTTTTTGACAATAAAATTTGTGTAAATAGGAACTGTTATCACATTCAACTAAGCCACCTAATAAGTGGTGATAAGCACAATACACGTGAGCATTGATGATGAAGTTGCGGCTTTCGAAAACAGCTGTTCTGCTCTGCTGTGTAAGTTGAATAAAAATGATGTTGACTTTCATTTGTGTCTTGGAATATTTATCATGTCTTTCTGAGATTTAAAAACAAATTTCGAACAATTAGCCTATGAATCTTAATTCAATTTAATATAGCAATATAAATGTTCGTGAAAATACTTACTACATGAAAATTTATATATTTTTTAAATTTATTTTAATACCAATATTATTTTTCCTCATTTCTAAAATAGTTTTAATTAGTAACAAAAAAACTTACTTTTATGAACAAAAAAAATTTTTTAATATCCCATCCCTGGCAAAAAACTTTCATTTATTTACTTTTTGATGCAAATTTTATTTTATCCAAAGTATAAAATGGGTTTAAATAACAACAAAACAAAAAAATAATGGTTAATTTTGCGTCCTAAAATAGGTGTAAGCTTCCCAGCTCTGGAACGGTATTTTGTATTTTTCTGAATTTCAATATTTAAGTTCATTTCCAATTCATCAGTCCAAGAATGAAGTCGTTAGCTCTTCTGGAGGCTTGGGAAACCCGTACAGACAGACGGATATCGCTCATTCGTCATCCCTATTTATAGGGATCCAGAAAATGTATACTTTATGGGGCCCCATATTAAATTGAGAAAATTAGACACGGAATGACAAAATTATATCTATTGTTCAAGCTATCAAAAATGTTCAATATAGCACTTAAACTTGAACTTGGGCTTGATTTAAGGATGTTCAATATAGCACTTAAACTATCTTGAACTTGAGTTTGATTTTTCACAACAACAGCACTTTAACTGTGTTGATTTCTTTTACTTAAAAGACTTGGTTTTTGCTTTCAAAATAGGAGAGTGATTTTATTAGTAATTATTTCCAACTTATACACTAATTTTACAATAAGGGTTATGCTTAATTTGCTAATAATATTTCTGTTGGGTTTACAATTAATTTTAAGTTTAATGTCCATGACACAAAATAAGTGAATAGCCGAATTGATTAAAGTTACACTAAACAACCAAAGAACAAACAAGTAAAAACGTTATATTCGACCGGGTCGAATCTTAAATACCCTCCAAATATTTAGTAAGTGAATTTGAAATGTTTAACTTGGTGGGACAGAGTTCCTTTATATAATATCGTACGTCAACGCCCACTAAAGGGGGCGGGGTTCAAAAATATACAATATCATGTTTTCCACAGACGAACGTATAGGCATTGCTAGACCGTCTTTGGAGGGTATAAAAACTGTAATTTGGCGGGGTGGCTCTGGCAAGGGCTGTGGGGAAAACATTTCACCTTTGTCATAAAACTCTAAAAATTAATGCTTGGGATAATTATATACAAAATTAAAATTTCTTTTTTTTGATAGGGTCATTTAGAGGGCAAAGGGGGAGAGGGGGTAGGGCAGAAACAGGTAGACATAAAACTCTAAAAATAAATGCTTGGGATGATTATACACAAAATTAAACAAAAATTTATTTATTTTTAATTTAGCGGGCAAAGGGTGAGGAGGAGGTAGGGCAGCAACAGGCAATCATAAAACTCTAAAGATGCTTGGGATGATTATATACAAAATTGAAAAAAAAAATTTTTTTTGGTAGGGTCAGTTAGGAGGCAAAGGAAGAAGGGGGGGGGGGGGGTAGGGCAGAAATCGGCACTCATAAAACTCTAAAGATAAATGCTTGGGATGATTATATACAAAATTAAAAATTAAAAAATTTGTTTTTTTGGTAGGGTAATTTAGGGGGCGAAGGGGAAGGAGGGGGTAGGGCAGAATAGTACCAGGTTTCGTCTCAGCTTCGTCATTAAAGCTTAAAAGTGTTATTTTTAAGGAATGCAACAATTTGTTACATTTTTATGCTATTTTTGCCTATAATAACGCCCACTGAAGTGGGCGGGGTCAAAAAATATTTTTATTTTATTTAATGGCTCCAAGTTTAAGGCGTTGGACCGTATTTGACGTAAAAATATATCATTTGCTTTACAAAATAACCAAAAAACTTTAAAAATTATGTTGTTTTTTCTGGGTTGGTTTAGTTCTTCTTAGGGGAACTTTTTTCCCTCTTGCCCGATTTAGCCCATCTTCGAACTTAACCTGCTCTAAGTTTTAAAATATATTTGTGCCAAGAGTCTAGCTCTTTTCGTTTGGACTGAATCGTGATTTCCACAGACGGACGGACGGACGGACATGCTCAGATCGTCTTAGATTTCATCACTGATCAAGAATATATATACTTTATGGGGTCTGAGATGGATATTTCGATGCGTTACAAACGGAATGACAAAGTGAATATACCCTCCAAATTCTTTTTTGGAGGGTATAAAAATATTAAGTATCAAGTTTCAATTATAAATAAACCAAAGCAAAAAAAGGTGTGCAATTCAATTAACTGAAAGTAGGCAAAATATATGCAGAGGTTCAATAAACTTAAAATAAATGAAAAACAATAAAATTATGTATTAAGTAGGCAAAATATATGCAGAGATTCAATAAACTTAAAATAAATGAAAAACAATAAAATTATGTATTAAGTAGGCAAAATATATGCAGAAGTTCAATAAACTTAAAATAAATAAAAAACAATAAAATTATGTATTAATATGCTCCCCCCGTTGAGTGTAGCTCAAAATATAGTCTGTGGATGGAATCTGCTGAATTGATGAGAGATTGGGTTGAATTCTGTTTGAAACTTCGTTAAGGTCTGCTGTTGATATTGATCAAATATGCACCGTAAAGTCCGGCGTTGTTTGTTGCTTGCGAGGTGCTGGAATCGGTTGGCGTTTACATTTTTGTCTTGCAATTAGATAAAATAAGATGCAGAAAGTGGTGATTAAGGCTGAGTAACCAACAGTCATGTGATGATAATTATGAGTCTCAATTTTATTTGGCAGCTGAAGTATCTTCTGCGCCCTTAGTCAGGTTTGTAAATCTGTTAGGTTTTGTATTTGTGAACTGTACTCGCTTGTATGTATTTTATTGAGTAATGGCTTTAGACGTGTTGAATGGGTTTGTTCTGTTATTTCCCAAAGCTTGGTGTAAGATGCCTTAAGTGAGCTGGATGTTGTCTGTTGGCCTTGTATTGACATGAATTTATTTTTGAGAATACATTCCGGAACCCTTTAGTGTAAATTGATTGATATCTTTCTTACACACAGCCGTGGGTAGTGCGTAAATCCATTTATTCTGTTGATGGAGAGGGATCCAAGCGTTGGTGGCCTTTTTTTGTTGAACTGGGCAGTCAGCTTTAGTTTCGTTGTGAAATAAATTTATTTCGCAGGCGCATATTGGTGAACTTGATTCATACAGGATCTGTACTTTGGAACACACAAATCTATCTTCTTTGATGACATCGCATAAGTTAAGTTCAGTGTTGTCAATAGTAAAATACTGACGACGGACGACATTGACGGCCAAAATGGAAGAGCATGGTTTTATTGATAATAAGGTATCGTTGATCCAATTTGGCACGGCTATAAGGTTGAAATATGACGGTGTTATTCGTGAGTCCACCTTGAACTTTCATTAATTGTTCTACAGGCAATTCAAGTGACTCTGGTAAATGCATTCTTATTTTGTCTATTTCCTGTTGTAATTGGTACGGAGTAAGGATAAGCGGGCTTATAATACCGTGATGAGTATTTGTATTGAAGACTGTATGTGTTGCAAGTTTGCCGCAGTGATCGTTAGTTGAATGGATAGTGATGACAAAATGCGGTAGATTCTTTCTTCATATAGTTCCTTACTGACGTTGTGTATCTTGTTGTATACTTGCGATATTTGTTGGTCGATTTGGTCAAATTTCTTTTTTACTAGCCCTAGGTCTGCTTTCAGGATGTTTATAGTAGAATCTACAATTGACGTTTGATTTCTTAACAGGCTGAGCAGATGTGCCTCATTTTGCTTAACTTGTGAAATTGTGTTTGCCATCTCTTCTGCATATGCTGAGCAGATGTGCCTCATTTTGCTTAACTTGTGAAATCGTGTTTGCCATCTCTTCTGCATATTGGAGTCCAGTACGCCAAATAGTGAGTTTGCGATGTTTCCCACTAAATTGATCGCTCCCCTTTTATGTCTTCTGCCGGAAAGTACAGTGCTGTTCATGTCTAATTAATTTTTGGTATGTTCAAAGTATTTGACAAGGTTTTGACACGTCGATTTATCTTGCATGTCTTCACATAGATTGCTTAAAGCTCTGGTACCGCTTGTAAACATTTCTGATTCGGACCAAAATTCCTGTAAGTCGTAATAAATTAGGATCTGCCAGTCTGAAGATGAAATTGTTGCTGATCCAATGGCTTCAAAATGTATGCCTAGCTGTTTCCCGAATTGTTTGTTGTGAATCTGTGCCGTTAATACTAGCGGCATTAAAATGATCGCCATCATAATAGTGAAAATGTTTTGGCTTCTTGACATCCGTCTTCTTTTTCTCTTACTCTCAGGAGTCTCGTTCTGCTTAGTGGTTGTGCCAATCGAGTCATCCTGTTGAGTGGGTTCGTCCTCTTTAGAATTGGTAATGGTGCTAGCCTGGAAATTGGTCTTCTGCAAACCCCTTTGATGTCTTGACATCAAAGGGGGTTTGATGTTATGTGTTTTTATGATTCTTCCTAGTGGCCACTGTAATGGAGCAGTGTTGTCTTCCTTTACTACTACCATGTCTCCTGTTTTGATGTTGTCCTGTTGTGTGTTCCATTTGTATCGGTACTGCAGTTCACCAGCAGTGACAGCAGCGCTTCAGGACCACAGTGTCTATTTTGTACATGAATCGTTTGCATTAGCACCTTTGATAACGGGTCGAGGTTGGGAATCACCATTGGGTGTTTGGCGTTGTACGAAAGTTCTGATGATTCCAAACGTCCTCCTACTCTGATAATGCCATTGCTATCCAAAAAAGGCGTTAGATTTTTAAGCAGACTATTTTTGTGTACTGTGTTGTGTATTGCCAAATGTTCTAAATCGTTTTTAAAATCGGACTGCTGCATTGCCCCAATAATGGTGATAGTGGCTCGCTCAAGCTCCAGTGTTGATAAAGTGAAGTTACTTTGTGTCCTTAATCCTCTTGAGTTATTTATAAACCTCAGCATGAAGCCTACTACTCGTTGTAGTTTGTTAAATGATCCATTGTGTCTTATTTCATAAATAATATTTGTTGAACTGTCATTGGTTATTGCGACTGTAGTTGTTTTCTTTCGTTCCATATCAGTGGAATCAGTTTTGCCTTGCGCCATCGAATACCCCGGTGGCCAAATATCCTTCCGCCCATGTAGAAACAAAGGGCCGTAGAACCATAATGTATTTGTTGTTAACCTTTTTGGGGAAAGACCTCTTGATACAATATCACGTCGGGTTCACCAAAATGTTCAAGCTATCAAAAATTTTGAATATAGCACTTAAACTATCTTGAACTTGAGCTTGCTTTAAGGATGTTCAATATAGCACTTAAACTATCTTGAACTTGAGTTTGATTTTTCACAACAACAGCACTTTAACTGTGTTGCTTTCTCTTACTTAAAAGACTTGGTTTTTGCTTTCAAAATAAGAGAGTGATTTTATTAGTAATTATTTCCAACTTATATACTAATTTCACAATAAGGGTTATGCTTAATTTGCTAATAATATTTCCGTTGGGCTTACAATAAATTTTAAGTTTAATGTCAATGACACAAAATAAGTGAATAAGCGAATTGATTAAAGTTACACTAAACAACCAAAGAACAAAAAATATTAAGTATCAAGTTTCAATTATAAATAAACCAAAGCAAAAAAAGGTGCACAATTCAATTAACTAAAAGTAGGCAAAATATATGCAGAGGGTCAATAAACTTAAAATAAATGAAAAACAATAAAATTATGTATTAAGTAGGCAAAATATATGCATACGTTCAATAAACTTAAAATAAATGAAAAACAATAAAATTATGTATTAACATCTACTATATATCCTTTAATTTTTTTGTGAAAGGTACAAAAATCAGAAGCAGAAAGTTTCTTGAAAACAGCTTATTGGAGAATTTTCGCCACAATTCCGTCATAAAAGGTTATGTGACAAGTCGCCACATCTTGTTGAAACCATACAGTGTTGAAAACGATTCTTTTTCGGCGTAGTTCTGGAAAAAAAATTTTTTTTCAACATCTTTAAGTAACGGCCTCCATTGGCAACTCTGTCAAGCAACAAGCTAAATTTGCATAGAGCTCCGTAAAAATATTAATATTTAAATAAAAACGGTGTTAAAAATTTAAAACATATATCAAAATTAATAAACAAATTTGAGGACCGTATAAGGGCTATTAGACACGCATACTTGTCTGCAGACATGTGTGATGGCATACCAAATCTCACTGTCTAATAGCATGTATGTCGAGTACGTCCGACATGTATGTTGAAAGGCTATTAGACACGCATACTTGTCTGCAGACATGTGTGATGGCATACCAAATCTCACTGTCTAATAGCATGTATGTCGAGTACGTCCGACATGTATGTTGGTTTTCAAAAATTTTTGATTTTCTGATGTCTGTCGCATACCAACATACTCGTCTAATAGCGTGTCTGTCATACTTCATATAAAAATTCAGTTCGCTTGTTGACGCTGATGTGTGCTTATCGGAAAGTTGTAAAAAAAGGTATTGGTAACATAATTCTTTGGGAAGAATTCATTAAACAATATAAAAGCCTGCCGTAATTGTGGGAAATAAAATTAGAATATAACACAATAAGCAATTAAAAATTATTGGATACAATAAATTAAAAGAAATATTAATATAAAGATTGTAATAGTATTTCATTGATAACCATAGCCGTTAAACTTTCCGATTCATTGCCATGCTTTCGCTTCAAAAATTTCTTTGTACTGAAGTATGCCGTCAGTGTTCGATAGTGTAATAGCAAAACACAAAGTATGCCATCACACATGTCTGCAGACAAGTATGCCTGTCTAATAGCCCTTTTGGTTTTCAAAAATTTTTGATTTTCTGATGTCTGTCGCATACCAACATACTCGTCTAATAGCGTGTCTGTCATACTTCATATAAAAATTTAGTTCGCTTGTTGACGCTGATGTGTGCTTATCGGAAAGTTGTAAAAAAAAGGTATTGGTAACATAATTTTTTGGGAAGAATTCATTAAACAATATAAAAGCCTGCCGTAATTGTGGCAAATAAAATTAGAATATAACACAATAAGCAATTAAAAATTATTGGATACAATAAATTAAAAGAAAAATTAATATAAAGATT
Organism: Linnaemya tessellans; assembly: GCA_951800035.1. Lineage (NCBI taxonomy): Eukaryota > Metazoa > Arthropoda > Insecta > Diptera > Tachinidae > Linnaemya > Linnaemya tessellans. The sequence goes on from OX637535.1 coordinate 83,589,180, forward strand.
GTAATAGTATTTCATTGATAACCATAGCCGTTAAACTTTCCGATTCATTGCCATGCTTTCGCTTCAAAAATTTCTTTGTACTGAAGTATGCCGTTAGTGTTCGATAGTGTAATAGCAAAACACAAAGTATGCCATCACACATGTCTGCAGACAAGTATGCCTGTCTAATAGCCATTTATGTGAACAATAAAAGTTTTATATATTATAGCAATCTATTGAAACTCAAGTGCTTTTTTTGCCGCAATGCCGGCTGAGTGCAACAAATGTAGAACATTAATTAGGGGTGAAACAGGCACACAATGTGATGGAGTTTGTAAGAATGTCTACCGTTGTGCAACAAAGTGTTCCGGGCTCGACCAATATTCGGTTGGAATCCTCGAAAGTAAAAACTATGTGAGATTTGTATGACTGTATACAGTACATACATAATGTTGATCTTGTGTTGAAAGACATACAAAATGGGGTCGCCAAAAACAAACAACAATTAGTAGACTATAAACATGAATTTTATGTGGTTTTAAAAGAGAACGAAAATGGGATTAAAAAATTATTGGAAGCTATTGAAAAGCGATATGAAGAAAGGTTGAAAGAAATAGATAGTGCTCAAAAACTTTTCGAGAAAAATTTACTACAAGTTCAAAAATTATATGGATCTGCAAAGAAATAAAGAAAGCTATAAAAGAAACAAGTGCGCCAAAAAATATGATGTCATATGCAGAAACAGTGAGGAGCAAAACAGTGACCCCTATTGTAACAAAAAAGGTGCATTTAATAATTAATCCCAAGGAAAAACAAGGAATTGAAAAAACTAAAGAAGAACTAAACAGAAAGTAGACCCGGTAAATTTAAAAATAACTAGTGTTGAAAATAGAAGAAATGGAACTTTAGTAATACAAACAGATAATCATGAAGAAAGAGAAAAAATAAAAGTGGCTATACAGGACCAGATGAGTAAAGGATATGAAATAAATGTGCCCAGTGAAAATGAGTGTTACAATAACAAATATATCATTTAGATATTCTGAAGAAGAAATAATGGATAAGCTAAAAAAAATCAAATTTTGCTTGAAAGTAAAATCAAAGTTTCTAAGATATACAGTTTTAAATAGAAGTAGCAAAACAATTTATAGCGCTAGAGTTAATATTGACAACGAACTATACAAGAAAATAATGGAAGAACAAAAAGTAAATCTTGGTTGGGAAAAATGTAGAATTTTCGATGGAACCGAAAGAAATATATATAAAGTGTCATGGAAATCATAATAGCAAAGAGTGTGATAAGGAAACAATAGAAAAGTGTATCAACTGCACACGAATAAATAAAAAATTTAATCTAGGACTGGAGGAAAATCACTACACGATGAATCGTGAGTGCCCTGTTTATAAAAATAAATTGAGCACAAAACAGAGAAGAATTGGAATAAATTTGTAACAATCAAAGAATGTAGTTCGTATTATATACACAAATATTCAGGGTTTAATCAATAATTATAATCAAGTTGAAATTATGGATTTGCAACCTGATTTTATAGTGTTCTCAGAAACTCATTTAACAAAAGAAGAATTCACATTAAAAGGATATGGACAAATCACAACATTTTCTGAATCCATTAGAAGAGGGGGTGTAATACGAGTAATATACACTAGAGCCCCGACTTTCGTCGTCCCGATTTGCGTCGTTTCGATTTGCGTCGCTTTTTAAAAACTGGAAAAATTCGATTCGTGCCGTTTCAATTTCAAGTTGAATTGAGCTCAATATAAGCTATATAAATTAAAATTTTTTAATGTATCTTCTTCTTGTACATATCGCACTGCTTCCTCTAAAGAGGGTCAACTCGAAATTTTTCAATTTTCACTTTTTGCCAGAAATCAACGTACATCTGCCCACTGTAAAAATCTTACATCAATATCTGTATTCTTCCGCCAAAAAAATATACAATTGTATCCCTGTTTGTGATATAAAGTATGTAGTATAAAGAATTTCTAGTGTTTTGCCTCTACGGAAAATTTTTAAATTTTGAGTTGACGCTCTTCAGAGGAAACAGTGCGATATGTAAATGAATTTAATTTTTGTTGTGTTTTTTTCTTAATTTATTGTTTTATTATTTCTTTATAACAGTTATAAACATTTGTTGAAGTAAAGGAAATAAATAAAAATGTATTCATATTTGTTTTTTATCAAAAATACAAAATATTTGCTTTGTTTTGAATATTTTCCCCAATAAATTAAATTTCAGTGCATTTATATAGAAAAAGGTGGTTCGATTTGCGTCGCTTCGATTTGCGTCGCGTTTCTCCCGTCCCCATTAACGACGCAAGTCGGGGCTCTAGTGTATTTTAAACAAAATTGGAAAATAAAGAAAATGTTTGAAAAAGTAGAGGACTTAAAATACTGGATAAATGCATGCACTGTAAAAAATAAAAATAATTATTTTATAATGGGATCAGTATATAGATCGCCAGCAGTGAAGTTGAATTTTGTGAACATTTTGAAAAAGTTATCGAAGAACTTAGTGAATATAATATTGAAATATTAATAATAGGGGATTTTAATATAGACTGGTCACAAAATGGATTTTATAAACAAAAACTAGAAAGCATACTTAATGACAACGGGGTAAAACAAATAGTAAATGAATATACAAGAATAACAGAGAATACAAGAACTATAATCGATTTGTTATAACGAACAAAGAAAAAATATCAGTAGACATTAACATTGACAATAAGATATCGGATCATGACACAATAAGCATAAATATTGAATGTAACTCAAATGAATTAGATTAAATACAATACACAGACGTAAAAAGTTTCAAATACAACAAAAATCAGTTTTCTAGAGAAATGGGCCAACTGCTATCAATTAATGAAAAAGATACCCTAAATAACAATGTAAACTTGTTTGATGCGTGCATTGAACAAACTATTGAAAAATTTACAAAAACAATAAAAATTAAAGAAAATTACGATTGCCGTTGGTTTAATCAGGAACTAAGCCAATTAAATCAAGAGAAAATTGTTAAATACCAAATTGCAATGACAGTAATTACGGGCATAGAATGGAACAATTACAGAACAATAAGAAATTGATATAAAACCAAAGTAGTGAACGAGAAAAATAGATACATTTTCAATAAAATAAATAATTCAAGTAATCAGAAACAAATGTGTGAAAAGAAATCAAAGATTTAATTCTTAAGATAAATCGAACTGTGATAAAATCTATCATGTTTAACCAAATAGAATTTAAGGATAGTTATCAAATTGCTAATTAGTTTAACCGTTTCTTTATAAATAGTATACAAAATATAAGAGATAGTATAGAAGATGTGCAATATGTAAGTCAATTGTCTGTGATAACGACCAATTTGAATTTACGTGCAGTTAATATTCAGGAACTCTTAGATATCTGTAAAAAGATGAAAAAGAAACCAGACTTCAACAAGGTAACAATTAACATTATATTAGATAATTGGAATTTAATAGGATATAAACTACTTTATATAATATATAAATCTTTGGAAACAGAAATTTTTCGTGAGTCATGGAAAGAGGCAATGGTAACTCCAGTTGAGAAAATTAAAAAAACTCAGAAAAGTGAAGAATATTGCACAATAAATACGTTAAAAACGTGTGAAAAATAATCGAACAAATTGTTAAATTACAATAGGAAATTTATATGGAAAAAATAAGTTATTTTCAAAATTTCAATCAGGATTTCGAAAAAATTTTTCATGTGAAACAGTTATCAATTACGTAATAAATAGGTGGAAGAAAATAGATAAAAACAACAAAGTAATGGTAGTATTCCTCGATTTTAAAAGGGCTTTTCAATTGAACGAGATATATTGTTTCAAAAACTATATATGTATGGAGTGAAAGACAAATAACTAAGATGGTTTAGAAGTTATATAACGGAAATAAGACAGAAAACTAGGGTGAATAATAAAATATCAGGTGTATTAAACAATGAATTTGGAGTACATCAAGGTTCTATTTTGGGCGCATTATACTTATAATATATATAAACGATATGCCAAACATATTGAAAAAGTGTGAAAATTGCGGATGTTAGCAAAACTCCCAAAATCTACATTATTTATTTCATAACAAGTTGACATTATTTTTTATTACAAATTGGCATGTAATAACCTGTCAACATAATTTATACATATTTTATTTAATGAAGCCTGTAATTGCGAAGCAAAGTTCTGGCACCTTCGCCATTTTCTGTTTAAACTTTGCAAGGTGACCTAGCACTTCTTGAAATTAAGAATTTTTATATTTAATACTTTTCAAAACCAAAAACTACATACTTATTATCATTATTTTTAACTGAATTATTCATAATGAATTGTTGTATTTTAAAGAAATTTTAATATAAACTCATTTGCATCTTAATTAAGTGTTTTATTTGCATTTGCGTTTTATTCAAAATCCATTTGGAAATTGCTGGCTTGGCCTCTTGCCTTTTCAACAGCGGATGATACGTTGATTTTTGCGAGGCAAAACGTGAGACAATACGTCGGGAAAACATAATGTTTGATTTAATGAAAATAAATGAGTGGCTTAAAATTAATAAATTAAAATTGAATGAAACCAAAACAAAACTAATAGAAATCAACATGAATAGTGATTTGGTAATTATAATGAATGATAAAGTAATAGAAAAAGTAAATCAAATAAAATATTTAGGTTTTTTAATAGACAAGGATCTAAAATTTAAAGAACATATTGAGTACATAAGCAAAAATATTGGTAAAAATAGGATTTTTTAAATGTTTAAGAAATAAATGTCAATAATGACTGCAATTAATATATATAACATAATAATAAAACCACATTTCGAGTTCGGTTCCACTTTTTATACATGCTGCACAAATACACAAAATAGAAAGACGGCAAAAATTACAAAATGAAGCCCTGTAGCAAAAATTAGCCGGCGAAGTAAAACACAAAGGTTGAAATAGCTACAACAAAAAAAAACTGTATGTTCTCATCTTTACTCTCAATACTATTCCCTCGTTTTCAGTTCCGGCGCAATGTATTGCATATATAGGGGTCATCCCCTGAGTGCCAAGGTTAAAAAAATCAATAGATATACGCCAACCCAATATATGCTCGACACACTGAAATGGTTAAATATAAAGCATCGGATACAAATAAACGCACTCAAATTAATTAGAAATACAAGTAAAAGTGCTATATTCGGCTGTGCCGAATATTAAATACCCTTCACATTCTCCTTCTTTTTCTTAAACAGAAAGTGGGCTTAATTAAAAATTCAAACTGATGTTATCGGTTACTTTTATATATAAGAAAACGTTAAAATTTTTCGGCTAGGAAGCTAAATGTTTGACTGTTCTTATTTCTAATACCTCTGAACGTCTTTCAAATATATTAGATATGTTTAATTTAAAAACAAAAAGTAAAAATCGGTTTCATGTACCCCAAAAAGTTGTAATTGTCCAACCGTAGAATAGCCTTTTAGATTTTTTGGTTTTAGTAGGTATAATTCATCATAAAAATCAAAAATAACAAATTATATGGTTACTTTTATGAATAAAAAAGTTTCGATATTGCAACCTTGAAATTGGATTTTTAATATTTTTGGTTTTCAATACCAATTTAACTCTTCCCGAAGTATAAAAAAGATTTCATCCACAAAAAACCAAAATTAGGAACTTAAATGACTAGTTTTATGTACAAAAATAAATCGATTTTCCATCCCTGGAACCGAATTTTTAATTTTAATAATATTTAATACCAGTTTAATTCTTAGCGAAGTATAAAATATGTTTAATTCACTGAAAAAAAAAACAAAATTGGGACTTATATGGTTACTTTTATGTACCGAAAAATTTCGATTTTCCAACTCTGGAACCGAATTTTTAATTTTAAAATTTTTAATACCAATTTAATTCTTCCTGAAGTACCAAAAATATTTCGATTTACCTACTCCGGAAGCGAATTTTTATTTTTTTACCAATGCAATTCTTAGCGAGGTGTAACAGAGTTTTACTTGACACAAAAATTGAAAATTTTAAACGTTTTGGACACTTCCATGTACCATAAAATATTTCATTTGTCCAACCCTGGAGTCGAAATTTTATTTTTTTTAGAATTTTGATACCAAATTGGGTCTTCCTGAATTATAAAACAGCTTTAATTAGCAAAAACAACAACGTCAATTGCCTTTTTAGTTCCTTTTATGCATAAAAAATATTTAAATTTTCCAACCCTAGAAAAGAAATTTTATTTTTTGTTTTTTTCTTTTTAACAATGCAACTCTTAATGAGGCATGAAATAGTTTTATTTAAGAAAAACTTAATATTTGTAACCATTTTTGTCACTTTCATGTAATACAAAATATTGCAGTTATCCTACTCTGATATCTAAATTTTTATTTTTTGTTAATTTTTGATACCTATTTCGTTTTTCCTGTACTAAAAAATAGTTTTAATTAGTAAAAAACCGACGTTAGTTGCCATTTTGGTTACTTTTATGTATAAAAAATATTTCAATTTCCCAAGCGAAATTTTATTTATTTTTATCAATGCTGGGGGCTAATTCTCGCAGTCGATACTGTGCGAAATTTACTCGAAGTTGGGATTTTTTTTAATTTTGGGATTTTCGCACTCGCTATCGAGTAAGTTGTATCGAAATTTCTTATGATGGCACACGAAAGCGAGTGTACGATCGAATGTAACCGTGCGAGTTTTATTCGATACCAAATTTATTTTTTTATTTTATTTTTAAATAGTTCGTTGAATAACAAGTGGTTATTTAAGATTTTAATTGTTATACTAATTAATTATTCGTATAGATTTTGGTACTTTTTTATATTACTCCCTTTTTTTGCACCTTTGTAAAGGAGTTTTTACACAAACTCTAACGAGTAACTTAACGGTTTATTGCTTTTGTTAAAAAGTAAAAAATAATTATTCTTGTTTGAACGCTTTACAAGTGCCACAACAGTTTTTTAAAATTAACCACATTTTATTTATTTCGGAACACGCAAACAACAAAAAAATGTAAGTTAAATCTTTAATAAGTTTTATGCAAATTAAGTAATTAATATTAATTATTAGGTCGAATATAACAAAAATAAATTTCAGACAAAAACAAATTCTTGCTGAGTTTATGTCTGAGCACAGCAATTTTGCCAAAGGCGTTTCACCAAATACATGCCAAGGAAAAGCTACTGCTAACAGACTTTGGGAAACTTTAACTAATAAATTAAATGTCTCCGGTCCACCGCTAAAAGATGTAAAAACTTGGCGCAAGGTAAATTGTTAATTGTTTTCCACATTAACATGCTGCAGATAAAGGCTTTTGTAATTTTCGGTAGGTGTATTCTGATCAAAAGCAAATGGTTAAGAAAAAGCTTTCTTACAATCAAGAAAACTGGAGGAGGTCCTTTTGAAAAAAAACCGCTAAGTGTTGCTGATAAACAAATTTTGGAGGCAGCAGACCTTGATGTTGCTGTTGCTAGTTTACAGGAGGTCCAGACATTTGGATCCCAAAATCAGCAACACAAAGAAATAGATGACAACACCACAGTTTCATGTGAAGAAAGTGATGATTTAATCGAAAAGCTAATGGATACATTTAAGCAAGATAATACTCCAAAAAAGGCTGTAGCAGTGTACTGCGATTCCTCATCTTCAAAAAAAGAGCCGAGGGAAACAAAAACAAAAAATGGCTACGGAGTTTCACCAAATTAATATGGACATTAAGAGGATAGCGTTAAATATACGAACAAAAGCTCCAACAAAAATTAGTATGAATTACTGACATTGGAGTTTAGCATATTTCTTTTAAGTATTAATTTATTAAGAATTGCTTTTTTTTGTTTTTTTCGTATTGAAGTTAACCTTTCTGATTTTTGTTTGTAAATAAAATTTACAATAATTATAAATGAATTAGTTTTAAATTATTATATTAATTTTTTTGTTTTATTTTCTATAAATAGGAACTTATATAGATATTTTGCAACTTTTTGAGGAGTGTATCTGCTTCTTTTGTCGTGACACAAAATTTTCCATCTGGCTTTCAATATGCCTATAGTTCTTTCAACTATACATCTGGTTTTTGCATGAGTGTCATTAAATTGTGATTCCGTTGAGCCTTCTTGTGGACTTCGGTAAGGTGTAATTAGCCATGCTTCGAGCGGATAACCAGAATCACCTTGATATGTGAAATTATTTATATTAATTATATTTTCTGTTTGTGAATTAAGCAAACTTACCTAAACAGAAATTTCGCAAATTGGTTTTGTATTTTTCTTCTAAGAGAATTCTTTCGTCAGACTCCTTCCAGAGAAAAGAGTCATGAGCTGCACCACCATATTTACTATTTATTGCTAAAATTACATACTTGTGATCATATATCTGCAAATAAATCATTATTGGTCTATTTACGATAGTTATTATTAAATATACTTACAACCATTGAATTAAGGCTATGAAACCCTTCCCTATTGAAAAACATATGCTCATTTGGTGGTTTTTGTAAACCAAAATGAGTTCCATCTACGCAGCCAATGACTAAAAAAAAGAAGTAGTTAGTCATTATCATAGGTGTGTATATGTATGTACATTAGTTGTACATGACATTTACCTCCTGGAAGCTTGTACTTCTTCATAAAAAATTCTTTTGTTTCCTCCCAACTATCGGTACTGAAATTTATAAATTTTGGACACAGTTTCATTTCCATTTCATTCAGAACTCTTGACACTATTTTCGAAAGTGCGCTTTGACTTATACCAATAATAAAATCGTTGCCGACAGTATGTTGAAAGCCTCCGGAAGCCAAAAGCAATAAAGTGGTGGCAAATTGTTTTTTTTGGTGGTACGGCAGTTGTCAAATGTCCAGCAAATTCTAACTCCTCAAGAATATAGTTAAAAGCTTCTTTGGAAACTCTAAAACGTTTCTTAAACCTATAAAAATAAATTTTTACACGTAATTTTTACAAATCAAGGGGATGTATACTTACACATTGTTTGGCAAGCCCAATGGGTCACTTATTACTCGGATTTTCCTTCTAATTGCATTTATATCACACTAACTCTCAGACTCTGATGACGAAGAATAAAAAAATAAATTTACGACCACGACCGCGATTAAAAAAGGAAAAAATTTCAAAATTATAAAACAAATTCGCAATTCTTTTGATAAATTATTTAATTTTCTTTGTAAGCATATGTTTTTTGTTTACATATTTGTAGTGTTGGTTTAGGCTTTTTTTTAATCTTTTACAACACTTTATTAAAAAATAGATTAGCAAGGTGTAGTGTACCTCACATGTCTACAATGCATACACATATCATACCGATCAACATTTACTATTAGCATTCATTTGAGTAACATACGTTTAAGTTCAATGCATTTTGTTGACACATTTGGGTGGTGTTAAATTAACTCTATGCATTTCTTTGTGTTACACACTGATTGGTCAAATGAGAAGTATGTCATTTAAAAATATCAAACTCCATGATACCGAATAAAATATTATGTAATAGGTTAAGAGTTATTTTCATAAGCTGTATATAAACTGGCGTGATCCCAGAATAAAGTAGACATTGTTGTATGAAGAACTAAACTGGCAACAACTGCCTTAGTTTTACTTAATGATAATAAGTCTCCTTGTGCCCTTACGAGAAATTGTAAGATCGGCATAAGATTAGCTCCAACCAGTGGCACATTTGCCGGTTGAAATTGTAGACAAGCATTACATGGGGATCCTGCCGACCGACGCGAACTTTGAACTAGACGAATACGTCGCTAAGCCGTTGAGCAACCAGGAAGAAGTCCCGGCATACGTTCCAGCTAGACAAGGACCAAAGAAACTTACAATCGAGCAATACAAAGCTAGGCTGAAGGAAGAAAAATTGACCACAATACCAAAATTAGATACGACAACAAAGAAACGAGGTGGTCAACTGGTAAAGCTGAGAAAGGAGCTAGCAGACTCTCTTAGGTTGGTAAAAGAGACAGACCCTCCGTTAAGTTGGGAGCGAGCACAAAAGGTCTGGAATAGAATAGATGAGCTTAAGCTAACAATAAAGAAAAGAAAAAAGAAAAGCAAAACAACTCTTAAAGAATTTTATGGCAGTAGGACCAATTTGGGGCAATCCAATGGGCAAACCTCACAGTAAGGTTGAAATTCAAGAGAATATCTTGAACAGTGGAGAAGCTACCAACAGCAAGCAGATCCCTGATAATATTCTTACATTAGCGATAATTGTAGTATTATTATATATAGCATATAGGATAAATAAATATTTTAAAGAATATGTTCACAAATATAGACACAGCCAAATAAACAACGCAGTAAGCGATGTATAAAAATAAAAAGTTTATAAACAAATAATATTTATGTGTCGCAAGACTTAAATTTTATAAATGTACCTATTTAGTTATGAAAGAAAGCATTTCTAAATTGCAGGATTTGCTAAAGAATTTAAAAAAGAAACCAGGAAGGACATATACTAGAAAAACAGTACAAAGAAAACTAGAATATATAAACGATTTAAGGAAACAATTTCAGGAAGACGAGGTTAGGCAAGGGGAATCAGAAAAAGTTGTAGCATTAAAGTTAGAATTTAAAAGCATTTATTCGATGGTAAAAGAGTATTTGATAGAGAAAGAAGAAGAGGACAATAAAGTTATCAACATGGCATCATTTAGTTTGGAAACCACTTCCAAGGCACTCCCATTATTTGCAGGAAATTATTTGGATCTTGAAAGTTTTCTTGTAACAGCGGAGTTGTTGCATAAAACACTGTCAAACGAGGCAAAACTAGATTTCCTCCAATATGTTTATCATGCTAAATTGACATCCACAGTTAGAACAGCACTTGGAATATATGCTAAACCGGAAAATTTTGAAGAACTGAAAAAATTATTAGAAAATAGATATAAGAGTAGAGAGACAATTCCTGAACTACAAAATAGATTAAGCATATTGTTCCAAGGAAAATTGTCGATAAACTCATTTTCTGAGAAAATCACTGGAATAATAGATAAGTTAAACAAATTGGAAATTGCCGAGTTAGGAACCCAGGTATCAGAGCCAGAAAAAAGGGTTATAATTAAATTAAACAATAAGTTAGCGTTAGAAACTTTTAAAAAAGGTCTGAACGAATCTTACAAAGCAACCATATATGCTGCTCGACCAGAAAATTTGCAACAGGCTAGTGAATTCGCATTGCAGTTAGAAAGCGAAAAAGTAGCCAATCAAAATTGAATCCTTTATTTTAGGACACAATACCCACAACAGAACAATAGAGTACAAAACAAACAACTCAACAATTCCAATAACAATAGATACAGGAATAACAATAATCGGACGGACAAGAGAAGTAATTTCAACATAAACAACAATAGGAATAATTACAATTCTAACAACAACAATAATAGAAATAACTACAATAGAAATAATAGATATAATAATAATAATAACAATTCATATGACAATTCTAACAGAAACAACGGATTTAATAATAACAACAACTCAAATAGAGGTAGAAATAATAGACATGGAAACAATAACAATAGACAAATATACTCAATAGAATGTTCGGAAAACAGGCAAGGCTCGGGATAGGTATCTATTCCGGACAGCCAGAATTAAAAATTTGCAAAATAACCAATAATACCGATTTTATAACATCAGCATTCAAAAATAAACAATTAACATTTCTCATCGACACTGGAGCCGACATATCACTTTGTCGTATGCGAACTGATTTCGATGATGAACCTTTAGACTCCGAAGAAAAATATAAATTAACTGGTATAACTACAGAAGAGATCCAATCTCTTGGCACTATAAAATTGGACATAACAGTATCCGGTGAGACAACAAGTCATTCATTTCACTTAGTTAATTCAGATTTCCCAATAGAAACAGATGGTATATTAGGCAGAGATTTCTTAAAGAAATATCTATGTAAAATAGATTATGAAACATTTACAATTTCTATGTACATAAACGATACAACTAGAATACTTCCAATGTATGCAAAAACATTTGCATCGTTATTAATAAAAATACCTCCAAGAACAGAAAGCATACATGCAGTTAAACTTAATTTAAATGAAGACAGCGTGATTTTCAATGACGAATTAAAACCAGGTGTATTTTTGAGTAATTCGATAGCACCCAAAAGTGGAATGACACATTTAAAGTTTTTGAACACAACAAACGATGAAATAATTTTAAAGGGCATTAAACTACAAACTGAACCCCTGAAAAACTACGATATATTAAATTACAATACTGACATAAATACTAAACGTTTTGAACATGTATTGAAAGACTTACAAATAGATTGCAATGATGACTATGCAAAAACAGAGTTAATAAACATTTTTAGGGAATATCATAATGTATTTCACCTCGAAAACTGACAGTAAACAATTTTTACAATCAAAAAATCACGACTTCGGACAATACTCCAGTTTATATAAAAAACTATAGACTACCTCACTCGCACACTGATATAATAAATGAACAAGTACATAAAATGCTTGGTGACGACATAATAGAACCTTCGGTAAGTCCCTACAATGCACCCTCATTGCTTGTGCCAAAGAAAGGCGCAGAAGACAAAAGGAAATGGAGACTAGTAGTGGATTTTAGAAAACTGAACGACAGAATAGTGAACGACAAATTCCCACTAACACGACTGGAAGACATTTTAGATAAACTAGGTAGAGCTAAATGGTTTTCAACACTAGACATGACAAGCTCTTTTTACCAAATTAAATTAGACAAAGACTCAAGACCATTGACAGCATTTTCTACACCACAAGGACATTACCAATTCAAACGACTGCCATTCGGATTAAAAATCTCATCAAATAGTTTTCAGAGAATGCTAACGATTGCACTCTCAGGACTGGAATCTGAAGCATTTCTCTATGTAGACGATATAATCGTGTACGGATGCAGTTTGAATCATCATAACCAAAGTTTGGTAAAGGTTTTAGACAGACTACAAAAATATAATTTAAAGCTTAATCCCAAGAAATGTTGTTTCTTGAGATCAGAAGTAATTTATTTAGGACATTTAATAACAAAAGACGGTGTAAAGACTGACCCATCAAAATATGAGGTAATCAAAAATTATCCAACACCAAAGGACTCGGACGAAGTCAGACGTTTTGTAGCATTCTGTAACTACTACAGAAAATTTATTCCAAATTTTGCAGACATCGCTAAAGATCTGAATGCTTTATTAAAAAAAATCAGTAAAATTTGTATGGACAGAAAAATGTCAGCATGCTTTTGATGATTTGAAAGAGAAGTTGATGAATCCTCCGGTACTACAATACCCGAATTTTGACAAACCTTTCATTTTAACAACAGACGCCTCTAACTACGCGTTAGGTGCAGTTTTATCTCAAGGCGAAATAGGTCAAGATTTACCTATCTCTTACGCTAGTAAATCACTGCAGAAGCATGACATCAATAAGCCTGTAATAGAAAAAGAACTTTTGGCAATACATTGGAGTATAAATTTCTTTAGACCGTATCTGTATGGTAGAAAGTTCATAGTAGTGACAGACCACAGACCTTTAATTTCATTGTTTTCACATAAAAACCCATTATCAAAGATGGCACGTATTAGACTAGATTTGAGTGATTACGATTTTTCAATTGTTTACAAGAAAGGCAAGATGAACATGAACGCAGACGCACTCTCAAGAATAGAGATTAACACAGACATTTTAAGACAAATGATACCTAAAGACAATGATATAAATGAGACGAAAATTTTAGCAACAACGGGGGCAATGAGAAATAATGAGGCAAATAAAGAATTAAATAATACGGAAAATAAAGAATTAGATAGTGAGAAAAATATAATAAAAGATAAAGGAAAAAGTATTAATAATAAGCGCTTAGACGGAACAGTTTTGGAGAATGACAACCCTCAGAAGCCTGATCAACTTCAAATATGGGATTGTACATCCATAAACGACGTCAAAAATATAAGAAAACTGCAGTTTAATGAAATTGATAGAATTGAAAGTATTCAAAATATAAATATATATATTGAGAAGAATATTGTGCACATAGGATGTAATGATAATTCTTCGAAACCAGTTTCGACCATGAAGAAGTTGCATACCCAAAATATAAATAATGAATATAATAAGCTAGCAAGATTCAGTGATAATTCAACGAAACTAGATTCGATACTGATGAAACTGATATCTAAAATGAATAAAGAAAATATAAAGGAATTAGGCAAGTGAAGATGAAATATTTAGAATGTATACGAAAGAAGAATTTAAGAGCTCGTATAAAAGAATAAAGATAAATAAGAAAAGTCCTCAGTTGAAAATATTAATATACAACGCCCCAAAGAAAATAAAAGATGACATATTGAAATATAAACTGATTGATGAATTCCACAATGCCACACACGCAGGCCACTTAGGAATAAGAAAAACAATTATAAAATTGAAACAACGGTACATTTGGAAAGGCATGAACAGGATGGTAAAGAAATTTATATCATGTTGTGAAAGTTGTAATAAAAATAAACAAACAAAACACATAAAAGAACCACTTACGATAACAAACACTCCAAACAACAGTTTTGAGGTCATATCTATTGACACTGTAGGTCCACTTCGAATTTCAAACGACTATCGCTACATTCTGACGATACAATGTGAGTTGACTAAATTTGTCGTAGCACACCCCATGCCGACAAAAGGTGCAGTTACGACAGCAAAAACACTTGTAGAGCAATTTGTTTTGAAATATGGTCAATTTAAAGTATGTACTTAAATCGGATAGAGGAACAGAATTTATGAATGAAGTAATGCGTAATGTATGTGCATTGTTAAACATTAAACAAATATTTTCAACACCATACCACCATGAAACACTAGGCTCAATAGAAAGAAACCATAGAGTTCTAAATGAATTTTTGTTAACTACATCAAATGATTATGAATGGGATAAGTGGATTCCATATTTTACTTTTGCTTATAACACTTCACCACATGTAGACACGGGCTACACGCCTTTTGAATTAGTATATGGAAAATTACCATGCTTTCCAACTGACACTTTAGAAAACAAAACAAAAATTTATAACTATGAAGACTACGTACAAGAGTTACGCATCAGATTACAATTTGCCTTAAACAAAACAAAACAATTACTAATAAAATCAAAAGAAAGAAGAGCCTTAACACATAGAAATAGTAATGAGTTGAATCTAAGAATAGGAGATTTAGTTTTAGTAAGAGTAGAAAATAGAAGAAAGAATCAAGGTCCATACAAAGGTCCATTTAGGATAATTGATATAAACGGTGTTAACACAACCATAGATTATAACGGTATGGAAAAAACCTACCACAACAATAACTTAAAACACTATAAATATATGTCATATTTAACTTTATATTTTACCACACATTTATCACAATATTTTTCTAATTTCTAATTTTCTAATGTATTTCTAATTTTCTAATATATTTTAATATAATCATAAGAAAATCAAATTAAATCTATAAGAGAAATATATTTTTTTTAATTCCAACCAAAATAAAAATCAATAATAAAAAGTCTAACTAGAACAATAAGAAAAGTATGTAACGGTATTATGGAGGAAGTAAGAAAAATCACTCGTAATTTTTCTCTTAAGGGTGAGGGTGTAGTGTACCTCACATGTCTACAATGCATACACATATCATACCGATCAACATTTACTATTAGCATTCATTTGAGTAACATACGTTTAAGTTCAATGCATTTTGTTGACACATTTGGGTGGTGTCAAATTAACTCTATGCATTTCTTTGTGTTACACACTGATTGGTCAAATGAGAAGTATGTCATTTAAAAATATCAAACTCCATGATACCGAATTAAATATTATGTAATAGGTTAAGAATTATTTTCATAAGCTGTATATAAACTGGCGTTATCCCAGAATAAAGTAGACATTGTTGTATGAAGAACTAAACTGGCAACAACTGCCTTAGTTTTACTTAATGATAATAAGTCTCCTTGTGCCCTTACGAGAAATTGTAAGATCGGCATAAGATTAGCTCCAACCAGTGGCACATTTGCCGGTTGAAATTGTAGACAAGCATTACAAAGGTAACGAGTGCCATCATCAGAAAAACTCGCACGATCGAAATTAATTTCGATACGAATTTATTTCAATCACGAGTCTCGGAATTAGCACGCTGGTCTTCCTTAGGTAAAAAGTCGTTTTATTTAAAAAACCTAAAATTTGCATCCATTTTGGTCACTTTCATGTACTACAATATATTGCATGTACCAAAAAAACTTTCAATTTCCCAACCCTGGAAGAGAAATTTAATTTTTTTTTGGCTTTTTAATCAGTGCAACGCTTAATGAGGTATAAAGTAGTTTTATTTAAGAAAAATTTAAAATTTTTAACTATTTTGGTCACATTCATGTACTATAAAATATTGCACTTGTCCAACCCAGGATTCGAAATTTTATTTTTTATTTTTGATACCAATTTTGCTCTTGCTAAATTATAAAATAGTTTTAGTTAAAAAAAAAACAACGTCAATTTCCCACCCCTGAATGCGAAATTTCAATTAAAAAAATTGTTTTACCAATGCAAATCTTTATGATATATAAAGAGGTTTTATTTAAGAAAAACTTAAAATTGTTAAAAATTTTAGTTATTACATGTACCACAAAATACTGAATGTGCCAAAAAAAATGTGCCTTGACATATTTTATTTTTTTAGTTTTTAATAGACCATTGAGGCTTCCCAAAGCATGAAATAGGTTTAATTTACAAACAACCAAAAAAATATTTGGTTTTTGGTATTAATTTTGAGTCCAGAAATAGGTGTAAGCTTCCCAGCTCTGGAACCGTATTTTCTGAGTTTCAATACCACTCTATTGAAGTTCATTCCCAATCCAACGGTCCAAGAACGAAGTCTCTAGCTCTTTTGGGGCTTGGGAAAACCGATTTTACGTACAGACAGACGGATAGACGGACATCGCTCAATCGTCATCGATTCATAAGGGTCCAGAATATATTTGCTTTAGGGGGTCCCATGTGAATATGGAAGAAATTACACGCGGAATGACAAACCTAGATATACCCTTCACTTTTTTGTGAAAGGTATAATAAAAATAGGTGAAGCACCACAATACTTGTGTGACCAAATAGAATATGTGGGAGAAGTACAACCCTACTGCTTTAGAAATTCAGAAGACTTTAGACTTCAGAGAGTTTTAACAACTAATACTAACTAATCTTAAGAAACTCGAAAGTATTTTAAATACTACTAAATAAATAAATAATAGTAAGACCGTTTTCTTCGAAAAAGTAAGGCCCGACAATGACCTTAATGAAACTGCACACTGTTACGCGAAGTGGATGCAATTGCATGTCATGAAGTATCTGTGGGTTAGAAATACTCCATATTCGACAATTTTGTTTGTTAACATAAGAATGCAGTTCAAAATGCATTCATCCTCTGCCGCTATTTGAATGATTTCGCAAAATTCCAAGTGAATCGGCAGGGCTGTTGTGTTCAATTTGCTAATTGAATCTTATATGGAAATAAGTTTAAATCTTGATGCAAAATTGTCTCTGCTGACATTCATTTGAGTAGATAAGCTCCTTGACGAAACTTTAGGATTGAATTCCATGGCAGCAGCTACAACAGCGATAGTTTACTGCGTCCGAATTGAGAGAACTCTCGCTATTGCGCCACGCTCGGCAAAATTATTCACGAGCCTCATTATAGTGCATTCATCTTATATACTCTTTGAACGGAAACTCTGAACTCTAAAGCGTGAAAGCGTCGTACTTTCCAAATTCGTGTTTCATTATCCCAATTCTAATTTTAGAAATAAAATAAAAACAATATTTTCATGAAAATCAATATAATAAAAATAAATGATAGTTAAAAAAAACTAAAAAAACACGTTTTTTAAAGAAAATCCAACTAAAAAATTAAATTTAATATATTTGGCTTAAGAATAGCGTAAATGAGAACTAAACGTTTATTATTTAAAAAAAGCGTGGAGTACAGTGCCTTCACCTGTACGATTGTTTGTATGTAACCGACTTCAGTGGATCTGATTTTGACCCACTTCAAACGGTTAGATTTTGTTTAAGGTGCTTTTTCAGATATTATCATAGTGATGATCCTTCTATATCTACCAATAAAATGTTTATAACTATTGACACTATGCACCCACGCTTTTTTACTATAATAAACGTTTAGTTCTCATTTACGTTATTTTTATGCCAAATTTATTAAATTTTACTTTTTAATTTTTTAGTTGGATTTTCTATAAAAAGTGTGTTTTTTTAGTTTTTGAAACTATTATTTATTTTCTGTTTTTTAGTTGAATTTTCTATAAAAGCGTGTTATTTTTATTATTCAACGTCATTGTCAATGAGTTACAGTCGGTGACAATTTTAAACTTTTTTCCCTGTTAGTATATCCGAAACCTTTTCGGAGCATTAATAATTGCCAGTGTTGTAATTCAAAACTGTGATACTTAGATTCAACATCCGTTGTACGCTTCGAAAAATAAAACACCGGGTGCATTTTACCATCCTCCTTTTTCTGTAATAACACAGCTCCAAAACCTACGCTGCTCTCGTCAGTGTGCAATTCAGTATCATCCTTTGTATCGTACAAAGCCAATACCAGCGAATCTATTAATTTCTCCTTTAGCAGCTCAAAAGCCGTAAGCTCCCCTGACCCAAATTTGAACTTCCTATCTTTTCTCGTCAAATCATAGCTATCAACGAAAAATCTTTGACAAATCTTCTAAAGTAAGTACAAAGTCCCAAAAAACTTTGTACCGAATGAACATTTGTCGGCAACAGATATTCCTTTATTGCCTGAGTCCTCGATCATCCGCTCCAATAACGTAACCATCAATTTTATATCCTAAGTGTGTCACACTTGTCTGTAAAAATTCACACTTAGTTCCAATTTATTTTCTACTAATCTATCAAAAACCTCTCTCAGTATAAGAAAATGTTCAACAATATCCGTTGTTGCGATCATCCAAATAAATAATTAACTTACCATCTCTTACCATGTCTGCAAAAATTCTGTTAACAAGTCTTTGAAAACTGATGGACCATTCTTCAAACCAAACGGCATCCTAAAAAACTCGAATTGTCCTAGCGGAGTAACAAAAGAAGTATATTTTACTGAATCCTCATCAACATACACATGAGAAAACCCATTTCTCAAATCCAATTTAGTACAACATCTCTTACGGAAAGAAATTGATGAATCCTGGCGAATCTAATCAGGATAATCGAATTATTGGATTGCCATCGGTCTTTAACAGGTGTGCAAAGTTTGAAATAATCTGATCGTTCAAAGTAGGGCAAAATCGATCCTAAAGGAGTCGTTTGTAACATACAAGCAAGCAAACATACATTAATATCTTTAATTGAATACTAATTTTTTACTTTGAACAAATATTGTAACTGCAATTCGATCTTGCAAGAGTTCATAAAACAAGTGACTAGTTAAAATTGAAGGTGGCGTAGACGATGTTTAATTTACCCGTTTACTCGTTGAAATCCAAGAAAATATTCTGAACAAACGATGTTGAGAACAAAGGAATAATGTTTGACAGAGAATCCGTATAATATAGGGAACTTACTTATATGCAAGACAGTGAACCCTGAGAATAAATAATAAGTTAAATACTTCAATATAATAAAAAGTACATCAACAAATCAACAAAAAGCCTGTCAAATGCATACGCAAATAAAAAGAACATTTTCAGCTACCCATAATGTACTTTTGTAAACTTAAGTACTTTGAACTAACTGTTGTAAATTAGGGTTAATTTTTTTTCCTGTGTTGTTCTTTAAAAAAAAAAACAAAAAAAGCAGCAGAGTATTTATTGTTTTGAAAACAAAAATATATTAAAATTCAATTTGTGTTGAAGTGTTTTTTCTTGATAAAAATTAATAAAAATATAACACGGTGAGACAAAATAAATGAAGTAAAAGTTTCTAGGTAGGTACTATTGAGTCCAGAAATAGGTGTAAGCTTCCCAGCTCTGGAACCGTATTTTCTGAGTTTCAATACCACTCAATTGAAGTTCATTCCCAATCCAACGGTCCAAGAACGAAGTCTCTAGCTCTTTTGGGGCTTGGGAAAACCGATTTTACGTACAGACAGACGGATAGACGGACATCGCTCAATCGTCATCGATTCATAAGGGTCCAGAATATATTTGCTTTAGGGGGTCCCATGTGAATATGGAAGAAATTACACGCGGAATGACAAACCTAGATATACCCTTCACTTTTTTGTGAAAGGTATAATAAAAATAGGTGAAGCACCACAATACTTGTGTGACCAAATAGAATATGTGGGAGAAGTACAACCCTACTGCTTTAGAAATTCAGAAGACTTTAGACTTCAGAGAGTTTTAACAACTAATACTAACTAATCTTAAGAAACTCGAAAGTATTTTAAATACTACTAAATAAATAAATAATAGTAAGACCGTTTTCTTCGAAAAAGTAAGGCCCCACAATGACCTTAATGAAACTGCACACTGTTACGCGAAGTGGATGCAATTGCATGTCATGAAGTATCTGTGGGTTAGAAATACTCCATATTCGACAATTTTGTTTGTTAACATAAGAATGCAGTTCAAAATGCATTCATCCTCTGCCGCTATTTGAATGATTTCGCAAAATTCCAAGTGAATCGGCAGGGCTGTTGTGTTCAATTTGCTAATTGAATCTTATATGGAAATAAGTTTAAATCTTGATGCAAAATTGTCTCCAGTGACTGTCTGCTGACATTCATTTGAGTAGATAAGCTCCTTGACGAAACTTTAGGATTGAATTCCATGGCAGCAGCTACAACAGCGATAGTTTACTGCGTCCGAATTGAGAGAACTCTCGCTATTGCGCCACGCTCGGCAAAATTATTCACGAGCCTCATTATAGTGCATTCATCTTATATACTCTTTGAACGGAAACTCTGAACTCTAAAGCGTGAAAGCGTCGTACTTTCCAAATTCGTGTTTCATTATCCCAATTCTAATTTTAGAAATAAAATAAAAACAATATTTTCATGAAAATCAATATAATAAAAATAAATGATAGTTAAAAAAAACTAAAAAAACACGTTTTTTAAAGAAAATCCAACTAAAAAATTAAATTTAATATATTTGGCTTAAGAATAGCGTAAATGAGAACTAAACGTTTATTATTTAAAAAAAGCGTGGAGTACAGTGCCTTCACCTGTACGATTGTTTGTATGTAACCGACTTCAGTGGATCTGATTTTGACCCACTTCAAACGGTTAGATTTTGTTTAAGGTGCTTTTTCAGATATTATCATAGTGATGATCCTTCTATATCTACCAATAAAATGTTTATAACTATTGACACTATGCACCCACGCTTTTTTACTATAATAAACGTTTAGTTCTCATTTACGTTATTTTTATGCCAAATTTATTAAATTTTACTTTTTAATTTTTTAGTTGGATTTTCTATAAAAAGTGTGTTTTTTTAGTTTTTGAAACTATTATTTATTTTCTGTTTTTTAGTTGAATTTTCTATAAAAGCGTGTTATTTTTATTATTCAACGTCATTGTCAATGAGTTACAGTCGGTGACAATTTTAAACTTTTTTCCCTGTTAGTATATCCGAAACCTTTTCGGAGCATTAATAATTGCCAGTGTTGTAATTCAAAACTGTGATACTTAGATTCAACATCCGTTGTACGCTTCGAAAAATAAAACACCGGGTGCATTTTACCATCCTCCTTTTTCTGTAATAACACAGCTCCAAAACCTACGCTGCTCTCGTCAGTGTGCAATTCAGTATCATCCTTTGTATCGTACAAAGCCAATACCAGCGAATCTATTAATTTCTCCTTTAGCAGCTCAAAAGCCGTAAGCTCCCCTGACCCAAATTTGAACTTCCTATCTTTTCTCGTCAAATCATAGCTATCAACGAAAAATCTTTGACAAATCTTCTAAAGTAAGTACAAAGTCCCAAAAAACTTTGTACCGAATGAACATTTGTCGGCAACAGATATTCCTTTATTGCCTGAGTCCTCGATCATCCGCTCCAATAACGTAACCATCAATTTTATATCCTAAGTGTGTCACACTTGTCTGTAAAAATTCACACTTAGTTCCAATTTATTTTCTACTAATCTATCAAAAACCTCTCTCAGTATAAGAAAATGTTCAACAATATCCGTTGTTGCGATCATCCAAATAAATAATTAACTTACCATCTCTTACCATGTCTGCAAAAATTCTGTTAACAAGTCTTTGAAAACTGATGGACCATTTTTCAAACCAAACGGCATCCTAAAAAACTCGAATTGTCCTAGCGGAGTAACAAAAGAAGTATATTTTACTGAATCCTCATCAACATACACATGAGAAAACCCATTTCTCAAATCCAATTTAGTACAACATCTCTTACGGAAAGAAATTGATGAATCCTGGCGAATCTAATCAGGATAATCGAATTATTGGATTGCCATCGGTCTTTAACAGGTGTGCAAAGTTTGAAATGATCTGATCGTTCAAAGTAGGGCAAAATCGATCCTAAAGGAGTCGTTTGTAACATACAAGCAAGCAAACATACATTAATATCTTTAATTGAATACTAATTTTTTACTTTGAACAAATATTGTAACTGCAATTCGATCTTGCAAGAGTTCATAAAACAAGTGACTAGTTAAAATTGAAGGTGGCGTAGACGATGTTTAATTTACCCGTTTACTCGTTGAAATCCAAGAAAATATTCTGAACAAACGATGTTGAGAACAAAGGAATAATGTTTGACAGAGAATCCGTATAATATAGGGAACTTACTTATATGCAAGACAGTGAACCCTGAGAATAAATAATAAGTTAAATACTTCAATATAATAAAAAGTACATCAACAAATCAACAAAAAGCCTGTCAAATGCATACGCAAATAAAAAGAACATTTTCAGCTACCCATAATGTACTTTTGTAAACTTAAGTACTTTGAACTAACTGTTGTAAATTAGGGTTAATTTTTTTTCCTGTGTTGTTCTTTAAAAAAAAACAAAAAAAGCAGCAGAGTATTTATTGTTTTGAAAACAAAAATATATTAAAATTCAATTTGTGTTGAAGTGTTTTTTCTTGATAAAAATTAATAAAAATATAACACGGTGAGACAAAATAAATGAAGTAAAAGTTTCTGGGATGTTATACCATTTTTCTGGTAGGTACTATCGAGTACAACAACACTCTGTTTTTAGAATTTTCAAAACACCTCCAAAATCTTGAGTTACGGGTAAAAAACCGGGTTTTCATACCCGTATGCTCTAATCACCCTGTAACTTAGACAGATACCAACCGATTTCAATTTTTTTAGCAGATATTTAAAGAAGAGGCTTAGACCTCTCCAACGGTATATAGTTTCATAAAATGTACTTTAGATACATGTGTGTATTTTTACACCTGTTAAGCGCGGGCTCGTTTGCCTTGCTTAACCTTA
The DNA here is from genome assembly GCA_951800035.1 of Linnaemya tessellans. NCBI lineage: Eukaryota > Metazoa > Arthropoda > Insecta > Diptera > Tachinidae > Linnaemya > Linnaemya tessellans. The sequence goes on from OX637535.1 coordinate 83,612,715, forward strand.
TAAAAGTCGATAACTTGGTGATTCACCAACTTATTAGGATGTTTAGGTGTTGATTATCCTAGTAGTTTCACCAGGATAATGCAATGTCCAATTCAGTCGTTCAAGTGGTACACAAGAATAACAAAGAATTGGCTTGTTGGAATAAAGTAATAAGTTAATGTTGACTGGATGAATGACAATAGTTCAATCACACATTTTATTAAAAACCTTATAGTATTTAAAGAAAAATTACAAATACAAATAATAACAAAGTATAAAATTTACAATACAAAATAAAATTAAGAAGTAAAAAAAATTGGTTTCATAATAAATCAAAAAATTGCAATGTAATCAATAACATTTTAAAGTGTTAAAATGTAAAATGATACAAAGAATTTTTTAGGCCAGAGACCGTTCACTCTTCTGCTGCACTAATTACTTTCCCACCGTTGGCAGAAAACAGATATTGGATTTCATTACCGTATGGCTGGTGAATTAAGTAAACGAATTATTTTCCCAGTAAAAGCCAAACATATATTATATTTCTCCAATATCTGACTTGTTCTTTGCTTTAGCCCGTGTACGAGTAAATAAATATTTTGTTTTAATTTAGAACTGAATTGTGCAAACGCGGTAATTCTCACGGCAAAGTGTGGGAAAATAAAAACGTAAAAAGAGGTACGGATTTTGTTCAAATATTATTAATTCTATTGAGAGTTTTTTTTTATTTTTATTTTTATTTTTAATACGAAACAAAAAAAAAACTCAAAGGAATTAACATATTGCGGCCCCAAGGGGATTGAAAAGTGCGAATGAGCGATCTCCGGCAATTTATTTTGAAGTGCGTTAAGGTGTTGGTTCCAATGAAACATTCCAGTTGGATCGTGGAGACGGTTGTGGTGCTTCGGGGAGCGGTTCACGACTTCTCTTCATCCTTTGTTTTGCTATCAGGGTAATTATCACTGTTAAAATCAAGGCCAGTCCAACATAGCTAATTGTTAAGCTATGCACTTTATGGGTTGTTGCTAGTGGAACTTCTTGTCGTTGTGCCCTGACCTCTTCCTGCAGATGGGTTATCTTTTCAATTGTCGAAGTATATGACAGGGGTTGTGTCGTGTTGTTTACGTTTTCTTGGAGATGAAGGAATGATATCCCATTGCTTGTATATGATGAATGCAAGTTAGATGAGATGGTTCGATGCCCGTAGATGGTAATAACATCATTTTTCATTGCACATCCTGCTGGAAGCGTGAGCAACCCGGTACCTTCCAGCAATTGAGAACTGCTTTCACCCTTGCATACTGTGCTCAATTTGAGTTGCTGTTGAGTTGCAAGCAGCCACTGGTTCTTGCTATAAAGTTGGTACCATACATGATTGCTGCTTATCAACTCTATATTGCAGCTTGAGTCGGATTCATTGTTGAATAAATGTATTTCACAGCGACAAATTGGAGAGCCTCTATGATATGCAGCTTGAATGTGTGGGCATAAGAAAATGTTATGCTCAAGCTTATTGCAGGTACTTAGCTTCAAGTCATCTAGAGGGAAATATTCGTCACGATGAGCGTTGAGAGCCATCATTTTAGTTGTTGGTATGACAGCCATTAAAGAGTTGTTCATTAGCTGTGGTACTGGAGTAATATAGAATAGGTCATATTGCCCTTGATGAGCTAGCGGAATAAACAAAGTGCAAATAATGTGCTGAGTTGAACTTGCTGCCTGAACGGTGACTACACCGTATAAATGAATAATGTCTGCAACTGGTAGTGTTAGATCCGTGGGAATGTTCGCTTTTATTTTATCGACTTCACCCGAAAATTGTTGTGGGGTCAGTAGAACCGGACTAATTCGACCATGGTAAGTGTCCGCTAACAACGTGATCATAGATGTATGCATTTTTTTGCAAATTGTTAGCAATTGCAAGTAACTGGACACTCAGTGATAAGATGATTTCCGATCGATGGTAGCTGTCGTTGTTTGTGAGGTAGAGTAGTTTGTTTATTTTATCGTTCATTTTTTCGAAGTTATCTTGCGTGCGTTGTTCTGACTGCTTCATGAGATTGAGGGTCGAATCGAGAAACGATGTTTGATTCCGCAGAAGGCTCTGCAAGTGGGCTTCGTTGTTTTTTATACTATTAATAGTATCGGTCATTTCTGCTGCATATTTGGAGTCTAGAACGCCAAACAAGGAGCTTGCTATATTTCCAACAACGTCTATTGCTCCTCGTCGCTTCCTTCTTATGAAATTTTCCAAACCGTGCTCCATTTCATCCCTGAGATTTTGAAAATGGGATAGAAGTCCGTTGCATTGATGATTAAGGGATGAGTAATCGCATGCCCTTTTCAGCACAGATGTACCATTCCTTAAAAGCTTTAATTCGTTATAGAACGGAGTCAGTTCGAAATAAATGAGGAGCTTCCATTCAGAGATGATAGGTTTAACTTGGCCAATGTTTTCAAAATGTAATCCAGGGGTACTGATGATTTGGGTGTACGTCACTTGTTGACATAGTATTACAGGGAGAACTAACGCTACGAGCATTAGAAAACCTGTCGTGTTTAGAGTACACCGTTTTGAGGGTGGCTCATTTATGGTTTTGCTCTTGGGTGAATTGTCTCTTTTTCGTGTTGGTTTCTCATCTGTTGTTTCATCGTTAACATTTGTTCCTTGTGGCTCCACAGGAAGAGGAGCCAGCAAGTGAATCGCTCGCTTAACGATACCACCAGATGTTTTTACATCAGCTGCTCTGACGAATCCGTCTTGACCGGGGTATATTTCAGTTACTTTTCCAAGACGCCATTTCATAACTGGTGTGTTGTCCTTAATTATAACTATGGTACCCCGTTGCAAATTTTGAGCCCGGGTTTGCCACTTGTTCCGTTGCTGGAGTTCACTGAGGTATTCCTGCGACCATCGTTTCCAAAATTGATGTTTTATTTGTGACACTAACTCCCATCGCTTTGTAAGAGTGGTTGAAGGTGAACTGGCAGTTGCATCCACTTGTGCTGTAAGAGGTTCACCAATCAAAAAGTGGCCTGGTGTTAGTGCAGCCTCATCATTCGGATTACCCGGCAACGGTGCAATCGGTCTTGAATTAAGGATTGCTTCGACTTCTACGATCACGGTTTCCATTTCTTCATAGGTCAGAGACGCGTTTGCCATTTCTTTCACAAGTAATCTTTTAGCAGATTTGACTGCAGCCTCCCATAGTCCGCCGAAGTGCGGGGCTCGTGGAGGTATGAAATGAAAACTGATGCCTTTGCTGACACACTCTTGTTGAATTTTTTCTTGAGCAGCTGTGGCGAAAAGAGCAGGTGACAACTCTTCTAATTGATTGCGAGCTCCCACAAAGTTTGTTGCGTTGTCACAGTAGAGATGCTGACAGTGACCCCTTCGGCCGATGAATCTTTTGAGCGCTCCAATAAAGGCGTCAGTTGTAAGGTCTGTTACAAGCTCCAGATGCACTGCCTTTGTCGAGAAGCAACAGAATACTGCGATATACGCCTTTTGGGGTCGCTTTCCTCGTGTTTTGAAGTGAACCCAGATTGGACCACAGTAGTCAACTCCTGCATTAATAAAGGGTCTTGCTGGTATTACTCTTGCTTCTGGCAAGTTTCCCATAATTTGCTGCAGAAGTTTTGGTTTCGCTCGTGCACATTGCACACATTTGTGCACAGTTTCCCGAGCCAAATGTTTACCTTTAATGGGCCAAAAACGTTGTCTTACGATTGCTAGAAGTGCTCCAGGGCCACAATGTTTGTTTTCCCTATGTATCGATTCAAATATTAGTTTACTTATTGTATCGTTATAAGGAAGCAACATTGGATGTTTGGCATTGAACGATAACGTGGATGCTTCTAATCTACCTCCGACTCTTAGTATGTTATGTTCGTCTAAAAATGGGGATAAGCTTTTTATTTGACTCGATCCTTTAAGTTCTTTTTTCTGTTGCAGCTGTTTAATGTCTTCTGTGAACGTACATCGTTGGGTGGTTCGAACAATGATGGCAAGCGCTTCGTGAAGTTCAAGAGGCGTCAGAGTTTGTTGGGTTTCTCTCTCGGGCTTGCAAGTTCTGGCGGTTTTGATGAATCTTAAAATGTATCCTATGATACGTTGGAGCCTTTTTAGTGAATTTCGATGGTTGATGCTGTGCAAAAAGTTTTCACCATTGACAGCAATGAGTGAGTTGTAGGATCTTTGCTTCTGTTCAGGGGTGGGCAAATTAGGATCCAGGCCAAATCTGGGAGGCCAGTGCTTCTCGTCTCCATGCAGAAAAAATGGCCCATACATCCATTGGGGTGTATGCTGTAACTGTTGTGGATCCAATCCTCTTGATATGATGTCCGCTGGGTTATCTTTAGAACTCACATGTCGCCATTGCTCAGGTAGCGTGTTTTCTTGAATTGAAGCGATTCGATTTGCCACAAATGTGTGAAATGAAGAAGATCTTGAATGTATCCATGATAATACTATTTTTGAGTCGGACCAATAGAATGTTGGCGTTGTATTCATATCTAAGTCTAGTTTCACTTTTGCAGCTAAGTTAGCACCCAATTGTGCGGCACATAGCTCCAGTCTAGGCAGCGTTTGCTGCTTGAGTGGAGTTATACGTGATTTCGCACATAACAAGTATACTCTTATTGTTTTGTTTGGTAGTATTGTTCTCACATAAATTGCAGCGCCATACGCCCTTTCGGAGGCGTCGGAAAAAACATGAAGTTGAGTCTTGTTAGGAAGAACTCCTTTATAGATATGCCGATGCACTTGAAAGCTTTCAAGTTCACTTAGGTTGCTTCGAAAGGTTCGCCAGCGTGAGTCAAATTCTGAAGGAACTGCCTCGTCCCATGCAAGATTCAAGGTCCATAATTCCTGGATGAACATTTTGGCTCTGGCAATTACTGGCGACAGTATTCCTAGTGGATCAAAGATACGCGCCAAGTCTGACGTGACTGTTCTTTTAGTCACGACTTTAATTGTTTGAATGTTGACCTTGATTTTAAGAAGGTCATCTTTAGGTACCCATACCAATCCCAGTGTTTTCGTGTAATCAGTTTCATCGGAGAAGTCAAGACTGACTTCTTGGTCATAACTGGGAATGTTCCGGAGCAGCGCACCATTTTCGTAGATGGAACCCGTACTTAGCCAAGACGTCTCGCAGCTGGCGCTGAGTTTCCAGGGCTGTATTCAAGCTATCGGCTCCACCTAGCCCATCATCGACATAAAAGTTCTTTTCCAAGAAACAGGCTGCTAAAGGAGCTTGCATCTTATTATCCTTGACTATTTCCTTCACACATTTGATTGCCAGATATGGTGCTGGTCTAGTACCATAGGTAACGGTATTTAATTGGAAGTAACTAATGGGCTCAGAGGAGTGATTTCGCCAGAGGACAATCTGGTACTGCCGGTCCTTGGGGTGGATATAGATTTGACGGTACATTTTCTCGATATCTGTTGTGAATACGAAACGCGGCAGCCGAAATCGCAATAGAACCGTAAATAGATCATTTTGTAGTGGTGGTCCAGTGTGCAGAATATCATTTAAGGATTTTCCTGAGGACGTTTTTGCTGACGCATCGAAGACGACTCTGAGTTTAGTTGTACTACTTTCGGGTCGTAAAACGCAGTGGTGAGGAATAAAGTATTTATGCCCCATTATTTCGTCTATATTGATTTTCGACATGTGCCCCATTGTTTCGTAGTCTTTCATGAATATCGCATATTGTTCCTTCAATGAAGCGTCTTTAGATAATCGACGTTCTAGTGCGAGGAAACGGTTGAATGCAATACTGTGTGAGGACCCTAATAACGATGTTTCAGCACAAAACGGCAATCGTGCTATGAATCGACCTTCATTGTCGCGTGTGGTATGCTGATTGAAATGTGCTTCGCACTGTGTATCATTCGGTGATAAATTTTGCTCTCTTCCTTCAACCTGCTCGAGTTTCCAAAATCGCTCAATAGCTGTATTAATTTTATCCTCTTCAGTTAATACTCCGCAAATTGCTGTTGAGAGTTGTTCACTAGATACCTTTCCCGATACGATCCATCAAAAAGTTGTATTTTGCAGCAGTGGAAGGTCCTTGCCTAATTTAATTTGTCCGATCGTGAGTAGTTGAGGATAATATTCCGCCCCTAACAAAATATCGATCTTTTCTGGACGGTTGAAGGTTGGGTCCGCTAATGCTACATTGCTGGGAATTGACCACCTGTCGATTGTAAGCGATTGAGGGGAAATAATTTGCGGCAATACGAATGCTTCAAGCAGTGTTGAAAAATTGTTGAGCCGAGATTGTAGCGTAATGTTGACTCGGTGTTGAACCTTGGTGCGGCTTTTTCCAATACCGTTAATTGAAACAGAAGTAGTCCTTGCTGGGAGTCCAAGACGGTTGACTAATCGTTCTGTGATCAAATTGACTTGTGATCCTGAATCAAGGATTGCCTTGCATTCAGTTTCCAAACCATTAGCCTTGACCTTTACCAACGCTGTACCCAGTAGAACATATGGTCTTTTGTTAATGTAACTTCCCGACATGCTTTCAACTTCTGTTGGTGTGCTGACTAGAGATGTCGCGTGTTGTGTCGAGGAGTTATTCCTGATAACTGCTTCATTGGTTGACTCTGTTTCCCCCTTTGATTTGTTACGCTTCCTGGATATTGAATTCTTTTGCGGGGCCTGTTCCAAGTGTAGCAGGGTGTTGTGCATTTTTCCACATTTTTGACAGCGGCCTGAAATTGTACACTGTTTGGTCAAATGACTGTGACTAAAACAATTAACACATAGTTTATGTTTCTGTATCAAATTTAGTCTGTTTGCGGGGCTTATCTGGATGAATTCTCTGCATCTATACAATGGGTGGCATTCTTGCTTGCAAACTAGGCATCGTTGGTTCTCATGGCGGGGATACGCCGTAAGCGTGCATGTTTTGCTAGCAGGAGAAAATGTCTTCTCTTTGTGTCCCATTGCCTCCAGAGTATGGAAGTAGTTCTCCAGAAAGGTAAGAAATTGGCTGACTGGTTGCATTTCCTTTGGGTTGGTGATCGATTGCTCATATTGAGTGTAGACAGGTTTGTCCAACTTTTTTACCAGAAGGTGTAGTAGGAGTGGATCCCATGTTGAGACTTCGATCCCCATATTAGAAAGAGCTGCCAGACATTCTTTCGTTGTATCGTGCAATCGCTTAACGGCCATTAATGTCGACGCACCCGATGGTTGATCTAGCAGTCTCTGAACCGCTGTTGCCACTATTAGTCGTTTATTATCATAACGATCCTGTAGTAACTGCCACGCGGCTTTATAATTGTCTGCAGTAACAGCGAGATGATTAATAAGCTTCGCTGCTTCACTAGTAACGTTGGTCTTTAGATAATACATTTTGTGAGCGTCTGACATCCGTTGCTCATGAACAGTTTTCTTAAATAAGTCAGAAAACGATGTCCATTTCATATAATCACCTTCAAATTTAGAGATAGTGATTGTGGGTAAAGGTAGGGTAGATGGCCTAGCCATAGTCTCTGTGGATGAGTGGTGGTTGTGGTTAGCCGTGGTAAGCTGGATGATCGCTAACTGAGCGGCTTGTTCGAGGTGGATGTATCTGCTTGTGTCATAACCAGCGAGGTCTGGATCAGGATATTTATCCAACACTTCATCATTAAGTAGTTCTAGCTGCTGCCATAGTTTGGTGATGGTGGTCTTTTTAACATCGTAATAAGGCCCATCCTGACCTGACTGCAACTGGAGGCCGTCTAGCTGTCTAGCCAGAGCTGCCATCTTTCCAAGGGAGCGGCTGATTAAACCATCGTGGCCACTTGTAGGTTGTGGGGGATTGCTAATGACTTTGGGCTCGTCGCCCACCTTTGACGGTAGGTCATTAGGGTTTTTGGCGATTGCTCCATTCCCTTGGTAAGTGAGCTCGTGTTCCATTAGAGCTATACATTTGGATGCCATTGACTGGATTTGATTATAGCGGTCTGCAGTGAAGTATTCATCTTCCATATGAATATCCTTCAGAGTCCGTAATTTGGTATCTGCCTCATCAAATTCTGTCCAAGCTGTAGTCAGCCGCGACAATCGTTCTTTGTAGTACGTTGGGGTTTTGCGGCTAGCTGAGTCCTTGGTAAAGTTGCGGATGATTGTGGCGATATGCTCGCCGGTCTCCTTCAGTTGGTGAAGAAGCTGCTCTGCGGATTCCATATTGCTTTGTTGATGCCTTTTGGGAGGTTATTTAAGAGTTGTAGTAGGCTGCTTGTTGCTTGTGATGCAACGTTGTCTGTGATTGGGCGCCTGTAGTTTGTGGTTGGTCGCTGATGTAATGGTTGTGAATTATTCACTTGAAGGACCTTTTGGTTTTTCTAACCTCGTGTCCTGTCACGGTCGCCAAAATGTTAAGCGCGGGCTCGTTTGCCTTGCTTAACCTTATAAAAGTCGATAACTTGGTGATTCACCAACTTATTAGGATGTTTAGGTGTTGATTATCCTAGTAGTTTCACCAGGATAATGCAATGTCCAATTCAGTCGTTCAAGTGGTACACAAGAATAACAAAGAATTGGCTTGTTGGAATAAAGTAATAAGTTAATGTTGACTGGATGAATGACAATAGTTCAATCACACATTTTATTAAAAACCTTATAGTATTTAAAGAAAAATTACAAATACAAATAATAACAAAGTATAAAATTTACAATACAAAATAAAATTAAGAAGTAAAAAAATTGGTTTCATAATAAATCAAAAAATTGCAATGTAATCAATAACATTTTAAAGTGTTAAAATGTAAAATGATACAAAGAATTTTTTAGGCCAGAGACCGTTCACTCTTCTGCTGCACTAATTACTTTCCCACCGTTGGCAGAAAACAGATATTGGATTTCATAACCGTATGGCTGGTGAATTAAGTAAACGAATTATTTTCCCAGTAAAAGCCAAACATATATTATATTTCTCCAATATCTGACTTGTTCTTTGCTTTAGCCCGTGTACGAGTAAATAAATATTTTGTTTTAATTTAGAACTGAATTGTGCAAACGCGGTAATTCTCACGGCAAAGTGTGGGAAAATAAAAACGTAAAAAGAGGTACGGATTTTGTTCAAATATTATTAATTCTATTGAGAGTTTTTTTTTATTTTTATTTTTATTTTTAATACGAAACAAAAAAAAAAACTCAAAGGAATTAACAACACCAAATGTATTTTTTCCGTTTTTTTCCTCATTTTTCTGTTTTCGGGACGTTGACACTATTTATAATTTATTTCAAAAATATAATTGATAGCCAATAAAATATAAAAATCCGTTAGAAATTGACTGATTTATTCAACTTAAAAGCAAAAACAAATTTTTACCAATAAATCATTTTTAACGATTCCCATTAAAAATTTTTGCTTAAGCTTTAAAGTCATGCTTCAAATAACAAAAGATAATTGAAAAAATGCATGATTCAAAAGTGTAAAACTCCCTTTACAAATTACGGTTATTTTAAATACGACGGTGAAAAATTTCCGACTTATCAACGAAATAAGAAATATATCGTCCTTGCATCGTTTTGGAGACAACAGAAATTATATGGAGCAAACTAGGACGTCTTTATTTATCTGAACCAAGCGAAAATGACTACAAAGAAATTGCTTAAGACTATTGGCAGATGTGGAATGTCCCCAACTGTGTCGGCTTCATTGATGGTAAACATATCGCCATCAAATGTCCTCCAAATAGCGGAAATCAATTTTTCTGCTATAAAAAGTTTTTTCTATAGTATTATTAGCGACATGTGATGTCTGTTATGGATTTACGCATATAGATATAGGTGCCTATGGAAGTCAGAGTGATGGAGGTGAGTGCTTTTTTATAAAATTGCTTAGTGAGAGTTTTTGTGATTTCAATTTATTTGTTGTACATTAACGATGTTGTACACATAGCTACATATGTATACATATAAATACAAATGCCTTTACTTGAAATAAATTCGAATTGTAAAATTATTAGGTAATAAATAAAACAATTTTGTGTGTTTTAAAAATTTTTGAGAAAAAACTAGCTTGACTATTCCAATGGCAAAAATAGACCAATTAAATGTTTTTCAAAAGTTAGAAATTATTATTTCTAAACGCTTTACGAAGTCTATATAAAGGGTCCGGCATCTAACTTTTTTTTTCAACTAGTGCTTATTTCGTGAATGGTAACACTTAGCTCATGTCTGCTTTGACAGATAATTAGTTTTATCCTTCCGCTGCACGAATATGACTGTGTATACGTTACGTTTTTGCTTCGCTAAGTGGTCCTGCGTTCGACTTACAGAAGATGCCGATTTTGCCAAAAAAAATCGTATTTTTAGATGAAGCTCATTTTGACCTTGGCGGGTATGTAAACAAGCAAAATTGTCGCACTTGGAGCACAGAAAACCCGCACGCATACATTGGAAAGCCGACGCACTCAAAACGAGTCACTGTTTGGTGCGGATTTTGGTCCAGAGGCATAATTGGGCCATTTTTCTTTGAAAATGAGCAAGGAGTGGCCGTTACAGTCAATGGCGAGCTTTATCGGGCCATGTTGAACGAATTTTTGTTCACAAAAACTGAAGAGGATGATATTGGCAACATTTGGTTTCAACAGAACGGCGCTACGTGCCACACAGCCGAAGCTACACTCGATGTTTTGCGCCCTGTTTTTGAAGATCGCTTTATCAGCCACAGAGCTCATGTCGTTTGGCCACCTCGGAGCTGCGATTTGACACCGTTGGACTATTATTTGTGGGGTGCCGTCAAAGATAAGTGTTACGTCGACAAGCCAGAGACAATTCACGCTTTAAAGCAGGGCTCCTCAGCCATTACACTCCAGATACGAGCGCCAATCGGATTTTTTACACGTATTCACATACGCAACACGAACAGTAACGAAATTCACATCAATGAGAGAAGAGAAAATAAAAATTTTATTCATAGACAACAACAAATACATGACTAAATTTTCAACCCGCGTTGCCATCGTTCGATTTTTTGTATTCTTGGATGAATGAATTTATATATATTATGATTTTTAGTAATTTTGTATGATACAAAAATGGTTTTATAATATTTTATATCTCCATTGGAAGATAGTATTGTCTATAATATAAATTTTTAATATAAGCCTTATGAAAATTTTCTACAGAGGAACTTTTTTTTAAATCGAAAGATTTATTTATATACTCAGTTGCACGAGTATTTTAAAATTTTTGGTACATTATCTTTACACTATTTACAGTTTTATTTCCGAATTTTCTTATCATATTTTAGAAAATTCTATTTATTTATATTTCATAATTTCCCAAATATGTATATACTGTGGCTCATAATTTATTTTATGCAGCAAAATGTTATACTAAGAGAAAACAAAAAGGAATTTTCCCACTCTTTGTCCCACATTTTGCAATTTTCTAAAGTTATATGTATGTACAAATACAAATTTTGTTTAATTTTGCAGTAATTTTTTTTTTTTTCATAAAAAACATGCGACTTCCCTCGTCGAACTTTAACAGTCAATTAAATTAAATTTTTGTGTGCGCTTAGGAGGCCAAAAAATTATACTACATACAAGGGCTCACAGCGATAAGGCCGGTACTCTGTTTGAATTTTCGAAAAATGTTTAGCAACCTTAATTATTTCATTTGAAAAAATTGACAAATAAAAATTATAAATTTCTTGTTTTCCTTAAGGCTAGTACTCTGTTTAAATTTTCGAAAAATATTTAGCAAAATTGTGTTCAGAAAAATTTCACGTGTTTTTCATAGTAAACTAGTTTTCCAAATTTTTCCACGCTTATTTCGACTAAATACTTTTTATATGGGCGTTGACAGCATTTCGGTCGAAATTGTGAATAGAATATAGGCTATAGAAACAAAAATCAATTTCACACATTTATAAAAGTGAAAACTAAGTTTGCCTTCTTATATTATTATCAATTTGATTTTGTAATCAACGGCAACACCTTTAAATGTTCTTTCTTGTTCACATAGTTGCCAGACAAAATAGATGCAATATCGCCAAATTTTGGAGAAAAAACATCAAAATCTTCATATTACTTTTTCAAATCGTTAATGTGAAATTATTACGGTAGTTTAACAACATTTCTACAGAATTAAAAAATGCTTTCAATTTTTCATATAAAACGGTGTTATTTTGACAAAAATATTTAAAAACAATGAGTAAGTTCAATTTGAAGTATACGTAAAATAAGAAATTGCTTCTGTTTAATATATTTGTTCCTATAAATTTTTTTATTGCAAGAAGTTTTATGGGGAGAAGCGGGTACATAAGGCTCTTTTTTCCGAGGCTCTACATCTCAGAAGTTACATTGCCGATTATTATTATTTAGATTTTTTAATTAGCTTCTTTAATGTAGCTATCACCTATTACTAATATTTTACGAATTATATTGCTAGAAGTACGGCTTTCAACGTCTAGTAGCGTCGTTACATAGAATTTTTTTCAAAATTACAAACATTTTAATAGATGAATTGACTTGAAAGCAAATTTTTTGATTTGTAAGTATTTTTTTATACAATATTTTTTTTCTCTTAATTAAAAGTAAGAAGCAAAATGTTTTTATTCCACATACATATTTAGATTTTTTTACTCCTCTATTATAATTTCCTGGACTTGGTCTTTTAAATATTTCGTTCAAATTTAATATTTAAATCACGTTATTTTTAAACAGAAATAACGGAACACAATATTTTTATGTCAGATAAAATGGCAATATATAGGTCAAAATATTCCAACATTATGTACATTAATAAATTCGGAAAAAAATTTAAAATAATTTTATCCTTACAAATATTGCGTGGAGTGTATAATTTATTCACTATAAGGAAGTTCGCCTGTAATAATTAAATGTAAGAAATACATATTAATGAAAACTTTATTTAAATATTTCATGTCATTTTATTTTTGGCATAAAAAGTCGCAAAAATGACGTCGTCTGGCAACATTATTTGTACGCTCTTGCTTAAAAAAACAGTCACTAACACATGAAAAATTCACAAATACATTATACTTAAATATTTTCTCCCATTGAGGACCCCTGCTTTAAAGGACAATATTCGTGAAGCCAACAACAACAACGCCAACCACAACTAACACATCTTCGAAAACACACACATCATTGATTGGTATAGCAACAGCAGACATCGCAAATATTGCCAATGCTTCCGTTCAGGTATTACTACTGTGACTACAGAAAATATAACCAATAAAGAAACTTTATCAGCTGCTACTGCTGCTCCATCGACCACAATAATAATAATCAAATAACATGAATGAGAACAAGAGAAATGTTATTATAATATACAACATCATCATCAAAAACACCCACACTTTCTAACTCAACCGCAACATATTAACCATCATAACAACAATAACATAAATTTATTAATTAACAAACAAGTTTTATTGAATAGGTAGTCGAAAACTTATAATGATTTTGCAAAAATAAAAAATATATATATTGTCTTAAGACAATGTTTGGGTCAGTACAAGACCAAATAATTTAAAAAAGCTCTTTTTAAGGCTACAAAATATTTGAAAATAAGAGATAAATTTAAGTAAAACTAAATAATTAAAGAAAGCTCTTTTTAGGGCTTCAAGATATTTGAAAAAAATAGATACATTTTAGTAAAGAACATAAATACTTACATCAAATTTTTAAACATTTGAAATATTTGTAACACAATTTGTATTTAATATTTATCGAAATTTTATTTTAAGTAATAATTAGTTATTATGTTTAATTAATCAATTTGAACTTAATAATTTTCAACTGTATATTACATTAGTTATTAATTTATTTAAATTTTATTTTAAGTACTAATTTTGTATGAATATAATTTTAACTTAGTAATTATCAATGCTAAAAATAATAATATATTATTAATTTACAACAAATAAAACAATTTAAACTTAACAAGTTTCTGGGTTACTTTTTATCTAATTGACCAAATTCTTTTTTAATGTAAGTAAAATTCCTTTTAATTACATTTTTTCTATTTTATATTTAACAACAATAATGATATAAATTTATTTTATACTTAACAATAGTTAGTCCATTTATGCCACGGTGTCCATTTATAAGGGATGAATTTGAAAAGAGAAATAAATACTAATTAGTAATTAAAAAAGAGACAATATGTACAATAAATAAAATGTTAAATAAAAGTTATCCTGACGGCTGAAAAGACAAAAAACTGAAAGTAGAGAAAATATAAAAACCTAAAAACCAGAAAAGATAAAAAACTGAAAGTAGAGAAAAGATAAGAAACAGAAAAGATAATTATGTCATTAGTACATTACTTGAATTGTAATTACAAACATGCATACCTTTATATTTCGATGTGCCTAACTTCAGCCGCGAACATATCTTCACAGGAGGTAGGTTAATAATATTCTGAAAAATTAGATCAATAATAATTAACTCAAGATTGAAAATATTTTTATTGTACTTACCAAATGCAGTTACCCGTGTTGTTGGGTACTGCAGCTGCTTGCCTTCCTATCGCTGTTGTCTACCTATCCGCTTGCTGTTGCCGCCGTCTGCGCGTTGTTGGCAGGGATGGATTGCCTATGATCTCCCTGCGGTTTTCATTTGTTGGTTGCTGCTGGTGCTGCACTTTTGTTGGTGTTTCCCCTGCCGCCTTGGATGGATGTTATGTGTTGTTTGTTGTCCGTCTCTTTGTGTGATGTCACTCGTGAGGGTGGCTGTGTCCTGTTTTGTTTGTGTTTGTTCTTGCTGGTGGCACGTGTGCCCATTGAGTCGCCCGTGAGGACGATTGTTCAGTGTTTGTGTTGTTGTATGTTTTGTGCCACCAGTCCCGAACTGTTTGGAGTTCAAATGGAAGTAGTTTCGACTACGGGGTGTGACCGGAGACTTGTTTCTGGTACCACGGGTGTCGGGAGCCCCAGGAACCTTGGTTTCTGCCCGGCAATGGTGTGGCCCCTCGGGGAGCATCGTGGTATCTGTGTGTTGAGACCCAAATCGCGGGGAGAGCGTTAGCTCAGTGTGGAGTTGCATTGCAACCGGGTGCCGTGACCCAAAGATCGGCAGGAGTTTTAGATGGGCTCCGCTCCTAACCACGCGGGAGGCCATGTCCAAATACATGGTTTCAAATTGGTACTCATGCGTGACAGTCTGTTGCGTGTGGGGGCGTTGGTAGACGCATTGTATTCACCCGGTGTTAAGAGCACCGTCATGAATGAAACTGCTTCGTAGACAATATTTATGTAAACAAACATTCAGCGGCATCACTTGAAGGAATATCTGAGAAGAGTCAGACAGGAAGAATTCCATAGATATCTTGAAGGAGATGAGGATCTTTTCCTAGAGCTGTCATCGCAGCCAACGTCTGACGCAGCCCCAGAAAATGCAGCATATGAAGAGATGCTAACAGGCGATGAGGATCTCCTTTTAGCGGTATCTTCGCAGCCAACCACAACAGTTGATGGTCCAAGAGAGGTAGCAATCAAACCTCAAATAGAAATATTGAGTGATGAAATACTCCCAAAAATTGATATACCTATTTTTCTTGCGATGTATGGAGACGAACAATTGTTGGTAGAGGCAGCGGACGCAATGGAGGCAGATTTACATTAAGATATATATACATATTACTTATTAATAAAAATTAAAACAATGCATATGTTTAAACAATGGTTCATTCATTCAAATGGTCAAGGGAATATTTGGGCACAACGAATAAACGCTTATTATTTGTTTGTATGTATATGCGTACATAAATATCTACAAATTTATTTCATTTCATACTGACCCACTTGCGCTAAATCCAGGGAAGCAAAAAAGCGGACTGTCATACATACTCACCAATCGTTACACACACAGCCTGTCTGACAGGCAGACATTCCAATCGCCACTCAGAACACAAAAACACACACACACACTTAAACATAGCATAAATATTCCATTTCTACAAAATACAGAAATCGCACCACCATCCAGATCCCCAAATAAAATCCATCGATGATCGTCATGTATAAAATAAACAAAATATCAGATTCAATATTTATGCAATAGTAACTTTTTTTTCACAACGTCTTCAAGATCAGAATAATCAAATTATTCCCCCACACTCAAGCATTGCACACAAAAAAGAAATAACTGAATTGCTGGACAAAATATCTTAAGTAAACACACACCAAAATTAAAAATATCTTAAGTAAACACACACCAAAATTAAAAACAAGCTAAAAAATAAAAGAAGAAATCTCACTCCAGCAAGAAGAAACGAACCACAAACATTAGGGCTATCCATTTATACAACACTTTTGAGATATTGTACTTCCTAAAAAATGTTGTTTCAGATACTAAAAATTTCTTATTTTCTATTAGGCCATAGCACCCATGTAGAGACAGAATTCCTACGCTCACATATGGACAGACAGAAATTCCC
This sequence comes from Linnaemya tessellans, assembly GCA_951800035.1. Classification (NCBI taxonomy): domain Eukaryota; kingdom Metazoa; phylum Arthropoda; class Insecta; order Diptera; family Tachinidae; genus Linnaemya; species Linnaemya tessellans. The sequence continues at coordinate 83,629,124 of OX637535.1, forward strand.
ACGCTCACATACCGACGGACATGTATTCCCAAGGTCACATATGGACAGACACAAACTCGCAAGCTCTCATATGGACAGACAAAAATTCCCACGGTCTCACGCTCACTTATACAAACCCATTTTGGTTACTACAGCACCCCTCCACCAAACTACCCTCACATATGGACGGACAGAAATTCCCACGGTCTCATACGGACAGACACAAACTCCCAAGGTCTCATATGGACAGACAAAAATTCCCACGCCTAACCCAACATTGTAAAAAATAAAAAAAATAATAAACAACAACAATGTGAACTTCCCTATTTAACCGTGGGAAAATACACACACACACACACACATTAAAGTATCAAATTACAAAAAAAACCCATTAACTCAAATTTTGCAATTAAAATTTAAAATTTAATTGCTGAAATTTGAGTATTTTAATTGTTCTCGCGCATACAGTTCCTAACTACTCATGTGGACATTTGATCCACCCACGTAAAAGTATCTTCACGGCATTGGTACTCCTCCATATTTAATTTTCTTATTATGTAGCCGCATACATACTCCAGGGCATCTTCTTGCAAAATTCCAATGTCATCAACGTCACCAATTTCTTCTGCTTCCTGCGGTTCGCCTTGCAACTCCTCCACGCTTTCGATGGACTGACTTTCTTCACCTACTGACTGACTTCCTTCATCTACTGTGCTTAGCTGCAAACATTCGTCTTTCTCTGATGAATTCAGCCACTCTGTTGAGTCGTCTTCCACGTTGCCTTTTCCATCTAAGTGCTCCGTATTTCTTGCTAAAAACAGAAAGAAAAATTATTAATAAAAATATATGTATACTGTTGTGAGTATTTTATTATATTAATATTAAACTTACCCATTATGTATTTCCGCAACCTATATTTAAAATCCCTCGGTGATGGATGGTCATTCAACCCACCTTTACTTCTTATACATCCAAAGAAGTGTTCCAGTATATCTTGGTTCAACCGAATTGTCACCAAGTACTTCATACTATATTTTTCAACGTAGCTATGGAGCATTGTCAAAGCACTGTTGGTGATTAGTATGCCCTTTTGAAAATGCTCCAAAGATTTTTTCCCCGGTATAATTGGGGATGCCATAATATTATTCATTTTATTCAGTATTTGGTTCTGCTCTTTTAACGCAAGTCCATAAGGTTGCTGAAAAATAAAATAAGTATATTTTTTTATATATATTTTATAACATACATATCTTGCCTGGGTATTTAAAATTACTCAGTTTAGAGTTGAGTATATCGAACCAGTCATTTACCAATTCAATAAAATCTGCAGTCTCTATGGGATTATAAAGTTTCATCCCATGGGAGTAGCACCTTCTTATGGCATTGGCCGTTGTTTTTGAAAAAAGTTGAGCGGCTAGCTTAACTTTTTGTCTCCCTAAATGATCGAATATAATATCTGACATTACTCTGAATTCAACAAAACTTACCTGCGCCTTTCACCGACAGGTGTTCCTCAGTCAATTTGAATGTAATTGACAAATCGGACTTTAGGGTCAACGCTAACAAATCCGCTATGGTCCGGACAGTCACCATTGTATTATTTATTGTTAATCCACTATCTATGAAATGGTTTCGGACCAATTTCAATAGATGTGGCGCACCAACAAAAGTAAAAATTTTATCTCCAGCACAGGCTGGACTGGGAAACCAAGGTTTATCTGTAAAAATTTAACAAAAAGATTTATTAGAAACTAAAAAATTAATTAGTATCTGAACTTAATTTAAACATGTGCAACTAAAGTGTAATTAACATATGTATATCATTAATTATGTCCTTAATATATTATCCCTTATCATTAAATTTTCTCTTTTAATAATATGTTTAATTTTTAATTACGACTTTAATATTTTATCCCTTATCATAAAAAATGTTATAATATTTTTTTCTAAATCTAATGCTAAAAATTATTTAAGTGTCTAAAGAAAATAAATAAAAATATGTTTATTCACCTATTGTATTTAGGATAAAATACCTTGAAATGAAAACTCCTTCCATAAACGGTGGACGTGTATGTGTGTAATATAATTTGTGTATGTGTTGGTGTCACCAATCGGTGTTGTAGCATTGAAAATTATTTAAGTGTCTAAAGAAAATAAATAAAAATATGTTTATTCACCTATTGTATTTAGGATAAAATACCTTGAAATGAAAACTCCTTCCATAAACGGTGGACGTGTATGTGTGTAATATAATTTGTGTATGTGTTGGTGTCACCAATCGGTGTTGTAGCATTGAATAAACTCACCTGTGGTAACTCCTAAGTCTTTCCACAACTTACGATCGGTGGGTTCCATATCACACACTATGGCCAGGACTGGAAAACCTGCATTATATAATCGTCGTATTAGGTCATGCAAGATGTCTTTGGACATTTTGCAATCGAAGCCATAAAAAACAGGTTGCTTCCATGACTTCTTAAGACCTCGCGCTATAGCAGCCTGCACGTTGTTTGCAGGCTTTTTCACGACGTAGCAAACGGGGTCATATTCAAAAACCTCCGTAACCTTCACTTCGTGAAAGGCTATAACACAAAGCTTATCTTCCAGTGGCATATCGTTGGTCTGCCTTATGAATTCAATGGACTTTTTCAGCATGCCTTCACTTATTTTAATTTTAGAGCACCACCGTTGTAGGCTTGACCGATGAGGCAACGGGAAACCCTTCTTGTATAAATGGTTATACGCCCTAGGTCCTGATCCGTGCAAGCATATTGCGCTGGATATGTCCTTCCACTTCCAGTGTGTTCCTCCTGGTAAAGTAAGTCTTCTTACCTGTCCCTCTGTAAAAATTTTACGCACTTCTACTTCTAACATATTTCTTTTAAAAAGCTTACGCTTAAGATCAGCATTTTCTGCTTACAAGGCTCGAATTCTGTCGCGACACGTCCTTAGTACAGCTACTAAATCTATGTCACTAAAAATTTTATAATAACTTAATAATATATTATCAGATTACCCACAAAAATTATTCTTACTCGTTTCTTATACTATCAATCCCATATATGTAAAATTTTAGTTTGAAATGTATTTTATTTAAAACTTTTAAAAATACTATATTTTGCTTCATGTCCTTTGCATATTGTAAGTTGACAAAGACAATATTTTAAATAAATAACATTAAAAACATTTTATTTCTTACAAATACGGGGATTAATAATACGCCTTGTTTATTTTGGGTTAAGAGAACTCAATACATTTTGTTAAACATGATGCTTTTTTTATATCCTCAGTACACTTCAACTTAATTTTATAACAAACCCTCTTATATTTATTAAATTAACTAGACAATATCTTAAATAAATTACACAAAATACAGTCTATTTCTTATTCATAGAAATGTTAGTAATATGTTGTATGTTAACAATATTATTTTAAGTTAATTAAAAGTATGTTGCACTATACATATCTACATCGTTAGCTTAATTAAGTTGCACTAGTAAAAAACTAATTATAAAATATTTCAATATACTCACTCGGTTTCCACTTCCTGTTCTTTATGGCTTTTCTCCAACACCCCATCCTCAAATCTGAAAAAAGAAAACATACATTTATTATTACCATTAAATAATGTTTGATCAATTCCATTTGCTGCAGCATTTTCAGCCTTGATAAAGGCTATTGGTGTGCCATTCCTGAAAAGATAAATAAGAATAATATATTATTTATTTAAAATATTTTATTCGACATTGTCTCAAGTAAATTAGTGCTTCTTGTTTGTTATGTGGTCAAGCATGTCTATATGCCTGCATTTTATTGTTTCTTACACAAATCATCAGTAGGCTTTAACCTAATTCCAAAATAACAAAACCTTTTAGCTTATACATAAACTCCCAAAAATTAAATGTAGGCATATAGACATACTTGACCACATAACAAACAAAAAGCACTAATTATTTATTTAAGTTATACACATATTCATAAATTTCATTGATTTTTTAACAATGATACTTACTCTGATTTGCCAACTTCTCCTATGGGGGGAAAAGAAACCACATTCCGCATTAAGGGTTCAGCATTTGGTATTAGAGATGCTCTATTACCAACGCGAGCGATGCTGGACGACAAAAAATGGTCAGCGCAGATCAGTGCTGTTGCAGTTAGCTTCATACAACAAATCTCGCTCCATTTTTGCCTAGATTCCACATCCTCTCCCTTGTGGAATTTACGTTTGCACATAACACACACACGCATTGTCCTATTTTTTTTTAAACAATATTGTTTTTATAAAATAAAACGATTGTTGTTATAATTTTTAGGAACTTATTGTTTTCACAAAATCTTTAACAAATTTTTTAGCAAAATTTTTATAAACTCTTGTTTATGGCGCAAAGAATAGCTTTAAAAAAAAGGAGATTTTGACAGCCCGGTAGTTTTTCCTTGGTATCAGCTGATCGACATTTTCTGAATTAAGGCCACCTAGTAGTGAATTCGTCTTGAATACGTGTGAATGATCTCAGCACAATTGTGCTATGAAACGTCCGTATCTGCTTTAGAGACATTCCAAGAAGGGTTACAAGAATATATAAAGGCTCATTTAGCCGAACGTTGAAATCGTAAATGTTAGGTAAATGTGTCAGCTGATCCAAACTGTAATATGGCAAGTTGTGAAAACGCTTACTTGACTTTAATAAAATGTTGCCGTAACGTTGGAACCTACAGAAAATAGAATTTTATTCTAAGGTTAAGTGACAGTTGTAGACACTGATGGGATGTATGTATGTAGGGTTGCCATTACTAATTTTAGAAAAGGAGGACAACGACCTTAAAAAAGGAGGAAATTTGGCTCAAATAAGAGGACTCTTCTTTCTTGCCTAATATTCATATACAAAAATCAATAAAATATACAAAATTACTTTTTATTTTAATTTATATTGAGCTTGAGGCTTATTTTTATAAAATAATAACTATAAAACTATTTATTTTATAATTATATCAATATTTCAATATCCTCTGGATATCTTCTTCAGGATAACAATTTAAAAATTATTTATAATATTTCAACAATAACAAAAATAATACAAAATTACTTGTTTTTATATAAAAAATTTATATTCATTTCAATACATGTCTATCACATTTTTTCAAATATTCATAAAGTGCTTGACAATTCATACAGTGATTCCAACGCAGTCTCTAACGCATCACATATACCACTTTTTTGTTCAAAATAGTGATTTTTACTGGCTGTTTCACAATTTCGAACGAAAATTGATTCGTACGAAATCTGTGTTATTTGTAAATTATTTTGGGTGTTTTGTTTTTAAAAATTTAGCTTGGCTACTTATGAGCGAAAATGTAGCAGTTTTGATATTTTGAAAATGTAAAAGCAGCAAAAGGTAGGACAACCCCGGACACTTGTTAAAAAAGAAGGAGGACGGACCCCGACGCTCTAAAAAAGAGGACGGTGTCCGGGGGAAAGAGGACGGATGGCAACCCTATATGTATGTATGTTGAATGAGAATGGGGCACAAAAGACCTCTTTTGGTACTTACTTCTCTTTTGATATGTTTAGTTGATAAATATTTATAAGGACATGATATACGCATTTGATATGTTTATCTTTCTAAATAAATGTTTTATTCTCAATGAAATATCGCATTTCTGTATGTGGTTGTTCGTTTCAGATGTATTAAACACTCGTTTGTACGTATGTATATATAAACATTTTGCAATATTGCAAAACATATAATATGTATTGTTATATGGAAAAAAATGTGCCCATTTTATTAGCCTTATGCCAAGGAATAACTTATTATACGTATTATTAGTTGTGTATATTGGTGTTTCTGATACCTCTTTGTACCATTTAATTAATTTGCGTACTTTTTCAACACGAACGCCAATCAACGTTTTAAACAGTTGTATAGAGTTTTATTGTAGTTATTTTTGAAAGTGATGCGCATCAGATTTTTTGTGATAAACTTACCTTCCACATCCATTATATTATATTATTTTCTTTATTAAATACACTCAATCGATTTAGCTTACAAGAAACACAATATTTTGGGAATTTTTTATGATTTTGTTTTTATAAATAATTATATGCTGTTTGTTTTTGTCAAAAACATATGACAAGATTTTAAGCATTCTATAAGTGTAGCAACATTTACATTTACCTAACATTTACATTTAGCTCACATTTACGATTTCAACGTTCTGCTAAATGAGCTTTAAGAATAGCAGTGGTAGCAGCACATCCCAAAACATTGATACAAGCATATGAAATAGCTAGTACGCAAGAACGATTGTTATAGACAACAAATAAGTTAGAAATTTTTCACATAAGTAACAATAGTCGACACAGTTACAACAATAATAATAATTACAACAGTAACAGTAATAGAGACAACAACCAAAGAACAAATAGATACAACAATCAAAGAACAAATAGGTACAACAATCAAAGAACAAATAGATCAGTGGTGAGCACCGTCAATATATTGGTAAATTGTGTACGTGTTGAGCTGAAATTGTTTGCTGGGCAAATATTCTGGATAAATATATAAAAAAATTCGTAAGCGTCCGCCTGATATTTATTCGTCGCTGTCTCATCGACGACTAAATTAAAGAGGGTAAGAATACGTGTGAGTTTAATTTGCTGATATCAGCCACTACTGGGCATCTATGAAATAGATACAACAATCAAAGAACAAATAGATACAACAATCAAAGAACAAATAGATATAACAATCAAAGAACAAATAGATATAACTATCAAAGAATATCAGATTTTAACACTAATAACAACAGACATACGAATAATAATAACTGCAACCATTACAACAACAGAAATTTTAATAATCAAAACAGGAGTATAACCAATCGTAACATATGTATGTACATGACAGAAATAACCACCCTAATGTACGAGTACTGAACCAACAGGGAAACGAAGAATCCCTGGAGAATCTAAACGACTCTCCAGAGAGGGAAAATGAAAGACTTACACAGTAAAAACCAACAAATCTAATTTTATTTTTCTAACCATCAGAAACCTAACCTATAAGCTAACCATCTTGATAGATACAGGTTCCGATATATCTCTTTGTAAAGCAAACGTAATACATGGATTAATACATTTGACCAAGATGTTCTTAAAATAAAAGGCATAACGAAAGATCACAGAAAGTCTTGGTTCAACTAAATTGGAAATTGGAGAACAAAAATTGGAGCATAAATTTTATTTTACATAGCGTCTATACCTGATATTAATTCTGATATAATATGAGAGAGAACGTCGGGAGAATAAAGAGAAAAATATATGATGAAAAACAGAAGGCCCTTTACAACATATTAAAACAATACCTAGACATATTTCATCTCGAAGGAGAAAAATTGACAACTAATAACTTCTACAAACAAAATATAGAACTGAAAGATAATACCCCTATATATAAAAAAATCATCGTCTATCACAAACTCAATTAGAAGAAATAGACAGACAAGTACAGAATCTTTTACAGGAAAATATAATAGAACCTTCAATTAGCCCATATAATTCACCTTTATTATTAGTACCAAAAAAAGGGCAAGGCGACATAAAGAAATGGCGATTAGTTGTAGACTACAGACGTTTAAATGATAGGATTGTAAACAATAAATTTCCACTAACAAGAGTAGAAGATGTTTTAGACAAACTGAGATGAGCTAAATATTTTACAACCCTTGACAAGTTCTTTTCATCAGATAGAACTAGATGAAACATCAAGACCACTTACAGCATTTTCGACTAGTAACGGTCACTATCAATATAACAGACTACCTTTGGGACTGAAAATATCATCAAACAGTTTTCAGAGGATGCTTACAATAGCATTATCTGGTTTACAGTCAGAAGCATTTCTATATGTGGATGTGATTTCTATTTTTGGATGCAACCTCAAACACCATATTGAGAATCTTATAAAAGTATTTGAAAGACAATATAATTTGAAATTAAATGCAGAAAAATTTTGCTTCTTAAAACCTAAAGTCCTTTACTTGGGAAATTTAATTACTAAGGAGGGTATTAAAACTGATCCATCAAAATATAAAATAATTGAAGAATATCCTATTCCAAAAAACTTAGATGACGTCAAAAGATTTATAGCCTTTTGTAATTACTATAGACGATTTTTACCGGATTTTGCTAAAACAGCAAATTGCTTAAATAATTTATTGAAAAAAAGTCAAATTTAACTGGACGGAAGATTCCCAAATAGCATTTGACACATTAAGAGACAAACTAAAAAACCCACCTATGTTACAATATCCTGATTTTGAGAAATTGTTTGTACTAACAACGGATGCCTCAAACGTAGCTTTGGGAGTAATACTCTCACAAGGCGAAATTGGTAATGACTTGCCTATATCATTACGGTGACCATTCGTCCTTTTTTTAAGAGGACAGTCCTCTTTTTTTAAATGATCTCCTCCTAGATAAGCAAAAATTAAAGTGTCTTTTTTTAATTGAAATGTCCTTTATTGTCCTTTTTTTTTATTATTAATACTTTTTTGTTTAAACTCCAAAATTAAAAGTTTTATTTTCTAAATACAATAAAAGTCAAAATCACCCATACAATAGAAGTTATTATCATCAAATGAATTACACATAAATTGAAATCTTTTTCTCAAATGACTGTAATATTTCTGGACATATTTTAAGTTCTGGGCATATTTTGTTTAAAAATCATTAATACATACATATATGTAAGTAAGTCGACCATGCCTAGAATATATGAAATTGACTATAAATAGTAAAATCAATTTTTATTACATTTCTAAATATCCTCTTTTTTGGGCTGAAAAATATGGTCACCGTATATATCATATGCAAGCAGATCTCTAAATAAACACGAAAGGAATAAGTCAGTTATTGAGAAGGAATTATTAGGAATTCATTGGGGCATAAAATTTTTTAGACCTTATCTATATGGAGGAAAATTCACTGTCGTAACAGACCATAGACCCCTCATTGCACTATTTTCGCATAAAAATCCATCCTCAAAGCTGACCAGAATTCAACTTGAATTATCAGACTATGACTTTGACATTATATATAAAAAGGGAGCAAATAACACTAACGCAGACGCGTTATCTCCTTTGAATTAAATTCAAAAATATTGAAAGTAATGATTCCACTCTGTATTAATGGAAAGAAAGAAAAACTCTGGCAATAACAAGTAGCATGCTTAATAAGAATACAAAAAATAAAGAAGAAATAAAGAAAAAGACTTGGAATGTACATATGTATATCAATAAATGATATAAAGAAGCTTCCAAGAATAATATGTATATATGAAAATAATAATAATAATCTTCAGAATGAATATAATGATAAAATTACACGCGAGTCACATCCTGATACCCAAATTAATTATAATGGCTGGCAAAGCGTAGCGAAACCCTAAAGTTTTATTCCCACATTTTGCTAGACAGCAACGTAAGCATAAAATACTTACGTTGCTTACCTCAAGTTACACCTTTTATACTTTCCCACATTTTGCTAAACAGTAACGTAAGCATAAAAATACTGACGTTACTTAGTTTATATTAGATTTTAAATATTTTGTAAAATTAGTCTTAAAATCGGTTTAAATAAGTTGTCACTCTGAAGAGCTGACAACATAAAACAATAAAAATATTGTGTTTTATTCTTACCATATGGAAGAATAATAAATAACATTTAACTGGCGCAGTCGGTAGGATACTTCGGATAAATATTAAATTAATTGAAATAAAAATAATTAATTTCAAGAATAAAAAAGAAAATTGTATAAAAGTGAATAAACAAAAATTATAAAGAGAACTTTAAAAGAAAATATACTAATGTGAGAGAAGAAACTTTTTTTAAGAACGAATAACTTTTTTTAAAAACGAAGAAACTTAAAAATTTTAAGAAATTAAACAAAACAAATATTGGCAAAGTTACTGTAAAAAAGATGAGTAGATTTGTTGCAAACAGGGATCTGCATCAAGCCGACGGGGCAATGCAGGAAAAGATAGCTGAATTAGAGGCGGTCCTGCGGTTGCAAGAACAAAAAATCCTCCAACAACAACAGCAAGAGCAGCAACAACGTGAACAGCTGCAGCAGCAACAGCACCAATTACAGCAAGAGCAGCAACAACGTGAACAGCTACAACAACAACAACAGCAATTACATCAAGAACATCAAATGCAACAGCAGCAGCAAATACACCAACAGCAGCTTCATCAGCAGAATTATCACCTAATGGAACCGAAAGACAAATTAGACCACTGAATAACAACCATAGCATCAATGGATTTATAAAATCCATAGAGATGTTAATAGGTCTTTGCGGAGCTAACACCGCATTAATTAAGTTTGGAATCCAGATAATAATAAACGAAAAAATCACTGCAGACTTCGCAACATATATAAGGCAACTTTGAGACATCTCATGGGATCAATTAAAAGCAAAGTTGAAGGCCCAAGCCAGATCGAAGGGATCGTATGCCGAGATTTTTAACAGGTGTCGATAAATTAAAGTGAGTAATTTAAGAGAACTTTTTGATTGTTTCGAATTAGCAAAAAATGAAATAAGCGAAATTTATGAACTAGATGATAATAAATCTATGTTGTATAGCTCAGTAAATGTAGACAGGGACTTAGTGAATATCTTAATTGATAAAATAGATGGACCACTCAGAGTTCATCTAGATGAAACTTTGACATTAAACGACATAGTAAACAAACTTAGATTGCTCGACGATAGTAAAGCTATTGACAGTAGGCATAAGGCAAATAAAAATTTCAGTAATAATTACTTTAGGAACAAGGCGAACGGACATCAAAATTTTAATCGAAACTACAATCGGCAAAAGTCCGAGTCAAACCCTAACAACAGTTGAAAAAATTCTGTGACAAACAGCTCTCAATATGAGCCAAGGAGTAGTTCTAAAAGAAATTATTTTCAAGAGCAAAGCAGTGGAAACTTTGGAAGAAATCAACAGGAGCGATATCGTCAGAATAATAATGTAGGGAATTGACAAAATAAGACTAATAGGTATAATGAAGGAGATAACTTTCAAAACAATCAAATAAACGAAAGGTGTTCGAATAGGACAAGGAATTCTCACATGAGTGTAGATCAGCAAACTACACATATGGACATAGGAAATGGAGAGGAAAAAGAAGTAAATTTTTTAATACAGCCTCCCCAATCCAATTACCGATAGTGATACTCACTATTGGGAAACAAAAAATACGATTTTTAATTGGTACTGGCTCTTCAACCAGCATTATTAAACCTCACGTTTTGAAAGAAAATTTTCAAATAAAAGAATTAATGAAACCCGTTCAATACAGAACAATTAACGGTACAAACATAATTATATTTAAAGTTGTAACTCCCTTCCCAAAGGAATTTTCTGCTCAAGGAACTTTAAGTTGGAAAATTATTAATTTCAGCAATAATAAATATGATGGAATAATCGGACAAAATTTTTTGGTACCCCTTAAGACAAGAATAAATAACGAACATGGTTATATAGAAATTTTAGGCAAAAAATTGTTTTTTGAGGAAATGTACTGTTCTTTCTTTGATGAGAATATAAGTGTATTGGAACCAGTTACAAAAACAAATATCGTAGACAAACTTGATTTTTGTCACTTAAATGAAGAGGAAAGTAGAGCAATCAAAAATCTTCTTACTGAGTTTAAAGATTTATTTTATGTAGAAGGCGATAATCTTTCAGCCACAACCCAAACAGAACATCAAATCGTTACTACAATTGACAAACCACTCTATTCAAAAATATACAGATACCCCCAAATTCATGAAGACGATATAAACAAACAAATAAAAGATATGTTAAAGCAAAACATTATTCGTGAGAGCAATTCTGCATACAATAGTCCTTTATGGATTGTGCTCAAAAAAGCCGATAATTCTGGGGAGCAAAAATGGCGATTAGTAGTAGACTATCGCAAACTAAATGAATTTACAGTAGAAGACATGTACCCTATACCTAACCTTAACAGTATTTTAGATAAATTAGGCAGAGCCCAATATTTTTCGACTGTGGATCTGGCAAAAGGTTTCCATCAAATACTCCTTAAGGAGGAAGATCGAAAGAAAACGGCATTCTCTACACCCTTTGGGCATTACGAATTTATTCGAATGTCTTTTGGTCTTCGTAACGCACCATCAACCTTTCAGAGATGGATGAACTCTGTACTAAGAAATTTCATAAACAAGACATGTGTGGTGTATATGGATGACATTTTAATATTCAGTTCATCTCTGGTGGAACATATCGATAATATAAATTATATATTTAGAACCTTAAGGAAGGCTAAGCTAAAGATACAAATTAACAAGTGTGACTTTCTCAAGAAAGAAACACAGTTTTTGGGTCAGATAGTAACAACTAATGGTATAAAACCAGATCCTAACAAAATCTCAATAATACAAAATTTGAAACTACCGAGTACTGAAAAACAGATTAAGTCCTTTTTAGGAATGACCGGTTTCTATAGAAAATTTATTAACAACTATGCCAAAATTGCATACCCAATGACCAAGTATTTGCAGGAAAACACAAAAATTAATATGAATGACCCTAGCTATATAGTGGCTTTTGAAAAACTTAAGGAGCTTATAACGAGTTCACCCATACTGCGATACCCAAATTTTTCAAAACGTTTCAAAATCGTCACTGATGCAAGCAATAACGCAATTGGAGCTATCTTAACTCAAGATGGTCACCCAGTAGCATATGCTTCGCGAGCGTTGAACAAACACGAAACAAACTATGCAACAACTGATAAAGAATTGTTGGCAATAGTTTGGGGTGTTAAATATTTTAGGCCATACATTTATGGGAAAGAATTCGACCTAGAAAGCGACCATCAACCACTGAAGTGGCTCATACGTAAATATGCTAGCAAAGATATAAGCCCTAGGCTACAAAGATACCTGATTGACTCAGGCGAATATAATTTTAAGATAGAATATATAAAACGGAAGTGCAACTATATAGCAGATTTCCTAAGTAGAATCAATGTCGAAAGAAACGAGATAAATACATTAGAGGAGTTGATGGACTGCGGTGAAACAATCAATATTGGAGATTCTTTAGATGTTGAGACTGCACACTCTCAAGAGGAGGATTTTCACGATGGTATTCCAATATTGGATACGGTAGTAAATCGTTTTAAAACTCAAATTATTGTAGTGGATATTAAAGAGAAAGACATTGAAACGGTTTTTGGCAATAAAAGAGTTTATATAGACAGACACGACATTGCAAATAATAACATATCCAATATTTTAAGGAGGGAGGTTGCTAAAGGAAAAATAGGGATATTTTCCAAATTAAATGATCACGAATATTACAAGGTTCAACTGAAGTTGGTAGCGGAATTTCCAGACAGAAACAACTTTAAATTAGTCAAGTGTTCTTAATTCAATAAAAAATAAGTTCAAAATAACTGAAACCCCTTCCACCACAAATGAAATAATTCACGTCGATACTTACGTAAACAGTAAACACTCATTCATAATTTTTATCGACAAATTCTCAAAACACGTAATTTCATTCCATTTGCTCGACAGAAATAGTCAAACTTTAGTTAGGAAAATTAGAGCATTTTTAGCCATTAAAGGCAATGTTACCAAATTTGTGCTAGACAATGAATTCAATAACGTCAATGTAAGGAGCTACCTTGATCAAGAGGGAATTCAATATCATTTTAAGAAACCGAATAGCCATACCGGCAATTCGGATATTGAAAGATTCAACAATACAATCACAGAAAAAGTCAGAGCCCTTAATTTGGAAGAAAAACTTCCAATAAATACTCAAATCCTTAAGGCAATAAAATTCTACAATAGTACTTACCATAGCGCAATAAAATGCAGTCCCTTAGATGTACAAAATAAATTGATTGATCATACCATTATAAAAGAAAGATTAAAAGATGCTAAAACTAAAATAATCCAAAATAGAAATAAATTTCGCGAAAACTACATAGAAAACAGAGAAGAAGGCTTTATAAAGAATTATAAAAGCCTAAGGCACAAAGAACAACCAAAGTTTATTAAGAAAGGGTTGCAAAATGTGCATGAATCCAACGTTAAAAGGCCTTTAAAATAAGAAGTTGACGGTATAGACAAAACGAATCCTAATAATGGTGAAGACGATATTGACTTTGAGCATTTGTTTGAACGTTTTAATAACCTCAAAAGGCGTTTTAGAAACGAACAGGTCCCAAATAATAAAAAAAAACTTTAGAAAACGCTCTTATCGTCAATATTAAAAATCTTTTAAATTTGCAGATCCTGATAGTAATGGTAATGATGATTCTAGCAACTGAGACACAGGGAACACTACAGATTAATCCAATCACTGAGGAGACAGGTTATGCACAAATTAAGGTAGGGAAAGTTGAGGTGATAAACCAAACGATTACAGTATTGCACTTAGTTGATACCAAGGAATTATATCAGATTTTAAATCAGGTTGAGAATAATATAAAAAATGTATACCTTGATAACATGAAAATGATCGAAACGGAAATAAAAATTATAAAATCTAAATTGAAATCAATCACTCCGATGGAACTAAGGAGAAAAAGGGGACTGTTTAACTTCGTTGGTCATGCTTATAAGTGGCTGGCTGGAGTTATGGATGATGATGATCGTCAAGAGATCCTTGAGCATCTTAGTGTAATAATGAGAATAGTCATAATACAATAGGTGCAGATAATAAGCAAATATATATAAACACACAGTTTAACGAATCGGTCCAAATTTTAAAATCAGCTGTAGAAGAGGACAGAACAAATATTAGAAATGCTTTCACAAGTTTTAAGAATAGACTGAGCGAAATAATTCAAAGACTTCTATATACAGACCAAATGTTCAAACTCAATTACCTCAAAGGAAAAATCGAACATATTCAGGACAACATTGCTTCTGCTAAGAATCACATTTTTCACCCAAGTATCTTAACATCAGAAGAAATTGATAAATTCGAAATTGACTTATTTAAATTAAAATCCATGAAAGCTGGCGTTTTAAACTACAAAGACGGAATTCTGATTATTGCAATAAAAATTCCAATTGACTACATTCAAACTGACCTAAAAATTATTACACCTTTACCAAATAAACATTGTATGGAAATTAATGAGCCAAATAGCTATGTTATTGATATTGAACACCATGTTTTTACTTATGAGGAGAATGTTTATCTCAAAAATTTAAAGCATAGTAAACACTGCACTTTGTTGAGCAACTGTAATTTTAAGTATAATAATGCAACCGAAATTGAAACGTTTGAAAACGATATGATTTTAATAAAAAATGCCAACGACTTAGAAATTATACAGGACTGTGATGATCGAAAGCTAAGAATTAATAAAAATTATTTGCTTTTCTTTTATGATTGCGAACTGAAAATTAACAGCCTAATCTTCAACAATAATAGAATAGCTTTTCAGGACAGATATTTTTACCCGAATAACAACTTTTCAATTTCTAATATAACACCAATTAATTTTAAGCAAATAGAACTAAGAAACTTTGAGAATAGAGGAATTGAAAATCCACAAAAATATTTCCTATGGAATAAACATAGTATTTGTGCTTGTAATCGTAATTATATTAATTGTAATAATAAAAAGTAGAAAGAATGTTATAGCAACAAAATTAAAATTAGAAACAAGCCAGAAACGGAAGATTTTGAACTAAAAATAATAAAGGAAAAGTATGGCTTATCATAAGATTACAAAAAATTGTCAAATAAAATAAAATTTATACTTACATATGTACATACACATTTTATATTTTCCCACATTTTGCTAAACAGTAACGTAAGCATAAAAATACTGACGTTACTTAGTTTATATTAGATTTTAAATATTTTGTAAAATTAGTCTTAAGATCGGTTTAAATAAATTAAGTTGTCACTCTGAAGAGCTGACAACATAAAACAATAAAAATATTGTGTTTTATTCTTACCATATGGAAGAATAATAAATAACTCATTTAACTCGCGTGATATGCAATGAAAGCGAAAATCCAATGTTTCAGAAACATTTATTTTTTTTTATTTATTGTTACAGTAACATTTACATTTTTACAATAATTTAACTTTTCATTTTAAGAGATCAATTTATAAACAATTTTTCTACTTAATCATATACAGCATTTATTTTATAAATATATATGTACTATTTTATCATAATTTATTTAGGGAAAAAATATATCAAAAAAGTAGAGCAGTTTAGTTAGACGGTAAAAACAAAAGATAAAAGTTATCAAACTAATGCATTGATGTGTAAATAGCTAGAGTATCTACAGCGATTTGTAAAGTTTAGAGACAATATATTGAGTATATCTTTAACTAATTTTATGTTAGACATAGAGTGCAAAGTTTGTGTTGAAAAACGTATTGGTAAATTATAAATCATTTTGAGTAGCTTATTTTGACATATTTGTAGTTTTTTAAGATGACAATCACATGCGACACACCAAGCGGGTGCCGCATAAAACATTATAGGGTGGAATATTGTTTTTAAAATAAGAAGTTTGTTGTGTGTATTTAGTTCAGACTTTCGGTTTATTAACGGATACATTAATTTAATTGTTGTATTAATTTTGTGTACTATATATTTTATATGTTCGTTAAATAAAAGTTTTTTATCCAGCATTACGCCAAGATATTTAACCTTGTCATCCCATAGAACAAATTTGGTACCAACAATGATGTTGGTTTGTGGTAGAAATATACTTTTCCTTCTTCTTGTAAAGAAGATAGCCTGGGTTTTTGAGGGGTTTATCATTATTTTCCATTTCATAAAATAGTCGGTAACTATTTTAGTTGATTCCTCCAAGTTTTGTACTATGTCATCCGGTAATATTTCTGAACAAAGTATTGCTGTGTCATCGGCAAAAATAGATGAATTACATCCATGTAAAGCTGGAAAGTCATGCGTAAAAAAATTGTATAAAATTGGGGATAGACATGATCCTTGCGGACATCCGGCAGGAACATCATAGTTCTGTGAACAAATATTTCCAATATGAACTTTGAATGTTCTTTTTGATAAAAAACTTTGTATTATTTTGACAATCGCAAGATCCAGTCCAATTGTATATAGTTTATGAATTAGGGCATCGTGCCAAAGAGAATGGAAAGCCGCTTTTATATCCATTAGGACCATTCCAGTGGACTTACCTTCAGTGAAGGAATTGTTGACAATATTTCTTATTCTAACGAGAGGCTGAATTGTGTGGCGGTAAAATATTGGTGTCTTCCATGAAACAAACTAGTTTCTTTAATAATTTTTTCTAGTATTTGTGACATAGAGTTTAATAGGCTTATTGGACGATAGCTGTTAGGATTGCTGCTGTCTTTTCCAGGTTTGGGTATTGCGATGGTTTTTGACTCTTTCCAAATTAATGGGAAGTAACAAAACTGTAAGCATAAGTTGTAAATACGACACAAAACTTTTAGACCATTCGCTGGAATTTTCTTCAAGCTAAAGTTTGAGATGCCATCAATTCCTGGCGCTTTTTTGTTTTTTAACATTTTAATAATATTTTTTAGAGTATCAATGCTAACGGTTATATGGCTTAAGTTTTGATCATTATTAATCGTATTTAAGGTACTTTTACTACACTCTCTGTATCCAAGTCACTTAAATTTGAAAAAATATTATGATTTGTAAAGAAATTTTGAGCCAATATATCAGCTTTCTCGTTATTTGTTACATACAATCTGTTATTTTGCTTTAGTGTAGGTATACACTTGGTTTTTTTCTTAAGAGCTTTAGATATCCTCCAAAATTTAGACGAACCTTTAGGCAAATTAGATAGAACGTTGTTCCACTGCTTATTTTTGAATTCTAAAATTTGACTTTTAATGACATTATTTAAGAAGTTCATTTGTGATTTAAAAAGTGGGTTTCTTAATCTTATCCACTTCCTACGTGCACAGTTTCTTAACTTAATAATTTTTAGTATCGATTCTGGTAATCTTTTTACTTAAATATTTGGAATTGAAATTTTCGGCACACCAGCATCTATAGCGTCTTTGACAACATTCGTAAATAGTTCAATTAAGCATTCAATATCATTTCCACAACTAATATCCATTTGCAAAAGCGAATCAACATTATTATTTACATGGTTTGCAAATATATTCCAGTTAGCGTTTTTGAAATCATATTTTTCAGCAACTAAGCGATTACATGAAAAGTTTATAGAAATGTGTACTGGCCTGTGGTCTGAATTCAAATTGTGAAAAATTTGTGCTCCAGATACTTGTTCAGGAATATTTGTTAAGAAAAAATCGAGAACTGAGGCCTGATATGTACTACTTGTGGGAACTGAAGTTGGGTCTGGGGGGAAAACCATGCTGAAAGTATTAGTTGTTATTAAATTATGCACTATTGATCCCCAACAGTTTAGTCTTAAACAACCCCAGCTATGATGTCGGCTGTTAAAGTCCCCACCTATTATAAAATTACCATTTATTCTTGAAACCATATTTAAATCAGCTTTAAATAGGTTTTTTTTAATATCGTTAGGTCCTGCGGTTCCTCCAGGAAAATAGCAACTGTAGATTTTAATAGAGTAATTATTGGAAGTATATAAGTTGATTCCAATGTTTTCTATCAGTTTTGTTTGCAACGAGTAAATTGGATCATGCTTTATATTTTTTCTAATTGCAATTGCAACACCACCTCCCCTTCTTGAGCCGGATCTATCCTCTCGGTAACAAAAATAATTTGGATGTTTCATAATTATTTTCCCATCGAGCCACGTTTCACAAACTAATGCAACATCTATATTTTCTCTAATGAGATAATCAAAACATTCGTTAAATTTATTACGAATACCTCTAGCGTTCCAAGTAATTATTTTTATATTGTTATCCATATTTACGACAAGAATTTAAATGCTAATGAAGTTATAACATCAAACTGCTCTAACTTATTTTTACAATTTTTTAAATTATTTATCAGTTCAAAGGTCAAAGACTTTAATTGTTCTATAGAAAACAAATCATTATTATTATTATTATTAGAAGAAGAAGAACATACAACATTAGCCCAGCTTCTGTTACCATAATTTTGTTGAGCAAAATTAACATTTTGTTGAGCGTTTGCATTTGGCATTCCAGTATGAGAAGCCTGTTGATTATTTCTGCCTTGTCGACTTGCAAAACGTTGCCTCAACCCAATATAAGCTGATCTACTTGGGCAGGTATTATCAGTTGATTTATGATCTCCATGGCAGTTAGCGCACTTAACTGTATCAGTCTTACACTCCGTTGTTTTGTGAGGACCAGCACATTTAGAGCAAAACGTATTTATATTGCAATTATCAGAACCATGGCCAAACATCTGGCAATTATAACATTGAGTAAGCCTGTGTAGTTTCCTAGCTTGATAGCTCCATTTAACTCTAACATAATTAATACTTTTATATTTTTCACGCAATTCTTTAAGCGTTATGGCACCTTTTTTAAAGTATACGATGTACAGTATTATTTCTTTGTTATTATCTGTTTTTCTATGAACAAGTTTAACATCAATGCACTGCAGCCCAAGGTTCAAAAGGGTGGCTTTTAGTTGGATTGGGTTGGTTTTATCCAAACCAGATAAAACAACTTTGTATGGCCTATTATTTTTTGGAGTATATGAAAAATACTCAACTTTGTTTTCTTTAAGATACTTAATTGTACACTCATAATCATATTGGAGCACACAGAAGAGTTTGTGACCAATAGTCATTTTTCTGATTGAGTAACTTGTAATCGATAGCTTTTTACAGATTTGGTGTATTTTTTCCATATCACATTTCACTAAAGTAATAGGTGGCACAATAATTTTAGTTTCTTTTGTTGGTAGATCATTCATTGTCTGCTTTATCCATTAATGTTTGTAATGGAAAAAAATAATTTGTGTTAACATTTGTTTTAGAATTTTTAGATGTGGAAGCAATTTCATCATTTACTCTTTTTCTCTTACTCGAACTCATGTCCGAATAAGAGAGCGTTTTACACTCGTTCACTTGTTTACCAAAAGTCTCTCCAAATGGTGAAGAAAACAAAATCCGAAATAAAATAATAAAAACAAATAATGCAAATTGCATTTATTTTGTTATTGTTAATTTAGAAAAAGAATTTACTGTATAATAATATGTTTTCAAATATAGAATTTATGCGCGATCTTGTCTGTTGTCTTTCAATAGCCAAGAGAGACTGAGAAACATTTATGGAGAAACTTTTATTTAAAATTAAGAAATTGAAGAATAAAAAGTACGTACTATATGTATGATAATGATGAAATATTTAAATATATACCAATAGATAAATTGAAGGAAGAATATAATATATTGAAAAACAATTACGTGGATATAATTATATACAGAATGCCAAAAAGAGTAAATGATAACATAAAACAATACAGATTAATAGAAGAATTTCATAATTCACCTCACAGTCATGTAGTTGAAATTAAGAAAAAAACAAAGTAAAAACGTTATATTCGACCGGGTCGAATCTTAAATACCCTACAAATATTTAGTAAGTGAATTTGAAATGTTTAACTTGGTGGGACAGAGTTCCTTTATATAATATCGTACGTCAACGCCCACTAAAGGGGGCGGGGTTCAAAAATATACAATATAATGTTTTCCACAGACGAACGTATGGGCAATGCTAGACCGTCTTAGAATTCATCACAATTCTCCTTGGAGGGTATAAAAACTGTATTTAGGCGGGGTCGCTCTGGCAAGGTCTGTGGGGGAAACATTTCACCTTTGTCATAAAACTCTAAAAATAAATGTTTGGGATAATTATATACAAAATTAAAACTTCTTTTTTTTTGATAGGGTCATTTAGCGGGCACAGGGGGAGGAGGGGGTAGGGCAGCAACAGGCAGTCATAAAACTCTAAAGATAAATGCTTAGGATGATTGTATACAAAATTTCAAAAAAAAAAAATTTGTTTGGGAGGGTCATTTAGGGGGCAAAGGAAGAGGGGGGGGGGGGGGGGGGGTACGGCAGAAATCGGCAGTCATAAAACTCTAAAGATAAATGCTTGGGATGATTATATACAAAATTTAAAATTTTTTTTTTTTGGTAGGGTCATTTAGGGGGCGAAGTGGAAGGAGGGGTAGGGCAGAGTAGTACCAGGTTTCGTCTCAGCTTCGTCATTAAAGCTTAAAAGTGTTATTTTTAAGGAATGTAGGCTTAAGTAAAACAATTTGTTAAATTTTTATGCTATTTTTGCCTATAACAACGCCCACTGAAGTGGGCGGGGTCAAAAAATATTTTAATTTTATTTAATGGCTCCAAGTTTAAGGCGTTGGACCGTATTTGACATAAAAATATATAATTTGCTTAACAAAATAACCAAAAACCTTTAAAAATTATGTTGTTTTTTCTGGGTTGATTTAGTTCTTCTGAGGGGAACTTTTTTCCCTCTTGCCCGATATAGCCCATCTTCGAACTTAACCTGCTCTAAGCTTTAAAATATATTTATGCCAAATTTCAAGAGTCTAGCTCTTTTCGTTTGGACTGAATCGTGATTTCCACAGACGGACATGCTCAGTTCGTCTTAGATTTCATCACTGATCAAGAATATATATACTTTATGGGGTCTGAGATGGATATTTCGATGTGTTACAAACGGAATGACAAAGTGAATATACCCTCCAAATTCTTTTTTGGAGGGTATAAAAATCAATGAGTTTTCGAACTCACGGGCGATGTGTTAACACCTTTTTGTTTATTTATTTTATATTAAACCAGATACGGGCGTTTCATAGCACAATTGTGCTGAGATCATTCACACGTATTCTTACCCTCTTTAAGTTAGTCGTCGAAGAGACAGCGACGAATGAATATCAGGCGGATGCTTACGAATTTTGTTATATTTTTTTCCAGAATATTTGTCCAGCAAACAATTTCAGTCATGATGATATGCGAAAAATATTTTGTCATAAACAATGCTTTCGATAACATACAATACCCTTTATACAATTTTTCTCCAATAACTAATTCTCCTAATTTAGTAATACACTTAGTCTTATTAATTAGTCTGTGTAAAATCTTATCAAAAATATTTTGAATATGTTTCCCATGCCGACAAATATCAAAACTTATTAAGTTTGATACATCCAACCACTCCAGCAAGCAACCATTCTTTTATGTATTTGTTTCTTGAATGGAAAACATAACAAATTATTGTCCTATCTCTTTTAATTTTTTTCATATGACTGTTTGCTTAGAAAAAGTTTTATTTTTACTGAATAATTTTACGTAATCAAAGTTTTTTCTTCAACTTAGAAAATATTGGTACTTATGTGTAAATATATAATGCACCATTATGTTTCAAACGCTTTGCTTTTTGTTTGGTGGGTAGTTCGCAAGCTCAACACATACACGATTTACCAATACATTGACGGTGCCCACCACCCCAGCTAGCCTTTTCAATCGCTGAAGAGTCTGCTGCGAATCTTTTGCAGAGCGTTTTTAATCGTCGACGAGCGCATTTTTTAATCGTGGAAGATACAGCGTACGGGAGAAACTGTTACATGTAGATCAGGGATTTCCAAAAATTTTTTGGTTGTGTAGTAGTGAGTATCATAGAGTAAAAAAATTGAGAGAATACATTTATTTACAGCCGAAATAAAATGTTAGTAATATATTTTATAAGTTTTATAACACAAAGGTACTAAATTAAAAATTTTTTGTGTTGATAAAAATTTTTTAGCAATTCTTTACCAATTCAATGTCGCTGATTTTGGTTCATAAATTTTCTCTTCTAATAACCATTTTTCAATTTTTCTAAAAAAATTGTTTTATATTTGTAAAACAGGTCTTCTCTTTCCTTATCATTTAAATTATTTATATTATTATGAAAACGATCGCAATGCCGTTTAATAACATATTCCGTTCCTTCCTTAACTGTCGCATAGCATATAAGGCATTGGATGTTACCAAAAGTGTTTTTGACCGCACAATATTTTTTAAGTGCCATCATCAAGTTTTTTCTGTTAACTTGAAACAAAAATATGTATTAGTAGTCGTATACGCAATATTTTTTGAGTGTAAGCTGAAACAAAATAATACAGCATCCGCTAGACATGTACACTTGTCGAAGTCACATCGACGACTGAATTGAAGAGTATAAAAATATGTGTTAGTAGTGGTGTACACAATTGTGCCAAGAAATGGAAATCCCTGATGTAGATGATTCGTCTGCGAGACTCTTCCACAGCGCAGCGAAAGACGCTTGTATTAATCGTAGATAGAATCTCTGAAGATTTATTTACAGATTATCTTACAAATCTTTTATTAAGAACATGAAGAATCGTCTGGAGCTCATGCAGAGATTATTTTACAACTTCTGAACTGCTCTTCATGTTATTATTATATAAGTCATTGAAAGAATCATAAAAGGATCATTTGATGATAATTTGTCGAACCCGGCAATGCTCCTACCGAGCTGTTCGTTTTGCAAGCTATGTATTAAGAAATCAATTTTAGTTTTTGTATTACAAATCTATATATATAAAAGAAAGTCGTGTTAGTTACACTATTTATAACTCAAGAACGACTTAACCGATTTGGTTGCAAATTGGTGGGAATTTAGCTTAGGGTCAGGAGATGGATATAGGATACCAAAATGGCGGATACCCCAAAGATGTGGGCCATTCCTTTTAATCCACCCCCATGATATGGGTATCAAATGAGAGCGATTTTTGAAAAGGAATTATAAAACATAATAAAATTATTTCAAAAACAATATGGTGGACGCTCCAAAATAGCGGAGCACTACTTTTTTCCATCCACGTGATATGGGTATAAAACGAAAGGGATTTTTGAGAACGAAACGTAAAATACAATGAAACTCCTTACAAACAAAAGGGCGCACTACTCGCATGACATGGGTACCAAATTTAAGAAATTTTGGAGGTGGGAACACAAAATATAATGAAATATCTAGAAACACTTTTTGAGACACGCCCCAAAATGGTCATACGACTACTTTTTATATACCACACGATATGGGTATCAAATTAAAAGGATTATTGAGAAGGAAACTGAGACTAAAGTATAGTAACTCCAAAAAAATCTAACAGAGAGTTTTATTCTGACTTTATCGACCTGAAAAAAACTAAAAAACAATCGATTTTGTATTCTTTTTCGTTTCGCATTTTCTGTGACGATATATGATTTTCTATATATACACTTGAGCAGTCGGATCTTAAGCATTGTTTTTATAGTAAATTTTCATTTAAAATATTTTTATAATTAAGATTTATGTCTTTTTCTTTAAAGCAAAAAATATTATTTAACAGCAATCTCTATATTTATAAAAGAAAGTCGTGTTAGTTACACTTTTTATAACACAAGAACGACTTTACCGATTTGGTTGCAAATTGGTGGGAATTTAGCTTAGAGTCAGGAGACGGACATGGGATACCCCAAAGATGTGGGCCATTCCTTTTTATTCATCCCCATGATATGGGTATCATATGAAAGCGATTTTTGAAAAGGAAAAATAAAACCTAATAAAATTATTTCAAAAACAATATGTGCGGACGTCTCAATATGGTGGACGCTTCAAAATAACAGAGCGATACTTTTTTCCATCCACATGATATGAGTATAAAATAAAAGAAATTTTTGAGAACGAATGGTCAGCCAAAAGGGCGGACCACCCGCATGAAATGGGTACCAAATTTAAGGAGTTTTGGAAGTAGGAACGCAAAATTTAATGAAATATCTACAAACACTTCATGAGCCACGGCCCAAAATGGTCATACGACTACTTTTTATACACCACACGATATGGGTATCAAATTAAAGGGATTATTGAGAAGGAAACTGAGACTAAAGTATCATATATGGTGTTCAGAAATGCATTATTAATTGAGTCAATAATAAGTTAATTAAAAAGTGTTCACACTATAGCTAACTCAATTAGCGTTTGACAGCAGCTGACAAAAGGTGTCGTTTACATTGCTGCTTCACTGGCGTCATTCCATAAAATGAGCTTTCTTTTTGCCTTTGGACCTGCTGCTGTACGAAATAAATTTTTTATTTTTCATTTGTTTTAGTTGTTAATTAAAAAATTTTATTTTAAAAACTCACTCTCAACTTGACTTGCCATTTGTTTTTTGTGAATTTGTTTGCATATGAGTTGTCAAAGTTTGTTCAGTAGGCATTATGGTGCTCACTAAACAAACTTTTACAGTGCTGCATTTTAGACCTTGCTCAATTTTATAGACAATTAAGTGTTAATTGATCAATTAGCTAATTAAAATTTTGTATGGGTAATTGAGCTCAATTATGCTGTTAATTGCGATAAACTCAATTAAGGCGTATGTCTGAACAAAATAATAGAGATTTATTATGACTATATCGACCTGACAAAACTAAAATATTCGACTTTGTATTTTTTTCGTTTCACATTTTCTGTCACGATATATAACTTTCTTCACTTCTTGAGCATTCGGACCTTAAGCATTGATTTTATAGTAAATTTTCATTTCAATTAATATAAATATATGCCTTCATATTTAAAGCAAAAAATTTTATTTAACAGCAATGTAACTATATACTTAATATAAGAAGGTGTAAACGCAATTAAACCATTTTGTACCCAAAAAACTGGCCGAGCAATGCCGGACCGGCCTACTAGTTAATTAATAAAAACACTTCTCGTTTATTGAATATAAAGTACTTTATAAAAAAATGAGCATAGAATATATCATGAAACGAAAAAAATTAATAAAGAAAACAAAAAACTAATTCAAACTATGGTATATGTAAAAAGTCATATAGATATAACAGCCTCCTTATATTGAAAAATTAGGGAAGTTATTTTGTTTGATTTTTCTTTGTTAAACGTCTTTCGATGCGGTCCTTAGCATGTAGGAAGTGTTGCTGCAAAGTTCTGTTAATAATAGTATCATCACAATGTGAGAATTTGGAATGACACAGATCTATAAAAAACAAAAAATAATCAAAAATAACACACATTTAATTTATACTTTCCTTTACAAATTTTTTTATTTTATTTTCTTAAATCAATTTTTAGTAATAAACAAATAATATCTTAAGATATTTTAAGAAACGAATTTGATTCTTAAAAAACCACTTTACACAACCGGCACGGGTCTTAATCAAAACATTAATGCAAATATCAACGAACAAAAGAATAATAAATAAAAATCCTAACCGTTAATTGCATGAAAATAAAAACAATAACAAAAATATTTTGGCAAAAAATCGTCGATTAAACATTGCAAGATTAAAAACCAATCATTTCAAAGAAAGATACATCTTCAAAAGATCATCAGAAATATCTTTAAAGTATTGTATATTAATCTTTGCCAGATTAAACGGCGAACGTGCCTAAAAACTTAAAATAAACAAAAGAATAAACATCGTTTTGTTATTGTAACTCGTGAAATAATCATCAGGAGTTTCGTTTAGGAATTGTATTTTAGGTACAATCGTCTATTAAACAGCTCTTGGCTAGCTGGGACTGTATTAAACCCACAAAAAACAAAGAGAATGCAAAGCAACAGACAAATGTACATACATACATTGTTATGTTTGTATATACGCTACATACGTTGCTGTCTTGCTATCTCATTTTTATATATGTTCTCTTTGTTATGCATAAGACAAAACCGAAGATCAACATAAAACACTTTTTTAATATTACTCCAAATTAATACTCCGAATTAAAACACTTAAATCTCCGCTCGCCGATATCGGATCGCCTTAATTTTTGGCCTAAACTCTTCGTCGAAACCCGCACTAGCGTTTTAATTCAAAAATTAATAAAATCGGCTATGAATTTCCGGAGAAAATCGCGTGGGAAAATTATATGAAAATCGCCCAATAATCACTTTCAATACCGACTGCCAAGCAACGAAAAATACAAAGTCTTACACTTACACTTGCGTATGTATTGAAACTGATAGTTTACTGCCCTAGAGGCGCGAGTTAAGGTACACGAATATGTAAGTTAAGGTACACGAGTATGTAGATTGATTATTTAAATTTTATCTTTTAAGAAAGATACTCGTAACCTTGAATTGAATCAACCTAACACTTAAGTTAAGCAGAAAATGTTATCATACTTAGTTATGACAAGAACACATTTTTATGTAACAAAGAATATACGATAATAACACATTTTTATGTAACAAAGAATATACGATAATAACACATTTTTATGTAACAAAGAATATATGATAACAACACATTTTAATAACAAAGAATATATGATAAGAACACAATTTTATATAACAAAGAATATATGATAAGTACGTATAAAATATCTAAACAAAGTAATTTAAGAAATAAACAGTTTGTAAACATATTGATAAAGATGAGTAACTAATCCTTATCAATACTTACATTTTTAATATATAAGACAAACTATTCACGAGAATAGTCAGTTTTTGAATTAGCATGTGTACTAAGACATACTCATTAGAATTAAGAGAAAATAAATAAAAGTTGAGCGCACGTCGTTCAGGAAAAAAATATTTTTTTTTTAATTCTATAATAAATAGACAACTTAACTGGCGATCCTGCCAGGAGATTAATATATTGTTATTCTTCACGAGGCGGACCACGATATTCATCCTTGCCGCAACAAGGATACTAAAACTGACTCTTGTAAAGTAACTCAAGACTCCAGAAATAATTTAAGTAAACTCTGACCACAATAAAGTAAATTTGTGCTCTAGAGAAAATTTAAATAAAAAAATTAAGGTGAGCAATTAATGAAGAAACAAAGACAAAAAGTTTTCGATAGTAACAGATTAACGGAAGAAGAAAATATGGCTAATCCTGGTAACCTACAAATAAACATGGAAGCTTTGATACAACAAATTGCAAGTATGCAGCTAACCATGCAATCATTGAATGAAAAAAATGAGGAACTTGAACGAAGATTAAATCAAGCACCCGACCTACAACCAAGCATACCACAACCCTTACGAGCCGTTATGATGACATATAACACCCCGGAACAAATTAATTTGGATGTATTTAAAACATTGCCTGAGTTTAATGGCAATCAACTAGAATACCGATCATGGAGAGAAGACGTCTCAAGGTTAATGGATGGAATAAAACAACATGAATTTTCAAACAGGTATTGTGAAGCTTTATCAATAGTAAAGACAAAAATACGAGGATCTGCATCAGATGTCCTTATAAATCACAACACAATATTTAATTGGGAGGCTATAAAAAATCGTTTGGACTACACATACGCAGATCAAAGACCAATCTATGTATTACAAGACGAATTGAGAAGACTTCAACAAGGCAATAAAACTCTAAGCCAGTATCATGATGACATAAACAGATCCCTGACTCTCATCACGTCAAAAATTTCGATGTCAGGTCATCCAAAAAATACAATTGAGATAATGATGGAAGAAGCTGTTCAGGAAGCAGTCAGAGTATTTAAGGATGGAATTAAAAACTCTTATATAAGATCCACTCTTTATGGTAACCAAATTAAGGATCTAGAACATGCATATGCAATTGCGAGAACAATTGAGCATGATAATGAACATAGACGATTAAATCTAAGTTATGAAGAGCCCAGACAAGAAGGATATGTTCGTCCGAAGCACCAATCGAGACAAGAATTTCAAAGACGTCCAAATATAACAACATTTAAGCAACATGGACATCATCATCAACAGAATTATACTCGTCCGGAACCAATGGATATATCATCAGGAAATACTCGACAGTTTATAACAAAACCTTGGATCAACAATGTATCAACACAACAACAACGATATAACCAGCAACAATCGAGTTTCAACCAACAAGGTACCTACAACTCCAATATACCTAAAAGGCAACGAGAACCCAGTGGTAATTACCAGCATCAAAAAGCTATGCGAGTGAATAACCTATGTATGGAAGATGACAAAGATGACATGTGTGTAGAAACTGGAAATTCATCAAATATTGTAAGTAAAAAGAAAAATAATTTTAAGCATTTAAACTAAGACACGGGTTGCCTTGTCTCACCTTGTCAGACGGTAGTAGAGATTATCTTGTACTAGTTGACACAGGTGCAACCCATAACTATGTAAATTCAGAAATTAAGTTAAGTGACTCTGAAAATTTAAAAGAAAACGTTAAGGTTTATTCAATTCACGGTACATCTACTTTGGAAAAAAAACAAACTGCTCAAATATTTAATAAAATATTAGATTTCTACGAAACAGATGAATTAAAAGATTTTGATATATTATTAGGTTACAAAGGATTAAAAACATTAAAAGGAAAAATAGATTTAGATAAAATGATATTTAAATTAGGGGAAGAGGAAACAATTAAAATTAATTATTTAGTTAATGAAAAATATGAAAAATATAGAAGAAGAATAGATGATTTAATGGAAGAAAACAATGGCATTGGGCCATTACCTTTTACAAATCTACTGGAAGCGACAATTAGAACAGTGACAGAAGATCCTATTTATACAAAACAGTACCCATACCCAATAGCTGACAATGAATTTGTTAATAAGGAAGTTAAAAGATTACTTGATGAAGGTATCATTTCAAAAAGTAATAGCCCTTTCAACTCACCGATTTGGACAGTCCCAAAAAAAGGATTAGACGAATCAGGTCAACCCAAGCGTAGAATGGTCGTAGACTTTCAAAAACTAAATAAAAATACTATTTCAGATAAATACCCTATACCAGATATTACGACGGTACTGCAAAATTTAGGACAGGCCTCATTGTTTACAACACTTGATTTGGAATCAGGATTCCATCAAATAAAAATTAAAGATTCTGATCAGGAAAAGACAGCTTTCTCTGTCTTAGGTGGTCACTATGAATATAAAAGAATGCCTTTCGGTTTAAAAAATGCTCCTGCCATCTTTCAAAGATGCGTAGACGAAATACTTCGTGATTACATTGGAAAATTTGCTTATGTCTATATTGATGACGTTTTAATATATTCATCATCGGCTGATGAGCATATGAAACATATTGAAATTGTCTTCGAAGCCCTAAATAAGGCAACTCTAAGAATATCCAAAGATAAAAGTAAGTTTTTTCAAACAGAAGTTGAATATTTAGGACATGTAATTAAGCATGGAAAAATCTCAACAAATCCAGAAAAAATTGAAGCAATAGATAAACTGCCCATTCCGCAAAATTTAAAGGAACTTAGAGGTTTTCTAGGAATGACAGGTTACTACCGTAAGTTTGTAAAGAACTATGCAACAATAGCTAAGCCACTTACTGTTCATTTGAGAGGAGAAAATGGTAATGTTACAAAAAATCAAAGTAAAAATACTATAATAAAATTAGATCAACCAGCCATAGATGCGTTCAATAAATTAAAAAATTGTTTAAAGGAACAAGTGGAACTTCAACAACCCAGAGTTGATAAACCATTTGAACTCACGACAGATGCATCAAACATAGCTTTAGGTGCAGTACTAACACAACTAGGTAAACCGATTGCTTTTATTAGTAGAACTTTGTCAAGTACTGAGGAAAACTACAGTACCAACGAAAAAGAATTATTAGCCATAATTTGGGCATTACAAAAATTCAGGAACTATGTCTACGGAAGTCCAGACTTAACAATATTTACTGACCATCAGTCATTAACATTTTCCATTTCGGATAAAAATCCAAACACAAAGCTGAAACGCTGGAAGAATATAATTGAAGAATATGGTGCTAAGCTTAAGTATAAGCCAGGTAAAGAAAACGTAGTAGCAGACGCATTTTCAAGACACATTGTAAATGTACTAAGTACGACATCAGAAGACACCATACATTCAGCCGAATCATCTTTAGAAACTATATTTAAAACTGTTCATACTCCATTTAATGCATATGGTATACAAATTGATCTAGTACCAAATAAACACATCAATGAAGTAAGAACACGTACAGTTTTTCCAAATAGAATAAGACATACAATAAATTATACGTCAGAACAAAATTTGATAGAAGAATTAAAAAAGGTGATAATACCAAAACGAATAACAGCTATACATGCGACAGCAGAAACTATATTCAAAGTAGCTCCTATTATCAAAAATACATTTTTAAACACAACATTTATACATACACCAATTAAACTAAAAGACATTATTGATAAAGAACAACAACGTAATATTGTTGAATTTACACATAATCGTGCACACAGAGGCTACAAAAATAATATCAAAGAAATATTATTAACATGTTACTGGCCCGATATGAGAAAACATTGCAAAGCATACAACAAAAAATGCTCACCATGTCTTTTCGGTAAATACGAAAGAAATCCAATAAAACAACCATTGAGAGATGCTACAATTCCAACAGAACCTAATCAGCTCATACACATGGACGTATATTACAATGAAAATAAAACATTTATTTGCGCTATCGACAAATTCTCCAAATACGTCGTAGTGAGACAAGTTTCAGATAAAACGCATATGGATGAAAAAATAGAAGAACTTATCATTAATAATTATCCCAATTGCAAACGTCTTATGACAGATAACGAACCATGTTTGAACACAGCTGCAGTAAAAATAATGTGCACAAAACACAATATTGATAAAATAAACACACCAGTGTACAGATCATCAGCAAATGGTCAAATAGAAAGAGAACATGGAACGATAACGGAATTAACAAGAATATTAAAGATACAGAATGAAACGAGTTCAACCGAAGAATTATTTACAGCTATAAAAGCACTAAACAACACGATACATTCAGTCACTCAACATAAACCTAGTGAAATACACTTTGGCACTATCCAATTTGATAGTAAAAAAATTTATAATAATTTAAAAAAAGCGTCCGATAAAGTTTTAGGAAAATTAAATCAAGGAACAAAACACAGAACCTTTACAGAAGGAGAACAGATTCTAGTGAATATAAAGAATTTAAGGAAAAAAAGTGACGCTAAGTACAAAAAACATATTGTTCATGAAGATCGTAAGGACACGATTTTAACAAAGGGAGGAGTAATAGTTCATAAAAACAATATTAAAAACTACACTTTAAACAAAAATGATGATATTATACCTGATATTACTCGCCGCGGTATGCCAAATAAACAAGGCAACCATGGAACTAAAAAACCTGCAAAATCAGAAATACGTTCTAACTAGAACTGATGACGTTCTTTTATATGATGACCAGTCATATCTTTTTCACGTCACTAATTTGACGAAAATCTTAACTCCATATTGGAAGATTGTTACAGAGGAATATAAACCAACTGCTCAAGAAACTATCTGGATAAAGAAGATTGAAGCTTTAGCAGATCAATTAAATGAACACAAACGGTACTCAAGATCCTTAAACTTTCTAGGATCAGCATTGAAATTTATCACAGGAAATCCGGATCATGACGACTTTATTGAAATGGAAACAGCAATAAATAAATTAATAAACAACAACCAAAAACAACGCCTAGTTAATTCAAGATTTGAGAAATTAATTGACGAACTACACAATCACACATTAACAAATAACCTTATAATAGAACAGGTGTATGACCAACTTATGCTACTTGTTAGGACAATTAATGCTGCGAAAAACAATGAATATTTAACAGAATCTTTAAACATTGTCGATATAAAGGAAGTAATACAACATGAACTAATTACTGTACCTATAATAAACATATTAGAATACGCAGACGTTCATATTGCTGGAACAGGAGATTTATTTATAGCTATTTATAAATACCCTATACTCAACAATCATTGTAAACTTTTCAAAATCACACCTATAAGCTTTCGACATGGGAAAATCAAAACAGATGAACAAATTGCCTATTGTAATAAAGAATATATTAGAGTCACCCATTGCGAAAATTATCTAGGAAGATATATTTGTCAAAGAAACAACGAAACGGATACATGTATAATTCCACTTCTTGAAGATAAAAATAGCAAATGCACAGTCATTCAGGAATATAACAGTGCATTATTAGAAATTGATGAAGGTTTAATATTATTAGACGGAGACCACACAACAAATCAATAACAGGAACACATTTAGTTACATATACGGACAAAGTTAATATTGATGGTATTTTATATAGGAACCTTCATGATAGATTAGTAGAAGCCATACATAACAAACACCATGAAGATTTTGAAATAGAAAAAATCATAGAATCAGATAAGGAAAATGCATTTAATAATATAGATTCAATTAGAAAATTCATTATTCCATATGAAGAACATCCTTTCAGATCAACCTTTTATTCTTTACTTATAATAGTAACAGTTATAGGTATAATTATATTCGGACTAAAATTGTATAAATATTTCTTAATCTATAAACAAAAGAAACAAGCAGAATTATACTACGCATATTATAATACAGTTTTAGGTAGAATTAGGAAAGATCGGGGCGATCTTTTTTAAGAAGGAGGAGAGTTAAGGTACACGAATATGTAAGTTAAGGTACACGAGTATGTAGATTGATTATTTAAATTTTATCTTTTAAGAAAGATACTCGTAACCTTGAATTGAATCAACCTAACACTTAAGTTAAGCAGAAAATGTTATCATACTTAGTTATGACAAGAACACATTTTTATGTAACAAAGAATATACGATAATAACACATTTTTATGTAACAAAGAATATACGATAATAACACATTTTTATGTAACAAAGAATATATGATAACAACACATTTTAATAACAAAGAATATATGATAAGAACACAATTTTATATAACAAAGAATATATGATAAGTACGTATAAAATATCTAAACAAAGTAATTTAAGAAATAAACAGTTTGTAAACATATTGATAAAGATGAGTAACTAATCCTTATCAATACTTACATTTTTAATATATAAGACAAACTATTCACGAGAATAGTCAGTTTTTGAATTAGCATGTGTACTAAGACATACTCATTAGAATTAAGAGAAAATAAATAAAAGTTGAGCGCACGTCGTTCAGGAAAAAAATATTTTTTTTTTAATTCTATAATAAATAGACAACTTAACTCGCGCGAGTTATAAGTAATAACACAAATACAGTGTGGTTTACTTATTTTTATTTTTTGAATTGAATCTTAAGACTGAACCTATGTTTAGGTTTACATGCATTTATATACTTAATCTAAGCCTTGTCCTTGGAATAATTTCCTTTGTTGTTTGACCTACGTACTTAATTAGGGTTGTTTATGGTATTTACCATCTTTCTGTTTTTATCTTTATTACTTACAATCTACTGTATTTATGATGTTTGTTTAGGATTTACAGGTATATTTGTTTACCTACTTACGTTTATCATTTATTATTATTCACTTAGGTCTAGACAGTTTTGTTTGCTTATGTCTAATTACCATACTACTAACAATAATAAGGATGTAACTCGCGTATAGATGTGAACACATCAAAAGGGAATGCTAAACTAGCATCACAAAATTTTAATTCAAAATCATGGTAAAATTTTACAAACCTGATACCTAATATAAAGTTATAATATTACCTTGAAACACATTACAGTGCTATCCCGATGATCCGGACACGCGATTTTACGGACACATATTAATCCCGACACTGCTACAAACCGGACAGTACCACTTTTTTACTATATAATACGGACAGTAATTTTTTTGTTTCATTCATGTTATACTATTTGTATAATAACGGAACTTTTTACTGTAGTATTCGTCTACGCGTGGAATTTTTGCAATTTTGCTTTAGTTAGTTGAGTGTTTTTGTTGACATAGGTTCACAAAACTTATTAAAGTATTTTTGAAAATTTCTTTATATAACTGGACATTGTAAAGCAATCACCGCTATTGTGTTTGGCGTTTAATGTCTGAAAAGTCGACATATTGTAATAGCTTAAAGACAAAAAGCAAAATTTTCTTTAATCTATTACAAAATGTCGAATCTGAAGGCGAAAAACGCCAAACACAATAAAGGTGAATGAATAGTAATAGCAAGAGATCACATAAAAGTTTAAAAATAATCAAGACGTGTGAACTATTGGATGAATTAGTCACAGGCAAATCAGTAAGATGTGTTGCAGACAAATTTGGCGAAAAAAATCGACCGTGTTCGATATTAAAAAAAAATAGTGCTGCTTTAAGAGAATTTATGTCTAACATATACATATATGAATTTTCGTTTCATATACTACATATAAATGTAACATTTATTGAACTATATTCTCTTTTTAATAAAAAAATTTATAAATAAATATAAAATTGATTTAGTTTTTATTCTTTGCATTATGTATGTATGCAGGTAAAAAAATTAACATCTGTAATCCGGACACTTCAGTAATACGGACATGCTCAGGATTTATGGTGTCCGGATTATCGAGATAGTACTGTACTTAATGCAAAAATAATGTACTTTTTACGGTTTTGTATTTAAAATACTTGACTAAGCTGCTAATATCACGGAAATTCGATTAAAAAATGGTTAGCTTTACAGTCGACTCCGCTTTACAGGAAATAACCAAAACCAAATTTTTTTCAGTTGTCCGATTTTTACTCTAAAACGTAGTTTGGATTACTGAAATTTGTTACAATTAAGCGTACTGCTTAAAATCAGTAAACCAATATTTTTTAAATTAAATCTGTATATTTTTTTACTTCAATTTAACGTAAAAATTTTATTTAAAAAAAATTATTCATAGAATCATTCATTTTGTTGTTGAAATTTTTCACGAATTCCTCGAAAATGTCTAGCCACTTGCATTGACAATATAATAGAAAAATACAACAAAGTTCGTAAGAGCGAAAAGGACAAAAACATTTTTCCATTTAATTTTTTAACGGACAAAACATGCACAATTTTTTAGCCTTAAGTTATCCAATCAATTTCTAATAAATAAATTTGTCATTGTTTATTTTTTCAATAAAGCGAAGTAAGTTTCATACAAAACGTAGTTGTGGGCTAGTTTTGGTTTTCAGTAGTACGATATTTTCAATAAGCGATGTTTCGCTTTAAAGTGAATAAGACTAGCTGCGTTTAAAATCAGTGCGGGGACTTGCATCGCTTTCAGTAATCCAATTTTTTCAGTAAGGCGTGTTGTGCTAAAGCGGATTCGACTGTATTTTAAAATTTAAATGATCCGCACAATAAAAAAGTGAACTTGTGTACATTTCATATACATGTACATACATGATTTTTTTATGTTTCTAATAGAACGAAACAAAGTAGTGTGAGACGACTCGAGATCGAACATCTTTTACTGACATCATACATGAAAGTTTTTATTCTCTTTTGACAATGCAGCAAAAGAGATTCTTGAATGAAAACAGTATCATATCGGCGAACGCATCGTTTGCTTAATTGTCCGTTTGGTAATCGAACATGTTTTATTCAAGTGTTTATGCAAACACTTTTGATTTTGTACCAATTAACTAAATAAAATGTACTTCTCATCCCATGACGGTACCATTTTTATACCCTCCAAAAAAGAATTTGGAGGGTATATTCACTTTGTCATTCCGTTTGTAACGCATCGAAATATCCATCTCAGACCCCATAAAGTATATATATTCTTGATCAGTGATGAAATCTAAGACGAACTGAGCATGTCCGTCCGTCCGTCCGTCTGTGGAAATCACGATTCAGTCCAAACGAAAAGAGCTAGACTCTTGAAATTTGGCATAAATATACTTTAAAATTTAGAGCAGGTTATGTTCGAAGATGGGCTAAATCGGGCAAGAGGGAAAAAAGTTCCCCTAAGAAGAACTAAACCAACCCAAAAAAAACAACATAATTTTTTAAGTTTTTTGGTTATTTTGTCAAGCAAATGATATATTTTTATGTCAAATACGGTCCAACGCCTTAAACTTGGAGCCATTAAATAAAATAAAAATATTTTTGACCGCGTCCACTTTAGTGGGCGTTATTATTGGCAAAAATAGCATAAAAATTTAACAAATTGTTTTACTTAAGCCTACATTCCTTAAAAATAACACTTTTAAGCTTTAATGACGAAGCTGAGACGAAACCTGCTACTACTCTGCCCTACCCCTTCCTTCCCTTTCCCCCCCCTAATGACCCTACCAAAAAAATTTTTTTTTTTTAAATTTTGTATATAATCATCCCAAGCATTTATCTTTAGAGTTTTATGACTACCGATTTCTGCCCTACCTCCCCCCCCCCCACCTCTTCCTTTGTCCCCTAAATGACCCTACCAAAAAAAAAATTTTTTTTTTTAAATTCTGTATATAATCATCTCAAGCATTTATCTTTAGAGTTTTATGACTGCCGATTTCTGCCCTGCCCTCCCCCCCCTCTTCCTTTGCCTACAAAATGACCCTACAAAAAAAATATTTTTTTTTAAATTTTGTATATAATTACCCCAAGCATTTATCTTTAGAGTTTTATGACTGCCTGTTGCTGCCCTACCCCCTCCTCTCCCTATGCCCGCTAAATTACCCTATTAAAAATAAATATAATTTTTTTTTTATTTTGTGTATAATCATCCCAAGCATTTATTTTTACAGTTTTATGTGTATCTGTTTCTGCCCTACCCTCTCTCCCCCTTTGCCCTTTAAATGACCCTATCAAAAAAAAGAAATTTTGATTTTGTATATAATTATCCCAAGCATTTATTTTTAGAGTTTTATGACAAAGGTGAAATATTTCCCCCACAGTCCTTGCCAGAGCGACCCCGCCAAAATACAGTTTTTATAGCCTCCAAAGAGAATTGTGATGAAGTCTGAGACGGTCTAGCAATGCCCATACGTTCGTCTGTGGAAAACATGATATTGTATATTTTTGAACCCCGACCCGTTTAGTGGGCGTTG
Source organism: Linnaemya tessellans (assembly GCA_951800035.1). NCBI lineage: Eukaryota > Metazoa > Arthropoda > Insecta > Diptera > Tachinidae > Linnaemya > Linnaemya tessellans. The sequence goes on from OX637535.1 coordinate 83,666,978, forward strand.
ACGTACGATATTATATAAAGGAACTCTGTCCCACCAAGTTAAACATATCAAATTCACTTACTAAATATTTGGAGGGTATTTAAGATTCGACCCGGTCGAATATAACGTTTTTACTTGTTTTATATTTCTATAAATATAAATTCAAAAACTTCTCTACACAAGTATACAACAAAAATATATTATATACATAAAAATCTAGGAATCAATTTATTAAATTTTATTCAAAAAGTCATACAATTTAAGATAATAAATTTTCCGGTAGTTTAAAATTTAGGCAACGAGACATTGATTGAAAACTTTTTCGGTATTTGGAAATCAATTATTATACCCTTTTTCAACGTGATTGTTTTTGAATCAAATATAAGGTAGCCTAACGATGAAAAATGTTTCTGTTGCGAAAAATTATAGCAAATAATTGTAAGTCCGTTACTTAAATGAGCCATAATTTAGCAGAAATATGAGACATAAGACACTATTTTGAAATATTCGGGTCTAAAGAACCGTTTTCTCTCGAAAGAACAATCATTTCCAAAAAGAAACGACTAAATAAATATATAGAACAAGAAGAGGAGTAAGAAATGATCCGAAAATTTCATGCAGTGCTGACTGGAATACTGTATGTAATAAAAAGTTGACACAAAATCTTTGATTATGTAACCGTATAATTCACAGAAATATTTGATGTTTATTAACTAATTCACTGAGAAATTAATAAAAATTTTAAAGCATAAAACGTTTTTATGAACTAGGTGTAAGCTTTTGATTGAGATATTTCAATTGTACCAAATTAGTCATGGTAGTACAACGGTACCTACAAAGTCTAATTGTACCAAAAAAAGTACAATTGTATCATGTTTTCCATCCGTGGTTGACGTTGAATAAAATCAAAGCAGAGGAGTTAGACCCCTTTCACACACATCAGGTTTGACTTGACATGAGAGTTGGAAAAATTGTAAAAATACGCCGTAAGTTAGCAGCTTTGAGAGCGTCAGTAAATGCAGATCCTCCGCCAGCATGGGAGATAGCATCTGAGCTTTGGATCCAGATCGAAGTATATGAGGCCTTGTTCAATGCCCGACGAAACAAATAAAATGAAAACCACACACAAAATTTTTTTTCACACAATATGTGTACATATATTTAAAATTATTATAATAAAAAAAAAACACACAAAACTTTTTACACAATACAAGTAAAAACTTAACATATTACAATTGATATATAAAAATTAAAAACAGTATTTTCTTACACACTAATAAAACAAAAGAAAATAACTAAAAAAAAAAAACGCGAAGAAGCAAATTAATGTCAGCTGTGAATGACTGACAGCACAACAACCCTGTATTAATAAAACAAGATTGATTTTAGCCACTAAATTTCCTATAGAGGGCACCACTACTCTCGTTGAATTGAGTGTTGTCACAAAGTTATAATTTTATGATTTTTTTTTATGTCATAACATTCTATATTTTGATTTTATGGATAAAATAGAGGAATATTTTATAGAATTAGAAAAATTAGAAAAGAATTTAAAGAAAAGTAAGGACAGAGTTTACTCTACAGAATATAAAGAAGAAAAATTAACGCGATTGTTAAAAATAAGAACAGAGGTCGATGAAGTTTTTAAAAATTTAGAGGCTACAAAAAGGAAAACTTTCATTATCACGTTTAACGATTTGTATAAAAAATTATTCAGTTTAATAGAAAATTTATGCATTAAAACATTAAAAACCACGGGCACAAATAATAAAACAGAAGATATGGCACTATTCGATATATCGGTAGTTGGCAAAAATATACAAACATTCAAGGGTTCGTACGAATATTTAGAGGACTTCATAGTTCAAACCGAATTGTTACACGATTTAATAAGAACCGAAGATAGGGAACTATACATAAAATATTTATACAATTTTAAGCTAACAGCACATGTTCGCAGTGTGTTAGGGCGTGCAAATAGACCAACATCCTTAGCAGAATTAAAAAAACTATTGATTGAAGCGTACCCAAATCCGAAGGCATTGCAACAGGTACTAACAGAGTTAGGAACAATAAAGCAAGGAGGCCTGACTGTTTCAGCGTTTAGAGAGTCGATCACTGTGCTCACAGAGCAATTAAGCCATCTACAAAATGAGTGACAGCATGGCTTTGAATATTTTTATAAAAGGAATAAATAATGAATTCAAAAATATTTTGCTAGCAAGCAGCCCAAAAACAATGAATGAAGCGGTACAGAAGTGCGTGACTTTAGAGCAAAATTTACAGAGCAATGATGCAAACATTTTCAGGATTGACCGTCGAACAAATGGGCATAACTCAAATAGGAATGATCCCCAATTTAGTAGAAATAATACAATATATGACGACAGCCAATTTAATAACCAATACAGATATAATAGTAACGTTAACCAACACTATAATAGAAATTTCAATAGAAACAATTATAGAGGTCGCGTTGATAATTCTTATCATGGGCAAAGAACTTATGAAAGTAATAACGGCAACTTCAGAAACAATAATAGTAGGGATAATAACAATAGTAACAACAGAAACTCAACCACAAGAGTGAATAGACAGGGAAACTAAGTAGTCAGGATAATGCACAATGTTATCCAGAGCCAAAAATTTTAAAATTTTCAACAAATATAAATAATCCAATAACAAGGAGCTTTAGAAGTAAAAAAGGAAACTTGAATTTTTTGATCGACACAGGAGCCGAAGTATCAATATGTAAAAAACACGAAACTGAAAATATAGATACTAGAAATATTTCAACACTAAGTGGTATCACTTCAGACACAATCAAAAGTATCGGTACAGCAAATTTAAATTTACATTTTGATGATGATAATATAACACATGAATTTCATGTTGTACCATCTGATTTTTTTATACCCACTGATGGTATCATTGGAAGAGATATACTAGAGAAATATGTATATGTAAATGCAAAATAGAATTTGAAACCTATACAATAACCTTTAATGTAACAGAAAAAGAATTTACACTACCGATCACACCCAAATGCGTATATAACACAGATATTAGTATACCAGCTCGTTCAGAATCAATCGTCCCAATAAACATATACAGAGAAAAAGAAAGCATAGCTTTAAATAAAGATATAGCACCAGGAGTTTTTGTTGCTAACAGCATAATACCTGCAGTGGGCAGACAACATATAAAAGTCTTAAACACCACCAACAACGACATTAAAATAAGAAAATTAGACCTAGATAAAAGGGATGTAGATAATTACGAAGTATATAACTACAAAACAATTAAAAATACGCACACCGAAAATCGTGTTGCAAAAGTCTTAAAAAATCTTAATATTGAATCAATTGACCTGACAGCAAAACAGTCGTTAATGGAAATTGTAGCCAAATATAGTGAAATTTTTCATATTGAAAGTGAGCAGCTCACGGTAAACAATTTTTATACTCAACACCTACAAACAGTAGATAATACCCCAGTATATATCAAACCATACAGATTGCCAGAAATGCAAATGGAAGAAATTAATGAACAAGTAAACAAGCTATTGGAAGATGGAATAATTGAACACTCAGTTAGCTCCTATAACTCACCACTGTTAGTAGTGCCCAAAAAGTCAGCAGATGACAAACGGAAGTGGCGTCTAATCGTAGATTTCAGGAAATTGAATAAAAAAATCGTAAATGATAAGTTCCCATTGACAAGATTGGAAGACGTATTAGACAAATTAGGTAGAGCAAAATATTTTTCAACAATAGATATAGAGCAATTCAAAAACATTTTTAATAATATTAAAAGAAAAAAGAATTAAAGTTTAAAAATCCTAATATACAGGTCGCCAACGACCGTAACAGACAAAGAAAAGCAAAAAGATTTAATTACGAAGTATCACGATTCAACTATAGGTGGTCACTTAGGTAAAAGAAAAACAACTCTGAAATTAAAACAGAGGTATATATGGAAGAGCATGAGTAGAATGGTGAAAGCACGCGTTTCCAATTGCGAAAAATGTAAAATAAATAAACAAACAAGAAATACAAAAGAAACATTAACCGTTACGGACACACCAGGAAGTAGCTTTGAAACCATTTCAATAGACACTGTAGGTCTCCTTAGGTACTCAAATCAATTCAGGTACATACTAACAATGCAGGACGAACTAACCAAATATATCGTAGCGTGTCCTATCGAATCTAAAGACGGGAGAACAGTCGCAAAGGCAATAGTCAATAATTTGATCCTAATATATGGACACTTCAAAATACTAAAATCGGACAGATGTACCGAATTTCTTAATACACTAATGTCTGAAATATGCAATCTGCTAAAAATAAAACAGGTTTTTAGCACACCCTATCACCACGAGACACTTGGCTCTGTAGAGAGGAATCACAGAGTGCTCAACGAGTTTTTATTAAATTTTTGTAACAATGATGAATGGGAACATTGGATACCATACTTTTGCTTTGCGTATAATACGACGCCACACGTAGATACGACCTATACGCCATATGAACTGATATATGGAAAATTGCTATTAGATAATAATATTATGGATGCAAAACCTGTTTACAACATAGAAAATTATGCAAACGACCTAAAAATGCGTTTAAAATATTCTTTAGTTAAAGCAAAAGAATATCTTGAGAACTCGAAAAAGAAAAGAGTAGAACAATGTATATACAATAATCCTCTAAGCTTGAAAAAAGGCGACTTCGTTCTTGTTCGAAACTTTAATCGAAAGAAAAACCAACCACCATATAACGGTCCCTATAAAGTTGTAGAAACAAAAGCAGTAAACACTGTTCTAGACGTAGAAAATAGCTTGAAAAAGTACCATAATAATATAAAACAAGTAAAAACGTTATATTCGACCGGGTCGAATCTAATATTAATATTTAGTAAGTGAATTTGAAATGTTTAACTTGGTGAGACAGAGTTCCTTTATATAATATCGTACGTCCACGCCCACTAAAGGGGGCGGGGTTCAAAAATATACAATATCATGTTTTCCACAGACGAACGTATGGGCATTGCTAGACCGTCTCAGACTTCATCACAATTCTCTTTGGAGGCTATAAAAACTGTATTTTGGCGGGGTCGCTCTGGCAAGGGCTGTGGGGGAAACATTTCACCTTTGTCATAAAACTCTAAAAATAAATGCTTGGGATAATTATATACAACAATAAAATTTTTTTTTTTAATAGGGTCATTTAGAGGGGTAGGGCAGAAACAGGTAGACATAAAACTCTAAAAATAAATGCTTGGGATGATTATATACAATATTTAAAAAAAAATTTTTTTTTTTGGTAGGGTCATTTAGGGGGCAAAGGAAGAAGGGGGGATGGGGGTAGGGCAGAAATCGGCAGTCATAAAACTCTAAAGATAAATGTTTGGGATGATTATATACAAAATTAAACAAAAAATTTTTTTTGTTTGGTAGGGTCATTTAGGGGGCAAATGAAGAGGGGGGGGGGGGGTTAGGGCAGAAATCGGGAGTCATAAAACTCTAAAGATAAATGCTTGGGATGATTATATACAAAATTTAAAAAAACATTTTTTTTTGGTAGGGTCATTTTGGGGGCAAAGGAAGAGGGGGGGGGGGGGTAGGGCAGAAATCGGCAGTCATAAAACTGTGAAGATAAATGCTTGGGATGATTATATACAAAATTTTAAAAAAATTTTTTTTGTTTGGTAGGGTCATTTAGGGGGCAAAGGAAGAGGGGGGGGGGGGGTAGGGCAGAAATCGGGAGTCATAAAACTCTAAAGATAAATGCTTGGGATGATTATATACAAAATTAAAAAAAAAACATTTTTTTTTTGGTAGGGTCATTTTGGGGGCAAAGGAAGAGGGGGGAAGGGGTAGTAGGGCAGAAATCGGCAGTCATAAAACTCTAAAGATAAATGCTTGGGATGATTATATACAAAATTTTAAAAAAAAATTTTTTTTTGGTAGGGTCATTTAGGGGGCGAAGGGGAAGGAGGGGGTAGGGCAGAGTAGTACCAGGTTTCGTCTCAGCTTCGTCATTAAAGCTTAAAAGTGTTATTTTTAAGGAATGTAGGCTTAAGTAAAACAATTTGTTACATTTTTATGCTATTTTTGCCTATAATAACGCCCACTGAAGTGGGCGGGGTCAAAAAATATTTTTATTTTATTTAATGGCTCCAAGTTTAAGGCGTTGGACCGTATTTGACATAAAAATATATCATTTGCTTAACAAAATAACCAAAAAACTTTAAAAATTATGTTGTTTTTTCTGGGTTGATTTAGTTCTTCTTAGGGGAACTTTTTTCCCTCTTGCCCGATTTAGCCCATCTTCGAACTTAACCTGCTCTAAGTTTTAAAATATATTTATGCCAAATTTCAAGAGTCTAGCTCTTTTCGTTTGGACTGAATCGTGATTTCCATAGACGGACGGACGGACGGACGGACATGCTCAGTTCGTCTTAGATTTCATCACTGATCAAGAATATATATACTTTATGGGGTCTGAGATGGATATTTCGATGCGTTACAAACGGAATGACAAAGTGAATATACCCTCCAAATTCTTTTTTGGAGGGTATGAAAATATTGAAATAAATAAGCAAATAAATTTTATAATATTAAAATCTAAACACTAAAAAAAAAAAAATTTTTTTAATTTCTAAAAATTGTAAAATTTTTCTTGAGGAGCAGGGTGTAGTGTATTTCATGTTTAATACACTTATTTATAATTATTTAATAATTTAATACACTTATATATATATTGTTTGTAATTATATACACTACCCTAATATATTACTTTACTTTACCTTATTTTTTATAATACAACAATTCAATATTATAATTAAGAACAAATAGAACTACCTGGTAATATTGGAAGGGTCATTGGAAATATACCAATTTTGTATACCGTCAAGTTAGTATATAAGATACAAACTTTTCGAAAATAAAACATTAACTTACTTATCAGCCTTAAGATCGGTTCTTTCAAACCCATAAGCATTCAACTGCTAAAAACAAAAAGGCATAATAACTGCCTAAATATTAAATTAAGCCACCGGCTCCAACATAAAGTTTGCGTCATCCTTTTTGCGCACAATACACCTTTTTCAGTGACAGATACATCAACAAGTAGTTTCGACATTGTAGTAATGGACACAGTTGGACCACTAAGACCGCCAGAAAACTTTAGATACATACTCACAATGCAGTGCGAACTGACGAAGTGGTGTCAAACGATGCCAAAACAGTAGCAAAAACACTAGTAGAAGAAGTTATTCTGAAATACGGGTTGTTTAACGTTCTCAAAACAGACAGAGGTACTGAATATACTAATGAGAGAGATTTGTGTATTATTAAAAATAAAACAGAATATCTCGACGCCTTACCATCATGAAACTTTGGGAACAATAGAACGCAATCATCGTGTTGTAACGTGCCATTACAAATACCCTCACCCAATACCACCAGTAAAGTATGCTGCGTAGTGTATTTGTAGTATGTACGGGCAATAAAACACATTCCTTAGCAATACTGCATACACAAGAACTAATACACTTACCTAATATCACAACCAGCACAAAACAAGTAACACAAGAAAACACATGCACGCACATACATAACAACAAACAAGCAAATTTAGGTAAAGAAAACATAACTGCTAATAATTTTCATTGGCTTCATATGTTACCAACGATAAGTAGACAAGGTTTGCACACAATTGAGGAGCAATTAACGATATCGTACGAACGATAATTACAAGAAGAATTAATTCGTAGTTTTGCCGATTACAAGCCTCCGAAGACTCTTGTAGTCGTACTAATCCGTAGCCGAGCTCAAGCCTCCGAATACTCTTGATTTCGTAGTTTTGCCGATTACAAGCCTCCCAATACTCTTGTAGTCGTACTAATCCGTAGCCGAGCTCAAGCCTCCGAATACCCTTGAGTTCGTAGTTTTGTCGATTACAAGCCTCCGAATACTCTTGTAGTCGTACTAATCCGTAGCCGAGCTCAAGCCTCCGAATACTCTTGATTTCGTAGTTTTGCCGATTACAAGCCTCCCAATACTCTTGTAGTCGTACTAATCCGTAGCCGAGCTCAAGCCTCCGAATAATCTTGAGTTCGTAGTTTTGCCGACTACAAGCCTCCGAATACTCTTGTAGTCGTACTAATCCGTAGCCGAGCTCAAGCCTCCGAATAATCTTGAGTTCGTAGTTTTGCCGACTACAAGCCTCCGAATACTCTTGTAGTCGTACTAATCCGTAGCCGAGCTCAAGCCTCCGAATACTCTTGAGTTCGTAGTTCATAGTTTTGCCAATTTCTAACCCGAATACAACTTAATATTACCTGTCTTACTCCATTAGGAGCACGAACAGAAGGTGGGTATTAGCAGCCTAAGTACCAGAGCGGTGTCGCAGAGGAATCAGTGTAGCCCCGATAACTGAAATCTAACCCACTAGCTTAAGATAATCTAAGTAGTTTAAGTTTCGTTTCAATAAACATTTGTTCCGAATATAAACATCACCTAAAATATTCGTGTTTTATTTCCAAGGAAGTAGACCTTTGATACGAACCTGGAGTGACTGAGTCATACCTCAGCTGTAAAATTAAACTACGTTACAGTGTTCTGAATGAATATTTTCTAAATTTTGTAGAAGACAATAATTGGCATGAATGGATACCATACTTTGCTTTCGCTTTTAACACAACTCCCAACACAGATACTAATTATACACCTTTTGAAAACTTTCTAGTTTTTTTTTTTTTTTAGGAGTAGGACCAGCATTCAGGGGATGACCCCTATATATGCAATGCATTGCGCCGGAACTGAAAAAGAGGGGATAGTATTGAGGGGACAGATTGGGAAAGATGAGAAGATAGACAGTTTTTTTGTAGCTATTTCAACCTTTTTTACTTCGCCGGCTAATTTTTGCTACAGGGCCGACGAAGGTGGGTGCTGTTACTCTGCTTTTAGTACATGATAGTGTCAGTCGCTGCCAATTATGTTCAGTGATCAGTGACTATGCCTTCATCATAGAAACAGGCTGCCAACAACTAACACAACCACGCACTAATGCTGTTTAGAAGAATTCAACACAATATTTCATGACTCAGCGCGGGATCGAACTCACGACCCTCCGCTTCATAGTCTCGTGTTCTACTACTTCAGCCAACAGCACCCACAAATGACGAATTAAATGAACCTACAATATAGAGTATTATTTAAATGAACTTAAGATTAGACTTCGTTACTCATTGCAAAAAGCAAGAGAAATAATATTAAAAGTTAAGAATAAGAGAAGATTAGAATCTGAAAGAAAACAGAACAAAATAGAATTAAATATAGGAGACCAAGTTTTAGTAAAAGTCGAGAATAGGAAAAACCTCGAGCCTCCATACAAAGGCCCATATAAAATATTAGACATAGATGATTTAAATGTCATCATAGAAATTGATAAATCAAAAGTAAAGAGTATACATAAGAATCATTTAAAAAAGTTTACTTCTTAGTAGCTCTAGAATTCATAAAAACACATAACTAATTCTATAAGTAAATATAATATTTGTATTTGTAAATAAAATATTTGTGGGTGCTGTTGGCTGAAGTAGTGGAACACGAGACTATGAAGTCTAGGGCCCTGAGTTCGAGCCCGCGCTGAGTCATGAAATATTGTGTTGAATTCTTCTGACCAGCATTAGCGCGTGGTTGTGTTAGTTGTTGCCACCCTGTTTCAATGATGAAGACATAGTCACTGGTCACGAAACATAATTGGTAGCGACTGAAACTATCATGAACTAAAGCAGACAAACAGTACCCAAATTCGTCGGCCCTGTAGCATAAATTAGCCGGCGAAGTAAAAGGTTGAAATAGCTACAAAAATAAACTGTCTATCTTCTCATCTTTCCTAATCTGTCCCCTCAATACTATCCCCTCGTTTTCAGTTGGGTGCAATGCATTGCATATATAGTGGTCATTCCCTGAGTGCTGGTCCACGATAAAAAAAAATAATTAGTTTATATTAACTTAAAACAATAACATTACGCAATAAGAAATTTTTATATAAATTACACGATAATCTTACATATTTCTATTGAAGTTTTATTTTTAATAATACCGAACACCAAAAGAGGTGAGGGTGTAGTGTATGTGCACTTATGCGCAACACTGTAATAATATGTATATGCTCGTATACATATAAGCTAGACTGTATGCAACATAAATCCAATAATACAAATTGTTCAATAAAAATTATGTAAAAGAAATTTATGTGTGGTCAGCACAAATTTGGATTGTAACCAAATATCATTTTTATACCCTCCAAAAAAGAATTTGGAGGGTATATTTACTTTGTCATTCCGTTTGTAACGCATCGAAATATCCATCTCAGACCCCATAAAGTATATATATTCTTGATCAGTGATGAAATCTAAGACGAACTGAGCATGTCCGTCCGTCCGTCCGTCCGTCTGTGGAAATCACGATTCAGTCCAAACGAAAAGAGCTAGACTCTTGAAATTGGCATAAATATATTTTAAAACTTAGAGCAGGTTAAGTTCGAAGATGGGCTAAATCGGGCAAGAGGGAAAAAAGTTCCCCTAAGAAGAACTAAACCAACCCAGAAAAAACAACATAATTTTTAAAGTTTTTTGGTTATTTTGTTAAGCAAATGATATATTTTTATGTCAAATACGGTCCAACGCCTTAAACTTGGAGCCATTAAATAAAATAAAAATATTTTTTGACCCCGCCCACTTCAGTGGGCGTTATTATAGGCAAAAATAGCATAAAAATGTAACAAATTGTTTTACTTAAGCCTACATTCCTTAAAAACAACACTTTTAAGCTTTAATGACGAAGCTGAGACGAAACCTGGTACTACTCTGCCCTACCCCCTCCTTCCCCTTCGCCCCCTAAATGACCCTACCAAAAAAAAAAATTTTTTAAATATTGTATATAATCATTCCAAGCATTTATCTTTAGAGTTTTATGACTACCGATTTCTGCCCTACCTCCCCCCCCCACCTCTTCCTTTGCCCCCTAAATGACCCTACCAAAAAAAAAGTTTTTTTTAAATTTTGTATATAATCATCCCAAGCATTTATCTTTAGAGTTTTATGACTTGGGATTTCTGCCCTAATCCCCCCCCCTCTTCTTTTGCCCCCAAAATGACCCTACCAAAAAAAAATGTTTTTTTTAAAATTTTGTATATAATCATCCCAAGCATTTATCTTTAGAGTTTTATGACTGCCGATTTCTGCCCTACCCCCCCCCCCCCCCCCTCTTCCTTTGCCCCCTAAATGACCCTACCAAACAAAAAAAAATTTTTTAACATTTTGTATATAATCATCCCAAGCATTTATCTTTACAGTTTTATGACTGCCGATTTCTGCCCTACCCCCCCCCCCCCTTCTTCCTTTGCCCCCAAAATGACCCTACCAAAAAAAAAATGTTTATTTAACTTTTGTATATAATCATCCCAAGCATTTATCTTTAGAGTTTTATGACTCCCGATTTCTGCCCTACCCCCCCCCCCCTCTTCCTTTGCCCCCTAAATGACCCTACCAAACAAAAAAAATTTTTTGTTTAATATTGTATATAATCTCCCAAGCATTTATCTTTAGAGTTTTATGACTGCCGATTTCTGCCCTACCCCCCCCCCCCCACTTCTTCCTTTGCCCCCTAAATGACCCTACCAAAAAAAAATTTTTGTTTTAAATATTGTATATAATCATCCCAAGCATTTATTTTTAGAGTTTTATGTCTACCTGTTTCTGCCCTACCCTTCTAAATGACCCTATTAAAAAAAAAAATTTTTATTTTTGTATATAATTATCCCAAGCATTTATTTTTAGAGTTTTATGACAAAGGTGAAATGTTTCCCCCACAGCCCTTGCCAGAGCGACCCCGCCAAAATACAGTTTTTATAGCTTCCAAAGAGAATTGTGATGAAGTCTGAGACGGTCTAGCAATGCCCATACGTTCGTCTGTGGAAAACATGATATTGTATATTTTTGAACCCCGCCCCCTTTAGTGGGCGTGGACGTACGATATTATATAAAGGAACTCTGTCCCACCAAGTTAAACATTTCAAATTCACTTACTAAATATTTGGAGGTTATTTAAGATTCGACCCGGTCGAATATAACGTTTTTACTTGTTGTTTATTAATTGTTTTTTTAATTATTCAGCAATATTGTATCGATTCTTTTTATTTTATTATCCGCTATTTTTAATCAATAAAATAAGAATTAGTTAAGAAACTGAAATTAAACTTCTTCTTTGATTCTCAAAAAAGGGCATTCTTATGCTCGGTTAATGCGGCAGCAGTGCTTAGTAAATACTGAACATTAGGTAACATCTTTTGACATACAAAAATTAATTTTTTATTTTTAATTTTTTAAGTTTAGTTTTTTGCCCTTTTTGCAGATACAATTAATATGGTCGCTTCTCCGAGGCAGAATTCAAGATTTATTAAAACTTTTCTACATACTACTTCTTCCCGAGAATAGTCTAACTTTTTAACGGCTCTTCATCATGAAGTTAGTCACAAGATTGATCCGCGACTCCGATCCCCTACGTTTCGTGATATGTTCACGGCCCTATATGGGAAAAATAAAAGACTATCTCCAGTCGAAAAGATGTGTCACTTATTAAAGAAATAAGTGACACATCTCGGGGTGAGGCCCGAGATATCATAAAAACCTGCATATATGTATATCACGAATGACGGCTTGGAGTTGGCCTGGCAGAATCTCGTCAACCGATATGAGAACGCAAGAGTCCTCATAAACGCCCACAATTGTTCAATATAAACCCCATTCCAAAGGAAACTGTCCCCAATATAAGACGCCTACAAAGGGTAATCAACAACAGCGTGACCAACCTGAGGCTGCCAAAGCTGGCTACGAACAATTGGGATGCCATTTTCAAATACGTTTATTCTACGTGCCTGCCAGATGCCACTCTTCATTTATGGGAACATTCTCCATATAATATTGATTTGTTGACTTGGAAGAAAATGGATGCTTTAATCCACCCTGCGGAAACTAGTCACCCACGACCAACGTCAGTTTAACAGCTATTATACTAACATCTCAGACGAGAAACCAGGAACTTGCTCTCTGTGTTCTTAAGAACACCCCATCAGTCTTTGCCCATCATTTCTCAAGATGCCATTAAATGAGCATACTAATCTCGGGAGAACCCGAAAAATCTGTATAAACTGTCTGGGTACCTCCCATGACCCGGAGATGTAAAAGTCGTTTTCTTTGTAACATCTGCAAGAAAAAACATCATTTCCTATTACACCGTTTCGAAGTCGACATGCCACCGCACAACGTGGTCCCAACTACCTCTACTTACATGTCTTTTGCCCACAGTTCTCAGAACCAATATAATGAAACCCATTCCTCAAGAGATATATGTCACCCCTCTTACCTCTCGAGAGGCCTTAGGCCACCATTTACAATCATACTCATCCCATATACCGTCGTATTCCCGTTCTATCGTCCTTGGTACCGCTTAAGTGGATGCCCATATCAACGACCTTAAATGTACGGTACATGCGCCCATAGATTCCGCATTAGAAGCTACCTTTGTGTTCAGAATATTGCAACGATAACGCAAAGTTCAAACATACTCCTCTCGAGTTTTGTCATATAAGGGTAGGCTCTCCCCTAGACCATACGTTTCAAATGTCCGCTGAAGCGTTTGTGGTCAACAAACTTACAAGTCCGTTACCATGCTATCCCAAATACGTCTTAGAGCAAAACAACATGTCTCAACATTTTATACTGCTATATTAAATTGAATTAAGATTTTATAGGCTAATTGTTCGAAATTTTAATTTAAATCTTTCGAAAACAGCAGTTCTGCTCTGCTGTGTAAGTTGAATAACAAAAACTGATGTTGACTTGCCTTTGTGCCTTGGAATATTTATCATGTCTTTTTGAAACAAAAAAAAAACAAATTTCGAACAATTAGCCTTTGAATCTTAATTCAATTTAAATTCTATATTAGTTTTTCAAAATATTAGCTATCGACAACAGTGCCTCGAAATAGACCTCCTGCTGGGAGGCGCCGTTTATCCAGAAATAGTTCCAGACGGCGTACAATGGAACGAAAACCAATCTCTAGTCGCCCAAAAAACGGTTTTCGGATGGATAACCACAGGACGAGTCAAACCTGATTCAAATCCATCCCCAGTTTTCTCTTTTTACAATGAGCTCGGCCTCGTCGACCAATTGCGTCGATTTTGGAAGCTTCAAGATATCCCAAAAAACCCTAAACCATCTCCTTAGGATGATTACTGTGAAGAACTCTACCAGACCACCGCATTCAGATTCGACGATGGTCGTTTTGTGGTGTCACTTCCCTTTCGACGGGAATTCCCCCAGACCTTGAACGTTGGTCAATCCCGTCACATAGTCTTTTCCAATTTCTACGAAATGAGACCAAGCTAATCAAAACCCCTGAAACCAAGTCAGAATATGATCGTGTGATAACCGAATATTCGACCAAAGTAAATCCCGCCTGCAGTGCCCTCGGCACGTATTATTTACACCATCAAGCTGAGATAATACTGGACAGCACCACTACCAAACTACGGGTAGTGTTCAACGCCCTGGGCCCCTCCTCCAACGGAGTGAGTCTTAACGACCTCTTGTATCCCAGAGACTTTTCCGCTACGTTTTTATTGCCGACATTGAAAAAATGTACCGGCAAACTCGCATTCATCCCTCTCATGCCAGATTTTAAAGAATTATCTTTCGAGAGTCCCCTCACGATCCACCGCTGGACTACGAATTAAACACAGTTACAGTTGGTGTTAACTATGCCTCCTATCTGGCGATCAGGACCCTGCTCGAGATCGCTAAAGAGGCTGAGACCAATTTTCCCCATTCTACGAAACTATATATACGTTGACGACGTACTAACAGGCGCCCACTTCTTATCTGTGGCTTTGAAATCCCGCAACGATCTGATCACGGTGCTAGAATCAGCCGGACTGGCGGTAAGAAAATAGACTGCCAATAATGCCCAACTACTGAAAAATCTGCCGTCGAATCACCTGCTCGGTGAAGAATTCTTAACCCTAGGATTACCCTCTTGGTCTGGCCAGACCAAATTTATGTTCTGCTTGCAATATTTTTCATATATAAGAAAAAATCAAAAAAGCAGGTAACTGAATTCTATAAATAATATGTTCTGAATCGAATGAAACTAATTTGGAACTGATCGGAGCAAATTTTTGGGGTTAAGTTCCATTTTTATGTGAAGGTATATTAAATTACCTTCTTGGTCTGGCTAGACCACAAAGTATTATTTACGTGTTGTTTTTGATTTTTGTATGTGTTTTTTGCGAAGTAAAATATTCCTGTCGCTATGAAAACTGGGCCATCGCGCCACTTTCTGCCTAGTGCTATTTAAATTTTTGGAGAAATTTTTACATCTAAAATGGTAAGTATGTATTATTGTTCGAGAAACCAACCGCAAGGCACAAAAGGTTTATATTGCTTTGAAACAACCCATAGAATGGGAGCCAAGTCACGAAAAAGAAATAACACAGCCTGTTTGAGAATTGTGGGCACCATATCACCATGCTGTGAATAAGGCTGCAATGTAAAAACAAACAATTCGTTTAATTGCTAAAGTTCATCCGTTTTGACAACGCAAACACTAGGCCAATGCGCCAAGAATTAGCAAATCGGCAGTAATAGACGATCTTTTGACACTGCTTTTTGCGAATGCGGATTCTTTATTTTCATACAGGACGTACTGTGTAGTCCGCCTAGCTCTCGTTGGAACCGTTCGCGCTAATAAAACCTTCGTGCCGTATTTATTTAAAAAATCAAGTAAACATCAAGTATGTACCAAAAAAAAGTAAAGATGTTATACTGTTATCAACATAGCATTATACAAATACCATCGAGAAAAACATAACAGCGGAAGATGAGCCAGGGAGAGGAACCAGACTGAACGCTGCTAAAAACCCAACCAAATTATTGACTATAACCGAAATAAAGTTAAAGTTGACGCAATGGACCAGATGTTATCATACTATTGCTGTAAACGAGGAACCAACCGCTGCTCATTGGCCATGTTTTACAATATGTTGGACATATCTGGTTTAGCTTCGTTTTTTATTTATAAGGATATGTAAATCTAAAACAAAGTGATCATCGTCGCCGATTTCTTGTCCAATTAGTGAATCAGCTGGTGCTCCCTGGAGCTACGAAGTAGCTTTGGCGAAATTTAATGTTTACGTAAGAATACCCCTTATAAATACATACGTACGTATAAAAATCTAATACTCGTTTCAGCTATAGTAAATGTGGAGAAGCGATGTGCCTGCAGCAGGGTAAAGAAAATAAAATATGATGAATGTCATATACCTAAAATAATATAAAAATATAATAAATTTACATAACAAATTCGTATAGTTTAAAAAATAAATATTTATATAATAAAAAATATTCGTATATACTTTTTATTTAATTGGGTTTTTTAGCTTTTGCACTGTGGTCTGCCCTGACCAAGAGGAGAACTTAGTGGAAAAAAGTTACCGATAATCCTAGGGTTAAAGCTATCAGACTCAAGCAACAAGGCGTCGAAAAGATCAGTCCTGTCAGAAATAGCCAAACTATTTGACCCTGCCGGCTGGCTATCCCAAAAAATCAGTGTAGCTAAAATGATCATGCAACAGGTTTGGAAAGACGGCACTGATTGGGACGAAGATTTGCAATATCCCACTTTCCAGATATAGTATAAATTTCTGGACGATTACGCTGAAATAAAAAACATTAAAATCCCCCGCTTCATAAATTATGACCCCACGTATACGATTGAACTCCATGGATTTTATGGCGCCTCCGCGAGGATGAGCGCAACTTTCTGTTTCGAGCTCAAAAGGGCCTCGCTACACAGAATAAAATTGCCCCCTTCGAATGGTACTTTATTCCCCCAGGTGCTCCACATATGGGCGGACTCTGGGAAGCAAAAGTGAAGAGTTTTAAGTCTCATTTCAGGAAGCTCTGCCACAGCCAAAGCTTAACATTCAAAGAGTTTAGCACCATCCTAGCACGCATTGAAGCATGTCGAAACTCCAGACCCCTCACCGCCATGAATCACGACCCCAACAACCTATGTGCGTTAACCCCAGGCCATTTTCTCATTGGAGCTTCGCTCATATCTCCCCCTGAACCAGACTTGACCACTCATTCATTGGGTTATGTCAATCGCTGGCAGATACTAAAAATCCTGCATCATCAATTAGCACGAAAATGGAAAGAGGAATACCTTACTGAACTGCACAAACGCAATAGGTGGGAATTTCCTCACTAAAACTATGCGGTCGGTGACCTAGTGGCCATCCAACAAGATACCTTACCTCGAACTCAATGGCGATTAGGACGTATCGAAACGGTTTTTCTCGGCTCTGACAACCGCGTCCGGGTACGGATTGCATACGGCACAATGACAAGACCTATCACCAAACTAGTTTTAATCCCACAGCCATAATCATATTTAATTACCGCTCTTGTCTTTTGTCACTTTCAGTCACCATGTCTAATCGTAAATACAGCCGCCCTTCTACCATTGAAAGTCAACCACCCAAACATCACACTAAGGGTGCTGTTGGCTGAAGTAGTAGAACACGAGACTATGAAGCGGAGAGTCCTGAGTTCGAGCCCCAGCTGAGTCATAAAATATTGTGTTGAATTCTTCTGATCAGCATTAGAGCGTGGTTTTGTTAGTTGTCGCCAGCCTGTTTTCAGTGATGAAGGCACAGTACTGATCACTGGACAATTACTGGCAGTGTGACGTGCGTGAAGTTATAAATTTTAATAGCACTGAACTTCATATATTTTCAATAAAACTCTTGGTTTTTTATTTAATTCAGTTACGAGTGTGTTTTATTATTTTATTCAATGAAGCGAGAAGCGCTTTAAAATTATTGGTCTTTTTCCCTTCACAATTTTTCAAGTATTGAATTTGCAAACGTTCGTCTATATAGCTAACAGCAATACTTCAGTATGTATCCATATTCATAAAGTATTCTACCTGCTGTCATGTCGACCGTTATTTTTCATATATGCATATGAACATATGTAGCAAAAGGGTAATAACTACAATTACATACTTATTTATCTTGTATATAGTTAAGTTATTCGAATATATAAGTGAGGGGAATTAAACAAGTTTTATACAGACTTTTAAAAGATTTATCTCTTAGATTCTGGGGCAACATTTCCCTCCTCCGTAAACGAATTATATTAATTAAGTTTACGTTCGCTGGCGCCGCTGACATCTAAGACTGCTAACTTTGCCACTGGTCGTTGGAAGGTGCCGTTTTTTGTTTTAACTGTCGCCCTTCTAACTTGGCCATCTCTTGCCATTACAACGTCAATCACTACACCTTTTGGCCAAAAATTTCTAGGGAGATCTGGATCTACAATGACCACAACGTCGCCGACTTTTACATCTGGTTGCTTAGTAAACCATTTACTTCGCCGAGATATGATAGGTATATATTCTTTGATCCATCTGCGCCAGAACTGATCGGCAAACTCCTGTGTTTTATACCATCGTTGTCGTAGATCCATGTTTTCGCTGACAATTGGTTTGTAGCCATCTGATGAGCCGATTAATAAATGGTTGGGTGTTATAGCTTCATCGTCACTATATTCGATAGACACGAAGGTTAGTGGGCGGCTATTAATGGTAAATTCAGCCTCGCACAAGGCGTTTTTTAGACCTTCATCGCTGAACTTCATCGTAGGGCATGTATTGTATAGAACGGTTTTGACCGACTTCACTAACCTTTCCCAGGCGCCGCCCATATGCGGTGCTGCAGGTGGGTTGAACTTCCACTTTATTCGATCAAACGTTGTTTTGATACCTGATGAAATTAAGTTCTTGGCTTCGAAACAAATTATTTTTTCAGCCGATTTAAAATTGGTACCATTATCAGAATATATTTCCTTTGGGCTTCCGCGTCGCGCAATAAAATTTCTAATGGCCATTATGCAAGAACTTGTATCAAGACTATGTGATACTTCAACATGGATGGCTCGCACTGTGAGGCAAGTAAAAATTACACCCCACCTTTTCTCGCGCCTTCTGCCAACAGTCACGTTTATGGGTCCGAAATAATCCATGCCTACAAAAGTAAATGGGCGCTCAAATGCAGCTAGTCTTGCCTCTGGCAACGTAGCCATTTGCGGCATTTGTGGTTTGGCGTGATTTATTTTGCACCATTGACACAACCGACGCACTTTCCGGAATAAAACACGTAGTTTTGTTATGTAGTATTGGCCTTTTATTTCATTAAGTGCCGTTTCGTGATATTGATGGCGATATTTTTCATGAAAGTGCCTTACCAATAAAAATGTAACGTGTTGATCACTAGGTAGAACAACTACGTCCTCATGGTTATTGAGATGTTCAGCTCTACCTCGGCATCTAATAACACCATGCGTGTCTATATAAACATTGAGAGAGATAAGTTTACTCCCCTTTTGAATTTGCCACGTGTCAAGTAAGATATTTCGCGACTGTATTCGGCATTCTGTGCATGTCTAAGCAACAAATTTTGAGCAATTTTAACTATTCTGGAATCGACTTCAACATATTCTTTTATGTTTCTATGTCTTGCCAATTCTTTTAATCGGTAGCAGTATAGCAAAAACGTGGCCACAGCTCGGTATAAGCGTCTCCAGCTTGAGAAATATTCTGTATTAAGTTTTAATTCACGTACGTTCTCAATCACCAGTGAACAGTGTTTCATTTCTGTTCTGTCTAGTGTTCCAAAATTGTCACATTGCGGCCACTCGTTTGCATCGAAACGCAAAAATTCAGGACCATCAAACCACAGTTGTGTGTTTAATTGCACCGGCGTTTTGGTGGCGAGGTCGGCAGGGTTTTGTTTTGTCGGAACCCATCTCCATTGTTTAACATTTGTGTTTTCAGTAATCTCCCCAACTCGGTGCATGACAAATTGTTGATATCTCTTTGGGTCTATTTGTAGCCACCTTAAGACAGTTTTTGAATCGCTCCACCAGAACTGGGAGTTAATTTTTATGCCACTTACTTCCGTTATCCTCTTTCCTAATCTCGTACCGAGTACAGCAGCTTGTAACTCGAGCCTTGGAACTGAAATTGGTTTCAGGGGCGCGACCTTGCTTTTGGCAGCGACTAGAGAGACAGTTATGTTGTTCGAGTTTCTTATTCGCAGATAACATACGGCAGCGTAGGCGCTCTCACCGGCATCAACAAAGGTGTGTAGTTGAATCTCGTCGGCAGTTGGCATCGCTGGGCAATAGCATCGGGGAACTTGAATGGACGTTATTTTCGGCAAAGTGGATTTCCATTTGACCCAGCTTTTTTCTAAAGTGTCGTTCAGCATTTCGTCCCAAGTTATACCAGATCGCCAAATTTCTTGTAAAAGTATCTTTAAACCTATGGTGTAGCAGCATGCAAATCCCAGGGGATCGTAAATGGACATTAACACTTGTAACGTTTCACGTTTCGTCGGTGTTATAGACTCGTTTAATATGTCTCGACGGAGTCTTGTAAATCTGCAAATATATTTAAACTGATCATTATTAGGATCCCAAAATAAACCTAATATCTTAGTAGTGGACCCCCAGTCTTTCAGTTCCTGCTTATGTATAATATTGTTGTGTATCTCATCTAACACCTCTTTTGAATTGGATGTCCAGTTGTGCATTTTAAAACCACCGTGCTCATGAATTTCCCTTACACGCCTTGCTAGCTCTATCGCCTGTCTTTCGTCAGGAGCGCTGTCTATGAAGTCATCGACATAATGATTTTGCTGTATCGCCTGGACTGCTCGAGGATACTTATCTTTGAACAACTCGGCATTTTTGTTGCGTACGTAGTGAGCTATGCAGGGGCCACAGCTGATGCCAAATGTTAGTGCGCGCATGACAAAAACACTCGGTTGCGCTTGTTCGTCCTCCCCATCATACCACAGAAAGCGTTGCGCGTGCATATCATCTTCTCTCACGTTCACTCTGTGAAACATCTCTGATATGTCGGCACATATGGCAATTTTCCCGATTCGAAATTTCAACAAAATCTCAAAGAGTGGGTTTAGTAGATCTGGGCCGGGTGTTATAAAGTCATTTAATGACACGCCATTGGATTTGGCGGCAGCGTCCCAAACAAGTCGGACTTTATCAGGTTTGTTGGGATTTAAAACTACAAATACTGGCAAATACCATACCTTTTTACGATGCACTTTCATTTCACCTGGTGTCAGTTTTTTGGCATATCCCTTTGCGATAAGATTATCAATCTGTGTTTGTACAGTTGATTTTAGAGACGGATTCTTGTTGAATTTATTATACAAGCACTTCAAGCGATTTAAAGCGAGTTTATAACTTTCTGGTAAACAAACGTTTTGATTACGCCACAGCAAACCTACCTCATAGCGGCCGTTGAGTTTTATACAGGTGTTGTCTAATATTTCTAACGCCTTTTTATCATCTTCAGATAATAGTTGAGTTGGTCGGCTTGACTCTAAATAAAAAAAACTTTTTACCATATCATGCAGGTCATTATACTTTTGTTGGCAGTCGCATGCGTGCACATTAATTTGAAGTTCTCGGGTGCCCTTAGTGTTGCACCCTTGCAAAGTCCAGCCTAGCCGTGTTTTTGAAGCTATAGGTTGGTGCCATAAGCCTTCTCGTATCTTCAAAGGTATCGCCAAGCTCCAATTGTCAGCCCCTATTAATATTACTGGTGTGGCATTCTGGTATGACTCTATTGGCAACTTTGCCAAGTACGGATATCTCTTTGAAATTTCACCTGCATTAACTGTTTGGGCAGAAAGTCCCAAGTTATTTACTGTGTGGACTTCGCTCAACTGAAATCGCTTGTTGTTGGTCACATTTGATATAACAATAGTTCCCTTCACTGAGTCGCTCTCCAAGCGTGTTGTGTCACCGGTCCATCTCAGGCATAGGGGATCACTCTCACCTTCAAGACCCATTTCTTCAAAAATGCGTTTTTCAATTAGTGTAACTGCAGATCCTTCATCTAGAAACGCAAACACCCTTTTAACTTTATTCGATGAGTGTATGTTTATAGGGATTATCCGAAATAGTGGTTGTAATTCGTCATAATGGTTACTGTGTGCATTCACTATTGATTTTTGTGGCGTCTCTTGCGAAGTATTCGAGATTATATTGCGATCATTGTTTACTTTTTTGTGCAGCAAAGGATTATGCTTATATGTGCAACCGTCAATGCCACACTCTTTGTTGTAGTTACATTTACGCTTATGTCTGCCTAAACATTGGCGACAGATATTTTTTGTTTTTATGCATTCCCATTTACGATTAAGTGGCATGTTTTTAAAGACGTTACAATGGGCTACTTTGTGATTACCGACGGTGCATATTATACACATTGTACTTACTGTGTTGTTGTTATTCATACTATCGCTGGACCCCACTGCGTTTTCTTCCCGGCTGTGTGTATTTACGGAAGCGCCGGCGCGCCCGAACAACGGGGTTACACTGCTAGCTGCCTCTGCCATGTGGTATAACCAGTCACTAAACGATTTAACAATGGGGACGCGATCATCTCTGAGGCACATCGCCCAATTCAACTTATGATTACTTGGAAGTTTGTCTACCATTTCTTTTACTAGTAAAGGGTTGCTTAGGTGAGAGTGCATGTGACACGCTTCCATTGTAGCGCAGATATTTCGCACGCAAATTGCAAATTCTACCAATGCCTCCAGTTTATCCTTAATAGGTGGAAAACATCTGGCTTTAGAGATAGCTCGCTCTAGTATATGTTCTGGCCTGCCAAAACACATACGTAGTGTTCGAATAATATCGGGCACCATTTGGGGCACTAACAATTTACTTTTGACCAGTTCACGGGCCTTACCTTTCAGTGCTGCTTGCAGTCTCATTAAATTTTCGGCTTCTGTATAGCCAGCCAAGTTTGTGCTATTTTCGAAGCTGCTGATAAAAAGTGGCCATTCCTCTGGATCACCGTTAAAAGTTGGCAAGTGCTTCGGAAAAGATTGTGTTGCAGCTAGCTGTGCTGGTGTTGGCCCTACATTTGCTGCTGTTGTGAGCGTCGGTACTGGATTCAATGAGGTCTGCGGTTTTAGTGTCGAAGCTTCATTGGCGTCATATAATATTTTGTACTTAGCATCCAAATACTGTCGCTTGAACTGCATTTCTTCTTCAAGTTTACTTATTTCTAAATTTCGCTGTCTTGTTATTTTGTCAAGGTTACTATCTGCTGCTGAACACGTTGTTTGGCTTTGCATTGGCGAATTAGAAGTTCTAACCTGTAAATAATTTGGTATTTGATTTGGTTGCGTAAACGTGGGATGACAATTGTTTTGCCGTGATACGTGTGGCAAATACGACATTATGGGCGTCGTGTAAATTGTAGATAGTGGTGCCATTGTCTGTAAAGCAGGTGGTGGTGCCATTGCTGTTGCTGTAGAAATCGGGTGCGAGCTGCTTCCCGTGATTCTATCTGCATGTGCTGATTGTCCCATATCTGCCTTTGATGACGGCCACGTTACGTAAGCTTGTGAACCTATTCCCTGTATGTCGACTGCAGAGCCATAACCGTTTCGATTACACGTGGTGGGTGTGGACGTATTTGTTGCAAGGTCTGCATGAGCCATAGAAGATGTAGCTCTACAATTTTCACAACTCCAACTTACGTTTGCCACGTTGCGATCGACACCGACGCATGCGAAGTGATACCAGTGGTCACAAATGTCGCATTGCACCATTTCGTCCGTATCTTTCTTAGAACACCCTTTGCAATTACTGCCATTTTCATTCTGTGAACCAGTCATTTAGATATAGTTATTCTTTTACAATAATTTTAAAGAAATGTGACGTGCGTGAAGTTATAAATTTTAATAGCACTGAACTTCATATATTTTCAATAAAACTCTTGGTTTTTTATTTAATTCAGTTACGAGTGTGTTTTATTATTTTATTCAATGAAGCGAGAAGCGCTTTAAAATTATTGGTCTTTTTCCCTTCACAATTTTTCAAGTATTGAATTTGCAAACGTTCGTCTATATAGCTAACAGCAATACTTCAGTATGTATCCATATTCATAAAGTATTCTACCTGCTGTCATGTCGACCGTTATTTTTCATATATGCATATGAACATATGTAGCAAAAGGGTAATAACTACAATTACATACTTATTTATCTTGTATATAGTTAAGTTATTCGAATATATAAGTGAGGGGAATTAAACAAGTTTTATACAGACTTTTAAAAGATTTATCTCTTAGATTCTGGGGCAACAGGCAGCGACTGACCCAATCATGTACTAAAAGCAGAGTAACAGCACCCAACTTCGTCGGCCTTGTAGCAAAAATTAGCCGGCGAAGTAAAAGGTTGAAATAGCTACAAAAACAAAAAAAAACAAAAAAACAACTGTCTATCTTCTCATCTTTCCTAATCTGTCCCCTCAATACTATCCCCTCGTTTTCAGTTCCAGCGCAATGCATTGCATATATAGGGGACATCCCCTGAGTGCTGGTCCTACTCCTAAAAAAAAAAAAAAAAAAAAGAAGACCGCCAGCCATCATGATTGCCGTTTATGTCGCCAAAAACCATCCCCTACGAAAATGCATCCGGTTCAAAAAAATGAGCGTGTCCGACAGGCAACGTACCGTTAACCGATTTCACTACTGTGACAACTGCCTGGCTCACTTGCATTCAGTGTTCAAATACACCAACACCGCTCGTTGTTAGCACTGTGGTAACAAGCACCAAACATTGCTTCACCGCCGTTAACGCCTACAGCAATCTCAACGCACTGAAAGTTACTACTGCCGTAAGGGACTGCCACCCTAATACCAACCGTCATCATTTCCGTCAAGGTGGACGATGGGAGGGAATGGGGCAAGGTCCGAGCGCTGCTGAATCCCTGTGAGGAGGCAAGCTCCATTGCCGCATTTCTGGTGGAACGGTATAAGCTCGCCACAGAAGCCTAAGATGACCACAAATGGTGTCTATTATCCTTAAGATCCCGTTTCGAAGGGAGACCAACATTCTCCATGACAGCTAGAGTGACACCCGTCTTTACTTGCACTGCAAACTAGAAGAAGTCTCGACAATAGAGTAGCAGAACAATATCAAAATCTTCGCCTCGCTGATCCTGACTTTTTCACCAACGGATCCATCAACATCATTTTGGGGGCCGATATCTATCCTCAGCTGATCCGCAACGGTATTCAACCTGCTTTCCTGGCGTCTCCTATGGCTCAAGATACTGTATTAGTAAAATTATAAATAGTAAATAGTAAAAAGTAACGAGAAAGGGGATTCTGTTTGCGATTGTTGAAGGAAGAAGTACATCTTGTGTACAATTATTATAAAGCCGAAAACTGAAGATTCTGTTTGCGATTGTTGAAGGAAGAGGTACATCTTGTCTACATTTATTATAAAGCAAAAAATTGAAGATCGACCGAGGAAACCTAAATTAAAAAAAAATTTGCTGAAGTCAGTTGGGACCAACGGAGGGAGGCGATATAATTATAAAGCCTAAACCTGCAAGGTAGGAAATTAAATCTCATCGTGGGCAAGCAAGAAGAGGGGAAAGAGCCTGGAGAAAAGGTAACTAGAGTGGGGGATGTTTGTAACGAAAGAGAAAAGGTATTTATTTACACGGGTTAGACAGGGTTAGATATATACTTATGTTTGAGAACTTCCAGGAATTTTAAACGGCATATGTTTTTCAGAAACGTTAAAAAATTTTAACTATGTATTTATTGACCCTTTAATTTTGAATATATAAACTGCTCATACTGATATGTATATTTTTCTACTAATATTTATATATAATTCATATTTCATACATAAGGTTAACTATTCTTTGCTTTCCTTCGAAATTTAGTTTATGTTAATTTTTATAATATAGGGTTGTGATTTAATAACTTAAGTTAAGATAGGGTTAATATTTTTTAGTTTAACTAATTTGAACACCTCTGTTTTGTTTTTCTCTATTTTTATTTCACTTTAATGTTATTGTCTTTTATGCAATTTGGTAAATTCTCTTTAATTTAATTGTAGATTTATTTTGATTTTGGATATTTGTATATTTCGTATATTTTGTATTTTCGGTAAGCACGAATTTAATTGTATTTTTTATTTGATTTTGTATATTTCGGCAGTTTTCGTCGCACGCTTTTGTTTATAGACCTTTTGTCGACTTATAGAGACTATGGTATCACGAAAAGTATTTAATTCTATTTTCTGTTAATCGACGTCGGCTGCAGCTATTTGTGTTGGGGTTATTGTTGACTTAGTTGTCAGGGTTGGAAATAGCTGCACCATATTGTTCACTGAGGTGAACATCCTCCCCGCCTCGACATCTGAAAGAAAAGAGTGGACTTTAGTTGATGTCCAAATTAAAACAAAGCGGGTAAGTGTAATGGGTTAATGGGTAAGCAATATACTTAGGATTTGGTTGGGTGAAGGTTTAACCGGAATATGAGCCCATAATGAGCCAGCCTAAGGAGGAATCTTGGGCTAGTAGTGATCCACCATCCATAAGGATAATGTTGGATTTAAGTATATTACTATACAAATCTCCACCTAGTTCAACTTCCACCACATCGTTGCAGTAAAAAGAGGGGTCTGCTAGCGCCAGGTTTTCTACTTTTTCCTTGATGGACTCTTTAAACGGTCCGGAATACGGGGTTTTTGGGAGCTCTCTACTGACTAAAAGGTACATCTCATACTTGATTGTGGATGACATGTTAGGGGTGATGATGGATTTCGTGTATCCGCTCAACCAAATTATGAGATATGTGGGATGACGTAACACTCACATTTACGATAGCCCTAAGGGAAACGTAGCCGTCGTCGGTCATTATACAAACTTGTGCAGTCGGCACCAGTACCCTTTGCAGCGACGTGGGTAGACCAAAGGTCGTGCTTATTTCCTTGGTACTTAGAGACCGTCGAGGTGTAGGGACGGGGGGTTTGTTCTTTCCCTGGGAAGAAGTACTTGGACCATCAATAATATTTTTCAATATACGGTCTGGACCATGCAAACTTGAGTGATGCTTTCCATTACATTTATGGCATCGGGCTTTACTCGTGCAGTTCGCAATTAGATGGTTTCTGGCCAAACAATTCACGCAATAGTGTAAACGGATCGCGGTTTTGTATTTTTCTGATAGATTCAGAGCCATGAACCTTTTATAGGTGGGTAACTTGTGGTTTGCTCGACACAATCCACAACCAAAATGTCGCCGCGTCTGTTGACGCTGCTCTTTACGGAGTTTTCCATGGGGTTTTGGGGCGTTGTTGCGTTTAGAACGTGCATTTTTGTTTTGGTTAGGTGCCATGATCTATATACTGTGATGTGAAATGTATGGAGATGAATTAGGAAGCAATGAAATATGATAAGTTTGTTACATAAGGGATAAATTATTGTATTAAAAAATGGAACTTTTATTTAAGTCCCCGTTTTCACTTAAAGTGACATTGATCCTTATGAAGAAACAATAATCAGACCGTTATGTAGGAAACTTGTGTGGGTATGAATAGTGTTAGTTATTATTATTACGGGTGAATATATATATATATATATATATATATATATATATATATATATATATATATATTGGGTTAGTTTGTTGGGTGGGTAAAACTACAACTTTGGTTATTGGACGTTTTAAAGTCCCAGTAATTGTGCGTATGTCAACAACTCGATTGTGTCCGTCAACGCCCGGGTAGATATTAGTAATGCGTCCCAGTAACCATTCATTAGGAGGTAAGTTGTCTTGTCGAATAACAACAACATCATCAACTTCAACTTGTCGCTGAGGGTGTTTCCACTTGTACCTCTTCTATAACTCTTTAAGATATTCATCTTTCCATCGTCGGCAAAAGTTATGATATTGAATCTTTAGTCTTTGCCATCTATTGACTAGCGTAATATATTCATTACTGCAGTCGGGTTCTGCAGGGGTGAACCTATTAAAAAATGACCGGGAGTTAAAGGGTTAGGATCTTGTGGGTTCTCACTTGACGGGCTTAGTTGAGGCATCCCTCAATTCTGGCTAAGAGTGTTGCCAATTCTTCGAATGTATATTTTAGTGTGTTTAGTTTCTTCAAGTGTGCCTTGAAACTTTTTACGCCAGCCCCCCATAGCCCTCCCATATGTGGAGCTCCTGGGGGTATGAAATGCCACGTCTAATTTTGGAAGCTAGTATAAGATACCACAGACCCCTTCAATTGTTTCAAAAATTCCTGTCGTTCTTTCTTCAACAATTTTTCTGCTCCAACAAAGTTTGCCCCTTTGTCAGAGTAGATGGCGACAGGGCATCCCCGCCTCGAAAAAAATCGAGCGAATGCTGCCATAAAAGCCTGGGTTGATAGGTCCGATGTAGGCTCCAAATGTATTGCTTTTGTTGCAAAACAAACAAAAACACATACATAACCTTTATGTATTTTACAATTTCTGCCATTGTACACCTTAATATCAAATGGCCTGAGAAAATCACCTCCAACATTTTAAAATGGTCTTGTAATTTGTATGCGTTCTGGCGGCAAAGCTGCCATAAATTGAGTAGTTTGTCGGTTTTTATACCTTGTGCATGGTATGCATTTGTGTACTACTGAGCTTATGAGACTCTGAAGCTTCGAAATCCAATAGTCAGACCTCAATATTCTTAACATAAGCTTATTTCCACCATGTAGTGTTACCATATGCACATGTTGGGTTACCAATTTTGCGAATTGACTTGAATAGGGTAATAAGATTGGGTGTCTTTCTGAATACGACAAACTATTTGAACTAGCCAGTCTGCCGTTCACACGCATGATATTGGAAGAATCTAAAAAGGGGTTTAGGGTGGGTAAATGGCTCTTTTTTGAGAGTGGGTGCTGTTTTTTAAGCAAATTGTACTCTTCTTTGAAGTATGTGGACTGACATAAATTAATGATTCTATCTTGTGTTGATTTTATTTCAATCGCATCAAGTTCCATACTAGGGTGGGTTAACAATATCTCAATTCTTTCTTTATTTGATGGAACCTTATTTCTGTCCAATATGATTCTTTCACTTTGGCTTGTCTGATTTCGAGTGCATGAAGTTCGATCAATAAATCGATATACATACGACATTACCCTCAAGGCTTTCGATAATTTAGAAAATCTTAACAAAATGTCTGGGTAAGTATCATTTTTGTTTTCTAAAGGGTTATTAGTGTTAGCCAAAGCGGGGAACGATTGGACTATTCTTGCATCAGCTTGAGTTTCAAATTGTCTTTGTGTTTTCGGCGATTTTGAAGGGGGTTCTTTTAACCAGACTGGACCGTTCCACCATAGTTTATGCTCTTTCAACTCTTCAGCATTACATCCTCGGCTAGCAACATCAGCAGGGTTTTCATGTGAAGCCACATGATTCCAGTTATCCACTCCTACAGTTTCAAGTACACAAACGTTTTCCATGAGTTGGGTGTTTTGCTCAGCCATGCTAAGACTATAGATGAATCTGTCCAAAAATATGTTTGAAGTTGTGGTAGGTTGAGCTGTGTTATTAAACTATGAGTAATATTAGCTTATAATACCGCACCACAAAGCTCTAATTTTGGTAGAGAGACAACCTTGACTGGCGCCACCCTCTTTTTAGCAATTAGTAGGGTTACGATACAAGATTCATCTGGGAGTGTAATTCGGGCATATACCGCAGCTGAATATGCCTTTTCAGACGCATCTGAAAATCCATGAAATTCAATTTTTGCTGATGGCGTAAAATTAATCCATCTCGGGATTCGAATTTGCTCTATGCTGTCATAGAATTGTAAAAATGTGTTCCACTTTATTAGTGTGATTGGGGTTAGACATTCATCCCAAGCTGTGTCATCTTGCCATATTTGCTGAATAATAATTTTAGCAGAAATGACAATCGGTGCTAACCAGTTAGCTGGGTCAAATAGACGTGCTATATGGGATAGAACTGTCCGTTTTGTGTATCCTGATTTCCTCTCAATAATTGGAACACTAAAGAAAAACGTATCCTTCCTAGCACTCCATCTTATGCCTAATGTCTTTGCATTATTTGAGTCGGGTAGAGTAAGCAAATCAACATCAAGCAAATGTGTTTCTGGTAAACTCTTTAATAAGTCTTTTGTGTTAGCCGTCCATTTACGTAGAGGAAATCCTGCAGAATCAAGAGCGGAGATTAATTGTGTTTGCGCAATTTTAGCTTCTACATACATATTATGCTTCAAAATTTTTGAAGCAATCGGGTGGGTATTTTGAATGTCTTTGGCTAATTCATGTAGGGTTCTTATAGCCAAATATGGAGCGCAGTTAACTCCAAATATTACTGTTTGCAGTTCATAATCTTGAATGGGTTCATTGACGCTCGTACGAAATAGTATACGTTGAAAGGGTGTTTGGGTAGGGTTTAACATAATTTGCCTGTACATTTTTGTAATGTCAGCGTTAAAAACAATCTTATAAAAGCGTCATTTCAAGATAAGTACAACTAAATCTTGTTGTAGGGTGGGACCAGTATATAAAGCATCATTCAAGCTATTGCTGTTAGACGTTTTGCTAGACGCATTGAAAACAACTCTGACTTTGGTTGTAACACGATCTAGTTTAACAACTGCATGATGGGGGAGATAGAATTGGTTGTTTGAAGACGTGTTCGGGTTGTATTGAACGGGTTTCATATGACCTAAGTCAATATATTCTTGTAATACATCATCATATTCAATTTTAATTCAGGTTTCCCTAATAAATTCTTCTCATTTCGTCAAAACTGTGCCATTGCTATATGGCGAGAGTTGCCTAATGTGACGGGAGGGTAGCGAAACGGAAGATTTACCTGATAACGACCATTAGGTAATTTACAAGTGGTTGTGACATAATTTTCCTCACAATCGATGTCTTCTTCAGAATTATTGGGTGTCTTAGGTATGTCTTCAATTTCCCAAAACTTTATTAAAACCTTATCCAGCGCTACAGAACTAAAGTATGAAACTATGGGTTATGTGCTATGTGAATTTTGAATGGGTCCAGTCAAAATCCATCCAAACTCAGCTTCTTGAGCGACTAATGTGTTAAGAAAATCTTTCCTAACACCAGATTTTAAAATCTGTGGGTAAACATCACTGCCAATTAAAAAATCTATTGGCCTGCTTTCATAAAATTGTGGATGTTATGCAATTCGTTTGCGGGTATTGTGTTTAAATTCTGAGTTGGTAAGTTCTTAGTAAGCTTTTTAACAACAATTGCTTGAATATTCAACTTGAAATTGCTTTGGGTGTTTGATCTTAACAAAACATTACATAGTTTGTTTGATCGCGCTGAGACAACCTCATTTATTCCTGAAATTTCAGTAACATTAGTGGGTAATTGCAACTTGCGTCTAAGTTTATCTGAAATAAATGAGAAGTCTGAAGATGGGTCAATTAGCACTCTAGCTGAAAAATTTTCACCATGCACTTCAACATTCAAAATAGCTGTTCCTAATAGTTTCGCTCTGTCATCTAATACGGGTTTGCTTGATTGGGTGTATGTTGAGAAAGATTGTGCTGCATTTCGAGAAGTTGATAGTTGATTATCATCAAGCTGTGTGTTTGAGTTGGGTTTGTGCAGCAGGGTATTATGTCTTCCACCGCAATATCTGCAACTGAATGTACTACGACAATCCTTTATAATGTGTGCGATGGTCAAACAATTGTAACATATTCCATTCTTTATAACAAATTCAATCCTCTCGTTTACGCCCATAGACGTAAACTCTGAACATTCTCTGATTGCTTTTGCACAGCTTACAAATTAATCCATCGGGTTTATTGGGTTGAATTGGGTTATTTTGTAAACTTGTACTACTTTGGGTTTTAGGGTGGGTTGGTTGCGAGAATCTTTGTTCCTTTTGAGGTTTAATTTTTGGGTGGTCATCTTTGTTTGGGTAGGTTACATTGTAAAATGTTTTCCCCCTTCTATCAAAAGGGATGTTATTTTCTTGAAAATTTTTGGGTTTAGAGTTGCTGTTATGGTATGTGCTTCGATCTAGAATATCATTCACCGATGTCAATTCCTTATATGTGACGGCATTTCTGCACAATTAGTGAGAGTCTTTTCAAATTCTCTTCTTACTTCTCTGGGTAACTTTGTTGAACACAGATAAACGAGAATTGGATCCCAATTATCTGTGTCAACATCTAAGGTATTTAAATTTGAAATGCAACAGTTTATCTTTCTTTGCAGCTTTCTTATTGATGCACTACACATGGTATTTACTGCGGGCAAATTTAAAAGTGTTTTCAATTGCACATTAATTTGCATTCTTTCATTCTCATATTGAGAAACCAATTGGTTCCATGCAATAAAAAAATCTTCATTTGTCAAGGATGCGTTATTTACTATTTCTTTGGCTTCTCCAGTAGTTTTTTGCTTCAAGTGGAACAGTTTTCAACGCCACTTAAACGGGTATTATTTCCATACATGGCGTTAAAGAGGTCCGGAATGATGTCCAATTTTTAAAATATCCACTGAATATTGGCATATCACAAGGGGTAACATTAAATGATACTGAATCCTTGGGTTGTGTAAGTATGTGTTCTTTAGAGGAGTTAAGAGTTTCATCCACCTTATTGAGTCTATCAATGGACTCATCAATCTCTATCATTGAGCTTCTATAAAATTTCTTAGACGCTCTGATATTTCGGGTAATTTGAGTAAATTGTATAGCCTCCGCCTGTTTGGGGTCATTTAATTCAGCGGACTCCCTAATCTGCTTAAAATTCTTGTCAATATCTGACCATAAAGTTTCTAACTTATTTTTTTTTTAAGCTTAGAGCGGGTAAAGATTCGGAATATTCTTATAATCCTCCTCAAAGTCTCTTAAATCGGATTCAATATAATTTTCTAAATCCCTTGCCAAAGATTTTAATGTAGACATGATTATTATTATTTCAATGGTTAAGTATTTTAAATGTACCAACACTTTGTGTTTTAAGTTCACTAAGTTTACAGTGAAGGGAAAATTTTACCAGCAGACCACTTTTATCTTATGTATATTGAATAATTATCTTCACTATACAACGTGTTGACTACTACTTATTCTTCACAGCAATAAATGTAAATGCCCCCAATTAACTATTTATTGGGTGGGTTGGTTGTCTTTGTGTTAACAAATTTACGTTATTGCTTCTTGATTGAAGATAACTTTGATTTCAATTTGGGTAAGATTATTAGTAAGTTGCGAAAATACAAACTTACCTTGCTAGGTTTAGTGCACAAACCTTCACAAGTTTAAACAAACTGTGTACTTATTTGCTGGGTTATCCTCCCGGTTTGATCTTTGTTGAAGATTTGTGTTGTTGTAAATGTCGTGTATGTCGAGGTAATTAAGTTGTTTTTCTTTTTTTCTATCAATTTTATTAAATGTATGTGCGTATATAACAACTGGGTATTTAGTTATTTTTGGTTTAAAATAAATTTTCTTTTCTTTAATATATTTTAATAGCCACTATGTAAATGTAAATTGGCACAATTGCTATATGTTTGTTAATTTTTGTGTGTCACTGTAGCTTTTGTTTGATACCTTATACATATGCTTGTTAACATTGCTTTTTTTTACTTTTATTGTTTTCGTTCATACACAAAGTAAGTAATTATGTATATATGTATGGATTTTTGCACTTTAGTTTATTTATTTTTATTTTTTGTATGTTTTTTTATTAGTTTGTATGTATTCAATATTTGGTTATTATTCTTATGTTTTTTATTTGTCTTTTCAAATTATTATATACAGTATTTAATCAACTTTATGTATGTAAATTTGTTGTATTTCTATATGTTCTTTTGTGGACTGTATATTATATTGTTTGTTGTTGTTCACTTCTCACTCTGAAGGACCATATTTACACAGGTTAGAACTTTTGTATTGAGTTTTTTCCGAATCGAAAAAAAACAATCTATATTTGAATCAATCTTATGACTAACTAAAAATTATTCTTACAGTGCTACTTATAACTAATTGAATGCTTAGTAAGCTTTTTTATTTATTGACTAAATATAATTTAAAAAGTTACGAAATTGTTTACTTCGCACATTTACAAAAAAATAGGTTTTAATACTTATTGCCCAAATGAAATTCGAGGAATTGTTAATTTCTATGTTGCAATCATTTAAAAAGAATATGCTTAATAAAATGTTTAGCTTGCACATCCGCATGAAATAAGTTTAAATATATTGGCCAAGTGAAATTCGAGGAATTGAGAAACTGTTAATTATGTTTTAGTAATATATAATAAACAAATTTCAATTCAAAGAATTGAAAGTTGTTAAATAAATATATTATAATAAAAAGTTAAATAAGTTCGGTGTCAGCAAGTTTTATGTGATTAGGGTTATTACAAATATATTATATTACATTAAGGGGCTTTACTATAACACCCCCACCGTTTGTTTGAGGCTCCGACGAAATGTGCAATATAGACGTTTTATTTCTTATGTTACGTAGCAAAAATGTTGTTAATAAAATAATTACAATTATAATTGTTGTGCTAGTTCCAAAATTCAGTAAATTTGAGTGTACATTTTGTTTAATTATTTGTTGAATTGATCTTGCATGCTTAATTTGTTCTATATATAAGGTTTCTAACTTTAGGTTTGCCAATGTTTCATTTTTCAGTGATTTTTCTTTGATTTTTGTGATAAAGTTTGGTAAAATAAATTTGTCATAAGTTTTTATTTTAATGTTAGAATATGTTTTGTTTAGTGCTTTAACTTCACAGTTTTCAAACTTTATTATAAAATTTCCTCTTATTTTAATGTTTATTTTGTTACAATTATGTTGTATCTCTGAGTAAAAATGTTTGAATACAAGTATTCCTGCTATAATTTCTGATATTTGTGTTTCAGTAATAGTCTGCATATTACATTGTGCTTCTTCAAAGTTTATAATACTTGATAAACATTCGTCTGATAGTTTTATTAAGTTTTTTTTCCTAAATTGTCTTTAATGTTAGTGTCAAAGATATTATCTTTTGAATCTAAGAATATTTCATACTTATTTAAATTAATAGATTTATTATTTATGTTCGGGATTGGCTCAAATATTATTTTCGACAGAATATTTTTTGAATACTGAGGTATTTGGAGTATAAGAATGATATTATTGTCCTGTAGTGCTAAGGCTACTTTGGTATTTGTATAACTGTCGAAGTCATTTATTAAGTCTAGTTCCGTTTTGGTAAATATGTCTGAGGGAATTATACCTAGCTTGCAGGAAAACATTATATGTCCGATGTCGTCTATGTGATTGCGTAGGAGTGAAATGTCATTATTTATTTGATAGATATGTTCCAAGAACCTAATTTCATCTTCCATATTTACCTACTATTTTGTTTTGTAAGTAGTCCGTTAGTTTCTTTAAATACTTTCCTATTTGTGTCTGTTTTTTATTTATAAAAAGGCTGTTAATTCTGTTTGTCAAGTTTTTCTCGTTTTCGTGTAGAGAATTAAGAGAGTTTCTAATTTCTACTTCGTCGTCATTATCCATGGATCCAGCGACGAATTTCAGTCCCTTTCCTAAAATGTTTATTAGTCCTCTTTTCTGCCTGAAGCGGGGCTGTAAATTTTCTACTTTTTCCTTGACTATAACGAAGTTCTTATATACACTGTCCAGTAATGCTCTGTTTGCTGTTGCGCTATAATTCAGTGAGAGTATGTTGTTGTGCAATAGTGATAAGGTGTCGTCATATGTTGTGAGGTTTATGAAGTGTAATATTTTGTTGTAATGTTCGATTACTTTTGTTTCATCTGTTTTAATTGGTATGTAACCATTGTTGTTTGTGAGGTCCTGTATGTCAATCGTTTGGGTACTTGCGGTGGATATCAGTGTCAGTAGTAGTAATGGGCAGTTCATCTGAAATTGAATGTAGATATTTATTTTATGAAGATTGATATTTTTTCCTTTGTTTTACGTGTGCTTTATAATATTTCAATCCTGTCTTTTTGTCTATTACGTGGTCTTCATCTAATTTATTAGCATTTATTTTCCTAAATTTCCTGTGATTCTTGCCCCCTCTAATTTCCTTAATATAATTAATCCCTTCTTCTAATTATACGTCAGATCTGTTTCTATTTAGTTTGTTTAAGTAATTTTCCTTTTTAGTCAAAATTATTTCGTGTATTGAAGGGTATCTGTCTTCATGTACCTTTCCGTTCAGGAAATCGATCGGTCTAATTTTTGTTGTACCGTGTATGGTGTTGTTGTAAAAGCCTATAATTCTTATTATCTTTTCTTCCACGGTTTCGTTTTTGCTCCTTTCGTCATGTCTTAACAGTCTTATATGTTCGTTTATTGTATTGTGAAGTCGTTCTATGTCCGCGTTAGAGGTGTGGTTACTGTTAGAGGTGTAGTGTATGACAATGTTTTCTTCGTTTAAAAATTGTTGCATTGGTATGGCTTTGAATCCCAATTCGTTGTCCACTATTATTTTTTAAATTTTGCCGTACGAGTTTATATACTGAAGTAATTTAGTTTTGAATTCTAACCATGTTCGTCCATTTATTTTATAAGCCACTGCGAATTTAGTAAATTTGTCGATCATTGTCATGAACAGTTGTTTTTCTAATGTATAAAAGACATCGATATGGATAATTTCGCGAGGTTTTGAAGGTGTTTCCGTTAATTTGTAAGGTAGTTTCGGTGGTTTTCTATCGTATTTTTCTAAGTTACATATTCTGCAATTATTAATAAACTGTGTTATTCTCAATTTCAATTTAGGGTTATAAATTTTCGATTTTAATTCTTCCAATACCGCTTGAATACCCCTATGATTTTTATCTAAGTGTTCTTGTTCTATGAGTGCTGTTAATTTGTTTTCATCTTCAATATCTTCGAGTAACTCGGTGCACCTTATTATTTTAAATTTAGTATTATCTGAAAAGAGTTCTTCGTAGGTATTCTTTATCATCTCAAAAAATTCATCTTCTACAAGGATAGCGTTAAGTTGATTCGGGTTGAAGTGGTTTTTTAGTATTGAGATTGTAGAATCTCTATCGAGTTCCTTGATTGCTATGATTTTTCTATTATTCTTGAATACTTTTTCGTTCTTAATTGCAGCCGAACCCGAGTGGATTTTCTTTATAATGATTTGATTTTTGAAAATATTAATAGGGTTAGAGGTTTTTTTAGTGCAGTTGGGTTAGATTCCAGAATATTTACATTAATGGATGTGTTTTCAATTCTCGATAAGGCGTCCGCATTGCTGTTTTAGTACCCTTTTTGTATTTAATTTCGTAGTCAAATTCGGAGAGTTTGAGCCTCCATCTAACCAGTTTTGAATTTGGCTCTTTAATGGAAAAAAGCCAGGTTAATGGCTTGTGGTCAGTCTCTATGGTGAATTTACGGCCAAAAATGTATGGGCCCATATGATAGCTAAAAGTTCTTTTTCAATTGTACTGTAATTGCATTCGTGTTCATTGAGTGTACGACTTGCAAAACAGATTGGGTGGTTATCCTGTGATAAAACAGCGCCTAAGGCAAAATTACTGGCATCTGTAGTGACCGTGAATGTTTTTGAGAAATTTGGATATGTTAAAATTGGTTCATTTATTAATAAAGTTTTGAGGCTATTGAAGCTTTCCTGATATTGTGGGTCGGATATTTTTATTTTAGCGTTCTTTTATAGATATTTGGTCATCGGCTTTGCAATCATTGAGTAATCCTTGATGAATTCCCTATAGCAGCCAGTTAGTCCTAAGAATTGTTTTATCTGCTTTGGTGTCCTGGGAATGGGAAAGTTCTTTAAACTATCTATTTTTTTTGGGTTAGGTTTTATTCCGTCTTGAGTTATAATGTGTCCTAAAAATTCTGTTTCTTTTTTCAGGAATTCTGACTTATCCAATTGTATCTTTAAATTAGCTTCTTTTAATTTATTAAAAATTAGATTAATTGAGTTTAAATTCTCCTGTAATGAAGTAGAAAAAATTATGATATCGTCTAAATAGACTAGACATATCTTATTTATATATTCGCTTAAGACTGTATTCATCAGTCTTTGAAATGTCGCTGGGGCTGTCTTTAGCCCAAACGGCATTCTTAAAAACTCATAGTGACCGTTCTCTACGCTGGAAGCGGTCTTATGAATGTCCTCCTCTGCGATTTCGATTTGATGAAATCCCTTCGCTAAATCAAGGGTGGTAAAGTACTGGCATCTTCCCAGTATTTCATCAATATTTGGAATTGGATACTTGTCATCCACGGTAACTTCATTTAATTTGCGGTAGTCGATGACAAGTCTCCATTTGGTTTTATTGCTAGCATCGGCCTTCTTAGGCACGATTAATATAGGTGCGGAGTAGGGTGAATTACTGGGTCTGATTATTTTATCTTTAAGCATTTGTTGGATTTGAGCCTTTACCTCCTCCTTATGTATGTAAGGATAGCGGTAAGATTTAGTAAATATCGGAACGTTATTAACGGTACGTATATTGTGTTTTATAGCGGAAGTAAAGGTAAGTTTGGAATGCTCTTGGTAAAATATATCTTTATATTTTTTATAAGCTTCAGCAACCCAGTTTTTTCCTCACAATTAAGGTGGTCTATACGTATCTGTTTCTCTAGTGGAATTTCTTTATATTGTAATAAATCTTGAAAATAGATTTCTTCTATGTTTTGGTCTTCTTCTTTCTTACTTTGATAGACATCTTTGTCTTTCTCCTCTTGGGTTTCCTTTGTTTTTTGTGTTAATGTAGTTTTCTTCAAAGATTGGTAAGGTAACATTACCAAATTGAATCGTTTTATTTTTGTAATTTATACAGGCTTCCATTGGTATTAATATGCATTGGTATTAGTATGCAATAAAACAAACAAGCCAAAAAACTAGTGATACACTTGTAATCAGACCACACACACTAGATACTTAAAAATATCTGGTGGGAATTAGTCATAGTCATATGCACACTACAGGTCATTTCCTATTAGACCATCGTAGTAATTGTGAAATTTCATTATAAAGAATTCAATGAAGTCAAGTTTTTCACCAAATTCTTCAAAAGTTTTAATTCGGGCTTTTTGGTTCAATTGGGTTTTATTTAATAGAGTTTTAACGAATATGGGGTTTGTTTTGTACAACCATTTAGGATGACAGATTCCTGGATTCAGTATTGAATTGGTTGCACCAGTATCAATAATTAGTTTCAAATGCCCTAACTTAGTCTTTACCTTTATATGTGGTAGGTATCCGAGGCTGATAACGGAAAATTTTCTCCCGTTACTTCATGATTGTTTATGTCCATTGGCTCTGGAAGTGTTGGCTGTTGTTGGTATCCATAATTTTGGGATCCTTGTTGTATCGGGTATTGTCGTGAGAAGTTTTGTTGGTTTTGGTAATTGTGGAAACGTTGTGGTGGATATCGTGAATTTTGTGACAAATTCTGCAATTGTGGTTGAGTTTGTGTGTTTTGGAAACGTCATGAATTTTGTGAAAAATTTTGTAATTGTGGTGGATTTTGTGAGTTTTTAAAACGTTGTGGAGGGTGTCTCGAATTTTGTGAAAAGTTTTGTGACTGTTGTTGTGGGTAACGTGTCTGTTGTTTTTGTATGTTGGTCCTGTGTTGGTTTCTTGAGTCAAATTTGTTTTTATTGAATGGCTGGATAGTGTCTAAGCCTATATGTGCATACCCTGCTTCAAATAATATGTTCATTGCTTGTTCCAGGGAATTAGGG
Source organism: Linnaemya tessellans (assembly GCA_951800035.1). Taxonomy (NCBI): domain Eukaryota; kingdom Metazoa; phylum Arthropoda; class Insecta; order Diptera; family Tachinidae; genus Linnaemya; species Linnaemya tessellans. The sequence goes on from OX637535.1 coordinate 83,706,710, forward strand.
TTACGACATGCCAATATAGTCTTCATTGGCTCTGGGATCTTTGCTTTAAAAACGTTAAGGGCTGACTGGCATTTATTAAGTGCACTTAAATTTATAGCTTCTTGGTCCTGTCCAAGTATGAACGCAGTTTTATTATTGAGTCTTCTTAATTTTCCTTTAATTTCCTCATAGAAGTCAAGACTTGTAGTTTTGAATGTTGTCGCCCTGAGTGAATCAAAAAGTTCTTCACAACTTAACCTGTCTCCGAAATTGTTTTGAAGGACCGATTTTATCTCTGTCCATGAAGTCGCTTGACAATTAATTTCTATTACTTCCCTAGCTTTATTTTTTAACTTGCTCTTAATGAGATCTGAAAAGAGTGCCTGGGAAAGTGCGTCGTATGTTTGTAATATTGGATGTATCCTCTCTATTAAACTAAGTAATGTGTTCAGGTCTTTCCTATCTCCACTAAAATCAGGGAGGTTGCCTACATATTTTAAGGGGTCGAAATTTACTTGAGCCATATTCTCCGTTAATAAAATATTACCGAAAAGAAAAAAAAAATTATTGCACAATTTTCTTTTATAGATGAACACTTCTTATTTATTATATTTATATGGATTTATTGGTTCTATTATCTCTTTTTTTTCCAGCTAGAAATGTATTTATTATTCTTACTATTATTATTTATTATTCTTAATATTACGAAAACTAGAGGGTCCCGTAGGAATCGTAGTTTTCGTGTATTGATATGTATTTATACTTATATATAAAGGGAAAAATAAATTTTTGAATTTATGACTTAATTCCTTAAGTATAACTTAACTTATATATTTAGGATACCTTGGAGAAATGATGATGTGGTTCAGAATCTTCGTTGGTTATTGGATGTTATATAACTTCTAATGTTTGGTGGATGGTGTATGACTTCTGATGATTTTAGTTGTTGTTCTTGAGTTGTTTGTTTCGTCCAAGTATTTTGCTGTTGTATGATGGGACTACTTTGGAATGATCACAATCACAGTTTTTATTTTCCTTATTGTCTTTAGATAAATAAATATATTTTGTTTATTGATGTTTATATTTCAACTATCTAGTTTATTTGATATTATTAGTTGAAATAAGACGATATATTCAAAGTTATTGACACTTCTTTGTTGGGTGTTTGTCCTTGGAGACAATTTAAATTTTTGCACTTTTGAGGAATGTTCTTTCTATTTCTCTGCTGTTTTGAATTGCTTTCGCCTTGTGGACACAGTTCTTTTACTGATTTAATATATATATATATATATATATATATATATATATATATATATAAATATATATATATATATATATATATATATATATATATATACTATAAGTCTTTAAATTTATATTTTGTTTGCTGATATAATCTTATATATCAGAGTATTTCACTGAAGGAAAAAAATTTTCACTACTTTAAACCTTAAATTTATATTTTCTTTGTTGATCAATCTTTTATATCAGAGTATTTCACAGAAGGAAAACTTTTATTCACTACTTTAAATCCTTTTGTTTTTTTTTTCTTGAAGTCCTTATGTTTATATTTTCTTTGCTGATATAGTCTTCTATATCAGTTTATTTCACAGAAGAAAAAAAATTTTTTTTTTCACTACATTAAATCCTTTTGTTTTTTTTTATAAGTCCTTAAATTTATATGTTTATTGCTGATATAGTCTTCTATATCAGATTATTTCACAGAAGGAAACTTTTTTTTCACTACCGCATCAAGGATAAATATGCAAGTTCTTCCGATAAAATATAAAATCTTTTTTTTTACTTTATGTTGGGTAGGACTTGCGGTATCCTACCGACTGCGCCACTTTTGTATTGAGTTTTTTCCGAAACGAAAAAAAAAACAATCTTTATTTGAATCAATCTTATGACTAACTAAAAATTATTCTTACAGTGTTACTTATAACTAATTGAATGCTTAGTAAGCTTTTTTATTGATTGACTAAATATAATTTAAAAAGTTACGAAATTGTTTACTTCGCACATTTACAAAAAAATAGGTTTTAATACTTATTGCCCAAATGAAATTCGAGGAATTGTTAATTTCTATGTTGCAATCATTTAAAAAGAATTTTTAAATGATTGCATTTTATTATTATGCTTAATAAAATGTTTAACTTGCACATCCGCATGAAATAAGTTTAAATATATTGGCCAAGTGCAATTCGAGGAATTGAGAAACTGTTAATTATGTTTTAGTAATATAATAAACAAATTTTAATTCAAAGAATTGAAAGTTGTTAAATAAATATATTATTATAAAAAGTTAAATAAGTTTGGTGTCAGCAAGTTCTATGTGATTAGGGTTATTGCAAATATTTTATATTACATTAAGGGGCTTTACTATAACAGTTAGACAGGGTTAGATATATAGTTATGTTTGAGAACTTCCCGGAATTTTAAACGGAATGCATATGTTTTTCAGAAACGTTACAAAATTTTAACTATGTATTTATTGACCCTTTAATTTTGAATATATAAACTGCTCATACTAATATGTATATTTTTCTACTAATATTTATATTTAATTCATATTCCATATATAAGGTTAACTATTCTTTGTTTTCCTTCGAAATTTAGTTTATGTTAATTTTTATAATATAGGGTTGTGATTTAATAACTTAAGTTAATATAGGGTTAATATTTTCTAGTTTAACTAATTTGAACACCTTTGTATTGTTTTTCTCTATTTTTATTTCACTTTAATGTTATTGTCTGTTATGCAATTTGGTAAATTCTCTTTAATTTAATTGTAGATTTATTTTGATTTTGGATATTTGTATATTTCGTATATTTGTATATTTTATATTTTCGGTAAGTATGAATTTAATTGTATTTTTGATTTGATTTTGTATATTTCGACAGTTTTCCTCGTACGCTTTTGTTTATAGACCTTTTGTCGACTTATAGAGACTATGGTATCACGAAAAGTATTTTATTCTATTTTCTGTTGATCGACGTCGGCTGCAGCTATTTGTGTTGGGGTTATTGTTGACTTAGTTGTCAGAGTTGCAAATAGCTGCACCATATTGTTCACTGAGGTGAACAGCAGTGTTGTCAGATAATTTTTTTTCTTCCCCCCAAAAAAAACTTAGAAACCCCCTAGATTCTACACTTTTTCTTAAAAAAAACCCCCTAAAGCAGAAAAGTTTAAGTAGTAATTTGGTTTCATCATTCTTATCTCTATTAAATTTGAATTGAGGTACTATCATTCTTACACGAAAAGCGCGAAAACTCCCACATTTTTATTTAATTTTTTTATAAAAAGCCCCCAAAAAAATATACATATCTGCAATCTTTCTTTCTTTTGTAAGAGACGGCTTGAGGAAGTTTGTTTTTGTTACATGAACTTCTTTTGTTTGGAATGCAAATCCAATATGTTTTTTCGTAGTTTGGTGTGCAATAAGGTCTCCTGTTAGCCACCATAATGCTTTTACAATATTTGCATAAAGTTTTGTAGTTGTCTCCCTGGACATGGGCTAACCAATCTGAAATTTAATTTTGCATTTATTGTGTTTAAAATTTTATTTAAAAATACAATACCCTTAAAGCGCTGATCTGCTTCCCACTCCTTCTTATATTTTTGTTTATATATGTTATCCTTTTTTGGAATATTGGTAATAAATTGTAAAGATGAACAACTTTTTAAAATTTATATTATGCAGTTCAAGGAAAACCAACAAAATTGATTTAACGAGACAAATGTTTTAATGTTTGTATTTGCGTGATTAGTTTCAAAATCGTCATTTCGATACATCTTCGACACGCTCAGTTGTTAAATTATGTACTATTATGTACCAAACTATATATTTGAAAATCCCCTAAAAATCTCCTAAATAAAATTTTCTTACCCCCAAATTTCCCTCTAAAGAATATTAACCCCTAAATCTGCCCCTAAATAGAAAAAAACCCTAAATCTAGGGGGAAACCCCCTAATCTGACAACACTGGTGAACAGTATTTATGAATCCATTACAAACTTATCGTGAGAAGACCGGATAAAGAAAAGCCATATTCAAAGTTGTCCCCATAAAACGATAGCAATATGTTATTTACCATACAATGCTGAAATATAAGGTAAAAGATGTTTTATGAAGTAACCAGAATTTTGTTAAAAAATATATATATAATTAAGGTAGTGAAGTGAATGGTGAAAACATTGTGTACGTCGTGAGTGTTAGTTAATGTTTAATATCAAATAAAATTCGCGTTAAAGTCGAAATTTATAAGTAAAGGTAATTAAAAGATATGGTAATTGTTTATGATAAGGCTCAAATTTGTCGCGACAGCGCGGTAATAAGGTGCTAGTGAGCATAGAAATTTTAGAATTTACGCTTCAGGGAGCTCCTTTAAGTGTAGGAAGTTACCCGAACGCGAGGCCTGAATTGGGAATGAGTGCAATTTGAGCACTAAAGGATACGTTTTTTTATGTAATTGACCTAATATAAAGTCTCAATTTAAATGTTTTTTTATGAGTTTACTGAATATAGTTTCTTTTTCGTTTGTTTTAATTTGTTAGTTAGGTAATATATGGAAAAAAATCTTTTGTATTCATTTGCATTTATTTTATTGTTAGTTTTAGTGTATGATGAGGTGGTAAGTGATCGAGAGCGGTCAGACTGGTTCTGGGTTGCAGAGGTCATGGAACAAGGATTTCCTGCAACATATTTGGGTGGGCACTAGAGAGACAAACATCCGGTATCATGAGTTGTGTGGTATATTGCAGGTAGACTTTTGTATTCCAAAAAAATAATTAGTGTGCGTTCGATGGCCGGAAGACAGGCTTAGGACCTCATGAGACAGACGACCTAGTCAGGAACGTTGTCGGTCCATGCAGTACGTAACACAGTCTTTTGTGAGAGTTATTTTAAAACATTTATCGTGCGGAGTGAAAACAATGTTATTAACTATTTAAAAAAACAACAATTATAGTTTTGTGTCACTGTATTTATTTAGAACAGGGATTTCCATTTCTTTGCACAATTGTGTACACCACTACTAACACATATTTTTATACTCTTCAATTCAGTCGTCGATGTGACTTCGACAAATGTACATGTCTAGCGGATGCTATATTATTTTGTTTCAGCTTACACTCAAAAAATATTGTGTATACCACTACATCATTCACAATTTTAAAACAAATCTTTTTCTAATTTTTTCCCAAATTAAAACTGGTGATTTTTCCAAAAACTTCACTTGTTTATAGAAATCTCGAAATCGACAAAAGATATTAATATGCCGAAATATTTGAAACACTTTTCAATAATTTTCAAAACAGGTTTCAAGATTCTGTAATTTTACAACCGCTATTAGAACTTTTCGAAAACCATTTTCGTTGCGATGTAAGCAACTATGAATTTGATATTCAATCAGAACTAATCACACTACGAAGCGAAGTAAATGCTCCAGACGAAAATAATATTGTAGAGTTCTGGAAAGATTTGGATGGCGAGTTCCATCCTGAACTAAAAAAAATTCATTTAAGTGCCTCTCTTTATTCGTCAACACTTACCTATACGAACAAATTTTTTCGGATTTAAAATTTATTTGTTCCAAGCAACGTAATAAATTAAGTTCATCCCATTTGAAAAGCATTCTACTATTACGAAACTTCCATAAGAGTATAAATTTAGAAGATTTTATTTTATAAGTTGTATAACACAAAGGAACAAAATTAAACATTTTTTGTGTTGATAGAAAATTTGTAGCAGTTCTTTACCAATTCATGTCGCTGATTTTAAAACTGCACTTTTTTTCTATCAACTGTGATTTGAGTGCAATATTTATTTTTTATGAATTTTAAAAACATAAAATTCTTTAAAAAAAAGTGCAGTTTTAAAATCAGCGACATTGAATTGGTAAAGAATTGCTACAAATTTTTTATCAACACAAAAAATTTTTAATTTTATACCTTTGTGTTATACAACTTATAAAATATATTACTAACATTTTATTTCGGCTGTAATGAATGTATTCTCTCATTTTTTACTCTCTGGTACTCACTACTACACAACCAAAAATTTTTTGGAAATCCCTGATTTAGAACATAAATAAGTCGTTGCATATTCTAATCAAAGAAAGCAAGTAAAAACGTTATATTCGACCGGGTCGAATCTTAAATAACCTCCAAATATTTAGTAAGTGAATTTGAAATGTTTAACTTGGTGGGACAGAGTTCCTTTATATAATATCGTACGTCAACGCCCACTAAAGGGGGCGGGGTTCAAAAATATGCAATATCATGCACAGACGAACGTATGGGCATTGCTAGACCGTCTTAGCCTTCATCACAATTCTCTTTGGAGGCTATAAAAACTGTATTTTGGAGGGGTCGCTCTGGCAAGGGCTGTGGGGGAAACATTTCACCTTTGTCATTAAACTCTAAAAATAAATGCTTGGGATAATTATATACAAAATTAAAATTTCTTTTTTTTATAGGGTCATTTAGCGGGCAAAGGGGGAGGAGGGGGTAGGGCAGCAACAGGCAGTCATAAAACTCTAAAGATAAATGCTTGGGATGATTATATACAAAATTTAAAAAAAATTTTTTTTTTGGTAGGGTCATTTAGGGGGCAAAGAAAGAGGGGGGGGGGGGGTAGGTCAGCAACAGGCAGTCATAAAGCTCTAAAGATAAATGCTTGGGATGATTATATACAATATTTAATAAAACATTTTTTTTTGGTAGGGTCATTTTGGGCGAAAGGAAGAGGGGGGGGGGGGGGGTAGGGCAGAAATCGGCAGTCATAAAACTCTAAAGATAAATGCTTGGGATGCTTATATACAAAATTTAAAAAAAATTTTTTTTTGGTAGGGTCATTTAGGGGGCAAAGAAAGAGGGGGGGGGGGGGGGGTAGGTCAGCAACAGGCCGTCATAAAGCTCTAAAGATAAATGCTTGGGATGATTATATACAATATTTAATAAAACATTTTTTTTTGGTAGGGTCATTTTGGGCGAAAGGAAGAGGGGGGGGGGGGGTAGGGCAGAAATCGGCAGTCATAAAACTCTAAAGATAAGTGCTTGGGATGCTTATATACAAAATTTAAAAAAAATTTTTTTTTTGGTAGGGTCATTTAGGGGGCAAAGAAAGAGGGGGGGGGGGTAGGTCAGCAACAGGCAGTCATAAAGCTCTAAAGATAAATGCTTGGGATGATTATATACAATATTTAATAAAACATTTTTTTTTGGTAGGGTCATTTTGGGCGAAAGGAAGAGGGGGGGGGGTAGGGCAGAAATCGGCAGTCATAAAACTCTAAAGATAAATGCTTGGGATGATTATATACAAAATTTAAAAAAAAAAAAAATTTTTTTTTGGTAGGGTCATTTAGGGGGCAAAGGAAGAGGTGGGGGGGGGGGAGGTAGGGCAGAAATCGGCAGTCATAAAACTCTAAAGATAAATGCTTGGGATGATTATATACAAAATTTAAAAAAAAAATTTTTTTTTTTGTAGGGTCATTTAGGGGGCGAAGGGGAAGGAGGGGGTAGGGCAGAGTAGTACCAGGTTTCGTCTCAGCTTCGTCATTAAAGCTTAAAAGTGTTATTTTTAAGGAATGTAGGCTTAAGTAAAACAATTTGTTAAATTTTTATGCTATTTTTGCCTATAATAACGCCCACTGAAGTGGACGGGGTCAAAAAATATTTTTATTTTATTTAATGGCTCCAAGTTTAAGGCGTTGGACCATATTTGACATAAAAATATATCATTTGCTTAACAAAATAACCAAAAAACTTTAAAAATTATGTTGTTTTTTCTGGGTTGGTTTAGTTCTTCTTAGGGGAACTTTTTTCCCTCTTGCCCGATTTAGCCCATCTTCGAACTTAACCTGCTCTAAGTTTTAAAATATATTTATGCCAAATTTCAAGAGTCTAACTCTTTTCGTTTGGACTGAATCGTGATTTCCACAGACGGACGGGTGGACGGACGGACATGCTCAGTTCGTCTTAGATTTCATCACTGATCAAGAATATGTATACTTTATGGGGTCTGAGATGGATATTTCGATGCGTTACAAACGGAATGACAAAGTGAATATACCCTCCAAATTCTTTTTTGGAGGGTATAAAAAAAAACACATAAATAAGTCGTTGCAAATTATAATTAAAAAATTTATTAAAACCCAGACTTTGTGCATCATATATTGAATTGTTGAAGTTTTTATTAAATTGGTTGCATTTGTGCTTTACATTGCTGGACCTACAGTATAGCTAAGTTAAAATTATATCAGTAAATCTGAAGGAACACCAACAGCATCAAGAATAAGACAAACAGCTTGAATTTACCCTAAACTCGCCTGATTTTAAGGTAAGCAACCCCCATACCATTTCCCCCCAATCAGAGGGCTTCCTCGGCACAAATTTTCCAGTAGTGGCCTATGTGTATACATCTCTGTTTTTTTATAAAGACTAAATTATGACAACTAGACCTTTTAAGCCAATTTTTTTAAACAATTATTTCAGATAAAAGACTTTTTCTGCAATATAGAGGGCTTCCTCGGCCACAATTTGCGAGTAGTAGCATATGTGTACTCATTCCTGTATTTTTATAATGACCAAATTATGACAGCTAATCCTCTTAAGTCAATTTTTTTAAACAATTATTTTTTAAATTGATATTATTCGAATTCCAAAATTATGCAAATATATAATGACCAAATTATGACAACTAATCCTCTCAAACCAATTTTTTGGAGCAAATATTTTAATACCCTTCACAAAAAAGTGAAAGGATATATATATATATATATATATATATATATATATATATATATAGGTTTGTCATTCCGTGTGTAATTTCTTCGATACCAATAGGACCACATAAAGTAGAGACTTCGTTCTTGTACCGTTGGATTGGAAATGAACTTAAATAGAGTGCTATTGTAATTCAGAAAGATTCGAAGTATGGTTGCAGAACTGGGAAGCTTACAACTATTTCTCGACGCAAAATTTATACCAAAAATCAATTATTTATTTTAATGTTTGTAAATTAAACCTATTTCATGCTTTGGGAAGCCTCAATGGTCTATTAAAAACTAAAACAATAAACAATTTTTTCCAGGGTGGGATATTAAAATTTTTTTTCGGCACAGTTTAAATTTTTTTTGGTACATGCAATATATTGTAGTACATGAAAGTGACTAAAATGGTTGCAATTTTTAAATTTTTTCTTAAATAAAACGACTTTATACCTAATGAAGAGTAGGATTGGTAAAAAAAATTTAAATTTCGTTTCCAGGGTTGGGAAATTGAAACATATAAAAGTTACTAAATAGGCAATTGACGTTGTTGTTTTTGCTAATTCAAACTATTTTATAATTCAGGAAGAACGAAATTGGTATTAAAATCTTAAAAAATCAAAATTTCGACTCCAGGGTTGAACAAATAAAATATTTTATGGTACATGAAAGTTTAAAAATTTAAATTTTTTTGTCAAGTAAAACTATGCTAGATCTTTTTATTTAACCTACTTCCTGTTTTAGCAAGAAATAAAGAAGAATTACATCTGTGAAAGGTATTTAAGATTCGGCACAGCCGAATATAGCACTTTTACTTGTTTAAATTGATATTATTCGAATTCCAAAGTTATTTCACATGTAAGATATTTTCTGCAATATAAGAGGCGTCGTCGGCCACAATTTGCGAGTAGTGGCATATGTGTGCTCATCCCTGTTTTTTTATAATGACTAAATTATGACAGCTAATCTTTTTAAACCAACTTTTTGAAGCAATTATTTTTAAATTTATGTTATTCAAATTCCAAAATTATTTCAGATATAAAACCTTTTCTCCAATATAGAGGGCTTCATCGGCCACAATTTGCAAGTGTTAGCATATGTGTACATACATATACCCTTTTTTATTGTGACCAAATTGTGACAGCTAATCCTCACAAGCCAATTTAATTTTAATTTAATATTAATTTTATTTATTATTATTATGAGAAGAACAATACAACAAGATTTTATCTTGTGTATGATTTTTTTATTAGTCGAACTTTCTTATGTAAATTGTCAATTTTTCAACGGGCTTAAGTTCGAATCTGCAAGACTGCAAATCATTTTTTATTAATAAATGAATTTGTGCAAATTCTATTTATTATTTATATTAAGATTGGAATATTAAGAATATTTTCAATAATCATCAAACCAGCAGAACGGATCAGTACTGGTTTCGAGGCCGCTACGCCATCTCATCAGCGTTCTTTGTTCAATTTTTCCGCTTTCGCAAGTGGTGCTAGTTAGTAGGAAAATCAACTATTTAACCAATGTTTTTAACGAAAATTTATTATGAGAAGTTCCCACATTCATATTTTTAAGTTATTACCTTTTTGGTTAGTACGAAATTCCCCAACCCTGACAATTAATATTCCCAATATTCCATGAACAAGTGCGCGTGCCCTCGCAATGTTTTAAATTATGTATGAATTTTTTATTAGTCGAACTTTCTTATGTAAATTGTTAATTTTTCAACGGGCTTAAGTTCGAATCTGCAAGACTGCAAATCATTTTTTATTAATAAATGAATTTGTGCAAATTCTATTTATTATTTATGTTAAGATTGGTATATTAAAAATATTCTCAATAATCATCAAACCAGCAGAACGGATCAGTACTGATTTCGAGGCCGCTACTCCATCTCATCAGCGTTCTTTGTCCAATTTTTCCACTTTCGCAAGTGGTGCTAGTTAGTAGGAATATCAACTATTTAACCAATGTTTCTAACTAAAATTGAATATGAGAAGTTCCCACATTCATATTTTTAAGTTATTACCTTTTTGGTTAGTACGAAATTCCCCAACCATGACGATTTTATCTTATTTAATAGTATTGCAGAGGTAGAGACAAACATATTATGTAGTATAAATTCTTATTAAATTAACACATTAATAATAAATTAACAAATTAATAATAATAGAGAAATATTATATATAAACAAGTAAAAGTGCTATATTCGGCTGTGCCGAATCTTAAATACCCTTCACAGATGTAATTCTTCTTTATTTCTAGCTAAAACAGAAGTAGGTTTAAAAAAAAGATGTAACATAGTTTTACTTGACAAAAAAAATTAAATATTTAATCCTTTTGGTCACTTTCATGTACCATAAAATATTTTATTTGTTCATCCCTGGAGTCGAAATTTTGATTTTTTAAGATTTTAATACCAATTTCGTTCTTCCTGAATTATAAAATAGTTTGAATTAGCAAAAACAACAACGTCAATTGCCTATTTAGTCACTTTTATATATTTCAATTTTCCAACCCTGGAAACGAAGTTCAAATTTTTTACCAATGCGGCATGAAATAGTTTTATTTAAGAAAAACTTAATATTTGTAACCATTTTGGTCACTTTCATGTACTACAAAATATTGCAGTTATCCAACTCTGGAATCTAAACTTTGATTTTTTTTAAATTTTTGATACCAATTTCGTTTTTTCTGAACTAAAACCGACGTTAGTTGCCATTTTGGTTACTTTTATGTATAAAAAATATTTAAATTTCCCATCCCTGGAAGCGAAATTTAAATTTTTTTACCAATCCTACCCTTCATTAGGTATAAAGTCGTTTTATTTAAGAGAAAACTTTAAATTTGCAAACCATTTTTATCACTTTCATGTACTACAATATATTGCATGTACCAAAAAAACTTTAAACTTGCCAACCCTGGAAATTTTAATTTTTTTTGTTTATTTTTAGAAAATGCAACTCTGCATGAGGTATAAAGTAGTATTGTTTAAGAAAAATTTACAATTTTCAACCATTTTGGTCACCTTCATGAATTATAAAATATTGCACTTGTCCAACCCTGGATTCGAAATTTTGATTTATTTTTTTGGAAATTTTTGATACCAATTTTGTTCTTCATGAAATATAAAACAGTTTTAGTTGGCAAAAAACAACGTCAATTTCCTCTTTGGTTACTTTTATGTATAAAAAAAATTTTAATTTCCCAACCCTGGAAGCGAAATTTTAATTTTAAAAATTTGTTTATCAATGCAAATCTTCATGAGGTATAAGGTACTTATGTTTAAGAAAAACTAAAATTTTGTAACGAGTGTGGTTATTACATGTACTACAAAATATTACATGTACCAAAAAAACTTTCATTTTCCCAACCCTGGAAGCGAAATTTTAGTTTTTTGTTTATCATTGCAACGTTTCATGAGGTATAAAGTAATATTTTTTAAGAAAAATTTTAACTTTTTAACCATTTTGGTCACTTTCATGTACTATTAAATATTGCACTTGTCCATCCTTGGATTCGAAATTTTATTTTTGAATTTTTGAGATTTTGTTCTCCCTAAATTAAAACACAGGCTTAGTTAGCAAAGAAAAACAACATCAGTTGCCTGTTTGATTACTTTCACATATAAAAAAAATTCAATTTCCCACCCCTGGAAAAAAATGTTTATTTTTTTAGTTTTTAATAGACCATTGAGGCTTCCCAAAGCACGAAATAGGTTTAATTTACAAACATTAAAAAAAAAATTAATCTTTGGTATAAATTTTGTGTCGAGAAATAGGGTTAAGCTTCCCAGCTCTGGAACCATACTTCGAATCTTTCTGAATTTCAATAGCATTTATTTAAGTTCATTTCCAATCCAACGATCCAAGAACGAAGTCTCTAGCTCTTCTGGGGGCTTGGGAAAACCGATTTCACGTACGGACAGACGGACATCGCTCAATCGTCATCGCTATTCATTAGGATCCAGAATATATATACTTTATGGGGTCCTATATTGATATCGAAGATATTACACACGGAATGACAAACCTATATATACCCTTTCACTTTTTTGTGAAGGGTATAAAAAAAATTACTACTATACAAAAAATAATATAACCATAAAATATTACAAATTATAATAAACAAGTAAAAGTGCTATATTCGGCTGTGCCGAATCTTAAATACCCTTCACAGATGTAATTCTTCTTTCTTTCTTTCTTGTCAAAACAGAGTGTAGGTTTAATTAAAAAATCAAAATGATGTTATCGGTTACTTTTATATATAAAAAAACGTTTAAATTTTGCGGCTAGGAAGCTAAATGTCTGGCTTTTCTTATATCTAATACAAAAATATTATATATATTTAATTTACAAACAAAACAAAAAATTCGTTTCATGTACCCCAAAAAGTTCTAATTGTCCAACCGTAGAATCGTCTTTTAGATTTTGTTGGTTTTTAATACCAGTGTTAAGCGCGGGCTCGTTTGCCTTGTTTAACCTTATAAAAGTCGATAACTTGGTGATTCACCAACTTATTAGAATGTTTAGGTGTTGATTATCCTAGTAGTTTCACCAGGATAATGCAATGTCCAATTCAGTCGTTCAAGTGGTACACAAGAATAACAAAGAATTGGCTTGTTGAAATTAAGTAACAAGTTAATGTTGACTGGATGAATGACAATAGTTCAATCACACATTTTATTAAAAACCTTATTGTATTTAAAGAAAAATTACAAATACAAATAATAACAAAATATAAAATTTACAATACAAAATAAAATTAAGAAGTAAAAAAAATTGGTTTCATAATAAATCAAAAAATTGCAATGTAATCAATAACATTTTAAAGTGTTAAAATGTAAAATGATACAAAGAATTTTTTAGGCCAGAGACCGTTCACTCTTCTGCTGCACTAATTACTTTCCCACCGTTGGCAGAAAACAGATATTGGATTTCATAACCGTATGGCTGGTGAATTAAGTAAACGAATTATTTTCCCAGTAAAAGCCAAACATATATTATATTTCTCCAATATCTGACTTGTTCTTTGCTTTAGCCCGTGTACGAGTAAATAAATATTTTGTTTTAATTTAGAACTGAATTGTGCAAACGCGGTAATTCTCACGGCAAAGTGTGGGAAAATAAAAACGTAAAAAGAGGTACGGATTTTGTTCAAATATTATTAATTCTATTGAGAGTTTTTTTTTATTTTTATTTTTATTTTTAATACGAAACAAAAAAAAACTCAAAGGAATTAACATATTGCGGCCCCAAGGGGATTGAAAAGTGCGAATGAGCGATCTCCGGCAATTTATTTTGAAGTGCGTTAAGGTGTTGGTTCCAATGAAACATTCCAGTTGGATCGTGGAGACGGTTGTGGTGCTTCGGGGAGCGGTTCACGACTTCTCTTCATCCTTTGTTTTGCTATCAGGGTAATTATCACTGTTAATATCAAGGCCAGTCCAACATAGCTAATTGTTAAGCTATGCACTTTATGGGTTGTTGCTAGTGGAACTTCTTGTCGTTGTGCCCTGACCTCTTCCTGCAGATGGGTTATCTTTTCAATTGTCGAAGTATATGACAGGGGTTGTGTCGTGTTGTTTACGTTTTCTTGGAGATGAAGGAATGATATCCCATTGCTTGTATATGATGAATGCAAGTTAGATGAGATGGTTCGATGCCCGTAGATGGTAATAACATCATTTTTCATTGCACATCCTGCTGGAAGCGTGAGCAACCCGGTACCTTCCAGCAATTGAGAACTGCTTTCACCCTTGCATACTGTGCTCAATTTGAGTTGCTGTTGAGTTGCAAGCAGCCACTGGTTCTTGTTATAAAGTTGGTACCATACATGATTGCTGCTTATCAACTCTATATTGCAGCTTGAGTCGGATTCATTGTTGAATAAATGTATTTCACAGCGACAAATTGGAGAGCCTCTATGATATGCAGCTTGAATGTGTGGGCATAAGAAAATGTTATGCTCAAGCTTATTGCAGGTACTTAGCTTCAAGTCATCTAGAGGGAAATATTCGTCACGATGAGCGTTGAGAGCCATCATTTTAGTTGTTGGTATGACAGCCATTAAAGAGTTGTTCATTAGCTGTGGTACTGGAGTAATATAGAATAGGTCATATTGCCCTTGATGAGCTAGCGGAATAAACAAAGTGCAAATAATGTGCTGAGTTGAACTTGCTGCCTGAACGGTGACTACACCGTATAAATGAATAATGTCTGCAACTGGTAGTGTTAGATCCGTGGGAAGGTTCGCTTTTATTTTATCGACTTCACCCGAAAATTGTTGTGGGGTCAGTAGAACCGGACTAATTCGACCATGGTAAGTGTCCGCTAACAACGTGATCATAGATGTATGCATTTTTTGCAAATTGTTAGCAATTGCAAGTAACTGGACACTCAGTGATAAGATGATTTCCGATCGATGGTAGCTGTCGTTGTTTGTGAGGTAGAGTAGTTTGTTTATTTTATCGTTCATTTTTTCGAAGTTATCTTGCGTGCGTTGTTCAGACTGCTTCATGAGATTGAGGGTCGAATCGAGAAACGATGTTTGATTCTGCAGAAGGCTCTGCAAGTGGGCTTCGTTGTTTTTTATACTATTAATAGTATCGGTCATTTCTGCTGCATATTTGGAGTCTAGAACGCCAAACAAGGAGCTTGCTATATTTCCAACAACGTCTATTGCTCCTCGTCGCTTCCTTCTTATGAAATTTTCCAAACCGTGCTCCATTTCATCCCTGAGATTTTGAAAATGGGATAGAAGTCCGTTGCATTGATGATTAAGGGATGAGTAATCGCATGCCCTTTTCAGCGCAGATGTACCATTCCTTAAAAGCTTTAATTCGTTATAGAACGGAGTCAGTTCGAAATAAATGAGGAGCTTCCATTCAGAGATGACAGGTTTAACTTGGCCAATGTTTTCAAAATGTAATCCAGGGGTACTGATGATTTGGGTGTACGTCACTTGTTGACATAGTATTACAGGGAGAACTAACGTTACGAGCATTAGAAAACCTGTCGTGTTTAGAGTACACCGTTTTGAGGGTGGCTCATTTATGGTTTTGCTCTTGGGTGAATTGTCTCTTTTTCGTGTTGGTTTCTCATCTGTTGTTTCATCGTTAACATTTGTTCCTTGTGGCTCCACAGGAAGAGGAGCCAGCAAGTGAATCGCTCGCTTAACGATACCACCAGATGTTTTTACATCAGCTGCTCTGACGAATCCGTCTTGACCGGGGTATATTTCAGTTACTTTTCCAAGACGCCATTTCATAACTGGTGTGTTGTCCTTAATTATAACTATGGTACCCCGTTGCAAATTTTGAGCCCGGGTTTGCCACTTGTTCCGTTGCTGGAGTTCACTGAGGTATTCCTGCGACCATCGTTTCCAAAATTGATGTTTTATTTGTGACACTAACTCCCATCGCTTTGTAAGAGTGGTTGAAGGTGAACTGGCAGTTGCATCCACTTGTGCTGTAAGAGGTTCACCAATCAAAAAGTGGCCTGGTGTTAGTGCAGCCTCATCATTCGGATTACCCGGCAACGGTGCAATCGGTCTTGAATTAAGGATTGCTTCGACTTCTACGATCACGGTTTCCATTTCTTCATAGGTCAGAGACGCGTTTGCCATTTCTTTCACAAGTAATCTTTTAGCAGATTTGACTGCAGCCTCCCATAGTCCGCCGAAGTGCGGGGCTCGTGGAGGTATGAAATGAAAACTGATGCCTTTGCTGACACACTCTTGTTGAATTTTTTCTTGAGCAGCTGTGGCGAAAAGAGCAGGTGACAACTCTTCTAATTGATTGCGAGCTCCCACAAAGTTTGTTGCGTTGTCACAGTAGAGATGCTGACAGTGACCCCTTCGGCCGATGAATCTTTTGAGCGCTCCAATAAAGGCGTCAGTTGTAAGGTCTGTTACAAGCTCCAGATGCACTGCCTTTGTCGAGAAGCAACAGAATACTGCGATATACGCCTTTTGGGGTCGCTTTCCTCGTGTTTTGAAGTGAACCCAGATTGGACCACAGTAGTCAACTCCTGCATTAATAAAGGGTCTTGCTGGTATTACTCTTGCTTCTGGCAAGTTTCCCATAATTTGCTGCAGAAGTTTTGGTTTCGCTCGTGCACATTGCACACATTTGTGCACAGTTTCCCGAGCCAAATGTTTACCTTTAATGGGCCAAAAACGTTGTCTTACGATTGCTAGAAGTGCTCCAGGGCCACAATGTTTGTTTTCCCTATGTATCGATTCAAATATTAGTTTACTTATTGTATCGTTATAAGGAAGCAACATTGGATGTTTGGCATTGAACGATAACGTGGATGCTTCTAATCTACCTCCGACTCTTAGTATGTTATGTTCGTCTAAAAATGGGGATAAGCTTTTTATTTGACTCGATCCTTTAAGTTCCTTTTTCTGTTGCAGCTGTTTAATGTCTTCTGTGAACGTACATCGTTGGGTGGTTCGAACAATGATGGCAAGCGCTTCGTGAAGTTCAAGAGGCGTCAGAGTTTGTTGGGTTTCTCTCTCGGGCTTGCAAGTTCTGGCGGTTTTGATGAATCTTAAAATGTATCCTATGATACGTTGGAGCCTTTTTAGTGAATTTCGATGGTTGATGCTGTGCAAAAAGTTTTCACCATTGACAGCAATGAGTGAGTTGTAGGATCTTTGCTTCTGTTCAGGGGTGGGCAAATTAGGATCCAGGCCAAATCTGGGAGGCCAGTGCTTCTCGTCTCCATGCAGAAAAAATGGCCCATACATCCATTGGGGTGTATGCTGTAACTGTTGTGGATCCAATCCTCTTGATATGATGTCCGCTGGGTTATCTTTAGAACTCACATGTCGCCATTGCTCAGGTAGCGTGTTTTCTTGGATTGAAGCGATTCGATTTGCCACAACTGTGTGAAATGAAGAAGATCTTGAATGTATCCATGATAATACTATGTTTGAGTCGGACCAATTGAATGTTGGCGTTGTATTCATATCTAAGTCTAGTTTCACTTTTGCAGCTAAGTTAGCACCCAATTGTGCGGCACATAGCTCCAGTCTAGGCAGCGTTTGCTGCTTGAGTGGAGTTATACGTGATTTCGCACATAACAAGTATACTCTTATTGTTTTGTTTGGTAGTATTGTTCTCACATAAATTGCAGAGCCATACGCCCTTTCGGAGGCGTCGGAAAAAACATGAAGTTGAGTCTTGTTAGGAAGAACTCCTTTATAGATATGCCGATGCACTTGAAAGCTTTCAAGTTCACTTAGGTTGCTTCGAAAGGTTCGCCAGCGTGAGTCAAATTCTGAAGGAACTGCCTCGTCCCATGCAAGATTCAAGGTCCATAATTCCTGGATGAACATTTTGGCTCTGGCAATTACTGGCGACAGTATTCCTAGTAGATCAAAGATACGCGCCAAGTCTGACGTGACTGTTCTTTTAGTCACGGCTTTAATTGTTTGAATGTTGACCTTGATTTTAAGAAGGTCATCTTTAGGTACCCATACCAATCCCAGTGTTTTCGTGTAATCAGTTTCGTTGGAGAAGTCAAGACTGACTTCTTGGTCATAACTGGGAATGTTCCGGAGCAGCTGGGCATGATTAGCGCACCATTTTCGTAGATGGAACCCGTACTTAGCCAAGACGTCTCGCAGCTGGCGCTGAGTTTCCAGGGCTGTATTCAAGCTATCGGCTCCACCTAGTCCATCATCGACATAAAAGTTCTTTTCCAAGAAACAGGCTGCTAAAGGAGCTTGCATCTTATTATCCTTGACTATTTCCTTCACACATTTGATTGCCAGATATGGTGCTGGTCTAGTACCATAGGTAACGCTATTTAATTGGAAATAACTAATGGGCTCAGAGGAGTGATTTCGCCAGAGGACAATCTGGTACTGCCGGTCCTTGGGGTGGATATTGATTTGACGGTACATTTTCTCGATATCTGTTGTGAATACGAAACGCGGCAGCCGAAATCGCAATAGAACCGTAAATAGATCATTTTGTAGTGGTGGTCCAGTGTGCAGAATATCATTTAAGGATTTTCCTGAGGACGTTTTTGCTGACGCATCGAAGACGACTCTGAGTTTAGTTGTACTACTTTCTGGTCGCAAAACGCAGTGGTGAGGAATAAAGTATTTATGCCCCATTATTTCGTCTATATTGATTTTCGACATATGCCCCATTGTTTCGTAGTCTTTCATAAATATCGCATATTGTTCCTTCAATGAAGCGTCTTTAGATAATCGACGTTCTAGTGCGAGGAACCGGTTGAATGCAATACTGTGTGAGGACCCTAATAACGATGTTTCAGCACAAAACGGCAATCGTGCTATGAATCGACCTTCATTGTCGCGTGTGGTATGCTGATTGAAATGTGCTTCGCACTGTGTATCATTCGGTGATAAATTTTGCTCTCTTCCTTCAACCTGCTCGAGTTTCCAAAATCGCTCAATAGCTGTATTAATTTTATCCTCTTCAGTTAATACTCCGCAAATTGCTGTTGAGAGTTGTTCACTAGATACTTTTCCCGATACGATCCATCCAAAAGTTGTATTTTGCAGCAGTGGAAGGTCCTTGCCTAATTTAATTTGTCCGATCGTGAGTAGTTGATGATAATATTCCGCCCCTAACAAAATATCGATTTTTTCTGGACGGTTGAAGGTTGGGTCCGCTAATGCTACATTGCTGGGAATTGACCACCTGTCGATTGTAAGCGATTGAGCGGGTTGAGGGGAAATAATTTGCGGCAATACGAATGCTTCAAGCAGTGTTGAAAAATTGTTGAGCCGAGATTGTAGCGTAATGTTGACTCGGTGTTAAACCTTGGTGCGGCTTTTTCCAATACCGTTAATTGAAACAGAAGTAGTCCTTGCTGGGAGTCCAAGACGGTTGACTAATCGTTCTGTGATCAAATTGACTTGTGATCCTGAATCAAGGATTGCCTTGCATTCAGTTTCCAAACCATTAGCCTTGACCTTTACCAACGCTGTACCCAGTAGAACATATGGTCTTTTGTTAATGTAACTTCCCGACATGCTTTCAACTTCTGTTGGTGTGCTGACTAGAGATGTCGCGTGTTGTGTCGAGGAGTTATTCCTGATAACTGCTTCATTGGTTGACTCTGTTTCCCCCTTTGATTTGTTACGCTTCCTGGATATTGAATTCTTTTGTGGGGCCTGTTCCAAGTGTAGCAGGGTGTTGTGCATTTTTCCACAGCGGCCTGAAATTGTACACTGTTTGGTCAAATGACTGTGACTAAAACAATTAACACATAGTTTATGTTTCTGTATCAAATTTAGTCTGTTTGCGGGGCTTAGTTGGATGAATTCTCTGCATCTATACAATGGGTGGCATTCTTGCTTGCAAACTAGGCATCGTTGGTTCTCATGGCGGGGATACGCCATAAGCGTGCATGTTTTGCTAGCAGGAGAAAATGTCTTCTCTTTGTGTCCCATTGCCTCCAGAGTATGGAAATAGTTCTCCAGAAAGGTAAGAAATTGGCTGACTGGTTGCATTTCCTTTGGGTTGGTGATCGATTGCTCATATTGAGTGTAGACAGGTTTGTCCAACTTTTTTACCAGAAGGTGTAGTAGGAGTGGATCCCATGTTGAGACTTCGATCCCCATATTAGAAAGAGCTGCCAGACATTCTTTCGTTGTATCGTGCAATCGCTTAACGGCCATTAATGTCGACGCACCCGATGGTTGATCTAGCAGTCTCTGAACCGCTGTTGCCACTATTAGTCGTTTATTATCATAACGATCCTGTAGTAACTGCCACGCGGCTTTATAATTGTCTGCAGTAACAGCGAGATGATTAATAAGCTTCGCTGCTTCACTAGTAACGTTGGTCTTTAGATAATACATTTTGTGAGCGTCTGACATCCGTTGCTCATGAACAGTTTTCTTAAATAAGTCAGAAAACGATGTCCATTTCATATAATCACCTTCAAATTTAGAGATAGTGATTGTGGGTAAAGGTAGGGTAGATGGTCTAGCCATAGTCTCTGTGGATGGGTGGTGGTTGCTGTTAGCCGTGGTAAGGTGGATGATCGCTAACTGAGCGGCTTGTTCGAGGTGGATGTATCTGCTTGTGTCATAGCCAGCGAGGTCTGGATCGGGATATTTATCCAACACTTCATCATTAAGTAGTTCTAGCTGCTGCCATAGTTTGGTGATGGTGGTCTTTTTAACATCGTAATAAGGCCCATCCTGACCTGACTGCAACTGGAGGCCGTCTAGCTGTCTAGCCAGAGCTGCCATCTTTCCAAGGGAGCGGCTGATTAAACCATCGTGGCCACTTGTAGGTTGTGGGGGATTGCTAATGACTTTGGGCTCGTCGCCCACCTTTGACGGTAGGTCATTAGGGTTTTTGGCGATTGCTCCATTCCCTTGGTAAGTGAGCTCGTGTTCCATTAGAGCTATACATTTGGATGCCATTGACTGGATTTGATTATAGCGGTCTGCAGTGAAGTATTCATCTTCCATATGAATATCCTTCAGAGTCCGTAATTTGGTATCTGCCTCATCAAATTCTGTCCAAGCTGTAGTCAGCCGCGACAATCGTTCTTTGTAGTACGTTGGGGTTTTGCGGCTAGCTGAGTCCTTGGTAAAGTTGCGGATGATTGTGGCGATATGCTCGCCGGTCTCCTTCAGTTGGTGAAGAAGCTGCTCTGCGGATTCCATATTGCTTTGTTGATGCCTTTTGGGAGGTTATTTAAGAGTTGTAGTAGGCTGCTTGTTGCTTGTGATGCAACGTTGTCTGTGATTGGGCGCCTGTAGTTTGTGGTTGGTCGCTGATGTAATGGTTGTGAATTATTCACTTGAAGGACCTTTTGGTTTTTCTAACCTCGTGTCCTGTCACGGTCGCCAAAATGTTAAGCGCGGGCTCGTTTGCCTTGTTTAACCTTATAAAAGTCGATAACTTGGTGATTCACCAACTTATTAGAATGTTTAGGTGTTGATTATCCTAGTAGTTTCACCAGGATAATGCAATGTCCAATTCAGTCGTTCAAGTGGTACACAAGAATAACAAAGAATTGGCTTGTTGAAATTAAGTAACAAGTTAATGTTGACTGGATGAATGACAATAGTTCAATCACACATTTTATTAAAAACCTTATTGTATTTAAAGAAAAATTACAAATACAAATAATAACAAAATATAAAATTTACAATACAAAATAAAATTAAGAAGTAAAAAAAATTGGTTTCATAATAAATCAAAAAATTGCAATGTAATCAATAACATTTTAAAGTGTTAAAATGTAAAATGATACAAAGAATTTTTTAGGCCAGAGACCGTTCACTCTTCTGCTGCACTAATTACTTTCCCACCGTTGGCAGAAAACAGATATTGGATTTCATAACCGTATGGCTGGTGAATTAAGTAAACGAATTATTTTCCCAGTAAAAGCCAAACATATATTATATTTCTCCAATATCTGACTTGTTCTTTGCTTTAGCCCGTGTACGAGTAAATAAATATTTTGTTTTAATTTAGAACTGAATTGTGCAAACGCGGTAATTCTCACGGCAAAGTGTGGGAAAATAAAAACGTAAAAAGAGGTATGGATTTTGTTCAAATATTATTAATTCTATTGAGAGTTTTTTTTTATTTTTATTTTTATTTTTAATACGAAACAAAAAAAAACTCAAAGGAATTAACAACCAGTTTACTTCTTTCTGATAAATAAAGTAGGTATAATTCATCATAAAAATCAAAAATAACAAATAAAATGGCTGCTGATATGAATCAGAAAATGTCGATTTTCCAACCCTGGAACCGAATTTTTAGTTTTTAAAATTTTTAATACCAACTTAATTCTTAGCGAAGTATAAAATAGGTTTAAGTCACTGAACAAAAAACAAAATTGGGAACTTATATGGTTACTCTTATGTACCAAAAAATTTCGATTTTCCAACCCTGGAACCGAATTTGTAATTTTTTGATACTAGTTTAATTTTTTCTGAAATATCTAATAGGTTTAAATGGTTAAAGCCAAAAAATTTTGAAATCATGAATGTACTATTATGCACGAAAAATATTTCGATTTTCCAACTCTGGAAGTGAATTTTTATTTTCTTACCAATGCAATTCTTAGTGAGGTGTAACATAGTTTTACTTGACAAAAAAATTTAAATTTTTTAACTTTTTGGTCACTCTCATGTACCATAAAATATTTCATTTGCCCAACCCTGGGGTCGAAATTTTGATTTTTTAGGATTTTAATACCAATTTTGTTCTTCCTGAATTATAAAACAGCTTTAATTATCAAAAAGAAACAACGTCAATTGCCATTTTGGTTACTTTTATGCAGAATAAATATTTCAATTTCCCAACCCTAGCAACGAAATTTAAATTTTTTTTACCAATGCAACCTTTAATGAGGCATGAAATAGTTTTATTTAAGAAAAACTTAATATTTTTAACCATTTAGGTCATTATTATGTACCACAAATTATTGCACTTATCCAACCCTGGAATCAAAATTTTTATTATTTTTTAATTTTTAATACCACAAAAAAACGACGTCAATTGCCTTTTTGGTTACTTTTATGTATAAAAAATATTTCAATTACCCAACCCTGGAAGCGAAATTTTAATTTTTTTAAATTTTCTTTTTCAATCCAAATCTTCATGAGGTATAAAGTAGTTTTGTTTAAGAAAAACTCGAATTTTGAAACCATTTTGGTTATTACATGTACGACAAAATATTGTATGTACCAAAAAAAAATTTAATTTTTCCAACCCTGGAAACGAAATTTTAATTTTTTTTGTTTTTCTTTATCAGTGCAATGCTTCTTGAGGTATAAAGGAGTTTTATTTAAGAAAAATTGCAAAGTTTTACCGTTTTGGTAACTTGTCCATCCCTGGATTCGAAATTTTATTTTTGAATTTTCGATACCAATTTTGTTCTCTCTAAATTATAAGACAGTTTTAGCTAGCAAAAAACAACATCAGTTGCCTGTTTGATTACTTTAATCTATAAAAACAATTCAATTTCCCACCCCTGGAAGCAAAATTTGAATTAAAAAAATGTTTTTTTGCCAATGCAAATTTTCATGACGTACAAAGTGGTTTTGTTAAAGAAAAACTTGAAATTTTTAACAATTTTAGTTACTACATGTATTACAAAATACGGAATAAGCCGAAAAAAATGTTTAATTTCCTATCCCTGGAAAAAAAATTTATTTTTTTAGTTTTTAATAGACCATTCAGGCTCCCCAAAGCATGAAATAGTTTTAATTTACGAACATTAAAGGAAAAATAAATGATTTTTGGTATAAATTTTGCGTCGAGAAATTGGTGTAAGCTTCCCAGCTCTGGAACCATACTTCGGATCTTTCTGAATTTCAATAACAGCCTATTTAAGTTCATTCATCCAATTTAACGGTCCAAGAACGAAGTCTCTAGCTCTTCTGGGGGCTTGGGAAACCCGACGGACGGACAGACGGTCATCGCTCAATCGTCATCGCTATTCATAAGGATCTAGAATATATATACTTTATGGGGCCCATGTGCATATCGAAGAAATTACACACGGAATGACAAACCTATATATACCCTTTCACATTTTTGTGAAGGGTATAAAAATAAAAAACATTGTGTCAATTATTATAAATATATTAACCAAAGTGAGCAAATATTGCGAATTTGCTTTGCATTGCTTATATTTAGTTTGTATATTGATTGGAAGCTCATTCCAGAGACGTATGACAAAAGAATGTCAAAATGACAAATGAATGACAAAAGAACGTATTAACAAAGGAATGTCTTTCAGACAATAGTTTACGGTATCGAATAGAGTTAATTTTGTATCCCCTATTTGATCTTAAAAACGTAACTCTGTTGAAGAGATAAGCTGGCTGCTTAAGATATATAATTTTATGTAAAAACAATAGCGTACGGCATTTTAAGAGGTTTTCAAAAGATATATTGAAAATAGTGTAGTAAAAGTGGGATATGCGATCTCTTCTTGAAAACCCATAAATATATCTGGCAATGTTGTTGTAGGCCACTTTTAATTTATTTTTACTTATTGTGTTGTAATTAGAAAAAAGATCACATCCATGTTAATATTGGTAAAATATATGTATGATTTGGCAAGCAACATATGTATGTTTATTGGTGTAAATGACTGTGTCATCCATAAGTGACGAAGAATGGTATATATTTTCCCACATATGACGTTTATATGGTTAGACCAAGTAAGGGTATTGTTAAAAATGATTCCAAGATTTTTGGCATGTTCGACTAACTCAATTGGGACCCTACAAGAAATGAATGACTGAAACAAGTACACATGCAACATTTTAACGAACACACTTAAATATATGACTGACATTTGTTGAATTTTTGACAATACTTTCATTTTTTAATTCGTATTTGTTTATTTTATGTCTGTGCAAAATATGGTGCAAATCAAATAAGAAATCAATCTCATATGTATAAATAGGGCAAGTAAGTATGTATATTGTTTAAAGTTACAAATAAAAATTGTAATAACAAGAACATGTTTTTGTAGGCAATTGTGATTCGGAAGATATTTGCTGGGCAGTGGATATATTCATCAATGAACTTGACACGCAAGCAAACAATTCACGTAATAACTATGGC
Organism: Linnaemya tessellans; assembly: GCA_951800035.1. Lineage (NCBI taxonomy): Eukaryota > Metazoa > Arthropoda > Insecta > Diptera > Tachinidae > Linnaemya > Linnaemya tessellans. The sequence goes on from OX637535.1 coordinate 83,732,069, forward strand.
ACAACTGTGGGAAACTAAGGAGTTATTATACCGAAAACCCAGAAATGAAGGTAAACTTAGATAATATAGTATGTATATTCTATGTAGGTAAATCTCCTTGGATTAATATTTATTGTTTGTTTCATTTTAGGCATTTTCATCCCTTTGCACAATGCGATTAAATCAAGAAGTAGCTGTTAAGTGTTGTTCTTACTTTTTAAAATCTTTTATTTTTTAAATATCTTTTTATTGTAAATATTTAATATTAAATTTTGAATTAAATTTGATAATTGTTTTTTTATTTGCACTGAAGAATATAAACAAAACAAAAGAGTTGTCAGGTTTGAGTAGTCATTTGATTCTTCAGTACTGAGCAATCAACTGATGAAACATATGTGCCTGACATACTGGTACAAAAAAGCACTAGAGTGAGCAAGTGAGCTATATTTTCTAATGTCGGCAGAATTAATAAGTACGACAGAGATGCAAGCTCACATGAATACAATTGTATACATCAGTTTTTTCATATTGCCCTTAAGAAAATGATAGGAAGTTTTGTATAGGCAATGAGGTATTAAGCCCTCAGCACTATCAAACAAATGACTAGTCAAATGTTCGGTAGTGTTCTTGTAGGGGAGTTACCAATAAGTATTGACGGCAAGTTATATTGAATATTGCTGCTTCTATTTATCACCAAAGCTTTAGATTTCTTTGCATTTAGACAGAGTCCGTTTATTGAAGCCCATTTGAAAACACTATCTAGGTCACGATTTAATTTATTAATACAATTATTTACATCAGAAGGCATACATCTGAGAGTGAGTTCAACGTCATCTGCATACATTTGGATTTCACAGTGAGTGACTAGTAGTAGAATAAATTGTATATAATAAGGGTCCAAGTATAGAAGCTTGTGGAACTCCTCTAGGCATTAAACAGCTTGTTGATTTGCTACTGCCAGAGGAACCCAACTGGCTCCTATTAGATAAATATGAATAAAGCAAGTTTATAGCAGTGTTTGAAAAGTGGCACATAAATTTCAGTTTTTGACATACGGTGTGAAACGTCTTGGAATGATCAAGTAAAACCAAATATTATATATTTATATATATATATATGTATATATATATATATATATATATGTATATATATATATATATATATATATATATATATATATATATATATATATATATATATATATACATATATATATATATATATATATATATATATATATATATATATATATACATATATATACATATATATATATATATATATATATATATATATATATATATATATATATATATATATATATATATATTGGGTGTTTTTTATTGAGGTATAGAACTTTAAGTTGGCATCACTTTTTTAACTGGCGGCCATTTTGTCAGCTGTCAAGTGATTAATATTTAGTTTGGTTTGCCATTTCATCATGAACAGGTTGACAAAAGAACAACGCTTGCAAATCGTGCAAATTTATTTCGGAAGTAATGGTTCAGTTCGCGAAGTTTACCGCAAGCTCCGTCCATTTTATGGTCGACATAATCGTCCATCAGAGCAATTAATTCGGTTAACCATGGATCGTTTTCGCACTACGTTTACTCTATGTGATAATACGCATCCGCAGAGACGTCGAACAGTGCGCACCGAAGAAACAATTGCCGCTGTAGAGCAAAGTGTTGAAGAGGACCCGAATGAATCGATTCGCCACCGTGCACAGCAATTGGAGCTTTGTCCATCAACTTTTGTTCCCGAATTGGATGGCATGAATGTGGATGAGTTGTGGTTCCAACAAGACGGCGCTACATGCCACACAGCGCACGTCACAATCGATTTATTGAAGGAAACATTCGATGAGCGCATAATTTCGCGGAATGGACCTGTCAATTGGCCACCAAGATCGTGTGATTTGACACCATTGGATTATTTTCTTTGGGGATATGTGAAGTCGCTCGTCTACGCCAACAAACCAGAAACGTTAGGGGACTTGGAAGCCAACATTCGTGGCGCTATTGCCAACATACGGCCCCATATGCTCGAAAAAGTGGTTGAAAATTGGACCTGTAGAATTGGCTTTATTCGAGCCAGCCGCGGCGGCCACATGCCCGAAATCATATTTAAACATTAATGGCATGAAATTATCCTTCCAATAAAGCCAAATTGATGGACATTAAAACGATTTTCTTGTGTTTTATTTTAATTCGAAGTTCTATACCTCAATAAAAAACACCCTGTATATATATATATATATATATATACATATATATATATATACATATATATATATATATATATACATATATATATATATATATATACATATATATATATATATATATATATATATATATATATATATATATATATATATATATATATATATATATATATATGTTTTTTCTTTTTATCTTGGACCAGCACTCAGGGGATGACCCCTCTATATGCAATGCATTGCGCCGGAACTGAAAACGAGTGGATAGTATTGAGGGGACAGATTAGGAAAGATGAGAAGATAGAGTTTTTTTGTAGCTATTTCAACTTTTACTCCGCCGGCTACTTTTTGCTACAGGGCCGACGAAGGTGAGTGCTGTTACTCTGCTTTTAGTACATGATAGTGTCAGTCGCTGCCAATTATGTTCAGTGACCAGTGACTATGCCTTCATCATTAAAACAGGCTAGCAACAACTAACACAACCAAGCACTAATGCTGATCAGAAGAATGTTTTTGTTTTTGGGAAAAGAATTGTTTGGGTTTACTCGAAAAGCCCCTTTAATATTTGGAGGATCAATGTTCACAGCTTGGTATAAATAGTTGTACAAATTGAATAGATTATCGTCTTTATTAAAGGGTACAACAGTAATGCGAATATCACTTGCTACAACAGAATTTTCTTTTTTTTTTACTTGCTTTTTTAATAACAATATATCTTTTTTAAATTATGTATGAATTTTTATTAGTCGAACTTTGTAATGTAAATTGTTAATTTTTTTGGGCTCAAGTTCGAATCTGCATGACTGCAAATGATTTTTTTATTATTTTATTAATAAATGAATTTGTTCAAATTCTATTTATTATTTTTTATATTAAGATTGGAATATTAAGAATATTTTCAATAATCATCAAACCAGCAGAACGGATCAGTACTGATTTCGAGGCCGCTACGCCATCTCATCAGCGTTCTTTGTTCAATTTTTCCACTTTCGCAAGTGGTGCTAGTTAGTAGGAATATCAACTATTTAACCAATATTTTTAACGAAAATTGAATATGAGAAGTTATCACATTCATATTTTTTAAGTTATCACCTTTTTGGTTAGTACGAAATTCCCCAACCCTGACGATTAATATTCCCAATATTCCATGTATCTCTTTCGCTTTTTCCAGAGCCATCGGCTGCTGATTGCTAAAGCTTCTTTGTTATTTATGTTCAAGTAATTGAATTTAGTTGTCAATTTACAATGAACAAGTGCGCGTGCCCCCGCAATGTTTTAAATTATGTATGAATTTTTATTAGTCGAACTTTGTAATGTAAATTGTTAATTTTTTTGGGCTCAAGTTCGAATCTGCATGACTGCAAATGATTTTTTTATTATTTTATTAATAAATGAATTTGTTCAAATTCTATTTATTATTTTTTATATTAAGATTGGAATATTAAGAATATTTTCAATAATCATCAAACCAGCAGAACGGATCAGTACTGATTTCGAGGCCGCTACGCCATCTCATCAGCGTTCTTTGTTCAATTTTTCCACTTTCGCAAGTGGTGCTAGTTAGTAGGAATATCAACTATTTAACCAATATTTTTAACGAAAATTGAATATGAGAAGTTATCACATTCATATTTTTTAAGTTATCACCTTTTTGGTTAGTACGAAATTCCCCAACCCTGACGATTAATATTCCCAATATTCCATGTATCTCTTTCGCTTTTTCCAGAGCCATCGGCTGCTGATTGCTAAAGCTTCTTTGTTATTTATGTTCAAGTAATTGAATTTAGTTGTCAATTTACAATGAACAAGTGCGCGTGCCCCCGCAATGTTTTAAATTATGTATGAATTTTTATTAGTCGAACTTTGTAATGTAAATTGTTAATTTTTTTGGGCTCAAGTTCGAATCTGCATGACTGCAAATGATTTTTTTATTATTTTATTAATAAATGAATTTGTTCAAATTCTATTTATTATTTTTTATATTAAGATTGGAATATTAAGAATATTTTCAATAATCATCAAACCAGCAGAACGGATCAGTACTGATTTCGAGGCCGCTACGCCATCTCATCAGCGTTCTTTGTTCAATTTTTCCACTTTCGCAAGTGGTGCTAGTTAGTAGGAATATCAACTATTTAACCAATATTTTTAACGAAAATTGAATATGAGAAGTTATCACATTCATATTTTTTAAGTTATCACCTTTTTGGTTAGTACGAAATTCCCCAACCCTGACGATTAATATTCCCAATATTCCATGTATCTCTTTCGCTTTTCCCAGAGCCATCGGCTGCTGATTGCTAAAGCTTCTTTGTTATTTATGTTCAAGTAATTGAATTTAGTTGTCAATTTACAATGAACAAGTGCGCGTGCCCCCGCAATGTTTTAAATTATGTTTGAATTTTTATTAGTCGAACTTTGTAATGTAAATTGTTAATTTTTTTTTTTTTTTTTTTTTTTTTTTTTTTGGGCTCAAGTTCGAATCTGCATGACTGCAAATGATTTTTTTTATTATTTTATTAATAAATGAATTTGTTCAAATTCTATTTATTATTTTTTATATTAAGATTGGAATATTAAGAATATTTTCAATAATCATCAAACCAGCAGAACGGATCAGTACTGATTTCGAGGCCGCTACGCCATCTCATCAGCGTTCTTTGTTCAATTTTTCCACTTTCGCAAGTGGTGCTTGTTAGTAGGAATATCAACTATTTAACCAATATTTTTAACGAAAATTGAATATGAGAAGTTATCACATTCATATTTTTTAAGTTATCACCTTTTTGGTTAGTACGAAATTCCCCAACCCTGACGATTAATATTCCCAATATTCCATGTATCTCTTTCGCTTTTTCCAGAGCCATTGGCTGCTGATTGCTAAATCTTCTTTGTTATTTATGTTCAAGTAATTGAATTTAGTTGTCAATTTACAATGAACAAGTGCGCGTGCCCCCGCAATGTTTTAAATTATGTATGAATTTTTATTAGTCGAACTTTGTAATGTAAATTGTTAATTTTTTTGGGCTCAAGTTCGAATCTGCATGACTGCAAATGATTTTTTTATTATTTTATTAATAAATGAATTTGTTCAAATTCTATTTATTATTTTTTATATTAAGATTGGAATATTAAGAATATTTTCAATAATCATCAAACCAGCAGAACGGATCAGTACTGATTTCGAGGCCGCTACGCCATCTCATCAGCGTTCTTTGTTCAATTTTTCCACTTTCGCAAGTGGTGCTAGTTAGTAGGAATATCAACTATTTAACCAATATTTTTAACGAAAATTGAATATGAGAAGTTATCACATTCATATTTTTTAAGTTATCACCTTTTTGGTTAGTACGAAATTCCCCAACCCTGACGATTAATATTCCCAATATTCCATGTATCTCTTTCGCTTTTTCCAGAGCCATCGGCTGCTGATTGCTAAAGCTTCTTTGTTATTTATGTTCAAGTAATTGAATTTAGTTGTCAATTTACAATGAACAAGTGCGCGTGCCCCCGCAATGTTTTAAATTATGTATGAATTTTTATTAGTCGAACTTTGTAATGTAAATTGTTAATTTTTTTGGGCTCAAGTTCGAATCTGCATGACTGCAAATGATTTTTTTATTATTTTATTAATAAATGAATTTGTTCAAATTCTATTTATTATTTTTTATATTAAGATTGGAATATTAAGAATATTTTCAATAATCATCAAACCAGCAGAACGGATCAGTACTGATTTCGAGGCCGCTACGCCATCTCATCAGCGTTCTTTGTTCAATTTTTCCACTTTCGCAAGTGGTGCTAGTTAGTAGGAATATCAACTATTTAACCAATATTTTTAACGAAAATTGAATATGAGAAGTTATCACATTCATATTTTTTAAGTTATCACCTTTTTGGTTAGTACGAAATTCCCCAACCCTGACGATTAATATTCCCAATATTCCATGTATCTCTTTCGCTTTTTCCAGAGCCATCGGCTGCTGATTGCTAAAGCTTCTTTGTTATTTATGTTCAAGTAATTGAATTTAGTTGTCAATTTACAATGAACAAGTGCGCGTGCCCCCGCAATGTTTTAAATTATGTATGAATTTTTATTAGTCGAACTTTGTAATGTAAATTGTTAATTTTTTTGGGCTCAAGTTCGAATCTGCATGACTGCAAATGATTTTTTTATTATTTTATTAATAAATGAATTTGTTCAAATTCTATTTATTATTTTTTATATTAAGATTGGAATATTAAGAATATTTTCAATAATCATCAAACCAGCAGAACGGATCAGTACTGATTTCGAGGCCGCTACGCCATCTCATCAGCGTTCTTTGTTCAATTTTTCCACTTTCGCAAGTGGTGCTAGTTAGTAGGAATATCAACTATTTAACCAATATTTTTAACGAAAATTGAATATGAGAAGTTATCACATTCATATTTTTTAAGTTATCACCTTTTTGGTTAGTACGAAATTCCCCAACCCTGACGATTAATATTCCCAATATTCCATGTATCTCTTTCGCTTTTTCCAGAGCCATCGGCTGCTGATTGCTAAAGCTTCTTTGTTATTTATGTTCAAGTAATTGAATTTAGTTGTCAATTTACAATGAACAAGTGCGCGTGCCCCCGCAATGTTTTAAATTATGTATGAATTTTTATTAGTCGAACTTTGTAATGTAAATTGTTAATTTTTTTGGGCTCAAGTTCGAATCTGCATGACTGCAAATGATTTTTTTATTATTTTATTAATAAATGAATTTGTTCAAATTCTATTTATTATTTTTTATATTAAGATTGGAATATTAAGAATATTTTCAATAATCCTCAAACCAGCAGAACGGATCAGTACTGATTTCGAGGCCGCTACGCCTACTAACTAGCACCACTTGCGAAAGTGGAAAAATTGAACAAAGAACGCTGATGAGATGGCGTAGCGGCCTCGAAATCAGTACTGATCCGTTCTGCTGGTTTGATGATTATTGAAAATATTCTTAATATTCCAATCTTAATATAAAAAATAATAAATAGAATTTGAACAAATTCATTTATTAATAAAATAATAAAAAAATCATTTGCAGTCATGCAGATTCGAACTTGAGCCCAAAAAAATTAACAATATATCTTTTTTTAATGTAACTGTTTCATTTGTTAGCTCTATAATAGTTATTGTCTGTAATTTTTATATCTTGAACAGCTGACTATATGTTTAACACTCTTTCTATTAAGGCCGAGACACATAGAATCCGTCATACGTTATATGTCGCCTTTTTCAACTGACATTAACGTACTGACGGAAAAGGCTGACACAATGAGTACTTTGTTGGCGGATGTTAAATCAATTGTATGTTCCCCATTTTATTTATTTATGTTAAATGTATATATTTTATAAAATTTTTTTGTGTAATATTTAATTTTTCCTGAACACACAATACAAAAAATTAATTAAAACAATTTGAAAAACTCATCTATTTCTGTCGAAGTATTCAACGTACGTTAAAAGTTGGCCAACTTTCGTACTTTGCTTTGACGCAGAAGTACTGAATGTGACAACTCACATAAGAAAGCATGCATTTCAACTCAGCTGTCAGTTGAAAAAGGCGACGTATAACGTATGAAGGATTCTATGTGTCTCGGCCTTTACGTTATTAAGCTCACAATTTTTAACATTTAACCTTTTGTCAATTTCATTTAAGAGACGATTTTCATAATCACGGAAAATTGTTTGTATCATTGATTGAAGTTTTTCAGTTAATTTATTAGCTAGTTTGTCAAATCTCTTATCCTTCATTTGTAATTTAAAAGGCGAGCCAGTAGAAAAATTAAGAGATTCAATGCATGAAAACCGCGGAGTTTTTGGTGTATTTTCAACTAAAGATTTTTGATCCATTTCTCTTAATATTTTTTGCGCCCCACTGGACATGTTTAGATCGGTTTGCTCCTGTTTGGAATAAATATATTTTGAAGCTTAGAGCAGGTTAAGTTCGGAGATGGGCGAAATCGGGCAGGAGGGAAAAAAGTTCCCCTAAGAAGAACTAAACCAACCCACAAAAAACAACATAATTTTTAAAGTTTTTTGGTTATTTTGTTAAGCAAATGATATATTTCTGTGTCAAATATGGTCCTACGCCTTAAACTTGGAGCCATAAAATAAAATATAAAAATTTTTGGACCCCGCCCCCTTTAGTGGGCGGTATTATATGCAAAAATTGTGTAAGAATTTAACAAATTGTTTTACTTAAGCCTACATTCCTTAAAAATAAAATTTTAAGATTTGATGACGAAACTGAGACGTAACCTGGTACTACTATGCCCTACCCCATTCTCCCCCATTGCCACCTAAATGACCCTATAAAAAAAAGTGCTATATTCGGCTGTGCTGATTCTTAGCTAACCTTCACAAATGATATTCTTCTTTGTTTTTTTCTTGCTAAAACATAAAGTAAGTTTAATTAAAAACAAGTAAAAACGTTATATTCGACCGGGTCGAATCTTAAATACCCTCCAAATATTTAGTAAGTGAATTTGAAATGTTTAACTTGGTGGGACAGAGTTCCTTTTTATAATATCGTACGTCAACGCCCACTAAAGGGGGCGGGGTTCAAAAATATGCAATATCATGCACAGACGTATGGGCATTGCTAGACCGTCTTAGACTTCATCCCAATTCTCTTTGGAGGCTATAAAAACTGTATTTTGGCGTGGTCGCTCTGGCAAGGGCTGTGGGGGAAACATTTCACCTTTGTCATTAAACTCTAAAAATAAATGCTTGGGATAATTATATACAAAATTAAAATTTTTTTTTTTTTATAGGGTCATTTAGCGAGCAAAGGGGGAAGAGGGGGTAGGGCAGCAACAGGCAGTCATAAAACTCTAAAGATAAATGCTTGGGATGATTATATACAAAATATAAAAAAAAAATTTTTTTTGGTAGGGTCATTTAGGGGGCAAAGGAAGAAGCGGCGGAGGGAGGCTAGGGCAGAAATCGGCAGTCATAAAACTGTAAAGATAAATGCTTGGGATGATTATATACAAAATTTAAAAAAAAAAATTTTTTTTGGTAGGGTCATTTAGGGGGCAAAGGAAGAGGGGGGGGGGGGGGGGTAGGGCAGAAATCGGCAGTCATAAAACTCTAAAGATAGTTGCTTGGGATAATTATATACACAATTTAATAAAACATTTTTTTTTTGGTAGGGTCATTTTGGGCGAAAGGAAGGGGGGGGGGGGGCTAGGGCAGAAATCAGCAGTCATAAAACTCTAAAGATAAATGCTTGGGATGATTATATACAAAATTTAATAAAACATTTTTTTTTGGTAGGGTCATTTAGGGGGCAAAGGAAGAGGTGGGGGGGGTAGGGCAGAAATCGGCAGTCATAAAACTCTAAAGATAAATGCTTGGGATGATTATATACAAAATTTAATAAAACATTTTTTTTTGGTAGGGTCATTTTGGGCGAAAGGAAGAGGGGGGGGGGGCTAGGGCAGAAATCGGCAGTCATAAAACTCTAAAGATAAATGCTTGGGATGATTATATACAAAATTTAAAAAAAAATTTTTTTTTTGGTAGGGTCATTTAGGCGGCAAAGGAAGAGGTGGGGGAGAGGTAGGGCAGAAATCGGCAGTCATAAAACTCTAAAGATATATGCTTGGGATGATTATATACAAAATTTAAAACAAATTTTTTTTTTGGTAGGGTCATTTAGGGGGCGAAGGGGAAGGAGGGGGTAGGGCAGAGTAGTACCAGGTTTAGTCTCAGCTTCGTCATTAAAGCTTAAAAGTGTTATTTTTAAGGAATGTAGGCTTAAGTAAAACAATTTGTTAAATTTTTATGCCATTTTTGCCTATAATAACGCCCACTGAAGTGGACGGGGTCAAAAAATATTTTTATTTTATTTAATGGCTCCAAGTTTAAGGCGTTGGACCATATTTGACATAAAAATATATCATTTGCTTAACAAAATAACCAAAAAACTTTAAAAATTATGTTGTTTTTTCTGGGTTGGTTTAGTTCTTCTTAGGGGAACTTTTATCCCTCTTGCCCGATTTAGCCCATCTTCGAACTTAACCTGCTCTAAGTTTTAAAATATATTTATGCCAAATTTCAAGAGTCTAGCTCTTTTCGTTTGGACTGAATCGTGATTTCCACAGACGGACGGACGGACGGACATGCTCAGTTCGTCTTAGATCATCACTGATCAAGAATATATATACTTTATGGGGTCTGAGATGGATATTTCGATGCGTTACAAACGGAATGACAAAGTGAATATACCCTCCAAATTCTTTTTTGGAGAGTATAAAAACAAAATTATGTTATCAGTTACTTTTATATTTAAGAAAACGTTTAACTTTTTTGTCTAGGAAGGTAAATGTTTGGTTCTTCTTATTTCAAATACCTCTGAACGTCTTTCAAAAATATTAAATATGTTTAATTTTCAAACAAAAATAAAAAATCCGTTTCATGTACCCTAAAAAGTTCTAATTGTCCAACCGTAGAATCGTCTTTTAGATATTTTTGGTTTTTATTACCAATTTATTTCTTCCTGATATATAAAGTAGGTATAATTCATCATAAAAATAAAAAAATAGCAAATTATATGGTTACTTTTATGAATCAGAAAATATCGATATTCTAACCCTGAAATTGGATTTTTTACTTTTTTGGTTTGTAATACTCGTACCAATTTAAATAACTCTTCCCGAAGTATAACAAGTAAAAACGTTATATTCGACCGGGTCGAATCTTAAATACCCTCCAAATATTTAGTAAGTGAATTTGAAATGTTTAACTTGGTGGGACAGAGTTCCTTTATATAATATCGTACGTCAACGCCCACTAAAGGGGGCGGGGTTCAAAAATATACAATATCATGTTTTCCACAGACGAACGTATGGGCAATGCTAGACCGTCTTAGACTTCATCACAATTCTCTTTGGAGGCTATAAAAAACTGTATTTTGGCGGGGTCGCTCTGGCAAGGGCTGTGGGGGAAACATTTCACCTTTTTCATAAAACTCTAAAAATAAATGCTTGGGATAATTATATACAAAATTAAAATTTCTTTTTTTTGATAGGGTCATTTAGAGGGCAAAGGGGGAGAGGGGGTAGGGCTGAAACAGGTAGACATAAAACTCTAAAAATAAATGCTTGGGATGATTATACACAAAATTAAAAAAAATTTTATTTAGTTTTAATAGGGTCATTTAGCGGGCAAAGGGGGAGGAGGGGGTAGGGCAGCAACAGGCACTCATAAAACTCTAAAGATAAATGCTTGGGATGACTATATACAAAATTTAAAAAAACATTTTTTTTTGTAGGGTAATTTGGGGGCAAATGAAAAGGGGGGGGGGGGGTAGGGCAGAAATCGGCAGTCATAAAACTCTAAAGATAAATGCTTGGGATGATTATATACAAAATTTAAAAAAAAAAATTTTTTTTGGTAGGGTCATTTAGGGGGCGAAGGGGAAGGAGGGGGTAGGGCAGAGTAGTACCAGGTTTCGTCTCAGCTTCGTCATTAAAGCTTAAAAGTGTTATTTTTAAGGAATGTAGGCTTAAGTAAGACAATTTGTTAAATTTTTATGCTATTTTTGCCTATAATAACGCCCACTAAAGTGGGCGGGGTCAAAAAATATTTTTATTTTATTTAATGGCTCCAAGTTTAAGGCGTTGGACCGTATTTGACATAAAAATATAACATTTGCTTAACAAAATATCCAAAAAACTTTAAAAATTATGTTGTTTTTTCTGGGTTGGTTTAGTTCTTCTTAGGGTAACTTTTTTCCCTCTTGCCCGATTTAGCCCATCATCGAACTTAACCTGCTCTAAGTTTTAAAATATATTTATGCCAAATTTCAAGAGTCTAGCTCTTTTCGTTTGGACTGAATCGTGATTTCCACAGACGGACGGACATGCTCAGTTCGTCTTAGATTTCATCACTGATCAAGAATATATATACTTTATGGGGTCTGAGATAGATATTTCGATGCGTTACAAACGGAATGACAAAGTGAATATACCCACCAAATTCTTTTTTGGAGGGTATAAAAACAAAATTTGGAATTTATGTGTGTACTTTTATATACCAAACAATTTCGATTTTCCAACTCTGGAAGCGAAGTTTTATTGTTTTTACCAATGCAATTCTTAGTGATGTGTAACGCAGTTTTATTTGACAAAAAAATTTAAATTTTTAAAATATTTGGTCACTTTCATGTACCATAAAATATTTCATTTGTCCAACCCTACAATCGAAATTTTGATTTTGTAAGATTTTAATACCAATTTTGTTCTTCGTGAATTATAAAATAGTTTTAATTAGCAAAAACAACAACGTCAATTGCCTTTTAGGTTACTTTTGTGCATAAAAAATATTTCAATTTCGCAACCCTGGAAACGAAATCTTATTATACCCTTCACAAAAAAGTGAAAGGGTATATATAGGTTTGTCATTCCGTGTGTAATTTCTTCGATATGCACATGGGACCCCATAAAGTATATATATTCTAGATCCTTATGAATAGCGATGACGAATGAGCGATGTCCGTATGTCTGTACGTGAAATCGGGTTTCCCAAGCCCCCAGAAGAGCTAGAGACTTCGTTCTTGGACCGTTGAATTGGAAATGAACTTAAATAGGCTGCTATTGAATTCAGAAAGATCCGAAGTGTGGTTCCAGAGCTGGGAAGTTTACACCTATTTCTCGACGCAAAATTTATACCAAAAATCATTTATTTTTTTGATGTTGGGGAGCCTGAATGGTCTATTAAAAACTTTTTCCAGGGATAGGAAATTAAACTTTTTTTCGGCTTATTCCGTATTTTGTAGTACATGTAGTAACTAAAATTGTTAAAAATTTCAAGTTTTTCTTTAACAAAACCACTTTATACGTCATGAAGATTTGCATTGGCAAAAAAAAAAATTATTTTTTTATTCAAATTTTGTTTCCAGGGGTGGGAAATTGAATTGGTTTTATACATGAAAGTTTTTTGTTTTTTGCTAACTAAAACTGTCTTATAATTTTGAAAGAACAAAATTGGTATCAAAAATTCAAAAATAAAATTTCGAATCCAGGGATGGACAAGTTTCCAAAATGGTAAAACTTTGCAATTTTTCTTAAATAAAACTCCTTTATACCTCAAGAAGCATTGCACTGATAAAGAAAAACAAAAAAAAATTAAAATTTCGTTTCCAGGGTTGGAAAAATTAAATTTTTTTTGGTACATACAATATTTTGTCGTACATGTAATAACCAAAATGGTTTCAAAATTCGAGTTTTTCTTAAACAAAACTACTTTATACCTCATGAAGATTTGCATTGAAAAAGAAAATTTAAAAAAATTTAAATTTCGCTTCCAGGGTTGGGTAATTGAAATTTTTTTAATACATAAAAGTAACCAAAGAGGCAATTGACGTTGTTTTTTTGCTAATTAAAACTATTTTTTAATTCAGGAAAAACAAAATTGGTATTAAAAATTAAAAAATAATAAAAATTTTGATTCCAGGGTTGGATAAGTGCAATATTTTATGGTACATGAGAGTGACCAAAAAGTTTTAAAATTTAAATTTTTTTGTTAAGTAAAACTATGTTACACCTCACTAAGAATTGCATTGGTAAGAAAATAAAAATTCACTTCCAGAGTTGGAAAATCGAAATATTTTTCGTGCATAATAGTACATTCATGAACTCCAAATTTTTTGGTTTTAACCAATTAAACCTATTAGATATTTCAGAAAAAATTAAACTAGTATCAAAAAATTATAAATTCGGTTCCAGGGTTGGAAAATCGAAATTTTTTGGTACATAAGAGTAACCATATAAGTTCCCAATTTTGGTTTTTTTTCAGTGACTTAAACCTATTTTATACTTCGCTAAGAATTAAGTTGGTATTAAAAATTTTAAAAACTAAAAATTCGGTTCCAGGGTTGGAAAATCGACATTTTCTGATTCATAAAAGCAGCCATTTTATTTGTTATTTTTGATTTTTATGATGAATTATACCTACTTTATTTATCAGTAAGAAGTAAACTGGTGTTAAAAACCAAGAAAATCTAAAAGACGATTCTACGGTTGGACAATTAGAACTTTTTGGGGTACCTGAAACGAATTTTTTGTTTTGTTTGTAAATTAAATATATATAATATTTTTGAAAGACGTTCATAGGTATTAGATATAAGTAAAGCCAGACATTTAGCTTCCTAGGCGCAAAATTTAAACGTGTTTTTTAAATATAAAAGTAACCGATAACATCATTTTGATTTTTTAATTAAACCTACATTCTGTTTTGGCAAGAAAGAAAGAAAGAAGAATTACATCTGGGAAGGGTATTTAAGATTCGGCACAGCCGAATATAGCACTTTTACTTTTTTTTTTTGTTTGTTTTTTTTACCAATGCAACCCTCAATAATGAAAAATGAAATAGTTTTATTTCAGAAAAACTTAAAATTTGTAACCATTTTGGGCACTGTCATGTATTATAAAATATTGCACTTGTCCAACCCTGGATTCATAATTTTATTTTTGATACCAATTTTGCTCTTCCTAAATTATAAAATAGTTTTAGTTAGCAAAAAAACAACGTCAATTTCCCACCCCTAGATGCGAAATTTTAATTTAAAAAATTTTTTTTGTTGACCATTGCAAATCTTCATAATGTATAAAGAGGTTTTATTTAAGAAAAACTTAACATTGTTAACAATTTTGGTTATTACATGTACCACAAAATACTGAATGTGCCAAAAAAAACTTTTACATTCAAATAAGTGGATTTTTTTTTTTAAATTTTTTTTTTTTTATTTACAATCAACCAAAAAATAATTGATTTTTGGTATTAATTTCGCGTCGAGAAATAGATGTAAGATTCCCAACTCTGGAACCGTTCTTAGGATATTTCTGAATTTCAATTTATATATAAGCTCATTTCCAATCCAAGGGTCTAAGAACGAAGTCTCTAGCTCTTCTGGAGGCTTGGGAAACCCGTACAGACAGACTGACATCGCTCAATCGTCATCGATATTCATAAGGATCCAGAATATATATACTTTAGGGGGTCCCATGTGAATATCGAAGAAATTACACACGGAATGGGAAACCTAGATATACCCATTCACTTTTTTGTGAAGGGTATAATAAAAGAAGAAAACTAGTACCCGATATAGATAAAGAAAAACTGTATATGAAAAATTCGGTAGCGGAAAGAGAGAAAACTACTAAAAGATATACAAAATTTAATAGAAGTAATCCTAACAAGATGGATGTTGCGCGAGTCAAGCGACCACTAAAATCTTTTCCATAAATTTCAGGTAATTTTTACGATGATGTTAATTGTGGTAATGTCGACGATTGACAAAGTCGAAATTATTATAAATAATATAGAAGCTGAGGCAGGATATATGATAGTAAGAAGTCAGCCCGTAGCCTTATTCCAAGGTTATTCAAAACTTATACACATAATTGATTTGAAGGAGATAAAAGATACAGTCAGTAAAATCAGAGCCAGCATTTCATGTAACATGAAGGTGAAGCAGGGCTGGATGATGTTGAACTTACAAATATATATTAAGCTAAGTCTAGACGATATGTTGAATCAGCAAATATATGCTTACATTTATATGCTTTAAAATAAGAACAAATCCCGCTATCAGCATATGTATATGTTAGGCGTCTACATGGTATGCTGAAAGTACCAAATTTTGTAAAGTCAACATATGTCAGCAAATGATATGTCAACATATGAGTTAGCATACATTTTTTGTGTCTACACGATATGTTGAGTTTCGTATGCTGATATATATGTTGAGTCGTGTGAGTTTTTGCTTAAAATGTCAAATAAATTTGACAATTCTGTTTCTTTATTACTAATGTGTATCAAGTATCGCTTTTAGTGGAAAAATTAATATTTTTGGTGTATAATTAATATATAAAAATAAAACAATGTCATCAAAGGATGTATCACTTGCCGTTATTCTGACTGCATTTGTTTTTGATGATGAAGAATTAAAAGTAAAACGACGTAGAGTTTGGCAAAAGAAATGGGTAGAAAGAAGAGAGGAGGAGGGGTTCTGTGCAAAATTATACAAGGAATTGAGAGAAGACCAAGTTATATACAAAAATTTCCTACGTATGGATATTCAACAGTTTAACAATTTGCTCAGTTTGGTGTCTCCATTAATTGCAAAACAGGACACTGTAATGCGTAAAAGTATAACAGCAAGGGATCGACTCATTTTGACACCAGAGTACTTCAAAATCACGATTTTTCTTGATTTTGTTCAGCACGCAAATTTTTGTTCATTGTAAAGATTAAAGAAAAATTCAATGATGATTAAAAATCATTTCATTCTGATGTATACATCAAATTCTGATTATGAGTAAAATTAACAAAAGCATTTTATGAGCAAGATCGCACAGGCAAGAGAAGGGCTTGCAGTAAATTCATCGTGTCCAAACGCTCTTATTCTCATTAATTCACACAACATGTTTGAACCGATCGTCTGTGTGACTTGAGCAAAATGATATACGAACAATGCAAACAACATAACCAATTCAACATTGATACATGAGTGGAGGTACAGGTTTAGTCTTTATTTGAATTTGTTCATCAAAAACAAAGTTAAAGGGAATACACATGGGCAAATGCACGGTGGTTTATGGGACTTTTTTCTTTACAAAATTGAAACAAATGAGAATGTGTGCACAAGTTTGATCATTTGTTTGTTTTTTATTGTTAAACATGTGTCCGATTAAGAGAACAAATTTAGTTGAATTACATACGCCGAAATACACATGCAAATATGACAAAAGGGAAACAAATTTTTTTAAGTCAAATTTCCAAGAAAGCTTACACCTTGTCGCCTCGGCGTAAGGGAAAAAATATAATACGGTCCATATTAAGTGAAATAATTATGGAAAACGAATAAGTACTTGAGGGCTACTTATGCTGCAGAAAATTTGTGCTTCTCAATTTTAGCTTAACAAGAAATACAAATTAAATAACACAAAAAACACCACTGTAAAGGAGAACAAATAAAAATAAACAAAAATAATAATAAATATTATTTGCAATATCGAACTGCAAATAAAAATAATATTTTCTTAAAAAAAGTTCCTATTTTGTCATAAACAACGCGAATGGACATCATAAACCACTGTAAATTAAAATAAAAAAACAAGCGTGCCTTTGTTGATAGGAATGATCAAATTCATACACAATGATTTCTTGCTTTTTGTACTTTAATGTTGATCAAATTTTTGAGCGTTGAGCGGAATAGACAAGTACACAAGTTGACAAGTTTGATTCGACCTATGATGAAAATAAGCAAGTGTTCAACTTGCATGTGGTTCGATTGCCTTATAATGAACAACGCATATAAAAGCTTGAGCAAGTTTGATTAATGTTTTTATTCCTAGCTTAAAAAAGATTATTGTTGTGAGTAAGCCGATGTGTTTAGCATCAGAACCAGCAAAGAGGCATATGTTCGGTTGATTTAAAATCAACAACAAAAGAGAGTGTGCGGGCAAGTTTGATCAATTGCAAATAAAAGACAAGTTTTTTGTGCCTTTGTTATTGTTGAACGGTTTTTTAATCAACAAGTGAAGTTCTCTGTTTGACACTTCGTTTCCTAGGTAGTGGTGATTCGTTTTCTTCACTGCAGTATCTGTTTCGTATTCCTATGCAAACTATTAGCACCATTATTCCAGAAGTGTTGGATGCGATTTATACAGTGCTTTTAGACAAATATATGAAGGTAACAGGATTGAATTATTGCTTTTGTGCTTGCACATTAAAACTTCTATTTTCTCATACGTATATTATTGTAGATGCCAGCAACTACAATAGAATGGAAAGCTATAGCAGATAAATTCAATGAACGTTGGCAATTTCCAAATTGCATCGGTGCTGTTGATGGTAAGCACGTGGTAATGGTAGCGCCACCAAATTCTGGCAGCATTTACTATAATTATAAAGGTACACACAGCATTGTATTAATGGGAATTGCAGATGCTGAATACAAATTCATATATGTTGATGTTGGTCGTAATGGACGGTTTTCGGATGGAGGAGTATTTAATCGCTGTAGCTTTGCAAAAGCAATGGACAACAACCAATTGAACTTACCAGAGTCAACTGTATTGTCAGGACGAGAATTACGTGTTCCGTATTTACTTGTGGCAGATGATGCTTTTGCTATGTGACCAAACCTTTTGAAACCGTATGCTCAACGTGGTTTGATAATGGTACAAAGAGTGTATAATTATCGTTTAAGCCGTTCACGTCGGATTATCGAAAACGTGTTTGGTATAATGTCAGGACGTTTTCGAGTTTTGCTATCACCTATTAATTTAGACCCAGAAAAAACCAAAAAGGTTGTTTTAGCATGCTGCGTACTTCACAATTATATGATCACAACAAATAAAAAATTATATACACCGTTCGGATTAGCCGATCAATATGATGAAAATGGAGTATTAATTGAAGGTACTTGGCGACATGAATACAGTACAAATTCTACATTTTTGCCACTTCAATTTGCTACAAATACTGACGTTCAATCAAACATGAGTGCTAAGGAAATACAAAAAGAGTTTACCATGTATTTTGTGGAGGAAGGTGAACTAGACTGGCAGTATAAACAAATCTAATTTTAATATTGTTAAGTTTAATTTTTTTTATTTAATTAATATAATAACTAATAACATTCATTTAGTTTTTCATTTACCATATGAGTAATTAAAAGTGAAATCAACAAATATATGTGCCGCATGGTTTTCAATTTTAATAAAAGAAGTTGAGGATAATCTTGGAAGTATCAGACGCTTAAACTACTCATATCGCATATTATTTTTAGGCATTATTGAAACTTGATTCAGTAGAACTTTCAGATTCATCCAATATGTCCATTAGAGCACGAGCCAATTTCCTTTTTGAAGAGGAAGACTGCGCAACTCAGCAGCAACATAAGCACCAAAAGCATCAAATTGGTCGTTTGCTCCTGTTTTGTCTGCTATTGTACAGATCGCCTTCGCTGCCATTTCTTTGAATAAATCAGAATTAGACGATGATGATTGTGACGGCAGCATTTGTGGAACCGATGGTGTTTTTTTAGCACGTTTTGGTAGTGTTGGTTCACATTCCTTTTCTGGCGAATTCGAGTTATCGACAGACTGTCATAAAAAAATGAAAAATAAATAAAATAAATTGAGTTAAAAAAATTTCATAAAATATAAATCGGTAGTTTGTTTACCAATGTCATTGAAGAAATTGATTCGCTAGTTTGAGACATTTCATTCACGTCTTAAAACATCATTGCGTTGAAATATTTCCAAACAATGGTTCCTCCAGCAGCCGAGCCTGATTTTTGCCTTTTGCTTTTGCTCAAGTTTGTCTTAAATGTCACTCGCAGATTTGACCACTTAGCTTTACATTCGTCTGCAGTTCGTTCTCCTATAAAATCAGAAATTTCTTGCCATGCTGCTGTTTTTGGCAATTTATATTGTGGGGAGCTGATGTCCCAGAGCGTTGGGCGTTCTTCAACAGCACTGATGAGATTTATAATGTCATCATTAGACCATTCAGTATGGACTTTTGGTCTAATTTGTTTGTATGTTTTTCGCACTTTTTTGTCTGCTTGTACTTTTTCAGGTGTTGCGTATCCGGAATCATCTGCATCAAAGCCACAAAATGATTCTGAACCGTCTGTAACTTCCAACAAATCTGTAATCATTGCATCCATTTCTGTATATGCTTATGTTTGAAAATAAAACGAGAATTTTGTTATTGTAGGTGATAGTAATACTAAAAATATATACTTATGTATGTCTAATGACTCACCCATTACAAATATCTTCCAACATATAAACCTTTATTTTTACTATATTTTAATTTTTATAATCATATAAGTTTTCTTTTTTAAACACAATGCCAAAATTCACATTTACCGTTTTGTTTTAATCAATGGTGCCATAGGTGTAATATGCGGTAAATTGCTAAATTTAAGAGAAAATATGGCAAATCAGGCAGCACTGCTCATACATGAGCAAGATTGAAATATCAACTCTACGTGCCATCAAATTTGCCGTATGCTTAAAAGCTTGCATACACTTTTCAACAAATAACATATCTGTCAGCATACATAGTAAATTTGTTACAAAGTAAAAATATGGTGTCTACGCGATATGCTAAAATCGTGAACACACGTTTGTTGACAACGTTAACAAATGGCCTTCATATGTGGTTAAGCATACGTATGTTGATGAAATTTAGTGTCTACACGATATGTTGGCACTGGTAACAAATTTTTCATCATAAATATGCTGTTTCAACATATCGTTTAGACTAAGCTTTAAAGAGTTAGAACATTCATTGTTGACGATAGGAAGGCATAACAATAGAAAAAGAAGAGCCTTGATTGATGCGGGGAAGACTTTTTAAATGGGTATTTGGAAATTTGAACGGCCAAGACAAACAAGATATTGATAATCACTTTAAAACGGTATATATCAACCAACATAATAATATAAACAATCTGAATAAACAAATAGCAATAAATAATGATATATAGAAATAGATGTTAAATGTTAAACTGATTTTGGAATCTCACAAAAAATTATTTAAAGAAACACACTGTAAAGAATATGAATACAAATTAGAACTTGTAAAATATAATCATTTAACTTTGTTAATAAACAAATTAAGAGATAAAATTAAGAGAATCTTTTTAACTAATAAAGAAATTGATTTTTATCAAACTAATACTGATAACTTAAGTTATATTAAATGTTCTTTGAGAGAACTGTCAAAGGGCGTTGTATTGTTTGTAATGCCAATTCCAATATTTTTGAAAAATGATCAATAACAAATTTAGATTATATGCAGGTCAATTTAAACATTTCTAGAGTTGTAAGCATAAAAAATGAAACATTCAATGAAAATATATAAATAATTTGAAAAAAAAACTAATAAATGTATTAAAGATATTATAAATGAATCATATAATGAATGTACAAAATGAAATTTAGTCAGGAATTGATACAAGAATTGGTTTTTGGAAACCTTTTGTTAATATATATTAATTTTATTTTGAAAAGTACTTGTAATGAAAATAAATATAAACTCACCCGAAACTGCTTAATAAATTTTCAAAATTGTGAAATAGAAATAGATGAATATAAAAACAAAAGATTTGAAAGTAAAATGGACATAACTATTCCTAATCAACAGAAGTTGGAATATCATGTTACTGAGTTAATAGTAATTCCCAAGTTTGACAACTTAGAGGAGATTAAAGCAATTATATATGAAGATTATAATGCACATTAGGCTGCCAATTATTTTTCAAAGTTGGAATTTGTTTCACGCCAACCCCCAGATTGGTTCGAATTGCAAAAAAAAATGGTCCCTTAAAAATTTGAGCTCAATCGGATGAGGATCCCCTTCATCACTTGTTTGGTGGAGGGCTGAGGACAGGACTTCATATCTCTCCATACTGGGCAAGATAAAGAGGCTAGCATGTCTACAAAAGGAACCAGGGCAGGTCCTGGGGAGACGGACTGATTATATGACTTCGGTCATGTGCATTGTCAGGCGCACCTTATCCCCGCATCCGATTGAGATAAATTTTTAAGGGACTATTTTTTTAGCAATTCGAACCAATCTGGGGGTTGGCGTGAAAGAAATCTCTTCAAAAAAATGTTCCCATATAGTTAATTGGCACCCTAATGTACATCACACTTATGTATATACTTATTAATTTTATGAGTTGCTACTGTTTTGGTGGATTTGAGGTTCAGAAATGTTTTGCTTCAAGAGACTCCAATCATATGGAGGGGCGAACCATATAAATACATGTGACAGTGAGATACCCTGAAGAGACTGGCAATAATTTGGCGATGAGATTATGCTTAATTCGCTAAGTTTGAGCACACAACGAGATTCGTTGTTTTGTTGGTAACAAAATTTGTTACAAATCTGTTGATATGCACTCCATTTTTCTGAGCGTCGGCATAAAATGAATCTCAGAACAAAGAACTGAAACACACGCATAATTTGTTTATTTATATTTAAATATTTGTTTATATATAAGATAAATTTGATTTAAGCTAAACTTTAAAATTATGAAATAATAAAGGAAGATATGTACAAACCTCAAATCAGTTGGATGTACCTACGGATTACTTATAAAATTTCAAAAGGAAGTTTTACAAAACTCATACATATGTCTGTTGGCACTGATACTGTTTAAAATAATGAAATTGGTTATCAACACATTGTACGATCTGCTAAATATCTACGAACGGTACTTTATAATTTGATTGTAGATCCTTAGGTAGAGCATTGTAAAGTTTTAAGGCAGACACATGCATGTCAATGTGCATATGTGTATTCTGTACACAGCTATAAAAAGCGAAGCATTTGTAAGCAAAGCCTATTAATTTGGCCTATTAACTTGGAAGTCGGCGTGGAAGGAAGTCGTCTTATTTTTGTTCTGAAATTTGCTGCTCAACAATTTGAGTTCGCCGACCTCAACTTCAAAACGGAAACCTGTAGTCACAAGTTGTCTACAAGGTTTGATATCGACCGATTCAAAGCTGCTTTGAGACTGATAATTCTTTTAGTTTCAGAGAAATACTTGTACAAACCGGCCGTATCGTTTTACTCGCTTGTAATAGAACGCATGACCGAATGAACCCGTGATCTCTTCAGGTGATTTTTTGCCGGACTGTGTTTTGATGTTAAAATGTTTCCATAGTGTCAAAATTGGTTTACGTTTCATCAATGTTTGTTTACTATGCTTTTTTAGTTAGCAAAAAAACAACGTCAATTTCCCACCCCTAGATGCGAAATTTTAATTTAAAAAATTTTTTTTGTTGACCATTGCAAATCTTCATAATGTATAAAGAGGTTTTATTTAAGAAAAACTTAACATTGTTAACAATTTTGGTTATTACATGTACCACAAAATACTGAATGTGCCAAAAAAAAACTTTTACATTCAAATAAGTGGATTTTTTTTTTTTAAATTTTTTTTTTTTTTATTTACAATCAACCAAAAAATAATTGATTTTTGGTATTAATTTCGCGTCGAGAAATAGATGTAAGATTCCCAACTCTGGAACCGTTCTTAGGATATTTCTGAATTTCAATTTATATATAAGCTCATTTCCAATCCAAGGGTCTAAGAACGAAGTCTCTAGCTCTTCTGGAGGCTTGGGAAACCCGTACAGACAGACTGACATCGCTCAATCGTCATCGATATTCATAAGGATCCAGAATATATATACTTTAGGGGGTCCCATGTGAATATCGAAGAAATTACACACGGAATGGGAAACCTAGATATACCCATTCACTTTTTTGTGAAGGGTATAATAAAAGAAGAAAACTAGTACCCGATATAGATAAAGAAAAACTGTATATGAAAAATTCGGTAGCGGAAAGAGAGAAAACTACTAAAAGATATACAAAATTTAATAGAAGTAATCCTAACAAGATGGATGTTGCGCGAGTCAAGCGACCACTAAAATCTTTTCCATAAATTTCAGGTAATTTTTACGATGATGTTAATTGTGGTAATGTCGACGATTGACAAAGTCGAAATTATTATAAATAATATAGAAGCTGAGGCAGGATATATGATAGTAAGAAGTCAGCCCGTAGCCTTATTCCAAGGTTATTCAAAACTTATACACATAATTGATTTGAAGGAGATAAAAGATACAGTCAGTAAAATCAGAGCCAGCATTTCATGTAACATGAAGGTGAAGCAGGGCTGGATGATGTTGAACTTACAAATATATATTAAGCTAAGTCTAGACGATATGTTGAATCAGCAAATATATGCTTACATTTATATGCTTTAAAATAAGAACAAATCCCGCTATCAGCATATGTATATGTTAGGCGTCTACATGGTATGCTGAAAGTACCAAATTTTGTAAAGTCAACATATGTCAGCAAATGATATGTCAACATATGAGTTAGCATACATTTTTTGTGTCTACACGATATGTTGAGTTTCGTATGCTGATATATATGTTGAGTCGTGTGAGTTTTTGCTTAAAATGTCAAATAAATTTGACAATTCTGTTTCTTTATTACTAATGTGTATCAAGTATCGCTTTTAGTGGAAAAATTAATATTTTTGGTGTATAATTAATATATAAAAATAAAACAATGTCATCAAAGGATGTATCACTTGCCGTTATTCTGACTGCATTTGTTTTTGATGATGAAGAATTAAAAGTAAAACGACGTAGAGTTTGGCAAAAGAAATGGGTAGAAAGAAGAGAGGAGGAGGGGTTCTGTGCAAAATTATACAAGGAATTGAGAGAAGACCAAGTTATATACAAAAATTTCCTACGTATGGATATTCAACAGTTTAACAATTTGCTCAGTTTGGTGTCTCCATTAATTGCAAAACAGGACACTGTAATGCGTAAAAGTATAACAGCAAGGGATCGACTCATTTTGACACCAGAGTACTTCAAAATCACGATTTTTCTTGATTTTGTTCAGCACGCAAATTTTTGTTCATTGTAAAGATTAAAGAAAAATTCAATGATGATTAAAAATCATTTCATTCTGATGTACCAGAACCAGCAAAGAGGCATATGTTCGGTTGATTTAAAATCAACAACAAAAGAGAGTGTGCGGGCAAGTTTGATCAATTGCAAATAAAAGACAAGTTTTTTGTGCCTTTGTTATTGTTGAACGGTTTTTTAATCAACAAGTGAAGTTCTCTGTTTGACACTTCGTTTCCTAGGTAGTGGTGATTCGTTTTCTTCACTGCAGTATCTGTTTCGTATTCCTATGCAAACTATTAGCACCATTATTCCAGAAGTGTTGGATACGATTTATACAGTGCTTTTAGACAAATATATGAAGGTAACAGGATTGAATTATTGCTTTTGTGCTTGCACATTAAAACTTCTATTTTCTCATACGTATATTATTGTAGATGCCAGCAACTACAATAGAATGGAAAGCTATAGCAGATAAATTCAATGAACGTTGGCAATTTCCAAATTGCATCGGTGCTGTTGATGGTAAGCACGTGGTAATGGTAGCGCCACCAAATTCTGGCAGCATTTACTATAATTATAAAGGTACACACAGCATTGTATTAATGGGAATTGCAGATGCTGAATACAAATTCATATATGTTGATGTTGGTCGTAATGGACGGTTTTCGGATGGAGGAGTATTTAATCGCTGTAGCTTTGCAAAAGCAATGGACAACAACCAATTGAACTTACCAGAGTCAACTGTATTGTCAGGACGAGAATTACGTGTTCCGTATTTACTTGTGGCAGATGATGCTTTTGCTATGTGACCAAACCTTTTGAAACCGTATGCTCAACGTGGTTTGATAATGGTACAAAGAGTGTATAATTATCGTTTAAGCCGTGCACGTCGGATTATCGAAAACGTGTTTGGTATAATGTCAGGACGTTTTCGAGTTTTGCTATCACCTATTAATTTAGACCCAGAAAAAACCAAAAAGGTTGTTTTAGCATGCTGCGTACTTCACAATTATATGATCACAACAAATAAAAAATTATATACACCGTTCGGATTAGCCGATCAATATGATGAAAATGGAGTATTAATTGAAGGTACTTGGCGACATGAATACAGTACAAATTCTACATTTTTGCCACTTCAATTTGCTACAAATACTGACGTTCAATCAAACATGAGTGCTAAGGAAATACAAAAAGAGTTTACCATGTATTTTGTGGAGGAAGGTGAACTAGACTGGCAGTATAAACAAATCTAATTTTAATATTGTTAAGTTTAATTTTTTTTATTTAATTAATATAATAACTAATAACATTCATTTAGTTTTTCATTTACCATATGAGTAATTAAAAGTGAAATCAACAAATATATGTGCCGCATGGTTTTCAATTTTAATAAAAGAAGTTGAGGATAATCTTGGAAGTATCAGACGCTTAAACTACTCATATCGCATATTATTTTTAGGCATTATTGAAACTTGATTCAGTAGAACTTTCAGATTCATCCAATATGTCCATTAGAGCACGAGCCAATTTCCTTTTTGAAGAGGAAGACTGCGCAACTCAGCAGCAACATAAGCACCAAAAGCATCAAATTGGTCGTTTGCTCCTGTTTTGTCTGCTATTGTACAGATCGCCTTCGCTGCCATTTCTTTGAATAAATCAGAATTAGACGATGATGATTGTGACGGCAGCATTTGTGGAACCGATGGTGTTTTTTTAGCACGTTTTGGTAGTGTTGGTTCACATTCCTTTTCTGGCGAATTCGAGTTATCGACAGACTGTCATAAAAAAATGAAAAATAAATAAAATAAATTGAGTTAAAAAAATTTCATAAAATATAAATCGGTAGTTTGTTTACCAATGTCATTGAAGAAATTGATTCGCTAGTTTGAGACATTTCATTCACGTCTTAAAACATCATTGCGTTGAAATATTTCCAAACAATGGTTCCTCCAGCAGCCGAGCCTGATTTTTGCCTTTTGCTTTTGCTCAAGTTTGTCTTAAATGTCACTCGCAGATTTGACCACTTAGCTTTACATTCGTCTGCAGTTCGTTCTCCTATAAAATCAGAAATTTCTTGCCATGCTGCTGTTTTTGGCAATTTATATTGTGGGGAGCTGATGTCCCAGAGCGTTGGGCGTTCTTCAACAGCACTGATGAGATTTATAATGTCATCATTAGACCATTCAGTATGGACTTTTGGTCTAATTTGTTTGTATGTTTTCCGCACTTTTTTGTCTGCTTGTACTTTTTCAGGTGTTGCGTATCCGGAATCATCTGCATCAAAGCCACAAAATGATTCTGAACCGTCTGTAACTTCCAACAAATCTGTAATCATTGCATCCATTTCTGTATATGCTTATGTTTGAAAATAAAACGAGAATTTTGTTATTGTAGGTGATAGTAATACTAAAAATATATACTTATGTATGTCTAATGACTCACCCATTACAAATATCTTCCAACATATAAACCTTTATTTTTACTATATTTTAATTTTTATAATCATATAAGTTTTCTTTTTTAAACACAATGCCAAAATTCACATTTACCGTTTTGTTTTAATCAATGGTGCCATAGGTGTAATATGCGGTAAATTGCTAAATTTAAGAGAAAATATGGCAAATCAGGCAGCACTGCTCATACATGAGCAAGATTGAAATATCAACTCTACGTGCCATCAAATTTGCCGTATGCTTAAAAGCTTGCATACACTTTTCAACAAATAACATATCTGTCAGCATACATAGTAAATTTGTTACAAAGTAAAAATATGGTGTCTACGCGATATGCTAAAATCGTGAACACACGTTTGTTGACAACGTTAACAAATGGCCTTCATATGTGGTTAAGCATACGTATGTTGATGAAATTTAGTGTCTACACGATATGTTGGCACTGGTAACAAATTTTTCATCATAAATATGCTGTTTCAACATATCGTTTAGACTAAGCTTTAAAGAGTTAGAACATTCATTGTTGACGATAGGAAGGCATAACAATAGAAAAAGAAGAGCCTTGATTGATGCGGGGAAGACTTTTTAAATGGGTATTTGGAAATTTGAACGGCCAAGACAAACAAGATATTGATAATCACTTTAAAACGGTATATATCAACCAACATAATAATATAAACAATCTGAATAAACAAATAGCAATAAATAATGATATATAGAAATAGATGTTAAATGTTAAACTGATTTTGGAATCTCACAAAAAATTATTTAAAGAAACACACTGTAAAGAATATGAATACAAATTAGAACTTGTAAAATATAATCATTTAACTTTGTTAATAAACAAATTAAGAGATAAAATTAAGAGAATCTTTTTAACTAATAAAGAAATTGATTTTTATCAAACTAATACTGATAACTTAAGTTATATTAAATGTTCTTTGAGAGAACTGTCAAAGGGCGTTGTATTGTTTGTAATGCCAATTCCAATATTTTTGAAAAATGATCAATAACAAATTTAGATTATATGCAGGTCAATTTAAACATTTCTAGAGTTGTAAGCATAAAAAATGAAACATTCAATGAAAATATATAAATAATTTGAAAAAAAAACTAATAAATGTATTAAAGATATTATAAATGAATCATATAATGAATGTACAAAATGAAATTTAGTCAGGAATTGATACAAGAATTGGTTTTTGGAAACCTTTTGTTAATATATATTAATTTTATTTTGAAAAGTACTTGTAATGAAAATAAATATAAACTCACCCGAAACTGCTTAATAAATTTTCAAAATTGTGAAATAGAAATAGATGAATATAAAAACAAAAGATTTGAAAGTAAAATGGACATAACTATTCCTAATCAACAGAAGTTGGAATATCATGTTACTGAGTTAATAGTAATTCCCAAGTTTGACAACTTAGAGGAGATTAAAGCAATTATATATGAAGATTATAATGCACATTAGGCTGCCAATTATTTTTCAAAGTTGGAATTTGTTTCACGCCAACCCCCAGATTGGTTCGAATTGCAAAAAAAAATGGTCCCTTAAAAATTTGAGCTCAATCGGATGAGGATCCCCTTCATCACTTGTTTGGTGGAGGGCTGAGGACAGGACTTCATATCTCTCCATACTGGGCAAGATAAAGAGGCTAGCATGTCTACAAAAGGAACCAGGGCAGGTCCTGGGGAGACGGACTGATTATATGACTTCGGTCATGTGCATTGTCAGGCGCACCTTATCCCCGCATCCGATTGAGATAAATTTTTAAGGGACTATTTTTTTAGCAATTCGAACCAATCTGGGGGTTGGCGTGAAAGAAATCTCTTCAAAAAAATGTTCCCATATAGTTAATTGGCACCCTAATGTACATCACACTTATGTATATACTTATTAATTTTATGAGTTGCTACTGTTTTGGTGGATTTGAGGTTCAGAAATGTTTTGCTTCAAGAGACTCCAATCATATGGAGGGGCGAACCATATAAATACATGTGACAGTGAGATACCCTGAAGAGACTGGCAATAATTTGGCGATGAGATTATGCTTAATTCGCTAAGTTTGAGCACACAACGAGATTCGTTGTTTTGTTGGTAACAAAATTTGTTACAAATCTGTTGATATGCACTCCATTTTTCTGAGCGTCGGCATAAAATGAATCTCAGAACAAAGAACTGAAACACACGCATAATTTGTTTATTTATATTTAAATATTTGTTTATATATAAGATAAATTTGATTTAAGCTAAACTTTAAAATTATGAAATAATAAAGGAAGATATGTACAAACCTCAAATCAGTTGGATGTACCTACGGATTACTTATAAAATTTCAAAAGGAAGTTTTACAAAACTCATACATATGTCTGTTGGCACTGATACTGTTTAAAATAATGAAATTGGTTATCAACACATTGTACGATCTGCTAAATATCTACGAACGGTACTTTATAATTTGATTGTAGATCCTTAGGTAGAGCATTGTAAAGTTTTAAGGCAGACACATGCATGTCAATGTGCATATGTGTATTCTGTACACAGCTATAAAAAGCGAAGAATTTGTAAGCAAAGCCTATTAATTTGGCCTATTAACTTGGAAGTCGGCGTGGAAGGAAGTCGTCTTATTTTTGTTCTGAAATTTGCTGCTCAACAATTTGAGTTCGCCGACCTCAACTTCAAAACGGAAACCTGTAGTCACAAGTTGTCTACAAGGTTTGATATCGACCGATTCAAAGCTGCTTTGAGACTGATAATTCTTTTAGTTTCAGAGAAATACTTGTACAAACCGGCCGTATCGTTTTACTCGCTTGTAATAGAACGCATGACCGAATGAACCCGTGATCTCTTCAGGTGATTTTTTGCCGGACTGTGTTTTGATGTTAAAATGTTTCCATAGTGTCAAAATTGGTTTACGTTTCATCAATGTTTGTTTACTATGCTTTTTTGTTATGTAAAAAGCACTATTGCAAAACCACATAAAAGTTTTTCTTAATACTGCAATCAGACCAAAATGCGACTGATGTGGTAGTTGTGCCATGATCTATACTTGTTCAACTTACAGATCGTTCTAATTTTTGTACATAAAATTATTTATTATTTTGTGGTTCAGATACATAAATTCTGCACTAATCACTTCATTTTTAATATAACATTTCCAAAAAAGTTTTTTTATTAAAATTTCAATTTATTACAAATTCGATTTACTTAATATTACATTATTGTTTACTATGTTATTTTTTAAAAGACTTAAACAAACTTTAAACTATTTCTTAATATTATCTTATTTATTCTGTATAACATATTATTTTATTCTGTATAACATATTTATTCTGTATAACATAGTAATACTTGGCACTATAAATGCGTTATCCTAATAATTATTAGCTATTGGTTAAACAATTCTTCTAATTCCTTTTCGTTTATGGCAATGGCTAACATAATTAGGCCACCGATAATAATACCTAAGACTTGAGTTAATGAGCTTTTAAGTTTATTATTACTTTCGTTAGCCATGGATGGGACTAGGTCAGCAAACGCTATGTAAAGAAATGAACCAGCTGTTCCCGAATAAATCCACTGAGTCATATTCGTATGCAAATTCGCTATTAATAGGCCAATGGCCATGCCAACAAAGCTCAAAACTGAACTCATGATATTGAGACAAATAGCTCGTCGCATTGAGACACCGGTTTGCAGCAGTAAGGCAAAGTCGCCCAACTCATGCGGTAGTTCGTGGCATAGAACTGCAAAAGCTGTTGCCAACCCTGTGACCGGATCGGAAGCGAACGCCGCACCTATAGCCAAACCATCGGTTAAATTATGTAAGCCGTCACCAATGACGACCATAAATGCCACAGGTGTTAAAGGTGTTGATGGTTTCTTCATATCGATTTTTGTTTCATTCAACATAATATTTAGTTCGCGTACATCAGCTAATGGAGACTCGGTAGTCTTTTCTGAAGACAATGCAAGCATTTGATGATTTATGGGCTCTTCCTTATTATTTAGTGCAGGTGGGTGACTGTGAATATGGTGACTATGTCCATGGGACCCGTGGACATTTTTACTCCGCAATAATGGCAACATTGTTTCAATAATATACATAAATAAAGCCGTGAAAAATGCGCAAGAACAGATCCAGACAACACTGGTGTCATGTTTGTGTGAAGATTCCTCTTTAGAAATATAGTTGTGGAGCTCTCGTGCAGAGTGCTGACTAGACAAGGCGTGTGGAATCAGATGCATTAAAGCATCTCCACTTAACGTACCTACAGCAACAGCTACCAAGAAATTAAGAACTTCTTGGTAGGCTACCGTTTTCATTAAAGGAACTAGCAATATTCCCAAAAGGCCACAAGCTGATAGGGTACATATTGCAGCGCTGGCGTAAACCCATGCTGAAATAAAAAAAAATTATTAGAAAAGCAACATTGAGTAAAATTTTAAAACTAAATATAATGTCGCGTTATTTTTCCTTTTAGGTGACGATCACATATTTTCTTACATAAATAAAATATATATAAAACATGTAAAAACGTTATATTCGACCAGGTCGAATCTAAAATACCCTCCGAATATTTAGTAAATAAAAACTGTATTTATATTGTTATTTGAATCTTTTAATAATTTCTCGTTGTCTTGTATCTATGAAGTCCAATAATAATGTAATAGTAAAATCCATGACAATATAAAAAATTTTACCAGCTAGAAAAAATATAAGGATGTTTGGTTATTTTGACTTGGGAAAACGTTCATAAGCTTCCATTGGATAATTCAGAAGAAAAGTACATGAAAATTAAAAATATTAAACCATAATTTTGTATCATTAGCAGTCTTTTGCTTTAGATATTCAAAGTTAAGAAGTGTTAATATACAAAATACACACTTATACATACAAGTATCTTTTATCTCAACTTTTCCATCAGATTTATTTTAGCTGAGGTACTAATTTTTTTAGAATACGATCGAAAAAGTTTCAATTTAATTATTAATACATACATATATATGTATATACATATACAAACTATTTGTTTTAGAGAATTTTTGCAAAATTTTTACTTTTTATTTCTATTACAATATCGTTTGTTTAAATACAGCTCTAATTCGATATATTAGACATACATATACAGGAACTACAAACTACTTATTTACAAAAACGTTTCAAAATATATCATTTAGTTTTTATAGCCACTACAATTCCGTCATGGTGGCTATGAATTGTTGCATAACCCTTAGCGAATAAGAATTCATTCGAAATGTTTGAAAATGCCCAGTCAATATCAGTGCTTTGTTGTTTGTCGAAGTTTTATCCAAAAGAGAAGAAAATCCGTTTTAGTTCAATATAATTTCCGTACGTTGATCCACAGTTTTGCGACATAAATTAAAATCATTGCATTGTTACTCCGAGAACGAGTCTTTATTTCATCTATTGCTGTGATCAGTAATATTTGGAAGATACTTACTGGAAAATCTAAAATTTTATACAAAATCAAGCAAAAATGTTCCATGCAGCGCATAACAATATAATAAAAATTATGGTTTCCATGTCTGTGGTCTCGTTTGAATAGAAATTCTGTTTGCGAGAGTATGCTGTTGTTTACGTAAATCACAATTAATGGATCAGATGTAATATCTTCGTAATGCGCACGCAGTCTTTGAATATTTTGGTGTTGTACAGGAATACTTTTCTGTAAACGCAACCGGTCAAGCTCTAACTTAACTGAATTTAGTTCCTCAAATCTGCTAGATGGGTTAAACCTGCCAATAATATATAATCCGGAAGCATTGATCGTTCTACTACATCCAACATACGGAGATGACCTTTGGACTCTTTCTCATGCATGAACTGCTACTTTGGAATAAGTAGCTCCTTGGCTTCTGTGAATAGTAAAGCCAAAAAGGATAAGGCGGAGCCTAAATAAAAAGGGGATTTGGAGATTAGTGTAGATATACACTGGGAAGAATATAAAGGTAAACTTAACGTCTACAATAAAAAAATAAGGGATGCCAAACGCGAATCCTGGAAGCTTTTCTGCGAACAGGTGGACGGCGTTAGTGAGGCTTCCAAATAAAAGAAACTTCTGTCGAAAACCCACACTCAACCTGAGACACTTGTTGACTCGGAGGGCAGGATGGCAGAGACGATGGAGGAGTTACTAGGATCTCGTATGGATGCACACTTCCGTACGCTGCAGGAGAGCCGTCCGGAAGCGGTAACACCCCCGAGGAATATGGACAATCTAAGGATAATTATAGATACTCAAATGATATGTAGAGCGGTGAAGAGCTTTTCGCCCTATAAAGCAGCAGGGCCTGATGGCATTTTCCCGGCTCTTCTTCAGAGAATAATGGACCTGATAACGTCACGGGGGTAGGGGGCATTTGTGTTGCGGAGCGCCACAGGGGGGAATACTGTCTCCCTTGCTGTGGGTGGTGACCATAAATACCCTACTGAACACATTATCCCAGGAAGGATTTGCTCCCGTCTGCTATGCAGACGATGTAGCGATACTGATAAGGGGAAACAATTCTAGGGTTCTTTGCGAAAGAGCATTAGACGCCCTGAATTTAGCTTATAACTGGGCTACACAAAGGGGTCTCAATGTCAACCCAGAGAAGACAGAAATTTGTATGTTTACAACGAAACGGAAGATTGCACATTTGGAATCACCGGTTTTTCGAGATAGGACGATACAGATTAATAAGAGTGTCAAATATCTAGGAGTGATACTCGACTGGAGGTTATCCTGGAAGGACCATATAGAAAGTAGGGTGATCAAGACCCAAAGAGTCTGGACCTATTGCAGAAGGGCAATCGGGTCTAAAAAGGGAATGAGCACAAAGATGGCACACTGGCTCTATAGGAGTGTGGTAAGACCAATTGTGACGTACGCCTCGTTAGTATGGTGGACGTCCTTGGAGAGGAAGGTTAATATCAAACATCTTTAAAGGATACAAAGACAGTGATGTATCAGCATATGTGGCGTGATAAGAACCGCATCAACTAAGGCGATGGAAAATATTCTATCAATACTGCCTATTGATATACAGGTTAAATACGAAGCAGCTCTGGCTGCTACGAGATTGCTGGTGATGGGTGAGTGGCTGACAGGGGAACACACAACCAAACACCAGAGTATAGTACACGTCTTACCCGGGAACAACGTTCGCACGGTTACTTTTTTATTTATTTATTTATTTTAAAGTCTATGAATTTAAAATTCTTACAGACTATTTAAATACATGCATATACATATATACAGATTATATTTCAAAGAAAATATACATTATTGGCTGTTATTTAATGCAAACAAAATATTTCGTTTAATCAAATTTTCACTGAAAGAAAAATCAACATAATAATATAGCTTGTTAAAGTCCTTACAGCATCTAATAAAGGGATCAGAATTGGCGTAATTTGTTCTTAAAAATTTAACATCAAGTAAACAAAAGAAACGAGTAGGACGTTGAGGAACACAAAATGATAAATTTTCAATTAAAAATTTAGAGCAGGTTTTACCGTTAATTATATTTAAAATAAATAAAGTGTTTGACATAGATCTTCGACTACTTAGGTATGGTAACTTAATAAGAGCTTGTCTAGCTTTATAAGAAGGAAAACAAAGTGGATTCCATTGCAATCTTCGAAGACAAAATACTAAAAATTGTTTTTGTACAGATTCAATTGCGTTGGTATATGTTGGATCCCATATTATTGACCCATATTCCAAAATGGGACGAACAAGCGATGTGAAAAGCTGCTTATTAACGTAAGGATCTTCAAATTCCTTAGCCCAGCGTTTGATGAAACCCAGTTGACTTCTTGCTTTTCTAACAGTTAGAGATATATGTTGAATAAAATTGAGTTTTGGATCCAGTAAAATTCCAAGATCAGTGAAAGTGCAGATATTTTCCAACTAATAACCGCTCAAAAAATATTTAACATTGAAATGGCTATTTCGATAGTATCCCTATTAGATATGTACAATCACACTGCACCACCATAATATGGGAAAGTATGGGGTGGGAGGGAGTAGGTACAATGAACCCCATAACTAACCTATACACGGACGGGTCGAGGATTGGTGATCGATCGGGTGGAGTTTTATGTGACATGGGTCGTAACTTTCGCAAATACTTCCGCCTGCCGGATAATAGCACGGTATTTCAGAGTAAGAACGTGGCTATTGCTGAAGGGATAAAATGGTTGAAGGAAATCGATAACTGACTACCGGTTCGTATATTCAGGGATAGTAGGAACGTCATAGAGGCCCTGAGAAATCATGTGGTTCAATCTCGGTGTGTACTACAGTGTAAGGATGAGATTGACTCATACACGCACTGTGGGGCATAGAGATAATATCGATCTCAGGACATCAGGGGATACCTGGAAATAATGAGGCAGATAGGCTAGCAAAGATGGGAGCATTAATGGCGAACATCATACTGGATAGTCCGAATCCATTTCAGGTTTTTAAGAACGAATTAAAGTGATGGGCTATAGAATTGCATAGAAGAGATAGTCTACCGTAGGTTACTAGAATTCTATGGGGGACCCTGATGGTAGGACGACAAAGGAGGTCCTAACATTGAGCAGGCCAGCACTAAGGAGGTTGGCTTATTTAATAACAGGGCATACAGAGTTAAAGACTCACCTGTCACTAATGGGTATCGTAGGCGATATAACATGCAGGGCCTGCCAGGAAGAGGACGAGACACTGTAGCACTACTTGTGCTACTGTCCAGCTTTTAGCCAAGCCAGAAGACAAACATTTAATCAGGAGATTATACAGGAGATGGAATTTCTTAGGGGCTCTGTTTGGAGAGACTTAAGGAAGTACATTGAAGAAACTAGGTTCTTGACGTAATCAAACTCAGAGGTTTCCATGGTATCGGTGGAGGCTCCCTACAGTGGAATGGGAACTCCTTATTATAGAGCGCACAACAGGCCTATGAGGCCTAAGTGTAATCCAGGACGGATTTGGATGATTATGCCCCACTTTTCAACCTAACCTAACCTAACCTAATGACTTCAGCAATTATCTATGGAAATTGTGTTCTTTCAATTTTTATTTGCATGTTCGTTTTGAATTGAAATGATCGAGTACACATCTCTATTGGTGTACAAAGAGGTTCCGTTGGATGTGGCTTTTGACGCCGAGCCTCTATACCAACATTTTCTTCTCCGAAGAGAATCCAAATCCAAAGCGTTTTCGGACATCTTGAAATCCGTTGTAAATCAATTCCCATCAAAACACCAGAAGCTTCATCAACTAAGCCATCACTGGTGTTAATATTAACTGTCATCATATACTTTTCACAAATTTTTAATACCAGCGTACTGCAGAGACCCTGGGTTTCAGAAGATTTCAAATTTCGGAAACCAGCAGAAGCTAATATTTGTTTTCTTTGCTCAACGGATGATGAATCCTTTTTAATCACGTCAAAAGAACGTGAAGTGAATTCTTCTGTTGAAATTTGCCTCAACCTTGATTTATTATAGTCCTCAGCTTCAGCATTAGGTACAAATAGATGAATAGCATCTGACGGTACATCACTATTTGAGTTACTCTGGACTCAATAATTCGAATATTTTCTTTTGTCATTTGTCCAATTGCCATATTATTAAGAGCTTGAGCAAAACTCAGATCCTCTCTTTGTCTCATAATGTCTGTTAACTCATAAAAATTAAACAAATCCCACAGTCCTGCACCCGCTATAATTCCATAGGGATTTGCCGAATTTGCCTTAAAAATTTATTTATCACCGACTGGAGGAAGCTGTTTTGAGTCTCCAAATACCAAGACAGATATCCCTCCGAAAGATTCAGTATTCTTAAATAGTTGCTTAACCCTAGAGTATAAATATCCAAACAGCTTCAAGTCAATAAATTGTGCAACTAAGGACTATAACATCATTGCTCAGGGAACGAATCTCTCCTGAATATTGGTTAATTGGTGAAGAGCATAACGCATGCAAAGTTGATCATAATATACTGAATGCAGCTTTCCCTGTTGGTGCACTAAGTAAAACTTTTTGAAGATCATGATTGGAGCCCGGAACAGAATTAAATCGTTACGTAATTGAGTGGTAAATAGTTTTTGTTAGCCTACTTTTACCTACACCAGTACCACCGCCAACAAATTCGTAGAATTTTTTATTTTCTACCACATTTTGCAACAGGTGTTGCAGGTAAATAGGCTGCTTAGCGTTCAAACCTCTAATTGAGCTCAGCAAATCCCAATAAGTGATTAAGACAGGAAGTCGTATAAATCGAATGCCATCATTGGTTTCATCTGTTGTGCTATCATGAGCGGGAATATTTAAAACGTTGGTGTTCGGATCAACGTCTGGTATAGCCAAAACTCTAAACTTAACAGCTACGTTATCTTCCTTATTATTATCAATTTCATTTTCTTCTCTAACTTGCTGCAGTATTTCCTCAAGTTCTCCTTCCGTTTCAAATTCCATTCGGTTTGCTTTTATTATGTCTTTAAATAGAAGCTACATATCTGTTCACTGTCGTCTTCTAAAAGCTCCTCTTGTTTATCCCTCTATCGCAAGTAAAGCATAGCTATTGATCGAAAGTAATCTCCTCATGAGACTTCTGCACCAAATGATGGAAAACGAATTATTGCTGGAGTTCTCCTTTCGTAAACAAATCCCACGTTGTTTCTTAAAGAATAAGCAGTACCGTTATCCCCACTATCGAAGTCGTTATCTTCCATGTAATCGTCTTTTTCCAAAAACGAATTCGACTTGACATATATGGCTTAGAATATCAGTACTATTCACATAATGATCAAGTAAATTTTATAAAAAAAATCCTCAGTTGAAGTTGAGGACATATTTTCAAGTTCCTGTCTAGATTTCAACCTTCTCACCCGTTTTTCTGGACGGAAAGTATTAATGAAAACCTGAGTATTACTACACTGAGATAGATGCATGCCAAGTATATTGTAAGAAGCTTCTTACGCCGAAAGTTCTGATGCAGAAATAAATTTATTTCCAATATGCTTTAGCCTCTTTGTAACATCAAAATTTCCTGCTCTTATTTCATCCATAGCTTCTTGAAAGAAGCGTGAAACACCCCGATTGGATTTATTACCATAAACTGAATGCCAATATTTGATCGTTGTATGGCTAAAATATTTAGATTAAAGCTTCTTTCCGAAGAATCGGTAGATACAAATCTGTCGATAAATCTGACAACTTCCGGAAAAGAAGAATGGTCATTTATTATTATTATTTATTAATAGATTCAGAATATAAAAATTTTAGTTCATATACATACAATGGTTAACATCTAATCTATATATGGCATAACTTAAAGTTGTGAGCCAGATTGGCACAATTCTAATATCATATATATGTATATATACATAACTGCATATATATGTATATATACATATGATATTTTCATAAAAGAAAAAAAAGAAAACTAAATAAAAATAAAAATTTTCTAATAAATATTATATGTATGTTTATATTTGCACAAAAGGAAAAATCTTAAAAAATGAATTCATTCAAAATCAGTTTTCTATAATTTAAACAAACATCAATGTATTTATAAAGAGAATAAAAATTTAAGCCATTAAGTAAACATATAATCTCATTTTCATTTAGTATAGTTTTACCAAAATATTGCACTCTAAATTCTTTGTATACAGGACAAACACCAAGAAAGTGTGTTGTATTTTCCGAAGCATCTAAATTACATAGTGTACAAATACCAGCCGTATTGTTTCTGAAAGATCTAGCATTAAGGTTTGATAAGCCGCCTCTGGCTTTAATTATTAAACTGACTACTCGAGGTGAAAAGTTTGAAGTGTAAAATGATGAAATATTGTAATCTAGTCTGTCATACAGATCATGAAATTGCGAACTTTTTGCATTTTGCACATAAACACTACGTTCTTTGATTTTTAAATGGTTTAGTAAAGCTCTCCA
Organism: Linnaemya tessellans; assembly: GCA_951800035.1. Lineage (NCBI taxonomy): Eukaryota > Metazoa > Arthropoda > Insecta > Diptera > Tachinidae > Linnaemya > Linnaemya tessellans. The sequence goes on from OX637535.1 coordinate 83,771,193, forward strand.
TTGTCTAAATAGCATATTGCTATCGGGAGAAAATTGTATATTTCGACAAAGGTTTTCCCATTCTTTAGCCCAATATATGTTTTGTTCAATGACTTTTAATGCTAAAATGCGAGGTAATCTGTGCGGCGTCATATTTATTACTTTATTAATGTAACAAAGATGAAGCTTTAAGGTAGATACATATAGTGAGTCTAGGTTTGTTTCTATATACAGCATATAATTTGGTGTTGCGTTCGGTAAGTATAGCATCTTTATAAAAAATCTGAATAATTTTTCAACCTCTTCATACTTTATATAGCCCCAAACTTGAGCTGCATAAAACATAATAGATCTAGAAGCTGCTTGGAATATTTTAAGTTTATTATACTGCGATATCTGTGGATTATTTATATATTTCAACCAAGTAGAATTAATCGCCAATTTTGAGATAGCTAATTTATTACCCAAGTGCTTTCTAAAGGAGAGATTATATGTGATGTCGACTCCGAGATATTTATAGCTATTAACGATTTCAATGTTATCTCTACCAAAAGTCCAGTTTAAGCTTGAAGGAATTCTTGTACCTGAGCGAAATACAACTATTTTGGATTTATCTAGATTCGCTTGCAAGCCCCACATTAAACAATAATTATATAAACAAGTAATCATATTTTGTAATTCCGTTGGGTTATCTGATAAAATAACCAGGTCGTCTGCGTAAAGCAGTATTTTTACATTGACGCCAGCAACATTAACTCCTCCAGGAAGCTCAGCAGCCAAATCATTGATATATAAGGAGAATAACAGAGGGCTTAATATACAACCTTGTTTAACGCCTATTTCGACGATGAAAGGATCTGAATAAGAGTTTCCATCCCAGACATAACTTTCATTATTTTGATACAAGCGTTGTAACAACCTTATTATTTTAGAAGCTAAGCCAAGAGAGGAAAGCTTGTAAAATAAACCATTACGTGGAATTGTGTCAAACGCACATGAAAAATCAACAAAGAAGGCGTACGTGTTTTTGTTGTTATTTCTGTTAGGATACACAATATTGACGAGATTAAATATGTTGTCAATGGTTGAATAATTCTTTCTGAAACCGGCTTGAAACTCACTCAAAATCCCATTGTGCTCGATCCAATCTGCTAAACGATTTAGTATAATGTTATTAAATATTTTACAAAGGGTGTCAATCAGCGATAAACCACGGTAGTTTGAAGGTAGATTAGGATCACCTTTTTTGAAAAGAGGAATCAGTATCGACTTTTGGAAGCTGGGTGGTATTTTTTCCTGAAGAAATATTTTGTTAAAGACCGATAAAATTTCAATGATAAAAGAATTTGGAGCATTTTTATAATATTCATAGCATATTCCATCTTGACCAGGAGCTTTATTATCCTTAAGAGCTTTAATAACGGATGTAATTTCACACATTTCAATGGGAGAGTCTAAAACTGCATCAATAATATATGGCATAGACCAGTTAATAGTCGGAGAATCAACATTTGTTCGGTATAAATTGCTAAAGTGAGAACGAAAATCGTCAGCATTTAATGAGCCTTTTACAGTATAGGAACGCGATCTCAAAGAGTTGGATAGCTACCACCACTCTCTGCTACATTTCACCATATTCAACTGTTCTATGTGTTTATTATACAAATCTAATTTTTTCTCTTTACATATTCTTAAAAAGCGAGCTCTGGATGTAAAATAACGAGACTTATTAACAGTATTGTGATTCTTTCTATAATGCTTAAGCATCTTAAGCATATGTTTTCTAGCACGGGAACATTTCCAGTCGAACCACTTTTGCTTAGGTTCGAAAATGCATTTTTTAACTCCAGTGACATTAGCCAACTTTATTTTATCACAGAGATTTGAGACTAATTCATCAACTGTATCTTTTGACTGCAGATCTACACAACTAGCAAGTAGAGATAGATTGTCTCTATATCTAGCATAAAATTTGTTGTACCAGCGTAGTCTTTGAACAGAGACATTTTTACTCACATCAGCCCCACGACACAGTGATTTTATTTTTAAGCAAAGAGGCATGTGGTCAGAGTATGGTTTGGAAGCAATAAAGAACTCGTCAACATATTTTAGAAAATTAAATGAACAAATACAGTAATCAATGACAGAGCTCCCCATAACCCCACAAAAGCTGTATTCCCCTAGAGCATCGTTACTAGTTCTACCATTAAGTACAATTCCACCGATATCTTCAATCAGATTTAACAATTTTTTACCTTGCGCATTCATTTCTTTATCCTTCGTAAATCTGAGCTTCTTAATATGTGGAAAATCCCCACTATACAGAAATTTGTCGAATCAAATTCCTGTAAAAATTCTTCAAACTTTTCAAACTCATATTTCCAATTTGTACAGTTTAAATATCTTGGAATAAAGTAAAATATATTCTCATCAAATTTGGCGCTTAGTACCGTATTATTAGCAATGTTCTGAAATTTAAAAGTATATGTACTCTTCAGATTTTTTCTGAAACCATATAAACAGCCCCCACTGGCACGTCCAGCACTATGTGTTTTTGTAGCTGCAATCCAATGAATGCAATAATTAGTAAAATATGACGAAAACAAGTGCTGTCTGTCAGCTGTTACATGGGTTTCAAATAGAAAAAAGACATCGAAATTGTTGTTATATGTTATAAATTTACTGAACTTTAGTGTTTTTTCTAAATTTTACACATTATATGAAACTAAATGGCATAAATTGACTTGTTATTGAGAAATTAAAGAATTTTCATTATTTATACTATTATTTACTGTTTTTATGTTGTTTTTAACTGCGACCTCAATCCCAGAACCACATTTTAATAAAATACTTTTCAGATATTCAGCATTATTTACGGAATCAGCATACCCTTTTCCATTGGACCATGAATATATGTTGTTGTTGATGAATATACAAAACTCACCAAGCCTAACTTTGACGGTTTTGTCTGCTTTTGTAATTGTTCTACTTAATTGCCTCATGTTATATCTTACTTGCTGTTCTTCTTCAGTATAATCCTTTTGTATGAACACATTCTGGCCTTTTAAATTACCTGTAGCAGCAATAGCGTCGTAAACCTGCGAACTCGCGCCTAAGCTGAGTTGAAACCACATCAACGTTGACTTTTAGGACATCACAGCATAGTTTTGAAAAATTTTCTCTGGCAGCTTGTACATTTTTGCAGTTCAACCCAGTGACAATAATATTTGAAGTACGTGATCTGCGGTCAATATATTCAAGCCGTGATGTGAGCTTTTTTAAATCATTCTTTAGCCTTAAGTTCTCCTCTCTTAACTCTTGCATTTCAGCTTGAATCGCAGCAAGATCTGTTTTTCTAGCCACATCTTTCAATTTATCGTCTAGGAGGTCGCTAAATCTAGCCCATGAAAAAACGTCTTGAGTCGCTGTTTGGTTGTTGTTGGCCATATTTTGACAAATTAAATGTTTCTTGCTGTTATTATTTTCAGTGTAATCAGGCGATGTAAATTTTAGGGAACGTTTATTATTCATCTGCTTAAAATACAAATTTATGCATTACCCCGCTTTCAATATAAAAAATGGTACCAACGGTAACACCTTTTGTTTATTAAAACAGCTGTTTGCCAGCGGAGCGCCAATTTTAGCCAAAAACAAAAACAGACTAATGGGGTATGGAAATTATCTGCCGCAGAATGGTCATTTATATTAAATAAAGGGACATTTTTCAACCAATATATTCCGTCAACATGTGGTGAGCAGAGAACTTCACTTGTTGATTAAAAAACCGTTCAACAATAACAAAGACACAAAAAACTTGTATTTTATTTGCAAATGATCAAACTTGCCCGCACACTTTCTTTTGTTGTTCATTTTAAAGCAACCGAACATATGCCTCTTTGTTGGTTCTGATGCTATACACATCGGCTTACTCACAACAGTAATCTTCTTTAAGCTAGGAATAAAAACATTAATCAAACTTGCTCAAGCTTTTATATGCGTTGTTCATTATAAGGCAATCGAACCACTTGCAGGTTGAACACTTGCTTATTTTTTATCATAGGACGAATCAAACTTGTCAACTTGTGTACTTGTCTTTTCCACTCAACGCTCAAAATTTTGATCAACATTAAAGAACAAAAAGCAAGAAATCATTGTGTATGAATTTCTTCATTCCTATCAACAAAGGCACGCTGTTTTTTTATTTTAATTTACAGTGGTTTATGATGTCCATTCGTGTTGTTTATGACAAAATAGGAAATTTTTTTAAGAAAATATTATTTTTATTTGCAGTTCGATATTGCAAATAATATTTAGTATTATTTTTGTTTATTTTTATTTGTTCTCCTTTACAGTGGTGTTTTTTTGTGTTATTTAATTTGTATTTCTTATTAACCTAAAATTGAGAAACACAAATTTTCTGCAGCATAAGTAGCCCTCCAGTACCTATTCGTTTTCCATAATTATTTCACTTAAAATGGACCATATTATACTTTTTCCCTTACGCCGCACAGAGGGGTATTTGTCCAATTTAAGCGGCCAAAATTCGAATTTTCAAAACTCACTTTTTCTTTAACTACCCACAGTAGGGTGAAGAGAATAGAATGCTGGACTAGATCCCGTTATTTTTTAATTCCTTTTTGCTTTCGTTCGTTCTCGCCACGCAGTCAAAGTTTCGTGTAGCATATGCTTTTTTGCTGTGTTTGAGACAAGTCAACGTGAATTTTATTAAAATGGATAATTGTAATGCAGGTAAATATGATATAATTCACATAGTTTAATAGGAATATAATATATTCTGGTACCGGCAGAGCTACATTGAAAATGATGGTATTTTTGTTAATTTTAATTGATTAAAAAAATTAACTATAGTCATAAAGTTGTATAACACCACTTAACGCAACTCAGATTCTCGCTCGGGTGTGTTAATTGATATTTCATGGTTTGGAAAAAAAAAATTGGCTGCGGATATGTGCGGATGACTATTGTATAGCCCTTTGAAGTATGCTACTGCTGAAAAATGTACCAAAAATTCTGATGCTTTACTGTACATGCTGCTTTATTGCACACTTCTTTTACACATTTCATTTTAAAATTTAGCATTTACAATATTTTTTGTTTCCAAATCTAGGTTCTTCAAAGGTCAAATTCATAGTTCGTGAAGACGTTTTACGAATTTCCGAAATCTGCAATATTTCATCAATAATTGCTAATATAGCTGCTGCCGAAAAACATGAAATACGTATTTTTGATTGTTTATATAAATTTACAATTTTTAATGCCACAACATGTCTTTTCTAAATATTTTGCATACAAAATTCAATCAAAATAATTTTGGCCGCCTAGATTGGCCAAATACCCCTCTGTGCGCCGTGGCGACAAGGTGTAAACTTTCTTGAAAATTTGACTTAAAAAATTTTTTTTGAACAAATGAACAAATTCAAATAAAGACTAAACCTGTACCTCCACTCATGTATCAGTGTTGAATTGGTTATGTTGTTTGCATTGTTCGTATATCATATTGCTCAAGTCACACAGACGGTCGGTTCAAACATGTTGTGTGCATTAATGAGAATAAGAGCGTTTGGACACGATGAATTTACTGCAAGCCCTTCTCTTGCCTGTGCGATCTTGCTCATAAAATGCTTTTGTTAATTCTACTCATAATCAGAATTTGATGTATACAGCAGAATGAAATGATTTTTAATCATCATTGAATTTTTCTTTAATCTTCAAAATGAACAAAAATTTTTGTGCTGAACAAAATCAAGAAAAATCGTGATTTTGAAGTACTCTGGTGGTGAGCCCCTTTGTTGAAATTCTATCCTCCAGTAGTAATTTACAACATTGTGTTCGTCGAAAATACCAACATTAGCCTTAAAATGTTAAAAAAGATGCTGAATCCGTTGGTCGAAATATCGAGAGAATGTAATAGGATCTTGGCTAATCAAGTTATATTTTTCCACTGTGGTGTAGCTCCTTGCCTCTTCTCCAGTCATATTCTTATTTTCAAAAATTTTGGACAAAATCATTAATAATTCTGGCCACTGAGATTCTGCTGCGGATAACGTTATAAAAAAGGTGGGTAATCCGTATTGTCTTATGATTGCAAAACTTTTTTCTTTTCTCCCTCCCAATGAGCAGGTGAAGATCGTATGGTATCCCTCATCATGTTGTATTAAATTGAGAACAAAGTAGTCATCTAACACCTGTCCCACTAAGTATATATTTCTTTTTTCGCAAGCACGTTGAGATACTGCTTTTTATTTGCGATGGCTCAAGTTTTCTGTATGAATAAAGAACTACATCCACACGGACACATCTTCTATCAAATCGTCTAGCTTTTGAGTTAATAGCTTTTCCTATTGTAGCTGATATTGTTTTGACACCGTAATATATTGATGGAAATGAAAGTTCTTCAGTGTCCTCATCAAAGAGTAAGTCCAATAGTGTTTGGCATTCACCTGGTGCTATTGAAATCCTTTCTAAAGGAAGATTTTCAAGAGCATTATTTTCTATCAGTGTTTCTTGGGGAGCAGTATCATTGGCAATGCCTTATTCCGAGTTTACACTTAGCAATCTACGAATCAATTGCTGATTGTCTTGATTGGATCAACTTCCTCAGGTGATCCAACGCTATTTAACCAATCTTCTATAACAATCTTATGCGATCTATATAAATAAGTATTTACTAAATACCGTGCAGCTTTATAAATTTTTCGAGGTCTTATATTTTCTGTCATAAAACTATGGTTGTATTCCAATTTTCGTTTGAGATGAACCTGAATCACTACAGTTTCGTCAAACCTTCTTGGGAGGATATCCACAGTCATGGTTAGTGAGATTGGTACATTTAGTACCGCTCTCTTTATTGCACATTGACGATTATATCCCAGTGAAACAATTCTCATGAAAGGAAATCTCGGAACCACAAATCTTTCTTCCGAAGCTCTCAGGCTTTTTAATTCATCAGGAATAGTGGGATAATGCAAACCTTTTGATAGGCAAGTAGTTGATACTCTACCTCCTTTAACTATTTTATGACATGTACTACAAAATTTATAAATAGGTAAATGAAATTTATTTGTTGGTGGTCAAGCAATGTCTATATGCATTTCATTAGTGCTTTACCAAAAAATCATCAGTAGACCTTAACCACAGTTTTGAAAAGTTAAAAACCTCGTATCTTATGCACATACTTCTGAAAACCATCAGAGAATTCAGAATTTGTAAATAACAAATTATTTTAAAAAAATCACACTAGAATAAGCGTAGGCCTACTACTCATACAAAACTAACCCAACAAATAAATTATATTCGATATAAATCTATTTTATTTTTCTACACCTTTATACAATTAGAAATCCACTGGATAACAAGAAAAGTATTTATAAGGCAAAATGAAAAATAAAATCTAAATTAAACTGTTATGAAATTTTTATTTGACATATTGTTGTCACAATTCTATTTTATAGGTAAATGAAATTTATTTAATTGTTAAAAAATAAATTTCATTTACCTATAAAATAGAATTGTGACAACAATATGTCAAATAAAAATTTCATAAATATTATTTTCAGTCAAATGAGGGAATTGGTTTAAGATCACGTTTTTATTTAATTTTTTATTTGATTGTTAAACCAAAGACCTCCATAGCATACACAAACTTCTGTCGGTCCGTTAATGGCGCACTGATTAAATTCCGACAGCATGTGATCAGTATGTCTTTTGGGAATCTGTTAACTGCTGGCGGGAGAAAGATTTCTTCTCTTTTGCCTGTTTCTCTCAATTTGTCTTAAGTTTTCTCTATGTCTCTCTCTCTATCTGTTATAAGGATTTAATCGACGAATATCCATCATACGATTCGCTGACTTGTATTCCTTGTTTGTTTCAAACCCCGATAAGTTGATCTTCGCATAGAGTGCGATGCCGTATTTCTTTTCCTTTCAATTTCTTGACAATCAGTGTTCTGTCGATACGTAGAATGATCTTGGGTATTGCGTTACTGTTAAATATTGCGTTGTCTTGGGTTTTGACACCGCCGAGAATGTTCTTGCGGATTTTTAGATTGCTCAATCACGACGCTGGGAACGCTCCATAGTATTGCGATCCTGTTCAATGGCGCGTTGATGTGGATTTTGACGACTCTGAGAATGTTCTTGGGTATTTCTAGATTGCTCAATAGAACGTGAATTTGGATCCTGTCCACGGCGAGAATGTTGCTGCGCATTGCGGATTTGTTCAATACCACGTTCCATTGGATTTTCACGTCGCTGAGAATGTTCGAATTTGTTCAACGGAACGTTGAAATGGGCCAGTCTTACGTATAATATGTTACAGATAGATATATAGGAAATTAAAGTTGGGTTGATGTGGTTTTAAATTTTTTCCAGTGGAGATAAGTTGATAATGAAAAAATTCCCACAGATTATTCTTCAAAGTTATACAGCAGCTAAGCTGTGATGTCTTATTTATTAAACTCAGCTACATATTTTTAACTTGTGTATATTTTTAACTTTTGTAATATATTTAAAACAACTTGATAAGAATTAAATATTTTAATGAAATATATGTTTGTATTAATATATTTCACTGTAGATTTTTAATATTTATTGATATTCAAATATACATATATTTATAGATATATGTTTGAAAAGTATATATTTTTGAAATTTTATAGTATAAAATTATTTTGAAATAAAATTTGTTTATTCATGCTTGGATATTTTTTGCAGCATGTTACTCAAATCACTAAAAACTTGTGAATAAAAGTTTGAGATGAGTGTGAAAATGTAATGAGTAAAAAATATGCGTTTATTTTTTAATATAGTTGTGTATGAGAAGGACAACACCAGCTGAAAACCGGTTCGTAATCAAATAATTTGTTAAATATATTGTTCCAATTTTTCAGCCTTTGATTTTGTATTTTTAGTAATAATATTGAGCTTGAAGCTTATGTTTATAAAATAATAACTATAAAACAAGTTTGTTGGTTAGTTATTTTTTCGGCTTGAGGTATTTTTAATAGTAATATAAAATTAAAACGTTTCCTTTTTAATTTTAAATTTATTTTATTCCAATATTTCGACCAACTCTGTTGGTCATCTTCAGGGAATTACAATTTTCTAAACAAAAACAACAAATTACTTAATTTCAATTATACGTTATATGCAAACAATAATAATAATTACATTTTCTTGTCACTTGTTTATACTTGTTCACAGGTTTTTTCCTTGTTCTGTGTTTGTTTATTGTGTATCTATTATGTATGCGTAGTTAATAAGCTAAAGTGAACCCGATTTAAACTTTAGTTTTTAACGTAAGGTTTATGAATTTGAAGTTGCCATATTTTCTGGTCTGTGAAAGAAACAGTACCTCTTCTTCATTCGTATAATTTTTTGCCCGCTTTCTTGAATTTTTGTAATTTTCACCGACATTTTTGTTTTATTAATATTATTCACAACTCTTCACCATTCAAATACATAAACAAACAAGACAGTCTTTGCCACTATGTAGTTAATGATGCCACTATGTAATGTCAAAAGTAATCGGATTTTTCTGTGGTACTGCCATATATTTGAAATGATTAATTTTATTTTATAAGGAAGTTGTGATAATAAAAATTTTAAAGTTCACTTTACTCCCTTTTTTAGCTATAGTTACCTTTTACTATCAGCTGCATTAAAGGCAAGTTGTAATAATGGCCCTAAATATATTGAATATTTTCTTAGATAATGGTAATGTAACAACAGAATTAGACAGCAATTTGAACAGACATACATATATACAATTTTCATAATTATGAAATTTTTTATTTGACATATTGTCACAATTCTATTATAAAAATGAAATTTATTTGTTGGGTGGTGGTTACTATCACTTGGCGCCAAATTTTCTCTACGATAATTTTCCATTATTTCGTTGCATCACCAATGTTGCCATACTTTTTTTACAAAAACTGACAATTCCGCAAGAAATATTTTTTTTTCGAAAAAAAAACTGCACCTTCAAAACCAAATTAAAGAAAATCTATTTAAACCATATTTATATATGTTTAATTCATTCTATTGAAGAAATAAATAAAAACAAAAAATTTAATTTTTATATTTGATGTAAAAAGTAAATGTATAAAATTTAAAGCAACAGCAGAGATCATAGTTAATTATTTAATTACAAATATTTATGTATTAGTTGTACATATTCTTATTAAATTTAGTTTCCATTTCTTTTGTTTGTACAAAATTTTTGTGCAATTGAAATTATTTATTTTTTTAAGTCTTTGGTTCGCAAAATTCGAGATAGAGTAGGAATATATGTAAATTATTCCCTGTTATGATTTTATTTAAATTAATTTGAGAAAATATCTTCAAAACTGCATTGATTTAAAAAAACTGTTTTTGTTGAGTAAAAACCTGGAAGCCTGTTTTGCACTTAGAAAAACTGCAAAAAACAGATAAACCTGCACTGTATCAAAGACTGTAGGTATTTTAGATATAATGACAATTTTTACGAGCAGAAAAAGGAATGCCGATGGGATCTCCTGCATCTTCAGTGGTAGCTGATATAATAATGGAAGAATTACTGACCACAGTTCTAAATAAAATAGATATTAAGCCAAGGAAAATGGCAAAATACGTTGACGACCTATTTGGAATTGTAAAGACCCACAAAGTAGATGAGACACTGGCAGCTGTAAATGCCTTTAATAGGGAAATTCAATTTAGATTGGAAAGAGAATCAGACAACAAAGTGACCTATTTAGACGCCTTAATTGTGCGAGAGGACAACATAATAAAATTAGATTGGTATCAAAAACCTTCAGCCAGTGGACGACTTATCAACTTTTATTCAAAACATCCTCGCAATATGATTTTAAACACCGCCACTAATTTTATTACTAGAGTACTAGACACCAACAACACTGACTTCCACAAGAATAATATAACAAAAAATAGGACTATTTTGAGAAGAAACGGATTTCCATCAAAAGTAATTAATAAACTGATAACAATTGAAGTAGAAACAACAATAGTAACATAATAACCGAAAAACCAACGAGAATTTACAAGTCAGTACAATACATACTTGGTTTATCGGAGAGGATAAAGAATTCTGATATTTATGATAAAGAAAAATACATTCTAGCAATGAAAACGAACAATACAACAAAAAAGTTATTTACAAATATGAAACCAAAACTTAATATAATGGAAGAATCAAATTTAGTTTATGAAATAACTCGCAATGGTGACAACAATGATGTATGTAAGAAAATATACTTTGGTACAACAAGAACAAAACTAAAGACTAGAATATCTGGATATAAATCAGATTTAAATAACAATACAACATCTTTAACCCAAAAAACTGCACGTGTGGCCCACTGTGCAACAACTGGACACTGGACAACTGTATTTAAGTAAAGTAAAGGGTCGTTTAGCCCAACGTTGAAATAGTAAATGTTAGGTAAATGTGTCAGCTGATCCAAACTGTAACATGGCTAGTTGTGAAAACGCTTACTTGACTTTAATGTAGGGTTGCCATCCGTCCTCTTTTCCCCGTACACCGTCCTCTTTTTTAGATCGTCGGAGTCCGTCCTCCTACTTTTTTAACAATTGTCTGGGGTTGTCCTACTTTTTGCTGCTTTTACATTTTCAAAATATCAAAACTGCTAAATTTTCGCTTATAAGTAGTCAAGCTAAATTTTTTAAAACTAAACGCCCAAAATAATTTAAAAATAACACAGACTTCGTATGAATCAATTTTCGTTCGAAATTGTGAAACAGCCAGTAAAAATCACTATTTTGAACAAAAAAGCGCTATATGTGATGCGTTAGGGACTGCGTTGGCATCACTGTATGAATTGTCAAGCACTTTATGAATATTTGAAAAAATGTGATAGACATGTCGCACTTGTTCAGCAATACTGTATTAACTCAAAAACTTCAAAGTTTTCAGAAGAGACAAAAAACTATTTTCTTAATGCTTAAGGAAGTTTTCATTAACGAAAGTTCTGCAATATTTAGAAAACCCATCAATTATTGTATTGCGTTGCATAACCTTTTTATATGTTCATAGTCTGTAGATAGAAAAGCGATTTTTTTAGTTTCTATCATTTGCTTGAATTATTTTTGTTTGTAAGAAGTAAATATTTTGAGATGTGCTTTTTTATAGGAAATTTATTGCTGTATTTAATACATTTTTAATAAAACAGATAAACACGAAATGAAAAAAGACTAAAGTGAACAAAGTTTTTGAAGCTAAATAAATGCTAACACCCGCTAAAAAGCTTAAAATATATATTTTATTAAATTAAAAAAGTTTAAAATATATATTTAAAGTTTTCGTAGTATGAATCGTAATCCTTTTTGGGCATTATGTTTCTCTTGACTAGATTCATAATACCCTTTCTTTTATTTTCCGACAGTGGCATCTTTTTTTTTATTGGACAACTCGTTTTGTTAATTGAACTAATTAGACTTTTTTATTTCAAATATTCGCTGATCAAAATTGCATTTTTTTCTATATTGCTCAAATTCAAAATGATAAAGTGATAATATTAAAAAGTGTCATTAAAACTATTTCATCAAAACAGTAATAACTAGGGCAACCAAAAAAACAGTAAAAAAGCTATTTTAAGCTCTTAAAAAATCTTTTAAAACATGAAAATAAGCAGTTAAAATTTAAAAAAAGCAGTTTAAATTTATTGTTTATTTTTAATTTTATTAGCTAAAAGCGTTATTACATTGAATTAAAAATTGCTGCGACAATTGCTGGAAAAAGCGAAAGAGATACATGGAATATTGGGAATATTAATCGTCAGGGTTGGGGAATTTCGTACTAACCAAAAAAGGTGATAACTTAAAAATATGAATGTGATAACTTCTCATATTCAATTTTCGTTAAAATATTGGTTAAATAGTTGATATACCTACTAACTAGCACCACTTGCAAAAGTGGAAAAATTGAACAAAGAACGCTGATGAGATGGCGTAGCGGCCTCGAAATCAGTACTGATCCGTTCTGCTGGTTTAATGACTATGAAAAATATTCTTAATATTCCAATCTTAATATAAAAAATAATAAATAGAATTTGAACAAATTCATTTATTAATAAAAAAAAAATAATAAAAAATCATTTGCAGTCATGCAGATTCGAACTTAAGCCCAAAATTAACAATTTACATTACAAAGTTCGACTAATAAAAATTCATACATAATTTATGTAGTTAATATATATTTTTTCTCCTATATCCCCTGGAACATCGGCAATTTTTCTTATAGTGTCCATAACTATATTTACTTGGGAAATCCACGAAAGACTTTTTGTTTCCAATTTTGTGATAACTTCGAGTAAAAACACTTTCATTCATAAAAGACTTACATATACGCACAGATGAAGAATCAGTGGAGCTTAGATTTGAAAAGATTTGTACGAATTCATCAAAATATTTTGCATAATAATTAACAGCCATTATCCAAGTGCCCGATCGTCACTGGTTGTGGGGGAAGTGGTATATTTGGCGCTGTTTCTCGTAAAATTTGAGCCCTTGCAGGAACTTTTTTTTGTATTTGCAAAAAATGAGTCTACATTTGAGTAGCATTCTCTTATATATTCACAAACTGTATGGACCCCATGTGCAAGGCAGGTTACGTGAGTTATGTATATATGGGTAAAATACAGCAATGGCTTTTGCAGCATTGACCATATAGGGTGCGGCATCACTTACAAAAAGAAGAATTTTATCCTTGTCTATGTCAAATTCACATTTGGGTTTTGGGACAAAAATACTATCAACATTTTACGGCATGTATCACTACTACTTATTTAAAAAATGCAACCAACATGCTGAAAATTCTAGTGACGTCATCGCCACATGCGCTTGTTGCTTTTTTCATATAGTGTACTATAGCCTTTACTTATTTACACACTAAAAAAATATTGCCACATCAAAAAAATAAAGATTTTTTCAAAAATGTATTAAAAAAGTTTAAAAATAAGCGTAAAATGGCAAAAAAAAGCCGATATTGCTAAAATAAGCAAAAAAAAGCCCTAACAAATGCAGCTTATCTTAATTGTTTTTTTACGTCAGAAATCTGTTTTCAATCAAAAACATTCTATCTTGTGAAACAAAAAATAAGCACTTGCTTTTTTCTGGTTGCCCTAGTAATAACTCAATAAAAAAACAAAATTATTTCACAAAAACAGTAACAACTCAAAGAAAAAGTTAAGCATTATTTCATAAAAACAATCATATTTCGAATTAAAACAAAAAATTTGCTTAGCCTGAATCAATTAAACAGTTGCAACTCAGAATACTACCTGACTAAAAGAAACTTTTATTATTAGAATAACAACTTAACTCAAAATACTACTTTTGATGTGTTAACATCTATACGCGCGCCTCTAGGGCAGTAAACTATCAGTTTCAATACATACGCAAGTGTAAGGTGTAAGATGTAAGAGTTTGTTTGTTCGTTGCTTGGCAGTCGGTATTGAAAGTGATTATTGGGCGATTTTCATATAATTTTCCTCCGCGATTTTCTCCGGAAATTCATAGCCGATTTTATTAATTTTTGGATTAAAACGCTAGTGCGAAGAGTTTAGGCCAAAAATTAAGGCGATCCGATATCGCCGAGCGGAGATTTAAGTGTATTAATTTGGAGTAATATTAAAAAAGTGTTTTATGTTGATCTTCGGTTTTGTCTTATGCATAGCAAAGAGAATAGTGACGTGGTTATACGTACATATATAAAAATGAGATAGCAAGACAACAACGTATGTAGCTTATGTACAAACATAACAATGTATGTTTTATAAGAAAAACAATTATTTCTTAAGGCCAATCACTTCAAACAACTCAAAATAATTTTGTTTTCTTGGTTCACAGAAATAACCCATTTGAGCCGGAAAAAGATCACAACATGTAATTTTATTAAGAAAGAGTAGTCGGAATTATGAGAATTTTTAACCATAGGTAGGCATAAGTGTTATGTTTTGTTTTTTGCCAAAAAGATAAAATAAAAAAATTCGACTTAATAGCATTGTTGAACGAGTGCGATGTATTGAAATTAATATAAATTTTTTAAATAAAAATAAGTTATTTTGTATATTTTATTGAGTTTTTTGATTTTTGTATTTGAATTTTAGGCAAAAAAAGAGTCCTCTTTTTTGAGTCAAATGTCCTCCTTTTTATTTTTATAAATTGGAAATGGCAACCCTACTTTAATAAAATGTTGCCGTAACGTTGCAACCATGACGTAATAAAACCAGGTGGCAGCGTAAGGGCTACAAGTACAACAATACAACAACATAGGTGTTTTTGTTTGTGTAATAACGTTGAGATTGTCAAAACAATGAGGTAAGATATAAATGTCAAAAGCGTAAGAAAAAGAAGCATTTAAAATTTAAGAAATAAAATATCTTGCATCATGCCAACATACATAAGTGAAGAAAAAGTAAAAAAAAGATTTAATAAAAACACAATATGTTCTTGTGACCTGATACCGGAAATGGGTCTATGATCTGTTTCTTCAAAAAGTGATCACTGCATATAAGCGAACGCTTTGTGAATTGCTTTTGGCACAAGCTACTTTACTTTTCCATCGCGCCATTACCAGGAACATATTTTTTTTGCACAGCTCACAAAAAGGCATATTTTTATAAAATTTGATAA
This sequence comes from Linnaemya tessellans, assembly GCA_951800035.1. Classification (NCBI taxonomy): domain Eukaryota; kingdom Metazoa; phylum Arthropoda; class Insecta; order Diptera; family Tachinidae; genus Linnaemya; species Linnaemya tessellans. The sequence goes on from OX637535.1 coordinate 83,786,846, forward strand.
TTAATTTTGACCAATTAAAGAAAAAATATATAATGCCACTATGAAATGCAATATAATTGCAATATTAAACGAATTTGTTCCAAATATATTGAAAACAATTTTACAAATATATTTGAAAATAACAGAAAAAACGACTGTAGCAAACATAAAACACCTATTATCGTGTTTAACTAGTTTTTTATCTAGATTGTTATTATTAGTATTTTCTTTTAGTTCACTTTTTTCACAACAATAATTTAAAATGTCGTTTTTCAATAAACAGTAAATCATATATCAGCTCTGAACATAAATATAATTACGCCGTACTTTGACAGTTTAAACTCACAATAAACAAAAATTCAATAGGAGCAAAAAATTGTTTACATTCCTAACGATGCCACCTGGTTTAGTACGCCCTGGTTGCAACCTGCAGAAAATAGAATTTTATTATAAGGTTACGTGACAGTTGTAGACAGTGTTGGGATGTATGTATGTTGAATGAGAATGGGGCACAAAAACTTTTTTTGGTACTTATTTCTCTTTTGATATGTTCAGTTGATAAATATATATAAGGAGATAATATACGCATTTTGTGTTTAACTTTCTACATAAATGTTTTATTCTCAATGAAATATCGCATTTCTGTATGTTTTTGTTCGTTGTTTAAATATTAAACACTCGTTTGTATGTGTATATATATATATATATATATATATATATATATATATATATATATAAATATATATATATATATATATATATATATATATATAAATGAAATTTATTTGTTGGTGGTTAAGCAATGTCTATATGCATTTCATTGGTGCTTTACCAAATCGTCAGTAGACTTCAACCACAGTTTTGAACTTAATAACTGACGATTTGGTAAAGCACCAATGAAATGCATATAGACATTGCTTAACCACCAACAAATAAATTTCATTTATATATAGTAGTATTGTGACAACAATGTGTCAAATAAAAAGATTTCATATATATATATATATATATATATATATATATATATATATATATATAAATATATATATATATATATATATATATATATATATATATATATATATGTATATATATATATATATATATATATATATATATATATATATATATATATAAATATATATATATATATATATATACATTTGTGTAATATAACAAAACATTTAATATATAATGTAATGTGGAAATAAATGTGTCTAGTTTAATAAATATATGGTAAGGGATGACACATTATCCTTTTAGTAGTGTATATTTGTGTTTCTGATGCCTCTTTGTACCAATTAATTATTTGCGTACTTTTTCAACACGAACGCCAATAACATAAACATATTAAAGTGCCATTAATGTTTTAAACAGTTGTATAAGTTAACAATAAATATATTCAGTTCCATCAAATCAACATTTAGGTTAATAAACTTGCACGCGCCAAAATAAAACGCTTGCGATGTAACATAAGAAATAAACAATTGGTGTTGCAATACTTCCGCTTAATTAGCTGTCCCAATAAAATATGTAGAACATTGTTGAGGTTGCATTTTGTTAATAGCAATAGTTATTATTAAATAATATATTGTAATTAAAGACCTTCGGGCAGACATTTTTTAAAAACAAAAATAATATAATTTTTGTTTAATTTATAGAGTTTTATTGTATTTATTTTTGAAAGTGATGCGCATCAGATTTTTTGGGATAAACATATCTTCCACATCCATTATATTATATTATTTTCTTTATTAAATACACTCAATCGATATACTAGCTTACAAGAAACACAATATTTTGGGAATTTTTGATGATCTTGTATTTATAATAGTTATAGTTATGCTGTTTGTTTTTGTCAAAAACATATGACACGATTTTAAGCATTCTATAAGTGTAGCAACATTTACATTTACCTAACATTTACATGTAGCTCACATTTACGATTTCAACGTTCGGCTAAATGAGCCTTTACAGTCCAACCTAAATTACAACGCAAAGCGCAACGTAATTTAGCGCTTAGCTTTTACGCTGAAATGAGTAACCTAAGTTAGAGCGTTAACGTTGCGCCATAATCAGTAATGTTTACTCACTTTGATTAATAAAAATTCTAATTAGAAATAGGAAATACAGATGAACACGCTAAATTGACCTAAAAGTAGCTAAAGTTACATCACTTAACACTTCAACAAAATAAACAAGAGTTCTTTTGCAACAAACTTAACTTCTTTACGCGCTGTCAAAATTGGATTTTCCAATTGCAAAGCGTTGACGCCGCGAATTAAAGTTTAGTGTTTTTACTAAAGGAAAAAAATATATTTTTCTACGCGTACGCGTATAATTTTTTATTTTCCTTAGGAGTTAGAAACTTAAGCACTATGTGTTATTCAATATTATTTCATAACTAACTGACAAATTACTTTTTACTTTCTTAAATACTAAAATTTAGTTTAAGATTACAATTCTAGTTTTCTTTTATTGATAACATGATTACTTGTTTTTTACCTAACTATCATTTCTTTGTTGATACATTTCTTTGTTGATACATTTCTTTGTTAGTTCTTAAACATAATAAAACATGTTTTTACTTAATTTCTTATCTTAAACTATATTTATGTTAGCATGATTCGTCATGTTTTAGATATTCTTATCTGTAACAAGATTTACCTAAACAAGGGACAAAGGAACATGATTAACCATGCTTGGAGGTATGTAAATGTGCGTGTGTGTGTTTAGATTAATGAACAAAGGAGGCAAACGTTAAGTCTGACCTTAACTCCCCCCTGGGTTAAGCAAGATCGTCCCGATCTTTCCTAATACGTTGCAATTCCATAATATATGCTTTTTCAATTTTACGGATTGCAATTTTGTGTTTCCATACTGTTATGCAAGTTACTATTTTTATTATTGAAAAAATTATTATTATTAAGAGTGTCAGGGTTAATATACAAAAAATGAAAGACTTGATTGGGTGCTGTTCAAATGGAATAGAGAATTTTTTTAATGAGTCTATGTTATTAAAAGCCCATTTGGTATCAGAGTTTATTATTTTCAAAATTTCAAAGTCTTCGTCGTGTTTCATATGGATGGCCTTAATTATTCTGACGTTAATATTTCTATATGTCTTGTTGTCTATCGTGACCTGGTCTGTGTACGTGACTAAAGTTATACCCGTAGTGGTGATATTGTTTACTTTGTGGTTTCCGTCCAATAGTATTGAGCCTTCGTCAATTTCTAATAATGGTTTGTTATATTCTTGTATAACTGTACACTTGCTGTTTCTGTTTGTCAGTAGCGGAAGTATGCACTTATCTGTATCATTGTTTCTTTGGCATATGTTCCTTCCTAAAAAGTTTTTGCAAAAGTTTACCCTAACATAATCTTTATTGCATTGGGAAATTTGATCATCCGTTTGAATTTTTCCGTGCCTAAAGCTTATGGGAGTGATTTTAAAAAGTTTACAGTCCTTATTCAATATAGGATATTTATAGATAGTTATAAATAAGTCTCCTGTCCTGGCTATATGTATATCTGCGTATTCTAGAATGTTTATTATGGGTACTGAGATTAATTCATGATCTATTATTTCCTTTACGTCGTCTAAGTTTAACGATTCGGTTAAATATTCGTTATTTTTTGCAGCATTAATTGTTCTGACAAGTAATAAGAGTTGGTCATGTACTTGTTCTAAGATGAGGTGGCTTTCGAGAGTCTGGCCTTGTAATGCATCAATTAATTTTTCAAACCTTGAGTTAACCAAACGTTGTTTTTCATTATTATTTATTAATTCGTTTATTTTTGTTTCCATCAATATGAAATCGTCATGATCTGGATTTCCCGTAATGAATTTTAATGCTGATCCTAAAAAATTTAGGGATCTCGTATGTCGTTTATGTTCATTAAGTTGATTTACTAATATTTCAGTTTTCTTTGTCCAAATATGTTCCTCGATGGTGGGGTAAGAATATTTGTTAAAGATTTGCTGATATGTTGTAGTTATTTTTGTTAAGTTTGTGACGTGGAAGAGGTATGAATATTCGTCAAATAAAAAAACGTCATTAGTCCGGGTTAAAACATATTTCTGTTCATCTAGTTTTTTAATTTCTGTTTCCGCCTGTATTTCTGGTATGGCCACTGCGAGTAATGTCAGGAAGATGATTATCATGATTAATGGTATAATTCTTTATATTATCCTTATGCACGATCTTTCCCCTTGTAGTTAAGACAGTGTCCTCACGGTCTTCTTTTACAACGTATTTAATATATCTAGCGTCTTTCTTTTTCCGTACACCTTTGATTTTTACTAGTATCTGCTCGTTTGGTGAAAATGTTCGGTGTTTCGCACCTTGATTCAGTCTTTCTTGTACTTTTTTTGATGCTGCTTTTAATTTTTGGTGGATTTGCTTCTTATCATACTTAATTCTGTTGAATAGGATGTCAATTGGTTTGAATCCTGTAACTGTATGTAAAGTGTTGTTTAATTCTCTGATTGTTTTATAAATTTCTTCTATTATTGTGGTTTCGTTTTGAATTTTGAATATTCTCGCTAGCTCGGAGATTGTACTATGAGCGCGTTCAACTTGTCCGTTAGAAGTCGATCTATAGACTGGAGTTTCTATTTTTCTTATTTCATATTTTTCACACATCATATTCACTGCTGGCGTATTTAGACATCTTTCATTATCAGTCATGAATCGTGTGCAGTTCGGGTAATTATTTGTGATAACTTCTTCCATTTTCTCAGACATACGTTCTCTTGAATCAATTTCTCTGAGGGTAATATATTTTGAGAATTTATCGATAGCGACTAGAAATGTTTTTTTATCATTAAAGTAAATGTCCATGTGTATGTATTTTCCTGGTTCTATTGGTATATCAGAATCTCCAAGTGGTTCTCTTGTAGGATTTCTTTCATATTTACCATAAAGACAAGGTGTACACTTTTTATTAAATGCCTTGCATTGTTGTTTCATTTCAGGCCAGTAGTATGTTTCAACTATCTCATAAATGTTGTTTTTATAGCCTCTGTGTGCTCTGTTATGTGTTCTTTTAACTATTTCGATTTGTTTTTCTTTTTCTCTAACATCGATTAGTTTTGTTGGTGTGAACACGAAATTTGCAGCATTAAAAGTGTTTTTTATTATTGGACCAAATGCATAAATATTTTCTCTAGTAGTATGTATTGCAGTAATTTTATTTGGCTGTAATACCTTTTTCAATTCTGTAATTAAATTTTGTTCACTTGTAAAGTTTACTGTATGCCTAACTTTGTTCGGAAATGTTGTTCGAGTTCGAGTTTCATTTATTTTTCTATTTGATACGAGTTCAATTTGAATAGCATACGCATTAAAAGGTTGCGATACAGTTTTAATAACGTCTGTGGGTGAACTTGCAGCTGAGTGAACTGTACTGATTGTTGATGAGTTTACTTGCTGTCTTGAAAGGGCGTCGGCTACGACATTTAAATGACCTGGCTTGTATACCAATTTGGCTCCAAAGTCTTCAATTATGTTTTTCCATCTCATTAATTTTGTATTTGGGTTTTTTTCGGATATCGCAAATGTCAAAGACTGGTGGTCGGTGTAGATCGTTAAGTCAGCTACACCGTAGATATAGTTTCTTAATTTTTGTAACGACCAAACGATTGCTAAAAGTTCTTTTTCATTAGTACTGTAGTTTTCTTCTGTTTTACTTAAGGTTCGTGACAAGAAAAATATTGGTTTTTTATTTTGACTAAGAACTGCTCCAAGTGCTATGTTGGATGCATCAGTTGTTAGTTCAAATGGTTTTGAATAGTCTGGTTGGAAAAGTTCTACTTGTTCTCTTAAGCAAGTTTTTAAGTTGTCTATGGCTTTCAGTGCTTGCTCGTCAAGTTTTATATGCGTATTTTTGCTCTTGTTTTTTCCTATTTGACCGTTGTCTCCCCTTAAATGTACTGTCAAGGGTTTTGCTATGCTAGCGTATCCTTTAATAAATTTCCTATAATATCCTGTCATTCCTAAAAAACCTCTTAAGTCTTTTAGAGTTTTTGGAACTGGATAATTGTTTATTGCCTTCACTTTTTCTGGATTCGTTGCAATTCTATTATGTTTTATTACATGACCTAAATATTCTACTTCTGTTTGGAAAAATTTAGATTTTTCATTGGAGATTTTTAGAGTGGCCTTGTTCAATGCGTTCACAATTATTTTAATATGTTTCATATGATCTTCGGGAGAAGATGAGTATATAAGTACATCATCTATGTATACGTACGCAAATTTTCCTATGTAATCCCTAAGTATGTCGTCCACACATCTCTGAAATATTGAAGGTGCGTTTTTTAGGCCAAATGGCATACGAACGAATTCATATTTCCCGCCATTAACGCAGAAAGCTGTTTTTTCCCTATCTTTTTCAGCGATTCTTATCTGGTGGAAGCCTGATTCCAAATCTAAAGTTGTAAAATACTTAGCCTTACCTAGATTTTGGATTGTCATGTTTACATCTGGGATAATGTACCTGTCTGAAATTGTATTGGCATTTAATTTTTGAAAGTCTATAACCATTCGTTTCTTCGGTCTTCCCTGCTCGTCCATACCCTTTTTAGGGACTGTTCATATTGGAGAGTTGTATGGGCTATTACTTTTTTGTATAATACCTTCGTTCAGTAACTTTCTTATTTCTTTGTTAACAAACTCGTTATCGCTATAGGATACGGGTATTGTTTTGTCCATATTGGCTCTTCGTTCTTTGTTCTGATTGTAGCTTCAATTGTCGTCGTGAAGGGTAATGGTCCTATGCCATTATTTTCCTTTATCATTCTATCTATTTCTTCCTTGTACCTTTCATCTCCTATAATATAATTTAATTTGGGTTGACTATCACTACTTATGGTGGTTAAGGTCATGTCCCTAAGGCTTATTTCGGCATTTAATATTTTCAATCCTTCTATCCCTAAAATCATATCAAAAGATTCTATGTCTTTAAGTTCAAAGAAAGTTATCTCTTTGTTCATTAATTTAATCACTCTTTTGGTATTTGCAAATGAATAACCATTTATGGTTTTAATTTTAATTGGTTTGATTTTAATCCTGTCTGACGAATCACACTTTACTCTTATATAATTGTGGGTTGCTCCTGTATCAATTAAAATATCGTATTTCTTATTTGTTACTTCGCTACTTAATGTGAGGTAGGGCAACCCGCTTCTTAGTTTAAATTATCTATTCTTACATTATTTACCATTTGATCCGGTTCAGCATACGTACTAGAGTTGTCATCTTGTTGTTGCGACTGGTTTATTCGTTGGTGTTTATTTGTTTGGTAATTACCGCTGTGCTCCCTCTTCCATGGCTGGTTGTTTGTGAAAGGATGGTGTTGATTATTTTGTTGAAAGTTAGTTCTCCTCTGTGCTTGCACGACTTGCCTGGAATCTGTTTCCATTGGAGTAGGCCTAGACGGTTGGTTTTGATTGTATGGTTGATTGTATCCCTGTTGCTGTGGTGCGAATCTCCTAGTGTCGTAATTCGGACGTCGATTGTAGGAATTGTGATGAGTTGGGTAATGTTGTCTTTGCTGATTCTGTCTCTCGACATCGTATGATAATCGCAGATTTTGATGTTGATTATCGTGCTCGATTGTTCTGGCTACAGCGTAGGCGTGCTCTAGATCATTGAGTGTGTTGGCATAGAGTGTGGATCTTATAAATGGGTTTGTAATGCCACTGATGAATACACGTACAGCTTCTTCATTTGCACTCCTCGTCATAGCATCTGTGACGGTTGGTTGCTCGCCAGACATTAAAATTTTTGATGTAATAAGGTTCAATGCTTGGTTAATTTTATCATGGTATTCCGTAAGGGACAATCTACCTTGAGATATTCTTCTTAATTCTTCTTGTAGCACATACAGTGGACGCATATCCGCATATGTATAGTCCAGTCTGTTTTTTATAGCTTCGAAATTGAACGGTGTGTTGTTATTTGTTAACACATCTGACGCTCTTCCTCTAATTTTTGTTTTAATTATGGACAAGGCTTCCGAATAACGGCTTTGTCCTTCAAATGCCTTGATATCGTTCATTAGGCGAGACGCATCTTCCCTCCATGCTCTGTATTCAGCTTGTTTGCCATCGAACGTTGGGAGTGCCTTAAAAACTTCTAATGATATGTCTGATGCAGTTCTGTAGTTGGTAGCTACGTCTTTTAACTGTATTATTGGGGCTGAAGCTAAAGTTGGATTAATTTGTAAGCTATTCATCTTCTCCATCAAACTCTGACAAATTTTTTCCATTTCGCTGAGCTTTCGGTTCCATTTTTGTTAAAATATCGTCTTCTATTATGCGATTTTTATCATAGATGTCCTCTTTTTTTGTTTTTTTGTAAAACTCATTTATATAAAATTACTTTTGTTTTTATAACTAATTTTCAATTTATTTTTTATAAAATTTTACACTTATTCTTCCTATGAAGAATTTTTCACTGTCACAAAAAGTTCACGTCCTTGCTGCGACAAGGATTACGCTGGTCCGCTCTTAGAAGAATAAATTTAATTATTCTCCTGGCAGGATCGCCAATTAAAGTTTAGTGTTTTTACTAAAGGAAAAAAATATATTTTTCTACGCGTACGCGTATAATTTTTTATTTTCCTTAGGAGTTAGAAACTTAAGCACTATGTGTTATTCAATATTATTTCATAACTAACTGAAAAATTACTTTTTACTTTCTTAAATACTAAAATTTAGTTTAAGACGCGTTATTTCGGTTGGTCTCATACATTTTGTATGGGCATGAGAAATTTTGACAGCTAGACAACGCTTTGCGTCGTAATTTTGGTTGGTCTGTTAAGAATACTTGAAAAAGAGAAGAATAATACGAAGATATACATACATACATATATGCAAAAGATGCTACACACAAGAATGATAAAAGAAAGATTACGCCTTGTGCATGATTTACCGTTTGATGATGTATGTATTTGTTCCCTCAAAGAGATTGCCAAATGTTTATTATTCGCAAAACTAATACTTCCTCGTAAAAAATTAATATTTTATGCTATATTTGGCAACTCTTCACTCAATTTACTCAGAGAGATTTCCAACAAGCAAATTAAATCGGACTTATGAAAGTGCAAGTTTTGTGTTATATTTTATAATAAACTGTGTTATATTTTAAAATAAATATATTAAAATAATTATTAAATAACTTAAAGTGTAAAAAACTTATTAAAACTTGATTTTTAAGGCTCATAAACTGTAAAAAAAAAACTTAAATTAAAGAGAACAAAAAGAGCAAGCATGAAATGTGCAGTGGGCAATTGCAAACAAAGTGACAGCTAAAAAGCAAGTGAGAAATAATTGTGTTAAAATGTAATATTGTTATCAAAATGTTGTTTGTTTTCAAAAAGCTGTGTCATTTTATAGTTTTTCAAGAAATGAAACTCAAAGGAAGTTATGGCTGATATTTTGCAAGCAAAAAAATTTGTTTTGAATGGGGAAAAAAGAAATATAATTAGCAATTGGGTTCAATATTTATATAAAATAACTATAAATTAACAATTTCAAATAAAAACAAGTGGAAAATAAAATTATTTATTATCAAACAAATTTAATTTGAAAAATCGCAGTTTGCCCCACTGTCCTGTTTTTACAATAACATAATAGTTCTCCAGCTGAATTCTATTAGCCAATCAGAACACATGTTGAGTGACGTCAGAGTTCCATCATGTGCAGAAAAGTATTTTTATTTCAGCTTGTTGGCGTAATCTTTTTTTTTTTTTGTTTTTTTAGGAGTAGGACCAGCATTCAGGGGATGACCCCTATATATGCAATGCATTGCGCTGGAACTGAAAACGAGGGGATAGTATTGAGGGGACAGATTAGGAAAGATGAGAAGATAGACAGTTATTTTTGTAGCTATTTCAACCTTTTACTTCGCCGGCTAATTTTTGCTACAGGGCTAATTTTGGCTACACATAATAAAAACTCCCACAGACAAGAGAATTAATTAGTTACAAATCAGACACTGACAACTGCGCACACATATATAGATCCACAATAAACAAACACAGAACAAGGAAAGAACCTGTGAACAGTAGGTGACAAAGTTTACAAGTATAACAACAAAATGTAATTATTATAATTGTTTGCATATAATGTATAATTAAAGTTAAGTAATTTATTGTTTTTGTTTAGAAAATTGTAATTCCCTGAAGATGACCAACAGAGCTGGTCGAAATATTGGAATAAAATAAAATTAAAACAGAAACGTTTTAATTTTATTTTACTATTAAAAAGACCTCAAGCCGAAAAAATAAGTAACCAACAAACATAACTATAAAACTATTTATTTTATGTAGTAAGTATTTTCACGAACATTTATATTGCTATATTAAATTGAATTAAGATTCATAGGCTAATTGTTCGAAATTTGTTTTTAAATCTCAGAAAGACATGATAAATATTCCAAGGCACAAAGGAAAGTCAACATCGCGCAGAGGTTAAGTCTCAGCTTCGTAATAAAATCTTAAAAGTTGTATTTTTAAGGAATGTAATCTTAAGTAAAACAATTTGTTAAATTTTTAATATTGTCGTGTGCACCCTATGAGTGGTAATGCAGTTTCTATCAGCTGTGTAGATGTGTTGAATAGGCAAATGGTTTGTTGATGTTTTTGTCCTTTTTGTTTACGAATATGGGAAGGCGGGATTTTTGTTTGTTTATATGTATGGAAATTGATGTAAATAAGGAGGAAGAGGTATAAAAGGGATTCGAGATAGGTGGAAGAGGCCCATTTTGAAAGTTAACATTGTGATATCAAGTTTTTGGATAGAGACGTTTTGAGATTCGTTTGGTGTTAATTAGAGTTTATGAAAATAATATTTATAAAGAACGATAATAAATTATAAAAAAAAATGTTTTAAGAAAAGAAAATTGAAAAAAAAGAAGAAACGGAAATTTAAACTTGAAAAAAAAAATATTAAGACTTATATGTGTGATATCAAACCAAACACAAATGTAAAAAAAAGGAACACAAAAAAGAAACTAAAACAAAGGGGGAAACAAGAACATCTAACGTTGAGCAAAAATAAAACCCCAAACAATCGAAAACTATGCTCGAGAGCATTAACGCTGTGCCTTAATCAAAAAAAAACAACAGCGAAAGTGAACAACAGCCAAAATTAGAGTGCACAAATTAAAATTAATAAAAAAAACGCCCCACAACATTTACGACGTATAAAGGAGCTTAAGACCATTCAGGGAGAGAAAATTGTTGAAGCCGCAGCCGCCAATACCCGCAAGCTGAGCTGAGTTGGGATCGTTCCGGGGAAGTCAGCAGCCAAGAAATATACGTATAGTCAAACAGGTATCGCGCCACCTTGAATTTTTTTACTCGCACAGGACAGAAAACTGCGACGGACGACTATACATATATGTATGTAATTTTTGTGGTTGTTTTGTGGAGGGAAAAGTTTCCGCGGGGCTTGCCTTTTTGCCGCGTTTTTAAGCAAAAAGGGCGCGAATAGTTAGGTGAGATCATCATAACAGGCGCGTTTGTGATAAGTTGCCGGGGTTTAGAAAATCCTAAAGCAAGGTTTCGGCATCAAATATATATATATATATATATATATATATATATATATATATATAGTTTTTGAGTTTTTACCAGCGACGACCGAACGTTTAATATAGGACACGCCACTTACGGACGGCCGTATCCTGAATACATTCAGTTTTTTTGTTTGAACCCCTTTGGTGTCTCCCTTCTGGAGCCAGATTTAGTTTTTTTTGTAATTTTGTTTTATTTCAAGAATTTTTGATAAACTTAAATCTAAAAAAATTGGTTTTTAGCAATTTCTTTTGTTTTTGTTTAATTTCATTTTAATAATTTTGTTGAATTTAATGTAACTAATTTCGTTTACTTTTTTCGAATAATTTTTATACTTTGGATTTTGCTTTAGTTTTTCTTGTTAAATAATTTTATTATAATTTAAAATTACATATACTCTGTCGTTAATTTTTATTTGAAATTTTTCTTCAATTATTTTTTTTATATAATAAACATGTATTTTGTTTTTATTTGAAATTTTAATAGTTTTTAGAATGGAATATTAATTTAAGTTTATGCGGTAAGTAAGGGACAGGAAAGATACCAAGGAATCGTCGTTGGGACATCCAATAAAGGACGATGTGATGTCACGGAGGAGCCGCAAGGTTCCTAAGGGGAGGGTGAGTTCCTGGCAGTCCAGCCGCCAGAGGGTTTCATTTGGTAGGTATGTGTAAGTGTACTGAAAGGGAGTAAGCGTGTGAATGCTTCGGGCTCTAATTAAAAAAAAAGGAATTATTATTTTGTGCACAAAACAGCTTGCACCACAATGCTGGTTTTTTTTTATATATATATACGTGTTGTGGTTTACTAGACTGGCTGGCAAGATCCCACCCAAGACGGCGAGCTCTAGCCGGAGCAACCGCCAGAAAACCAGCGCGGCCGGCAGTCTGGTAACGTAGTTGTGTCTGTTGGCAAGTTTTGCGGCGAAGGTGCAGACACAAAACAGATGGCACACACACATGATACATTAAATATTATAATATTATAATCTATTTTTGCATATAATAACGCCCGCTAAAGGGGGCGGTGTTCATTAATTAATTTTTTTATTTTATGGCTCGAAGTTTAACGCGTTGGATCTTCTCTGACATAAAAATATATCATTTGCTTAACAAAATTACAATACAACTTTACAAATTATGTTGTTTTTTAGAGGTTGGGTAAATATGATATCAGATTGCATTTTATTTGTAAAACCTTCATTGACAATGGTGGTGAGTTGTAAAACATTACTTGGAGTTGAACAGGACTTAGGAAAACAATGCTGACAAGGTGAAAGAAGGGAAGAAATTTCATGGTAAAGTTAATCTCTTAGAATCTATCTAAGGAGTTTTGGAATTACATTAATTTTAGCGTTACCTCTATAATTAGATACATCAGTTTTACTGCCGTTTTTGAACAAAGGAATAATATATTATATAAAGGCAATAATATCCGCTTCGAGCTCTAAGGGAATGCGTTTACATTTTATCCCACCAAGTGCTCCGCATTTTGGAGGATTATGGGAGGCCGCCACACATAGGGGTATTTGGCCATTCAAGCCGGACATTAGACTAAAACTTAAAATTAAGAAATTTAAAAATTTAAGTAAGCAGCTCGACAGGCAACAAAATTCTGCATCGTATAGTTAATTTTCAACGTCTTTGCTTGAGATTTGTCGTTTTGCGACACGGTTAAAGTCAGGAAAGTGGAGTAAATTTCATACGCTTTTACTGAATTTTTACGGGTTTGGGTCGTTTACAATATATTTTTTTGTGGCTAAACGAATAAAAATTTTAGATTGACTTTTTTCTCTTTGAAAGCTGATAATATAGCTACTTATATTAATTTTTAGAAAAAGTTTATTTTAAATTTTTATGATAAGCATATATTTTCTAAATTCAAAAAAAGGAAAGGAAGTAGTTCCATCGAGTTCGCAAAAATTTTATAATACACTATAAAATATGAAATCTCTACTTGCGCGTTTTTGCGTCAAATTTTTGGGAGGATTATTTGCAAATTTCACCTTTTTTCTGTTTTCGATCATCTTGCATCAATCCATGTGAGTAAGAAACCGTTGTCAGTCACAAAATGTATTAGTTGTTCGTAATTGTACGTATGTCAGAATCTTTTTGAAGCTTCGAAAGTAAAATGGAAGCTAATGCTACTCCCGTTGGAATTTAAATTTTTAGTTCCACCCGTACTTGATTCTAAAGAGGGTTAAAATTCGGAAGAGGTCTTTGAATAAACAGACGAAGAAGAACCATGACACTCATCAATCTTAGTGCTAAATAGAAGTTATTTGTATTTTAGTTAAAGACATTTTTCTCGACATAAAAGCTAAAAGATGAATATTTTTTAGAAACTAGCAGAAACAAAAATTTTTTTTGACAGGACGTTTTAGGGAGGTGGAGTTGGAGGAATACCAGCCCCATCCTATAAAAGCCAAAAAAATATTGATTTTAATGCTATTAACGCGTAAGTAATTCATTTCCTTTAATATTTACCTTATTTTTGCATATAATATTTTATGTCACCGCCCACAGAAGGAGGCAGGGAGAAATTAAATTTTACAATTTCCTGGGTCCATGTTTAGGCTTTCGCCGACATTAACAGTTCCATTTTCTAAACAAAAGTGCGGTAAAACATAGAACAAAATTTCATTTGTCAGAGGTGGAATTAGTTCTTCTAAGGGGAACTCTTTCTTCTTGATCCGATTTTTCTTTTTTTTCAACCTTAAATAGCATATGACCATAACACATATTTCTGCTAAGTTTTATCAATTTAGGAGCACCCAGTAACTTTTTGGAACCAATATAAAAAATAACAAAAATTTATGTACGGCTAGATTGGCAAGATACCCCTATATGCGCCGTTAAGTCAGCAAATCATCTTTTAATACGCAGTATATCAACTTAATCCTTAACCCATAAAGAGTTGGAGACAGTAGCCATAGAAGTAGAAGAATATTGAACTCACGTCCGCTAACACCACTCTCAAATGATCCGGACAATCTCGAAGCCTTAACTCCTGGTCATTTTCTTATTGTCGAAGCACTTACTGCTCAAGTAGATAGCAGGGCAGAAAATCTGAAGATATAAGGCGTGTCCCTCTGCAATGTGCAGTGGGCAATTGCAAACAAAGTGACAGCTAAAAAGCAAGTGAGAAATAATTGTGTTAAAATGTAATATTGTTATCAAAATGTTGTTTGTTTTCAAAAAGCTGTGTCATTTTATAGTTTTTCAAGAAATGAAACTCAAAGGAAGTTATGGCTGATATTTTGCAAGCAAAAAAATTTGTTTTGAATGGGGAAATAAGAAATATAATTAGCAATTGGGTTCAATATTTATATAAAATAACTATAAATTAACAATTTCAAATAAAAACAAGTGGAAAATAAAATTATTTATTATCAAACAAATTTAATTTGAAAAATCGCAGTTTGCCCCACTGTCCTGTTTTTACAATAACATAATAGTTCTCCAGCTGAATTCTATTAGCCAATCAGAATACATGTTGAGTGACGTCAGAGTTCCATCATGTGCAGAAAAGTAGTTTTATTTCAGCTTGTTGGCGTAATCTTTTTTTTTTTTTGTTTTTTTAGGAGTAGGACCAGCATTCAGGGGATGACCCCTATATATGCAATGCATTGCGCTGGAACTGAAAACGAGGGGATAGTATTGAGGGGACAGATTAGGAAAGATGAGAAGATAGACAGTTATTTTTGTAGCTATTTCAACCTTTTACTTCGCCGGCTAATTTTTGCTACAGGGCTAATTTTGGCTACACATAATAAAAACTCCCACAGACAAGAGAATTAATTAGTTACAAATCAGACACTGACAACTGCGCACACATATATAGATCCACAATAAACAAACACAGAACAAGGAAAGAACCTGTGAACAGTAGGTGACAAAGTTTACAAGTATAACAACAAAATGTAATTATTATAATTGTTTGCATATAATGTATAATTAAAATTAAGTAATTTATTGTTTTTGTTTAGAAAATTGTAATTCCCTGAAGATGACCAACAGAGCTGGTCGAAATATTGGAATAAAATAAAATTAAAACAGAAACGTTTTAATTTTATTTTACTATTAAAAAGACCTCAAGCCGAAAAAATAAGTAACCAACAAACATAACTATAAAACTATTTATTTTATGTAGTAAGTATTTTCACGAACATTTATATTGCTATATTAAATTGAATTAAGATTCATAGGCTAATTGTTCGAAATTTGTTTTTAAATCTCAGAAAGACATGATAAATATTCCAAGGCACAAAGGAAAGTCAACATCGGGCAGAGGTTAAGTCTCAGCTTCGTAATAAAATCTTAAAAGTTGTATTTTTAAGGAATGTAATCTTAAGTAAAACAATTTGTTAAATTTTTAATATTGTCGTGTGCACCCTATGAGTGGTAATGCAGTTTCTATCAGCTGTGTAGATGTGTTGAATAGGCAAATGGTTTGTTGATGTTTTTGTCCTTTTTGTTTACGAATATGGGAAGGCGGGATTTTTGTTTGTTTATATGTATGGAAATTGATGTAAATAAGGAGGAAGAGGTATAAAAGGGATTCGAGATAGATGGAAGAGGCCCATTTTGAAAGTTAACATTGTGATATCAAGTTTTTGGATAGAGACGTTTTGAGATTCGTTTGGTGTTAATTAGAGTTTATGAAAATAATATTTATAAAGAACGATAATAAATTATAAAAGAAAATGTTTTAAGAAAAGAAAATTGAAAAAAAAGAAGAAACGGAAATTTAAACTTGAAAAAAAAAATTAAGACTTATATGTGTGATATCAAACCAAACACAAATGTAAAAAAAAGGAACACAAAAAAGAAACTAAAACAAAGGGGGAAACAAGAACATCTAACGTTGAGCAAAAATAAAACCCCAAACAATCGAAAACTATGCTCGAGAGCATTAACGCTGTGCCTTAATCAAAAAAAAAACAACAGCGAAAGTGAACAACAGCCAAAATTAGAGTGCACAAATTAAAATTAATAAAAAAAACGCCCCACAACATTTACGACGTATAAAGGAGCTTAAGACCATTCAGGGAGAGAAAATTGTTGAAGCCGCAGCCGCCAATACCCGCAAGCTGAGCTGAGTTGGGATCGTTCCGGGGAAGTCAGCAGCCAAGAAATATACGTATAGTCAAACAGGTATCGCGCCACCTTGAATTTTTTTACTCGCACAGGACAGAAAACTGCGACGGACGACTATACATATATGTATGTAATTTTTGTGGTTGTTTTGTGGAGGGAAAAGTTTCCGCGGGGCTTGCCTTTTTGCCGCGTTTTTAAGCAAAAAGGGCGCGAATAGTTAGGTGAGATCATCATAACAGGCGCGTTTGTGATAAGTTGCCGGGGTTTAGAAAATCCTAAAGCAAGGTTTCGGCATCAAATATATATATATATATATATATATATATATATATATATATGTGGGAATGCGGGATTAGGGATCGATCTGGTAACCCTATGTTGATTAACATGTCAAAGGGAATGTCAATCAACATAATCGATCAAGAGGAGAGTTCTAGAGTAGACGTGAGCGAGTGTAGACGTATAGAAGTCGTGTGTGATCTTTCGCTAAAGTAAAGTAACTTAATCTAATTCAAATAACCTACAGAGATAATTACTATAAACACAACAATCACTGAATTAATAAATAAATGAATTCTATTTAAAAAATTATAAACTAAAGTGTTTCCGTTTAACTAAAAACTAAGGCAAAAGCCAAAACACCACAACTTGGGGGCTCAACCTAAAGAAAAAACAATTTCATGTTGAAAGAACAGTTATAAACAGCAACAAATTACATCAAATATTTTAAATATTGAAGACTATTCCCAAAAATCTGAGTTGAAAGGAGAATTAAAAAAAAAAAAAAAACAATCAACACGAAGGTCTTGAAGAAAAATAGCCGTTAAATACTAAAAACAACAAAAGACAGTCAAAATAATTTTTGCATTTGCTACCGCAAAATAAAGAAGAACTTGATTTATTATGCGTGCAGTTGTATAAAAAGTCGCTCTGCTCCGATGAAGCAGAGACTGCGTGTTTAAACAGTGTGTATTTTAAAGCAGAGGTTCGAACAGAGAATGTGTGTTAATGCAGTCACCGCATGTGTGAAGCTGATCTGACGGTAACCAAACTACAGTGGATCACAACGATAATAGGACATATTGTGAAGCAGCAATTGGAATAACCACTTGAAGTAGACATATGAGGAAAAGTAGCAGCGGGCAAGCAGAGTGAAGTATAAAGAGCAACTAAGGGTATGAATAGTTAAAAACAATTTGAAAACAAAAAATATATATAGCCACTGAGCTTATTTTTTTTATTATTATTTCATTAATTGTTTTAAAAAATTAAGAGTTATTGTAGAACTTGTCTTAATGGACAAAAGAGAAGTTGTTCAAATTTAAATAAGAGAGTTGGATGTAAAGAATTTTTAAATTTGAACAAATAGAAGTTTAGATGTTTGATGTCAGTCACATTTTTAGATGAACAAAGGTGAAGAGAAGTTAATATTTTATCCTTGAATAAAATTAAGAGAAATTCGTGAGTTGAAATAGAAGTTAATTAACCCTTGAGTGGTTTAATTGGAAAAGTTCGCTACATGCAAAATTAGATGTTTTAAAAATTCTTTTGAGATAATTTTTTTTAAAAAAAAAAAACTAATTTGAAGACAAAGTAATATTTTTTTTGTTCAATAATTTCTTTGAGATAAAGTAATTTTAAAAAATTCTTCGAGTTAATGTGATGAAATAAAATTTTTTGATGCAAATTTAATTTTTATTTACTTATTTTTGTAATTAACTTTTGAGATCAATTAATATTTCGAAGTTTAAATAATTTTTTGAGCAGAAGAGATAATAGAATATAATTAATTGAAATTTTGTGAAATTTTCCCTAAGTATTGTCTATCTACTGATTTTGATTTTATTATAATTTTGAAATTATTTTTATAAAATATTTGTGAAGCATTGATCACCACAAAGATGTTAGCCACTGATATTTTGGCAATGACAGTTGACGAACTTAGGACGGAGTTAGTAAAATTAGATCTTTCGAAAGTGGGCAACAAGATAGAACTCCAAGAGCGTTTACTCGATCATTTTGGATTACGACAAAAGAAAGAAACGGTCATAAGCAATGGAGAAGCTTCAGTTACGGTCGATCGTGTGATAGTAGAGCGTAGTAATATTTTTTCTCTCCGCGATATTCAGGATTCCGTATCTGCTTTTTCTGGTGATGGTTTACCTGAACTTAACCATTGGCTACAAGAATTTGAAGATGTTGCGTGTACAGTCGGTTGGGATGATTTGAGAAAGTATATCTACGCTAAGCAATTGCTTAAAGGGGCAGCAAGAATTTTCATCAGATGCCAGTCTGATGTAAATAATTGGTCTTCTCTTAAGACGGTCTTGAAAAAGGAATTTGGTACGAAGTTATCGTCAATAGAAATCCACAAAAATTTGTCAAATCGTCATAAGACAAATAGTGAAACTTTTCGGGAATACTTGTATAGCCTACAAGAAATTAGTAAACCCATAGATATCGACGATGACAGCATTATTGAATATTTCGTTCAGGGTATTAAAGATTCAGCTATTAACAAGTCTATTCTTTACCAGGCCCGAAATATAGAAGAATTGAAAGAAAAACTTAAGACATATGAAAAAATTAGATCAGCTGGACAGCCATTAAGCTCGAAAGTAATTGAATCTCAAGGAAAGCGTGACGTAGACAGTAATAGTGGAAGACGTTGTTTTAGATGTGGCGATAAAGGACATTTAGCTAGTGACTGCAAAAGATCGGAAGTAAAGTGCTTCAAATGCAAAAGCTTTGGGCACAAATCGTTTAATTGCACTAAGAATGCCAACACTGAGAAAAAAGATGACAAGACCAAGAGGAATGAAAGTAACGTTCATACGTTGACTGATAACATTGTTTCGTCATCAAGAAGAATTTTTACAGACATTGAAATTTTTGGGAAGAATATATCAGCTATTGTCGATACTGGTAGTGACATCAGCGTCCTTCGGTATGACACCCTCATGATTTTAAGTGATGTCGAGCTGAAATCTGATTTCAAGATTTTAACTGGCATAGGTGGCAAGACTATCAAAACGTTAGGAAGTTTGAAAGCGCGTACAAAGTTGGGAGCAGTGGAAATAGAGATCAATTTTCACGTCGCTAAAGGGGGTGATATTTTGTACCACGCAGTGATAGGTAACGATGTCTTAGCCAAGGTAGACTTAATTATAGACGCACAGGGAGCTAGGTTTCGAAACAAAATTTCAGAATGGTCATTAGTTAAAGAAGAAGGAAGCGGTGTAGTTGGAAGTTCAGGGAGCGCCAACCGGACTACGATGGAAACCAATCCTATCGCTGAACTAGATGAAGAATTTGGTGAACTGATTCATTCCGCTACAATAGGTAAATTTATAGAAGGCGAGTTACAAATGGAGCACCTTGAGAAGAGCAGACAGAGTAAAATTAGAAATTTAGTTAAAGCGTACAGACCAATAAAGCCAGAGACATCTCCGGTGAGAATGAAAATTATTCTCAATGACGACACCCCGGTGGTACACAGACCCCGTAGAGTTCCGTATTCCGACCAAGTTTTCATCGACAACCAAGTCAAGGAATGGTTACAGGACGGCATTATAGTACCAAGTTATTCAGAATACTCCGCCCCAGTGGTCTTGGTTCAGAAAAGGGATGGTACAAAGCGTCTGTGCTGTGATTATCGGAAGCTCAATGAGAAAATTATAAGGGATAATTTTCCCATGGTGCTTATCGATGACGTTGTGCAGAGATTAAAGGGTGCGAAAGTCTTCACAACACTAGATTTACGCAATGGATTTTTTCACGTTCCTATAGAGGAAAATTCTCAAAAATATACTTCCTTTGTGACTAGTAAGGGCCAATACGAGTTCAAGTTCGTACCATTTGGTATATCGAACTCCCCCGCAATATTTTGTAGATATATCGCTTCTGTTTTCCGAAGATTGATAAGTGACGGCACATTGATTGTTTACATGGATGATATAGTTATACCATCAGCGAATGAAGACGAAGGTACTGAGAAGTTGATAAAGGTTCTGCGGGTAGCGGCACAGAATGGGTTAAATATTAAATGGGCAAAATGTCAATTTTTGCAAAGAAGAATTAACTTCTTGGGTTATATATTCGAGGACTCGACAATTGCGCCATCGACAGAGAAAACTCGAGCTATAATTAATTACCCATTACCAACAAATGTGAAAACCCTTCAAAGATTTTTAGGACTTACATCCTATCTACGACGATTTATCCCAGGGTATGCATCAATGGCGAGGCCGTTGTCAAACTTGTTGCGGAAGGACACAAAATTTAAGATGGGGGACGAAGAAATTTTAGCTTTTAAACAATTGAAGAATTCAATGGTGAACCCACCAGTTTTGAGAATTTTTGATGCCAAATCCATTACGGAAATCCATACAGATGCTAGTTTATATGGTTATGGCGCAATTTTACTGCAAAAAGGGGAAGATTTAGGATTCCACCCCGTGGAATATATGAGTCGAAAGACTACCCAGACAGAACAGAAATACCACTCGTATGAGCTCGAAGTTTTAGCCGTTATCGAGGCTCTGAAGAAATGGAGAATTTTTGTGCTAGGAATACCAATCAAAATAGTGACAGACTGCAACGCTTTTGCACTAACAATGCGCAAACAGGACGTACCCCCACGAGTGTCGAGATGGGCACTTTTCTTACAAGAATTCGATTATAAAATAGAGCATAGACCAGGAGTGAGGATGAAGCACGTGGACGCATTAAGTCGGTTAACATGTTTGATGATTGAGGATTCATTAGGTCATAGACTGAAACATGCCCAACTACAGGATGAATGGATTAAAGCAATTCGGAAAATATTAGAGACAGGTCCATACGAAGACTACTTTATGAAATATGACATACTGCACAAAGACCCTGATAACGAACTATTAGTTGTACCGAGTTCTATGGAACAGGAAATAATTCAGATAGCACACAGACAGGGACACTTCGCTACTCGTAAGACGCTAGAGTTGCTGCAAAAGACGTACTATATTCCTAATTTAACGAATAAGGTGGAAAGTGTTGTCAAAAGCTGTGTTGAATGTTTAGTATCGGCAGCAAAGAGAGGCCGAAAAGAGGGATTTCTCAGTCCTATTGACAAAGCTGATAGGCCATTAGTGACATATCATATAGACCACGTAGGACCTATGGAATCCACACGAAAACAATATAATTACATATTAGTCGTGGTGGATGCTTTTTCCAAATTTGTTTGGCTGTACCCCACTAAGAGCACAGGGACAAATGAGGTAATAGATCGCCTAATGAAACAGGCAATGATATTTGGAAACCCTAGGAGAATAATTACCGATAGAGGTACCGGTTTTACTTCTAACCAGTTCGAAGATTATTGTGCATCGCAAGACATACAACACCTGTTAATAGCTACTGGTGTACCCAGAGGGAACGGTCAGGTAGAAAGACTGAACAGCACCGTAGTTAACATGTTAGCAAAGTTGTGTCAGGGAAAACCTGAAAATTGGTATAGACACGTAGGTCGGGTTCAACAGATTTTGAATAGCATTACACCAAGAAGCACAAAATTCGCACCGTTCAAAATTATAACGGGTTTAGAGATGAGAACAAAAGATAGCGCAGAAATTAAAGAGTTAATCGAGAATTTAAACATAGAAGAGCTAAATAGTGATCGAGACGCCATAAGAGAAGAGGCCAAAGAAAACATCCTTGCAATTCAGCAGGAAAACAGTAGAAATTACAATCGGAAAAGAATCCCCGAAACTGTATACGAACTCAACCAATTAGTAGCCATTAAGCGTACTCAATTCGGGACGGGTATGAAATTACGACCCAAGTATCTTGGCCCATACAAGATCGTAAAGAAGCTAAACCATGGTCGTTATGAAGTCCAAAAAGTAGGAAGTTTTGAGGGTCCAAATGTGACCACGACAGTGTCCGAATATATGAAGCCTTGGGAGGGACATTCGAGGGCGAATGTAAATTCAGGATGGCCGATTGTGGGAATGCGGGATTAGGGATCGATCTGGTAACCCTATGTTGATTAACATGTCAAAGGGAATGTCAATCAACATAATCGATCAAGAGGAGAGTTCTAGAGTAGACGTGAGCGAGTGTAGACGTATAGAAGTCGTGTGTGATCTTTCGCTAAAGTAAAGTAACTTAATCTAATTCAAATAACCTACAGAGATAATTACTATAAACACAACAATCACTGAATTAATAAATAAATGAATTCTATTTAAAAAATTATAAACTAAAGTGTTTCCGTTTAACTAAAAACTAAGGCAAAAGCCAAAACACCACATATATATATATATATATATATATATATATAGTTTTTGAGTTTTTACCAGCGACGACCGAACGTTTAATATAGGACACGCCACTTACGGACGGCCGTATCCTGAATACATTCAGTTTTTTTGTTTGAACCCCTTTGGTGTCTCCCTTCTGGAGCCAGATTTAGTTTTTTTTGTAATTTTGTTTTATTTCAAGAATTTTTGATAAACTTAAATCTAAAAAAATTGGTTTTTAGCAATTTCTTTTGTTTTTGTTTAATTTCATTTTAATAATTTTGTTGAATTTAATGTAACTAATTTCGTTTACTTTTTTCGAATAATTTTTATACTTTGGATTTTGCTTTAGTTTTTCTTGTTAAATAATTTTATTATAATTTAAAATTACATATACTCTGTCGTTAATTTTTATTTGAAATTTTTCTTCAATTATTTTTTTTATATAATAAACATGTATTTTGTTTTTATTTGAAATTTTAATAGTTTTTAGAATGGAATATTAATTTAAGTTTATGCGGTAAGTAAGGGACAGGAAAGATACCAAGGAATCGTCGTTGGGACATCCAATAAAGGACGATGTGATGTCACGGAGGAGCCGCAAGGTTCCTAAGGGGAGGGTGAGTTCCTGGCAGTCCAGCCGCCAGAGGGTTTCATTTGGTAGGTATGTGTAAGTGTACTGAAAGGGAGTAAGCGTGTGAATGCTTCGGGCTCTAATTAAAAAAAAAGGAATTATTATTTTGTGCACAAAACAGCTTGCACCACAATGCTGGTTTTTTTTTATATATATATACGTGTTGTGGTTTACTAGACTGGCTGGCAAGATCCCACCCAAGACGGCGAGCTCTAGCCGGAGCAACCGCCAGAAAACCAGCGCGGCCGGCAGTCTGGTAACGTAGTTGTGTCTGTTGGCAAGTTTTGCGGCGAAGGTGCAGACACAAAACAGATGGCACACACACATGATACATTAAATATTATAATATTATAATCTATTTTTGCATATAATAACGCCCGCTAAAGGGGGCGGTGTTCATTAATTAATTTTTTTATTTTATGGCTCGAAGTTTAACGCGTTGGATCTTCTCTGACATAAAAATATATCATTTGCTTAACAAAATTACAATACAACTTTACAAATTATGTTGTTTTTTAGAGGTTGGGTAAATATGATATCAGATTGCATTTTATTTGTAAAACCTTCATTGACAATGGTGGTGAGTTGTAAAACATTACTTGGAGTTGAACAGGACTTAGGAAAACAATGCTGACAAGGTGAAAGAAGGGAAGAAATTTCATGGTAAAGTTAATCTCTTAGAATCTATCTAAGGAGTTTTGGAATTACATTAATTTTAGCGTTACCTCTATAATTAGATACATCAGTTTTACTGCCGTTTTTGAACAAAGGAATAATATATTATATAAAGGCAATAATATCCGCTTCGAGCTCTAAGGGAATGCGTTTACATTTTATCCCACCAAGTGCTCCGCATTTTGGAGGATTATGGGAGGCCGCCACACATAGGGGTATTTGGCCATTCAAGCCGGACATTAGACTAAAACTTAAAATTAAGAAATTTAAAAATTTAAGTAAGCAGCTCGACAGGCAACAAAATTCTGCATCGTATAGTTAATTTTCAACGTCTTTGCTTGAGATTTGTCGTTTTGCGACACGGTTAAAGTCAGGAAAGTGGAGTAAATTTCATACGCTTTTACTGAATTTTTACGGGTTTGGGTCGTTTACAATATATTTTTTTGTGGCTAAACGAATAAAAATTTTAGATTGACTTTTTTCTCTTTGAAAGCTGATAATATAGCTACTTATATTAATTTTTAGAAAAAGTTTATTTTAAATTTTTATGATAAGCATATATTTTCTAAATTCAAAAAAAGGAAAGGAAGTAGTTCCATCGAGTTCGCAAAAATTTTATAATACACTATAAAATATGAAATCTCTACTTGCGCGTTTTTGCGTCAAATTTTTGGGAGGATTATTTGCAAATTTCACCTTTTTTCTGTTTTCGATCATCTTGCATCAATCCATGTGAGTAAGAAACCGTTGTCAGTCACAAAATGTATTAGTTGTTCGTAATTGTACGTATGTCAGAATCTTTTTGAAGCTTCGAAAGTAAAATGGAAGCTAATGCTACTCCCGTTGGAATTTAAATTTTTAGTTCCACCCGTACTTGATTCTAAAGAGGGTTAAAATTCGGAAGAGGTCTTTGAATAAACAGACGAAGAAGAACCATGACACTCATCAATCTTAGTGCTAAATAGAAGTTATTTGTATTTTAGTTAAAGACATTTTTCTCGACATAAAAGCTAAAAGATGAATATTTTTTAGAAACTAGCAGAAACAAAAATTTTTTTTGACAGGACGTTTTAGGGAGGTGGAGTTGGAGGAATACCAGCCCCATCCTATAAAAGCCAAAAAAATATTGATTTTAATGCTATTAACGCGTAAGTAATTCATTTCCTTTAATATTTACCTTATTTTTGCATATAATATTTTATGTCACCGCCCACAGAAGGAGGCAGGGAAAAATTAAATTTTACAATTTCCTGGGTCCATGTTTAGGCTTTCGCCGACATTAACAGTTCCATTTTCTAAACAAAAGTGCGGTAAAACAAAGAACAAAATTTCATTTGTCAGAGGTGGAATTAGTTCTTCTAAGGGGAACTCTTTCTTCTTGATCCGATTTTTCTTTTTTTTCAACCTTAAATAGCATATGACCATAACACATATTTCTGCTAAGTTTTATCAATTTAGGAGCACCCAGTAACTTTTTGGAACCAATATAAAAAATAACAAAAATTTATGTACGGCTAGATTGGCAAGATACCCCTATATGCGCCGTTAAGTCAGCAAAGCATCTTTTAATACGCAGTATATCAACTTAATCCTTAACCCATAAAGAGTTGGAGACAGTAGCCATAGAAGTAGAAGAATATTGAACTCACGTCCGCTAACACCACTCTCAAATGATCCGGACAATCTCGAAGCCTTAACTCCTGGTCATTTTCTTATTGTCGAAGCACTTACTGCTCAAGTAGATAGCAGGGCAGAAAATCTGAAGATATAAGGCGTGTCCCTCTGCAAGGTGGTTTCCCAAATAAAACAACAGTTTGGGAAAACGTGGTCCACCGAATACTTACACGAGCTCGAACAACGCTACAAATGGAAATATAAGGTCAATAACCCCAAACCAGGGGACATGGTCATAATCAAAGAAGACAAACTACCCACAATGAAGTGGTCACTGGAAGGACAGTGACAGTTTATGCTGGAGATGACGGTGCGGTGAGAGTGGCTGAAGTAAAAACAGCAACAGGAATCTTCAAGCGACCTATTCACAGGTTGGCCCCACGGTGCCAAACAAATGAAAAGGAACCCTTAACAGAAAGTAAAACAATATTAAAACGATCTCTGTCAAATAACCAGGAAACATATGTATATCATTCCGCCACAGAGCTTTAAGCCTACAGTACATTTTTTAACACTCGCTATGTTCATATCCTTTCTTTTCATTCCCATTGCCCTTTGCAACAACTTAACAATAAAGTAGTTCCAGGATGACCTAGAGTTGTATTTTTAGAGAATAGGTACTGCAAAACTGAGTACAGCAGAATGAAAATTGATGGTGACGTTACTCCGTTTTCGTCCGAACTTTATGCATTGTCATTGGGTTTGGAGAACCTGCAGCAACTATGTCCTGCGATACAAAGGTACCCAATATGTAAAATGTTAGTGAAGAATTTAGGGCAAATTAAAAATTAGTTGTATCAAGAAGATGATTTAATCAGTCACGGACGTACGACAAGGTCGCCATATAATATTGTCGGCAATATTGTCCGGTCGTTGATTGGAATTCTTGATTCAGAGTATACAGAAGAAATATCAAAGACTACACTGCTCTACATAATTGAATTTTTTGCATGCTCTTTGATCACCACTATTTTTATTTGCTATGGTCCCCTGACTATAAAAATGGTCGAAATTTTATGGGTACGATTATTTTTTAAATATTTTTCTAAAATGTGCCATTTTTAAAAAGGGTGATCCATTGATTTTTTCATATCTCTGGAATGGGCTGTTCGATTTTGTTTAAAGAAACAGTATAAAATAGCAAATTAAATTACCTTTAAGTCGTTCTAACACCATTCTTTCAAATACTTATTGGTTTCGGAGTTATTTGCATCGCAATGTCAAAAAAAATAAATTTTTTATATTGAAAATTTGCATTTATTTTTAATTCGTAAAAAATCGAATATGACATAAACTTACCGTTTTTATTACATGACCGTAAAATTGTAAACATTCCAAATAAAGCGAGCTTTATTTCATGAAAATCCATGGATAAACGGTAATTTTATTAACAATTAAGTGAATGAAGTGAAAATATTATTAAAAAAAGAAGTAGAAACCACAATTTTGAAGATAATTTCATAAAATTTGGCACAGGGAATTTTTTGCTACAAGGACAATAAACTGTAAATCCACCAGCTGAAATCGTGGGATAAGACCAAAGCACATGTTTTCCAAATCCACTTTTTCTACTTAAACAAAAGTAACAGTCAGCATCATAGGTTTTTCAATTTGCATGTTTCCTCTGTGAAAAATGAAAATTTTACAATGGGTATCAAAAATATTTTGAAATATTATGTGTATTACTTACCGAGTGTAGGAACGCCGTTTCGTTAAAATATATTCATAACTCCCACAAATTGAACTAGGCGTCCAATATTGCCTTAAATTTTCTACGTCTATTTTTAAATAATCCTTAAATGAATTTTGTAGTGAAATAGTGAAATATGCACCACACACTTAACAAAATAAATTCGGGTAATTTTTGCAGACAAATTTTCTACGTTTGTTATTCATTTTTTAAAAATTCACGAGCCAAATAAATAGTTTGTTGTAATGACAACTTCACTTTTCGTGATCAGGAACGTTAGTTGAATAACAATGAATGAACTAAATGAACTACTTTAAATATATCGCATTTTTTAACAAAAGTAGCTATCTATTTTTTAAAAAGAAAATACTTAGCTGAATAATGAAGGGACCAAAGAATAATGTACCTGAAAAAAGTTAAATTTTGAAACATGGAATGCAATAGGCAGGTAAGGCTTATTGCAGTGGCAAGTCAAAATTGGTTCAATGTGCGTAAAGCCATAAAAAATTAGCGTTGTCATAAAGAGCAGCAAAACCCATCCTTGTTTTATATACCTGCTAAACAGAAGGGTACTTCGTTTATCAAAATATTTTCCCTGAAATTAATTATAGGTATAACAGTTTCTATGGCCGATTGATAAAATGCAATTCTTTTTAATTTTTATGATTTAAAAATACAAAGTTGCGCAAAATGTCATACTTAAATAATTTTTTTTTTGTCAAAACAACTAATTTTACTTTAAAGGGCTTTTCCTCAAAATTACAATAGACAAGTTTAATTTTTTCAAAAACATCACCATCACACTAAAATTTTCTTCGGATATATGATCATATTGTGGTGACTTTCATATCGTTTAAGTTAATTTTAAAGATAGCTATAATCAGATATGGGCTTATTCGAACAAAACTTAGAACAGTGATTTAAGTTTAAGTACCTAGATAATATATGTATGTGCTTATTTTCATGTAGATAAAAGCAAATTTGTACCTTTGAAGGACTTCAAACTATATTCCTGGAAGAAAGTTGTATGGGAGGTACCCCAAAATTGTTGACGATTTTGCTTATTTTTAACAGACTTTATAGCAAAATATTACTAGTGCCAAACATCATGAAGTTGTTTTAAAAATTGTGACCTCCACTTAATTCCACTAAGTCTTGATTTGCCAAATTTTTGCTAATTTGGGTTCACTTTATTCTTAATAAAACTTTTATTCATGTACATATTTTCACGAAATAAGACTTCAATTATTTGAAATATTTACAGTTTTAAGATCGTGAAATAAAAATGGTAAGTTTCTGCCATTAAATAATACAAATTTTTCTATTTTGCAAAAAAAAAATTTTTTTTTACATTTTTGTGTGAATAACTCGAAACTCATACGAAAAAATTGTCTTATCATGACTTTAAGAAAATTTTTGTAGTGAATCAACATTGGATAAGCCATTCCCAAGATATGATAAAATCAATGGAACGACCTCTCTGAAAATTCGTAATTTTAGAAAAAAATTAAAAATAAAATTGTATCCATAGAATTTTAAATTTTGGGTGTTTTTGGACTTATGGGGTCATAATACATCGAAATTAAATAGTTAGACTTCAAAGTAATTGTTCGTGTTGATCAGTGCTATTAACCAAGGATCAGAAATACACACATCAAACATACAACGTACTGTTCAAAAGCAGCCAGTACATATTTTTATTTTCATAACATTTATGAGTGTCTCCAAATTTTTGTCGGTGTTAAACGCGATCTTAAGAATTTCACGTATTGTTCGATAAAAACACACTTCAAACACACAGGTTCGTGTGTACCAACATTTTAAGTTCGTGAATGTATGGGACAACAAAGTACATGTACGATAGGTAGGTTCGAGTCTATCTATACCAGTGATGTCAGTCTCATACACAATTGTGGAAGCAAAACTCACATGTACGCTTACGCTCTTTTATTTTGAGAGCGTAAAATATAATTGTTTACTGAAAAACACTCTCATTCAGTGGGAAGTATCGCAAGTCCTGTTTTGAGGCCTCTAAACAGAAATAATATATTTATATAAATATATATATATATATATATATATATATATATATATATATATATATCTATATATATATATATATATATATATATATATATATATATACAATACATATAAGAGATTTGAAATAAGTTGGATCCACTGTCTGTAGTTACATCTTTTCGAAAATTTCTTAAAGTAGCTTTTAAACTAATTCATAAGTAAGACTTTTTGTAAAAATTGTTTCTCTTTTATATAAACTAACCAAATGTTCAGCTTAAATATGGAGAAATATTTTAAAATTAAATATCTGAGCACTTGGCAATTTTCGAAACCCTTTTTTACAACTTATAAAATTAGAAGATATTATTGGTAAATAAAAGGATACTCTTAGAAAAGGCCACTAGTTAGGCCTCGCAACCGCACATTTCTCCCGCTGGGAATGTAAGAGATAAGAGTGATCTCACCAACACAATCACATTTGACATCACTGATCTATACATATGTACATATTGTACACCTTGTGTACGATATGTATGTCACAAAAGTGACTCAACTAAAAATTTTCATTTTTCTGGTTTATATGCTTAAACTATGCACAATAGTTTATGTGACAATCAGCGTTGCCATAACTTTTAAAAAAAAAACTGCAACTTTAGAAGAAAAAAACTGGTTTTCACGTAAAAAAACTGCACATAAAAAATTCACAAATATATATAGTTTTTTTCATATATTTTTATTAAAACAAAAACATAACACAACAAATTAAATATGATTTACATCTACATATAACAAAGCAATTCATTTTAATAAAATAATTAAAATAATGTTTAAATAAACAAAAAGAGTTCTCATATTTATATTGAAACCAATAATTAAAAATTTAAATTTCTTTGTATGTACATAGAAAAACACAAGGCATATCTATCTAACAGGTGCAACCATTTCTACAAAAATAGAGCACTTATTGTAGAAACTACCTTAACAGTTGCAAAAATCGTTAAACGACACTACTAAGTTTGACGTTTTATCAGGATAGGCAAGTGAGCTCGTGCTCCCACCTGCAATATATTTACACCTTGGTAAAATTCAACTTGCTTTGTGGTCAGGGGTGCAAAAAGATGTATGTGATAATTACATACTCGTATAAAAAAGTATAGTTAAACCTTGCCACTGTTATATTAAGCAAATGGGGTAAAATTATGGTTTCGGAAATTGGAATTAATATAACAAAATTAAGAGTAAAAAAGTAAAATGTAAAAACTGCACAATTTACAGAAAAACTGGTTTTTAAAGAAAAAAACTGCAAAACTGCTCAATACTTAGAAAAACTGTCAAATGCAGATAAATCTGCACATTTGGCAACGCTGGTGACAATATACTTGTTTATCTATAAAAAAAATATTAGTATATTTTGTTGTTGTTAACTGTTGCTAGACCATTTATGTCTTTCTTCATGTTTGAACTGATATAAAGTTGCAATACATAAAACTGTTCTTTTTCGATTTCTGAAAATATAACATTTTAGTTGAGTCACTTTTGAACTAGGTTTGCGATATGTTGATGTAAATGTACGAAGGAAAAGTACATGTACATTGTACAATATGAAGATTCTCGTGCGGATGAATTTTAAGTAAATGTTTGTGTGTGAAAAAAGTACATATACGCTTATAATATGTATATTTATGTACGAACATTTTTGCAGTTGCAGTTGGAAACATTTACTAAACGCAAATAATACATCCGACTAAAAAGTTAAAAAATAATTATATAATTTAAAAAAATTAAGTTACACTGTTTGATTTTAAAATTGACCAAAAACTAGAAAATTTTAACCTTATATAATATCAAAGTATTGGTTATTACCATAAATTAGTGAGCCACTGAACAAATAACATACTTGGGGTATTCACACTTCGTGCTATCGTATTGTCATAATATTTTAGACCAGTTTAAAAAATTTGTTGTTGTGCTGCATACAAAAAAAGTCATAAAATAACAGCACTCTTTCAGGTATGTTTTTGTTTTGCCATAAAATAGCTCTAGAGATCTGAGTCGAACGGCTGAAAATCTTTAGGCGAGACGGCGATAGTACCTATATGTTTGCCGCCGTTACTTATATATGATTCATGACTAAAGAACTACTAAAAAATTATTCATACCTATATGTCTGTACATTAAATCACATTTTTATAACATAAAAAATATTAAAAGAGAACTAAATCGCAAAAACTATATATATACATGTGAAAATTTGTTTTCGTTTAACTTACGTAGCTGGCAGCCACTGAGCGTTTTTGCGTATGCCGCCGCAAAAAAAAATTATTCAGCTCATATCAAGGGAGCAGCTGTTTTAGTTTATACATACAAATTAATTTAGATATTCTTGTGCACCAGAAGACAAATTTAATAATTTCAAATAGAAAAAGAGTTTCGGCATTTTCAAACAATTTTATTACAATTATATTTTGCTTTGATAACATCTAATTACAAATGTGTTGTTTTCTTATCAGCTGATCGATGCTCACACTAGTCATCTTTTCCGTGCTATTATCTTATGACTTATTACTTTATGACTACAGTGTGAATCCCCCAACCTTTTTGTAGTAACAACCAATACTTTGAAATTATATAAGGTTAACATACATTTTTACTTAGACTATTAGGAACCAAAAATAAATTTTTTCTAGTTTTTGGTAAATTTTAAAATAAACCTAATCATATTCTTGTAAACGTAATCGCCATCGTACCAACTTAGAATTTGGGTCCTTAATAGAAAATAACCACGTTAATAGTCTATGGTCGGTTTCGATTAAAAATTTCCTCCCAAACAAATATGGTCTAAAATGTTTTGTTGCCCATATTATTGCGAGGAGTTCCTTCTCTACTGTACTGTAACTTTTTACTGGCCCGTTTAATGTTCGACTTGCGTAGCTTACAGGATAACCGTCTTGCGAGAGAACTGCTCCTATAGCAAATTTACTTGCGTCCGTTTGTAAGATGAATTTTTTATTAAAATCAGGATATGATAAAATAGGAGGATTGATTAAGAGTTTCTTTAGAGTTTCGAAACTTTCTATGTATTCTATATCTTTTATATTTATGACCACGTCTTTTTTTTAATATCTTTTTGGTAGCGGAAATTTTTGTACACAAAGAATTTTTTCTGGATTTGGTAACAACATGTCCTAGAAAATTCGTTGACCTTTTCATAAATTCACTCTTGTCGAGTTGTATTTTTAGGTTTACCTCCTTTAAGCGTTGAAATACTTTTACCAAAGATTCTAAATGTTCTTGCAAAGAGGTTGAAAATATTATTATGTCGTCTAGGTAGACGATACATATTTTGTTAATGAGGTCGCTTAAAACATTGTTCATTAATCTTTGAAAGGTTGCTGGAGCTGTTTTTAGGCCAAATGGCATACGTAAGATTTCGTAGTCCCCACCTTCCACGCTGAAAGTAGTTTTGGGAATATCTTCACTATGGATTTCAATTTGATGAAACCCTTTAGCCAAATCTAACGTTGCGAGGTATTGACATCTTCCTAGTTTTTCTAGAATTTCATCAATATTTGGGATAGGGTATCTATCATTCACTGTTTCTTCATTCAGCTTTCTGTAATCAACGACCACCCTCCATTTGCGTTTTCCAGTGGCGTCCATTTTTTAGGAACTATCCAGACGCGGAGTATGGAGAATAGCTGTGTTTTATGATCTTCTTTTCTAAAATTTCTTTAATTTGTTTATTTACCTCCTCTTTATGGATATAGGGGTATTAGTATAAATTTTTGCTGCAATTGGGATAATGTTCTTTGTACGTATTTAGTGTTTAATTGCGATCGTAAATGAGAGATTGCTATCTTCTGTATAGAAAATTCTCCTATAACTTTTTATAATGGGAATGAGTTTATCTCTTTCCTTTGCATTGAGATGTTCTATGCGCATTTGGTATTCTATCATTTTAGTGTTATGTCTTTCCATTTGCTCCAAGTTATTAATGTAAAAATTATCTGAATTTATCGGAAATGTATCCTCAGTATCTAAAACAACCGGTTTTGGCAATTTTCCTGAAATATTAACGAGCGCATGTACATATTTGTATGTTCTCAGCTTCAAATACTCCTTCCATTATCTCTACGATTCCATTTTCCAAATTGGTTTGAGGGTTGAATATTAGGCCATTATTTTGTTCTGCAGCCAATATTATGTCGTGTATACCAATTTTTTTTAAATAGTATTCAATACCATCATTGGTGTATTTTATTGGGACACTTTTGTCGTTGATCTCTAAAATATTACTTAAATTTATAATTGCTTTTAACTGTTTTAATATATCGTTTCTAATTAAACCATCGTACTGGTCATAAAAATAGCAAACTAGAAAATCAATTCTGTCTTCTGAATTTTCACTGAATTCCTTAAAAATTGGAATGAAAACCTTTTCTTTTAATTTTATGTGATGTTGAAGAGTTTTTATATTTATTGCGTTACAAGGTACTCGCCATTTAGGGTGACATATACCAGGGCTTATAATTGAATGGGTAGCCCCAGTATCAATAATAAACTTTAGATTTTTTAATTTAGTATTAATCTTGATATATAGGGTAATTTCCCCCAGAGGCTGATGGTTGAAAATTTTCAATTGTGTTTATTTCCATAGGTTCAGGGTGTTGTTGTAGTGGCTGATTATTTGATTATTTTGTTGGTTACCAAGGAATCTTCTATTCTGTTGGTTATTCCAATATCTTTGGTTATAATTTGAATTATTATTATAATATTTTTGGTTGTTATTTGAATGATTATTCCAACGTCTTTGATAGTTATTGTTATTTCCATTATCCGGATATTTTTGATTAGTATCAGTGAACTGCAACGGGTGCCTGTTTTGATGATTCGCATGTGCTCGCCAAAATATGAGTTGCGGTGTGTCTAATACAGTAATTTATTTTTGTATACACTCGTGACACTCGCAAGAATTTGAGTTTGCAACATACGAGCCTCTAACATACTCTATCATATTTAAACCAGTTGCCTGTTAAAAATTTTTTCGTTTGTATTATATTTGACATTCCACGATTGTATTCGTGCATCAAATAAACAACAAAAAAAATTATTTGTGTAAAAATTTGACCGTACTAGTTTACATCGTTTATTTGAGTTTAAGTTCTCAGAGTCTATACGTTTTACTTTCAGCACTCGTCATTCGTATTCATACTTAAAGCAGCGTTGCCAGAATGTTTTGGGAATACTTTGTTGATCGTCTTTTCATGTGGAAATGGAAGCTACATATATTAACAACAAAATGAAACGTATTTAAAAGTTTTATGTGTAAAATTGTAATCCAAATAAATTTGAATTACACTTTAAAATCTTTTATTTAAGGAAAAAATTGTTCGACCTCATAAATATAATATAAATGTAACGTTTTTCTAATGTTCTTCATTTGATACGCAATTTTTCTTTTCACAGTAATTTTTATAAACATTTGGACAAATGTTTTATCAATTTTGGTACTTGAGAGTTTTTATTCTGGGCATAAAATATTTTTATAACGTATCAAAATATTCTCATTTTTATTGGGTTGTGTATTTTAGTATATTTTATTTGCCACATTTGTAAATTTTAATTGGGTGTAAAATTAAGAAAACGTTTGATAAATAGTTACATATGAACATTGCTTACATACATACGAGTATGTACATACGTAATATGTACAATATAATAAAGAAAATGTATTTCTAGATACCAAAATACCTTGAGAAGTGTAACAAAGCCCATTTCATTAATTTGAAGCAATCTTAAGACGGGAATAAAAATAAGTTGTACAACTTTTTAGTAATTTTACTATTAAAATTGTACAACTAAAATAAAATTAATAATAAAATTATACAAATAATGGATTTTTTTCAACTAATTATGTTGTTAAAAAATTACTGAAAATTCTAAACGCTTACACACTGGCTCAGTGTACAAGCAGCCCAGGTTAAATTCCCGCCGACGGATATAAAAAAAATTACAACAGTTTAGTAGCTTTAACATTAAAATTGTACAACTACAAGTTTTTTGTTGAATTTAATTTTACAATTTCGCATTGGCTCTTTTTATCTTTGGTTGATGCAATTTCAAGCTACACAATCGTGTACATATATCTAAATTTATTTGGGTCTACTAATATAGTTTTTTTTATGAAATACAAACAACGTTAATGTTTGATTTTATGCTAAAAGTATTACTATTTCATATCCATATCCTAAAGATTCATAAAAAATCATAAGCATACATATAAGAAGTGCATAAATAATGAAACACCACTTAATCATCAAAACGCCTAATATCGTCAAAAGTATGAAAAAACCTTAAGTGTGGCAGCCGCCGCTTTTGAAAATTAAATACCCAAATATATTAAATGTTAAAGCTGTGAATGTTGTTGTTACAAATTGTTTGTGGTATGATTGTCGTTCAAGTGGAATACAAAGACGTATCGAATATCAAAACAGAAAAAAACAGAATACTCTGCTCTGAATGGGTGCGATGTTGTAGTTATTTTGTCTGTGCTCTTACTTATAATCAGCTCAACAAATATACAAGTAAGAAAATTACTCTGTTTATTTTCATTCGTTAGGCTCGCTGCATACGAAAGACGAGTGGAAAAAAACAACGCATCTGTTTGAGCGGGTGTTTTTAGTATTCGGGTGTTGAAATGACATAGTAAACAGCAAGTGCACCCGCGAGTGTACAGGCTCGCCACAGCTCTCTGATTAGTATTTGGGTCATGTTCCCTATAATTACGTTTTTCGTCATGTTTTTGTTCATTTTATTGCCTAATGTTTAGTCCTTTGTCCCTGTTGGGTTTGTGGAATTTAAATTCGTTATAAAATTCAAGTGTAGTGCTGTTGAATGTCACTGACCTAAGGTCATCAAATAATTCTTCACATCTTTTTCTTTAACCAAAGTTGTTTTCTTGTGTGTTTATTTCAATAGACTAACAGACTTTTTATAATATCAGAAAATACTAGTTGAGAAAGTTCGTCGTATGTTAAACGTAAAGGGTGTATTCTGTCAATTAACTTTGTGAACGTATTCAAATCATTTTTACTACCGTTAAATGAAGGTAAATTTTTCAAATATTTTATTGGGTCTACCTGTATTTGCTGATTTGCAATTTTGTATTGAAAAGAGATATATTTTTTGTTATATAAATTAAGACGGGGTTTTTCTCCTATTTTTATTTAAATATCTTTAAGCAATAAATTTTACAATAAGTATTCAGTAAAAAATTTTTTTATATATTTTTTGTATTAAAGATTATAATATTAGATTAACTTAGTGCTTACTTTGTATAATACTTTCTGGTGTGTCGTCTTCGTTGTTGGGGTTGATTTGTTACTTTTGCTGCTGATGTGGTAGATGGTGACGCATCCAAACTCTTCTGACTTTTGTTATTCCAAAACTTAGTTTCTTTTTTATTCCTTTTAACTTTTATATATAAAAAATTTCACGATCACTTTGAATTATTTCAGTCACTTTTTTTTCATAGTATGAATTTAAATTTTCTTATAAAGAACTACAGTGAAAACTCTATCAACCAAAACTTCTATAGTGTCAGATTCTGTTAGAATATATTCATCAATATAAGTAAACTCACTATATTCTAAATTTTGTCTACCCAATCTCGAGAGGATAGATAACGGGATATCATCCTCTGCATTATCAAAATCTTTCATGAATCCTGCTTTGCCAAAACAGTTCTTAATTGCTTCGGATGTTACTTTTTCCCATTATTGTTTAATAAAGTACAAAGCATCAAGAACAGTTATGGTTCTCTTATTTCTCTAATATTTATACGCAGCTTACACAATAAAAATAGGAGAAACACAGAAAATTATTTATTGTACAATTGTTTGATATTTTTACTACAGTTTTAAGCTACATGCTCTATTTCTTTTTCAAATGTCCGCTTATTAGAATGTTTTGGCCAAAAAAAAAGTTGTTTTCGTGTCCGCCGGTGGCTATGGGAGCGTCCGTTTTAGGGAATGTTTTTTTTCGGGTTTATGATATCGGTTCTAAAGTTTTAGGAATTTACCGCTTTGGAGAGATGTTCGCTTAGAAGAGCTGTCCGCTAAGGGAACTTTCACTGTATTTGCAATTATTTGTAAAAAAGATTATTCCTTATAATCTTTGTTAAAATTGTTAACGTGTCCTTTCCAGCAGGATTCAATGTTCAATTCCCAAGGATTATTCTTTGGGAACAGTTCATTAGGATCACAACTTTAATATATTATTTTTTTGTATCCTTGTCGCCAGAAAAATGTTATTAATTTTTTTAAATGAAAAAAAAATTTTTATTTGTATGTAGTAAGAATTTTAACGAACATTTATATTGCTATATTAAATTGAATTAAGATTCATAGGCTAATT
Source organism: Linnaemya tessellans (assembly GCA_951800035.1). Classification (NCBI taxonomy): domain Eukaryota; kingdom Metazoa; phylum Arthropoda; class Insecta; order Diptera; family Tachinidae; genus Linnaemya; species Linnaemya tessellans. The sequence continues at coordinate 83,824,904 of OX637535.1, forward strand.
GTTCGAAATTTGTTTTTAAATCTCAGAAAGACATGATAAATATTCCAAGGCACAAAGGAAAGTCAACATCAGTTTTATTCAACTTACACAGCAGAGCAGAACAGCTGTTTTCGAAAGACGCAACCCTTTCATCATCAGTGCTCATGTGTATTGTGTTTGTCACCACTCATTAGGTGGCTTAGTTGAATTTGATAACAGTTCCTATTTACACAAATTTTATTGTGAAAAAGAATACGAGAACTGTATCAACCTGATGTTAACATGTTATTGTTATAATACCCGTGTTACCGTTTGATTATTTCTCTTCAATATAAAATTTTATTTCTTTCCAGTTCAAATTTATTTTTCGAATCAAAGAATATGACTGACAATTTACAATTTTCTTAATATTAAATACCTACAATAATGAAAAATTTTTACAAAAACTGAGAATGCTTATTTCTATAGTTTTTGGGTTCTTAAGAAATCAATTGCGAAATTGATTTTTACAGCTAAATTGTTTTGTAATTTTGGTTCATTGACCCAATTATAGTTTATTGATTTTGTATGCTTGGCCACCCACCAAATGTAATATTTGGGAAAGCCAAGCATTCTTTAGAAATTCATAATTTATAGGTCAATAAAAAGAGAATTAAAATGTATGTATTTGAATGTATGTATGTATGTTCGTGCACATTGTTGTGGACGAACATACATACATAACAGCAATTATGCATTTTTATGAAAACAATTAAAGCAAACCAAAAATAATTTCGATTTCAAGTGAAGCGTAAGTATGTATTCATGTCTTTATGTGAGTGTTGAAAGCAGTAAGAATGGTTAAGAATAAACACCGCTGGTAATCCTTTTCCAGTGGGAAATAAAACCATTATTTGGAAATACGTAGTCACTAAATTTTACCTAAAAGGTCCATTTCACATTTGTATAATTACACTACTTCACAAAATTTCAACAAAGTCGTGACCAAATGAATCTGACACTTGATCTGCATGTAAAATTGCTCACTGAATCCGAATATGAAATCAAAATGGTCAAAAGGAGAACAGTTTTCGAGATATTGCGTAATAACCGTTTTTTGCGTTTTCTAAAAAGGTTATGTCACTATAGTGAACGTACCTTCAAAACAGCTTGGCGGATTTTGAAAGTCTTTTTTGCCGTTGAAAGACAATAAAATTATCAAAACAATCACGGGACGCTAGCAAAAATTGGTTATGAATTTAGAGTTTTACAGTTGACCAAAGCTTGAACTTCACGAAAATTTTAATGAGTTTTTGAAATTTTGCTATTTTCAACTTCTTTTTTTTAAACCAAACAATAACTTTTTCTTTAGTTTCATCACTTACGAGATTAATTTATTTCAATACAAATATTACGGGTCCAATAAGAATCAGATCGGTGCAAAAATCACAGAGTTATAGAAGATTAATTAATTATCCCATTTTTAGATTTTTATAAAATTAAAAAAATGCATGTGGGTATAAATTGCATTATTAATAATAAATATTAAAAATGACTTAGAACTGTTGAATTGCTTTGCCTATTATAATTATTTTCTGCCTCTCGCACAAGGAACCAACAATAGTCGCCCAGCATCACCTCGTCATACACCCCTTGGTACCGACGTTCCATTTCTTGTATTTGTTGGTGAAAACGCTTACCATGTTCGTCACTTTCATCGCCGAGGTTATTTGGGAAGAAATTTAAGTGCGAATGCAGAAGGTGTATTTTTAAAGACATATTAACTCCTTTTTAAGTAAGATATAAAAATGAGTGTTAAGTAAAATTCTTCAATGAAAAAACGATTTAAAAACCTTACCAATTTTCTCATAGTTTTTTAGCAAATCACGAATGATGTCTTCATAGTTTGGATCCCTGAAATTGCCCAAAAAGCCTGATACAACCAAACCAAATGATCTCCATGCCTTTAACTCATCTTCAGACAAAATCGAATCGAATTTTGAATCCTTGAGTAGCTTTGTAATTTGTGGTCCCACAAAAATCCCTTCTTTAATTTTGGCATCTGACAAGTTGGGAAAAACGGTTTTCAGGTATTTAAATCGTCTGCATTATGTGTCTCCCCGAATTGACTGAACAAGCCATTAATATCATGGCAATAGCAAATACCATCTTTTTTCGAAAAGTAACTAGAAAAACTTTCATGTCGGCTCCTGTAATGCGAAATTCTCACGTCAGGTGTCACAAAGCCACGTTCTTTCATTCTTGATGCTAACAACTCTGCCTTTTTCTTCGGTAACTCCAAATCTCTAACCCAGCCATTGAGTTCAGCTTGTGTGAGGGGCATTACTGTTTCCTTATTTTCATTTAAATCACTGTCGTTACTTGAATCATATGAATCGGAGTCATGCTTCCGCTTTGGACAAAGGGGATATTGAGCTTCAGGCATATGAGGAATTGGTTTTATAAAGGAGTTAACATCTGCATATTCAACAGACTTATGACGTCCATTTTGCTTTACATTGGCTAAGCAAAAATAACAGTCGATTTCGTGGTTTTTGGGTTCATGCCAAATGGCGAGAACATCAAATGGCATATACCGACTACAGTATAGTAAATTAGCTTAAGATTCTGAAGACATATTTTCTAAGAACAAAATTAAAAAACGCATACTCACTCTGCACCCGACATCCACATAGTTAAACGAGTTTTGCATGAATTACACAAAGTATTCGGGGTCCAAGATTTCAATATGTTTTCCGTATTGACTTTGAAATACATCCGAAATGCTTTTTGCAATTGGTTTGAAAAATTTGACGGCTGTGCAAAACTGTACACTCCACAAGCATAGCAAAACTTGTTTGGATTGTTCTTGCAAATAATTGCCCGTTTTGCCTTACGCATTTCGTTCTTGTTAACAAATTTCACGCTTTCTTAATTTTTTTTTCGCAAAATTAAAATTTTTTAATATTTAAAATGTTTGTTTTTCCTTTGGGCACTTGATTTAAAATAAGCGAAAAGTGGCTAAATTCACTTAATCTTCTGTAGCTTTGTCACTTCTGCACCAATCTGGATCATGTTGGACGCAAAATATTCCCTCTTAAATATACTATTACGCTATGTAAAAATACATACAAATTTTTAATTGTTCGGTTTAAAAAAGATTGATTAAAAAGGGCGAAATTGCTAAAAATTAACAAATTTTTCATGGAATCTGAAGTTTTTTCCACCATTACTCTGTCATTTCATGACCGATCTTAACAAACAACCAATGGTTATTTTAGTAATTTTATTGTCTTTCATCGGAAAGAAAGAAATGTCCGAACCGACGGAAATTTTTGAAAATATTTTATTTTAAGTGCCTTCATCTTTTTTAAAAACACAAAAAACGGTTATTTTGCAATATCTCGAAAACTGTTCTACTTTTGACCATTCTGACTTCATATTTGGATTCAGCGGACAATTTTACAAATAGATTTGGTGTCAAATGCGTTTGGTCAAAAAACTGTTCTCTAGTGTTATTATTACCTATTCAGCTCTTGAAGATTATCAACCTGTTTTTGGGAATCAAAAACCTTTTGTTAAAACCTAATTTTTGCTTTTTTTGAGAAACAAACCAACAATTGTGCCATCAATCAACCATTGTGAACAACGTCTATAAGCTTTTGCATTGAGCAACAATAAAGCGCTGGCATATACATAATACCGATCAATTTTGTCTTTTTCACTGGATAAGTATCATCTGTGTAACCCTACCAGACTGATGTAAGTATATCCCTTTCATTTTATGTTTACCCGTGTCTGGCTGTACCCCAAAGAGCCCAGAAAATCCCTCCGTACCCGCGGTAATTCTTTTCTCCCCAGCATAGTTTCCTAACCTAGGTAAAGCACCCTTTTTTTTAATTACTGAAAACCCCAAGTCAGAATTAAACATGGTCCTTCGAGAAAACCAACTGGACGAGCTATAAAACAGTCCAAAAGAATATCCTTCCCAGCATCAACAACGTAGTGATAATCCCAGCTATATTATCTGTGTGCACACTGGCATCTCTTTAGTAAAGAGTATGCATATACATACGTAAGAGCAAGTCATATATGACAGTGAGATACCCGTCACTGAAGAAACTGGCAATAATATAAACATTTGGCCATCCATTTAGGATTGTGCCTAGTTTGCTAATTTTGACCACACAACGAGTTTCGTTGTGCGTTGATAACATAGTCCGCTAAAAGAAATATTGATGCTTTAAAAATGTAACCATACCGTTTTCTTGGATTCAGCATAAAATGAATCTCAGAACAAAGAGCTGAAACACATGCATAATTCGTTTGTTTACATTTAAGTATTTGTTTATATTTAGAATATGATTGATTTAAGCTTAACTATAAAATTATGAAATAATAAAGAATAGATTTGTACAAAACCTCAAACCAGTTGGATGTACCAACGGAATATAAAGTAAATCAAGAATATTAACAAAACTGGCGCAGTCGGTAGGATGTTAAGTGAAAAATAACATCCAAGGATATAATGAACCGAATTTAATTGAACCGTGAAGTAACAAGTAATATTTCAACGAAAAGAAAAGTAATAATAATAAAAGATATTTAAAATATCTGAAGAAGCTACACAAAGAAGTGGCGAAATATTGGAATAAAATCATAATTTTTATATAAAAATAAAAAATAAAAAATATAATTGACCTTGTGATTAAATAAACATTATAAATTAATAATAAAAGAAAATCGAATTAAAATTGCTAAAAAGTTGAAGTTTCGATATTTGACGATAAAAAAAATATTTATATATATAATATATAAGAAAAGTAAATAAAAAACTTTTATGCAAAAAGAAAAAAAAATGGCAACACTTGAATTATCGGAGTGCTTGAGGGAAGCCCGAAGCCTTCCTCCATTTACGGGAGATGGTGGCTACACCCTGGGAAACTATCTTAGGGACGTGACGAATGTTTTATCTTTCACTCCACCAGAGAGTCAGTCAATAGTGAAATCGGTTTTGGCAAACAAATTGCAAGGAAGGGCCCTAAGACGTATAGAGAGGTTGAACAACCCTACTTGGGACGATGTCCTTGCGAAGTTGAGGTCCGAATTTTCCGTCAAGGAGGATTATTTTACACTGCGACAACAAGCAATGGATGTAAAGGTTTGTAACATAGAGGAACTCAATTATAAATTAGAAAAAATTCTGGATTTAATGAACACCAAGTTCAATTTGGACATTCAGAAAAATTTAGAATATAGTCCTGATAAGAACGAAAAAATGATATTTAACATTTATATAAACTTTTTACCTTTAAACATTAAAACTTTGTTGATTCAAAATAACATAAATGATATTAATAGTGCTCATAACTATTTTATTCAAAATAATTTAATAAAGGATATCTCGTTGAAGAACAAATGTGAAAATACAAATAAAAATTTTAAAACTTATTTTAAACAAAATCAGTTTAACCAAAATAACAATAATAATAATGTTAAGAGACAGGTTTCGGGAAATTTTAGATCTTTCCGGAATAACCATATGAATCCTTCGGGAGGTTACAGAGGTAATTATGGAAATTTTAGGCGCAATGATAATTGGAATTTGCAAGGTAATAATAGAGGTAATTTCGAAAACATACGCCGTGATGGTAACGATAATAGAAGATCAGGAAACTTTAGAAATAATTTTGGTCAAGAACCTATGGAGCTGGATAATGTTGATATAGTTGAAAATTTTCAACAGGGGACTCGGAAAACCGATTACCCCTAGTGATTTTAACCTTTAATAAAAAACAGATAAAATGTTTGATCGATATTGGAGCTGCAACAACTTTGGGTGACTACAATATATTTTCAGTTTTATTCAAACCACAAAATCTCATAAAACCAATTCTTTTAAATACCTTAGGAGGTTCTTCTGTTATAACCAGGGAGGTTATTTCTACTCTTCCACTTGAATTTCGTATTCCAAACAAGACAATGTCTATAAAATTAATAGACCTTAAAGATAAAAATTTTGATTGCATAATAGGAAGTAATATTTTAATGCCGCTTAGAGCATGTATCGATTACAAAACTGAAAAATTAATTATAAATAATATTTCTATACCTTTTTATAGAAAAGAAATCGAGGATGAATTTAAAGTTAAGTATGAGGACGTATATAGTTTAGAGAAATGTGAAATTGGTTTTGAAGATATCCAATCCAGTGTCTTAAATTCAAATGAAGCCAAGAAGCTTAAAGGGTTTTATTATAAACATAAAAATACATTTTACCAGGATGGTCAGATTTTGTCTGCTACCCCAGTTATAAAACATAGCATTCGTACAACTACGAATAAACCAATCTACTCAAGAAATTATAAATACCCCCAGATATATGAAAATGAAATAGGGAAACAAATCAACGAAATGCTAGAGCAAGGAATTGTAAGAGCGAGTAAATCACCTTATAATTCACCTTTGTGGATTGTCAAGAAGAAATCTGATAATTCTAAACGGGAAAAATGGCGTATAGTCATAGATTATAGGGGCTTAAATAGCGTTACAATAGACGATAAATTCCTGATACCCGATATAAGTTCGATGTTTGATAAGCTGGGCCGAGCTCAGTACTTTTCTGTTATTGACTTAGCAAAGGGCTTTCATCAAATTTTAATGGATGAAAGAGATATAGAAAAGACTGCTTTCTCTACACCTTTTGGTCATTATGAGTATATCAGAATGCCATTTGGATTGAAGAACGCGCCATCCACGTTTCAGAGGATGATGAACTTTGTTTTGAGAGAGTACATGAATAAAATATGTATTATCTACATGGATGATATACTAGTCTTTTCAACTTCAGTTGATGAGCATTTCGATAGTTTAAACAAGATTTTTTGCAAGTTGAATGAGTACGGTCTTAAAGTACAGCTTGATAAGTGCAAATTTATGACTCAACAAGCGGAATTTTTGGGGCATATCATAACTGTTAATGGCATTAAGCCAAACCCTGATAAGATTAGGGCAATAAATGCGGTAACTCTACCCAGGACAGTGAAACAGATTAAGTCTTTTTTGGGATTAACCGGTTACTACCGGAAATTTATTAAGAATTATTCTTCTATAGCATCACCTATAATAAAATATTTAAAGAAAGATAGAAAAATTGATCAAGGTGATCTTAAATATATTGAGGCATTTGAGAAACTCAAAAGCTTAATAACGTCTTATCCTGTTTTGGCATATCCTGACTTTAACAAAAAATTTATTGTGACTACAGACGCTAGTAATAATGCGTTAGGTGCGGTACTTAGCCAGGAAAGTCGACCTGTTTGCTATGCGAGTCGTACATTGAATAATCACGAAAAGAATTACTCAACCATAGAGAAAGAACTTTTAGCCATTGTATGGGCTTTAAGGTATTTCAGAAGATATGTATACGGTAGGAAATTTTTAGTCCAAACGGATCACCAACCATTAAAGTGGCTTTACTCGATGAAGGAGCCAAACGCAAAAATGTCAAGATGGAGAATTCAGTTAAGCGAATATGATTTTGATATCGATTACGTAAAAGGGAAAAATAATAGAGTGGCAGATTTCTTGAGCCGAATTGAGCAGAAAGACAAATCGGATGAAGAACAGGTTTTTGAATTAGATGACGAAGAGGTTAGAACGGTGCATAGTGGTGAAGAGGACTTGAATGATCGCTTTAGGATCAGCGAAGGAATAGTTAACAAATATAGAACCCAGGTACGTATTGTGAAAACAAAAGAAAGAACTGTAGCAAGGTTATTTGGGAAGTATTTGATTTTGTATGTAGATGAGTCTGACTTGTCGAATGAAGGTCATTTGGAAGATGTTTTTAAAGAAAATATATTTAAAGGTTGTATAGGGATATATTGCGAATTGGAAGATACAAAATATAATATTGTTCAACAGAAATTAATTCAGTTGTTTGGAAATGATAGGAGATTGAAATTTACTAAGTGCAGTACATTGGCCATTGACGTAGAGGAATCGGAACATCTTTACAATGTCATAAAGAGAACACACGAAGAAACTAATCACAGAGGAGTTTTCGAAAATTTTGAGGAGATAAAGGGAAAATTCTTTCATCCCAATTTAACTAAGCATATTAATAAGTATATAAATAGTTGTAGAATTTGTAGTGAGGCAAAGTATGACCGTAAGCCTATTGAAAAGCATTTTCAGCACACAGAAACACCGAAAAAACCAAATCAGATAGTCTACATGGACATTTTTCATGTGGAAAAACAATATTTTCTGACAACTATAGATAGATTCACAAAATTGGGAAGTGTCCACAGGATTTCAGACAAGAATATGATAACCATTAAAACGAAATTACAAGAAAGGATTGCTTTGTTGGGCAAACCTCAACTTTTGATTATGGACAATGAATTCGATAATCATTTGATTAAATTGTTCTGTAGTGAAAATAATATTCAGACCCACTTTGCTACTCCCCATTCCCACACGGGAAATTCAGACATTGAAAGGCTACATTCAACAATTCTTGAGCACATAAGAATAATGAAATGTACAGAAGGAAGAATTAGTACAGAGGAGCTTGTAATCAGAGCGATAGGTTATTATAACAACACAATCCATTCAACAACTAAACAGAAACCAATGGATTTTATGAATGGATTGGACTTAAATTTTAAGGAAATCGCAGATAGAATGGATAGAAGAAAGAGACATGTAATAAAAGAAATAAATAAAAGAAGAAAACCAGTACCCGATATAGATAAAGAAAAAATTTATATGAAAAATCCCAAGGCAGAAAGACAAAAAACGGCTAAAAGATATACGAAATATAATAAAAGTAATCCTAACAGGATTGATGTTGCGCGAGTTAAGCGACCATTAAAACCCTTTCCATAAATTTCAGGTAATTTTGACGATGATGTTAATTGTGGTAATGTCGACAATTGGCAGAGGCGAAATAATAGTGAATAAGATAGAAACTGAAGCAGGATATATGATAGTGAGAAGTCAACCCGTGACCCTAATTCAGGGTTACTCAAAACTTGTACACATAATTGACTTGTTGGATATAGGGGATACAGTCGGAAAAATCAGAGCTAGCATTGGGGGTAATATGAAGGTGAAGCAGGGATGGATGATGTTGAACCTGCAAAGAGATATTGAGGAGTTGGAACATTCATTGTTGACGATAGAAAGGCATGACAATAGAGAAAGAAGAGCGTTGATTGACGCGGGAGGAAGACTTATTAAATGGGTATTTGGAAACTTGGACGACCAGGACAAACAGGATATTGATAATCACTTTAAAACAGTGGATATCAACCAACATAATATTATAGACAATCTGAATAAACAAATAGCAATAAATAACGATATACAGAAATATATGTTAAATGTTAAACTGATTTTGGAATCTCACAAAGAATTATTTAACGAAACACACAGTAAAGAATTAGAAAACAAATTAGAACTTATAAAATATAATCATTTAAGTTTGTTAATAAACAAAATAAGAGATAAAATTGAAAGAATTCAAGATAACATAATGAGTTCAAAACATCAAATAATGAACAGATTCTTTTTAACTAATAAAGAAATTGATTTTTATCAAATTGATAGTGATAAGTTAAGTTATATTAAATGTTCTTTGGGAAAACTATCAAAGGACGTTATATTGTTTGTAATATCAATTCCAATATTTTTGAAAAATTACGAAAATACAATATTTGTTGTACCAATACCAAATATAGATTATATGCAGGTTAATTTAAACATTTCTAAAATCGTAAGCATAAAAAATGAAACGTATTATGTAAATACTGAAAAAGATATAAATAATCTGGAAAAAACTAATAAATGTATTAAAAATATTATAAGTGAATCATATGATGAATGTACAAAAAGAAAGTTTACTCAGAGGTTGATACAAGAATTGGATTTTGGAAACCTTTTGTTAATAAATATTAATTCCACTTTGAAAAGTACTTGCAATGAATATAAATATAAACTCACTGGAAACTACTTAATAAATTTTCAAAATTGTGAAATAGAAATAGATGAATATAAAATCAAAAGATTTGAAAGTAAAATGGACATAGTTATTCCTAATCAACAGAAGTTGGAATATAATGTTACTGAATTAATAGAAATTCCCAAGTTTGACAACTTAGAGGAAATAAAAGCAATTATATATGAAGATTATAATACGCATCATACTTATATACTTTACTCATTAATTTTATGTATTGCTTGTGTTTTGGTGACTTTGAGGTTCAGAAAAGTTTTGCTTCGAAGAGACTCGAATCATAAGGAGGGGCGAGTCATATATGACAGTGAGATACCCGTCACTGAAGAAACTGGCAATAATATAAACATTTGGCCATCCATTTAGGATTGTGCCTAGTTTGCTAATTTTGACCACACAACGAGTTTCATTGTGCGTTGATAACATAGTCCGCTAAAAGAAATATTGATGCTTTAAAAATGTAACCATACCGTTTTCTTGGATTCAGCATAAAATGAATCTCAGAACAAAGAGCTGAAACACATGCATAATTCGTTTGTTTACATTTAAGTATTTGTTTATATTTAGAATATGATTGATTTAAGCTTAACTATAAAATTATGAAATAATAAAGAATAGATTTGTACAAAACCTCAAACCAGTTGGATGTACCAACGGAATATAAAGTAAATCAAGAATATTAAGAAAACTAGCATACACACAGTTCTGATACACACAGAAATTTGCAAAAGTAAAAGCAAAGAGAATTAAGATCATCTCAACATAAAATAAAAAGAATGTCACAGTCGGTTTTTTCTGTTGTGCTAAGCAAGTGGACGAAAGCGTAAAAATCCCAGAATTAAACATTAAAAAATAAAACATAAGTTCCTATACTTAGTGGCTAAACGAAAATAACAAATACAATATTTATATTGTAATATTGGTGGCAAAAATAAAATGTATTGAAAAAAATAAATAAAAATCATAAATAATTTAGTGTGCTTAAGGGGCACTAAGAACAGCAAGCAAATAAGCCAAGACAAAGCGCTAAACCCAAACAAATAAAAATTGCAGCAAATAAAAATTTGTGTGTCCTGTGGATTTAAATTAGACAAAATCTGAATTATATAACACAGTTAATATCTACAGAAAAGGTTGAAAAAGAAGAAAAAACAAAAAAAAAACTCAGTGGCAAAATATATAATACAAAAAGAAGTTAAAATAAAATTATATGTAGTGGCTGAAAAACGGAAAATTTGAATTGTTCGAAACTAAAAATAAGGAAAAAAAATAATTTAAAAAAGGAAAAAATGTAATGTGAAGTGAAGTGGGTTTTGTGCAAAAGAACCGTTAAAAAAGTTACAGGCAAAATAGCCGTTAAAAAGTTCCAAAAATTCCATACTTACCTAAAAACCGGTAAAAATAAAAATTCATATAGGTATACATAAGATTAAAAACCAAGAAAAAAACCTAAAATTTCAATAGTAAAGCAACAACTAAAAATTGCTTAAAAGTGAAACGAGTCGTTATTTTATAGCAACAAATTGCAAGCAAAATATGTAAGTACCGCAATTGCAGTGGAATTTGTTGGTGTAAAAATAATAATAAGAACTACCACCACTTGATTGTGCCTAAGAGTAGAATTATTAGAACGGAGAGTAAAAGATCGTTAAAGTACTTATGGTGGTTGAAAAAATCAGAACACATACATATGCATGAACATACCTAAAGTAGGTATCAAGTAACCAAAAAATAAATAACTTGCTCATGAAATAACTCAGAACAAAAAGCAATGCGAAAAAATGTGTATATGAAAATTTCAAAAAGAATTATAAAACAAGAAAGGAAAAAGTCTCGTAATATACAAAAAACAAAGTACATGCAAAAAGTACATAAATAAAAAGCATATTTTTCTCAAGAAACAAAAAGCGAAAAAGAAACCACGTAAAATATATCATACTAACATTACATAAAAAAATAAAGGAAAAGTGCAAACAAAAAGAAATAATCATATAGCTGTGCAATTTACTAAGCATAAATATAAAATACATACCTTGGAAACGCAAAAATACGGGGATTTTAATTTATTGAGAGTTATTAAAAAAGCACACACATTCAAACACAAATATTTGCTTATTTTTTGGTAACATTGTGTGATCGTTTAAAATGAGAAAAGTGACTGAAACGGAGTAAATAAATAGATGTACTTACGTATATATATATATATATATATATATATATATATATATATATATATATATATATATAAAGACTTAACTAAAGAAATAAATAAAATACATAATAAACAAGCAGTTTTATAAACATATTAATAAATACAACAATTGTAAACACTTAAAGAGACAAAGCAAAAGTTGTACGGTTCAAGCAAAATACGGAAATACACGTATACCTAAAAAGTTAACTCGAAGTAATAATTATATAGCGTGAATACAAAAAAAATATAAACCGAAGATGAAATACAGAGGCATATCACAATAAGCAACGCGTAAGGACAAAAGTAAAAGAAAATATAATATTGTAAACAGCTTCAAAAACACTGACGTACGTATACGGTGAATAAAATTTATTTTGAATAATAAATCGGTTTACACGGGAGCAATAGTTTAACGTGACACACAAAATTTATATACATACGTATTCTGATAAATAAAGTTAGAAAAAGGAAAAAAAGCCAAGCAGATATAAAGAAGAAATGGGTAAATATAAGTGTAAGGTGTAATTAACCCATTACGGAAAGCAAAAACATTTAAAATTAACGACCGTTCATACAAACTAATAAAAAAAAAAACCCCGATTATTATAAATATTTAAAATAAAACCCACAAGATCAGCTAGTACCAGCACATCATTGGACAATAACAAATAGCAACACACAAAAAGGAAAAGTCTAGAGAAGTAAACATACCAGGATACCGTGAGTTTTTATATTTATATGTATATATGTATATTCTAAAACCGGGAAAGAAATCATACGATATAGATTCCCTCAATCACTAATATTGATACAACAACGTGAGTTGTAAAGTATGATGCAAGGGTTCGCAAATCCCGGCGAACACAAATAACTTGACAACTTCGTTGGATTCCCAAATTCCCGGAAAAAATAAAACCATTAGATACCAAGGAATAAATTAAACTTCGCAAATCCCAGCGAACATTGAACTATTATATCATTTGAATTCGCAAACCCCCGCGAAATACTATAGATTAAACTTCGCAAACCCCAGCGAGTGTTTAATCATTAAATCATTTGAATTCGCAAACCCCCGCGAAATACTATAAATTAATCTTCGCAAATCCCAGCGAACGTTTAACTATTATGTCATTTCAATTCGCAAACCCCCGCGAAATACTATAGACTAAACTTCGAAAACCCCCGCGAGTGTTTAATCATTAAATCATTTGAATTCGCAAACCCCCGCGAAATACTATAAATTAATCTTCGCAAACCCCTGCGAACGTTTAATTATTAAATCATTGGAATTCGCAAACCCCCGTGAATCCCCAATAAATCAAGAATTTAAAAGAAAAAATTAAATTTCGCAAATCCCAGCGAACATTTAAAATTGTAAAATTATTTTCAAAATTAATCTTCGCAAACCCCAGCGAACGTTTAATTATTAAATCATTGGAATTCGCAAACCCCCGTGAATCCACAATAAATCAAGGATTTAAAAAAAAAATTAAATTTCGCAAACCCCAGCGAATATTTAAAATTGTAAAATTATTTTCAAAATTAATCTTCGCAAACCCCAGCGAACGTTTAATTATTAAATCATTGGAATTCGCAAACCCCCGTGAATCCCCAATAAATCAAGGATTTAAAAGAAAAAATTAAATTTCGCAAACCCCAGCGAACATTTAAAATTGTAAAATTATTTTCAAATTATTTTAGAGAGAGAGTTTCTTGACCTCGATAGAATTCGTTTGACCCAGGCCAGAACAAATCCACTCGGCGAACCCCTTTACGAACTCTTCCACAATTGTTTATACAAGAGGTAATCAGCCATTGTCAGGGATGGAGGAAGAATTCATTTTCGATTCCGACGATCTGATCACTTTCTGCTCTGAGTTCGACAAGACTCCGCCTGAGGATCTCACTGAGACTCTTCTTGAAGTAAACCTCCAGGACCTCAACGACCGATGGGCAAATTTGCACAAATCATATATAGCTGTCTGTGTAGATAGGGACGCAAAATCAGGGAAAGGGTTTATAGAATCGGTCAGAGCCAAGTCCTCAACTTGCACTAGGGCATATCACACTTCGAAGATTAAGATTCTGTAACTTCAAAAAAATTTTGTCAGGGATGTGAATGCCACAGCTCCCCTCCCCTCCTTTAACGAAGACCACTATGCTCACGTCAAAGTCCCGCCCTGTGATACAGATGTCTTTTACGGTGGCTATGAGGAGTGGTCGCCCTTCCGGGACATGTCCACTGTCGTATACATAGACAACCCGAGAATACCCTTGGTTCAAAAATTATTCCATCTGAGGCTGAAGGTTCAGGGGCAGGCAGGTAGTATAATTAGGAAATATAAGTTATGCTCCAATAACTGCACCCTTGCGTGGGAAGCGTTGAGGGATCGGTATGAAAATAGAAGGATTCTGGTGGAGAATCAGATTAAGATCCTCCTTAATCTATCCCCGGTTACCGTTGAAAGTAGTAAGGCCCTTCAGAATATTCAGACCACGATCAACGACTGTCTCTCAGCCATAAAGGTTCAGGATGTACCAATAGGCGAATGGGATCCCTTTGTAATAATTCTATGCTCTAGTAAGTTGCCAATAGAAACTTTATCTTTATGGGAACAGTATCTAGATTCCCATAAGAATATGGTCAAATGGGAGGAGATGGACAGATTTCTCTCTCATAGGTGTGAGGTTGTGGAGTGTTTGGAGTCCCGAAAACAGGACGCAAAGGCGCTGGCTCAGGAGAGGGACTCGCGCTGGTCAGGCAACCGATATACCAAACTAGAACCAACCCAATGCGCCTGTAAGATATGTGGTGCTAATCATCCTCTGAGGAATTGTTCACGATTTCTAAGTTTTGACCCCCAGGCTAGAAATAACTTCGTCACCAACAATCAGGTGTGTTTAAATATCCTAGCATACAGTCACCTCAGAAAAGACTGCCCCAGTCGGTTCTCGTGTACGCATTGTCAGAGGAACCATCACTCGCTTTTACATATCACTAAGCCTGCCAAGACGAATCCCATAGACCCTCCGCTGTACGTTTCCCCGGGAACTTCCGCTCAGGCAAGGAAGAAGAATGCGGCGATGACGGCTACTCATGTGACGCAGGCCCACAACCAATCGGTGGCGGAGGGTATTCTGCTTCCCACAGCAGTAGTGCAAATTCAGGAAAGGGGGAAATATTTAAGGCGCGTGCGTTCCTGGATCAGGGCTCTGAGAGGACATTTATCTCCAGGAAGCTGCAGCAGCAGTTAATGTTAACCACGGAATTTAAGCGGTTCCAGATACATGGAATCGGAGGGGAATTGGTTACCCATTCAAACTCTCTATGCAAGTTGTCCATATACTCGGGCAGGGACAAAGGATTGCTGCACATTCACGCGATAGTGGTGCCTAAGATAACTCGCGTGTTACCTAGGCACAGGCTAGCAGGATCGGACGTCCCTAAGATGGAGCTAGATGATATTAAGTTAGCTGATCCAGAGTTCCATCTACCGAGTCACGTTGATATACTCATAGGCAGTGATATGCTCCCACAGGTGTTAGAAAGGTGTCCCCGTCACTTCTAGCCCAGAACACTATATTCGGTTGGGTAATCAGTGGGCCGCTTGTCGCTGAAACAGTCGCTACCTTTTTCATTGGGGCCAGCGAAATCTCTTCTGACTCCCTTGGTGATGAATTGAGAAGGTTTTGGGAAGACGAAGAGGTCCCCCAGCGTCCGATCTCCAAGGAAGAAGCCTTTTGTGAAGACTTATACACGAAAACCACGGTGCGGAACGGCGAGGGTCGCTACGTTGGGAGGCTTTCCTTTAGGTCAGAATTCCCACAGGATATAACCCTCGGAGTGTCCCAGTCGTCAGCAATGGCTCAATACTTACACTTGGAACAGTCTTTGGAAAGAAAAAAAAGAGATCTATCGGAAACTTATAACAGTGTTTTAGAAGAATATATTTCGCTAAATCATATGAAACCCACAAATGCAGTAGAAGTTGTATCACGTGAGGGATGCAGAAGTTTTTATCTTCCTCACCATGCAGTACTTAAGCCCGAAAGTCGGAGTACAAAAGTGAGAGTAGTTTTTAATGCCTCGAAAAAGACTAGCTCAGGAGTGTCTCTCAATGACGTGCTTCATATAGGTCCCACCCTACAAGCTGATTTGATGTCTTTGGTTTTAAATTGGCGGCTGTACAAATATGTGTTTAATGGTGACATACAGAAAATGTATCGCCAGATTCTCGTGCACGATGACGATGCTCAGTTTCAGCGAATACTCTTTCGCCGAAATTCAAAGGCATCAGTTCAAGACTTTGCGCTGAATACAGTAACTTTCGGAGTAAATTGTGCTCCCTACTTGGCTATACGGACACTCCTTCAGTTAGCACAAGATTCAGCAGAAGAATACCCCCAGGCAGCATATATTTTGACGAAGGAGACATGTGTTGATGATATCTTGTCCGGAGCCCATGACATTCGATCGACGATTGATTCACTGTCCCAAGTGAGTTCAGCGCTCGGATCTGCGGGCTTTCCATTGAAGAAGATTACCTCGAATTCTCCGGACGTATTGGAGTCCGTCCCCAACGAGGACTTGTTAGACTCGGACTTTCTCAAGTTCCACGAGGCAAGTACCACAAAGACTCTTGGGATCCGATGGGATGCAATATCAGATTGTTTCTCATATACGATTGAACCTATTAGTCAAGTTGATGCCATCACCAAAAGGAAAATTCTTTCCAGTGTTGCCAAATTATTTGACCCTGCCGGGTGGATCTCCCCAGTTGTCATCCAGGCGAAAATAATTCTCCAGCAACTCTGGTTGGAAGGCACAGGGTGAGATGATAATGTTCGGGCCCATACATTAGAGAGCTGGAATAACTTTGTTAGGAATCTCCCCATGATCTCAAAGGTGACGATCCCCCGTTGGATAAGGTTTGCCCCATTCCTACACGTTCAAATACACGGTTTTTGTGATGCATCGGAGAAGGCATATTGCGCGGCGGTATACTTCCGTGTGCAAGATGACGCGGGCATACATTCCCATCTCTATGTCTCAAAGACAAAAGTTGCGCCGATTAGTCCAGTAAGTCTCCCGAGACTAGAGCTCTGTGGAGCGCTTTTACTGTCGAAATTAATTAAGCAGATCGAGAGGTCGCTACCCTGCCGGAATCATGAGATATATCTCTGGTCGGACTCGTCTATTGTACTCAGCTGGCTCGAGAAACCTCCAAACTCTTGGAGAAAGTGTGTGGCCAATAGGACCGCAGAGATAAGACGAAATGTCGGCAATGTGGAGTGGCGGCATGTGAGGTCTGCGGATAACCCAGCAGACCTAGGCTCCCGAGGTTGCACCGCAGACCAGCTTTTGGACAATACTATTTGGTGGAGAGGCCCACTTTGGCTTCTGAAGTCCCCCGAAGAATGGCCAAAGCCCATAACTATGACAGAGAGCTTGCTCGAGAAGAGACACAAAGTTACTGCGTTCCACCTATTCCCCGAAGGTGAAGAACTCCTCGAGCGCTTCTCCCAGTGGGATAAAGCCTTCCTGGTCTTGTCCTATGTGCGACGATTTACTGGAACTATACGCGAGAGAGTACGTACCAGGTTGGAACCGCCCCTAAACCTGGGATCCAGAACTCAAGGCGCCACTCCCGCTCAATCGATCTCATATCGGGTCCAACGGATTTCCGCTATTACCCACCAAGAGTTTGCAAAGACAAAACACGCGCTGCTCCGGTTGACTCAAGGGTTATATTACCCCAAGGAACTCTACTGTTTACTAGGCAAGAAACCAGTTAGTCATAAAAGCTCGCTACATCTTTTGAATCCCTTTTTAGATGAAGACACGGTGATGCGAACGAACGGCAGGATATCGAACGCCGCACTAACCCGTAAAGAACGGAATCCCATTATTCTCCCCGTCAACTCTCGATTTTGCAGACTGTTCATCGAATTCTCGCATAACCTCCTGATGCACGCTTAAACAAATTTGGTGCTCCGCGCAGTCAGGGGAGAATACTTTGTACCCCGATTAAAATCTGCTATCCGCCTATGCGTCAGAAAGTGCGTAACGTGCGTCCGCTATCAAAGAAAAGTAAGGACTCAGATGATGGGAGCTCTCCCCGCCGAAAGAAGCACGTTTTCCCTGCCCTTCACCATTACTGGCTTCGACTTTGCAGGCCCATTTTCCATCAAGACCTCTATGCTCAGAAACGCCCCATATCATTAGGGCTACGTCTGCATTTTTGTCTGCTTCTGCACAAGAGCCGTTCATCTCGAGCTGTGCTCCGACCTGTCCACCGACTCCTTCCGGGCGGCATTCACTCGATTTATCGGCCGACGAGGCTTACCGAAGAAGGTCATGTCGGACAATGGAACGAATTTCGTAGGAGCAGAGAGAGCCCTCCGCCTGGAATTCGACCAGTTTCTTTATACCGCTTCGAAGGACATGATCGCAAAATACTCAGCTCACGGTTTCCAATGGCATTTTATGCCCCCAAATACCCCTCATATGGGAGGATTGTGGGAAGCTGGGCTGAAGTCATTTAAGTCCCATTTCAGGAAGGTTGCTGGGAACCACAGATACACGTTTGAAGAGTTCACCACCCTCCTAACCCGAATCGAGGCAGTGCTAAACTCTAGACCGCTATCCCCAATGTCGGACGATCCCAATGAGCTTCTCGCCCTTACGCCAGGTCACTTTTTGCGTGGATCTCCTCTAATGGCGCCACCCGAACCCCCTTCGGAGCAGACTCCGTTGCGTAACAGATGGGAAAAGCTTAAGGTTCTCCACCACCAATTTGCCCAAAGATGGAAAGACGAGTACCTTAAGGAACTGCAGAAAAGGTACAAATGGAAACATCCCGAAGAAAACGTCGGGACCGGGCAATTGGTCGTAATCAAAGACGACCTTGCGCCTCCTAGCGAATGGAGACTGGGTCGCGTAGAGAAGGTGCACACGGGAAGTGACGGCTTTCTGCGAGTCGCTGACTTGTGGACTCAAATGGGCCTCTGCACAAGACCGATATCTAAGCTCTGCGTATTACCGGTTGAACCGGAATGGACTCGGCCGTGCTCCTCACCCCCGTATCGTAACTTCCAATATGAACGTTTATCCCTCTCCCGTAGTTCACTCTCAATCCAAATGTCTCCCAATATCCCGTTCACTCACCCACCATAATTTCGCATCCTTCTAACCTTAGCTCACAACACCTAAACAAACAACTATAATAACTTTTGGTTTTTCTTCCACAGGTCTCCAAGACATCCTGCTATCCATCGGTGCCTGGTATGCGCCAAGTTCCATCCGCTCCGGTTCTGCAAAGTGTTTCTCAGAATGGACGTGGCAACCCGCAGACATCAGGTCCGTACGCACGGCTACTGCCTAAGTTGTCTGGCCAGATCACATAAAACCAATGATTGTGTATCCGCTGATGTGTGTGCAAAATGTGGATGGGCTCAACACACTCTTCTCCATCAACAGAGTCGCACCGCAACTCCTCACCCCCAACCCAGAACGACTAGCCAACCAACTGTAAACGAAATTGACAATACGCATGTCCATCCGTATATGTCAAGGGCCCGCAGGATGTTGAAAGCAGTAAGAATGGTTAAGAATAAACACCGCTGGTATTCCTTTTCCAGTGGGAAATAAAACCATTATTTGGAAATACGTAGTCACTAAATTTTGCCTAAAAGGTCCATTTCACATTTGTATAATTATTATTACCTATTCAGCTCTTGAAGATTATCAACCTGTTTTTGGGAATCAAATACCTTTTGTTAAAAACTAATTTTTGCTTTTTTTGAGAAACACACCAACAGTTGTGACATCAATCAACCATTGTGAACAACGTCTATAAGCTTTTGCATTGAGCAACAATAAAGCGCTGGCATATACATAATACCGATCAATTTTGTCTTTTTCACTGGATAAGTATCATCTGTGTAACCCTACCAGACTGATGTAAGTATATCCCTTTCATTTTATGTTTACCCGTGTCTGGCTGTACCCCAAAGAGCCCAGGAAATCCCTCCGTACCCGCGGTAATTCTTTTCTCCCCAGCATAGTTTCCTAACCTAGGTAAAGCACCCTTTTTTTTAATTACTGAAAACCCCAAGTCAGAATTAAACATGTGAGTATGTTTGTTCTCTTTAATGTGGACAAAAATTTTTTATAGAATTAGTATGTGAGTATGTTTAAATTATTATTTTAATAGGGGTTACTAAAACTTTTAACACCGAAAAAAATTTTGGAGACACACACAATTGTTATGAAAAAAAAACATATGTATGTTGGTTGCTTCCAGCTGTGTTCGTTTACATTTATGTACGCGATTTTTTTACGGTGTGTGTACTTTTCTGAACTCTGTATAGAAGTTGATGGACAATATGTAAAGGCTCCTTTAGCCGAACGTTGAAATCGTAAATGTTAGGTAAATGTGTCAGCTGATCCAAACTGTAATATGGCAAGTTGTGAAAACGCTTAAGGCTCATTTAGCCGAACATTGAAATCGTAAATGTGAGCTAAATGTAAATGTTAGGTAAATGAAAATGTTGCTACACTTATAGAATACTTAAAATCGTGTCTTATGTTTTTGACAAAAACAAACAACATATAACTATTTATAAAAACAAGTTCATCAAAAATTCCCAAAATATTGTGTTTTTTGTAAGTTATATCGATGGAGTGTATTTAATAAAGAAAATAATTTAATATAATGGATGTAGAAAATATGTTTATCACAAAAAATCTGATGCGTATCACTTTCAAAAATAAATACAATATAACTCTATACAACTGTTTAAAACATTGATGGCACTTTAATATGTTTATGTTATTGGCGTTCGTGTTGAAAAAGTACGCAAATTAATTAAATGGTACAAAGAGGCATCAGAAACACCAATATACACAACTAATAGGATAATGAGTCATTCCTTGGCATAAGTTTAATAAAATGGGCACATTTTTTTCCATATTACAATATATATTAAATGTTTTGTTATATTACACAAATGTATATATTTACGTATCGTACAAACGGGTGTTTAATACATCTGAAACGAACAACCACATACAGCCATGCGATATTTCATTGTGAATAAAACATTTATTTAGAAAGTTAAACATATAAAATGCATATATCATGTAATTATACATATATATCAGCTAAACATATCAAAAGAGAAATAAGTACCAAAAGAGGTCTTTTGTGCCCCATTCTCATTCAACATACATACATCCCATCACTGTCTACAACTGTCACGTAACCTTAGAACAAAATTCTATTTTCTGCAGGTTCCAACGTTACGGCAACATTTTACTAAAGCCAAGTAAAGCAGGATTCACCCATTGTTTCGGAACAAAAAATTTGTTCCGAAACAATTTTAATTTTTTGAGAGTTTGTTCTGAAACGATTCACCCACTTCGAACAATTGTTCTGGAAAAACAAGGCTACCATATGACATATTTTTGTAAACGATGCGTGTTAGTTTTTCAATTAGGGAGCACAGTAGCAGATGAATGCAATTTGCTTGTTTTCTTGGCGTCACACTCATATATTTTATTGTGTAATAAACAAATTGTAAAATTAAAGCATCTTAATAAAATAAAAATTTAATTTTATTAAGATTGTATTGTACCTATTATATAGATGTTCATATAATATGATGTGGAATCTCATCTCAACTTTACTTAAAAATTTAAAGTAGCTGGCATCACAGTTGAAATGTTTCAGAACAAAAATTAAAATTAAACCAATTCATGTTCCGAACAAACTTAACTCTCTTTCGCTCTCTCTCTCAAAAAGAGAGACGTCAAACTACATATAAAAAAAACTACATATAAAACAAATTTTTTGTTCCGAAACAATGGGTGAATCCAGCTTAAGCATTTTCATTACTTGCCATATTACTGTCAGCTGACACATTTACCTAACATTTACGATTTCAACGTTCGGCTAAATGAGCCTTTACTTGCCTTTAATAAAATGTTGCCATAACGTTGGAACCTGCAGAAAAGAGAATTTTATTGTATGTTGAATGAGAATTGGGCACAAAAGACCTCTCTTTGTACTTTTTTCTCTTTTGATATGTTTAGCTGATATATATATATATATATATATATATATATATATATATATATATATATATATATATATACGTATATATAATTACATGATATATGCATTTTATATGTTTAACTTTCTAAATAAATGTTTTATTCACAATGAAATATCGCATGGCTGCATGTGGTTGTTCGTTTCATATGTATTAAACACTCGTTTGTACGTACATATGTATATATATACATGTGTGTAATATAACAAAACATTTAATATATATTGTAATATGGAAAAAATGTGCCCATTTTATTAAACTTATGCCAAGGAATGACTCATTATCCTATTAGTTATCTATATTGGTGTTTCTGCTGCCTCTTTGTACCATTTAATTAATTTGTGTACCTTTTCAACACGAATGCCAATAACATAAACATATTAAAGTGCCATCAATGTTTTAAACAGTTGTATAGAGTTTTATTGTATTTATTTTTGAAAGTGATACGCATCACATTTTTTGTGATAAACATATTTTCCACATCCATTATATTATTTTCATTATTAAATACACTCAATCGATATATGTATGTAGCTTACAAGAAACACAATATTTTGGGAACTTTTGATGATCTTGTTATACCCTTCACAAAAAAGTGAAAGGGTATATATAGGTTTGTCATTCCGTGTGTAATTTCTTCGAAATCATTATAGGACCCTATAGAGTATACATATATGTATATTCTGGATCCTATAGAATAGCGATGACGATTGAGCGATGTCCGTCTGTCTGTACGTGAAATCGGTTTCCCCAAGCCCCCAGAAGAGCTAGAGGCTTCGTTCTTGGACCGTTGGATTGGGAATGAACTTAAATAGAGTGCTATTGAAGTTCAGAAAGAGCCGAAGTATGGTTCCAGAGCTGGGAAGCTTACACCTATTTCTCGACGCAAAATTTATACCAAAAATCAACTATTTTATTAATGTTTGTAAATTAAACTTATTTCGTGCTTTGGGAAGCCTCAGGGGTCTATTAAAAACTAAAAAGATAAAATTTTTTTCCAGGGATGGGAAATTAAAATATTTTTTTCGGCACATTCAGTATTTTATAGTGCATGTAGTAACTAAAATTGTTAAAAACTTTAAGTTTTTTTTAACAAAACCTCTTTATACGTCATGAAGATTTGCATTGGCAAAAAAAATTTTCTAATTCAAATTTTGCTTTCAGGGGTGGGAAATTGCATTTTTTTTATACGTGAAAGTAATCAAACAGGCAACTGATGTTGTTTTTTTTGCTAACTAAACCTGTCTTATAATTTAGGGAGAACAAAATTGGTTTCAGAAATTCAAAAATAAAATTTCTAATCCAGGGATGGACAAGTGCAATATTTAATAGTACATGAAAGTGACCAAAATGGTTACGAATGTTAAATTTTTCTTAAAAATAATTACATTTTACCTCATGAAGCGTTGCACTGATAAACAAAAAATTAAAATTTCGCTTTCAGGGTTGGGAAATTTACATTTTTTTTATACATATTTTGGGAAGAACAAAATTGGTATCAAAAATTTCCAAAAAAATCCATGGTTGGACAAGTGCAATATTTTATAGTTCATGAAGGTGACCAAAATGGTTGAAAATTGGAAATTTTTCTTAAATAATACTACATTATACCTCATGAAGAGTTTGGTTAAAAATAATACACAAAAAAAATTAAAATTTCACTTCCAGGGTTGGCAAGTTTAAAGTTTTTTTGGTACATGCAATATATTGTAGTACATGAAAGTGACCAAAATGGTTGCAAATTTTAAGTTTTTTCTTAAATAAAACAACTTTATACCTAATGAAGAGTAGGATTGGTAAAAAAAATTTAAATTTTGCTTCCAGGGATGGAAAATTTATATATTTTTTATACATAAAAGGCAACTAACGTCGGTTTTTTACTAATTCAAACTATTTTTTAGTTCAGAAAAAACAAAATTGGTACAAAAATTAAAAAAAAATCAAAGTTTAGATTCCAGAGTTGGATAACTGCAATATTTTGTAGTACATGAAAGTGACCAATATGGTTACAAATATTAAGTTTTTCTTAAATAAAACTATTTCATGCCGAATTGGTAGAAAAATTTAAATTTCGTTTCCAGGGTTGGGAAATTGAAATATATAAAAGTAACCAAATAGGCAATTGACGTTGTTGTTTTTGCTAATTCAAACTATTTTATAATTCAGGAAAAAGGAAATTGGTATTAAATCTTAAAAAATCAAAATTTCGACTTCAGGGTTGAATAAATAATATATTTTAAGGTACATGAAAGTGACCAAAAAGTTTAAAAATTTAGATTTTTTTGTCAAGTAAAACTATGTTACATCTTTTTATTAAACCTACTTCCTGTTTTAGCAAGAAATAAAGAAGAACTACATCTGTGAAGGGTATTTAAAATTCGGCACAGCCGAATATAGCACTTTTACTTGTTTTTATAAATATATGTTGTTTGTTTTTGTCAAAAACATATGACACGATTTTAAGCATTCTATAAGTGTAACAACATTTACATTTACCTAACATTTACATTTAGCTCACATTTACGATTTCAACGTTCGGCTAAATGAGCCTTAAGTCAGTTTTAATTTGATTATCGTGCGGTTAAAATCGGCAACAGTATCTTATTATTGTGCTTTGTTATTGTGTAAAGAAATAAATCAATTAAAGAATCCACAAAATGTCAAGGATTTGTAACAAGTCTCCAAATTTATTTTGTTATGTATGTGGCAATCTAACTTTAAGTTCTCAACGGCAGACAATAACTTCCCAGATTAAAGATGCTTATCATCGTTATTTTGGTTTCCTATTGATGCTAGAGATAAAAATTGGCTGGCTAAAATATGTTGTAATAGCTGTGCAAGGTCTTTAAGAGGTTGGTTAAGAGGTCTTTAAGAGGTTGGCTATTTGGAGTGAACCACAAAATCATGAAAATGATTGCTACTTCTGCCTGACTAAAACACTTGGGTTTTCGAAAAAAACCAAAAATAAAGTTATATATCCAAATATTTCATGCGTCAAACGACCAGTTTATAAGTTAATATTTATCTCCATTCCCTCGATGGGTTTTCTGCAACAACTCAATCCAGTTATGCCACCATGGGTGTTGCTTCGCATTCAGTTGGAAGTTCAACGAGTAAACCTTATTTTCCGAGTCAAACTGGTCTGAATAACTTAGTTCGTGAATTAGGGCTCTCAAAAAACAAGTCTGAGCTTCTTGCATCCAAATTAAAACAATGGAATTTGGTGCATTGTCAGAGAACTCCTTAGCCCAGCGTTTAATAAAACCCAGAACACAAGTAGCTTTGTTAATCGTCGAGGTTATATGGCACCTGAAGTCCAATTTTTTATCTAAAATAACTCCCAAGACATTAAATGAATCCACTAGGTCAAGAACAGCATTATTCATATTATAGAGTCCATTGATTGGTGTTGATCTTGAGAAAATCATATATTTGCACTTTTTCACATTTAGGTCCATTAAATTATTAGCGCACCAAGCGGTTAAGTGTACAATGTCAGCTTGGAGACGCAACTGTTGATCAATAGAATCAAGCGATAAGAATAACTTTACGTCATCTGCATACATTAGTATATTTGAGTTTTCAACAACGGATGGAAGATCATTAATAAATAAAGTAAATAAAAGTGGGCCGAGATGACTACCCTGCGGCACACCTGATATAACATTTATATCAGTAGAGAGCATATTGCGGAACTTGACACACTGCATTCTGTTCTTCAAATAAGATTCGATCCATTTTATTAGAGACGTTCCAAATCCAATTCGATCAAGCTTATGAATAAGTAAGTTGTGATTCACCTTATCAATGGCCTTACTAAAATCAAAATAGATGACATCTGTTTGTTTGCCAGTGACAAATCCATCATTAACTAAGGTTGTTAATTCTAAGAGATTCGTAATAGTTGATCGACCTTTACAGAAACCATGCTGCGCAGAAGAAAGGATAGACGTTGCTTGATAAGACAATGTATCGCATAAGAGTTGCTCAAACAACTTTGGTATAGCGTTCAGTTTAGCTATACTTCTATAATTGGATATATCAGCTTTAGATCCAGATTTGAATAGCGGAATGATGAACGATTTCTTCCAAATTGGAGGAAAGTAACTCAATTTGAGTGATTTGTTGAATAAATAGGTCAATGGAGTGCTTAGTAAATGAGGACAGTATTTTAAAATACTACTAGGAATACCATCAGGACCGGGATCATACGAAAGTTTTAGATTTTTCATATAAGTCAAAACAGTTTGCTGCTCAATACGGGGTACATTAAAATTCACTGATTCAGGGATATGGTAAGAATACTGCTCTACTATATATTGCTAAACGTAGACGAAGAATAGGTTGATGCAAAAAATTCAGCAAACATATTACTTATAACTTTATCATCTGACGACTCATAATCTTTAAACTTCATAACAGAAGGGAAGTCTGACACACGCCTCTTCGAGTTGACAAACTTATAAAAAGATTTGGGATCATTTTTTAGGTTATTTTTTATCCTGTTTAAATAAGCACTATAAGCCAGTTGATTAGCAATGGTATATGCAGATCTTGCTGAGGAGTACATAGAATAATTTAGTTGAGATGCATTTTGCTTGTACTTTTTAAATAGTTTACTCTTGCGGTTTTTAAGTCTTGAAAGTTGTTTAGTGTTCCAAGGTGGACCATGGCAGGGGGCAGGTAGTACTCTAGGTATTGAAGATAGGAAACATTTGTGTAGTATCTGGTAAAATTTTTTGATACTTTTGTCTAAATCATTGCCATAAGATAATTCATTTAACCAGTCGATTTGAGAGAGTTCACGTTGAAGTTTAATGTAATTTGTTGACTTAAAACGAAAAATTTTATTTTGCTGAGATGTATTTGACCGTCGATGAGGTTGGTAGATATAAGTTAATTCAATCGTAGGATGATAACTATCCTCAGGATTTGAAAGCGGGGGATGCTACGATATCGAAAAGTCTGACGGTTCATTAACAAATACAAGGTCTAACAATTTATCAGAAGTATTTGTGATGCAGTTGATTTGAAAAAGGCAGCACTCCAGTAAACTGTTAATGAAATACTGCGATAATTCCGAAGATTGAAGAGGTGACAAATAATTACAATCAGGCACAGATTTCCAGGACACATTTGGCATATTAAAATCTCCCAGCACAAGTATAATATCATTTGAATTTACTTTATCTGCAATAACATTTATAGCTTTTAGGTAATCCTCATAGATAGAATATTGCGAGTTAGGAGGAATATACAAGCAAATAATATACATAAGCTGTTTATGTATTTTCACTAATACGCATATAAACTCAATGTGGAAAAAATCATGCAGTATAATTTCTTCCGACGAAAACATAGTTGAGACAGCAATTAACACACCACCACCCGATTTTTTTACAATATTATTGGCTGTTTGACAACTTTCTCTATCTTTTCTGAAAATTTGGTATCTGGAACACATAATTTCGGTATTATTAATTTTACTATTAAGCCAGGTTTCAGTGAATGCTATAATATCGTTGTCATATCCAAAGCTGTTTCTGTAAATCGATGACAATTTTGAATTAATACCTCTGACATTTTGGTATAAAATAGATATTAGTTTTTTGGGTTGGGATGCACTAAATTAGGCAAGCGAGCATTATTATCATCTTTATAAATGAATTCACGTACTAAAGCATTCTTAGGCCAAAACTCTTGACTAACAATTTGAAAGTCGTAGCAATGTTAAACGGATTCCAAAGTGGATATATCAAGTTTTGTTGCTTTTTATGTGAATGGGATAGCCGCGCGGGAGAAACACACTACAATGTTAAAATTTGGCCGAAAAGAGTAAATTTTATTTCAGGAAAAAAAATGTAGCAGAAGAGCCTTTAATTCAAAAAGAAAAAAATTCTTCTGCCTCCTCTTCATATAAAGCTAGGCCTAATGAAAAATGTTGTTAAAGCAATGAGCAAGGACGGTGAAGGCTTTCTATACATTAAGAGCAAATTTCCTAGAATCAGCGATGCAAAAGTAAAATAAGGCATATTTGTAGGTCCACAAATACCAGAGCTTATAAAGGACGAGGTCTTTAGAACGAAATTGAACGATGTGGAAGAAAGAGCATGGACAGGTTTTGTGAATGTGTGCCACAATTTTTTTGGGAAACCGAAAACTGAAAACTACCTCGAAAACTTCGAAGAACTACTTTCTGCTTAGAAAGCTCTAAAGTGTAATATGCCCTTAAATTTCATTTTTTGGACTCGCATCTAGATTTTTTTTCCGGATAATCTTGATGCTGTATCAGACGAGCATGGTGAAAGGTTCCATCAAGATATGTTACATATAGAGAAGCATTATAATGGAAACCCATCGGAAGGGATGGTCGATTTGGCAAGAAACTCAAACTGATAATATTAATAAAAAAAAGAAATACTAATTAAAGAAAACTAAAGCTAAAAACCATTTATTATACTCTCCAAAAATGAATATGGAGGAGTATATTCACTTTGTCATTTCGTTTGTAAGGCAGCGAAATATCCATCTGAGACCCCATAAAGTGTATATATTCTTGATCAGTAATGAAATCTAAGACGATCTGAGCATGTCCGTCCGTCTGTCTGTAGAAGTCACGATTCAGTCCAAACGAAAAGAGCTACTCTTAGAGTTTGCTATAAATATATCATGAAAGATAGCACAGGTTAAGTTCGGAGATGGGATAAATCGGGTATTATATTTATTTTTTTATTTATTTAAATACATTTTTTTTGTGTCACTTAACCTACAGTTATCACACAATTTACAGAGTTTTAGTCATAATACTAACTTTTCATTTATAAAATCATATTCAGTTTATAAGAGGATTTTTATAACATATATATTATTTCAGGGGAAAATGGTATTATTATAAGAACCTCTGATTTAATATTTGAGATAAATTATATACACACTCATACACATATATAATTATAAGTCACATATACGCATTTAAGTATATACGTAATACACATATGTATGTATGGTGCTATAATTAAATAAATAAATTGGTCTTCTTTAATAAAGGCCAGAAATTAGTGGGTTACTAGACATGCTACAAGAAGACTTAAAGCAGATACGGGCGTTTCATAGCACAATTGTGCTGAGATCAT
Source organism: Linnaemya tessellans (assembly GCA_951800035.1). NCBI lineage: Eukaryota > Metazoa > Arthropoda > Insecta > Diptera > Tachinidae > Linnaemya > Linnaemya tessellans. The sequence continues at coordinate 83,854,329 of OX637535.1, forward strand.
TCACACGTATTCTTACCTTCTTTAATTTAGTCGTCGATGAGATAGCGACGAACGAATATCAGGCTCATGCTTACGAATTTTGTTATATTTTTTTCCAGAATATTTGCCCAGCAAACAATTTCAGTCATGATGATATGCGAAAAATATTTTGTCATAAATAATGCTTTCGATAACATACAATGCCTTTTATACAATTTTTCTCCAATAAAGAACTAAACTAATCCCCTTAATTTAGTAATACACTTAGTCTTATTAATTAGTCTGTGTAAAATCTCATCAAAAATATTTTGAATATGTTTCCCATATGAAAATTATCTTCCATTCCGACAAATATCAAAACTTATTAAGTTTGATACATTCAACCGCGTATTTTTTTGTTTTTGGTGAATATTCAGTGTTATGCTCCAGCAAGCAACCATTCTTTTATTTATATATTTTTTCTTGAATGGAAAACGTAAAAAATTATTGTCCTCTTTTTAAATTTTTTTCATTTAACTGTTTACTTAGAAAAAGTTTTATTTTTAATTAATGATTTTACGTAAACAACGTTTTTTTCAACTTAGAAAATATTGCTAATTATGTGTAAATATACCATTATCTTTCAAACGCTTAGCTTTGTGTTTGGTGGGTAGCTCTTAAGCTCAACACATACACAATTTACCAATACATTGACCGTGCCCACCACTGCACTGTGGTCGGAAACATCACTTTTCTTGGCCAAAACTATTAAAACTTAATATAACGAAATTTTTAACTGGAATTTGAATTTGCAGTATATATTAAGTGTTTTTGTATAAAATAAATAAATTTTTTAAATTTTCAACATTTAGAAATAAAATTTAAAAATAAAATTAAAAAAAAAAATTTACATAAATTTTTTTTTCTTTTCTTTCTGAGTTTTTATTTTTTTTAGTTATAAATGAGAAAATATACGATACTTACGAGTAAATATGTTGTTTCTGGAAATTGAAAAATGATTTACACACGTATTTACGAAAATATTAAAATTTTATTATACTCTTTAATTTCAATACAATTCATTATCCAAAAATGTATTTTCCTCTTCAAGTTCTTCTGGATAATCGTCCTCGTCGTCATCCATATTTTCTAAATTCTCAGTCGCACATGTTTCACCGATATCCTCGCAATACAATAATTCCTTTACTTCTGGTGGCAGTGTTAAACGCTTCCTTTGGTGTACACGTGTATTTAAGCGAAGAGATGAAATTAATGGATCCGATGTGTCAAGAGCTCTATGAAATACATCGAAAAGATTATCAATGCGGCTAGTGTTACGAGCATGGTGCAGTTTGTCCCTTTTATATATTTTGTTTCGTGACTCAGCTGCATCCTCTCCGAAGTAACCAACAGGAAGTGCTGTATTCTGCATTATTTGCTTTGAGTGAACTATAACTTTATGTACTGTGGGAGTCATTGGCAACCAGGGGTACTTGATTTGATATAATTGACCAGTTTGAGAGCAATACTCTTCAAATTTATCCAAATTTAGGGAAAATTGACAAGATAAACATATTAATATTAATTCGGTGTCTACTCCTAAAATTTTAGAAAATTTATCATATTCCGTAAATGCTCTACGCGACGTGTTGCCGTCATTTGTGGAACCACAACCACCTGCTTTCGGAACATCAACACGAAGACTTAGTTCTTTCCAAAACTCATTCTGAATATACTCTTTTCTTTTCTTAATTGCATCTTTATCTTCCTCCGATCTTATTTGCCATTTTTTTACTTCCATCTTGTATCCTAAATGTAGTATGAACTCAAAAAATCTAATCCAGGAGTGCAGTGGACTAATTCCATACTTTAGATTTCCATCGATAGGATGAAATTTTACGCTGTTATAATCTGTGACTTTAAGAAAGTCAGTTTGGGTTGCATGGCATATTGGACATTTTTGATTTGATTTTGTATCGGTTAAAACATTCAAAACTTTTCCATCTATAATAGTTAAAAACATTCTGAACGTTATTTCGATTATCTTACCAGCTTCGATTTCAACACGTAAGTTATCAAGCTCTTGAATTTGTTTATTTAAGTCCGCAGCTTCTCTTGTTATCACTTCCTTCGTTTCACTCGTGTACTCTAATTTTAAAGGCCGACAAAATCTTGTAGACTGCGAAGAACAATTATTCCAAATCGGGGCTCCCTCGCTACTCAAGAGTCTCAAGGGAATCACTATTGTGGCCAAAAGACATAAATCAGCATTTCGTGATGTACTTTGATCAAGGAAAGATTGCTTATATTGAGATTGACCAGAGCTGCTGTCAAAACCGTAGCTAAATATCATTTCCGTTGATATGAAGTTACCCGTAATTGTCGCAAATACTTCCTTTTGCATCTCTATAATTCTTTTAGCCGTATGCGTTAAAAGCATTTGTAAAGGAACCTTTGCACATTTGTCGTCTACAAGTACACCATCGGGTCTGCACTTACTTTTTATTGCTAATATATTATCATAGGGTGGATAAATATTAGCGTTACGTTGCTTGGTTTCAGTCCGGATAGAACAGCATTGGCTCTTCAAAAAATCGTTTTCGAGAAGAAATGCTAACGCTTCCTCATCAGACATTACAATAGGTGCTTTTACATCATCGACATATAGCTTCCTAATCTTGGATGGTCTTGATGGACTTTCGATAGTATCTTTTAAAACAGCTGCCAAATCTACTTGTCCTTGTTTTCGAGCCGAAATTGATGCTGCTTGAACTAACAGATTTGTTTCGTTGTGTTCTGACATCGAGAGGTTTGCTGCTTGTCTCCTCTTACTTCGTTCAGATTTCTCAGAGTACTTAAGTTGCGGGCGTCCATATAGTGATACAATTTTCTCATCTGGGCTTAGTTCTACTGTGCATTAAGTCTCTGTGGAAGCGATTTCTAAATTTATTTGCCTGTTTATTACAGTTTCTGAACAAAGCCAGCCAGAATATTTAATTTGAAAATCATCTAATCTTCTATGACACTTTTCCCACTTTGCAGACAAATTATTGTTAAGCATGCGTGCTTTTTTTGTTAAATATTTATAGCATTCATCTGAAATTTTATCGGCTCCACATTTTTGTATAAAATAATTTATTAGTGCGTCCTTATTTTTTCCTTTCTTCTGCTGGGTCAACCAAATATCAAAACCTGCTGAATTTTGTAAACAAATGACGACTGAAAAAAAAAATTTACTCAAAAACCGCAAATCGAGATAAACATTTTCAAAAACTAAACACTTCAAAGTAATTTTGGTTTTTAATCTTCTGCTTAACACTCCTAAACAAAATTTGTTAAGCTTACTCAAACTTAAAAAATAAAATAAATTCCAAAATGTTAAAGACTTCTGGAAAAAGTTATTTTATATTTTAGAGTATCCAATTTTTGAGTATTATATTTTACAAAATTAATAAACTTACCATCACCTTCGTTTTCCATTTAAACTTTTATTTAACACGCTTTGTTTTCAGCTTTAACAAGCAATTGAAGTAAGCACTATAAAACACCGAACGCAATTCTGTTTACAAATGAAGCAAACAAATTCAACTTCGATGACTCACCGAATAACGGTGAATTGCATATAACAACAACAAAATTAATTTTTGGTTGTTTTGGAGTGTTGACTACTAGATTTCAAAAACAAAAACATATTTCGTGAGTGTAAAAATTTTGACTTTTGGCCAACGAAATTAAATTTCCGACCACAGTGCACTGTCTTAAAGCGTTCAGTTAAAAAGTTTTTTTTTTTTAATAATTAGTTGTATATTATTTTCTTCGTGGAGATCGTTGGTGGAGAAATGGTATGGTAAATTAAGCATCATCTTCAATAGCTTATTTTAACAGATTTGGATTTTTTTAATATGGGATTTTGCGCAAACGCCCCAAACTGAACAAGCATACAAAATTTTAGATTCAAAAATTACTTTAGCCAGGATTATTTTATTATCACGACTTAAAAATGGTTTACGCCCGATTAGAGGATAAAACATTGCTTTTGCTAAATTGAATTTTTCAATCTGCTTCTTGATATGCAGTTCAAATATTAATTTTTTGTCTAGTAAGACACCCAAATATATAACGTTATCACTCCATTGCACATTGACTTTGAGTTGATGTGTTGGGTAAAAGCATAAATTTTTTCTGCGAGTGAAAAATATTGCATTAATTTTGCTTTCATTAATTTTAATTTTCCATCTGTGAAAATAAGCCATATGCTGATCTAAAGCTAGTTGTACGTCTATAACAATATTTTTCCCATACCGGTGAGATGCATATAAACAAGTATCATCTGCATATGCTGCGCATTCTACTCCCCTGGGTTGGTCCTAAAACCGAGCCCTGTGGAACTCCAGCTGTTATTTCAACAAGGTCAGAATATATATCATTTAGACTCACACAAAAATTTCTATTTTTCAAAAATGACTCAATGATTTTTAAAATGTACAGTGGTAAATTATATTGAATCATTTTATAGCTAAATCGGGTAAGAGGAAAAAAAGTTCACCTAAGAAGAGCTAAACCAACCTCTAAAAAACAACATAATTTTTATAGTTTTTTTGTAATTTTGTTAAGCAAATGATATATTTTTATATTAAAGAAGGTCCGAAGCCTTAAACTTAGGGCCATAAAATATAATAAAAAATTTTGACCCCGCCCTCTTTAGGGGCGTTGTTGCATGCAAAAATAGTGTAAAAATTTAACAAATTGTTTTACTTAAGCCTATATTCCTTAAAAATTGTATTTTAAGCTTTAATGACGAAGCTGAGACGTAACCTGGTACAACTCTGCCCTAACCCCTCTTCCCCCTTTGTCCCCTTAATGACCCTATAAAAAAATGTTTTTTAATTTTGTATTTAATTATTCCAAACATTTATCTTTAGAGTTTTATGACAAAGGTGAAATGTCTCCCCATAGCCTTTGCCAGATCGAACCCGCTAAAATACAGTTTTCATACCCTCCAAAGAGAATTCGAAGTACATATGTATATTCTTAATCATTGATGAAGTCTAAGATGGTCTAGCAATGCCCATACGTTCGTCTGTTGAAAACATGATATTGTCTAGTTTTTAACCACGTCCCCTTTAGTGGGCGTTAACGTACGATATTATGTAAAGGAACTCAGTCCCACCAAGTTAAAAATTTTAAATTTACTTACTAAATATTTGGAGGGTATTTAAGATTCGACCCGGTCGAATACAACGTTTTTACTTGCTCTATCTAGCTTTGTGACCACGAGCTGAACATTCGTTACATGGACTCATCACACCCTGGTACATGTTACGATTCATTTGTGTGGAACATAAACGACCTAAGAATATCTGCAAGGTGAAAACAACTTTTCGTTGTTATGTAAGCTTTTTATACCCTTCACAAAAAAGTTTGTCATAGGTTTGTCATTCCGTGTGTAATTTCTTCGATATCAATATAGGACCCCATAAAGTATATATATTCTGGATCCTTATGAATAGCAATAACGATTGAGCGATGTCCGTCTGTCCGTACGTGAAATCGGTTTTCCCAAGCCCCCAGAAGAGCTAGAGACTTCGATCTTGGACCGTAGGATTGGAAATGAACTTAAATAGAGTGCTATTGAAATTCAGAGAGATCCGAAGTATGGTTCCAGAGCTGGGAACCATACATATTTCTCGACGCAAAATTTATACCAAAAATCAATTATTTTTTTTAATGTCTGTAAATGAAACTTATTTCGTGCTTTGGGAATCCTTAATGGTCTATTAAAAACATAAAATATAAAAATTTTTTCTTTAAGTTTTTCTTTAGCAAAACCTCTTAATACGTCATGAAGGTTTGCATTGGGCAAAAACAATTTTTCTAATTCAAAGAAGAAGAAGTTTGAAGAAGATTAGAAGAAGCAAAAAAATTTAGCTCTGATAAAATTTATAAAATAATATTATAATAGTAATAAAAAAAATAGAAAAACTATTAGATTTTTTGAATTGAACTTTGTTTTGTCCGGGAGAGTGAATATTGCACAATACCTGCACCAGTTTAATTAATATTTCTAAAAACGTAGTCCCCAAAAATGACTGAGTGCAGTTCATGCACATCAACAATAAGGGGTGAAACGGGCATAAGGTGCAATGGTGTTTGTGATAAAGTTTATCACTGAACAAAAAAATGCTCTGGCGTTGACCAATACTCGATTGGGGTGTTGGAATCAAAAAATTTTATTAGATTCATTTGTGAAGATTGCATGCAATATATTAGAAATTTAGATCTGGTGCTCGGTGAAATTCAAGATGGTGTACTGGCAAATAAACAAAACTTAAGAGAATATAAACGCGAATTTGAAACATCTTTGAGACAGAACGAAAACGAAATTAAAAAATTATTGGAGGCCATTGAAAAACGGTATGAGGAAAGACTTAAAATTCTTGATAAAACCCAAAAGGAATGTGAAAAAAATGTAAATGAAGTAAAAAAACTTTTCGGCACAGTTAGAGATCATGAAAATAAAAGCAAAGAAATATGTAACAATATAGAAAAAAACAATGTAAAGATGTGTAACGAAATAAAAAAAGTGATAAAAAAGACAAACGAAAAACAGAATAAGTTATCATTTGCAGAGACATTAAAAAGTAATAATGTGTTGCCAGAGAGGAAAAATCAAGTGCCATTAATAGTAAGACCGAAAGAAAAGCAAAAAATTGGAAAAACAAGAGACGACTTAAATAGAAAGGTAGATCCAATAAATTTAAAAATAACAAGCGTTGAAAATAGGAAAAATGGAACAGTGGTTATACAAAGTGAAAATGTGAGCGAAAGGGAAAAAATTAAAATAGCAATAGAAAATGAAATGAGTGAAAGCTATGAAGTAAGGGTTCCAAATAAAACTGTAATGTCTATTGTCGTAACTGACATGAATTTTAAATATGAGGACAATGAAATAATAGAAAAAATTAAAAAATAAAATCAGTTTATGGAAAACAGTAAAATCGAATTAATAAAAATATATGAAATTAACTGCCTATTTCTCATTGTCGAACGAATTCTTTCTTTCGTACAAATATATTTAAAACAAGAACAAAATTTCATAAATTGTTTTTGTTTCAAATGTATTTATACGAAGGAAAGAATTCGTTCGACAATGAGAAATAGGCAATAAAAGATACAACAAAAAAATGTATAATGCAAAGTTTTCAATTGATAACGAGACATATCCAAAAATCTTAGCTAAGCAAAAAAAAATATCGGATGGGAAAAATGTAGAGTTTTTGATGGTACCGAAGTAACTCAGTGTTTTAAATGCAGAGGATTGCATTTAGGTAAAAAATACGTCAATCATATTCGCAGCAGTATATCGATCACCAAGCAGTCAGGATTCAGAATTTTATGAAGTATTTGAACAAACAATAGAAGAAATATGTGATAAGAGCACGGACATAATTATTGCTGGTGATTTTAATGTGGATTGGCAAAAGAAAGTTTTTATAAAACAAATTACACAGATCATAAATGATAATGGGCTAACGCAAATAACATCTGATTACACAAGAGTTACGCGAGACTCAAAAACAATAATTGATTATGTTATAACAAACAATTTCAATGTTAGTGTAAATAATAGCAGAATAAACAAAATATCAGATCATGAAATAATAGAAATATGTATAAAAAATAGTTTGAATAAAAACTATGACAACAAGAAACAGATAGACATTTTTAGATATGATAAACAAAAATTTAGAAGAGAAATTAGTGAGGTATTGAAATTTGATGAAAACATGGAATTAAATGAGAATGTCAACAATTTTGATAAATCTATTGAAAATGCAATAAAAAAACTTACGGTGAGAAAAATTATTCGAGAAAAAAACTATGTAAATAAGTGGTTTAACAGGCAATTACGAAAACTAAAAAAGGATAAAATTGAAAAATACAATATAGCAAAACTTGAAAATACTAGTATAGCCTGGAATAACTATAAAGTAGTCAGAAATATTTACAAAATCAAACTAGAAAATGAAAAGAATAGATATATTAATAAAAAAATTTTCAACACCAAAGATCAAAAACAAATGTGGAATAACATAAAAGCTTTAGTCCTAAAAAGGAATAAACCTGTGATAAAAAATGTGATATTTAACAATGTAGAATATAATAATAATGTCGATATAGCTAACCAATTCAATAAATATTTTGTAAATAGTATTAAAGAAATTAGAGAAAATATAGAACATGTGCAATACGTTAATAAGATAAATGTGATAAATAGTCGATTTAGTTTTCGTGCAATAAACATTACAGAACTTAAAATTATTTGTAAAGCCATGAAGAAAAAGCCAGATTTTAATAACCTAAATATAAGCCTAATATTTGATAACTGGCAAGTATTTGGAAATATAATGTTGGAAATAATAAATTCATCTTTAAATACGGGAGTTTTTCCAGAAAATTGGAAAGTATCGATGATTACTCCAATTGAAAAAATAGCAAAGACAAATAAATGTGAAGAATTTCGTCCAATAAACACCTTAAAACTATGTGAAAAGATACTAGAAAAAATCGTTAAGCAACAACTTGAAGAATACATGGAAATAAACAATTTATTATCGAAGTATCAATCTGGTTTCCGGAAAAATTATTCGTGTGAATCTACTATGAATTACGTTATAAATAGATGGAAAAATATTAACAGAAATAAAAAGTTAATGACGATTTTCCTAGATTTTAAGAGAGCTTTTGAAACTATTGATAGAGATATATTGCTGTGTAAAATGTATCAATATGGAATACAAAATAAGGAACTGAATTGGTTTAAATCATATTTATCAAATAGAAAACAGACAACTAAAGTAAACAACATTATTTCAGATAATATAAGCAATGATTATGGAGTACCGCAAGGGTCGGTCCTGGGAGCTCTTTTATTTATCATATATATAAATGATTTACCAAATATACTAGAGAAATGTGAAATAGTGTTGTATGCTGATGATACTCTGATATTTAATGAATCAGAAACAGAAGAGCAGTGTCAAACAAACTTAAACTATGATATGATAATCGTAAATAATTGGTTGAAAATGAATAAATTGAAATTAAACGAAAATAAAACAAAAATACTAGAAATAAACATGAGCAGCGAGTCAACATTTAAAATTAACGATAAAATCATTGAAAAAGTTGAAAATATAAAATATTTAGGATTTATAATAGACAAAAGCTTAAAGTTTAAAGATCATATAGAATACAAAAGAAAATCCGGGAAAAAATTGGATTCTTTAGAAGAATAAGAAATAAAATGTCAACAATAACTGCAATAAACATATATAATACCATAATTAAGCCACATTTCGAATTCGGATCTACAATTTTATACACATGTTGTACTAATGTGCAATTAGATAGGCTACAAAAGCTACAGAATAAAGCTATGAGATCAATAATCAGATGCAACAGATATAGCCCAATCCAACATATGCTAGATACATTAAAATGGCTAAACATCAGGCAAAGACTACAACTTAATACGCTTACATATATTCACAAAATAAAAAATGGGAACGCCCCGGAATATCTAACGGATCAATTGAGATATGTCAACGAATGCCAACCCTATAGTCTTCGAAATGCGAATGATTTTAGATTACATAGAGCAACTAATAACGCAATGAAGAGATGCTTGTTTTACAAAGGACTACAAATATTTAATGCACTACCAATCAAAGTTAAAAATAAACGAAATATTAATATATTCAGAAGAAACTGTGTTCAATTCATTAAAAATAATACTTATCAGAATAATGAATATAGTAGTAATATAATTTAATAAGATACACTGATCACTTAATGTAATTATTGTAAATTAAAAAGTATTTTAAATTCTACTTAATAAATAAATAAATAAATAAAATTTTGTTTCCATAGCTGGGAAATTGCATTTTTTTATACGTGTAAGTAATCAAACAGACAACTGATGTTGTTTTTATTTTGCCAATTAAGCCTGTCTTATAATTTAGGGAGAACAAAATTGGTATCAAAAATTCAAAAATAAAATTTCGAATCCAGGGATGGGCAAGTGCAATATTTAATAGTACATGAAAGTGACCAAAATGGTTAAAAATTTTAAATTTTTACTAAAAAAATTACTTTATACCTCATGAAGTGTTGCACTGATAAACAAAAAGTTAAAACTTCGCTTCCAGGGTTGGGAAAATGAAAGTTTTTTTGGTACATGCAATATTGTAGTACATGTAATATTGTAGTACATGTAATAACTAAACTCGTTACAAAATATTAGTTTTTCTTAAACAAAACTACTTTATACCTCATGAAGATTTGCATTGATAAAAATATTTTAAAAATTAAAATTTCGCTCCCAGCGTTGGGAAATTTAATTTTTTTTTATACATAAAAGTAACAAAAGAGGCTATTGACGTTATTTTTTTTTGCCAACTAAAACTATTTTATATTTTAGGAAGAACAAAATTGGTATCAAAAATTTCCAAAAAAAATCAAAATTTCGAATCCAGGGTTGGACAAGTGCAATATTTTATAGTTCATGAAGGTGACGATAATGGTTGAAAATTTTAAATTTTTCTTTAATAATACTTCTTTATACCTCATGAAGAGTTGCATTGGCTAAAAATAAAACAAAAAAATTAAAATTTCACTTCCAGGATTGGCAAGTTTAAAGTTTTTTTGGTACATGCAATATATTGTAGTACATGAAAGTGACCAAAATGGTTGCAAATTTTAAGTTTTTTCTTAAATAAAACGACTTTATACCTAATGAAGAGTACGATTGGTAAAAAAAATATTTAAATTTCGCTTCCAGGGATGGGATATTTAAATAATTTTTAGACATAAAAGTAACCAAAAAGGCAACTAACGTCGGTTTTTTACTAATTAAAACTATTTTTTAGTTCAGAAAAAACAAAATTGGTATCAAAAACTAAAAAAAATCAAAGTTTAGATTCCAGAGTTTGATAACTGCAATATTTTGTAGTACATGAAAGTGACCAAAATGGTTATAAATATTGAGTTTTTCTTAAATAAAACTATTTCATGCAGCATTGGTAAAAAAAATTAAATTTCGTTTCCAGGGTTGGGAAATTGATATATATAAAAGTAGCCAAATAGGCAATTGACATTGTTGTTTTTTCTAATTCAAACTATTTTATAATTCAGGAAAAAGGAAATTGGTATTAAAATCTTAAAAAATCAAAATTTCGACTAAAGGGTTGAACAAATAAAATATTTTATGGTACATGAAAGTGACCAAAAAGTTTCAAAATTTAAATTTTTTTGTCAACTAAAACTATGTTACATCTTTTTATTAAACCTACTTCCTGTTTTAGCAAGAAATAAATAAGAATTACATCTGTGAAGGGTATTTAAGATTCGGCACAGCCGAATATAGCACTTTTACTTGTTTCTGATCAATTGCACACCAAATACTAATACATATCTACGGTGACCATCCCTCCTTTGTTTAAAGGACAGTTCTTTTTCCATCATGGTGTCCTTTAAAATAAAATATAAATAATTTGTCCTATTTTTAGTTGAATTGTTCTTTTTTTAACTAAGATGTCCTCTTTTATCTTTTAACAAAATAATAAGTTTTATTTCTCCAGATACCATAATTTTTACGTCTATTCAATAGAAACTATAATTATATAAACTGGAACTGCCTGGTAACACTGAAAAGCGTATGTTCAGTGTGCAAAATTTTTTATTAGCTGGTTGAAATTTGATATTAAAAAAAATAAACAAAGCTGTTAGTATTATTCAATAATTTCTCATGATTGCGGTAAGTTTTTAATCGTTGTCCACTTAATCTAATTAGTACGTACCTACATATATACCATTTATTTGTTTTAGATATGCCGCCAACACGAAAATGTTTTTTTAATAGCGAACTGAAGGCAAAATTTCCGTTTATACATAAGACCGTAAGTGACCATGACGGAAGGTGTGGAATATGTGCAGTCCAATTTTCCATATCAAATGGTGGTGCTTCTAATATTAAAAAACACTTACAAGCTATAAAACACAAAAATGCAGCTGTCGCTAGCAGTTCAAGTCGTCAGTTGACGAACCTTTTAAGAAAGGAAAGTTTTAACGACAAGGAAAAAGAATTGGCGATAATCGAATTTACTTGGGCTTATCATTCAGTTCAGCACAATTATTCATTCCGCTCAAATGATTGTACCTCAAAATTAATTAAATTATGCTTTGAACAAAAATATTCGTGTGCTCGAACAAAGTGTAAAGCAATTATTGAAAATATTTTTAAACCTATTTTATTGGCTTTGATAAAGTCTGACTTATATGAGACCAACAGCATTGTAATATATTTAGATTGTTCCAACCATGGATCTATTAAACTATGCCCAATATAAATACGATATTTTTTACCAAATAAAGGAGTTATGGTGAAAATTCTAGCTGTAAATGAACTTTAAGGCGAAAACTCCGATACTATTTCCAAAAGTCTTCAAGAAAAATTAGATGAATTCAAAATAAAGAGTAAAATGGTAGCGTTTTGTGGTGACAATACTAATTTCAATTTTGGAGGTGCAGCCAGAAATGGAAAAAATAATATATTTCACAAAATGAAAAATTTTATTGGAAAAAATATAATTGGTGTGAACTGTGTTACCCATATTTTGAACAATTGCATTCAAACTGCTGCTGATTCCCTACCGGTTGATATTGAAGTAATAATTGTTAAAATTTACTCTTTCTTTTACAATGACACAATTAGAGAGAAAAGCTTAAGGAAATTTGTAAAGATGTTGACATAGAATGTAAAAAATTACTGGGTCATAGCAAAACGTGCTGGTTGACTTTAATGCCAGCGTTAGAGCGAATACTAAAATAGTTTGTGACATTAAAAGAATATTTTCTCTCTCAACAAAAATGCCCAATGATATTGCAAACATTTTTCAACGATCCATGCTCCGAATTGTGATTACTTTTTGCACATAGTCAAGCTTTTCTATTCCATAAATTTATTTGTCATCTAGAGTCACAACATATTTCAATGCCTGAGGCTGCTCTTATTTTAAAGGACTTAAAATTAAAGGTAATAGCACGCAACGATGAAGTGTTTTTACCATTGGTTATTAAAAATAATCTTGCCATATTAGATTTGGAGGGAAAAGAAATAGTTACAATTAATAATGAGGAACTATTTGATGAAGTAGCTTGTGTGAAAAATTATGCAGATGCAAAAAAAATTGAGGGGTGGAGAAAAAATGAAACATCAGTGGAAAAAAATGGGTGGAAATTTTTAATTATTTCATTGAAAAAAATATTGAATTTAAAAAAATAATGAAGTTTGTCGAATTTTGTATGTGTCTACCGGCTTCAAATGCACCAACAGAAAGAATATTTTCTATTGCAAAAAAATTTTGGACATCGGAAAAGTCCCAACTAAAAGTGATTACTTTAGAATCACTTATAATAACAAAATGCAATTTTCAAATGGACTGTACTGAATTTAAATTATTTTTATCAAATAACAGTGATATTTAAAAAAAAATACATTCTGCAGAAAAATATCAATAATTTCTTTTAGTTGTTTTTAACTATTTTTGTTTTCAAGCCGTGTGAACTTTAAGGCTATTTATTATTTTTTTAACACTTACTGATATCAAAAAAACCGATTCGTAAGAAAATGTGTATTTTCGTTAAATTTTGTTTCCATTCAAACTTTTTCGACTCACTTTCGGTTCGGTATTGTGAAACAGGCAGTAAAATTAATGAATTAATGAATGTTATTACTTTTAACTAGTCACTAATGTTACATTGAATAAACCAACTTTTTTTTTCTCTTTTTATTCTTATTGTCCTTTTTTTTCGTTGAAAAATATGGTCACCGTATACATATCGCACTCGTTCAACAATACTGTAATAACTCAAAATTTTTCATGTTTTCTTTTTGGCAAAAAACAATACATAACACTTATGTCTACCTATGGTTAAAAATTTCCATACTTCTGACTACTCTTTCTTAATAAAATTACATGTTGTGACCTTTTTCCTGCTGAAATCGATTATTTCTGTAAATCAAGAAAAAAAATTTATTTTGAGTTGTTTGAAGTGATTGGCCTTAACAAATAATTGTTTTTTCGTATAAAAAGTAGTATTTAGAGTTAAGTTGTTATTCTAATAATAAAAGTTTCTTTTAGTCAGGTAGTATTTTGAGTTGCAACTGTTTAATTGATTCTTCCTTAACAAAATTTGTTTTAATTCGATATATGGCTTCAGTGTATCTACCCTCGGATACCCCGACACCTCCACCAACGTCGGAATTGAGGCGCCTTATATCTTCCGCCAGGAGTAAAGGTAGGAGTATCTTAATAGGCTGTGATGCCAACTCCCATCATCTCTCTTAGGGTAGCACTAATTGCAACAATAGAGGTGATGCGTTATTTGAATATTTAGTGGCAAATAACCTCTTCACAGTAAATACTGGGAATGAACCAACTTTCATTAACAGAATTAGGGAAGAGGTTATTGACATCACTATATGCTCAGAAAACTTAATTGATGAAATAAGCAATTGGCACGTATCGGAAATGCATTCCTTCTCGGATCATCGCTATATTTTCATGACTTTAGACCATCCTGATCCTAACCCCATAACATTTAGGAATAGGGCCAAGACGGACTGGTCAAGATTTAGGTCTAGTTTACAAAACAAACTCGAGAACTATCCACCACCAGTAGATACTGTAGGGCGCATAGATTCAGAGATAGATATACTAAGTACTGACATTAGGGAATCCTTTGAGGACAGTTGTCCACTTAGAAATAGGCGAAACCCAAAAGAAAAACCCTGGATGACGGGTAAACTTATAAAACTCAGAAGAGAAACCAGAAGGCTCTTTAATAGGGCCCGTAGGAAGGGACTCGATATACACTGGGAAGAATATAAAGGTAAACTTAACGTTTACAATAAAAAATAAGGGATGCCAAACGCGAATCCTGGAACCTTTTCTGCGAACAGGTAGACAGCGTTAGTGAGGCTTCCAAAATAAAGATACTTCTGTCGAAAACCCACACTCAACCTGAGACACTTGTTGACTCGGTGGGCAGGAGGGCAGAGACGATGGAGGAGTCATTAGGATTCCTTAATGAGGCACACTTCCGTACGGTGCAGGAGAACCGTCCGGAAGCGGTACACCCCCCGAGGAATATGGACAATCCAAGGATAACAACAGATACTCGAATGGTATGTGGAGCGGTGAAGAGCTTTTCGCCCTATATAAAGCAGCAGGGCCTGATGGCATTTTCCCGGCTCTTCTTCAGAGAAGTATGGACCTGATAGAGGACAGGTTGGCAATATCTTCACAATCTATCTTACAAATGCATATACCCCCCTGGCATGGAGGGAGGCTAAAGTTGTCTTCATTCCAAAACCGGGTAGGGCAAGCTATGCGGATCCGAGGGCTTACAGATCGATTAGCCTAACTTCATTCTTACTGAAGACATTGGAATGAATTGTGGATACAATGTTGAAGGAAAGGATACCGCACGATATACTGAAAATTAAACAACATGCTTATATTAAGGGCAGGTCTGTTGAGACGGCCCTACAAGAGGTTGTTTATCATATAGAGAGAACCTTCGATTTGGGTATGTACACCATGGCTGTATTTATCGATATAGAGGGGGCTTTCAATAATGTATGGACCTCGAGCATTATTGACTCGCTGGGTAACTTTGACTTGGACCAGAGATTGACTGGGGTCTCAATGTCAACCCAGAGAAGACAGAAATTTGTATGTTTACAAGGAAACGGAAGATTGCACATGTGGAATCACCGGTTTTTCGAGATAGGACGATACAGATTAATAAAAAGGTCAAATATCTAGGAGTGATACTCGACTGGAGGTTATCCTGGAAGGACCATATAGAAAGTAGGGTGTTCAAGACCCAAAGAGTCTGGACCTATTGCAGAAGGTCCAAATGGGGAATTTGCCCAAAGATGGCACACTGGCTCTATACGAGTGTGGTAAGACCAATTGTGACGTACGCCTCGTTAGTATGGTAGACGTCCTTGGAGAGGATGGTGAATATCAAACATCTTCAAAGGATACAAAAACAATGCTGTATCGGCATCTGTGGCGCGATGAGAACCACATCAACTAAGGCGATGGAAAATATTCTATCAATACTGCCTATGGATATACAGGTTATATACGATGCAGCTCTGGCTGCTACGAGATTGATGGTAATGGGTGAGTGGCTGAATAGGGAACACACAACTAAACACCAGAGTATAGTACACGTCTTACCCGGGAAGAACGCTCACACGGTCACGTGCGATAGAATCCCTATTAGATATGTACAATCACACTGCACCACCATAATATCGGAAGGTATGGAGTGGGAGGATGCAGATACAATGAACGGACGGGTCGAGGATTGGTGACCGATCGAGGGGAGGTTTCTGTGACATGGGTCGTAACTTTAGCAAATACTTCCGCCTGCCGGATCATAGCACAGTATTTCAGAGTGAGATCGTGGCTATTACGGAAGGGATAAAATGGTTGAAGGAAATCGATAACAGACTACCGATTCGTATATTCACGGATAGTAGGAAGGCCATCGAGGCCCTAAGGAATCATGTGGTTCAATCTCGGTGTGTACTACAGTGCAAGGATGAGATTAACTCATACATGCAATGTGGGGGCATAGAGATAATATGGATTCCAGGACATCAGGGGATACCTGGAAATGTTGAGGCAGATGTGGTGATGAGCAAAGATGAGAGCATTAATGGCGAATATCACACTAGATAGTCCAAAGCTATTCCAGGTTTTTAAGAACGAACTAACGGGATGGGCTATAGAATTGCATACAAGAGATTGGCAGCACTCTCCGTAGGTAGGGTGACTAGAATTGTATGGGGGGACCCAGATGGTAGTAGGACAAAGGAGGTCCTAACATTGAGTAGGCCAATACTACGGAGGTTGGTTTATTTAATAACAGGACATGCAGAGTTAAGAACTCACCTGGCACGAATGGGTATCGTTGGCGATATAACATGCAGGGCCTGCCAGGAAGAGGACGAGACACTGGAGCACTACTTGTGCTACTGTCCAGCTTTTAGCCAAGTCAGAAGACAAACATTTAATCAGGAGATTATACAGGAGATGGAATTCCTTAGGGGCTCTAATTGAAAAGACTTAAGGAAGTACATTGAAGAAACTAGGTTCTTGACGTAATAAAACTCAGAGGTTTCCATGGTATCGGTGGAGGCTCCCTACAGTGGAATGGGAACTCCTTATTATAGAGCGTACAACAGGCCTATGAGGCCTAAGTGTAATCCATGAAGGATTGGGATGCTTATGCCCCTCTTTTTCAACCTAACCTAATTCGATATATGATTGTTTTCACGAAATAATGCTTAACTTTTTTTTTGAGTAGTTATTGTTTTCGTGAAATAATTCTGTTTTTTATTAAGTTATTACTGTTTTGAAGAAAGTGTCATTAAACTTTGTAATATTATCACTTTATCATTTTGCATTTGAGCGATATAGCAAAAAATGCAATTTTGATCAGCTAGAAATTTAATTATTAAGTTTATTAAACATATTTGAATATTTGAAATAAAAAAGTCTAATTAGGTCAATTAACAAAATTAGTTGTCCAAAAAAAGATGCCACTGTTGGAAAATAAAAGAAAGGATATTATGGATCTAGTCAAGAGAAACATAATCCCTAAAAAGTATTATGATTCATACTACGAACATTTTAAATATATATTTTAAACTTTTTTAATTTAAATTGTTAATTTTTAATTTAATAAAATATATATTTTAAACTTTTTAGCGGTTATTAGCATTTATTTAGCTTTAAAAACTTTGTTTACTTTAGTCTTCTTTCATTTCGTGTTTATCTGTTTTATTAAATATGTTTAATACATACAGCAATAAATCATTGTGTTAGAATTGATGTTCTCTGGAATGCGTAAACGAATTTCACAAGTTTATATGACCGGTGACTTCAGTACCAAGGTTTTTATGTATAAACTCTGTATGTGTATTGGTTAATGAGTTATAGCCATTTTAGTGACCACTGCATTCATTTCGAAACATTTGAAAAGATTTGAGTTAATATTTTGAAAAACTAACGTACAATTTAAATTAAATTGAGATTCATAGGCTAATTGTTCGAAATTTGTTTTTTTTTTGAATCTCAGAAAGACATGATAAATATTCGAAGGCACAAAGGAAAGTAAACATCAGTTTTATTCAACTTACACAGCAGAGCAGAACAGCTGTTTTCGAAAGCCGCAACACTTTCATCATCAGTGCTCATGTGTATTGTGTTTGTCACCACATATTAGGTGGCTTAGTTGAATGTGATAGCAGTTCCTATTTACACAAATTCAAAAAATTCAGAAGAATGGGACATGAAGAAAAATAATCAAACGGTAACACGGGTATTATAACAATAACATGTTAACATCAGCTTGATACAGTTCTCGTATTCTTTTTCACAATAAAATTTGTGTAAATAGGAACTGTTATCACATTCAACTGAGCCACCTAATAAGTGGTGACAAACACAATACACATGAGCACTGATGATGAAAGGGTTGCGTCTTTCGAAAACAGCTGTTCTGCTCTGCTGTGTAAGTTGAATAACAAAAACTGATGTTGACTTGCCTTTGTGCCTTGGAATATTTATCATGTCTTTCTGAGATTTAAATTAAAAATTTCGAACAATTAGCCTATAGAATCTTAATTCAATTTAATATAGCAATATAAAATGTTCGTTAAAATTCCTACTACATACAAATTTAAGCTATGGCTTGAGCTACCAATAATAAATTGGAAAAACGTTCACATGTACTTAAGTATAAAATTCAAACCAAAAAAGTTTGACTTAGGTATGATGGAACAAAAAATTCAGAAAAATGGGACATGAAGAAAATTAATCAAACGGTAACACGGGTATTATAACAATAACATGTTAACATCAGCTTGATACAGTTCTCGTATTCTTTTTCACAATAAAATTTGTGTAAATAGGAACTGTTATCACATTCAACTGAGCCACCTAATAAGTGGTGACAAATACAATACACATGAGCACTGATGATGAAAGGGTTGCGTCTTTCGAAAACAGCTGTTCTGCTCTGCTGTGTAAGTTGAATAACAAAAACTGATGTTGACTTGCCTTTGTGCCTTGGAATATTTATCATGTCTTTCTGAGATTTAAAATTAAAAATTTCGAACAATTAGCCTATAGAATCTTAATTCAATTTAATATAGCAATATAAAAATGTTCGTTAAAATTCTTACTACATTAAAAAATCCTTGTTGATTGTATCATGTTAACCTAACATTAATTTAATAAGTAAAACCTCATTTTTGAATTTATATATAACTATCTACACACGGTGTGCTTCGCTACCCCCATTGTCATGAAGTAAAATAAATATTTTTAAGAAACAGTATTTATATACATAAGTATGTTTCGTATAATAACTTAAAATTACAATTACATACATAAAAATGGTAATAAACGTTTTATTTAAGCGCCACGGTGCACCGTCTATTGTCTACACCGCGGTGTAGACAATATCTTTGTTTTACTCCCTTCAGCAAGAATATATAAATTTGTTGGTTGTCCAACTCTGGAACACGCAACATATAACTGGCCATGCGAAAAACATGGATTTTCTAAATTCAGTCCGCACACCTGTAGTGACTGTCCCTGCGACTTGTTGATTGTAATTGAAAAAGCAAGGCGAATCGGGAACTGCAATCGCTTGAAATTGAATGGCATGTTGGTGGGAGTGAAAGGAATGCGCGGAATAAGCACATCTTCTCCTTTCGACTTCCCGTTAACCTAAGTCTATGAATGTATTGGTAGAACATATTTTATATGTATATCACAAAACAAATAAAAAAATTTAACTAAATAGAAAAAATGTTTGTGTGTGCAAAAATAATACATTCTACCAGATTTTAAAGTGCAAACATTATGCTGATATGTGTTGAGTTGACTCTCTCAAGTTTGTTGAATATACACGGCGTATACGTGAAGAGAGTTGTAATGTTTTTATTGACAGGACGAGAGTTAGAAATCTACGTATTTATTTATGACGTATGTCTCCTTCTAAACGAATGGGTATCTGTATTTTAAATTTCACCAAAATGAAGTTGAGACTCAGAAATTGTTCCCATTACTCCCTCCTAGTCCTAGTTTTGAAAATGGCCATGGCCTATGTTACTTTATAGACACAGATCTATTTATGTGCTAAATTTCATTAAAATCGGTTTGATAGTTTCGAAGGGAGAGAAAATTTCCCCCTATCGCCTACCTCGTCCTGATTTTGAAAATATACATTGCCTATGTGAATTTTTAGACGCAGATCTATCTACGATGAAAATTTTATTAAAATCGGTTTGACGGTTTTGGGGGGATAGAAATTTCCCGCGTATCACCCTCCTGGTCCTAGTTTTAAAAAAAGTAGTACACTATAGCCTTCCCGGAGTTGCGCAGACTAAGTGCACCAAATTTCATTGCGATCGCTTGAACGGTTTGACCGCGCATAAAATACGAACAAACAAACATAAATTTTTATGTATTAGACTTATTTCATAGATCCCCGAAGTTGTGATTAACAATAACTAAGTGTGTATATAAATTAAATTATTGGTTTGATTAAAATTGAATTTTAATGAATTTAAAATCGAATTGTATATTAGTATGTAGGAAGTATTTTCACGAACATTTATATTGCTATATTAAATTGAATTAAGATTCATAGGCTAATTGTTTGAAATTTTCTTCATGTCCCATTCTTCTGAATTTTTTGAATTTGTGTAAATAGGAACTGCTATCACATTCAACTAAGCCACCTAATAAGTGGTGACAAACACAATACACATGAGCACTGATGATGAAAGTGTTGCGGCTTTCGAAAACAGCTGTTCTGCTCTGCTGTGTAAGTTGAATAAAACTGATGTTTACTTTCCTTTGTGCCTTGGAATAGTTATCATGTCTTTCTGAGATTTAAAAAAAAACAAATTTCGAACAATTAGCCTATGAATCTCAATTTAATTTAAATTGTATGTTAGTTTTTCAAAATATTAACTCAAATCTTTTCAAATATTTCGAAATGAATGCAGTGGTCACTAAAATGGCTATAACTCATTAACCAATACACATACAGAGTACGTTTATACATAAAAACCTTGGTACTGACGTCACCGTTCATATAAACTTTGCGAAAACAAAATTGGTTCACGCACTCCAGCGAACATCGATTACTAACACAATGAAACTTAATTATATACATATATATACATATATATATATATATATATATATATATATATATATATATGTACTATATATATATATATATATATATATATATATATATATATGTACTATATATATATATATATATATATATATATATATATATATGTACTATATATATATATATATATATATATATAGTATATATATATATATATATATATATATATATATATGTATATATATAGATAAATGAAATTATACTAAGATAAATTCAACTCTATCATTCCTAAGGGAGAGAAAAGTGGTGTCAGAAGTGTTTCTTTTCTAAAATGCCATTGGGTGCCGATGCACTACGGGCTGTCACACAAGCAACGATGGCAGTCGTCTCAGCTATGCCACAACGGTCGCCATCGGAAGCTGGACAAACCAGGCCAAAACCTCCTGCATTCAGCATGGGATTGGTTGGGAATTACTTTGAACGTTTCGATTTGGCCCTTACCCTAAGCAAGATACCTGAGTCCAAGCACAATAGTTATGCAGGGGTCCAAATGGGAATAAAATTAAATGAAGCCCTCAAATTCCTGATACACCCAGAAGTACCAGAGTTTTGTACGAATCAGGACATAAAGAAATGGGAATATCACAATGAAGCGGTTAAGGACACTCCCAAACCTTCATCTGTGGAAGAACTGCAGTTGTTTCTAGGTAAAGTCTGTTACTAAAGTTCATTTATATCAAACCTGTCTACTCGTAACTATGCTTTGAACCATTTTAATTGGCCCCCGACGACAACCAAGCGTTTGAAGACATAAAAAAATCACTGATATCATCTGAAGTGATACCTTCATTATTAGCTACGCATGCAAGTAAAGTTGGTCTAAGTGCAGTCCTTTCATATCGCTTGGAAAATGGGCAGGGGAGGCCGATAGCATACGCCAGCCGCGCTTTTTCAACAACAGAACAAAAATATCCGCAAACGGACCGTGAGGCCTTAGCAATAGTTTGGAAACGTTCAAATGTTCTTTCTGTATCTATACGTTCGTCATTGGACTCTTATTACTGACCACAAACCAATATCAAAAATTCTTCACCCACACAAATCCTTACCAATATTATGCATCAGTCGTATGGCAAATTATGCTGACTTCTTAGCTAACTAAGTCGTCGTTTTAAAACCAACCAAAGCTAATGCTTTATAATCGTGCCATAAAGGGTCATGTCACTTTTGGATACACGATGAATTTGACAATTTTATCGTAAGCAAATACAACAGCTCCCCATAAGATCCAAAAAGATTGCAAAGTAAACATTAGCTGATGAACACCTAGGAGCGATTGTTAAACACTTGAATGCAGTTAAAAATCTACAAATACTATGCTATAAGTCTCCAGAAAATAATTACAAGATCGTGAATGGTTGCTTATTGTTCGAACACCGCGTCGTCATTCCAGAATTACTGCGTCCTAGAATCCTTAAAGACTTACACTCGGGGCATTTGGGTATTGTCAAAATGAAAGGCCTGGCACTTTCATTCGTATACTGGCCAGGTATGGATACCGATGTAGAGAACATGGCTTTTAGTTGCGAGAATTGTGCTAAAAACTCACATAATTCCCCAAGGATGGAGACCACCACTGGCAGTACCCGAAAGGTTCATTGGAAAGAGTACACATCGAACCTGCAGGGCCAGTTGCAGGTTCGATGCTTCTTATAGTGTCCGAGGCGTACAGTAAATGGTTGGAGGTGAAGCCAACACCTTCCATTACGTATTCTGCTACAATTGTGATATTGGACGAATTGTTTGCGACATATGGGGTGCCGGTGACACTCGTCTCAGACAATGGCACCAATTTTGCCTCGCAAAAATTTAAAATTTTTTTAAAAAGAGTAGGTATACAATTCCATAAGTTGACGGCTCCCTACCACCCAGCAACAAACCACAATTCTACAGAAAGTGAATAACCAACTTTGCTTTCTTGTTCAATGCCTTGCATAAATACTGGTGCGGCTTAGTCCCAATTATATATTCGTGCCGATTCACCTACTACATCAACAAGCTTAACGCCATCTTATATAGTATCACCATCACCGTTTGATGCAAACACGGCAGTTCCTGCTCGTTCAACACCAAACGCCTCTAAATACTCAAAGACAGCCGCTATTACCATTTGATCCAAGTAGATCAACTATATCTTCTACGCTACAATCACTTAGATCAACCATAGTCCGGAAGCAACGTTTAATGTTTTCTCCATGAAGAATACGGATGCGTGGGAAGAATTGTTCTGTATAAAATCGCTACTACTAGAATGTGTTGGCAACAATTAAAAAACCTTGTTGATTGTATAATGTTAACCCAACATTAATTTAATAAGTAAAACCACATTTTTGTACTAGTTGAATTTATATATAATAAATGAAACTAAACTAAGATAAATTCAACTCTATAATTCCTAAGGGACATAAAACCTTCGTAGTGATAAAACAGGGACGAT
This sequence comes from Linnaemya tessellans, assembly GCA_951800035.1. Taxonomy (NCBI): domain Eukaryota; kingdom Metazoa; phylum Arthropoda; class Insecta; order Diptera; family Tachinidae; genus Linnaemya; species Linnaemya tessellans. Next base: position 83,878,090 of record OX637535.1, read on the forward strand.
AAATTTAAATTTCATTCGAAATATTTTATTAAAAGGGAAAAGTTGAGAAATTTTATGAGGAAATTTCATTTATGATTGGCTTGGTTGATATATACCTGGAGCCAAATTACCGTATTCGAAATGTCAATACCATTTAAATTCAAATTCCGATCGATATCGAATGCCGTAAAGATTTAATTTTCTTAAATTGTTCATTGTAAACAGTATTTATTTGCGTAAAATATTTTTTTGTTTTTTTACACATTTTTGATGTGTTAACATCTATACGCGCGCCTCTAGGGCAGTAAACTATCAGTTTCAATACATACGCAAGTGTTAGGTGTAAGATGCAAGAGTATGTGTTTGTTCGTTGCTTGGCAGTCGGTATAGAAAGTGATTATGCATAGCAAAGAGAATGGTACGTACATACATATATAAAAATGAGATAGCAAGACAGCAACCAGCGTTGCCAAAATGATGATTTTATCATATTTTTGATAATTTTTGAACCAAAATATGATTTGATGATTTTTTTTCTTAAATTATGATTTCTAATTTATAAAAATTATGATTTTTTTATTTCAAGTGTGTACTACTTTCATTGTAATTGTACTACATAGCGTTAAGTTTTGTATCATCTTGTTGTTCGTTGCTTTTATTTGCTTTACAATTGTTACCCTGTAACAAACACATGTATGTATGTGCAAAAAAATGATTCATTGTTTTGGAAATAAAGACCTTAAAGAGCATCTCTGCATATCTGTTATTTTAGTGGGAAGTACAAATTATATTCTTTCTTAAGAAAAGAAACTACGGTTGAAGATGATAAAGTTATTTAAATTAATTTGCCTTATATAAACGTATATAAAATAAATTTCTAATTTTAGATTTCAGAAGAAAAAAGACGAAAAGTAAACCCATCTAGGATGAAAAATTTAGTTGGTTAACAACAAAAATAAGTTCATCAGGTGAGGAGGAAATTTTTTGTACAATATGCAATTCGATTCTTAAAGCAAGTGCTGGCACATAAGCACATAAGCTGAGCGAATTGTATAAGTAGCAGCCAAACAAAAATTAAATCACAATTTGAAGGTAAAACTGCTGAGATGAGGAGTGTAAAAAACTTAAAACTCCAATTAAGTGCGTTTATTGCAGAACACAACCTTCCATTTTCGTGTATGGATCACTTAACTTTATTTTTAAAATCCTCCATTCCTGATTCAAAAATAACACCTAATCTTGCATGTGGCAGAACAAAAATTACATGCCTTATTAAAAACGTTTTAGGCCGGACACAATTTGAATTCGTTTGTAATATACTGAATCAGCAGAAACTTTCCTTATGTGTGGATGAGTCTACTGACATAAGCAATAAAAAATCGCTTTGTTTAGTAATCCGGTTAACTATAAATTATACAGTACAAGACTTATTGTTTGGCTTAATTGAAGTGGAGAGTGGTGAAGCTTTAACAATATTTAATTGTATAAAAGGTTATTTTGAAAAATACAAAATACTGTACAAAGAAAATTTAATAGGATTCGCAGCAGATGGTGCTCCAAATATGACAGGCAAAAATCATTCCGTTGCCAGGTTATTTAAGAATGAAATTCCAAATTTATTTGTTGTTAGATGTATTTGTCATTCAATTGTGCTTTGCTCTTCTTATGCTTGTCTTAAACTTCCACCTGAAGTAGAGTCCTTAGTACGCGATATATATAATTACATAGCGAATAGTCCAAAACGCAATTCACAGACTAGGTGGTTATCATCAGAGTCTGTAGTTGTACGAGTACTCGAGTTATATGAACCATTAAATATATATTTTACGTTTGCCTCTAATATAGATCATATAGATAGCGCCCAATTTATAAAAAACAAGTTGAATGACATAAATGAACTTTATTTGTGTTTTTTAAAGTATATTCTCCATATTGTAAATAACGTAAACAAAATTTTTCAAAGCTCATCCTGTCAAATACATAGAATGTATGAGGAACTGCAACGCCTTTACTTAAAAATTTTAGACAATTTTATAAAAACAGAATTTGTGAACATGAGTCTCAATAACGACCTTGACTTTGAAAACAAAAGTCTATTTCTACATAGCGAAGAAGTCTATCTGGGTGTTTTTGTTAAACAAAAGATTTCTAGCTCAAAGCTCACTGCAAATGAAAAATATGAATTTATTGAAATTTGTGTGGCATTTTACATTGAGTTATGTAAACAAATATTAAAACGATTTGATTTTAACGACATGTTTTTAAAAGAGCTCTCATGCCTTGGCCCTTTGAAAATTATAAATAGAAAAATTAATTCTTTGACAGGCTTAATATACAGTTTTCCAAATTTAATTAGTGAAAAGGATATTCAAAACATAGGTGACGAATTTAGAAAACTCCGTTTTATAAAATTCAGTGACCATTTTACAACTCTAGATAATCTTAGCTGTGAAGAATTTTGGTCAAAAGTTTCAAAAATAACTCGTGCTGACAACATTCCAGCTTTTCCGGTGCTGTCAAAATTTGTTCAAAACTTAATATGTCTTCCCATTTCGTCAGCAAATGTCGAACGAATATTCTCAACAGTCAATTTAAACAAAACTAAATATAGAAATAGATTAGACAACAGCACTCTTGAAGGTATCTTATATGCAAAAGATTACTTAGCAATAAGAAACTGTTCCTGCTATAATTTAAAAATAGACCAAGATATTACTAAAAATATGAAATCCGGTATATATTATAGTTAGTAATAGTTCTTCATAAAACTTTTTCATAGGACATGTGCTTTTTAATCTGAATTTATTATACCCTTCACAAAAAAGTGAAAGGGTATATATAGGTTTGTCATTCCGTGTGTAATTTCTTCGATATGCACATGGGACCCCATAAAGTGTATATATTCTGGATCCTTATGAATAGCCATGACGATTGAGCGATGTCCGTCCGTCTGTACGTGAAATCGGTTTTCCCAAGCCCCCAGAAGAGCTAGAGACTTCGTTCTTGGACCGTTGGATTGGAAATGAACTTAAATAGGCTGATATTCAGAAAGATCCAAAGTATGGTTTCAGAGCTGGGAAGCTTACACCTATTTCTCGACGCAAAATTTATACCAAAAATTAATTATTTTTTTTAATGTTTGTAAATTAAACCTACTTCATGCTTTGGGGAGCCTCAATGGTCTATTAAAAACTAAAAAAATAAAATTTTTTTTCCAGGGATGGGAAATTAAGTTTTTTTCGGCCTATTCCGTATTTTGTAGTACATGTAGTAACTAAAATTGTTAAAAATTTCAAGTTTTTCTTTAACAAAACCACTTTATACGTCATGAAGATTTGCATTAGCTAAAAAAAAACAAAAATTTTAAATTCAAATTTTGCTACCAGGGGTGGTAAATTGAATATTTTTTATACATGAAAGTAATCAAACAGGCAACTGATGTTGTTTTTTTTTGTTTTTTGCTAACTAAAACTGTCTTATAATTTAGGAAGAACATAATTGGTATCAAAAATTCAAAAATAAAAAATAAAATTTCGAATCCAGGAATGGACGAGTGCAATATTTTATGGTACATGAAAGTTACCAAAATAGTAAAAAATTTGCAATTTTTGGTACCTCACTAAGAATTGCATTGGTAAAAAATTTAAAATTCCAGAGTTGGGAAATCGAAATATTTTTCGTACATAATAGTACATACATAAATTAAAAATTTTGTGCTTTTAGTGAATTAAACCTATTAGATATTTCAGAAAAAACTAAACTAGTATCAAAATATTATAAATTCGGTTACAGAGTTGGAAAATTGAAATATTTTTGGTATATAAAAGTACATACAAAAATTTCAAATTTTGTTTTTTAGTGAATTAAAGCTATTTTATATATCAGAAAAAATTAAATTAGTAATAAAAAATTAAAAATTCGGTTCCAGGGTTGGAAAATCGACATTTTCCGATTCATAAAAGCAGCCATTTTATTTGTTATTTTTTTATTTTTATGATGAATTATACCTACTTTATACATCAGAAAGAAGTAAACTGGTATTAAAAACCAACAAAATCTAAAAGACGATTCTACGGTTGCACAATTAGAACTTTTTGGGGTACATGAAACGAATTTTTTGTTTTATTTGTAAATTAAATATATATAGTATTTTTAAAAGACGTTCATTTAGCATTTAGCTTCTTAGCCGAAAAATTTAAACATTTTCTTATATATAAAAGTAACCGATAACATCATTTTGATTTTTCAATTAAACCTACTTTCTGTTTTGGCAAGAAAGAAAGAAAGAAGAATTACATCTGTGAAGGGTAATTAAGATTCGGCACAGCCGAATATAGCAATTTTACTTGTTTTTTGTTAAGCTTTCTTAAATAAGTAAATATTTATTTAAATAAATACATACTGTTATTGTTCTAATGAAATCAGTTGAGTGTTTTTCTAAGTTTTCTATTTATTGGTTGGTGAATGTGTGATTAAAAATTTAAGTTTGCTTATTTTCTCCGATTTTGTCGGAGCAATGACGACAAAGCCAGCGAAAATATGGTTTGTCACCATATAAACATAAGTACAGGTTTCGCCGTAAATGCTTTAAGCAGTAATAATTTAAATACATATGTTAATATATATTAATTATAATTTTTAAATAAAACGTTGTATTAAAAAAATTATGATTTTTTTCCATAAAATATGATTTTTTTTCCGGCATATGATGATTTTCTTCTCAAAGCTTCTGGCAACGCTGACAGCAACGTATGTAGCTTATGTACAAACATAACAATGTATGTATGTACATTTGTTTGTTGCTTTGCATTCTCTTTGTTTTTGTGGGTTTAATATAAAATAAATAAACAAAAAGGTGTTAACACATCGCCCGTGAGTTCGAACACTCATTGATTTTTTTAGTTTTATTTTCTCTCAATATATTTTATTTCAACTTCTATATTTTTTTTCTCACAATATTAAATTCAATCTAAATCAGGGGTAAACAAAACTAAAAATGAGGTTGTATTGTGAGAGAGAATTACCCAACAAACACAAAGTGAATCATTTCAAATATAATTTATTTAAGAATTATTTTACCCTTTTCCAATTAAACAGATACGTATTTTTATTGTATAAATTGCATAAATACGTTATAATAGTTTAGTACGGACGTGTTATTTTTAGTGCGGCTGAATAAAGCGTAACAGGTGGAAAAAAACTTTAATAAAAAAAACCTGAATAAACCGTAATAGGTAGAAAATAAAAAAGACATAAAAAGTGAAATTCTAAGAATTTTTTTTCAAACATTTATTTTTAAACATAAAAAAAGAAAAAATATTGTATGAGTATTCCAATCCGATGTAATTCAGAAAAAGAGCTAAGCTCCGCCAGTAAAAACATATGGACTTCTGAGGAAGAGTCTATAAAAAATCTATGGAAAGTCTTCTTTCGGCACGAGACAAAAACCGTCGCCGATCCTGTTCACCAAACATCGTAGTAACACAGAGTTAAACATTTCATAGCACAACATGCAATGTCTTCTTTGTTACCAAATGTTTAAAGAAAATAGTCTGCTATATTTTCAGTTTCTAAGAACTGCAGCACTTCTTCCCTCAAGTTAAATAACCTATTTAGACAATCACCACGGCTAAGCCAGCGGACTTCAGTATACATTTTAAGGTCATTATATGCGCTGTTTTTGCTTTTTAAAAAATTAACAAACTTTCTGTGAGTAAGTGCATGATGCCCTCCTCTTATTTTATTAATTATAGACTCTGCAGTCTTCATACTGGCATGATTAGATAAAAATTTGGATGCAAGAGCGGCCTGGTGAATAATGCAGTGAAAGCTTAAAACTGAAATTTGGTTTTTTTTTTAGATAACATATGAAGCCTTCGTGTTTTCCGGTCATTACATTTGCCCCATCTGCACAGACTCCAACAATTTTCTTTCTATCTATAATATCAAAAAGCTTTTCACTGACTACTTCATATAAAAGCTTGCCCGTTACATTTCCATGAAATATTTCCAAAGAAAACATTGTCTCATAAACCTCGTAGTTTCTATCCACGCAGCGAATACATAATACCAATTGGCAAAGATCATTAATGTCCGTGCTTTCATCTAAACAAAAAGAAACATACTCACAATTTATTAATTTTTCCCTAATAGCAGATTCCACCAAATTTCCTATATGACCAATACGTCGTACTACACTTGAGGCCGACAACGGAAGAGATTTTATAAACTTAGTGTTAAAGTTAAGCTTTTCAAAAACTTTTTCTAATAAGTTTTTAAAAAATATCCCATCAGTGAAAGGCCTACCATGCCTAACAATATCTAAGCTTATTAAGCTTGATACCTCCAATTTTTTATTTTTATTTTCTGCCCTTGCTTTGTTTCCATCAACTTCAGTAGCCATTCTTTTATTTTTTCAACATAAATGTTTTTTACCATATCTAAATGATCCTTTCTTTTCTTACCTTCGAAACTTTTCATGTCACTATGAAAAGAATCGTAATGTCTTTTAATAACATATTCCCTATTTTCTTTAAACATTTGGTAACAAAGAAGACATTGCATGTTACCAAATGCAAATATCATTCTGACTTCAAAATGTTCGCTGAATAAAAATTACTAAAACAACAACAAAAAACCTGAAAAAAATGCGTAAGCATCCGCACATGTGTAGTCATCAATATCTAAATGACGACTGAATACGAGAGCGTAAGAGTATACGAGTGATTGTTTTAGCACAATTGTGCTATGAAATGTTTAACTCTGATCTAAATATATATATATATATGTATATATATATATATATATATATATATATATATATATATATATATATATATATATATATATATATATATATATATATATATATATATATTAGTACCCTACAAGAAATGGGTGACTGAAACTAATACACACATAAAATTTGTACTAATACATCTGCAACAATTTTTCGTATTACCGAACATATGACTGTCACTCTTGATGGAGACAAATATCATCAGTGACAAATGCCTGTGTAGTAGTTTAATTTTTGGCATTTGTCATAACAGTTTTCATTTTATATCTGTGTCAGCCGAAGTATAATAAAAATTAAATAGTTTTGAAATTTAAATGCATATTTAATGTTCAATTTAGGTAAATAATATATGTAAGTATATAAGTTTTCCATTTGTACTGAAATATTTGATATTTACTAGGTCGCATCAAAAACACGGGTGATGGAACATTACAACAAAACAGTGGATAGAAGCTTACATGATTTTTAATTTGGTATGTACATAAATAAATATGTATGTAATATTTATTTTAAATATTTAATAAAAATTAGGAATTGAATTGAAATAAACGTGTTTTATTTCATAAATTTGGTTAGGTTAGGTTTGATACCTTTCTTGGGTGACTGTCACCAGTGCCACCATATTTCATCATGGATCACCAGTGCCATACATTTATATATAGTAATAACATTAGAGTGAGTAGTTCGGATATATGTTTTATGGGCGATAAAATTCATAGGTTAGAAAGGAATGCAAAATCACACGTACACAAAGGTTTCTATCACTTTTCTCACATTGGCCTTAATAAAGTGATAGAAACTTTGTTCTACGTGCTGATAGAAACGTCTTCACTAATGACAGGCATATTACCGGTAAGATGACCGACACTGTTCTTGTAGGGTATAGAATTCAAACCAAAAAAGTTTGGCTTAGGTGTGTAAGTTAAATGATAAAAACTGATGTTGACTTTTCTTTGTGCCTTTGAATATTTATCCTGTATTTCTGCATTTAAAAAAAAAAAAAAAAATTTCAAACAATATGAATTTTCTAAAAAAAGTACTTACATACAAAATTACATTTTTCTTTGTGTTATTCTCAATTCATTTTCGGGAGTTTATGTATAAGCTAAGAGGTTTTGTTTTTACACCAAATCATCTACTGATGATTTGGTGTAAAAACCAATGAAATGCAGACATAATTGACCACATAACAAACAAAAAGGGACTATATTAAATAATATACTATTTAAATAATATACTATTTATACTAGACAAAAAACCTAAACTAAATACATTCATAGTACTGTAAAATAATATACGTCAGTCGCAAAGCAGCTCTGAGTCAGTTAACATCAAGCCTCGTTGGCAATTATTTTTTAAGTGCAGCCAGACCACTGATTGTTTACTCTCTTTCGAGAGTTTTGCGTCTCACTCGCACTAGTTAATTTCAACACCTCAGATAACTGTATAGTTTTACAGTTCTTCTGAGGAATATTCCGTGGTTAACTACGTTGCTACTTCCTATGTGAAGGCATAGGTCGTGTACAGTCAGTCACAGTAACGGAAGAAAATAAGTGTTAATAACATCGCCGGCATATGGTCAGAGTCACTCCGTCGGAATCTGTGCACCAAATACTTTGCAAAATTACTTTGTAAAGTATTTCAACATACAAATAATATACGAGTATGTATTTATATGCCTATTTTTTTAATAAAGGTCTACGCCAGTTGTTGCGATCTTTATTTACTCGTGTTGACTAAAGTTTTATATACTATTTACATTATTTTGCTAAGTTTGGTATATGTCCCCTTCTCCGGGAAAAGGGACCTAGTGTGGGAAAATGAAGTTTTGAGAAAAACGCATTTAAAGTTTCAAAACGCATTATCCCTTTGAACATACCTTCAGTTGGGAGATGCGATTTGGTATGGTTAGGTATGATTGGGTGCCGACTTTGGTGACGTCATGCCTATGTGGTGACGTATTTTTTTCGCTTTTAGTGTGACATACCTTTGCTAATATTGCTGCTCTGTACACATTGTAAAAATAACTATAAGAAAGGAAAAGGTCTTGTGCCAACTGTTCGTTTGTACGTTTTTATGAGGTAAATAAATTTGGATCAGAAATCTAACTCATTTCATCTTATTCTATACCCACTCTTAAGGTCAAACCCGCTTATTGACACACTAGGTCCCTTTTCTCGGAGAAGGTCACATATATGTCAGTGCACGAATAATATCTATATAGCACATTCTACTTTTACCAATTTTTTGTTACTAGAGCAGGCCATTGCAAAAAAAAAAATATATATATATATATATATATATATATATGTATATATATATATATATATTGTCTATAAATAACTAATACACAATAACAATTTTGAGAGGCATAACGGTTAAATTAAAAATTTATTGGAAGAGTTGAGCACATTTTTTTAAAATTCAGTGCAAAAAAATTATAGCACATTTGTCTTAAGTCACAGTTATTTACAATTTGATTACAAGTGAGGGTGTTTAGTTAAAATTTTTAAATTAAATAACAATTCTTGGTTCGTTTTGAAAGTGTAAATATTAAACAATATCCGAAATGGGACGTGTAAAGAACCTAAATTCGATAGAAATTGAATTTATTTTAAAATTTCGCGAAAATGGCAAAAAGATTTCGGAAATTGCAACAATTTTGAATAGAAGCCGTAAAGAAATCAGAAATCTTTTAAAAGATCCCGAAAAGTATGGAAAATTGTGCAGTCCTGGAAGACCAAGAGCCGTATCAGCTAGAAAAAGGAGAGCAATTTTAAGTGCAGCATCAAATTCTAACCTTTAAACATAGCTTCCACGACAATGACTTTTCAATATTTGTTGATGGTAAAGAAATTTTTGAAATCAGCTCTATATGAACACATACGTTCCCTAAAAGTTAGAGCTGCAAAAACCATCGGTATTTTATTTAAATTTAGAAATAAATTTGATAAAGATACCAAACAGTCGATTTATCATGCCCTATTTCAAAGCCAAATGTCTGCACATTATTGACCACCATACGATATATGTATTTCAGGAGAAATAATCATGAAATAAATACCAGAAGTGTTGGAAGTTTAATAGTAGCCTATCCGAAGAATTTATATCGTTCGTATTATTGCCGTATTTAGCCGAGTGATATCCGAAGAATTTATATCACTCTTATTATTATTATTATAGTAGTATGCCGACCGATATCCGAAGAATTTATATCGTTCGTATTATTATTATTGCCGTATTTAGCGGAGTGATATCCGAAGAATTTATATCAGTCTTATTATTATTATAGTAATTAGTCGAACGATATCCGAAGAATTTATATCGTTCGTATTATTGCCGTATTTAGCCGAGTTATATCCGAAGAATTTATATCACTCTTATTATTATTATAGTAGTTAGCCGAACGATATCCGAAGAATTTATATCGTTCGTATTATTATTATTATTGCCGTATTTAGCGGAGGGATATCCGAAGAATTTATATCACTCATATTATTATTATTATAGTAATTAGTGGAACGATATCCGAAGAATTTATATCGTTCGTATTATTGCCGTATTTAGCCGAGAGATATCCGAAGAATTTATATCACTCTTATTATTATTATAGTAGTTAGCCGAACGATATCCGAAGAATTTATATCGTTCGTATTATTATTATTGCCGTATTTAGCCGAGTGATATCCGAAGAATTTATATCACTCTTATTATTATTATTATTACAGTAGTTAGCCGAACGATATCCGAAGAATTTATATCGTTCGTATTATTATTATATTGCTACCATATTTTGCCGAGCGATATCCGAAGAATTTATATCGCTCGTCGTTTATATCTTGCCATCGAATATACGAAGCTCTGATACGCACGTTGCAGCGCTTAGAGTACGAAACCTAAGTGCACGAATTGGACTACAGTGGTGACCATATTTCAAAGGAAGCAGACCTTTAACGAGCCTGGACAGATTGAGCATACCTCGGCTGGGAAATTAAACTGCGTTTTTTTTTTGTTTTTTGTTTAATTTATTTTATTATTATTATTTTTTTTTGTTTTTTTTTTTGTTTTATATTTCATACGATAATTCATCCAATGCAAAAAAAAAATATACTTATAAAATTCAAGTAGTATACAAAGGTAATTGTAAAAACTTATACTAGTTCAAGCAAGCAGGGGGTGATGGGAAATTCGTGCTGTGCAAAATTATTCTTAAAGGAAAAACTCCTTTGTGTGCCCGAGACATTTTAGCGTGACCCTTTTATTTTTTATGGTCACTCTAATCTTTGGTCACCCAGGGGGCAAAATGTACCACATCTTCCTCGGAACTCGTGGGTCAGTGATGTTGATCCCTTTGAAGAGGTCTTCCGGACTTTCCGCTTCATCCAATAAGAATTTAAGTTCCGCTTCTGGGGATGTCGTTATTGTAATCGTGTTCCTGTCTTACCTTATCCTGTATTGGCACCAACTTTGGTAGTTTTTCGGCGGGACACGTCTCTAGGGGTGGTGTCGGAGTGAGCGGTTGAAATGGTGAAGGTTCTCTTAGGCTGTGCAGTGGTTGTGCTTGGTGGTGGTCGAAGAGAGCCACTGCGATTTTGTCGACCGTTGCATCTCCCGATTCTCCTACCATGGCCCTCTGGTTAGTTATTATTTTTAGCCTCTTATCTTTCGGCCTGGCCTCGAATAGTGGTCGGAACGTGGTTATTTTCTGCGGCATCCTTGTCTGTCGCAAATATTTTTTTATGTGGCCTGGAGCTAGAGGTCTTGTTGGTCTTCCTTCCATTGATAGACTGATAATTAATGTTAATTTGTTCTGCTATTTATAGTGATGCGAGGTGGTGAGCACAAACAATTTATGATTGATTGTTGCGTTCGTGGTATGGTTTAAAGTCCTTCACGTGTATTTTGTGCCTTTTATCCTTAATTTTAATTAGCATTATGTTCTCTGATATATATTACTGCATATGGTCCGTCAAACTTCTTTGCCAATTTGCCGGCGAAATAATTGGCAGCTGATGATAGATAGTGGGTTCGGCGGTATACTAAGTCTCCTCGCACGTATTTTTGGACATCGTGACTCATGCCTGGCCAGTAATAACTTTCTTGTGCTCTTTTTAGTGTTTTGTGAGTGCCTAAGTGACCTGCGGTAATATCGTAATGTACTTCGGCCAGAATTTCGCTCCTTCTCTCTCGCGGTATGCATAGCTTCCATTGGGGTATATCGGAAAGTTTGTTTTTGCACAGTATGTGCCTAAATAGTCTGTCCCCTTTTATTTGGAAGTCGGGATGTTTGTCTTTGTTGGCCTGTACCTTGTTGAACTTGGCTTGATACCATTGGTCGGAGCTGGTTACGGTAGCTAGAGGGTCAATCGGTTCCTTGTCGAGTATTGGGCCTCGGGATAGTGCGTCGGCTACGACATTTAGTTTGCCTCTACGGTATTCTATGGTAAAGTCATATTGTTGTAGCTCAAGTGACCATCGTGCTAATCGTCGCGATGGGTTTTTTATGGTGTGTAGCCATTTAAGAGACTGATGGTCGGTAATGACCGTGAAGTGATAGCCTTCTAGATAAGGTCGCATCTTCCGGATTCCCCATAGAACTGCTAAGCATTCTTGTTCGGTAGCCGAGTACTTTCTCTCTGTGTCCTGGAGGGTCCGGCTCGCGTATGCGATGACTCTTTCTTGCTCGTCTTTCCTTTGGAAAAGTACCGCTCCTAGACCTTCGCTACTAGCATCAGTTTGGAGGAAAAAGGGTTGTGTGAAATCGGGACAACAGAGGATTGGTGCTTGAGTGAGTTTTTGTTTCAAGTGATCAAATGCTTCTTCTTGCTCTAAACCCCACTGCCATGTGGTTTTCTTTCGTACTGACCGTGTCATGGGTTCCACCAAGGACGAGAAGTCTGGTACGAATCGCCTGTACCATGACGCGATTCCCAGAACTCGGCGTAATTCTTTGATAGTATTAGGGGCTGGTAACTCCCTTATCGCTTCGATTTTTGACGGATCGGTGTGTATTTCTTCGGAGCAAACTACATGGCCTAAATATCTGAGTTTGGTTTGTACGAAATCACTTTTTTCAAAATTTATTTTTAAATTCGCAATGAGCAGCCGAGAGAAAACTTCCGTTAAATTGTTGATATGTTCCTCGAAGGTTCGTCCCAGTACGATGATGTCGTCTAAGTAGGCAAATGCTCTGGGATGTAATTCTGCCCCGATTACGGTATCCAGGGCCGAATGGAGGCCGAAAGGCATTACTTCCCATTGGAAAAGTCCGCGTCCTGGTACGGTAAATGCAGTATATTGCCTGCTGCTGATTTTTAGGGGAATTTGCCAATATCCATTTTTCAAGTCGATTGTAGATATGAATTGTGCTTCTTGGAGCTGGTCGAGGATATTGTTGATTTGTGGTAACGGATATGCATCGGGTTCAGCGGCTGCATTGAGTTGGCGGAAGTCAATGCAAATTCTCCATGTGCCTTGTTTCTTCCGTACGAGTACAACAGGAGAACTGTACGGACTATGTGACGGCTCAATACGATCTAAGCGGAGTAATTCGTCGATTTCCTGATCCATTATAGCCTGCATCGCTGGGTTCCGAGGGTAGTATCGCTGTTTTATGGGCCGGTCATGTTTCATGTGACTGCCGGACCTTGTATTTTGTTAAAGCTGTTTTTTGCGTTGTTCAGCACATGCGTAAGCGTTTTTTCCTGATCGGTGGATAAGAAACTGCGGTCAACTAGAGCGTGTAGTCGAGGTGTGTGGGTGGACGGTGGTTCTGGTATTGTTAGGCGGATTCCGTCTACACTTAACATGATTTGTCGCTTCCGTAGAAAGTCCATGCCCAGGATTACTGGTTCGGCCAGATTAGGTAATACCGAAGCTAGCAAGCGTGTTGCTTGTCCGTGGAAGGTAATGGTTATTGGATATACAGATATACCTTTAATACATGAACCATCGGCTAGCTGTGCTGATCTTTGCTGTGTTCTTGGCCGAACGTCTACGCTGTCTAGATGGTCTCTTATGCTGGTTCCTAGGTATGTTAGTGTAGATCCGGTGTCGACTAGCGCTCGGATAGGCTTGTTGTTAACCTTGATATTTATGTAATATCGCCCGTCACTTTCAGGCGGGCTGTTTTGGCTACACGGACAGTTGCGGGACATAATGTCCAATTTGCGTAGTTCAGGGTGTTGGCGGATTAATGTTTGAAGGGTCAGGATGAAGTCTTTGGCTTTTTCTCGGGGTGCTTGTTTCCGATGATAAATCTTTTCTTCTAGGTGTGCCAAATGTCGTCTGGGAAGGAAAAACCGAATTGCCATATTTTTAAAATCTTCCCATGACGTTATCTCCATTCGCTTTACTCTATACCACTGGAGTGCACGACCTCCTAGTATCTCTAATAATGACAGTATGAGTCGGTTGGGCTGGATTGAGTAGCATTCTGCCAGCTCCTCTGCTCGTTCCAAAAACTCCATGAGGTTTTCGTCTCCTTCATAGATTAAGTCCCATCGTCGGATAATGGACATTACCTCACTGTCAGTAGGACTGTTTGTAGCCCTTTCCTTGACAGGTTGGACGATTTGTTTGAACGACTCTTGGTGGGCCGGTTCCTCCTCTTCTGCCAAAAGTTCTTCCTCTAATGACCGTAGCAGATTCTCTGATAATGCTCGGGCCCGTTTGGCTCGTACTAGATCGCCCAAGGCGCGTCTCAGTTGCTCCACTGTGGCTCCTTCAGCCTTTATGCCATGTTGACGACAAACCTCAATGAGTTTGTCCTTTCGTAAAAGGTAGATCCATCCGAGGGAATCTATCTGTAGAGTATTTTTGCTGCCTTGAATTGGGTGGTGGCAAAATGGTGAACTCGTTCCTTCCCCGCTGGTGGTTGGGTTAGTTGTTTTACCACAATGATCAGGTTTGGAAACGAGTCCCTGCTCGGGCGCCATTGTAGTCCAATTCGAGCACTTTCGTACTCTAAGCGCCGCAACGTGCGTGTAAGAGCTTCGTATATTCGATGGCAAGGTATAAGCGACGAGCGATATAAATTCTTCGGATATCGCTCGGCTAAATATGGTAGCAATAATAATAATAATACGAACGATATAAATTCTTCGGATAAACTGCGTTACAACCTTTTGTAGGCTGGAGACAAATAAACAGCGTATTGAATTCATGGTAGTCGTGAATTTAATAACTTGCCTCATATCTTAAAAAATGAAAATAGAATTTCACTATTTAAAAGACTTCTAAAACAATATATATATATATATATATATATATATATATATATCAGTGAACTGTTTATGTAATATTATACATATCAATGAACTGTTTATGTAATATTCTTAAAATCTAATATGTACATATTCTTTTATATTATACAATAAATATTTATCTTTTATTTCTCTCTTTTGATTAATGTGTGTTATAATATAAAAATTTTAAAGAAACTAAAACTTTGCCAACTGGCCTCAACAATGCCTCTTAGGCGCCGAGGCAGCACTTGTAAATGAATTATTCTTATACCCTTCATCCCTTCGTCCGTCTGTCCCTCTGTCCGTCTATCTGTACGGGTTTCCCAATCCCCCAGAAGAGCTAGAGACTTCGTTCTCGGACCCTTGGATTGGAACTTGGATGAACTTAAATAGAGTGGTGTTGAAATTCAGATACATCCGAAGTACGGTTCCAGAGCTGGGAAGCTTACATCTATTTGTTGTTTTTTTTGCTAACTAAAACTGTCTTATAATTTAGGAAGAACAAAATTGGTATCAAAAATTCCAACAAAAAAATAAAAATTTCGGATCCAGGGTTGGACAAGTGTAATATTTTATGGTATATGAAAGTGACCAAAATGGTTACAAATTTTAAATTTTTCTTAAATAAAACTACGTTATAGCTCATGAAGCGTTGCACTGATAAAAAACAAAAAAAATTAAAATTTCGCTTACAGCGTTTGGGAAAATGGAAGTTTTTTTGGTACATGCAATATTTTGTAGTACATGTAATAACAAAAATGGTTACAAATTTTGAATTTTTCTTAAACAAAACTACTTTATACCTCATGAAGATTCGCATTGATAAAAACAAAATTTTAAAAATTAAAATTTCGCTTCCAGGGCTGGGAAATTGAAATTTGTTTATACATAAAAGTAAACAATTTGCTATACATAAAAGTAAACAATTTTTTAAGTTCAGGAAAAACAAAATTGGTATCGAAAATTAAAAAAATATATATCAAAATTTAGATTCCAGAGTTGGATAATTGCAATATATTGTAGTACATGAAAGTGACCAAAAAGGTTACAAATATTAAGTTTTTCTTAAATAAAACTATTTCATGCCTCATTAAGAGTTGCATTGGTAAAAAAACAAAACAAAAATTAAAATTTCGTTTCCAGGGTTGGGAAATTGAAATATTTTTTATGCATAAAATTAACCCAAAAGGCAATTAACGTTGTCGTTCATGCTAACTATTTTATAATTCAGGAAGAACAAAATTGGTATTCAAATCTTAAAAAATCAAAGTTTCGACTCCAGGGTTTTTTATCTTGGACCAGCACTCACGGGATGACCCCTATATATGCAATGCATTGCGCCGGAACTGAAAACGAGGGGATAGTATTGAAGGGACAGATTAGGAAGGATGAGAGGATAGACAGTTTTTTTTTGTAGCTATTTCAACCTTTTACTTCGCCGGCTAATTTTTGCTACAGGGAGGACGAAGGTGGGTGCTGTTACTCTGCTTTTTAGTACATGATCGTGTCAGTCGGTGCCAATTATGTTCAGTGACCACTGACTATGCCTTCATCATTGAAACAGGCTGGCAACAACTATCATAGCCACGCACTAATGCTGATCAGAAGAATTCAACACAATATTTCATGACAGCGCGGGCTCGAACTCAGGACCCTCCACTTCATAGTCTCGTGTTTACTATGAAGTGTTCAGCCAACAGCACCCACAAATGAAATATTTTGTGGTATCTACCTGAAAGTGACCAAAAACGTTTAAAGATTTTAATTATTTTGTCAAGTAAAACTATGTTACACCTCATTAAAAATTTTAAAAACTAAAAATTCGGTTCCAGGGTTAGAAAATCGAAATATTTTTGGTACATAAAAGTACATACATAAACTCCAAATTTCGTGTTTTTAGTGAATTAAACCTATTTTATATATCAGAAAAAATTAAATTTGTATTAAAAAATTAAAAATTCGGTTCCAGGGTTGGAAAATCGACATCTTCTGATTCAAAAAAATCAATGAGTGTTCGAACTCACGGGCGATGTGTTAACACCTTTTTGTTTATTTATTTTATATTAAACCCACAAAAACAAAGAGAATGCAAAGCAACAAACAAATGTACATACATACATTGTTATGTTTGTACATAAGCTACATACGTTGCTGTCTTGCTATCTCATTTTTATATATGTACGTATAACCACGTCACTATTCTCTTTGCTATGCATAAGACAAAACCGAACCAAGCAACAAGAACAAACAAACAAAGTCTTACACTTACACTTGCGTATGTATTGAAACTGATAGTTCACTGCCCTAGAGGCGCGCGTATAGATGTTAACACATCAAAAAGTAACTATATCCTTTGTTATTTTTGATTTTTATGATGAATTATACCTACTTTATATATCAGAAACAAGTAAACTGGTATGAAAAACCAACAAAATCTAAAAGACGATTCTACGGATGGACAATTAGAACTTTTTGGGGTACATAAAACGAATTTTTTGTTTTGTTTGTAAATTAAATATATATAATATTTTGAAAGACGTTCATAGGTATTAAATATAAGAAAAGCCCAACATTTAGCTTCTGCACAGCCGAATATAGCACTTTTACTTGTTTGAAATAAAATTTATATATAAAAAAAATATTCCAGCAAGAGAACGCCGCTGTTCACACTGCCAGAGTAGTAAAAAACTTTTTTGAGGAAAATAACGTTAATGTTTTAAAATGGCCTTCGCTTTCTCCGGATTTAAACATAATAGAAAACTGTTGGGGACACTTGGCAAGAGCGGTATACAATGAAGACAGGCAATATGAAAACGTTGAGGAACTAAATAATCGCGGAATGGGAAAAATTACCTTAAAAATATATTAAAAAATTGTTTAGATCTCTTCCAAAAAGTTATAAAACAAGGAGGGCCAATGAAATATTAGAAAATTTGTAATTATTAATTTTGTATTAAAAACTCGTGAATTTTTGAAAATGTGCTATATATAAACTAATCCTAGCTTCGAGCTGTGTAAACGTATTATAAGTGACTCCGTGTATTATTAAATTTAAAAAATATAAATAATACTATTTTAAAATATAATTAACATTAAAATATACTAGAAAAAAATTGCTATAAACTAGTGCATTTAAACAGAAATTTTAGATCCTTTTTTAATAAACTTTTTAACAAATAAAAAATTGTTTTACTAAATAAAGTCATAACAAGTCTGTTTACTTAAAATAAACAAAAACAACACAAACATAAATAGACTGTATAATAATAAGTCCAGCAAAACAAAAGCTGCAATAAAGGAAAATAAAAATAAAACCTTGCCTACAAAAAAAAAAAAAGAGCCACTTAAAATATGGAAACCAGAAGCGAATCCTCTTCTAAACGAGTAAGAGAATCTCAACAAACACAAGACGCTTTGCTTGAAAAATACAACAATAACACCCATACCTAAATACGGGCGGAAAGCGGAACGTTTTTTTCCGCTGAGCGTTAACGCTGAAATGCCATACCTAAACAAAAGCGGCAGCGTTATGTAAAAAAGCAATAAAAACAGGGTTATCAAACAAACAAATTAAACAACCCTGATTATTTTAACAGCTGGACGGACGACATTTGTGATTTTGTTATTGAAATTTTGTACAAATTACAAACGTGCATACATATGTATGTATATAATCATATTGTAAATATTTTCTTACCACCATTTTTTTTATTATATATTTATTATATATTTCACTTTTGTAAATCTTTGCACTTTTTCTCTGGTTACAATTCTCTTCTTTTGCAACCAGCTTCATTAGAAAACGCTCTGTCATAATCGGATTGTCCAATAGCAAAGCGTTGCCGCCGCGTTATTTCGGTATACTCCATACAAAATGTACGGACATGAGAACTTTTGACAGCTAAAAAACGCTTGCCGCCCGTATTTATGCCGCCCATACACTACACAAGTTCACTGCACAAGTCTGGCACTGTACAGTGCGTTTGTGTAGTGTATGGCGGCGATTTTGTCATCTACTCAGTGAACTGAGTAAAATACAAAATCATTTTGATATTTACTCAAGTTTGTAAAAGTGTGCAGTGAACTTGTGTAGTGTATGTTGAAAACTTTCAGTTTTCTCGCGGTTTTTTAAGAGTTAACAACGAAAAATGAGAGAAGAAAAAATATTCTGGACAGAGTTCCTAGAATTATACAAAGAATTGCCTGCATTATGGCGTATTAAAAGCAGCGATTACAGCAACAGAGTGATGAAAGCCGAAGCCTACGAAAAATTAATTAATAAGTTAAAGGAAAAATACCCCGATGCAAACAGGGAAATTGTTGTTAAAAAGATTAACACATTTAGGACAACGTATAGAAAGGAGTTTAAAAAAGTTCAAGCGAGCGAAAAGTCAGGAGCTGGAACTGAGGATGTATATGAGCCTACCTTATGGTACTACCACGTACTTTCTTTTCTGGAGGATCAAGAGATCAGTGCACCAAGCACATGCACAATGGATGATGAGACTCAAGCAGAGGTACTTATTAGTAGTTTGTATTTATAATTTTTATATATGTATGTACGTATGTGTGTTAAACCCATATTTTGGAATTCTAGATTTCACCAAAAACGTCAACAACACCACATAGACCAAAAAAAAGAAAAATTTCTGATGAAGATAATTTAATTAGAATAGCATGCGAACACCTGACAGCGCAAAATATGAACAGCAATCTAACCAACAATGATCCAGATGATACAGCCGCCAAAGCTTGGGCAGCACAATTGAAAGAAATGAAACCTGAACAAAAGGTATTAGCGCGTAAATTAATTTCGGATGTTTTATATCAAGGATGTATTGAAAATTTGGATAAAATACACATACAACAGTTCTCCAACTTTTTCGAAATCATACCGAGCTCAGCAATTTCTTATGTATCTACTCCATCGCCAGTAGAATTAACAAATACTCAATTTGACTGCGGAATGACATCGGAATCACAGGAATCAATTCATGAATACTTTTGTAATTTTAGGTAACTTTTTTTACCCAAAGCCATTACAAAATACAGTGAAGTTCGGTTATAACGTGTACTGGTTGAACGAATTGTCATGTATAACGAATATTCTTTTATTTACAATTGAAGTGCCTGTTAATTTTTAATTGCTGTTTTATATACATATAGTGAAAGTATGATTTTTATGTTATGTTTTTTATTTTCTTTATGTTATGTTATTTATTTTGAATTACTTGTATATTTTACTTTTAGTTAATGTACAAAATATATTTTATAAACGTATTTATTTATGGTCTTTTTTCTTTAAAGAATAATAACTGTTTTTTTTTTCATAAAATACTTTTGGACTAGTCTCAATCAGGCGTGAATCCTGGGAGGGGATATTGGAATATACACCCCCCAAAACGATCTAAATTACCTATTTTGTATGTCATTAATACAATTTTTGCTTGTAGTTACTAAGAATTTTTTAATTTTTCTGGACCAGATACTGCTGCCAGCGTTGTTTGTAGACTACCCACCTTCTCAATAGCTTACAGCAGGTATGCCATGTTTAAACTCGTTAGATTCGTAATGACAATTATTTTCATTCATGAGACTAATATTTTAATAAAAGCTTTTTCTTTAAGAAAACATTTTCCATATATTTTTTAATAAAGTTGTTTATTTTATGAAATATTATTCGACATATTGTCAATTTTATTTTAAATGAAATTTATTTGCAGGTGGTTAAGCAAATGTCTATATGCATTTCATTGGTGCTTTTTTACCAAATCTTCAAATACTGTTTGTTATTATATGAATTTATAGAGTTTGTACTGATACATTTACATAGAAGTGTAGCAAATAATACTATGTATAAAAAACTTTTTTGGAAACTTTGTTTGTTGTTTATTTTAATAAGTTTTAAAGTAGTATAGTTACAATTTGTTTTTAATTGGTTAATTCATTGCAATTTTTATTCGTTAATTTTTCATATATATTATTTTGCCATGGTACAGAGCCCTCTGAATTAAAGTATGCGCAAAATTGTTTTCTAATGTCTTTTGCATTATTTGAAGCGTTTCTTATAACAGTGGAATTTAGTGGTGCTATGGAGACTGTTTCTGTTATAACTTCAATATCTGTATTTGTTACAAGATTACCGAAGCTGGAGTATGTTTGATCACTTTTTTTCTTAAAAAATTATGTAAATAGCAACATGTTAGGGCTATTGGTGCCACTTTTTCAGGCGACAAATTTATAGTTTTTAATAAAATTCGAAATCTTGACGTCAGAATACCAAAGGCGTTTTCAACTACTCCTCGCGCACGCGATAGTCGGTAATTATATATTATATCATGTTTAATCATTGATTTATGGCTGAAAGGTTTCATTATATTTGTCATTAAAGGGAACGCATCATCTGCGACGAAAACATACGGTAATGTAGTATCACATCCTGGAGGCGAATCTTGCGTTGGTATTTTGAGTTGGTTGTTCTTTAATTTTTGAAAAAATTGTGAATCACTAAAAATTCCGGCATCTGAAGCCCGTCCGTTTGTGCCAATATCCACCATCAGAAATTCGTAATTAGCATTTACAACACCCATCAAAACTATAGAAAAAAATTTTTTATAGTTGAAATAGAAAGATCCACTTCCGGAGGGTTTTGTAATAGCAACATGTTTGCCATCTATTGCCCCTATACAATTCGGAAAATTCCATCTACGATAAAACGAATCAGCTTCCTTTTTCCAATCTTCTTCGGTTGCTGGCAACTGAAATATAACAAACGTGATCTATATTCAGCTTTTTACATACAGCACTGTGAATAGCGCGATTTCAAAACAAATGTTCTCCTAATAGCTTTTTTACAGAATATCAATTACAATTTTTGAAATCACGCCTTTTGAAATCTCGCAATGTACAGAACAGACCCGATAATGGTTTTTGATCACTTACCACAATATATTCTTTGAGAACTTTATTTAAGCACTCACAAGTTTCGAGAACAATTTTGCCAATGGTTTGGGGTGCAATTGCTGTTAGAAATTTTAGATCCTCAAAACTGTTGCCGCTTGCTAAATACCGCAACGTCAAGGCCAAGCGATGATGTACTGAAATTGCTTTTCTCAACAGAGTATCCTGCTTTTGTATTAATGGCTCCACTTTTGTTAAAAGTTCTTCGAAAGAATCTTTGCTCATACGAACATAGTTTTTAAAATCACTTTCTGATGAAAATTGTAATTCTTTCAATAATTTTCCTTGTCCTAATTTTCCACGATTTAAGTACCACTTTTTACACCATAAGCGTTTTATTTTTCTTTGTTTTGTTTTCTTTTTTTTTTATTGCAATAGCAAGCAATAATATAGCGCAATATTTACACATGTTGTTTTCTTCAATTTAAGTTTAGAATAAAAAACCGTACACTTTACTTGTATAGTGTGTGCCACAAGTTTCGTTTACGCAGTGCCAGACTTGTGCAGTGAACTTGTGTAGTGTATGGGCGGCATTAGGTATGGGAGTAAGGTACCCCGACTATCAAGTGTGGATAAAACCTTTTTGAGGGACTTAATAAAAGAGAGTGAATATCTTACAGCAGAAGCAATAAAAATCTCTATAAGGGAAAGCGAAAATAAAACATCAGCTGTTATTAAAAGTTCGATAAGAGAGAGCGAAGAAAATCATTTTGAGTGTATTAAAACTTTAATTAAAGAGAGTGAAGAGACAATTTTGTCTGTTTTTGAAAGGGAAATAAATGATATTAAAAACGAATTGTACTCTGTAACAGAAAGAGTTGAACAATTAGAATTGAAGAGTGTTAAAGTTCGTGAAACAGAAAAGCAAATATTGGATTTGAAAAGAAAAATAAATAAACATGAAAATTCGGTAGTCGCTAGCAGTATACGAATTAATGGGATACCGTACTATGAAAATGAAAACTTTCAAAACATTTTCAATAATATATGTAATAGCATAAAAATAACTACACCTAAAATTTAAAACATATACAGACTTAAAAAGATCTATAAAAATAACAAACCATATAATCCGAAGGAAGAAACTGTAGTTATCAAACTCCACTCTCCGTTTGAGAAAAATTTTCTTTTAAAATCCATTTATAAATATCGAAGGGAAAACAAAACAAATCTTAAATTAACTCATGCTGGTTTTGAAAGCAATGAATCTATTTATATAAATGAGGATCTAACGCCGCAAAACCACAGAATATTCAAAGCGGCTTTAAATGTTAAAAAAAGAGATAAAAACATAAAATCTGTATTTACTTTACGTGGCCTCGTATATATTAAAAAGAATGACGCTGATGACCCTATTGTGTTGGAATTCTTGGAGGACCTGGATATGTTTTTTCGTCAATGACATGATTTTACTTATTTTGTTTTTACTATTTTCATTTCCATTTTCAAATTTTATAGCTAAGAAATTTTAAACTTGTTAAATATATATTTCCTTATTTTTATTGCGTTGCGTTAATCTCTGTAGGAAACTATGAGTTTGACTAACACATCATTTAATCAAATTGATTCCAGAGAGAGTAACTTCAATATGATCAGAATCTTAGCTAATCGTCATAAATCGTTTACAATATTTCATATTAACGCTTAAAGTTTACTGCCAAAAAAATTGATGATGGTATATATCGAGTTGAAGGCTATCGCCTCTTTAGATCAGATAGGTCTGGGAATGAAGGCGGTGTCGCCATATACATTAAGAATCATGTTTCTAGTAAACTGGTTACTTGTTATTGTCAGAATAATGATACAGAGTTCATTTTTATAGAAATAAATTTTCACGGTAACAGGATGCTACTGGGATGTGTTTATAGACCTAACAGAAATATAAAACTTGATAGTTTAATTAAAAAACTTGAGGACCTGTCGGTAACATATTCCGATGTCATCATTGCAGGTGTTTTCAATAGTAATTTACTTGTAACAGATGAACTAGATACAATTATGTCAAGTTTAGGTCTAACTTCGGTAAATAACACAAGACCAACACATTTTACTAACACATCGGCAACATTGTCAGGCATGTTCCAGAAAAGTAAAAGTAAATGAAGTTGAATTTTTTAAATTTTTATTTTTGATTTTCTGCAAAACTAATAGTTTGCTGTTACATTTTTCAGTTAGAAATGAAAAATTATTTAAAAAGCATAAGGAAATTATAGCAAAAAAACTAACAATTTTGGATAAAATCAAAAATAAAAATTTAAAAAATTCAACTTCATTTACTTTTACTTTTCTGGAACATGCCTGTGTTAGATTTATTCTTTGTGAATAAGAAGATTAACGTGTTACATTATGAGCAGTTATCTGTAACATCTTTCTCTAAACATGACGCCATTTTCATTTCGTAGGATTTTATATGTGAGGATTCTGTACAAAATTATACTTTCAGAAATTTCAAAATTATTGACTATCAGTCCTTATGTAATGATATTGTAAATACTGATTGGGATCAGATATACCACTTACAAGACGTTGATGATAAAATGAACTGCCTTAACGACTTGATATTAAGAATATATGTACAATAATAGGGTACCTATCACTACAAAAATATTACGGAATGGCAACCGGCCATGGTTTAGCAACGAGGCGAATATGTTGATAGCTCGACATGATCGGTTATATAGGTTGTGGAAACGGTATAGGACTCCTGAGTACTTTACTGAGTTTTGTCTTGCTAGAAGGGCTGTTGTTCGGAGGATAAAATATGACAAAAGTAGATACTACTGTAACAAATTTAACTCAGCTACAGATAGTAAAAAAACGTGGAAATATATAAAGGATATTGGAATAGGCAAGGCAACATATCGACCAGTAGATGTTGATGTTAATGAAATTAATGAAAACTTTATAAATATCTCACTACCAAATATCCAGTCCAACTTTTATAATCAAAATCGCGGTGTAATGGTTCCAAGCTTTATTGAGCATTTTGATTTTCAAACTGTTGAATTCTTTAATGTAGTTGAGGCTTTTTATAAGATGGAATCTAATTCGATTGGATTGGATGGTATTGATCCGAGATTTGTGAGGATTATTCTACCATGGATCGTTAAGTACGTGACACATATTTTCAATAGTATTATGATGATGCACTTTTCCAAAAATATGGAAAGATGCCAAAATAGTCCCAGTACCAAAATCTGGAAATGAGTACCGTCCAATTGCCATACTACCCTACTTTTCTAAGGTGTTTGAACGTCTGCTACATAAAAAGATTTACAAATACTTAAATGATAATAACCTATTGACTAGTCGTCAATCTGGCTTCAGACCTCGACGTAGCTGTATAACGACACTTGTTGATGTAGTAGAGGAAATAAGAGCAAACTTGGATGACGGAAAGTTTTCATTTTTAGTACTACTGGACCATTCTAAAGCATTTGATACGGTTGATCACTCTTTACTTTGTATGAAATTGCATAAACATTTCGGTTTTTCTCTACTAGCTACCAAACTAATTCAGTCCTATCTAACGGATAGAACTCAATCTGTGGTTAATAATAATCACATTTCTCGACTTTTACCTGTTGCTCGAGGTGTACCTCAGGGTTCCATTCTTGGGCCATTACTGTACTCTTTATATGCAAATGATCTGCCACAAAAACTTCGTTTTACCAGCATACAAATGTATGCTGATGACGTTCAATTGTATCTCAGCAGTACCCATGATTCAATTGCATCAAAAACTCAGGAATTGAACTATGATTTGGAACAAATATTTGTCTGGGCTTCAGCAAACGGCTTAAGAATTAATCCCAAGAAGTCTGTTTTTCTCGTTATATCTAAAAATATAATTAAATTTGAAACTGATATTAACCTCTCTATTGGCGGCTCTAAAATCGATCGTGTGAAAACAGCAAAAATCTTGGGTGTGACGTTTAACGAGACATTAACTTGGTCTGATCACATAAACCAAGCTTGCGGTAGGGTGTGTAGTATGCTGCGGAGTTTGTGGGCTACTCAAAATTTTACTCCTGTAAGATCACTATTAGCGAAAGCGTATCTTCTACCCACGTTACTATATGGGTCTGAGATTTTTTCTGGATGTTCTTCCCGTGACATGAGAAAGCTTAGGACAACATATAATAATATTGTTCGTTATATCTATGGTTTAAGAAGATATGATAGAATAACAGCTTTCTCTATGCGTTTTATGAATCTGTCTTTTAATAGTTTCTTAAATATGAGATGCTTAATTTTCTTGCATAATATCATTGTTACGGAACAACCGGAATATTTGTTTAATCGCCTCAGATTTGCAAGATCCCAAAGGGGCAGGTCTATTATTCAGTTGCGCCATCGTAACCATGCTTCAGAATGTCAATTTTTCATCATGAGTATTCGTCTCTGGAATCAACTTCCCACCTATCTTCAAAACATAAACAACGCAACTAATTTCAGGAAATTACTTAATGAATACTTAAGTGCTTAAAACCATAAAAAATTTTATCCTTCTGACAAGATACACTATTTAATAATTATTTATTTAATCGTATTATAATTATTTATTTAATTGTATTTTGCATTACTATTTATAAAATCAATTTTGTCATATTTTTTATTTTTATTTTTCTTTTTTTATGTTATATATATATACATATATATATATATATATATATATATATATATATATATATATATATAAATTTTTTTTTTTAATAATATTAATTTTAATTCATTTAGTTTGTTTTTTTTTTCTTTTCTCAATTTCCCATTTTCTTTTGTATTGACTTGTCTGATTCTAATACTGTAATTTATAAGATCACGTGTCTTGTTGTATTAGAAAATCATTAATAAATAAATAAATAAATATTTCGCAACTAAATTATGCTTTATAATTTATAAAATTGGTTATATTTTTAAATCGCTTAAATGCTTAAGATTCTTTTAAATTTATGAATAAAATGGTTTCTGAATTACTTTTTATTTCAATTGGAAAAAATTGCTTACGTTAAATAAAAAATAATTCAAATTGTTAATTTTTTCAACGGGCTTAAGTTCGAATCTGCATGACTGCAAATGATTTTTTTATTATTTTATTAAGAAAATATTCTTAATATTCCAATCTTAATATAAAAAATAATAAATAGAATTTGAACAAATTCATTTATTAATAAAATAATAAAAATCATTTGCAGTCATGCAGATTTGAACTTAAGCCCAAAATTAACAATTTACATTAGAAAGTTCGACTAATAAAAATTCATACATAATTTAAATGAACAAGTGCGCGGGGCACGCGCACTTGTTCATTGTAAATTGACAACTAAATTCAATTACTTGAACATAAATAACAAAGAAGTTTTAGCTATCAGCAGCCGATGGCTCTGGAAAAAGCGAAAGAGATAGATGGAATATTGGGAATATTTATCGTCAGGGTTTGGGAATTTCGTACTAACCAAAAAGGTAATAACTTAAAAATATGAATGTGGGAACTTCTCATTCAATTTTCGTTAATAACATTGGTTAAATAGTTGATATTTCTACTAACTAGCACCACTGTAAAAGTGGAAAAATTGAACAAAGAACGCTGATGAGATGGCGTAACGGCCTCGAAATCAGTACTGATATTCGTAATATTCCAATCTTTATATAAAAAATAATAAATAGAATTTGAACAAATTCATAATAATAATAAATCATTCAATAATAATAAATCATTTGCAGTCATGCAGATTCGAACTTAAGCCCGTTGAAAAAATTAACAATTTACATAAGAAAGTTCGACTAATAAAAATTCATACATAATTTAAAAAATAATTCCAAACATTTTAATGTGCTATATTTTATTCGCTCGCTAGGTACATACAGATGTACATGAGTATATTTATATGTACAAATTAATGAAAATGGGTAAACTAGAGGTTTTGAAAAGGAAAAAAATTGGAAGTAAGAGGACAAAGTAAAGAATATAGGTGTTCTAGTTACACATTTTCACAATAAATATTAATTTTCCAATTCTATTTTTTAAATTTAATATATTAAATTTCTGTTAAAAAATCCCTACCATTTAAATCGTTTTATTAAATGTTTTTTTCCGAAACTTTGTTTTTAATACAATAAAATATTTTAACGTCGCTTTAAAGTAGGTAGATAGCAGCAGTAAATTATTTGAAGTTAACATCGGTTTATGATAATTTTGATTAACATTGGTTTATCAGGCCGTGTTAACTTTTTTTCACAAGTCTGTTAGTGATTTTCCTTTGATTAAAATTAACATACAATGTTATACATAATAAAAATGATTTTGTCTCTGAACCTGAACTTTTGGTTTTTTATATGTATTAAAATATATACAATTATTTCGCCCACAGTGGTGGCATTGTCAGATCAGAATAGAAATACATTTGGCTATAAAAAATTAGTTTGCAATATCTAACAATTATCTGAGAACGCCAAAGTATTGTGTTACAATGTACGGTTAATGTTTTTGTTGGTGCCGTTGGCTGAAGTAGTAGAACACGAGACTATGTAGCGGAGGGTACTGAGTTCATCCCCGCGTTGAGTCATGAAGTATTGTGTTGAATTATTCTGATCAGCATTAGTGCATGGTTGTGTTAGTTGTTGCCAGCATATTTTCAATGATGAAGGCATGGCATTGGTCACTGAACATAATTGGCAGCGGCTGACACT
This sequence comes from Linnaemya tessellans, assembly GCA_951800035.1. Classification (NCBI taxonomy): domain Eukaryota; kingdom Metazoa; phylum Arthropoda; class Insecta; order Diptera; family Tachinidae; genus Linnaemya; species Linnaemya tessellans. Next base: position 83,906,764 of record OX637535.1, read on the forward strand.
ATCATATACTAAAAATCAGTGTAACAGCACTCTTCTTAGCCGGCGAAGTAAAAAGATTGCAATAGCTACAAAAAATTCCCTATCTTCTCAACTTTCTTCATCTGTCCTGTGTAAGCGTCATCCCCTGAGTGCTGGTCCAAGATAAAAAATAAGAAATAAAAAAAATTTTAAATTTCCAATCTTTTTGGACACTTTCTGACAATATTGTCAAATCTGACAACCGTCTAAACAAAACTAGTCTAGACGATTTGTGGAGTCAGCACATTTATTGTTAAAAGGTTGTTACAAGTGCCAGCATTCACAAACAATAAGAGTGGTCGAAATACGCTTTCACAACAAAAAATAAATTTAGCGAAAGGATTTTTTACTTTGATACTACAACATAAATTTTAAATGTAATTTCACTTACAATTCCATAGAACATTCGTTGTGTCGTTCTTATGTTTTAAAGGTGGCGATTGTACGCACACTTGCTGATCTATTTGAGCTAATAGAGCTGGGCACAATTTCATAAAGGCAACTGGAGTTAAAAGAACATTGTTGATAAATTGATTGTACTCCTCTTCTAAATCATGACCGTCCTTATCGACATTCATCTCGGCACTTAAGAAAGACGCAGCTGCTGAAGATGACGTAAATGTTTTATACAGTTTACGTTTATGTAAGTCGTCGTGGTCAACAACCAAACGCAAGAGAGATTTTGGTGATAAACAAATATTCGCTGACACTGGAGCTTCATCAAATGCGGCTTCTGTGAATAGAAGTAAGAGAACTTAAATTTATTACTACTAATATTATCGATACTATTTAAAAATAATAAAGAGGAACGGCTTGTTCCACAATGTCAGCTATTATGGAACATTACGAAGATTTTTATTATAAATTTAAGATAAAGATTCATAAACAATGAAGTTGATGAATAAAACTCGAAAATGTAATATTGGGCCTTATTACGGTTCTCGATTCGACTCAAAAGAATGTAATAATAAATTCAAGATTTTTCTTTAATCTATTACAAATACTCGAGTCGATTCGAGAACGGTAATAAGGCGCATTAATTTAAAGATATGTCAAATATTTGTGTAAAAAAGCGTAACCACTAGACACTAAAACAAATATTTTATTTCAGAAGCGTGTTTATTAAGTAAAACAGAATTGGAAATAATTTAACTCAATGAACACTTGTATATATATATATATATATATATATATATATATATATATATATATATATATATATATATATATATATATATATATATAGCATTGAACGATCGAATGGAAATATGGATTTTATTTCTTAAAGAGTATGTCATTCATATGTCTTCCGTCGAGTTGAACACACTGTTCAAAACGGACCTTGTGTTCTGCACCACACGCTGCAGTAAACTTGGTTCAATTGAGCTGACTTTTTGACAAATATTTTCCTTTAAAGCCACAAGAGGTTGAGGATTGTCGTGGTAAACCCTCTCTTTGAAGTAGTTCCATAAAAAAATGCATGGGAGTTAGATCGGGTGCCCTCGGTGGTCATGGGATGTCCTCAAAGCGACTGATCAGTTTTTGGGAGAAATTTTCCCGAATCAAATTATCGAAGCTCTGGCTATGTCTGCAGTCGCCACATCCTGTTGAAACCACGTGTGTGAAGAGTACGATGAATGAGCTCGCAGGGTTGGCAAAAAAAATTCCGTAATCATGTGTCGATAATTTTCACCGTTGACATTCGTCGCCTGGCCTAGAGAATTTTCAAAAAAATGGTTTAATTATCTCATGCGTGGATAAGGCACACCAAACAGTTACATGTAATGCAATGCTTTTTATGTATACATACATATATATATATATATATATATATATATATATATATATATATATATATATATATGTGTGTGTGTTTTTGAGACAGTATGTCGAATAAACTATTTTAAAAATGTTTTTCATCGTGCCTTTTTAATATACTTTTATTGTTTGCCAACGGCAGACTAATTGTATGAAGGTGGAAAAACAAAATAGATTTATATCGAATAAAATTTGTTTGTTGTGTTTTCTGGAATTTCAGATCCTATTGTTGTGCTTATGTAATTCTCAATTCATTTTTGGGAGTTTATGTATAAGCTGAAAAGTTTTGTTATTTTGGAATTAGGTTAAAGTATACTGATGATTTAGTGTAAGAAGCAATGAAATGCAGGCATATAGACATACTTGACCACATAACAAAGGAAAAGCACTATTATAAATTTTTTGTATTTTTATTTTGATAAAAATTTAATTGATTTGAATTTTGCAGTGTTATATAAACTTTGATAAATTAAGGGAACATTATTTCTTGCGATTCCTACTGTACCTTCCAACAATATAAGTAACAGAAATATAATTATTGTCCTTTCCTGGAATAAAATTTAAAATTTTTTTTGTGTTGCTGCGAGTCCTTCGGGACTCTCCAGTGACCTACATTTATGTCTTTTTATTCATTCTATCTTTCAAATAATTGCATGCCTGTCTATAGAACAAATAAAATAAAGGTTAAATAGAGTACTGACAATTATCCAATCAAACGGACCTTTGACATCAGTAGCTCTTACCGGACTAAATGACGTACAAAAGAAAAAAAAGCTTTTAGGACTTTTTGAAACTCTTCGCGATACCGCTCGGTACTACAAAATTCTGCACGTTATTCGTACTAAAACAAAGGGCGATGCTGACACAGCTCTAGAGTCATATAGGACACCACTTCACTGGAGTAGAATTAGGAAGTGGTTAATAATGCATTACTCAGACAAACGAGATATCTTAACTTTAGAGTACCAAATGACAGCCTTGTGCCAATGCAATAAAAGCATTAATGAGTTTTACCAAATAGTGTACCAACATCTCTCATTGATTCTAAATAAGGTTGCTTGTCTCAATTTAAAAGAATAAACATTGCATACGATGACAAACACGTATAAGGAGAAGGCATTGGACACCTTCATAATAGGCCTCAACGGAGATCTTTCTCGGTTACTAAGTATCAGAGAACCGACATCTCTTCCTCAGGCATTACACATATGCTTTAAATTAAAAATCATGAGTTATAGGAAAAACTATGCTCATGTTCAAAATTTAAAAATAAATTAACAAAGGGATAGAGTTGACATACCTTCATCCAGTGGAGGTAAATGCTATTCCGAGCTTTCTCACACAGGATTTAACAGACCGCCTATACCTTCACGGTATTACCCAGCAACGAAGTATTACAACCAAACACAAAGTTGGATAAGACCAAATTGGGATCCTTGACCACGCATTTAAACCGAACGGATTTGCGGGTCAAGCATATCGGAACGAATATAATTATAGAAAACCACACGGAGTAGAACCAATGGACGCTGATAGAATACATACAAGACAAGTAAATCATTCAAACAAACCATCAATAAATCAAAACCCAAAGAGGGCCGCTGGTCCTTGGTTTCAAGGACCAGTAAACAAGATGCAGAAGAGTTTCCACATAAATGCAGTTTATGTTCCAGAAAACGAGTGAAATGAATGGACACACTACCCATTTGAAGGAAATGAAGTTAACATACAACTACTGAGTAATGAGGCAGGCGACGTTTAAGACAACTTTCAACATATTCCTCAAGAACACGAATTTGCAGCGAGAATTCCCGATAATCAACATGATCAACCAGACAATGTTCAGCTTGCTGTTAATTTTTTAATGATAATTTGAAAGAACTTTCCGCTATTATCAATATTGATGAAAATTATTTTACTATCGGAAATGGACAAATAGTTAACATTAAACAGCGCGTTTCATAGAGGGTAAACAGTATAGACGTACGAAGTCAACATTTAAGTGAAACCCAAAAACTTTCTCTCAAAACCTTCGTTAAGCGTCACGGTCAATTATTTGCGGAACTAGTCGGGAAAATAACTTATTCCACTGTAGTAATAGCAGATATACGGACGGAAAACGCGATGCGAAAAGTTACCCATATTCTCTGGCATGGAAAGATGTCGTAGAAGAAGAAATTAACCGACTCTTACGGGATGGTATTAAAGACCTCCATACAATTCCCCGATTTGGGTTGTTCCTAAAATATATTACTATTCAGGGAAACAGAATTTTAGAATTCTCGTAGATTTTAGAAGACTAAACGCTGTAACAATCGAGGACAAATATCCCATTCCGGTCAAATTAGGGGGAAATCAATATTTTACTGTGCTAGACCTTAAAGTTTCCACCAAATCAATCTTAAAGAAGAAGACAGCGAAAAGATAGTTTTCTCCATTAATAACGGCAAATATGAATTTACCAGATTTCCATTCGGCCTGAAAAATGGCCCGTCCATATTCCAAAGGGCACTTGATGATATATTGCAGCAATTTATATGTTTATGTAAATTATATTATCATTTTTAGTAAGGACTAGATACAACCGGTGTGCTTCGCTACCCCCATTGTAGCCGGTGAAATAAAAGGTTGAAATAGCTACAAAAACAACTATCTATCCTCTCATCTTTCCTAATCTGTCCCCTCAATACTATCCCCTCGTTTTTCAATTCCTCGTTTTTCAATTCAATTTACTTGCCATATTACTGTTTGGATCAGCTGACACATTTACCTAACATTTACGATTTCAACGTTCGGCTAAATGAGCCTTTATGATGTATGAGTCGGGCGATCGAACATCGAAGCTTCTGGGAGATTGTGGGTATGGCATCGAATCCTTTTTGTTGACACCATACAGGGATCCACGCCATAACTCCCAAGAATATAAATTTAATATGGCTCATGCATCAGCTCGAAATATTGTTGAGCGAACTAAAAAGTCGGTTTCGTTGCCTAATGAGTGCGCAGCATTATCGGCCAGAAAAAGTGGTGAAAATTATAAATGTCTGTTGTGCTTTGCATAATATCTGCAGAAACTGCAAACTGGAACACAACGAAAATGACAACATACATTTACCATCTAACGACATAGAGGAGAACGTTACATTGACGCCATTAACGTCACAATATAGTGAAGCTCTGCGAGTCAGGGATAAAATATCCAACACTTTGTAACGAAAATAAAAAGCTTTAAATAAAAAAAACATCATTTATCATAACAAAAACAAAGTTTATTAAATTCAGTCAGTATCTAAGTACATATATCACACAAACAAAAAGGTACATGCATTTGTATGTTTAAGAATATAAATAAAGGCACGTAAATAAGGTTCTTTCATCAGGTACACTATTTCATTTAAAAATCACTTCCTAGATTTTTTGATACTCAAACTTTTGCAATTCCAGTAGTGCTATTCTCTATCGTTTTATAACAAAAGTTGTTATTGTTAAAAAATTAAACAAGCGATTTAGCGACTTTGCTATTCTGCACTGCTTTTAACAATACTTGTTATTGTTTTTTTTTATCTTGGACCAGCACTCAGGGGATGACCCCTATATATGCAATGCATTGCGCCGGAACTGAAAACGAGGGGATAGTATTGAGGGGACAGATTAGGAAAGATGAGAAGATAGATAGTTGTTTTTGTAGATATTTCAACCTTTTACTTCGCCGGCTAATTTTTGCTACAGGGCCGACGAAGGTGGGTGCTGTTACTCTGCTTTTAATACATGATAATGTCAGTCGCTGCCAATTATGTTCAGTGGCTGGCAACAACTAACACAACCACGCACTAATGCTGATCAGAAGAATTCAACACAATATTTTATGAAGAAGCGCGGGCTCGAACTCACGACCTTGCACTTCATAGTCTCGTGTTCTACTACTTCAGCCAACAGCACCCACAGCTGTTGTTGTTTAATAAACCACAATGGTCTGTAAGTTGTTTAATTTAACGAAACAATACACATTTTTGTTTTATTGACTTCAAAAGTTAGAAAGTGAAACTAAAAAATGGCTTTTCAATATTTGGGATATTTAGTATCAACGGAAGATGCCAATGTTTTTATTTGTTATTTACAGAATAGCAAAAGCGTCACTGCAAACAACATTTTACGTTGACAATACAATAATGTCTATTATTGTTTAAAGTTGCAGAATCGCACTACAGATCGAATATTCTCTCCTTCAATTCATTTTTTTCTTGCAAGGATTTCGAAATTGCTGTACTTACGTGGGCAAATTCCTTATTCAAATCAGTGACAGCCTTTGCAACAGATTCATTGCCTCTTTCCATTGCCCTATAAATGCGTCCTAGGCTGCTTGAGTTTTCTTTTTCAGTTTGAATTAATGCATCAAGCTTATCGTTCATTTCTTTCTTTATTTTATCGTCTTCATCCAGAAATTTTTTTAGACGGTCCCCGGTATTTTCAGTTTTATATCTTTTTCCAGTACTGGTTGGTACAATGGGAGACAATGACCGTTTTGAAGATGTAGAGGGCACGTCTTTCTCATATGCAGCATCTACATCTTTTCATCATTTTATAAGTTGTAAAAAAGGGTTTCGAAAATTGCCAAGTGTTCAGATATTTAATTTTAAAATATTTCTCCATATTTTAGCTGAACATTTGGTTAGTTTATATACAAGAGAAAAAATTTTTACAAAAAGTCTTACTTATGAATTAATTTAAAAGTTACTTTAAGAAATTTTCGAAAAGATGTACCTACATACAGTGGATCCAACTTATTTCAAACCTCTTATATGTATTGTATATATATATTTATATAAATATATTATTTCTGTTTAGAGGCCTCAAAACAGGACTTGTGATACTTCCGCCTGAATGAGAGTGTTTCTCAGTGAACAATTCTATTTTACGCTCTCAAAATAAAAGAGCGTAAGCGTACATGTGAGTTTTGTTTCCACAATTGTGTATGACGCTGACATCACTGTTTTATTCCCACATTTTGCTAGACAGCAACGTAAGCACAAAATACTTACGTTGCTTACCTCAAGTTATACCTTTTATTTTCCCACATTTTGCTAAACTGTAACGTAAGCATAAAAATACTGACGTTACTTAGTTTATATTAGATCTTAAATATTTTGTAAAATTAGTCTTAAGATCGGTTTAAATAAATTAAGTTGTCACTCTGAAGAGCTGACAACATAAAACAATAAAAATATTGTGTTTTATTCTTAATATATGGAAGAATAATAAATAACAAATTTAACTGGCGCAGTCGGTAAAAAACTTCGGAAAAATATTAAATTAATTGAAATAAAAATGATTAATTTCAAGAATAAAAAAGAAAATTGTATAAAAGTGAATAAACAAAAATTATAAAGAGATCTTTAAAAGAAAATATACTAATGTGAGAGAAGAAAGACTATTTTTAAGAACGAATAAAATTTTTTTTACACAACAATTTGTTAATTTATTAAAACTAAAAGCAACAAAGATCAACAAAAACTAAAAATTTATGGTTGCCAAATAAGAAGTGGAAAAATTATAAAAAAAAGAAGAAACTTTGAAATTTTAAGAAATTAAACAAAACATATATTGACAAAGTTACTGTAAAAAGATGAGTAGATTCGATGCAAACAGAGATCTAGACCACTGAATAATAATAAACGAAAAAATCACGGCAGACTTCGCAACATATATAAGGTAACTTGGAGACATCTCATGGGATCAATTAAAAGCAAAGTTGAAGGCCCAGGCCAGACCGAAGGCTTCGTATGCCGAGATTTTTAACAGGTGTCGATACATTAAAGTGAGTAATTTAAGAGAACTTTTTGACTGTTTCGAATTAGCAAAAAATGAAGTAGCGAAATTTGTGAAATAGATGATAATAAATCTATATTGTATAGCTCAGAAAATGTAGACGGGGGGGGACTTAGTGAATATCTTAATTGAAAAAATAGATGGACCACTCAGAGTTCATCTAGATGAAACTTTGACATGAAACGACGTAGTAATCAAATATACTAAACTTAGATTGCTAGACGATAGTAGAGCTATTGACAGTAGGCATAAGGCAAATAAAAATTTCAGTGATAATTACTATAGGAACAAGGCGAGCGGACATCAAAATTTTAATCGAAACTACAACCGGCAAAAGTCCGAGTCAAACCCTAATAACAGTTGGAAAAATTCTGTGACAAACAGCTCTCAATATGAGCCAAGGAGTAGTTCTAAAAGAAATTATTTTCAAGAACAAAGCAGTGGAAACTTTGGAAGAAATCAACAGGAGCGATATCGTCAGAATAATAATGTAGGGAATTGGCAAAATAAGACTAATAGGTATAATGAGAGAGACAACTTTCAAAACAATCAAATAAACGAAAGGTTTTCGAATAGGACAAGGAATTCTCACATGAGTGTAGATCAGCAAACTACACATATGGACATAGGAAATGGAGAGGAAAAAGAAGTAAATTTTTTAATACAGCCTCCCCAATCCAATTACCGATAGTGGTACTCACTATTGGGAAACAAAAAAAACGATTTTTAATTGATACTGGCTCTTCAACCAGCATTATTAAACCTCATGTTTTGAAAAAAAATTTTCAAATAGAAGAATTAATGAAACCCGTTCAATACAGAACAATTAACGGTACAAACATAATTAAATTTAAAGTTGTAACTCCCTTCCCAAAGGAATTTTCTGCTCAAGGAGCTTTAAGTTGCAAAATTATCAATTTCAGCAATAATAAATATGATGGAATAATCGGACAAAATTTTTTGGTACCCCTTTAGACAAGAATAAATAACGAACATGGTTATATAGAAATTTTTGGCAAAACATTTTTTTTTGAGGAAATGTACTATTCTTTCTTTGATGAGAGTATAAGTGTATTGGAACCAGTTGCATAAACAAATATCGTAGACAAACTTGATTTTTGTCACTTAAATGAAGAGGAAAGTAGAGCAATCAAAAATCTTCTTACTGAGTTTAAAGATTTATTTTATGTAGAAGGCGATAATCTTTCAGCCACAACCCACACAGAACATCAAATCGTTACTACAATTGACAAACCACTCTATTCAAAAATATACAGATACCCCCAAATTCATGAAGACGAAATAAACAAACAAATAAAAGATATGCTAAAGCAAAACATTATTCGTGAGAGCAATTCTGCATACAATAGTCCTTTATGGATTGTGATCAAAAAAGCCGATAATTCTGGAGAGAAAAAAATGGCGATTAGTAATAGACTATCGCAAACTAAATGAATTTACAGTAGAAAACAGGTACCCTATACCTAACCTTAACAGTATTTTAGATAAATTAGGCAGAGCCCAATATTTTTCGACTGTGGATCTGGCAAAAGGTTTCCATCAAATACTCCTTAAGGAGGAAGATCGAAAGAAAACGGCATTCTCTACACCCTTTGGGCATTACGAATTTATTCGAATGTCTTTTGGTCTTCGTAACGCACCATCAACCTTTCAGAGATTGATGAACTCTGTACTAAGAAATTTCATAAACAAGACATGTGTGGTGTATATGGATGACATTTGACCAGAGTTCATCTCTGGTGGAACATATCGATAACATAAAAGATATATTTAGAACATTAAGGAAGGCTAAGCTAAAGATACAAATTAACAAGTGTGACTTTCTCAAGAAAGAAACACAGTTTTTGGGTCACATATTAACAACTAATGGTATAAAACCAGATCCTATCAAAATCTCAATAATACAAAATTTGAAACTCCCAAGTACTGGAAAACAGATTAAGTCCTTTTTAGGAATGACCGGTTTCTATAGAAAATTTACTAACAACTATGCCAAAATTGCATACCCAATGACCAAGTATTTGCAGAAAAACACAAAAATTAATATGAATGACCCTAGCTATATAGTGGCTTTTGAAAAACTTAAGGAACTTATAACGAGTTCACTCATACTGAGATACCCAAATTTTTCAAAACGTTTCAAAATCGTCTCTGATGCAAGCAATAACGCAATTGGAGCTGTCTTAACTCAAGATGGTCACCCAGTAGCATATGCTTCGCGAACGTTGAACAAACACGAAATAAACTATGCAACAATTGATAAAGAATTGTTGGCAATAGTTTGGGGTGTTAAATATTTTAGGCCATACATTTATGGGAAAGAATTCGACCTAGAAAGCGACCATCAACCACTGAAGTGGCTCATAAGTAAATATGCAGGCAAAGATATAAGCCCTAGGCAACAAAGATACATGATTGACTTAGGCGAATATAATTTTAAGATAGAATATATAAAAGGGAAGTGCAACTATATTGCAGATTTCCTAAGTAGAATCAATGTCGAAAGAAACGAGATAAATACATCAGAGGAGTTGATGGACTGCGGTGAAACAAGCAATATTGGAGATTCTTTAGATGTTGAGACTGCACACTCTCAAGAGGAGGATCTCCACGATGGTATTCCGAAATTGGATACGGTAGTAAATCGTTTTAAAACTCAAATTATTGTAGTGGATATTAAAGAGAAAGACATTGAAACGGTTTTTGGCAATAAAAGAGTTTATATAGACAGACATGATATTGCAAATAATAACATATCCAATATTTTAAGAAGGGAGGTTGCTAAAGGAAAAATAGGAATATTTTCCATATTAAATGATCACGAATATTACAAGGTTCAACTCAAGTTGGTAGCGGAATTTCCAGACAGAAACAACTTTAAATTACTCAAGTGTTCTTATTTAGCTAGAGATGTTGAGGATGATAATGAACTCAATAAACAGATATCGTTGTTCCATAAATACGAAAGTGGACACTCAGGTATTATAGCTACCTACGAGAGTATCACGCATAGGATATATAATCCACATTTGAAATTGTCGATACATAAAATAATAAATAACTGTCACATTTGTTCGTCAGCTAAATATGACAGAAACCCAATAAAAAATAAGTTCAAAATAACTGAAACCCCTTCCAGCACAAATAAAATAATTCACGTCGATACTTACGTAAACAGTAAACACTCATTCATAATTTTTATCGACATATTCTCAAAACACGTAATTTCATTCCATTTGCTCGACAGAAATAGTCAAACTTTAGTTAGGAAAATTAGAGCATTTTTAGCCATTAAAGGCAATGTTGCCAAATTTGTGCTAGACAATGAATTCAATAACGTCAATGTAAGGAACTACCTTGATCAAGAGGGAATTCAATATCATTTTACGAAACCGAATAGCCATACCGGCAATTCGGATATTGAAAGATTTAGCAATACAATCACAGAAAAAGTCAGAGCCCTTAATTTGGAAGAAAAACTTCCAATAAATACTCAAATCCTTAAGGCAATAAAACTCTACAATAGTACTTACCATAGCGCAATAAAATGCAGTCCCTTAGATGTACAAAATAAATTGATTGATCATACCATTATAAAAGAAAGATTAAAAGATGCTAAAACTAAAATAATCCAAAAAAGAAATAAATCTCGCGAAAACTACATAGAAAACAGAGAAGGCTTTATAAAGAACTATAAAAGCCTAAGGCACAAAGAACAACCAAAGTTTATTAAGATCATGCAAAATGTGCATGAATCCAACGTTAAAAGGCCTTTAAAATATGAAGTTGACGGTATAGACAAAACGACTCCTAATAATGGTGAAGACGATATTGACTTTGAGCATTTGTTTGAACGTTTTAATAACCTCAAAAGGCGTTTTAGAAACGAACAGGGCCCAAAACAATAAAAAAAATTAGAAAACGCTCTTATCGTCAATGTTAAAAATCTTTTAAATTTGCAGATCCTGATAGTAATGGTAATGATGATTCTAGCAACTGAGACATAGGGAACACTACAGTTTAATCCAATCACTGAGGAGACAGGTTATGCACAGATTAAAATAGGGAAAATTGAGGTGATAAACCAAACGATTACAGTACTGCACTTAGTTGATACCAAGGAATTATATCAAATTTTAAATCAGGTCGAAAGTAATATAAAAAATTTATACCTTGATAACATGAAAATGATCGAAACAGAAATAAAAATTATAAAATCTAAATTGAAATCAATCACTCCGACGGAACTAAGGAGAAAAAGGGGACTGTTTAACTTCGTTGGTCATGCTTATAAGTGGCTGGCTGGAGTTATGGATGATGATGATCGTCAAGAGATCCTTGAGCATCTTAGTGTAATAGATGAGAACAATCATAATACAATAGGTGCAGTTAATAAGCAAATTTATATAAACACACAGTTTAACGAATCGGTCCAAATTTTAAAATCAGCTGTAGAAGAGGACAGAACAAATATTAGATGTGCTCTCACAAGTTTTAAGAATAGACAGAGCAAAATTATTCAAAGACTTATATATACAGACCAAATGTTCAAACTCAATTACCTCAAAGGAAAAATTGAACATATTCAGGACAACATTGCTTCTGCTAAGAATCACATTTTTCACCCAAGTATCTTAACATCAGAAGAAATTTATAAATTCGCAATCGATTTATTTAAATTAAAATCCATGAAAGCTGAAGTTTTAAACTACAAAGACGGAATTCTGATTATTTCAATAAAAATTCCAATTGACTACATTCAAACTGACCTAAAAATGATTACACCTTTACCAAATAAACATTATATGGAAATTAATGAGCCAAATAGCTATGTTATTGAAATTGACCACCATGTTTTTACTTATGAGGAGAATGTTTATCTCAAAAATTTAAAGCATAGTTTTTAAGTATAATAATGCAACCGACATTGAAACGTTTGAAGACGATATGATTTTAATAGAAAAAGCCAACAACTTAGAAATTATACAGGACTGTGATGATCGAAGGCTAAGAATTAATAAAAATTATTTGCTTTTCAATAATGTATGAATTTTTATTAGTCGAACTTTCTTATGTAAATTGTTATTTTTATCAACGGGCTTCAGTTCGAATCTGCAAGACTGCAAACCATTTTTTATTATTTTATTAATAAATGAATTTGTTCAAATTCTATTTTATTAATTTATATTAAGATTGGAATATTAAGAATATTTTTCAATAATCATCAAACCAGCAGAACGGATCAGTACTGATTTCGAGGCCGCTACGCCATCTCATCAGCGTTCTTTGTTCAATTTTTCCACTTTTGCAAGTGGTGCTAGTTAGTAGGAATATCAACTATTTAACCAATATTTTAACGAAAATTGAATATGAGAAGTTATCACATTCATATTTTTAAGTTATTACATTTTTGGTTAGTACGAAATTCCCCAACCCTGACGATTAATATTCCCAATATTCCATGTATCTCTTTCGCTTTTTCCAGAGCCATCGGCTGCTGATAACTAAAGCTTCTTTGTTATTTATGTTCAAGTAACTTTCTTATGTAAATTAACAATTTACATAAGAAAGTTCGACTAATAAAAATTCATACATTATTTAAAACATTGCGGGGGCACGCGCACTTGTTCATTGTAAATTGACAACTAAATTCAATTACTTGAAAAATATTCTTAATATTCCAATCTTAATATAAATTAATAAAATAGAATTTGAACAAATGCTGTTGGCTGAAGTAGTAGAACACGAGACTATGAAGCGGAGAGTCCTGAGTTCGAGCCCCCGCTGAGTCATGAAATATTGTGTTGAATTCTTCTGATCAGCATTAGTGCGTGGTTGTGTTAGTTGTTGCCAGCCTGTTTTCAGTGATGAAGGCATAGTACTGATCACTGGACAATTACTGGCAGCGACTGACCCAATCATGTACTAAAAGCAGAGTAGCAGCACCCACCTTCGTCGGCCCTGTAGCAAAAACTAGCCGGCGAGGTAAAAAAGGTTGAAATAGCTACAACAAAAAAAAAACTGTCTATCTTCTCATCTTTCCTAATCTGTCCCCTCAGTACTGTCCCCTCAGTACTATTCAGTTCCAGCGCAATGCATTGCATATATAGGGGACATCCCCTGAGTGCTGGTCCTACTCCTAAAAAAAAAAAATAAAAAATGGTTTGCAGTCTTGCAGATTCGAACTGAAGCCCGTTGATAAAATTAACAATTTATTTGCTTTTCTTTTATGATTGCGAACTGAAAATTAACAGCAATCAAAAGTAATAGAATAGCTTTTCAGGACAGATATTTTTACCCGAATAACAACTTTTCAATTTCTAATATAACACCAATTAATTTTAAGCAAATAGAACTAAGAAACTTTGAGAATGTAAAAGAAATAGAGGAATTGAAAGTCCACAAAAATATTTCCTATGGAAGAAACATAGTATTTGTGCTTGTAATCGAAATTATATTAATTTTAATAATAAAAAGTAGAAAGAAAGTTATAAAGGGTGTTTTTATAAGAGCTTGCTGATTTGAAATTTAAATAAAACACATGCCAAATTATCAGAGCTGTAAAAAGCTGCAATCAATTGACATTGAAATCAAAGTGATTTCAACCAAACTGATTTCATTCTTTGATTTCTAAATGATTTCAGATTTCAAAATGAAATCTTGTCAAAATTGCAATATTTTTTGATTGCAATCATTTTGAAATCATTTTTTTTTAGAAATCATTGAATGCAATTAATTTAATTGCAATCAATTCGATTGCAATAAAATTTTTGTTGAAATCATGTGATTTCAATAAATTCCCTTGAAATCATGTGATTTCAATAAATTCCCTTGAAATCATGTGATTTCAATAAATTCCCTTAAAATCACAACTATAGTAAAAGTCCAATGAAATAATTTAAATTTGGAATCTAGCGGTTTCTACTAGAATCTGGTGGAAACCTCCAAATTTTTGGTGGAAACCACTAGATTTTAGTAAAAATCACTAAAGTTTTGCTGAAAACCAACAGATTCTATTGCAAACCTCCACTTATATTTGACCAGAAAAATAAAAGTCAAAAACAAAAAAAAATTTAATTTTGTGAATTTATTAAAAAAAAGTCATGACAAACATAACATGAACAAAACAATATGAAAAATATTTCAGATTTCATTACTTTGAGCATTTTTTACATTAGAAAGCTCTCTATTGGCTTTTAGTAAAAGTAACTTTTCAAAGTTGCTATCTGAAAGCGATCCACGACGCGGAGAATTTAGCAAGGTTGCAAATGAAAATAACCTTTCTACTGCAGCTGATGATGGTAATGGTGCGTTGAATCTCATAAATGTGGATTTCAAAGTCGGATACCGATCAAGCATTTCAAACGATGTGTCCGTATCTGTAAGATACGAATGAAAGCTTGTATGAGTGGGATTCTGTTGTGTTTCCGATAAATTAACAGGATTATCTAAAAGAAAAAATATTATATTATTTTTTTAATAGATTATTTTGATATAATTGTATTATACCTTCAAGGCAAAAATCGAAGTATTTGTTAGATGCATTTAAATTCACTTCGGGCGATGGCAATGGAGTCTCATTGGGAAGAGCATTTTTGACTAAAGCAATTACTTCGTGGATTTTTACTTGAGTAAATGACGAATTTAAAGCTGTTAGCCATTGCAACTTAATTTGTGGACAAAGTACGGAAGCTATGATAGCGTCATTGACTTCTTGTGTCAAATCAAAATAGTTTTGGAACCGAGCTTCCACTGCTTTTAAAACTAAACCGGACAAGAGCGATATATATTCGTTGTTGTGACTATTTGATATTTTAATGTATTGGACTCGAATTGTGGCCAAAGTTGGCAAAAGATATCCGTAGATCATTCCTTTGCTTCCCTGCAAAAAATCGATGGCTTCAGCTATTGGCTTTAATAACATCAAATAATCTTCAATGTAAATAAAATCGCTTTCTGAAAAACTTGGTTCCTTGAACATTCTGCACAACTCGTTGAGTTTACTCTTGCTCTTTATAACATCTTTCAGCGAATCGTACATAGAGTTCCATCTTGTCGCCACGGGATATTTCAGTTGGCATCCTAATACTGTCCTTATATCTTCAGAAGTTTTTGGCTTATTTACTCTTCTCCAAAGATGTGAACATTTTTGCATTATCTGGACGTGAACGATTGAAACTTTAATCAAAGCTTCAGGATTTTTTATCAAAAGAATACTTACTGATTGGTGCTTTTCAAAATATTTTATGTTTTGTTTCAATATACGTAAAAGATCAGTTGTCGCCACCAGATTCAAGGTATGGGTTGCACAACGTATATGTCTTGGCAACCAAGAATTGAAAATATTGCTTGGAATTTCCGTAGGCTCTCCAAATAGATTTTCCTGATCATCATCGTCACCATCATTATCATCATCATCATCATCATTTATTTCTGCACCGATCTTTACACTATCAACTCCAAATTCTTTGAACGCTTTCACGAAGTTCGAACCATTGTCTGTAATTGTCGCCGTTACATTAGAGATACTTAGATCAAACTGCGCATGTATCTCTACCATCAAATCTCGGATACGGTCATGTGTATGTCGACCAGAAAAGCGTCTGCAAGCTAAAGCTACCGACTTTCTATTGAAATTTTCATCTATCCAATGACATGTATAGCCTAGAAAGCTACGGTGCTTAGTTGACCACACGTCGGCTGTTGTGCATACAAATTTGTTTAATTTAATTTGTTCTTTAAGTTTATCAATCATTGAAGTATACATGATGTCAATAGTTTTCACAGCTGTTGGTCTACTAATCAAGTTCAATTTTGGATTAGTAAACTTGGCAAACTCTTTAAAGGATTGAGATTCAACTATTGAGATTGGTAACATGTTATCTATTATAACGCGACACGTCACTTCATTAAAGCGTTCCTTTGAATTGTTTTTGGCGACGTGATTCTTTTTCTGTTGATTGTATGCATTATATTCTTCCGTATGGCGTTGTCTTAAATGTCGAATAAAATTGGACGTTATTTGCGTTGATCCTTGTAAATATACATTGCATATTCTGCACTTAGCCTGAATGCCACTTTGGTTACGACTGTAAGCACCATCTATCTGCATAATTGTATGATATTAGAAATAAATTTCGAAAACAACAAAATTTTGATACACACCTTTTTTACAATTTTAAAAAACTTTGTAAACAAAATTGACGTTTCTGGTAAATTCGAATTATCAGAGTCTGCTTCATTTCTACAAGAAGCAGTTTCATTCAAAGAGCGCGAAGTCTTTAACTCAATCTTTCTTCTTTTACTTGTTGTTGGTTTTTCGTCTGAAAAATTTTCACATTCATAACTTGGATCTTTTTCATAATCATCAGACGAAAAATCATCAAAAATTTCTGACATTCTGATCACACTTTCTTTTTTTACTTTTTTTCAGTTTTAACAATGAACAGTTTAATATGAACTATTAATTTATTAGCAATTTGACACCAAACGTTTAATAATATAGAAAACACGTATTTAATGAACAAATCAATAGCACAAATGACGATTTATGCACTATGAAAATATGTCTGAACATTTCAGTAAACTTTGACTTCTAAGTAAATAATAAAAAAAACACAACAACAGTATTTATAAAAAAAAAACAAAAGCAACAATTTATTTTGTTCCAGCCTACGTCGACTTCTAAGTAAATAATAAAAAAACAACAACTATTTAAAAAAAAACAACAAAAGCAACAAATTATTTTATTCCATCTTACTTCGACTTCTTAGAAAATAATAAAAAAAAATAACTGTATTTATAAAAAAAAACAACAAAAGCAACAAATTATTTGAATGCGTTGAAAAGAGAATTCTTTGCAATTTTGCAAAGTAGAGGATATTAGATAATAACAACTAAAACTTATCGGCTCCAAAATGACATGAAAAACGTAGGTTTGTTAGTCATTTCTTGTATTTTTTTTTTCTACGGAAGAACTGATTGCAATTAGAAATAATGTTTACCAATTTTACAAAACTTTGTAAATAAAAATTGCCATTTTTCATTTGAAAAGAACGAAGATTTTGATTCTGATTTAACTTTGATTGCAATTACTGGATTTGATTGCAATTAAAGTAATTGCAATCAAATCGATTGCAATCAAATTTGATTGGAATCAATTTATATATAAATTGATTTTAAAAAATTGATTCAATCGTTTTTATCATATTGATTTCATGATTTCAAATTGAAATCATGAAATCAATTTACGATTTTGAATGCAATCAAAAAATTAGCAATCATTAAAGCGAAATCATGTGATTGCAATTAAATCGATTGCAATCATTTACAGCTCTGCAAATTATGAAATGGTAAAAAAAAATTTTTTATTTGGTAGATAATTTCTTGTCATTTAACATTTAAATATAATTTCGGGCATATGGCCACCACGACTATTTTGCACAAAGGTCATTCTGGAGGTTCAATTTTCGACCACCTTTTCAAGCATTTGAGGGCGTATTTCAGAAATGACACGTTGAATACTGGTTTCCAAAGCGTCAATCGTTGCTGGTTTATCCACGTAAACCAATGATTTCAGGTATCCCCACAAAAAATAATCGAGTGGCGTCAAATCACACGAACGCGGAGGCCAATTCACCGGTCCATTTCTCGAAATAATGTTGTCGTTGAAATGTTCTTTCAATAAATCCATTGTTGCGCCCGCAGTATAAGTATAAGTGGCTTCATCCTGTTGAAACCACATTTCGTTTACATCCATATCTTGAAGTTTTGGCACCAAAAATTCATGATTCAAAATCATGATTCTGTATCGATTTCCATTCACGGTAACGCGTCGTTCTTCCTCATTTTTAAAGAAATAAGGACCGATGATTCCACCAGCCCACAGACCGCACCAAACAGTACATTTATCGGGATGCATTGGTAATTCTTGAACGGCGGGTGGATTATCTTTGCTCCAAATACGGCAATTTTGCTTGTTGACATATCCATTCAACCAAAAATGCTCCTCATCACTGAAGAGAATTTTGCGGTAAAAAAGCGGATAAACATTTTTAATTGAACACTGTTTTTGAAAATAAATTTCCACGATTTGGAAGCGTTGTTCTGGAGTTAACCTGTTCATGAAGATTTGCCAAACAATACTAAGTAGAGACGTCACTTTAAACTGTCAAAACAGCTGTCAGACAACAGAGTGATTCGAATAAAAAAAACACCCTTTAGTAAACAAAATTAAAATTAGAAACAAGCCAGAAACGGAAGATTTTGAACTAAAAAGAATAAAGGAAAAATATGGCTTATCATAAGATTACAAAAATTTGTCAAATAAAATTAAATTTATACTTACATAAATATGTACATACTAAAACCCAGGAGTGTTTTAGACTAAGGGTGGAGGAGTCACATACTGATACCCAAAATAATTATAATGGCTGGCAAAGGTAAACCCTAAAGTTTTATTCCCACATTTTGCTAAACAGTAATGTAAGCATAAAAATACTGACGTTACTTATTTTATATTAGATCTTAAATATTTTGTAAAATTAGTCCTAAGATCAGTTTAAATAAATTAAGTTGTGAAGAGCTTACAACATAAAACAATAAAAATATTGTGTTTTATTTTTACTATATGGAAGAATAATAAATAACACATTTAACTCGCAAAAGTGAAAACTGACAGCTTTTAGCTGCTTTGTTTATTTCCAATAAAAACCCGAAAACATTGGTTTCTGTGACACCTAAAACCGACGCTAATTCTAGTTCGAACATAAAACCAATAACATTGGTTTCTTTGACACCAAAGCATTTTTTCTTGTCGGTTTTAAAACCAATTCTGACAATATTGGTTTCTATGACAACCCTGATTATGAAATTTTTATTTGACATATTGTCACAATTCTAATTTAAATGAAATTTATTTTTAAGGTGTAGAAAAATTGAATAGACTCATATCGAATATAATTTATTTGTTGGGTTGGTTTTGTATGAGTTTCAAAGCCTACTATGTTTATTCTGCTGTGATTTTTGAAAATAATTTATAATTTACAAATTGTGAATTCTCAGATGGTTTTCGAAAGTATGTGCATAAGCTAACAGGTTTTTTACTTTTAAAAACTATGGTTAAAATCTACTGATGATTTGGTAAAGCACCAATGAAATGCATATAGGCATTGCTTAACCATCAACAAATAAATTCATTTAATATATTCTAATATATATGTAATAAAAATGTAATTGTTGTTAAAGTTTTGACCATGAGCAAATACTTTCGTCAATATTATTGCTACGCTGAGTATTCATCTTTTTAAATGTTTTTTGACACGATGTAAAACGAAAATGAAATTAAAAAGTTCCTTCTAAATTAAATTTTCCTTTATTGACCTATTTTTGATAATTGATTTAATATTTTTTAACTTCAAACTTAACTGCCTGGCCCGCAATATAGTTCTGTCCAGTAAATATAGTTAAAATAAAATCACATTCCAAAATTTTGTTTTAAATGTATTTCTTCTATAGATGGATATAGAGTGGCATCTTGTGCCAGGATTTATTTTCTCAAAACCCTAAAATATAACATCAACACAATAAAAGTAATAATCCCCAATACAAAAGAAATTTAATCATCAAAAAAATTTTGGAAGGCACCGTTTTGAATAATTTTGAAAGAAAAAGAAAAGTACAAAAATTAAAATAGAATTCCTTATATCCTTAATTTGGTGAATGTTACACAGAAAATTTTTTTGCGAGATTGAATTCAATTACTCGTAAACGAATAATTATTGTTAAACTTTTTTCAATCGACTTTTTAATTCGGTCAATTAAATTCCTGTATTGAAAATGAAATTTTAAAGCTGTAAGCTCTAAACACATAGACGACAGCAGACAGCAAGCAGCAATATGTCAAAAATAAAATCCATGTGTATAAATGAAAATGATTACATATTTTGAGGGCAGCACAGCAGCAGGACTGCACAACAGCATTTGCTGCTGCTGCCAACTTAGGCTATTTTCTATTTTGACGGGCAGCAATAAACAAATATAGTGTTGTCATTATGTAGTACATAAATTTGTAAGAATAAGAACAACGTTTTTTTTAATATTAAACATAAAAGAACATTACAAATATACAATATAGAAATAAATTTATGTGTTTTTATAGTTTTTCGTGATATTATTACATTTTTTGTCAATAACTTTAATTTTCTTCATTATACAATATACATATATGCGGCATCCCTGTTGTTATGTTGTTGCTTTCGTCAAAATAATTATGAAGCTGACTTCATAGCAGCATTTGAAGCCGTGAAGTTGTGAAGTCTGCTGTCGTCTATGTGTTTAGAACAGATACGGGCGTTTCATAGCACAATTGTTCTGAGATCATTCACACATATTCTTACCCTCTTTAATTTAGTCGTCGATCAGACAGCGACGAATGAATATCAGGCGGATGCTTACGAATTTTTTAAATTTTTGATGTGTTAACATCTATACGCGCGCCTCTAGGGCAGTAAACTATCAGTTTCAATCCATACGCAAGTGTAAGAGTTTGTTTGTTCGTTGCTTGGCAGTCGGTATTGAAAGTGATTATTGGGTGATTTTCATATAATTTTCCCACGCGATTTTCTCCGGAAATTCATAGCCGATTTTATTAATTTTTGGATTAAAACGCTAGTGCGGGTTTCGACGAAGAGTTTAGGCCAAAAATTAAGGCGATCCGATATCGGCGAGCGGAGATTTAAGTGTTTTAATTCGGAGTATTAATTTGGAGTAATATTAAAAAAAAGTTTTATGTTGATCTTCGGTTTTGTCTTATGCATAGCGAAGAGAATAGTGACGTGGTTATACGTACATATATAAAAATCAGATAGCAAGACTGCAACGTATGTAGCTTATGTACAAACATAACAATGTATGTATGTACATTTGTCTGTTGCTTTGCATTCTCTTTGTTTTTTGTGGGTTTAATATAAAATAAATAAACAAAAAGGTGTTAACACATCGCCCGTGAGTTCGAACACTCATTGATTTTTTTTCCAGAATATTTGTCCAGCAAACAATTTCAGTCTTGATGATATGCGAAAAATATTTTGTCATAAGCAATGCTTTCGATAACATACAATGCCTTTTATACAATTTTTCTCCAATAACGGACTATACTAATTCTCCTAATGTAGTAATACACTTAGTCTTATTAATTAGTCTGTGTAAAATCTTATCAAAAATATTTTGAATATGTTTCCCTTATGAAAATTATCTTCCATGACGACAAATATCAACGCTTATTAAGTATTCAGTGTTATGCTCCAGCAAACAACCATTCCTTTATATATTTTTTTCTTGAATGGAAAACATAACAAATTACTGTCCTATAATCCTGCAAAAATATTTAACAATAGCTGCAAGAATTTGGTTGATTTTTCTGATAATCAACTTCATATCGCTTACCAAAATGTTCGTGGACTTAAAACGAAGCTTACTGATTTATCTTTGCAAAGTTTTAATTTCAATCATCATGTCATTGTGTTCACTGAAACCTGGCTGAACAATACTTTCCTAGACGCCGAAATACTTTGTAATAAGTTTCAAATTTTTCGTCGTGATAGAATTACAACCACTACAGGTGGTGGAGTTTTAATTGCTATCTCCAACCTGTTCTCAATGGAACAAATTCAAATGATACCATCTTATAACATAGAGTTTGTAGCTGTGGTTTTCAAGGTTAATCACATAAACGTATTTATTACATGTTCTTATGTTCCTCCTCGTTCTGATCCAATTGTATATAAACACCATATTGAAGCAATTGAATTTGTGAATTCCAAACTCAACTCTGATGATTTAATTTTCGTGCTTGGTGATTTTAATTTACCTTCTATCTTGTGGAAGCTTTCATCAGAACATAGTTACTACATACCTACTCTAACTAATGATGATATTTTCAATAACATTTCCAATCTATACCTGCACCAAATTAACGGAATTTATAACATTTGTGGTAAACTTCTCGATTTAGTATTTGTAAACGAGCCTAAAAAATGCGCTGTATCTAGTTTATGCCCTATTTCCACTCCTGAGGATCGATACCATCCAACAATCGAAATAAACTGCAATATATATACTAATGCTACGGTGAAAAGTATAACTAAAAAGGAAAGAATTTTCTGTTTTAATCGTGCAAATTATATTGAACTTAACCACCTGTTACTAAATACCAACTGGCTTCAAATACTGCCTACCACGAATTGTGCATCGTTCTCAATTGATGAATTGGTCAACACTTTTTATAAAATTATGTTGGAATACATGGAGGAATGCATACCAAAATATATACCATGTAAAAAGTCTGGACCACCTTGGAACTCTAAACAGCTAGCTGCTCTTAAAAATCTTAAAAATAAATATTTCAGTAAATTTAAGACTACTGGAACTTCCTTTAATTATGTGAGATATTCAGCCGCTCGTTCAAATTATAACTTGCTTAACACACAGCTCTATAGGAAATACCTCATAAAATTAAAATGCATTTTTCATAAAGATCCTAAATCGTTTTTCAAGTTTGTGAATACCAAAAAAAAGTCTGCTGCGTTTCCAAAAGTCATGAAATATTTATTATCAGAATCAAATGAAGAGTTGATGATTAGTAACATGTTTGCTGACTTTTTCGCGTCAACCTACTCAGTAGTTCCATATGATGTTTCTAATGTTTACCCATACAAAATTACAAATACTCAAAATATTTCACCATCTGTTATAACTACTTCGCATATATTTAACTGTTTAAAAAAATCTAAGCCATCAACTTTTTGTGGACCTGACGGCATACCTAGTTGTGTTTTAATAAATTGCGCAGCCGCTTTGGTAACACCTTTATCCATTATTTTTAATGCTTCTCTAAATTATGGTTGCTTCCCAAAACTATGGAAAGATGCATATATCATACCCCTGTTTAAGTCCGGAAATAGATATGATATTAATAATTACAGGGGCATCGCGAAACTAAGTGATATTCCGAAGCTTTTTGAAAAATGTATGATGGATTGTCTTATTCACCAAGCGTCTTCCTTATTAACACCTCTACAACATGGTTTTCGTAAAGGACTATCTGCCATGACAAACATCCTTCAATTAACAACGTTAATAAATTAATCTTTTGTCAACGGCTACCACACTGGCGTTATTTATACTGATTTCAGTAAGTAAAGTAAATCATGTTCTGCTTTTGAAGAAATTGGACTTAATGGGCTTCAGCAATAACTATCTGAGCTGGTTTAATTCATATCTAACACTTAGAACTCAGTCAGTAAAATTTAATTCCGCAATTTCAAGGAAAATTCTTGTAAGATCGGGTGTTCCGCAGGGTAGCCATCTTGGACCAATTTTATTCATACTTTTCATTAATGATTTACCTGATGCTGTAAAACACACTAATGTATTAATGTATGCAGATGATGTCAAAATATTCTTGAGTATTAAACTTCCAACTGCTCGGCTGTATCTACAAAACGACCTAGATAACTTTTACAATTGGTGTGACGCTAATTTGATGAGTCTCAATTTAAGCAAGTGTTCTCATATGCAGTTTTCAAGAGTACAGAATACGGTTTATTCCTACTTTCTTGGGGGATATCAATTAAAATCTGTAGATGCGATTATGGACTTGGGGATTTTGCTAGATGCAAAATTGAGCTTTATACAACATATTACGATGACTGTCAATAAATCCCGTAGCGTTTTGGCTTTCATCAAAAGATGGTCGAAGGAATTTAATGATCCTGTAAAAACCAAAATATTATATACATCACTCGTAAGGCCAATTTTGGAATACGGTTGCATAATATGGGACCCATTCTATCAAATTCATATTGAACGTATTGAGTCTGTTCAGAAACAATTTCTCATTTTCTGCTTAAGAAATGTTTACAGTTGCCGTATGACTCTTCCATCTTACACAATAAGATTAGCTGAAGAGAATTTACCAACTTTGAGTAGCCGGAGAAGTATGCTTAAAGTTTCTTTTATGGTTAACCTTATAAATGGTAACGGAAATTCGGAATTTTTGATGAGCAACATGATATTCAATATCCCACAACGATCACTGAGGTCTTTCAACCCGTTATACGTTAGAACTTGCCGCTCAAACTTCGCTACCTCCGACCCGCTTAGAAGACTATGCGTTTGCTTTAATGAATTGTATAACTTTATAGATTTTTCAGTAAATGTTGAAACCATTAAAAGAAATGTTATTTTATTTTTAAATCAATAGTTTGCATTCATGTTCATAAAAACATTTCATTTTGTATCTGAAACTTTATTTATGAGTGTATGTATGTAATATGTTTTTATATTTAAATAGTCAGTAAGGAATTTTTCCATAGACTTTGAAATAAAATAAAAACATAAAATATCCCACGTTCATTATCTCAATATTAAGAACTCGAACAACAAATTTGTGCCATTTTCCCCACCGAGAAATTGGTAAGTAGTCTATTAAATTGCATTAATCAAGCATATGTATGTGACGCGCAAAATAGAAAGGGACCTAAGGGTAAAAACTGGTTTTGTTCAGGAGAGCCATTTTAAAGATTTAAATACGTGTATCTTTAGTGTACCATCACCATCATAAAACGCGTATATCTCTGCGAGGGAACACTTTTGGGAATCGGTCTCATTCGATGTTCAGATGTTGTCCACATCAAAAAATGTGAAAATAGATTTTTTTTACCCTTAAGTCCCTTTCTCTATGCGCTGTGACATATGTAAAATCGATTTCTTCTTAAAGGAGTTTTATACTAGTGAAATATTACAAACTGTAAAAGGATTTCAAGAAGCGTTTTAAAATTAATGAGAGCGAAGTAAAAGAATATTTTCCAGATGAACACTTTTTAAAAAATATTCCATTGCATTTTACGAGTATATGTAAATAAATTATACACATATGTACTTGAGAATCTTTTAATATGTGCACCTATTTTTTATTATGATAGAAAGTGAAGGTAACTATGTACCACACCTTGATTGCCTGCGATCTTTTACAATAACAAAGGATGAATTCGATATATATTGGCAAAAATGCGCCCCTCTACGTTTTCAAAAAATTTCTAGCTCTAAAAACACAGCTGAAGTATTCAATGCATGGCCGGAGTACGCAAAACCTTCAATGCAGGCAGGTCATCGTCTGGTAGGTACATCTTCGATGCACATGTCAACTTAGAAAATGGAATAAAAACTATATATTTTAATCTATTTACTATTAGATTAATGTGGATTTCGGTCTTAAATATCCGATAGCCAAAAATTTAAAAGAACGCTGGCACTACTTTGCTCCTGAAATAATGTTTATTCTACAAACGAAAATTTCGTCTTTAGAGTCGAAAGTATTTGAAACTTTGTGGTGTTGCCATAATTTGTTCTCACCCCAACTAAAAGTCAACACGGATGAAAATTATGCTAAGTATCGAAATAAATATAGTATTATTGATTCTCAAGAGTCATTTGTCATCGTCGCTGCGACGGTAGAAGAGTTAGATAGCAAGTTAAAGTTACTAAGACTACAGGGCCGTAACATACAGCCTAGGTTGGTTATTGTCGGTAACATTATAAATAGAAAATATATTTTTGTATATTTTGATGGTTTAAAATATCCATTTGTTTCTGTTTTGACTGCTTTTGATTTGCTATTTAAAATATTTTACGTGTTTAATTTACAATATCCTGAAGAATCAGAAATTTTTTATAATTTTATTCAGATTCTATTTTTGTGATTTGCCTACAAACAAAAAGTTTATTAAAGCATCCTCAATCAAACATGGGATATTACAATTAAAACAGTAGATTTATAATTATAATCTTGTAAGAAAATAGTTCTTTATATATTATATTATATTATTATATAATGAATATTTGTACATTAAACAAAAAATGTAAACAATTTTAATATAATATATACAATGTATATTATACATATGTATTGTATACTGTAGGGAAACAAATTTTTTTATATGAGTTTAATGATTAAACTTTAATCAAACTCCATGATTTATCACTCAAGTTTGAAATGAATTGATGTTTTGTCTATAACAGTTTATTTTAAATGACATTCAAAATATTTATGTATTATTACCATTATTTTTACATGTACATGTATATAAAAATGAAGCTGCCTTGTGTTATTAGCATTAAATTCATTGTTTGTATAAAAACTCTTTTATTTTCGTTTAATAAAAAATTATGGGGGTGAAAGTTAACTAATACTAGGACTTTTAATCAATTAACTTTTTAATTGAGCTAACTATAATTCTTCATTTCCACTATTAATTCACTTAATCTTTTTAATTCATTTAATTAAAAAATTCATAGGTAAATCCCATCAAATTCAATTATTATTTTTAATTATATCAATTAATTCATTTGCTCAAAAATCGATAAATATTAATTAATTTGTTTTTAAAATCGTTTATTCAACATATTGTCTCAATTAAATTAGTGATTTTTGTTTGTTTGTGGTCAAGTATGTCTATATGCCTGCATTTCATTGGCTCTTACACCAAATCATCAGTAGACTTTAACCTAATTCCAAAATAGCAAAACCTCTTAGGTTATACATAAACTCTCAAAAATTGAATTGGTTTGTTATTTTGGAATTTGGTTAAAGTCTACTGATGATTTGGTGTAAGAACCAATGAAATGCAGGCATATAGACATACTTGACCACATACAACAAACAAAAGGCACTAATTTAATAGAGACCATATGTCGAATAAAGGATTTTAAAAACGTGTTGCGCAGATTTTTTTCATTGTGATTTTATTATATACTTTTATTATTTACCAACGGCAGACTAATTGTATGAAGGTGGAAAAACAAAATAGGTTTACATATATCTAATAAAATTTGTTTGTTGTGTTTTCTGGAATTTCAAATCCTATGGTTTTACTTGTGTAATTCTCAATTCATTTTTGGGAGTTTAAGTATTCGTTGAATTATACCCATTTTATACTTGGGGAAGAACTAAATTGATATTTAAAAAAACCAAAAAAAATTAAAAATTCGATTTCAAGGTCGGAAAATCAAAATTTGTCGGTACATAAAACTACCCAAATAAGTTCTTAATTTTGAATGAAGTTTATTTGTTGGTGGTCAAGCAATGTCTATATGCATTTCATTGGTGCTTTACCAAATCATTAGTAGACTTTAACCACAGTTTGAAAAATTAAAACTTTTTATCTTATACACATACTTCTGAAAACCATCTGAGAATTCACAATTTGTAAATTACAAATTATTTTCAAACATCACATCAGAATGAACATAGTAGGCCTTGAAACTCATACAAAACTAACCCAACAAATAAATTATATTCGATATGAGTCTATTTTATTTTCCTACACCTTTACACAATTAGAAATCCATTGGATAACAAGAAAAGTTTTTATAAGGCAAAATGAAAAATAAAATCTAAATTAAACTGTTATGAAATTTTTATTTGACATATAGTCACAATTCTATTTTAAATGATATTTATTTTTTAGTATTTATAAGGCAAAATAAAGTATTTATAAGGCAAAATGAAAAATAAAATCTAAATTAAACTGTTATGAAATTTTTATTTGACATATTGTCACAATTCTATTTTAAATGAAATTTATTTGTTAGTATTTATAAGGCAAAATAAAGTATTTATAAGGCAAAATGAAAAATAAAATCTAAATTAAACTGTTATGAAATTTTTATTTGACATATTGTCACAATTCTATTTTAAATGAAATTTATTTGTTAGTATTTATAAGGCAAAATAAAGTATTTATAAGGCAAAATGAAAAATAAAATCTAAATTAAACTGTTATGAAATTTTTATTTGACATATTGTCACAATTGTATTTTAAATTAAATTTATTTGTTGGTGGTCAAGCAATGTCTATATGCATTTCATTGGTGCTTTACCAAATCATCAGTAGCCTTTAACCACAGTTTTGAAAAGTTAAATACATCTTATCTTATGCACATATGTACTTCTGAAACCCATCTGAGAATTCACAATTTGTATATTACAAATTATTTTCAAAAATCGCATCAGAATAAGCATAGTAGGCCTTGAAACGAATACAAAACTAACCCAACAAATAAATTATATTCGATATGATAACAGTTCCGAATTTTCTGTTGTTTTTTTTTTGTGAATTAAATATTTTTTATACTTCAAGATTAATTACATTCGTGTAAAAAAACAAAAAATTCAAAATTCGATTCCAGGGTTGGAGAATCGAACACTTTTGGTACAAAATACGTTCTTAATTTATGTTTTTTAGTGAATAAAATAATCAAAAGAATCATTACTTTTGTTTTTTTTTTGTGTGAATTAAACGTTTTTTTATACTTCAAGAAACATTACATTCGTGTAAAAAACGTAAAAATTTAAAATTCGATTCTAGGGTTGGAAAATTGAAAGTTGTTGGTACAAAATAAATTCTAAATTTCGTTTTTTTATACTTCAGGAAGAAATATATTTATGTAAAAAATAAAAAATATTAAAAATACTATTCCAGGGCTGAAAAATAGATATAGTTTTGTTATATAAAAATAGCCATGTAAAATCCTAATTTTGTTTTTTAAGTGAACTAATACTTTAGAAAGAATATTAAAAACCAAATATTCGATTCCAGGATTGGAGAACGGAAATTTTTTGGCACACAAAATAGTCAAAAGAATAACTACTTTTGGTTTTGTTTTTGTGCATTAAGCCTTTTTTCATGCTAAAGCGTGAAAAAAGGATTCTAGGGTTGGAAAATCGAAATATTTTTGGACCATAAAAGTAGCCATATAAATCCCTAAATGAAATTTATTTGTTGGTGCACAAGCAATGTCTATATGCATTTCATTGGTGCTTTACCAAATCATCAGAAGACTTTGACCACAGTTTTGAAAAGTTAAAAACCTCTTATCTTATGCACATACTTCTGAAAACCATCTGAGAATTCACAATTTGTAAATTACAAACTATTTTCAAAAATCATAACAGAATAAGCATTGTAGGCCCTGAAACTCATACAAAACTAACCCAACAAATAAATTATATTCGATATGAATCTATTTTGTTTTTCTATACCTTTATACAATTAGAAATCCATTGGATAACAAGAAAAGTATTTATAAACAAAATGAAAAATAAAATCTAAATTAAACGGTTATGAAATTTTTATTTGACATATTGTCACAATTCTATTTTAAATTAAATTTATTTGTTGGTGGTCAAGCAATGTCTATATGCATTTCATTGGTGCTATACCAAATAATCAGCAGACTTTAACCACAATTTTGAAAAGTTAAAAACCTCTTATCTGATGCGCATACTTCTGAAATCCATCTGAGAATTCACTTCTTGTAAATTACAAATTATTTTAAAGAAGTAAAAGTGCTATATTCGGCTGTGCCGAATCTAAATACCCTTCACAGATGTAATTATTCATTCTTTCTTTCTTTCTTGCTAAAACAGAAAGTAGCTTTAAATAAAAAATTATTAAAAAAAAAAACAAAATGATGTTATCACTTACTTTTATATTTAAGACAACGTTTAAATTTTTTGGTTAGGAAGCTAAATGTTTGCTCTTCTTACTCCTAATACCTCTGCACGTCTTTCAAAAATATTAAATATGTTTAATTTACAAACAAAAAGAAAAATTCCGTTTCATGTACCCCAAAAGGTTCTAATTGTCCAACGGTAGAATAGTCTTTTAGATTTTTTTGGTTTTTAATACCAATTTAATTCTTCCAGATATATAAAGTAGGTATAATTCATCATAAAAATCAAATATAACAAATTATATGGTTACTTTTATGAACCAGAAAATGTCGATATTCCAACCCTGAAATTGGATTTTTAATTATTTTGGTTTTTAATACCAATTTAACTCTTCCCGAAGTATAAAAAAGATTTCATTCACACACAACCAAAATAAGGAACTTATATGGCTACTTCTATGTACCAAAAAATTTCGATTTTCCAACCCTGGAACCGAATTTTTAATACCAAATTAATTCTTCCTGAAGTATAAAATATGTTTAATTCACTAAAAAAACAAAATTTGTAATTTATGTGGGTACTTTTATGTACCAGAAATATTTTGATTTTCGAACTCTGGAAGCGATTTTTTATTTGTTTACCAATGCAATTCTAAGTGAATTTCTAAGTTTTTTGGTCACTTTCATCTACCATAAACTTAAAATTTGTAACCATTTTGGTCACTTTCATGTACTACAAAATATTGTAGTTATCCAACCCAGGAATCAAAATTTTCATTTGTTTTAATATTTGATACCAATTTTGTTTTTCCTGAATTAAAAAATAGTTTTAATTAGTAAAAAATCGAGGTTAGTTGGCTTTTTTGTTACTTTTATGTATAAACAAATTTCCATTTTGCATCCCTGGGAGCGACATTTTCATTTTTGTTTTCTTTTTTACCAATGCTAGTTTCCATTACTTATAAAGTAGTTTTATTTACAAAAATCTTAAAATAAGCAACCATTTTTATCACTTTCATGTACTACAATATATTGCATGTACCAAAAAAACTTTCAATTTCCGAACCCTGGAATTTAAATTTAATTTTTTTTTTGCTTTTTTATCAATGCGACTCTTAATGAAGTGTAAAGTAGTTTTATTGAAGAAACATTTTAAATTTTTAACCATTTTGTTTACTTTTATGTATAAAAAATTTCAATTTCCCACCCCTGGAAGCGAAATTTTAATTTAAAAAAATTTTTTTATCAGTGCAAATCTTCATGAAGTATAAAGTGATTTTATTTAAGAAAAACTCAAAATTTATAACAATTTTGGTTATTACATGTACTACAAAATATTGCATGTACCAAAAAAAACTTTAATTTTCCTAACCCTGGAAGTGAAATTTTAATTTTTTTATTTTTTATCAGTGCAAGTCTTTTTGAGGTATAAAATAGTCTTCTTTAAGAAAAATTTTAATTTTTTAACCATTTTGGCCACTTTCATGTACTACAAAATTTTGCACTTTCCAACCATGGATTCGAAATTTTGATTTTTTTTTTAATTTTTGATACCAATTTTGTTCTTCCTAAATTATAAGCCAGTTTGAGGTAACCAAAAAAAACAGTTTAATTTAGATTTTATTTTTCATTTTGCCTTATAAATACTTTTCTTGTTATCCAATGGATTTCTAATTGTATAAATGTGTAGAAAAATAAAATAGATTCACATCGAATATATGTAATTTATTTGTTGGGTTAATTTTGCATGAGTTTCAGGGACTACTATGCTTATTCTGTTGTGATTTTTGAAAATAGTTTGTAATTTACAAATTGTGAATTCTCAGATGGTTTACAGAAGTATGTGCATAAGATAAGAAGTTTTTAACTTTTCAAAAGTGTGGTTAAAGTCTACTGAGGATTTGGTAAAGCACCAGTGAAATGCATATAGACATTGCTTGACCACCAACAAATAAATTTCATTTAAAATAGTATTGTGACAACAATATGTCAAATAAAAATATCATAACATATAAATTCCTAATTTTTGGTTTTTCAGTGAATTAAACCTACTTCGCAAATAATTAAATTGATATTAAAAACCAAAAACATTGAAATTTCAATTTCGTGGTTGGAAAATAAAAATTTTTTGGTTAGTAAAAGTAACCATATAAGTTCCTTATTTTTATTTCATTTTTGTTGAGTTAAACGTTTTTATACCCTCCAAAAAAAATATGGAGGGTATATTCAATTTGTCATTCCGTTTGCAACGCTGCAAAATATCCATCTGAGACCCCATAAAGTATATATATTCTTGATCAGTGATGAAACCTAAGACGAACTGAGCATGTTTGTTCCGTCCGTCTGTGGAAATCAAGATTCAGTCCAAACGAAAAAAGTTAGACACTTGAAATTTGGTATATATATATTTTGAAGGATAGCACAGGTTAAGTACGGTGATGGGCCAAATCGGGGAAGAGGGAAAAAAGTTCTTCTAAGCAAAACTAAACCAACCTCCTGTATTGAAACTATCAGTTTCAATACATACGCAAGTGTAAGGTGTAAGATGTAAGAGTTTGTTTGTTCGGTGCTTGGCAGTCGGTATTGAAAGTGATTATTGGGTGATTTTCATATAATTTTCCCACGCGATTTTCTCCGGAAATTCATAGCCGATTTTATTAATTTTTGGATTAAAACGCTAGTGCGGGTTTCAACGAAGAGTTTAGATCCGATATCAGTGAGCGGAGATTTAAGTGTTTTAGTTCGGAGTATTAATTTGGAGTAATATTAAAAAAGTGTTTTATATTGATCTTCGGTTTTGTCTTATGCATAGCAAAGAGAATAGTGACGTGGTTATACGTACATATATAAAAATGAGATAGCAAGACAGCAACGTATGTAGCTTATGTACAAACATAACAATGTATGTATGTACATTTGTCTGTTGCTTTGCATTCTCATTGTTTTTTGTGGGTTTAATATAAAATAAATAAACAAAAAGGTGTTAACACATCGCCCGTGAGTTCGAACACTCATTGATTTTTTTTTTTGTAATTTTGTTAAGCAAATGATATATTTTTATATTAAAGAAAGTCCAACGCGTTAAACTTGGAGCCATAAAATAAAGAGAAATAATTTTTGGACCCTTTAGTGGGCGTTATTATATGCAAAAATAGTGTAAAAACTCAACAAATTGTTTTACTGAAGCCAACATTCATTAAAAATAACATATTTAAGCTTTAATGA
Source organism: Linnaemya tessellans (assembly GCA_951800035.1). Classification (NCBI taxonomy): domain Eukaryota; kingdom Metazoa; phylum Arthropoda; class Insecta; order Diptera; family Tachinidae; genus Linnaemya; species Linnaemya tessellans. The sequence continues at coordinate 83,940,187 of OX637535.1, forward strand.
CGAAGCTGGTACGTAACCTAGTACTACTCTGCCCTACCCCCTCCTCCCCCTTTGCGCCCTAGGTGTCCCTATACAAAAAATTTTTTTTTTTTAGTTTTGTATATAATTATCCCCAGCATTTATTTTTAAGGGATTTATGTCTCCCCCACAGCCCTTTCCAGATACAAAAAACATGGCCTTGGATTGGATATTTATGTATTACACTTGTTAAGTTATACTTTTGTAGTGTATAAAAACACATGTTATTTTACTGTACATAGCAATTGTTAGAATGAAAAATTAAATTGAAGTCTTGAATGTTATTTAATTTTTGCACACAATTGTTTATATATAGAAGTACGTTACTACCAAATTCATTCGCTCCCCGTTTTCCTTCTACTTCCGGTAAAAAAAAAAAAGAATTCCACATGTTTTGCTTTCAACCTCGTTTAATTGTTTCTGTTTATTCTGATCTGAATTAAAGAATGATTCACAAAAATCGGATTGATACTTTTTTTAAGTGAAATATTAAATTTGTTCTTGTAAATTCTGAAGAACACGCTTTTACTGCCAGATTGCTAATTTGCAGATTCTCGAAACTCTTTGTAATCCAGGTAGAGGACTGTAAAGGACATAAGCAGTGACTCTCGACCTTGGAATAATGTTAATAAATTGTCTTATGCTATTCTTAACTTTTAAGTTCACAGTTAAATGGCTATAATGGTTTTCACAATAGTTCATACCTACAAACCCTTATTCATCTTTCTTTTCTACAACCGTTGAAATAACCTTGTTACTTATGTCAAGTGGCGCCTTAAACAATAATTTAGCACTCTTAATGGTTACCTTCCCTTCAGTATATCTGTATGAGTGCGTGTGTGTAACTATGTGACCTGTTTATAACTTTGAAAGCCAAACCGAATCGCACCAAACTAGTCGCGTTTGAAAAGATTCCTTCAAAATTGCCAGGGTTTGGCAGAAATTTATAATTTTATTTAGAAAATATATGCAGTTTTATTTGCCTATTTCCTTTCTAAGCAGATGAATGCTTTAAAAATAAATTGCCAATTTGAAGGCAAAAAACTAATTGATTCTTTATTTTCAAAATTCAGTCCAAATTTTATTTATCGAACTTCCAATTGAAATACTTTCATATAGCAACATAAATATAAATGCAAAAATAATAACATATGTATGTATTGGGTGTTTTTTATTGAGGTATTGAACTTTAAGTTGGCATCACTTTTTTAATTCGCGGCCATTTTGCCAGCTGTCAAGTGATTAATATTTAGTTTGGTTTGCCATTTCATCATGAACAGGTTGACAAAAGAACAACGCTTGCAAATCGTGCAAATTTATTTGGAAAGTAATGGTTCAGATCGCGAAGTTTACCGCAACTTCCGTCCATTTTATGGTCGACATAATCGTCCATCAGAGCAATTAATTCGGTTAACCATGGATCGTTTTCGCACTACGTTTACTCTATGTGATAATACGCATCCGCAGAGACGTCGAACAGTGCGCACCGAAGAAACAATTGCCGCTGTAGAGCAAAGTGTTGAAGAGGACCCGAATGAATCGATTCGCCACCGTGCACAGCAATTGGAGCTTTGTCCATCAACTTTATGGAAGATTTTGCGCAAATGAATGTGGATGAGTTGTGGTTCCAACAAGACGGCGGTACATGCCACACAGCGCACGTCACAATCGATTTATTGAAGGAAACATTCGATGAGCGCATAATTTCGCGGAATGGACCTGTCAATTGGCCACCAAGATCGTGTGATTTGACACCATTGGATTATTTTCTTTGGGGATATGTGAAGTCGCTCGTCTACGCCAACAAACCAGAAACGTTAGGGGACTTGGAAGCCAACATTCGTGGCGCTATTGCAAACATACGGCCCCATAGGCTCGAAAAAGTGGTTGAAAATTGGACCTGTAGAATTGGCTTTATTCGAGCCAGCCGCGGCGGCCACATGCCCGAAATCATACTTAAACATTAATGGCATAAAATTATCCTTCCAATAAAGCCAAATTGATGGACATTAAAACGATTTTCTTGTGTTTTATTTCAATTCGAAGTTCTATACCTTTAAAAAAAACCCCTGTACATTACATATTATAGCAACAAGTATAACTGCAAGATAATAGTGTACATTACAATGATGTTCGGAGCACTAAATTTGGATACATATAAAATATATGTAATAAAACTTTTTTAGAATAACTTTTAAGCAGTTTTGCCTTTCGATTCCAAAAACTAATAGCTTCTTGACATTCAACAGTCACTTCGAGCGCCGGGTCAAAGTCCCTTGATGCGTTCATGAGATTTCGTGAACAAAAATTAAAAAAAAAAATCAATGAGTGTTCGAACTCACGGGCGATGTGTTAACACCTTTTTGTTTATTTATTTTATATTAAACCCACAAAAAACAAAGAGAATGCAAAGCAACAGACAAATGTACATACATACATTGTTATGTTTGTACATAAGCTACATACGTTGCTGTCTTGCTATCTCATTTTTATATATGTACGTATAACCACGTCACTATTCTCTTTGCTATGCATAAGACAAAACCGAAGATCAACATAAAACACTTTTCTAATATTACTCCAAATTAATACTCCGAATTAAAACACTTAAATCTCCGCTCGCCGATATCGGATCGGCTTAATTTTTGGCCTAAACTCTTCGTCGAAACCCGCACTAGCGTTTTAATTCAAAAATTAATAAAATCGGCTATGAATTTCCGGAGAAAATCGCGTGGGAAAATTATATGAAAATCGCCCAATAATCACCTTCAATACCGACTGCCAAGCAACGAACAAACAAACTCTTACATCTTACACCTTACACTTGCGTATGTATTGAAACTGATAGATTACTGCCCTAGAGGCGCGCGTATAGTTCTTAACACATCAAAAGTGATTTTTTTAAAAACTTATCTATCTGATCCATTAGTGATTGAATCCAACTAGTCATGTTTCAAAGAGTTCTTTCAAATTTGGGTTTCCTGTAAATGAAAACTTGTTGAAAAAATGTTGTGTCAAATGTTGTTTCTTTCGGAATAACTTTTAAAGGGTATTGTGGATTGATTCCAAAACTAATCAGCTTTTGACATTCGAAAACTACCACAACCCGAAAAATTCGACAAAAATTTAAAAAAAAAACTCTGAAATTATATACATATGCGATCAATTAGTGCTCCGGATCCTTTTATAGAACTCGAAGAGCTACGTCAATCACCACATACCACTTGGGTATCAGATGATCCATTCAAAAGTTAAGATTACAGAGAAGTTGAGGGGTTGGCCTTTAAGTGAATCGTTTTCTATATTTTTCTGAGTCGATTTCGAAGAAAAATGCATTATTCAATCCGTGTAAATTTTTAGTGGAGTAATGCCTGCACTTTTGCTTAGTTGGCTTTAATGTTTGGCTATAAATTCTATTTGTCTCTGCAAGCTACACATATCCTAACATTGATGAAATATTTTATAGCGCAATGATTGCACAGCAAACAATTAATGGTTTTCTACACTATTTTGGAATTAAATCAAAAATTTTAAACCAAAAAAAAAAACTTTCTAAATTCTTTAATAATTACTTGGACTAAAAACTAGTAAAAACATTATATTAGTAAATAAATACTATTTTACGAAATTTTTTGTTTTAAAGATGCACTGATGATGAAAGCGTTGCGGCTTTCGAAAACAGCAGTTTTCTGCTTTGCTGTGTAAATTGAATAACTAAAACCTGATGTTGACTTTCCTTTGTACCTTGGAATATTTATCATGTCTTTCTGTTAATACAGCAATATGAATGTTCGTTAAAATACTTACTAGAAAAACTATTTGTATTCTCAATAAAATTTACATTTTATGGTATTTGGCTTAAGTAAGCAGGAAAAAAATTTATTTTAATTCGGGCGTTTCCAATTTGTTAGGAGGAGCATGGCTGAGACACCTTTCCGTCAGCATTAACATTAATATTTTATATCAAAGTGCATAAAAGGGACTGAGATATGTTAAACATGTTTAACCTGCTGGATCACACTTCAAGACATTTCTGTGCCCAATTTTAAAACTATACTGGGTCACTCCAAAAAGGGCCGTGCTGAAGACATCTCACCTAAGTTGTAAAAATTGAAAAACTAAATCAGGATCAGTCTATGTCTCAGCTTCGTTATTTGTTATTTTTAAGGAATGTAGGCTTAAGTAATACAATTTGTTAAAATTTTACACTATTTTTATACCCTTCACAAAAAAGTGAAAGGGTATATATCGGTTTGTCATTCCGTGCGTAATTTCTTTTTTCTGGTATTGAAAATCAGAGCTGGGAAGCTTACACCTATTTCTCGACGCAAAATTTATACCAAAAATCAATTATTTTGTTGATTGTTTGTAAATTAAACCTATTTCATGCTTTGGGAAGTCTCAATGGTCTTTTAAAAACTAAAAAACTAAAAAAAAATTGTATGGATGGGAATGTCAAAGTTTTTTTTGCATATGCAATATTTTGTAGTACGTGCTATAACTGAGGAGGTCCATAACAAAATGCAACAATTCCACCATAACAATTTTTTGGATAAACAAATAATACTAATTAAAGTTGGTAGGATATATGTATATATTTTTCTAAGCACTTGTTGTGGTATAATAGTTTTCTAATCGTAATAGAACTCATAAGTAAATTGATATATCTGCCAGTTAGTTTTTAAGCTATTTAGAAAACAAATTTGGAATTGTTGCGTTTTGATCCGATTCATATTAATAAATTCGTTTTGATATGAACCCAATGGAAATGTTGCGTTTTGTCATGTACTTAGCTTAAAATTGTGTCCCTTTTCATTTCAATAATATTGTAATTTTAGATTTTTGTTTTGAATTTCATGTTTTATAGAAAAATTAACAAGACGTTTATTATATAGGCAACTTTTGTTATTCAAATTCATATTTTAAATAAAAAAATCAACATTGTGTTACAGTCTAGTTCCAATGTCCTCCTCCAAACAATTACATAAAGTCATGTCATCTATTTCGTAGGCACTATCCCCTTGCTGGTCCAAAACTATATTTTTATAGTATTCTAGCTAAGACATGTTGGACCACTGTCGGCAATAATGTTTTACCAACAATATAACAACGTCTGTTTTCTTTTCTGGCTTGATTGCAACACCAAGAGGAAGTTGTTCAAGCAAACACTAATATTTGGAAGTTGTTTATTGCATACATATGTAGATATGGAATTGTTTCATTTTGATCTGAACCATTATATTTGTTATTGAATAACACCATAATTATTGACATTTGGTAAGTTTTATTACAATGACTATATAGATTTTAATATGTAGAATAGTATTCAGTAAAAAAATCAAAAAACTTAAAAAGTGGAATTGTTGCGTTTTGTTATGGACCTCCTCAACTAAACTGGTTTAAAATTGTAAGGTTTTCTTAAATAAAACCGCTTTATACGTCATTAAGACTTGCATTGGTCAAAAGAGAATTAATATAAATTCAATTTTCGCTTCCAGGGTGGAAAATTGAAAACTTTTTTATACTTAAAAGTAACCAAAAAGGCAACTGACGTTGCTTTTTCTTGCTAACTAAAACTATTTTAGAATTTATTAAGAACAAAATTGGTATCCAAAATTCAAAAAAATCAGGATTTCGAATCCAGGGTTGGACAAGTGCAATATTTTGTAGTACATGAGAGTGACCAAAATAGTTATAAATTTAAAATTTTTTTTAAATAAAACTACTTTATACCTCAAGAAGAGTTGCACTGATAAAAAAAATTAAATTTCGCTTTCAGGGTTGGGAAAATATAATTGTTTTTCGTACATGCAATATTTTGTAGTACATTTATAACTAAAATGGTTTAAAGTTTTGAGTTTTTCTTAAATAAAACCACTTTATAATCCATGAAGATTTGCATTGATAAAAAAATATTTTAAATGCAAATTTCGCTTCCAGTGTTGGGAAATTAAAATTTTTTTATACATGAAAGTAACCAAAATGGTAAAAAATTTTAAATTTTTCTTCAATAAAACTACGTTATACGTCACGGAAAGTCGCATTGATAAAAGAGCAAAAAAAATTAAAATTGAAATTCCAGTGTTTGGAAATTGAAAGTTTTTTTGGTACATTGTATTACATGAAAGTGATCAAAATGGTTGCAAATTTTTAGTTTTTCTTAAACAAAACGACTTAATAACTAATGAAGATTAGCATTGGTAAAAAAAAGAAAACAAAAATTAAAACTTCGCTTCCAGGGATGGGAAATTGAAATTTTTCTTTATACATAAAAATAACCAAAAAAAATTTTATATATCTGGAAAAACAAAATTGGTATCAAATATTATAAAAATCAAAATTTCGATTCCAGGGTTGGATAACTGCAATATTTTGTAGTACATGAAAGTAACCAAAATGGTTACAAATTTTAAGTTTTTCTTAAATAAAATTATTTCATGTCTCATTATTAAGAGTTGTATTGATAAGAAAAACTAAGATTTCGTTTAAAGGGTTGGGAAATTGAAATAGTCATAAAAGTAACCAAAAAGACAATTGACGTTGTTGTTTTTGCTAATTAAAATTATTTGATAATTTAGGAAGAACAAAATTGGTTTTAAAATCTAACAAAGTCAAAATTTCGATTCCAGTGTTGGACAACTGAAATATTTTATGGAACATGAAAGTGACAAAAAAGTTTAAAAATTTTAATTGTTTTTGTCAAGTAAAACTGCTTTACACCTCACTAAGAATTGAATTAGTACAAAAAATAAAAATTTGCTTCCAGAAATGGAAAATCGAAATTTTTTGTACTTAAAAGTACCCACATAAATGCCATATTTTGTTCTTTTATACTTCGCTAAGAATTAAATTGGTATTATTTCCAGGGTTGGAAAATTGATATTTCTTAGTACATAAAACTAGCCATGTAAGTTCCTAATTTTGGTTTTTTGTGAATGAAATCTTTTTTATACTTTGGAAAGAGTTAACTAAGTTGGTACCACAAAAATTAAAAATCCAATTTCGGGGTTTGAATATCGACATGTTCTGATTCATAAAAGTAACCATATAATTTGCTATTTTTGATTTTTATGATGAATTATACCTACTTAGATATCAGAAAAAAATAAATTGGTATTAAAAACCAAAAAAATTTAACAGGCGATTCTACGGTTGGACAATTAGAACTTTTTGGGGTACATGAAACGGATTTTTTGTTTGTTTGATAATTAAACATATTTAATATTTTTGAAAGACGTTCAGAGGTATTAGAAATAAGGACCAAACATTTTCCTAGCCAAAAAAATTTAAACGTTTCCTTAAATATAACAGTAACTGATAACATAATTTTTTTTTAATTAAACCTACTTTCTGTTTTAGCAAGAAAGAAAGAAAGAAGAATTGCATCTGTGAAGGGTATTTAAGATTCGACACAGACGAATATAGCACTTTTACTTGTTGCATATAATAACGCCCACTAAAGTGGGGTCCAAAAAATATTTTTTATGGCTCCAAGTTTAACGCGTTGGACCTTCTTTGACATACCACTGAAAAGATAAGAGGTTTTTAACTTTTCAAGACTGTGGTTCAAGGCAACTGATGATTTGGTAAAGCACCAATGAAATGCATATAGACATTGCTTGACCAAGAACAAATAAATTTCATTTAAAATAGAATTGTGACAATATGTCAAATAAAAATTTCATAACTGTTTTATTATTAACTAATTGTTATTAAAAAAAAGAAATAAAACTAACTCAAAACCAGCATATTTTTTAACAAATATTTATGTGAATATACATTCATATGTGAATTTAAAAAAAAAATAAACAAAAACAAATAATTATAATATCGTATACAAAAACATGTTACAAAACACTTAGATCTAAGCATTTATACAATATAAAATATTATTTTTAAACCCTCAGGTAAAGGTCCTCGTAATACCGTTCCTCTCAGTAAAGGATTGAGTCTTTCCTTGCAAGGTTCTAATATATTATTCAAAGATCACATAAAGTACCTTGGGGTAACTTTAAACAGGCTTTTCAAGTTTAATCAGCATGGAAGAATTGCGAAAGCCAAGGGTTTGAGAGTCAAATCCATGTTTTCTAAATTATTAATTAACAGAAACCTAAGTAAAAAAAAAATTATTAATTTACAAAGTATGCATTCATTCGGCAATTATTTATGGATTTCCCATATGGTTCTCGATTTCACCAACGGTTATGAAAGAATTAGAAATTTTAGAACGTAGTTGCTTAAGACTATGCGTTAATGCAAATTTTGAAAATTATATAAAAAAAATTTCTAATTCAACAATTTATCACAAAGCTAAAATATAGCCGCTTTCGTCTTACACTTTAGGTTTACTTAAGAAGTTTGTTTCTCGATTAGATTATCATGAGAATGAGCTAATGAGAGAAATTATTCATTCCCAATCTGGAGTTAATTGGTCAAACACAGGATATTTGTCACCAATTGGTGTATTGCATGAAAATATTGACACATCAAGTAATGTCACAACACACTGTTTACCAGGGTTTTTTTTATTCACACTCACTTCCTGCCTCTAACAGAGGCTAATATAAATATCTTTATTTTTTTATATATGTATACATACATATGTATATGTTATTTGTTTGTTATTTTTATTATTATTATTATTATTTATAGTTTTAAGGTTAAAGAGGCATATACACTATGTCACTAAAATGTTATAGTCTCAATAAAATGAAATTGAAAAATTAAACCCTCCAAAAAAGAATTGGAGGGTACATTCACTTTGTCATTTCATTTGTAACGCAGCGAAATATCCATATAAAGTATATATATTCTTGATCAGTGATGAAATCTAAGACGATCTGAGCATGTCCGTTCGTCCGTCTGTGGAAATCACTATTCAGTCCAAACGAAAAGGGCCAGACTCTTGAAATTTGGTATAAATATATCTTGAAGGATAGAACAGGTCAATCAGACTCGCTCCAGCGGAAAAAAAGTTCCCCTAAAATGAACTAAGCCAACCTCCAAAAAACAACATAATTTTTAATTTTTTTTGTAATTTTGCCAAGCAAATGAAATATTTTTATGTCGAAAAATGGTCAACGCGTTAAACATCGAGCCATAAAACCAAAAAAGTTGATTTTTTTAACTGGGTCTAGATTAAAAACTGCGAAACTGAAAATGATTTTTTATTTTTTTATATTTAATAAATGAATTTGATCAAAGTCTATTTATTTGTTAAGAATATTTCTCATAGTCATCAAACCAGCAGAATGGATCATTACTGATTTCGAGGCCGCTACGCCATTTCATCATCGTTTTTTGCTCAATGTTTCAAGTGGTGCTGGTTAGTAGGAATATCAACTATTTAAGCAATGTTTTTCACGAAGAATGAATATGAGAAGTTTTTTCTCACATTCATTTTTTTAAGTTATTACTTTTTGGCTAGTACGAAATTTCCCAACCCTAACGAATAATATTCCCAATATTCCATATATCTCTTTCGCTTTTTCCAGAGCCATCGGCTCCTGATATGTAAAGCTTTTTATACCCTCCAAAAAAGAATTTGGAGGGTATATTCACTTTGTCATTCCGTTTGTAACGCATCGAAATATCCATCTCAGACCCCATAAAGTATATATATTCTTGATCAGTGATGAAATCTAAGACGAACTGAGCATGTCCGTCCATCCGTCCGTCTGTGGAAATCACGATTCAGTCCAAGCGAAAAGAGCTAGACTCTTAAAATTTGGTATAAATATATTTTAAAGCTTAGAGCAGGTCAAGTTCGGAAATGGGCTAAATCGGGCAAGAGGGAAAAAAGTTCCCCTAAGAAGAACTAAACCAACCCAGAAAAAACAACATAATTTTTAAAGTTTTTGGTTATTTTGTTAAGCAAATGATATTTTATTGTGTCAAATATGGTCCAACGGCTCAAACTTATAGCCATAAAATAAAAAAAAATTATTTTTGGACTCCGCCCAAATTTTACATTTAATTATCAAAACCATTTATTTTTAGAGTTTTATGGCAAAGGTGAAATCTCTTCCCCACCACCCTTGCCAGAAAGACCCCGACATAATACAATTTTAGTTCCCTCCAAAAAGAATTGGAGTTCATAAAGTATATATATTCTTGATCAGTAATGATCGTCTGTGGAAAAACATGATATAGTCTATTTTTGGATCCCGCCCCCTTCAGTGGCCGTTGACGTACGATATTATATAAACGAACTCTGTCCCACCAAGTTAAACATTTAAAATTTACTTACTAAATATTTGGAGGGTATTTAAGATTCGACCCGGTCGAATATAACGTTTTTACTTGTTTTAAATTTATTGCATCATTTCAATATATACATACATAATAAAATTATTAAATAAATAAATGAAGATCTTTCAATTAAAACTCTGGGGTTTTACAACGAATGTATTGCTTGCTCAAATTACCCATGTATTGTTTGCACATTTTATTACGAACCGGTTTGCAGCTGGTGTTTGTTGTCCTTCTCACACACAACTAAATTAAAATATTGTGAAAATAAACGGATATTTTTTTACTTATTACATTTTCACACTCATCTCAAACTTTTATTCACAAGTCTTTAGTGATTTGAGTAACATGCTGTAAAAAATATCCAAGCACGAATAAACAAATTTTATCACAAAATAATGTTGTACTTAAAAATTTCAAAAATATATACTTTTCAAACATATATCTACAAATATATATTTGAAATTCAATATATATTAAAAATATACAGTGAAATAAGTTAATATAAACATATATTTCATTAAAATATTTAATTCTTATCAAGTTTTAATATACATTACAAAAGTTAAAAATATACACAAGTTAGAAACAGCTGAGTTTAATAAATAAAACATCCCAACTGAGCTGCTGTATCAACTTTGCTGTTTTTAATTCCAAAGACGTATTTAAAATCGACTCAACTTTGAAGAAGAATCTGTTGAAATTTTTTTTGATACACATCAACTTATCCCCACTGGAAAAAATTTAAAACCACATCAACACAACTTTAATTTCCTTATATATCTATCTGTAAGTTACTTATTTATTATCAATTAAGATTACTTAAAATGCCTAGATTACGAAAGCAATCACAACGTAGTCAGACTCAAAGACAAACTCTTAGAAATTATTGCGAACGCAAAAGCCAATCGGACAGAACTAGAAAAACACAGAGTTTAGCTGCGTTATGACAAAATGAAGATTATCGAGAAAATGAACGTGAAAGCGATCGTTTATCTCATACAACAAGAAGACAATATTCAAGTGCAAGAACAAGTGAAGAAATTCGAAATACGTTGAATCATTCTCAGCGACGTGAAAATCCAACTGAACGTGGTATTGAACAAATCCGCAATACATATCAACTTTCTCGACGTAGACAGGATCCAAATTTACGTTCTATTGAGTAATCTAGAAATTCCTAAACACATTCCCAGCGACGTCAAAATCCAGATCAAAGCGCCATTGAACAGGAACGCAATAATATGGAGAATTCTTAGTGTCGTGAGAATCCCATCTACAATTCGCAAGAACATAGTCGGTGGCGTCAAAACCCAACAGAACGCAATACCCAATACCATTCTACGTATCGACAGAACCCTGATTATCAAGAAATTAAAAGGGAAAGAAACACGGCATCGCACTCTGTGCGAAGATCAAACCCAACTTATCGTGGTTTGGAACAAACAAGGAATACAAGTCAACGAAGAAAAGCTCGGCAGCAAGCTAGAAATCGCGCGCGTGATGTTAATCGTATGACGGGTATTGGTCGATTAAATCCTTATAACAGAGAGAGAGAGAGAGAGAGAGAAAAAAAATTAAGACAAATTGAGAGAAACAGGCAAAATAGAAGAAACCTTTCTCCCGCCAGCAGCTCTTATTAACAGATTCTCAAATACATGCTGACCACATGTTGTCGGAATTTAATCAGTGCGTCAAAAACGGGCCTACAGAAGTTTGTATATGCTGCGGAGGTCTTTGGTTTCCCAATCAAATATAAAAATTAATTAAAAACGTGACCTTAAACCAACTCCCTCATTTGCCTGAAGTCTTTTCCTCTCCGAAATATTTACATCCGAAAATAATATATATAACTTTTGTAATACATGTCATAAAATGGTTAAAGGAGGTAGAGCACCAACTAGTTGCCTATCGAAAGGTTTGCATTTTCCCACAATTCCTGATGAATCAAAAGGCTTGACAGCTTTGGAATAAAGATTTGTGGCTCCGAGAATTCCTTTCATGGGAATTGTTTCACTGGGATATAATTGTCAATGTGCAATAAGGAGAGCGGTATACCAATCTCACTAAGCAGGACTGTGTTTATCCTCTTAAGAAGGTTTGACAAAACTTCAGGTTCAGGTTCATCTCAAACGAAAATTGGAATACAACCATAGTTTTATGACATAAACTATAATGCCGAAAAAAATTTATAAAGCTGCACGGTATTTAGTAAATACTGATTTATATAGATCGCATAACATTGTTATAGAAGATTGGTTAAGTAGCGTTAGATCAACTGAGGAAGTTCCTTGTTTCCAATCAAGACTATCAGGAATTGGTTCGTAGATTGCTAAATGAAAACTCGGAAGAATACATAGTTAATGAGACTAGTCTCCAAGAAACACTGATAGAAAATAATCCTGTTGAAAATATTCCTTTAGAAATCCATTGGATTTACTCTTTGATGAGGACTCTGAAGATTTTTCATTTCCATCAATATATTGCGGTGTCAAAATAATATCAACTACAATAGGAAAGGCTATCAAGTCAAAAGCTAGACGATTTGATAGAAGATGTGCCCGTGTGGATGTAGTTCTTTATTCATACAGAAAACTTGAGCTATTGCAAATAAAAAGCAGTATCTCAACGTACTTGCGAAAAAAGATTGGAGGAAATACATACTTAGTGGGACAGGTATTAGATGACAATTTTGATCGGGATTTAATACAACATGATGAGGGATACCATACGATCTTCACCTGCTCATTGGGAGGGAGAAAAGAAAAAGTTTTGGCAATGATAAGAGATTTCGGATTACCAACTTTTTTATAACGTTATCCGCAGCAGAATCTCAGTGGTCAGAATTATTAATGATTTTGGCCAAAGTTTTTGAAAATAAGAATATGACTGGAGAAGAGGCAAAGAGCTACACCACAGTGGAAAAATATAACTTGATTAGCCAAGATCCTATTACATTCTCTCGATATTTCGACCAACGGATTCAGCATCTTTTTTAACATTTTAAGGCTAATGCTGGTATTTTCGACGAACACAATGTTGTAAATCACTACTGGAGGATAGAATTTCAACAAAGGGGCTCACCACATGTTTACGGAATATATTGGTTGAAAAATGTCCCTTTATTTAATATAAGTGACCATTCTTCTTTTCCGGAAGTTGTCAGATTTATCAGAATTATATATCATACCAGGAACATAATCACAGTCGGTCGTGTTAGCGCGAAATTCGTGGAAAACAATTTTGTAGATTCCGGATACCGTATCCTCCGATGCCAAGTGCTGAGATTCTTTTACCTCTTTCAGAAGATACCAATGGTGATGATTTACAAAAGTACCAGGAAGGAAAATTTTGAAATTATTCACACTTTTTTAAATGCCAAATTATCTTATGACGAAGTAGATCAAGTTAGCAGTTTTAAACTGTTTCTAAGTAACGATATAATAAACCTGTCACACGATGAATATATTTTAGCATTAAGATCATCTCTAAAAAACCGAAAATTTTTTTTTAAAAGAAACTTTAAAAGTAGATCGATAAACGGTTTCAATCCAAATATTTTAGCCATGCAACGATCAAATATTGACATTCAGTTTATCTTTCTTACGCATGCGTTTCCTACATAATAAACTATAGTAATAAATCAAATCGAGGTGTTTCGCGCTTACTTCAAGAAGCTGTGGATGAAATAAGAGCAGGAAATTTTGATGTTACAGAAAGGTTAAAGCATACTGGAAATAAATTTATTTTTAAAATCATTTATTCAACATATTGTCTCAATTAAATTAGTGCTTTTTATTTGTTATGTGGTCAAGTATGTCTGCATTTCATTGGTTCTTACACCAAAACATCAGTAGACTTTAAGCTAGTTCCAAAATAACAAAACCTCTTAGCTTATACATAAACTCCCAAAAATTAATTCTGAATTACACAAGTAAAACAATAGGATCTGAAATTCCAGAAAACACAACAAACAAATTTTATTCGATATAAATCTATTTTGTTTTTCCACCTTCATACAATTAGTCTGCCGTTGGCAAACAATAAAAGTATATAAAAAGGCACAATGAAAGACAAAATCTACACAAAATGTTTTTAAAATCGTTTATTCGACATATTGTCCCAATTGAATTAGTGCTTTTTGTGTGCTATGTGGTAAAGTATGTCTATATGCCTGCATTTCATTGGTTCTTACACCAAATCATCAGTAGACTTTAACCTAATTCCAAAATAACAAAACCTCTTAGCTTATACATAAACTCCCAAAAATTAATTGAGAATTACACAAGCAAAACCATAGGATTTGAAATTCAAGAAAACACAACAAACAAATTTTATTCTGCCATTGGCAGACTAATTGTATGAAGGTGGTAAAATAAAATAGATTTATATCGAATAAAATTTGTTTGTTGTAACCTAAGAGGTTTTGTTATTTTGGAATTAGGTTAAAGTCTACTGATGATTTGGTGTAAGAACCAATGAAATTCAGGCATATAGACATACTTGACCACATAACAAACAAAAAGTACGGAAATAAATTTATTTCAGCATCAGAAGTTTCGGCGCAAAAAGCTTCTTACAATATACTTGGCATGCATCTATCTCAGTGTAGTAATGCTGAGGTTTTCATTAATACTTTCCGTCCAGAAAAACGGGTGAAAATGTTGAAATCTAGACAGAAACTTGAAAATATGCCCTCAACTTCAACTGATGTTTTTAGATCAAATTTACCTGATAATTATGTAAATCGTCCTGATACTCTGAGCCACGTATGTCTAGCCAAATTCTCGCCAAACTAAAGATTTTCGAAGAAAAATAGGTCCCAGCGTAGAAACTAACAAGGAGACGATTACATGGACGAAACGACTTCGATACTGATGATAACGATACTGCTTATATTTTAAGAAACAGAGTGGGATTTGTTTACGAAAGGAAAACTCCGGCAATAATTCGTTTTCCATCATTTAGTGCAGAAGTCTCAAGAGGGGATTACTTTCGATCAATAGCTATGCTTTATTTGCCATGGAGGGATAAACAAGAGGAGCTTTTAGAAGACGATAATGAACAGATATGTAGCAGATTTAAAGACATAATAGAAGCTAACCGATTGGAATTTGAAATGTTCAAGGAAGGAGAACTTGAGAAAATACTGCAGCAAGTTAGAGAAGAAAATGAAATTGATAACAATGAAGAAGATAACGTAGCTGTTATCCAAGTCCTTGATGATGAGTTTAGAGCTTTGGCTATGCCAGATGTTGATCCGAACACCAACGTTTTAAATATTCCTGCTGCCGACTTCCTGTCTTAATCACTGAATAGGATTTGCTGAGCTCAATAAGAGGTTTGAACGCTAAGCAGCGTATTTACCTGCAACATCTGTTACAAAATGTGGTAGAAAATAAAAAATTCTACGAATTTGTTGGCGGTGGTGCTGGCGTAGGAAAAAGTAGGTTAATAAAAACTATTTACCACTCAATTACGCAAAGATTTAATTCTGTTCCGGGCTCCAATCATGATCTTCAAAAAGTTTTACTTATTGCACCAACAGGGAAAGCTGCATTCAGTATAGGCGTATCAACTTTGAATGCGTTATGCTCTTTACCAATTAACCAATATTCTGGAGATATTCGTCCCCTGAGCAATGATGTTATGCTCCTTAGTTGCAACATTTATTCACTTAAAGCTGATTATAATAGACGAAATATTAATGGTTGCAGCAAGAATGTTGGGATATTTAGACTCTAGGCTTAAGCAAATATTTAAGAGTACTGAACCTTTCGGAGGGATATCTGTCTTAGTATTTAGACACTTCCTTCAGTCGGTGATAAATGGATTTTTAAGGCGAATTCGAGAAATCCCTATGGTATTATAGAGGGTGCAGGACTGTGGGATTTGTTTAATTTTTATGAGTTAACAGACATTATGAGACAAGGAGAAGATCTGAGTTTAGCTCAAGCTCTTAATAATATGGCAACTGGACAAATGACAGAAGAATATATTCGAATTATTGACTCACTATTTGAGTAATAAACTCAAATAGTGATGTACCGTCAGATGCTATTCATCTATTTGTATCTAATGCTGAAGCTGAGGACTATAATACATCAAGGTTGAGGCAAATTTCAATAGAAGAATTTACTTCAAATTCTTTTGACATGATTAAATCGGATTCATCATCCGTTGAGTAAAAAAAAACAAATATTAGTTTCTGCTGGTTTCCGAAATTTGAAAACTTCTGAAATCCAGGGGCTCTGCAGTACGCTGGTATTAAAAATTTGTGAAAAGTGTACGATGACAGTTAATATTAACACCAGTGATGGCCTAGTTTGGGGTTTTGATGGGAATTGATTTACAACGGATTTCAAGATGTCCGAAAACGCTTTGGATTTGGATTCTCTTCGGAAAAGAAAATGTTGGTATAGAGCAGATACGGGCGTTTCATAGCACAATTGTGCTGAGATCATTCACACGTATTCTTACCCTCTTTAATTTAGTCGTCGATGAGACAGCGACGAATGAATATCAGGCGGATGCTTACGAATTTTTTTATATTTTTTTCCAGAATATTTGTCCAGCAAACAATTTCAGTTATGATGATAAATATTTTGTCATAAGCAATGGTTTCGATAACATACAATGCCTTTTATACAATTTTTCTCCAATAACGCACTATAGTAATTCTCTTAATTTAGTAATACACTTAGTCTTATTAATTAGTCTGTGCGAAATCTTATCAAAAATATTTTGAATATGTTTCCTATATGAAAATGATCTTTCTTGCCGACATATATCAAAGCTTATTAAGTTTGATACATCCAACCGCGTATTTTTTTTTTTGGCGAATTCAGTGTTATGCTCCAGCAAGCAACCATTCTTTTATATTTTTTTTCTTGAATGGAAAACATAACAAATTGTATTCCTATCTTTTTTAATTTTTTTCATTGTACTGTTTATCAACGTTTTTTTTTTCAACTTGGAAAATATTGTTACTTATGTATATATATATATATATATATATATATATATATATATATATATATATATATATATATATATATATAATGCACCATACTCTTTCAAAAGATTGGCTTTTTGTTTGGTGGGTAGCTCGCAAGCTCAACACATAAACAATTTACCAACACATTGACGGTGCCCACCACTGGTATAGAGGCTCGGCGTCAAAAGACACATCCAACGGAACCTCTTTGGACACCAATAGAGATATGTACTCGATCATTTCAGTTCAAAAGGAACATGCAAATAAAAATTGAAAGAACACAATTTCCATAGATAATTGCTGAAAGCATTACTATTCACAAAAGCCAAGGAGCTACTTATTCCAAAGTAGCATTTCATGCACGAGGAAGAATCCAAAGGTCATCTCTGTATGTTGGATGTAGTAGAACGATCAATGCTTCCGGATTATATATTATTGGCAGGTTTAACCCATCTGGCCGATTTGAGGAACTAGATCCAGCTAAGTTAGGATTGAAAAGTATTCCTGTACAACACCATTTAATCAATAGTCCAGAATACAATTTATATCTTTTTTTATCAAAATATTCAAAGCCTGCGTGCGCATTACTAAGATATTACATCTGATCCATTAATTATGATTTACGTAAACAACAGCATACTCTCGCAAACAGAATTTCTATTCAAACGAGACCACAGACATGGAAACCATAATTTTCAGTATATTGTTATGCGCTGCATTGAATATTTTTGCTTGATTTTGTATAAAATCATAGATTTTCCAGTAAGTATCTTCCAAATATTACTGATCACAGCAATAGATGAAATAAGGACTCGTTCTCGGAGTAACAATGCAATGATTTTAATTTATGTCGCAAAACTGTGGATCAACGTACGGAAATTATGTACTTTGAACCAAAACGGATTTTCTTCTCTTTTGGATAAAACTTCGACAAACGACAAAGCACACACATTGATTGGGCATTTTCAAACATTTCGAATGAATTCTTATTCGCTAACGATATTGTAATAGAAATAAGAGGTAAAAATTTTGCAAAAATTCTCCAAATCAAATAGTTTGTATTTGCTATACGTATGTATTAATTAATAATACATATGTATGTATTAATAATTAAATTGAAACTTTTTCGATAGTATTCTAAAAAAAATTAGTACCTCAGCTAAAATAAATCAGATGAAAAAGTTGAGATAAAAGATACTTGTATGTATAAGTATGTATATTGTATGTAAACACTTCTTAACTTTGAATATCTAAAACAAAAGACTACTAATGATACAAAATTATGGTTTAATATTGGTTTAATATTTTGAATTATCCAATGGAAGCTTATGAACGTTTTCCCAAGTCAAAATAACCAAACATCCTTATATAAAATTTTTGATATTGCCATGGATTTCATTGTTACATTATTATTGGACTTCATAGATACAAGACAATGAGAAATTATTAATAGATTAAAATAACAATAAAAATACAGTCTATTTACTAAATATTTGGGGGGTATTTAAAATTGGACCCGGTCGAATATAACGTTTTTACTTGTTTTGTTTAACGTGTTCTTTCCACGTCGTTTTAAATTGTCTTACAAAATTTCCTTACAGAAATACTTTTAAGGCCGAGGCACATAGAATCCGTCATACTTATGCGCTGCCTTTTTCAACTGACATGAACATATCGACGGAGAAAATTGGCACAATGAGTACTTTGTTAACGGATATCAAATCAGTTGTTTGTTCTCCAATATTATTTATTTAACTTAAATTTATTTATTTAATAAATTTTTTTATATATTGTTACGTTTTTAGACCTTTTCGAAAAACGCTTTTTACTTATCCTTCAAGGATTCGTTTAGTTGCATCAAATTAAAAAAACACAGATAATTAATTTTAGAAATATAGTGCGGCAACATTTTATTTACTAATTTAGTCTGCTTTTACACACATCAGTTTTTCTTGAAGCAGTTCTCTACAGTTCTCTTTTAAAACTGCCCGTTTGTTTACACACAGACAGTCTGTGTTCAATTTCTTAATATGACGCCATTAATGAGAATAAAATAACAAAAGAGAATTGAAGTAACTTTCCGGTACAATCAAGTATACACCCCTCTTCTTGCTTCTTTCCTCTCTCTCCCATAAACTCTGCCTTGCTTCAAGAAAAACTGATGTGTGTAAAAGCAGACTTATTAACACGAGTATTTGTACTACTAAACACTTAGCGATCTTAAAACGTCTAGATTTAAAATCACACTCCCCCCGCTGATCTCTGGCAGCGACTTTATATAGCAAAGTGACGTCGTCTAGTAACTTCGTGAAGCATCTGGTCATGGTTGTTATTGGTTGTGCTTTACATAACATGTAGCTATATACGTGTGTTTGTTTATATGACAATGCTGTCTTGTGTGTTTTGTTTATTGTAACTACGTGTGGTTGTATGTATGAGTGTTCTGTGTGTTGCTTAGTTTTGTTTCTTCTTGTGCTATGTGGGTATGTTGCTGTGTATATTTGTGTACATGTTTAGCTTTTATTAGCAGCGAATACTTGCGTACAAGATCATTAAGAATAACATCATCATCTCTTAGCATTGATGTTGCTATTTTTTTCGTTGTTGTTATTTACCAAGGTTCAGAAAGTACACACATCAAACGTACAGCGTACTGTTCAAAAGCAACGAACACATATTTTTATTTTCATAACATTTATGTGTGTTTAAAAATTTTTGTTCGTGTTCAACACAGTCGTACATGTTCTTTGTTATATTTTGAACACGATCATACAATGAACATGTTCTGTTCGATTGGAACACACTTCAAACACACACTTTCAAATGTTCAAAAATTTTAAGTACGTGTACGTACGCCGCAAGAAAGTGCATGTTTAATAAACAGCTTCGCGTGTGCCTACACATTATGTTCATGTTGTGTTCAACAAGAAAAGTACATGTGCAATATGAATATACTCGTGTTCATAAATTTTAAGTACATGTTCAAGTTTGAAAAAAGTACATGTTCGCTAAAAAAAACGTACACATATGTACGAACATTTTTGTTTGTTTCTCAAATTACAAACGGCAACTACATGGTATGTTTGAGTATCCAGAGAAAATAGCAATAGAACTGGAAAAATCTGATAAATGTAAATAAAAACAACAATAATTATTTGAATAAATTTAATTTTTTTAAATGAAAATATGTATATAGTTTATTGGCAGCAAACACGATAAGATATATATTAAATTAAACTGTTATTCTGTTTTTTCTATTTTAAGAGCTGAGCAGTCAATCAAGTCAAAATTTAATTTTGTAATTAAAATGTTTGAAATTGACTTATTTGAGAGCTTAGATCTTAACTTAGTCAAGACTAAAGCAAGTGCACTAAACGCACGTTCAACAGGAACTTGTGTTGCAGGTACAGCAAGTACCACTTCGGCAAGCTTACTTAGTTTTAAATTATACTGTGACATTTTGTTCCAGTACTGCAATACATTAACTTCTAATGGCTCCATTTGTTTTTCACATATAGCAAGTAGTTCTGTTTTTATGTGATAATTTTGAGTTATTGGACTTAAATTTGCTTTATTTGCGAGGATATTTATATGTTGTGCAAGTTTAGAGTGTGTGGTATTTGACGTACTTGGAGTAATATCTATTGGGTTCTCTGAAAATGTAGTATTTGCATATTCGTCTTTTGGAGATGACAAATGCGATATGTGATTAAGCATTTCATATGTCTTAATTAAGTGATCCTAAAAAGTTAAGTATATCATCATTATTATTTTTTTTAAGTTAAAGTTAAAACCTACCACTGCCGTTTGTTTTTGATCGTTGGTTAATAGTGGAGTTCCTTGAAAGTTAAACCGAGGATCTAAATACAATGCTGAGACAAAAGCATCGTTTTCAAGAAGCTTACGTTTTCTTCTTGTCATTGCTTCATATAAAGCCTCTGCATATGGATTTCCTTGGACCATATCTTGTAATTCTAACTCACATTCCAACCAGTCGCGAAAAAAATCTCCAATAATATATTGTTCTTTTTGCATATTTATTGTACATTCAGCCAATGGTTTGAATGCAGTAGCAAAACTTTCTACAAATATCCAATTGACGGATATATTTGAAGAGTCATCGAGTTCATTAATATAGTCTTTGAGACGTAAGATGGAAATAACCATATCATATGTAGAATTCCATCTAGTCACGTTATCTAAACATGGTACGCTTATATCTTGATTGCCGGTCCTTAAAATTGTTCGAATTTTTTTTGTAACATCTCTTACATTATTGATTTCCGCTTCCACAGTTCGAATTACATCATATGCCGCTAATTGTATAGTGTGCGCTGAACAACGAACCACAGAAAATACTGAGGAAAGTTGAGCTTCAAATGCATCATATGTTTTTGTGTTATCATATTCATTATCTTCTGCCATTGCTAGGTTATCATCCTGCAATTCTTGTAATAGCTTTGAAACTTTCAATACGTTGGCGCCATTATCGGTAGTATTAGAATAAATTTGCTTTATATCGATATTATATTCTTCAAGGCATTTCATTACTTCCTCTTTCAAATATTGGGCTGTGTGTTTTTTATTCAGCTGAATCATACCTACATGTGTGCGAAATTTATTTATGGTAAAGCAAAACTAATTAAATAGAATTAGTATGAAACATACCTATGGTGTTTATACAAATTTTAAAACCACGTATATATTGAATATTAACTCCTAAAACGTGCTTGTCTTGCCGACTGGCGACATCAATTTTTAAGCAAATCATTTTGTTTTCGACTATCGTCGCTATGGCTCTCTTTATTTGTTGACTAGTGTCACCAAGAATAGTTGAGATATTTTTCGAATTCAAAGTTATATCAAAATTTGTTTCATAGGGCTCTAAAATTTTTTTAAAAAAGTCTTTGTCGTCAAAGATTCGGAATGGCAAATTTTTTTTGGACACTAGTCCAATGCAACATTTCAAAAAATCTTCTTTGTTTAATGTAGTATTTAACTTAGTTATTGCTTTCTTTCTCTTTTCAATACTCTTTGGAATTCTGTTCACTTCATCAACAGTAATATTATGCACCAGTTTATAGTGGCGTTTTAGATTTGATGTATTTGCTGCACTTAGTTCTTTTTTGCATGTTTCAACAAGACATATAAATTTTTTCCTCTCCTCATTCAAAGTTGCGAAATTTTCAAAACAAAACTTTTTTCGGTTATTGTTTTCCATATTTACTGTTTTTAAAATTTGTTTCAATTAAAAATTACCAATGCACTTTGAAAGACACAATACGAATGATATTACTTAAAAGTTATTTTCGTAAGAAGCCATGAAAACTGACTATTTACCCTAAAAAAGGACGCCACTTTTAATTGGGAAAATCCAAAAATGTTTTATTGTGGGTTTATTGAGGAATATATTTTCTACATTCCATTTTATTACAGATAGTTTTTCAAAGGGGAAAACCCTTTGCAAAAACATTCCAATGTTATAATTATTTTTTATATTTGGAAGACTCTGTGGCAAAAAAAAATTGCTTAAATTTATTTTTCCAGGAAGCAAGAAAATGCAAACCTATTTTATTACCCCTGCATTCAAAAATAGCCTTTGAAACATCAAGTGCTGGTAGTTTCCACAACAAGATTACAATAACGAAAACGTCCTACATTGCATTTTATTGCAGATAGTTTTTTCCTGATAAAAAAAAGCATTGGAATGTAACAATATTGTTTTCTATATTTTTAAGGCTTACAAGTCAACTAGAGAAGTAGTTGTTACTCTTTATTTGGTCACACAACTCAACTTGTGAAACATAATAGAGGTAAAACCAAACAGAGTTAATTAAGTCATTATATTATATTCATTTCGACTCATCAGCCCAAACGTTGCCGCGTAAGTAATTGGTTTCGTATCATAATTATTAAAAAATCTACCAAAATGCTTTTGGTTACAATATAATTTAAAACTAAGTAAGCTTGCCGAAGTGGTACTTGCTGTACCTGCAACACAAGTTTCTGTTGAACGTGCGTTTAGTGCACTTGCTTTAGTCTTGACCAAGTTAAGATCTAAGCTCTCAAATAAGTCAATTTCAAACATTTTAATTACAAAATTAAATTTTGACTTGATTGACTGCTCAGCTCTTAAAATAGAAAAAACAGAATAACAGTTTAATTTAATATATATCTTATCGTGTTTGCTGCCAATAAACTATATACATATTTTCATTTAAAAAAATTAAATTTATTCAAATAATTATTGTTGTTTTTATTTACATTTATCAGATTTTTCCAGTTCTATTGCTATTTTCTCTGGATACTCAAACATACCATGTAGTTGCCGTTTGTAATTTGAGAAACAAACAAAAATGTTCGTACATATGTGTACGTTTTTTTTAGCGAACATGTACTTTTGTCAAACTTGAACATGTACTTAAAATTTATGAACACGAGTATATTCATATTGCACATGTACTTTTCTTGTTGAACACAACATGAACATAATCAGCCCAATTCGAAACAGAAACTTTCTGGGAGTTTTTTCTCTTTTCCCAAATAAGCTATTCTAAAACAATTCTCCCTGGGAGATTTTACTTTCCTCCTATTCTAAACAAACTTCGAAATTGGGAAACTCTTCCCCGGGAAAAAAGTAGCTATTACGAATGTCATAAAAAGAGGGAAAATGATGAAAAATTTTGGGAATAATTCCGCCAAAAATTTGAAGAGGATTGTGCCAAAAAATGTAAGTAATTTAAAATTTTCATTAAAAATTTTATAAATATCTCAATTTGTTCATATTTTTAGGTCAAAAACAACAAATAAGAAACAGATGGAGATCCTTATAGATGCAATGCAGTCCCACCCAGATGTTGCCCGGGGATGGTTTAAAGGAAACAAAGATGACTTAAATGCAATATGGCGCAATTTAGAGGCGGAATTAAACGCAGCTGGGCCACCACTTAAAAGTATCGCCGATTGGAAAAAGGTATGAATTATTAAGGGGCAATAAATTTTCCTTTCATAGCAGCAAATGATAAATTTATTTTTCAGGTTTGGTGCGACCAAAAGAAGTATGTTCGCCATAAGGCAGCACAAAATTTAAAATTTTCTCGGGCAACTGGTGGAGGCCCAAATATGGAGCAGGGGTTTTCTGCAAATGAGGAAATTATTTATAATCTGATTTGTATGAAAGACTCTGTGGAGGGCGTTTCTAAAAAATTCGGGTTAGGCGCATCTGGTGTAGAAAAAACGCTAGAAATATTGTTGGATTCCACACCCGATGATGAGCCTAAAAGCAGTGGTGTCGATAATGAAGAAACGCCCCAAAAACCACCTGCTAAAAAGTTGAAGATGGACTCCAAAGAGGATCCTAGCGAAGTTTTGGCATTGTTACTGAGTGACACAGAAACACCGTCAAAAGCACCGGTAAATAAATTTAAGCAAAAGCCAAAACAAACATTAACTACCGACATTCTCAAAGAGGAGATTGGTATTCAAAAAGAAATGCTGGAGGTGATGAAGGAGCAACTTCAGAGCACCAAAAAAATATATCGCTCTATTGATCACCTTTATGATTTAAAGAAGGCAGAGCTGGAAGAGATCAAACGTCACAACTTGGTGATGGAGAAATTGAGGCTGAGAGAAATCGAGGACAAAATTGAAAAAAACCGTCGTCTTTTGGAGCTACAAGAGGTTATGCACTGAATTTAATTGTACGCCATCAAGTACCTGTTATTTATTCCTTTTTCTAATTAAAAAAATGCATATAAGATTTATGAAGTCATTTTAATTTTTTATTTATTTAGCTTTAAGTTTTTTTTTATAAAATATGATGAACAATGAATAAAATGTGATGTTTATTTTTTAAATTAACAATATTAAAAAAACGTGGTATTATTTTTATATTCTGAAATTTAAAAGAAAACTAATCTCAAGTTAAGGCAAATAAAATTCACAAATTGTTTCCTATATTATTTCTAATATTTTGGGCAACGGCCAAATACTGGGGAGAGGCTAAGGATATTTCATAGTCGTCTTGAACGCTGAGAGTTTCTACATTTTCTTCATCGTAAACTTCCATATTGCATTTGAAATAAATGCAAACGTTATGCAATGCACAGCAAACGTTTGTTATTTTAGCTGCCTTTTCTGGAGCATAGTATAATTCTCTAGCTCCAAGAAGGCATCGCCATCTGTTTTTCAGGACACCATTTGTACGCTCAATAACGTTACGACACTTGGAATGAATTTCGTTGAATTTTATTTCAACAGACCCATCTTGCGGACATCTGTGAGGGGTTATAAGCCATGGTTCTAATGAATAACCTGCGTCTCCTAGTAAAAAAATATATATCTATTAATATTTCAATATTGTTTTGTTAATATTTAAAACCTTACCCAGGAGCCAATAATTGCTACCGTTTCTGAGGTATTCTTGCTCAAGATGAGCTCTTAACTCACTGGTGTTCCAAATAAAAGAGTCGTGACACGCTCCAGGATGAGAGGCATCTACGTACTGAATCCTCAGCTCATGGTCACAGACCTGTAATTTTTTATTGTTTTAGAATTTGTGTTAACATATTTTTGACAAAATTCATTTACCAGCATTACATTCAAGCTGTAGTATCCCTTCCTGTTATAGTATAGGTGCTTATTATTAGACGGAGCAACAATTCGGACATGCGTTCCGTCAACGCATCCTATAACGCTTGGAATACCATGCTTTATATAAAAATTTAATGCAATTTTACGCTTTTCATCCTCTGTTTTGCAAAAAGTTATCCACCTTTGACATAGATGCTCCTCAAATATATTTATAATTTCTGTCAAAATTTTACTGAAGGTGCTTTGTGCCACAGACACATCAGAGTCCTTCCCCACACCCGTTTGGTACCCACCTTCGGCCATAAAGCGAAGCGTCGCACTTAACTTTACGAGTGGGGAAACTGCAACTGATTGCCTCTTTTGTGGAATATGTGCTCTTAACATATCCAAAAGGTAAATAAAGGCTGGTTTATTTACCCTGTAATATTTTTCAAATCTAAACAACATTTTTTTATTCAATTATAGTACTTTGTAAGGAATCTACTTACAAAGTTTGCGGTAGCTCAAGTGGGTTGGTGGCATCACGTAATATTTTTCTTGCTAACCTCTGTTCATTCTTGTCCAGCACTTCACTTTCATCGTTTTCTTCTTCAGCTATCATTATACATGCCGCACTAAACATTATTCTTTTCTCTAACCTCTTTTTTCACTCCAAACACTTTTACTTTTAAAATTTATAAAATTAAATTGGTAAATTTGCAAAAAAATTTTTGTAAACATTAGATAAAAGAAGTAAAACAGCTGACTTCGAATGTTTCGAATTCTCTCTCCCTTCCCAGACTGTTCAGAATTGGAGGATTTTATTTTTGGGAAAAACTTATTCCCTGGGAATTCATTTCCCTGGGAGTTTTAAGAATTGGGCTGAATGTGTAGGCACACGCGAAGCTGTTTATTGAACATGCACTTTCTTGCGGCGTACGTACACGTACTTAAAATTTTTGAACATTTGAAAGTGTGTGTTTGAAGTGTGTTCCAATCGAACAGAACATGTTCATTGTATGATCGTGTTCAAAATATAACAAAGAACATGTACGACTGTGTTGAACACGAACAAAAATTTTTAAACACACATAAATGTTATGAAAATAAAAATATGTGTTCGTTGCTTTGAACTGTGTTCGTTAACATTTATGTACGAGATTTTTGTACGGTGTGTGTACTTTTCTGAACTCTGTTATTTACACTTATTATTGCACAGCCTCAGATGATCTTGTATATTCTCGACGATGTATTCGGAATATTCCATTTCCGTTAGAGATGAGTTGGCAGTGCTGCAAAGTACATATATTTAAATCTACTTTTGAACTTTGTAACACTGCCACCCACTTAAGCCTGTTCGAGTCTGTAATTTTGGGGACAATCCTTTCTTCCGTTGTGGTTTATAAAGTAGAACCAATTGTTTAGCCTTCATGTTATCACTGCCCATCTAGATTCTGTTATGCATCTTACTCCGATTGTTGCTGCGATTACGATAATTATTGCCGTAATAACCACGATTGTTGTAACTGCCACCACTGTAATTGCTTACATTACGATTATTGTAGTAGTTGCCGCGTCCTCTATAAACTCCGCGCCTTGTAGATGACACACCAAATGTTTCACCATGCAATATCCGTTCCTGGCGCCAATCATAATTCTTATTCTTTGTACGAACTCGTGCAGTTTTACCGGAAATATTATCAAAGAATGTTTTGGTCTTATCGTAGCCTACAGTAATTTCTTTCTCTCTTGGTTAATGTTCACCAGCTCCAGTTTCATTGCCGGACTCATCCTTTTTATCAGTTTCGCCATTCATCTGTTCTGATTTGGGTTCATCGCCCACCTTAAGTTTTAGTAGTCGTGAGCGAAGTTCTTCGAACTTAGTATTTGCTTGTAGTAAGAATTTTAACGAACATTTATATTGCTATATTAAATTGAATTAAGATTCATAGGCTAATTGTTCGAAATTTTAATTTAAATCTCAGAAAGACATGATAAATATTCCAAGGCACAAAGGCAAGTCAACATCAGTTTTTGTTATTCAACTTACACAGCAGAGCAGAACAGCTGTTTTCGAAAGACGCAACCCTTTCATCATCAGTGCTCATGTGTATTGTGTTTTTCACCACTTATTAGTTGGCTTAGTTGAATATGAAAACAGCTGTTCTGCTGTGCTGTGTAAAGTGGCATGGCCACACATCAAACTCGTGCTTCGAAATGTTGGTAAAATTCTGTTTATACCTTAGAACAAAATTCTATTTTCTGCAGGTTCCAACGTTACGGCAACATTTTTCTAAAGTCAAGTAAGCGTTTTCATAACTTGTCATATTACTGTTTGGATCAGCTGACACATTTACCTAACATTTACGATTTCAACGTTCGGCTAAATGAGCCTTAAGCGTTTTCACAACTTGCCGTATTGCAGTTTGGATCAGCTGACATATTTACCTAACATTTACGATTTCAACGTTCGGCTAAATGTGCCTTTACTTGTATTCATTACGTACCCGTCTTTTATACCCACCAGCTGTGTGCATACACAAACCCACACCGAGTGTTGTATTCCCCGTGGTAGATATGGTGTATAGATCACAGCTGTGCTGTGTGTTCTATGTTGGTGTACAGATTGCGTTACGTCTCACACCGCGGGTTGTATTCATCGTGGTTTATATGGTGTATAGATCACAGCTGTGTTGTGTGTACTTCACTATGTTGGCGTACAGGGGGCGTTACTTCTAGTCGTTAATGGTCGTTTTAATTGAATTAGGATTTGTGATTTACTAGCTAAAAATAATAGTGGTACTCAAGTAAAGTAATTCATTTGCTTTATAAAAGTGAAACAAAATAAATAATAAAAGAAACAATATTCGTAATATAACATATTACTTCATTTATGTGGGGGGGAAACGAGGGTGCTGACTTTCCCCGTTACAATTCTTATGATGTTGCTGCTGTTGTTCTAGGTTCACTCGTTTGCTGTTTCTTGGTGGCGAAACAGATCTACCTCTTTTCCTTGATGCTTTACAGTTGCGCTGAAAATTACCAATTTTTCCGCAGTTAAAGCATTTAGACTTTTCTTTGGTCGCACTTTCCGCCAACAGTTGTCGCATTGCCTCCTTAACACTAGCGACCAGGTTATTATCATTCTCGGACAAAACCTCCACATTTCGCCCCTTACATATCCGTGGCTCGAAAACCGTCCAGCAGTCTCTTGAGCCAGCGCAAATGAAACGGTCTCAGCGAAAATGGATTTCTGCGTAGGGCACACAGCCAGTTTAACATCAGAGTCGCGAATGCCTCATTTTTAAAGTGGTCCAGGAACGGGTGACTCTCGCCTGGATATGTGAGCTGCACTAAACGCTCGATTTCCATTGCGAAATCTTGTAGAGACTCGTTAGGCTTTTGAACTCTACATCGCAATTCCATTCTGTATAGATCGCGCTTGTGATCACTACCATACTTGCGCTGCAATGCTGCCATTATTTTATTATAGTTGCTTCTGCTGCTGACTGGCACGGTCTCAAGCACCTCTGCGTCTGTACCCTTTATGGAAAAAATCAACTCTATGGTCTTTTCTTCGGCATCCCATCCATTCTGCTAGCAACCGTCTCGAACTGGAATCTAAAGATGCCCAATGGTACGCTGCCGTCAAAGCATGGCGCTTTTATTCCCGCAGAAACCTCCGGAACTGCTCGTACTGGCCCGCCACTACACTCAAGGTTATGCACTTTGTCCTCTAGAGCATGCAATTTTTCTTCAAACTCTTTTGCATACTGTGCCAGGCCACCGCTTTCTAGATGTTGGACTCTATCTGCCAGCTCTGAGAATTTATTTTCAATAGAATCCTCCTATTAATGGCCTCAGAAACCTCTACCAGAGTCTCGTTCATGGCTCTATTTGACTCCTGTATTTCTTCTACAAGCTTTTCAGTGCTGATCCTTGATGCTTCCTGCATCTGCTGAGAGATCTGTTTAATTTCAGTTATTTCGGCTAGAAGCTTGTCAAGGGTGATCTTTGATGCCTCCTGCATCTGCTGAGAGTTCTGTTTTATTTCAGTTATTTCGGGTACAAGCTTTTCAGTTGTGTTGATGCAGTTTGTGCTTCATTGATTCCTTTTATCTGAATCATCATAGCAGCGAACATTGAATTTATGTCCATGCTGCTGGTCGTAGCAGGAGGGCATACCTCTACATCGTCTTTGGCCTCAAACTCGTATGTTCACGCCGCGATTCTTAAACTCATCTATCAGCCTCTTCTGCAGTTCGGCCTTGCTACCTGCTGTTGGCAATTCCCGCTTACTAAGCTCCTTTTTTAGCTGTTCAACTTTTATCTCATCAAATTTCATGATTATTTATTATAATTGTTTTTTTAATGTCCTTTTTTTCCTTAAATTGCAATGTCCTTTTAATTATTTTTGCAATTCCCCTTCTGACACCAATTGTAACGTTTTTAGACCTTTTCGTAAAAACGCTTTTTACTTATCCTTCAACGATTCGTTTCATTGCATCAAATTAAAAAAACACAGACAATTAATTTTAGAAATATAATGCGGCAACACTTTATTTACTACTTTATTAACACGAGTATTTGTACTACTAAACACTTAGCGATGTTAACACGTCTAGATTTAAAATCACACTCCTCCCGCTGATCTCTGGCAGCGACTTTATATAGCAAAGTGACTTCGTCTGGTAACTTCGTGAAGCATCTGGTCATGGTTGTGCTTTACTTAACATGTAGTTATATACGTGTGTTTGTTTATATTACAATGCAGTCTTGTGTGTTTTGTTTATTCCCTGCAGGAGGATAAGCGTCAATTGTCTCTAAGGTACTGGTATGATTACTAGTATAGCAATCACTAGTTCAAAAGGTGATTGAACCTATACAGAAAAGTACTAGTGCTTCAAGTAGTTCATTTGTAGATTGATTTGACTTGTAGAATTTCATATTACTTTTTGATAATGTTTTAAAGCGAATTGCTAATTCGCATTTTCATTTATTTTATTTTTAATTGATACAATTTTTAAAAAAAATCAAATTTGAAACAGCGAATAGTATTAGAAGACATTGCCACCTGCATTTCAGTTTATTTATTCGATAATTTATGTAAGTAAGCCGCAGTTTTCTTGTGTGTTAAAAAAGTGACATTTTAAAAAATAACTTAAAAGTTAATTTTAAAATTTTTTAAACGTGTTTTTTGTTAACATTTATGTTCATATGAAAATTAACGATCTTTTTTAAAATAATAAAAACTGATATATGTATTGTATGTTCATTAGTGTTTGGTATATGGTGGATTACCAAACGTAACTCAAGTTGTACAAGGTGCTAGTCGATTGAGTATGCCCTGAAGGAACTTTCCATTTCCTCTTATAAACTAAATATTGATGAACCAAAAATTGCTTGTGAAGACAAAGACTTAATAAATTTCATTGGGTTTAGAAAACCAATAAATTTAGGGATTTTTTTTATATATAAACCAGTTTTTAATGCAGAACTGATTGTACTAGTATATGACTAGAAGAAATTATTCTAGTACTCATCTAGTACTAATAGTACAAGTATCCCCCTAGTTTCCATCTAGTACCAATGGTACTAATAATTTTCCAAACACACTCAATGTTAATTTGAGCATTAACATGGTATAGGAAAGTTCACAGTTGGAAACTAGTACTGGTGATTTTTGTACTAGTGCAATACTAATTTGATACTAGTTCGATCTCCTGCAGGGTTGTAACTACGTGTGGTTGTATGTATGAGTGTTCTGTGTGTTGCGTAGTTTTGTTTCTTCTTGTGCTATGTGGGTATGTTGCTGTGTATATTTGTGTACATGTTTAGCTTTTATTAGCAGCGAATACTTGCGTACAAGATCATTAAGAATAACAGCATCATCTCTTAGCATTGATGTTGCTATTTTTTCGTTGTTGTTATTTACACTTATTATTGCACAGCCTCAGATGATCTTGTATATTCTCGACGATGTATCCGGAATATTCCATTTCCGTTAATTCAAATATTATCTGCATTGTGTTGACCAGGGTTGTAATATTTTGACAACTAGAGATGAGTTGGCAGTGCTGCCAAGTCTATACACCCAAATTGTTAAATTTAAAGTTGGCCTATTTTCATACTTTGCGTTGACGCAGAAGTACTGAATGTGAGAAGTACTGTTGTATAAACATACATACATATGTCTGTTTTATACATATGTATGTATATATGTATGTACATATGTATATTAGATTAAGAATTAACTTTTTTAAATGTCTATATGCATTTCATTCACTTCCAATAGCATTTGTGTTTGATGTCAACTTTAGGAACTAAGCTAAATATTCACTCAAATTTTGGCGCTTAAACACACATGTGTAGCATAATCGAATACTATTTATGTATATGGCAAATAATTTGAAAATTTAATATTGTATAAAATATATAAAAAGTTAGAAAATAAACACCAACTCAATAAAAAGCAACATTGAAATGTTTGTGTGAAGATGTTTGTGCTAATGGACTACTGTGACGTAAATGAGCAGAAGCGAAAATTTTTTACAACTTGAATGCGCTATTTTGTAGTCTCTGTATCATTAGCTTGTATAAAAGCTTTTCTTGTGAAATTGAAAAGATATATATTTCCACAGTAAAAACAGTCGTTATATCCACAAATCTTATGTTTAAAAAACGCAAGCAAAAGTTGGCGGTATAATTATTACTATATAGTATGTATAAAATAAGCGACCAATAATTACTCCTTCTAACAATAGAAAAGTTGTACATATTTTCTGTGCATATTTATGTATACCAAAGTATATCTATATCATAGATGATCAAGCTTCTCTTGCCCTATAACGCGTTATAGGAAAGCAAGAAAAAAGTAAATTCTGCTCGTGCAGCAAACAAATATGTATACGAAAGAAAAAAAAGTTGTTTCTCTCGCTCTCCTTAGGTTTTGGCTTCTCTTTAGCATACAGCAGGGATGGATAACAAGTACTTTTCAATTTTATCTACATATATGTATTTTGAGTTGAAGGGCGTACGTTTTGCATTTATAATTGTATTTATTGTATATAACACAATATTTTTATTTATTAGCATCTGACATGAAAATTGTATTTATTTTGTAAACTCGTTTATAATAAATGTCTATTTCAAATAAATATATATTAGCTCATCCAGATCTGTATGGCCTGGGTACTCTTTTGTTCTTGTGTGCTTTGCTTAGAACTATTTTCATGGTAGAAAATCCTGTTTCAGAATTATATGTGGTACCAAACATTCAATACAATTTGTAGATTTCAGTCCAGTTTTTTTGATAAACAGAAAGTAATTCTAGAAACATTTCCACCTCTGTTAAAAGTAAGCAGAGGTTTTTTTCTGCGCCACACACAAGCGCAACTGTGATTATGTGGTAGTGCACATCACTGATCTATATCAGTGATGTCAGCCTCATACACAATTGTGGAAGCAAAACTCACATGTACGCTTACGCTCTTTTACTTTGAGAGCGTAAAATATAATTGTTTACTGAAAAACACTCTCATTCAGCGGGAAGTATCGCAAGTCCTGTTTTGAGGCCTCTAAACAGAAATAATATATTTATATACATATAAGAGGTTTGAAATAAGTTGGATCCACTGTATGTAGGTACATCTTTTCGAAAATTTTTTAAAGTAGCTTTTAAATTAATTTATAAGTAAGACTTTTTGTAAAAATTGTTTCTCTTGTATATAAACTAACCAAGTGTTCAGCTTAAAAATGGAGAAATATTTTAAAATTAAATATCTGAGCACTTGGCAATTTTCGAAATCCTTTTTTACAACTTATAAAATTAGAAGATATTATTGGTAAATAAAAGGATACTCTTAGAAAGGGCCACTAGATAGGCCTCGCAACCGCACATTTCTCTCGCTGGGAATGTAAGAGATAAGAGTGATCTTACCAACACAATCACATTTGACATCACTGATCTATATCAGTGGTGTTCAAAAATAAAAGTGAAGATGTATTGGTGAGAGATTTTGCCCAGCAAACATAATGTCAAACGCTTAAAATAAGAAAAACAGACAGAGTTTTTGCCATATAACTTAATAAGTGAATGTAATTTTAATTTTAAGAAAAAAATATCGGGGACCGTAAATAGCAATTATCAATATCAAAAAATAGAACAGTTATATTGAGAACAAAACAAAAATAAATCTATTTAAACCAGTTTTTTATGTAAGATTAGAACTTAAATGTTATGAAAAGCATCATTTATCATAAAATACTTTTCACATTTCATTCCGTGAACGTGTATGCTTTTATTCAATTTCGAGTTTAATTTGTGTGTTTAATTGTAATTGAATCGCTTGTGTTTGCTATGCTTCGTCCAAGAAGCAACAACAATGCTTAATAAATTTCTGAAATAAAATGACAACAGCCATCCGCATGTGTTCTCTTCGCTTGCTCAACGACGACTGAATGAAAATTTTTATAAGAGCATAACAAATGTGTGTAAATTTTTTAAACAATTGTTGTATGGGCTGAACACCACTGATCTATATCAAGTAGTCGCAAGAGTACAACAACATAAAATTACATAAACCACCGTACATTTTGCTTGTGTAAAATTCTAATCTTGTGTCAGAAATTTTCTTTTATAAATTATAATATAGGTATTTTGTTCACAATTGTTTCCAAAAATTTAAATACTTTTCGCATAGAACTTTTTTAAAACAATTTATTTTTGTTATTTTTCTTAAACAATTCAAATTGCACACTTTTTCACAAAAATCTTCTCCACAACAATTCTTTTTTGCTACTTTTGTTGAATTAATAATGTTTTTCACAATTTTACAAAATTATTTTTTCAACGGAATATACAAATATGGCTCGCTACAAAAGTAAATAAATTTTAGGTAAAAACTAAAAAAAATTTTAGTCAGCTGGGCTCTTGCATATACTTGATACAGATATACTTTGATGTATACATTTAAAAAAATTGTTTTATTCATAAATAAATTTACTTACAAGTCGTAGTTTTACAATTCAAATTGAAAATTATTCACGCGTCGCCATTAACTTGAAAGCAGTTTAAGTACGTACAAACATTTTTAATTTACGCATTGCATTTAACCAAATATGAAATAGGGAATTTATGGGCATTTCATTAAATATATATATATATATATATATATATATATATATATATATATATATATATATACATATATATATACATATATGTAAATGTATGAACATACATATTTACATATGTATTTACGTCGCTACGTTATAAAACAAAATCTGTTGGCTGGTTTGTTAACTGATTATGTGCGGTCTCCAATTCAATAAACTTTTAGCTTTCGAAATCCACCATTATACAGTCTGACAATGCTCCATTTAAATATCTATGCGATGGCGTGAGCGAAATACGATTATGGAAATAATCGGAGTGAAAAAAACACAACCCTTTTAGTCAAACGTCAATCTACTTCTGATTTATTTATAATTTTGTTTCTTATATTAATTTTTAAAATATTTGCAACTTAAACAATTAAATGAGATAAAACAATTCAGCAATAATTCTTAATGAAACAGAACAGTTCTTAATAAAACAGAATAAGTATGCAATAATTTCGTAGGTTGGTAATAAGCAATATTACAATAATTTCTTGGTAATAATTATCAATGTTCTATTTTATAATTAACAGGAATTAGAGGTCGACATCCAGTACATTGACCTGCATGCCACTTCCGTTCATAGGTAGCATGTATGGTAGCTTGTACGTAATGGAGGTCTGCATCGAATAAGTATTTTTGCTACACGTGAAGATTCTCTTTTGTTTCGATTACAGCACGTACTTCTTATATTTCTCAGCACTAACGCTGCAGCAGAGTTGTAAACGAATCATTCATTTATGAATCAATTTACGAATCATTCATGCACTGAATTGGTAAAATTTTGAATTAATTCTTTTTAATCAATTCATTTGAATTGAATTGACTATGAATTAATTCAAATGAATTAGAAGAAATGAGTTGCAATTCATTTCCAATTCTTTTAAATTAATTCAAATGAATTAGAAAAATGAATTGCAATTCATTTTTAATTCATTCTTTGATATGTTTTTCACACAATTTGATAAAATATATAAACAAAATTTTTTTAAAGTTTTGTTTTAAGCAAATAAACAAGTATGAATTAATGCTCATGCTGATAGGATTTTCTTAGGTCCCTACTAATTCAAGTCATATTCTGCCGTTACCTGCTAATTACAGTACATCATTGGAATTTCTATTCTTATTATTTTCTATGTCTTTCGACGATTATCTCGTACTAGGTGATATCCGAAATGGGAGTAATGCTGTCTGATATAATAAAATGAGTTGGATAACAAAACGGGAGTAATGCTTCGTTACATTTGCTTACAGTATAGTTGTCATCCGTCCTCTTTTCCTCGGACACCGTCCTCTTTTTTAGATCGTAGGGGTCTGTCCTCCTACTTTTTTAACAAGTGTCTGACAAACCAGCCAACAAGGGTTGTCCTACTTTTTGCTGCTTTTACATTTTCAAAATATCAAAACTGGTAAATTTTCGCTCATAAGTAGCCAAGCTAACTTTTTAAAAACAAAACGGCCAAAATAATTTACAAATAACACAGATTTCGTACGAATCAATTTTCGTTCGAAATTGTGAAGCAGCCAGTAAAAATCACTATTTTAAACAAAAAGGGCATCACTGTATGAATTGTCAAGCACTGTATGAATATTTGAAAAAATGTGACATGTATTGAAATGAATATAAATTTTTTAAATAAAAATAAGCAATTTTGTATATTTTATTGAGCTTTTTTATCTTGATATTTGAATTTTAGGCGAAAAAAATAGTGTCCTCTTTTTTGAGTTAAATGTCCTCCTTTTTTAAGGTCGTTGTGCTCCTTTTCTAAAATTTGAAATGGCAACCCTAACTTACAGTAGTCTTTTTTCAAAATCAATTCAGTTCAAATAAATTGGAAAAGAATAACAAATTCATTTTTCGAGTTCATTTGGATTAATTCAAATGAATTGGAAATAAATTGCAATTCATATTTGGAGATGAATTACAATTCATTTCTTCTAACTCATTTGAATTAATTCAAATGAATTGGAAATGAATTGCAATTCATTTTACCAATTCATTTGAATTCGCAATGAATTGCAATTCATTTTGTCCAATTCATTTGAATTGGAAATGAATTCCGATTCATTTTTGCAAATTTATCTGAATTGATTCAAATTTCACTCAATTCTTTTTTTTTTTTTTTTGTGAAAAGAATTAATTGAAAATTTAGCTAATTCGTAATGAATTCAAATCAAAAAAGAATGATTCATTTACAACTCTGCGCTGCAGTTACACGTTCAAGTTTTGTTTTTAAGTTTTTCACACAAACTGAAGCTGGAAGTACATAGCACGCGTTTGACGCGTCGTGTGTTCATACTTCAGGCGCCTTTATCAACTCAAGTTACATGCAAAGCGTTGTATGCGTCAATGTTTATGTTTTGATCAGCTGTAGTGTAATATTTAAAAAAGTTCATTTTAATAAATGTTAAATAATATTTCTGTACAGTAGGAATCTTTTTGATGTGTTAACATCTATACGCGCGCCTCTAGGGCAGTAAACTATTAGTTTCAATACATACGCAAGTGTAAGTGTAAGAGTTCGTTTGTTTGTTGTTGTTGCTTGGCAGCCGGTATTGAAAGTGATTACTGGGCGATTTTCATATTATTTTCCCACGCGATTTTCTCCGGAAATTCATAGCCGATTTTATTAATTTTTGGATTAAAACGCTAGTGCGGGTTTCGACGAAGAGTTTAGGCCAAAAATTAAGGCGATCCGATATCGGCGAGCAGAGATTTAAGTGTTTTAATTCGGAGTATTAATTTGGAGTTATACTAAAAAAGTGTTTTATGTTGATCTTCGGTTTTGTCTTATGCATAGCAAAGAGAATAGTGACGTGGTTATACGTACATATATAAAAATGAGATAGCAAGCCAGCAACGTATGTAGCTTATGTACAAACATAACAATGTATGTATGTACATTTGTCTGTTGCTTTGCATTCTCTTTGTTTTTTGTGGGTTTTATATAAAATAAATAAACAAAAAGGTGTTAACACATCGCCCGTGAGTTCGAACACTCATTGATTTTTTTTTTGTATAGAAATTCGTAAGCTTTAACGGCATTAATTAACTTCTGATCCATTGCACTTTAATATTATTATCTGTGTTTAACCTACCTTGTTTAATATATTGCAAAATTAATAAACATAACAGAGATGTTACTTATTACGTAAAATAAATCGATAAATCACATGAATATTTGTTTGAAGAAACAATTGTGATAAAATAGCTATTTTAATGCATTTCACTCTTGAAAATATTAGTAATCTTTATTGCGACAGTGTTTTCTTATTAAATACGTTTTATTATAATAAAAATGAAAAAATAATATCCACGACAGAAACATATTAATATAATTTGTCATCCCTGGCTATCAAAAACAGCTGAAATTTTTTCAAGACGCGTGCCGTGCGTGCAAAAGTAGGAAGTTGTGACGACCAAAAGTCGCCAACCTCGTTTTTGGCGCACACTAGAGATAAGTACCCGTATATTTTGAATTCGAAGAGAATTTTATTTTAATTACCTAATTAACGAAACATTCCCACTGTGCTGATAAACTTGCAAACTAGCTTATATATTAAAATACTTACTTATGTACCTACATACATGCCTATGCACATACGACATGAGTAACGGTCGCCATCCAAAATATCAATTTGTTTTACATACTGCTTGTGCATAAACATACATACATACATGCATTGGTTAGTTGTTATTGTGATCTGCTTTGCTCTTCATCGCACAGCCGTGATCATATAGTTGGCATGTACGCGTATACCTACTCATGCATGTCGGTATGTACACATACTGGTTGTTGTTTTTGTAATATTTAAGCTGGTTGTCAACGAAGTAGAGTGGCGATGAATTGCTTAAGGTGCGTTTACACTTAGCAAATATTTGCCCAAAAAAGCGTAACCACTAAATATTAATGAAATGCTTTTCATACAGACGAGTTTTTATTGAGTTAAACAGTTTCCAATAATATTGAATTCTATGATATTGTCTTTTAGTTTGGTATGAAACTGAAACTTAATGAACACGTATCTGAACCAAAATATCTTTCATTAGTAGTTGGTGGTTACGTTTTTTTGGACAAATATTTGCTAAGTGTAAACGCACCTTTATACATATATCAATTTAACATACGCGATATGATTTCAAGAATTGTTCGTAGTTATTACGTTGCTTATACATTTTTCTTATATATGTAAGAACGGTACATTATGATAGAATTGTATAGTAAATGTTAAGTTAAGAAAACAGACAAGAAAATATTGTACACATAAATTCATAACCAGGGCAATGTGTGTATGCTGCGCACAGCTATAAAAGGCGAAGCATTTCGCACAAACAAGGAGTTCCTGTGCAGCCGGCGTGGAGGTAAGTCATTTATAATATTAAATTTATTTTGTTCGTTTAGCTTCATATTGTGCTGGTTAGAAGAGAATTTATCAGCTAAACGGGATTGAAATCCCTACCTGAGGATATATTCTTTGCTCACCAACACCGCGTTGTAAAGACACTTGTCCGAGCCACTCCCTGCGTTTAGCTTCATATTGGGAAGCATTTGTGAAGGTTAGAAGTGAATTACCGCCTAAACGGGATTGAAATCCCTACCTGGAAGTACATTCATTGCTCACCAACACCGCGTGAAACCTTATCCGAATCGCTTCATATTGGGAAGCATTAGTGAACGTTAGGGGTGAACTGCTATCTAAACGGGATTGAAATCCCTACCTGATAGTACGCTCACTGCTCACCGACACCGCGTGTTAGTCAGGCCGGCAAAACCTCGTAAAGTAAATACGTCATTGGCCACTGTGCCACCCGCCACGCCGCTGCAATCATCATCACTTCGTCGAAGCCCAGTTGCCTACAATAAAGAGCCCAATTAATTCAATCTCTGGAGTTTAATTTTCGTATCCCTGCAAAATTAAAAATTTATGTAACGACCCTGGACGCCGCTGAGCCATACCCCAGCATACCAGCGGAAACGTGTCGTCACAAAGTAGATCTACTTTACGCGTCAAGCGTTCTACGCGTTTTGCCATGTATCTTGTTACATACAATTACACTAGTTCTACTTTTTTTACAGACGCGTGAAAAGCGTGTTATGTACTTCCAGCTTGATTGTCAAAACTTATGTAAATTGGCAGCTGTGATGCAGGCTGCATGCAAATTTTAAGCAATTTTATTTGCACGATAGCGTGGTCCAGACAACGATTTAAAATAATTGCTTTATTTTAATTAACATTTTTATATTTTCAATAAAGAACTCTATGAATAATATTTTTAAGAAGAAAATGATGGCAGAAAAATTTTTGAACACACAAAAACGAAAAATATGCTCATTAAAAACGCTATTAGCTGTTTTCTTGCCTGAAAATTTGAACACAGAGTTGGAAAGCAAACTCGTATCAATTTTTTAAAGTGTGGATGTAAACGTGAAAAAGTATGAGTGTGTTGAAAGGAAAAACTTGATCGTGTAACCCCCAAGAAAAGTAGTGAAGAGAACTAAAATGTTGTTTGTCGAATACATTCATCTAGTAGCCACAGCCAAATATGTACTCAGAAAATATGCAAATATGAATACGAAAAACCAAGTACCGTAAAAACTATTGGGGTATTCGTGCTATTAGTCATATTGTCATAATATTTTACACCAGTTTAAAAAAATTGTTTTTGTGCTGACTACAAAAAGTCATAAAATAATAGCATTCTTTCAGGTATGTTTTTTTTGTCATAAAATAGCTCTAGAGATCTGAGTCGAACGACTGAAAATATTTAGGCGAGACGGCGATAGTATATGTTTGCCGCCGTTACTTATATATGATTCACGGCTAAAAAATTATTCATACCTATAAATCACATACATTAAATCACATTTTTATAACATAAAAAAAAAATTAAAAGAGATCTAAATCGCAAAAACTAAATATACACAAGTGAAAAATTTTTCTCGTTTAACTTACGTAGCTGGCAGCCATTGCAAGTTTTTCCGTATGCCGCCGCAAAAAAATGTATTCGCCTCATATCAAGGCAGCAGCTGTTTTAGTTTATACATACAAATTCATTTAGATATTCTTGTGCAACAGAAGACAAATTTAATAATTTTAAATAAAAATGGTGTTTTTTTGGGATTTTCAAACAACTTTATTACAATTATCTTAATTATCTTTTGCTTTGATAACATCTAATTACAAATGTCTTGTTTTCTTATCAGCTGATCGATGTTTGAAATAGCATACTAAGTTATGACGGGTTGTTTACACTAGTGATACTTTTTGTGCTATTGCTACAACGAGTATTTTCAAATCATATAAACACATGTGTGAATGAGTATTTATCTAAATGTGTTTACCCTTTCATTGATTTTTTTCGTAATTGGGTAATGATCAATTTTTAATTTATGGCCTTTGCCAGTTTAAATTGTTAGCAGGTAACGAAACGCGAAAAAAGGTAATGGCCCCTGTGTAATAACCTTTTGTAGGAATGTTTTTTAAATTATTAAATGATAAGCTACACACACATACATATGTATGTACAAGACTTAAGTCAGGTATCTTTCTTATTTTATTAAGACAACAAATAATGCATCTAATGTTGATTTCTTTTCTCAAAAAGAATGCTACATATTGTGCACTTTTCAATAAAAATTGCAATATTATGACATTTGGAAATAGTGACTTTATTACAAAAGAATGCACCATCTCTTGCGAAAAATTATTTTTACTTTAAAAATGCGCCCAATTATAGTTTTTTAGGAAAACAGTGATAAAATGTTACCTTTTTTTACCATATGTTGTAAATATGCACATACGTACGTATGTATGTATGTGTGTTTATATGTAGATGATCGAGTTTATCAAAACAACATTAGCCCTATTCACAAACTTGTGCAAATGGTCTGGCATCATTGCATTTGCAAATTGAGAGAATATTCAAGAGCATTTTCAATGTATTTTGTTGGTGTGGAGTTAAGCGGCATGGCCACACATCAAACTGATGCTTCAAACTTGTGTATGTGTTGGTAAAATTCAGTTTGAGAGTGAAAATCTAAATTGTTTTGATATTCTTCAAACTCACATCAAACCATACGTGTGAGTTTTTTTTCACTAACACTATCAAAGAAAAGCAGAGTTTGAAGCGTCAGTTTGATGTGTGGCCATGCCGCTTTAAGGC
The DNA here is from genome assembly GCA_951800035.1 of Linnaemya tessellans. Classification (NCBI taxonomy): domain Eukaryota; kingdom Metazoa; phylum Arthropoda; class Insecta; order Diptera; family Tachinidae; genus Linnaemya; species Linnaemya tessellans. The sequence continues at coordinate 83,982,348 of OX637535.1, forward strand.
AGATTAAACAGGTACTCTTACTAGCGCAGCTGTCCCCTGTTTGTTCTTCAGACAACTGTCAAATGTTTATTTACAAGCTTTATTTTTCATGAGAAAACTAACCTGTGCTTTTTATGTCTGTGCTGTGAAAGAAAAGTGAAAGAAGCTAAAAATTAAAAAATTGGTGATATAAAAACATAGAAAAGTGAAACAAGTTTAAAATATACAATTCAAATCAAAACTTGAGTGAATAAAATGAATAAAGCAAAAACTAACTTGCGTAGCTGTTCCACATGTAAAAAGAAAGGAACCAAACATTCTTTACCGTCCCCAGTGATGAACGCAAACGCAAAATATGGAGGGAAATTTTTAAGAGGAAGTTCTCGGCAACATCTTCCATCTGTTCGGATCACTTTGATCCAGGACAGATTGTAAAAAGCGGCAGAATTTATTTAATGCCTAGTGCAGTGCCCATTGTAGAAGTGGCTCAAGTGAAAGAATCTTCGCAACAAATGATAGTTGACGACAACGTCTGGACTGACATTGCTGCATTGTTCAAATTGCTGAATCAATGCGTCTACAAGCCTTGATGGCTACTTATGGTATACAAATCCAAACACCTCATGAAGTAAGTTTTACGCAATTAGTGACTGGTTACTCATTTATTATTACTATAATTTTTTAAATTTATATTGAACCAGTACAAATTTTGTCTTCCACCGAACTAATTAAAGTTTATCAACATTTGGGTGTAAATAAAAAAGTGGGTCTCTCTGGCCGTCCCTCCAGACCTGTGGGTTCCTTGGGTAAATATTGGCGTTTGTCTGGCAGACCAACTGTTTGCCTTTTAATACGTGAGGAACATATGCGTGATCCACAATTTAAAGAAATGTTAAATTTGTTAGCTATGCTTAAGAAAGGCTACTGTGATGGCATGAAAGTTCGTATAGGCAGATTACAAAATTTAATAAGCAGTTCTTGTATTGGTGAGTGATCGATCAATGATCTTCTGCAATTAGCTTGGCTTGCGCTAATAACTAAGCATTTAATACTGCATGCACACCGTTGGCATTTCTATTGTTGTTACAGGCTGTTCCACCATTTATTATAAAGTGCCATCTACTTTCACTTGTGGATTGGAATATTAACAATGTCTTCTGAATTTAAAAACCACTTTTAGAACAATTTGTCTATACAGATTAAATTTAATAAATAAAATTATTATTTTACAAAATTGAAAACAAGTAAACAAAAGCACTGAATCCGCCATGTTTTTAAGCAAATGAGAAAAAAATTTTGACAGAAACCTGAAGTATTTTACCAACAAAATACGTGTGGTTTTTGGTGTTGTTTCATTGTTGTACTAGTAAGAGTACCTGGTAAATCTGCCTTGTGTGGAGTACAATAGCCCAATTCACAATCCTGTGCAAATGGTCTTGCATTATAGCATTTGCAAATTGAGAGAGTATTTGAGAGCATTTTCAATGTATTTTGTTGGTGTAGAGTACAATTATTTTGCTCATGCTACGATGCTAGACTACTTGCTCGAGATTGTGAACTGGGCTAATTATTTTGCAATTGCAATGATGCAAGACCATTTGCACAACATTGTTAATAGGGCTATTGTTTTGTTGTACTCTACCCTTTCATCAATTAGATAATTATGTAAAAGACCATATTTTTGGAGTTTTATTGTTGTACATACCTACAAGTTAATGGAACTTTTTTATATATGATTTTGAAGAAAGTCATCACAATACAATAAACAACGCTAAAGTCATACATACATATGTACGTATGTACATACATGCAGATATACATCCCTTAAAGACTACCTGCTTGATTATTGATCTCTATATACAGTAGAATCTTTTTTGTCTTAAACAAATTGTTTCAACCTCAATAAAATATATATTACACCTTTTGCAAGTGGTCGAGTGAAATTTCCAGATACAGTTATGCATATGTATAATATAACACATACATATGTAGTGTTATTTTATATTTAGAAAATAAATTATGTATTTTTGTCTAAGTGACTATTGTCTTAGCACTCCTGCCGCATTATCTGAGCATTAAAATGCCCTTTTAAGAATCAGAAATAAAAACAAAGTTTTCTGTTTTGCCTTTAAATTAATTCTGATTTTATTAAACAAAATTCATGGCTTATATAGTAAAATATTATATTGGTCAGCAATTTTATAAAAGTCAAAAATAATCAATACGATATTAAAAAATTTATTTCACACAAATAGTACTTGGTGACAATTTGCCATAGTTCCAAATTCTCACGATAAACATATTTATCAAATTTCAATTCTTAAACACTGGCATTGAAAATTTAAACATCAACAAATGATTTCGATGAACTTACGATTTGTGCTGACCAAACAGAATTTTTCTTTTACTTAAATTTTATTGAACTTATTTTATTTACAGTGATGTGCATAAGTGCACATACACTACACCCTCATCCTTTTTGGTTTTGGGTATTATTAAAAATAAAAAAAATATACTTATTTTATAAAAGTATGTATTATTGTAAATATGTATATGTATATAGAAATTATTTTTTTTTATATCTAATTATATCTAAGCAATTATGCAATAAACTTTTTCAAATTATTCTTATGTATACTTTTAGCTTTTGATTTATTCATTTCTATAATTACGTTTAAATCATCTATGTCCAGTATTTTATATGGACCTCTGTATGGAGGCTCGAGTTTTTTCCTATTCTCGGCCTTTACTAAAACCAAGTATCCTATATTTAGTTCTATTTTGTTCTGTTTTCCCTCGGATTCTAATTTTCTCTTATTTTTTACTTCTAAAATTATGTCTCTTGCCTTTTGCAGTGAGTAACGAAGTCCAATTTTAAGTTCATTCAAATAGTTGTCTAAATTGTAAATCTTTTTAGGGTTGCTTAATTCGTCACCTGGTAATCTAGGAAGTTTTCCGTATACTAATTCAAAAGGTGTATAATTAGTATCAATGTTAGGAGTTGTATTAAAAGCGAAAGCAAAGTATGGTATCCATTCGTGCCAATTGTTGTCTTCTACGAAATTTAGAAAATATTCATTTAGAACACGGTGATTGCGTTCTACTGTTCCCAAGGTTTCATGATGGTAAGGCGTTGAGAAATTCTGTTTTATTTTTAATAATACACAAATCTCTCTCATCAACTCATTAGTAAATTCAGTACCTCTGTCCGTCTTGAGAATGTTAAATAAACCGTATTTCAAAACAATTTCTTCTACTAGCGCTTTTGCTACTGTTTTGGCATCCTTTGACACCATTGGACAAGCTATAACATATTTCGTTAGTTCACACTGCATTGTCAGTATATATCTGAAACTGTCAGATGGTCTTAGTGGTCCAACTGTGTCCATTTTTTTTTTTTTGGGAGTAGGACCAGCACTCAGGGGATGACCCCTACATATGCAGTGCATTGCGCTGGAACTGGGAAAATAGATTTTGGGAAGGAGGATAAAGGGAGTAGTGTCTGTGGATATTCGATTTGAAACTGCTCAAATTGTAAGTGGCGGGGAAGACATCTGCGGGTAGTTTGTTCCACATACGGACTGTTCGGCCAAAAAACGAATTTTCTCTGTAATGCGTAGTGCGATTCGTTGGAATATCGACCACAAACGCATGCGCTCTTGATGAAAAACGCGTTGAGCGTAAGAAAGAATGGGTTTCAGGAACAAGTTCCCTAATTTCACCAGAGCACCTGCCATTATAGTAACGATAGAACAACGATACGCACCCCACATTGCGACGATGCTCAAGAGAGTCAATAGAGTTGGCTACTCTACTGTCTCCGATGAGTTTCATCGCCCTCTCCTGTACGCGGTCGAGTAACTTCAAAATAGACTTTGAAGCACCGGCCCAAACATGAGAGTTGTATTCCATCTTCGGTCGGATGTAAGTGGTGTAAATATTAAGGAGATCAGAAGGGGTGAAGTATCTCTTGCACCGTCTTAAGAAGCCAAGGCACTTGAATGCTTCTTTTGCGACCTGAAAGACATGTTCCGTCCATCTGACATCACACTGCACTTTCATGCCCAGAACATCAAGAGCCCCTGACTCCATAATACTTACACCACCCATAGAAACAGATGAAGCAGCATGGTCATACGTACGTCGATGCGTAAGCATACAACACTGGGTCTTACGTGCATTAAAATCGACCCTGTTCGCCTGACCCCATTCGGAGATCTTCGCGAGGTCGCTATCCAGAACGTCATTCATAAACTGCCTCCTCGTCTCGATTTCAGACGTTGACGGCCTGCAGTTGAATGAATAGGAATGCGAAAGGCTGCTATCATCTGCGAAAGAGTAAATAGGACAGGAAGTTTGGGAAAGTAAATCGTTAAGAAAAATTAGAAATAGAGTAGGAGAAAGAACGGAGCCCTGCGGTACCCCTGAGTTGACTCTGAACTCATCGGATGAGACCCCATCTATAACAACTCGTATAGAGCGATCCCTGAGAAAGCTCGATATAAACCGAGAGAAGGTGTCTCCGACACCAAATGCAATAAGTTTGGACAGGAGTGCTCCATGCCACACTCTATCGAACGCCTTAGAAATATCTAGAGCCACCACTTTACTTTCGCACAAAACGGTGTATGGAACTACACCAGTTTTCCGAAAGAAGGGCCAATAGGTCACCCGTAGAGCGGCCTCTACGGAAACCATATTGGCGGTCGTTTAGTAAACTGTTGGACTCCAGATATTTCACAAGATGGAAGTTAAGCATAGTTTCCATCACCTTCGATATAGCAGAACATATTGCAATCGGGCGGTAATTTTCGGGGTTAGTAGCCACTCCCTTTTTGGGGATTGGCGTTACATTAGCAACCTTCCAGCACATTGGAAATCTACCGGAGTGGTATAGTGTACTGAAAAGTTTGGCTAATGGACGTGCTAACGTCGAAGAGCACTGCTTCAGGACCAGTGCAGGGATTCCATCCGGCCCAGGAGACTTCCTTGTGCTGAGTTCCGTAAAAACCCTTTTAACTGCACGCGCTCGAAAAAATATCTTAGGCATAGTTTCGGATACTCTCTCGAGCGCGGGGAGTGGTTGAGAGGTATCAGGCAAGTGAGAGTTACTTGCAAATATCTCAGCCAATATATTAGCTTTATCAACCGGGTCAGTAAATATTTGGTCATTCCTCAAAAGAGTCGGAATTGAAGAACTAGCACTTTCCTTAACACTTTTGACGAAAGACCAGAAACTCTTACTACCCCTGGGGGCAGTGAGAATTCTAGTGCGAATACGCTGCTCGTATAAAGCCTTTTCGCGTCTTAACACTTTGGCACACGAAGATCTTGCCTTCTTGCGTAGCAAATCAGTATTGGCATTTTTGTTATTACGCCAAGTACTGAATGCTGCCTCTCTGGATCGCAACGCATCTTTACATGCCTGGTTAAACCAAGACTTCGTCCTAGGTTTAACCGAAATTTGCTTACAGGGAATAAAAGCTTTCATCCCCAGTAGAATTGTGTTTTCAACCATTTTCGCCTTGGAATCGACATCATTGTCAAGAAAACATAGTTTCCAATTAAAATTCCGAAAGAATTCGTTGAGCTCGGCCCAACGACCCTTTTCGTAAATATATTTACTACGCTTCGTGGCTGCACGCGAAACGTTGCGAAGTTTGGAGAACGGAAAGGTTGCGGAAATGGTGCAATGATCCGAGTTACCGAGAGGTGCATTGACTGTAACTTCATACTTTTCAGGATGTGAAGTTAGAAAAAGGTCAAGAGTATTATGTTGGTGCCCTTCAACACATGGAATATGTGTTGGTTCATTAACTAATTGCACAAGGTGATTGTGCGCGGCGAACAACTCAGCAAATTGGCCCTCTGAAGTTGTGTGGCTCGAATGGCGAAGCCAAGATGTGTTGTGAACATTGAAATCACCAGCAACTACAATTTCACTGCTCGGACAACTATCAAGAATCTTCGATATGGAGTCGGAAAGAGTATCGAAGCCATGTATGGTAGCATCTCTTTCCGCGTTTGGACTTCTATACAGAAACCCGAAATGTAAAAAGTGTGTACCGACTTTGAATTTAACCCAAAGACAGCTAAATTCTGCGTCAGACATGCCTAATGGTTGCTGGCATTGGTACACAACTTCATTACGTACGTATATTGCAAGGCCCCTATGAAGAGTAAAAAGCGACAGGAGGTGATACCCGGGCAAATGAAAATCCTGTGGATCAGCATCCTCATGTACCTGGGTTTCACTTAAGGCGAAAACATCCGGCCGATGGAGACAAACGTGAGCATATACAGAAAAGAAATTCGCTCTTAACCCACGTATGTTACAGAAGTCTATTCTAAACTTACCCACTATCACAAAATGAGAGAAAAAAAACCGAAATCCAAACTCTAGATTAGTGAATACGATGCAATGACAGCAACTGCAGTGACCATTCACTAGTCAGTGTTATGCCTTCACTAGTGAATGATCCAGCCGCTATCAGTACACCGCACCAATAAAATAGAGTTTTATTTTATTTATGGGAAGAGGGATGGGAGTCGCCTGATACTGCAGAAACACAGGTCATAAAAGCCCTGGTCTGGTCCACTTCCATTTTCCCATAGTGGCTCATAGTGCCAACACTGGTATGGGGTGTCGTCACTGGTGGTGAGGAATGCAGTAATTATTTTATTGTCTGTTGTTTTCTTGTTTTGTTGTTTTTTTTTTCTTGTTTAAGTTATTGTTTTTTTTTGTTTTATTATTGTAGTTGAGGATATTTGATGCTTTAATTTAATATTTGGTGCGTGGTTATTTTAAAATTTGATTTATTTGGTTTTATTTATTTTTTGTTTTCTATTTATTGGTTTGATTTTTGTTCTTTGAATGTTTGTGTTTATATATTTTTTTTTATTTTATTTATTTTTTTTGCTTATTTGCTTTCAATTAATTTAATTTTTAATTTTTCTTAAATAACTAAAACACAGCCCGGACAGACACAGAGACGAAAAACGTGTTAACGGCACGAGAGACAGAACACTACTTTACTACTTTACATTACTACAATGTCAAAACTTCTTGATGGTGTATCAGTTAAAGAAAAGGGTTCTTTTGTGTATCTAGTTAGTTTGTTCTTTTGGCATGAGTCACATGTTCTTATATAGTCCTTAACCATTTTGTTCATTAATGTCTTTCTGACACCGAAATGTCCACTATGTGGTGAGTTGTGGAATTCCTCTATTATTCTGTATTGTTTGATATTATCATTTACTCTTTTTGGCATTTTGTATATAATTATATCGACGTCATTATCTTTAAATTTATTGTATTCTTCTTTCAATTTCTCTACTCCTATATACTTAAAAATTTCATCGTTATCATATAGTACGTACTTTTTGTTCTTCAATTTCTTTATTTTCAATAGAAGTTTCTCCATAAATGTTTCTGAAAACATTGGATTTTCGCTTCCATCGCATATCACGCGTGTAATTTTATCATTATATTCATTCTGCAGATTATTATTATTTTCATATATAAATTTTATTCTTTGAAGCTTCTTTATAGCATTCATAGATATACATTCCCACATATGGAGGTGATCAGTCTCCTGTTGAGATATGTAATTCTTTTTCTTGTTCTCAATTTCAATTTCATTTTCTTTATTTTTAATATTCTTATTAAGCATGCTACGTGTTATTGCCAAAGTTTTTCTTTCTTTCTCATCAATACAGTGTGGAATCATTTCTTTTAATATTTTTGTGTTTAATTCGATACGCGATAACGCGTCTGCGTTAGTGTTTTTTTTACTCCCTTTTTATATATAATATTAAAGTCATAGTCTGATAATTCAAGTCGAATTCTGGTCAGCTGTGAGGATGGGTTTTTATGCGAAAATAGTGCAATGAGGGGTCTGTGGTCTGTTACTACAGTGAATTTTCTTCCATATAGATATGGTCTGAAAAATTGTATTCACCAATGGATACCTAGTAATTCTTTTTCAATTACGGATTTATTTTTCTCATGTTTATTTAATGTTCAACGAATGTATAGAATTAATAGTCATTAATAAAAATTTTAAGAAAGATAATAAGAACTTAAAATGAAAGGATACAATTTAATGGTTAACATTTCAAATGCTTTGGTTTTATAAAAAAAAAATTCAAGTATTTTTTTTTTTTTTAATCGGATGGTTTTTCTTTTATGTTTTGATCGTACATATGTTTTTAATGGAATTTTCTCAATTGTTAAGTAAGACGACAAATAAAATAATAAATGAGCTAATGTAAAGAAATCAATAAATCTTCATTGAAAAATATGTGGGGAAAATAAGCAGATCTTACAATGAAATAACATAAATTATTCTTTAAAACAATGTATATAAAAGCTATTCAAGTTCCATTCATTTTTAGTTAAGTGTTTAAAATATGTATAATCCTTTGGTGAATAATGTATGGCATGCCATAATTTTCATGGATTATCCCTGGACCGAAACATTACTAGTTGCATTGGTTTGTGTCCCATCTGCTACTATTGCTGTGACTGTGGATGAATCGGTTGAATCAGTGCGAGGTCGCCTAAACAATATTACATGTGGCTCAGGAGCATGCATCATGTAATGGACCCAACCAGGACTTTGTTGAACTCCTAAAGTACGCCATTCCGTTTCGGTCATTAAATGCGATTTGGGCACCAACTTCGTTAAATCGGGAATATTGTATTTGATCAAAGTGTTCTTTGTTTATTGTTGCCACCGCTTAAAAATTTCGTTGACTTCTTTTTGAGTCATTAGAAAAAAATAATTTTTTTTATGTTAGATTGGCAGAATCGCCATGTAGTGTTATTTTATATTTAGAAAAAAAGGATGTATTTTTGTCTAAGTGAGTATTGTCTTAGCACTCCTGCCGCATTATCTGAGCATTAAAATGCCCTTTTGAGAATCAGAAATAAAAACAAAGTGTTCTGTTTTGCCTTTAAATTAATTCTGGTTTTATTAAACAAAATTCATGGCTTATATAGTAAAATATTATATTGGTCAGCAATTTTATAAAAGTCAAAAATAATCAATACGATATTAAAAAATTTATTTCACACAAATAGTACTTGGTGACAATTTGCCATAGTTCCAAATTCTCACGATAAACATATTTATCAAATTTCAATTCTTAAACACTGGCATTGAAAATTTAAACATCAACAAATGATTTCATTGAACTTACGATTTGTGCTGACCAAACAGAATTTTTCTTTTACTTAAATTTTATTGAACTTATTTTATTTACAGTGATGTGCATAAGTGCACATACACTACAGTGTGTATGTGTAGCGTGTCATTTAATAGTTAAGAACTATTTTTAAATCTTCCGTGAAACCGTTTATTACAAATGCTATGTTTCTTCATGTCTGTTTTTTTAACACATTTCGGTACCAACAATAATACAAGCGGGTACATAAATTGCAAATTCATAATTACCTGATTACCATGAAAATTAATGAAAGGGTAAATAAAACAACAAGTAAAAGTGCTATATTCGGCTTGCCGAATCTTAAATACCCCTCACAGATGTAATTCTTCTTTATTCCTTGCTAAAACAGGAAGTAGGTTTAATAAAAAGATGTAACATAGTTTTACTTGACAAAAAGATTTAAATTTTTAAACTTTTTTTTCACTTTCATGTACCATAAAATATTTTATTTGTTCCAAGAATGGTAAAATAAAGATTACGCCAACAAACTGAAATAAAAATACTTTTCTGCGCATTATGGAATTCTGACGTCACTCAACATGTGTTCTGATTGGCTAATAAAATTCAGTTGGAGAACTATTATGTTATTGTCAAAACAGGGCAGTGGTGCAAATTGCGATTTTTCAAATTAAATTTGTTTGCTAATAATCAATTTTAAAAAATTATTTTACTTTCCACTTTTTTTTATTTGAAATTGTTCATTTATAGTTATTTTATATATATATCGAACCCAATTGCTAATTATTTTTCTTTTTTCCCCATTCAAAACAAATTTTTTTCCATGCAAAATATCAGTCATAGCTTCATCTCTTGGAAAACTATAAAATGACAGCTATTGAAAACAAAAAAAATTTTGGTAACAATAATACATTTTAACAAAATTATTTTTCACTTGTTTTTTTTCTGTTACTTTGTTTGCAATTGCCCACTGCACATTTCATGCTTGCTTTTTTTGTTCTCTTTTCTCTTTAATTTAGGTTTTTTGTTTACAGTTTATGAGCTTTAAAAATCAAGTTTTAATAAGTTTTTACACTTTAAGTTATTTAATAATTGTTTTAATATATTTATTTTAAATTATAACACAATTTATTATAAAATATAATAAAAAACTTGCACTTTCATAAATCCGATTTAATTTCTTGTTGGAAATCTCTCTGAGTAAAGTGTGTGAAGAGTTGCCAAATATACCATAAAATATTAATTTTGTACGAGAAAGTATTAGTTTTGTATACAATAAACATTTGGCACTCTCTTCGAGGGAACAAATAAGTCAGCAAATGGTAAATCATGCGCAAAGCGTAATCTTTATTTTATCATTCTTGATTTGTTCAACCCTGGAGTCGAAATTTTGATTTTTTAAGATTTTAATACCAATTTCGTTCTTCCTGAATTATAAAATAGTTTGAATTAGATAAAACAACAACGTCAATTGCCTATTTGGTTACATTTATATATTTCAATTTCCCAACCCTGGAAACGAAATTAAAATTTTTTTACCAATGCGGCATGAAATAGTTTTATTTACGAAAAACTTAATATTTGTAATCATTTTGGTCACTTTCATGTACTACAAAATATTGCATGTACCAAAAAAAAACTTTCATTTTCCCAGCCCTGGAAGCAAAATATTAATTTTTGTTTATCAGTGCAACGCTTCATGAGGTATAAAGCAATTTTTTTTAAGAAAAATTTATAAGTTTTAACCATTTTGGTCACTTTCATGTACTATTATATATTGCACTCTTCCATCCCTGGATTCGAAATTTTATTTTTGAATTTTTGATACCAATTTTGGTCTCGTTAGCAAAACATACATCAGTTGCCTGTTTGATTACTTTCACGTATAAAATAAATGAAATTTCCCACCCCTGGAAGCAAAATTTGAATTAGAAAAATTTTATTTGGTCAATGAAAATCTTCATGGTGTATAAAGAAGTTTTTTTAAAGAAAAACTTAAAGTTTTTCACAATTTTAGTTATTACATGCACTACAGAATACTGAATGTGCGAAAAAAAAATTTTTGTTGCCCATCCCTGGAAAAGAACATTTAATTTTTTTAGTTTTTAATAGACCATTGAGGCTTCTCAAAGCACGAAATAGGTTTAGTTTACAAACATTAAAAAAATAATTGATTTTTGGTATACATTTTGCGTCGAGAAATAGGTGTAAGCTTCCCAGCTCTGGAATCATACTTCGGATCTTTCTGAATTTCAATAACACTTTATTTAAGTTCATTTCCAATCCAACGGTCCAAGAACGAAGTCTCTATCTCTTCTGAGGGCTTGGGAAAACCGATTTCACGTATAGACGGACAGACGGACATCGCTCAATCGTCATCGCTATTCAAAAGGATCCAGAATATATATACTTTATGGGGTCCTATTGGTATTGAGGAAATTACATACGGAATGACAAACCTATATATACCCTTTCACTTATTTGTGAAGGGTATAAAAATGCAATTTCCCACCCCTGGAAGCAAAATTTGAATTAAAAAATTTTTTTTTGGTCAATGCAAATCTTCATGACGTATAAAGAGGTTTTATTAAAGAAAAACTTAAAATTTTTAACAATTTTAGTTACTACATGTACTACAATATACGGAATAGGCCGAAAAAAAATTTTTGTTTCCCATCCCTGGAAAAAAATTTATATTGTTTTAGTTTTTAATAGACCATTGAGGCTTCCCAAAGCACGAAATAGGTTTAATTTACAAATATTAAAAAATATAATTGATTTTTGGTATAAATTTTGCGTCGAGAAATAGGTGTAAGCTTCCCAGCTCTGGAATCATACTTCGGATCTTTCTGAATTTCAATAACACCTTATTTAAGTTCATTTCCAATCCAACGGTCTAAGAACGAAGTCTCTAGCTCTTCTGGGGGATTGGGAAAACGGATTACAGACAGACGGACATCGCTCAATCGTCATCGCTATTCATAAGGATCCAGAATATTTATACTTTATGGGGTCCTATATTGATATCGAAGAAATTACACACGGAATGACAAACCTATATATACCCTTTCAATTTTTTGTGAAGGGTATAAAAAACTGTTGTATTGTTCTCCAAATATGTATATACATAAGTACATGCAATCAAACTTATTTACACATCTTTTTACATGAATTGTATTAGTGAGTAAGGAAATGTGAATCCTGATTAAAACGTCCTTTTTCTGCGATTATTTTTGCAATATAAAAAATAGCCAACAAAGCTATATACAAAAGACCGGGTTCAAACAAAATATTTCACGCTAATACCTTTCTTATTTGAAAAATTTCTATACAGAATATGTCAAACAAACAGTTTAACATAATTTTTTAATGAATTAAGCCTTATATAAAGCAACTACTAAAAATTCTCAGTTGAACTCTATCCCCTAATTCGCTTATTTATGTCACAATTGTGGGCTATCTCTTGAGTGGCGGATTCAGAAGATAAAACTGTACCCACTTCATACAATATATATATATGCATATATATATATATATATATATATATATATATATATATATATATATATATATATATTGTTATTGTTTAGCAAAGCAATGATTTTTTTTATATTATTGTATATAAACAATTGTTTGATTGGAAGAAGAAAATATAACATAAGATAAAAATTTCCTGAAGAAGTTAGCCACAGGTTAACGAAATATTGAAAATAATTATATATATATATATATATATATATATATATTTATAAATATATGTACGAATATATATATGTATATATATATATATATATATATATATATATATATACATATATATATATATATATATACATATATATATATATATATATATATATGTATATATATATATATATATATATATGTATATATATATTTATATATATATATATATATATATATATATATATATATATATACATATATATGGGCATTTCCATTTTGGCGTTACGTTACTTTTGTACGACGATATGTTGAAAAAAAACGTTAAAAACCAGAATTTAAAAAAGTTTTTTTCTCACATTAGAGAAGTGATTGGATAGCTCTATATTCAGCCAAAAAATGGAAATAGTTGAGCCTAAGAATTTCAAGATATACTCCAAAAAGTGACCTGGCGTTACGTTACAAAAAACGGAAGTGCGATTTGACTTTGATAACAAAATTGTTGAACTCTGCGAATTGGGCAAGTATTTTTAATCAAATTTTTTTTGATAGGTTTTGGACCAATATACATTTATTTTCCAAGTTATAAATTGAACAAATCTTTTTTCCTTTTTTTTCTTTTATGAAAATTGGTCTGGCGTTACGTTACTGGCGTTACATTACTAAAATTTCCACTTTATTTTATTATGTTAAAAAAATGCGAAAAAGACATAAATATTAGAAAATTATATAAAAACTACAAAATACTAAATTTATTTTTTGCATTTGTTTTATGATTAAATATGTTTGTAGCAACAGTTTTGCATTAAGAGTATTATTATGAAATTGCTTTTAGGAATGTTAATTATAAAGAGAAAATGCCCTTGAAGTTAAGAAACACTTACAAAAACGGGAACTTCAAACTTGTAGCTCAGTATTTCACCATCCCAACAAAAGAAAGCTTTGAGCTCCTAAATTTAATTTATTTTAGAAGTTTCTCTTTTATAATACATTAGGAAAAAATCTGTTTGTTAACTTTTAATTTTTCGATCAAGGTGGACTTTTTTCTGGAAATGCCCATATATATATATATATATATATATATATATATGTATATGTATATATATATATATATATATATATATGCATATATATATATATATATATATATATATATATATATGTATTTATATATATATATATATATATATATATATATATATATATATATATATATATATATATATATAAATATGTATATATATATATATATATATATATCACATAAAATCCTTAAGCTTAAAAATCTAGTATTATTAAACAATCTTATGAAAACAAGAATTGTGTTCGCTAGGTCTAGGAATATTATTCAGATAAGATATAGGCGCCTCTTATTCAAACGACAATTCGTAATTTATACAATCAGACTTTGAAACACCTTGCCAAACAGTATTAGCCAATACACATACTTAAAATGGAAGTATTAAACATTACTCACTTTATTTTCTTTCTTACGATTTTATATCCTTTTATTGCGAAATTTCTAATTTTTATTTAAAATTCTTTGTAACACATAACTATTCATAAATAAATAAAATAGGCTCAGTTTAAGTTAAAACATATTATAAAATTATATATTATCTAAATTGTTAATTTTTTCAACGGGCTCAAGTTCAAATCTGCAAATAATTTTTTTATTATTTTATTAATAAATGACTTTGTTCAAATTCTATTTATTTATATTAAGATTGGAATATTAAGAATATTTTCAATAATCATCAAACCAGCAGAACGGATCAATACTGATTTCGAGGCCGCTACGCCATCTCATCAACGTTCTTTGTTCGATTCTTCCACTTTTGCAAGTGGTGCTAGTTAGTAGGAATATCAACTATTTAACCTATGTTTTTAACGAAAATTGAATATGAGAAGTTCCCACATTCATTTTTTCTTCAGTTATTACCATTTTGGTTGGTACGAAATTCCCCAACCCTGACGATTAATATTCCCAATATTCGGGAGATGGGCTAAATCGGGCAAGAAGGAAAAATGTTGCCTTTAGAAGAACTAAACCAACCTCTAAAACACAACATAATTTTTAAAGTTTTTTTATGAAATTTTTTATTTGACACATTGTTGTGACAATGTTGGTGGTTAAGCAATGTCTATATGCATTTTATTGGTGCTTTACCATATCATCAATAGACTTTAACCACAGTTTTGAAAAGTTAAAAACCTCTTATCTTATGCATATACTTCCGAAAACCATCTGAGAATTCGCAATTTGTAAATTACAAACTATTTTCAAAAATCACAACAGAATAAGCATAGTAGGCCTTGACACTCATACAAAACTACACCAACAAACAAATTATATTCGATATGAATCTATTTAATTTTTCGACACCTGTTATAGTCTATTTTTGAACCCCGCCCTCTTTAGTTTCGTTGAAGTACGATATTATATTAAGGAACTCTGTCCCACCAAGTTAAACATTTTGAATTTACTTACTAAATATTTGGAGGGTATTTAAGATTCGACCCGGTCGAATATAACGTTTTTACTTGTTTTGTCTACAGTTGACAACTGTCATCACCGCTTCCGTGTAATGTGTTATATGTGCCGTCACTTAATACAAATTATTCTGCTCTAAACATTTTAGTCAGTGTATGTATGTACATTGTATGTTAATAGGTAGGTAAGTACATATTTGAGTTATTTGCTTTCATAAATTTTTCTGCTGCAGTAAAGTATTTAGCGAGTAGGTATAAACTATTGCAAGCTTTAATTTAAATTATTTGCACGCAGAGTCCCGGAAAAAATAATTATACTAGTTTATAAATGTATGTAAATCATAGATGATCAAGCTTCTCTTGCCCTATAACGCGTTATACGAAAGCAAGAAAAATCAAATTCTGCTTGCGCAGCAAACAAATATGTATACGAAAAAAAAAATTTGGTTTCTCTCGCTCTCCTTAGGTTTAGGCTTCTCTTTAACAAAGAGCAGAGATGGATAACAAGTACTTTTAAATTTTATCTATATTTTGAGTTGAAGGGATTGTTGCTACTACTCGTATGTTTTGCATTTATAACTGTATTTATTATATATAACACAATATTTTTATTTATTAGCATTGGACTGATGAACATTTTATATATTTTGGGAACTCGTTTATAATATGTGCTTATTTCAAATAAATATATATATTAGATTATCCAGATCTATATGGTCTGGGTACTCTTTTGTTCTTGCGTACTTTGCTTAGAATTATTTTCATGGTAGAAAATGCTGTTTCACAATTAGATGTGGTACCAAACATTGAATACAATTTGTAGATATCTGTCTTCAGTTTTGTTGATAAACAGAAAGTGATTCAAAAGCATTTCCACCTCTGTTAAAAGTAAGCAGAGGTTTTTCTCTGCGCCACAGATAAGCGCAACTGTGTTTATGCGGTAGTGCACATCACTGATGTAAATACATATGTATGTATATAATTTCTTTTGTTCCATTCAAGTTGGTATGTAGAGTCTACACTGGAGACGTAAAACAACGTGTAGCTATTTTAAGCGACTTTTGTATTTTAAAATACATGTCTATATCAGAGAACTTCACTTGTTGATTAAAAAACCGTTCAACAATAACAAAGGCACAAAAAACTTTTATTTGCAAATGATCAAACTTGCCAGCACACTATCTTTTGTTGTTGATTTTAAAGCAACCGAACATATGAGTCTTTGTTGGTTCTGATGCTAAACACATCGGCTGACGAACAGCAATATTCTTTTTGAAGATAGGAATAAAGGTATTAATCAAACTTGTCAAATTTTTATATGCGTTGTTAATTTTAAGGCAATCGAACCACATGCAGGTTGAACACTTGCTTAAGGCCGAGACACATAGAATCCGTGATACGTTATACGTCGCCTTTTCCAACTGACGTGAACGTACTGACGGAAAAGGCTGGCATAATGAGTACTTTACGTATATTAAATCAATTGTATGCCCTCCATTTTATTTAATTATGTTAAATTCATATATTTTATAAAAATTTTTTTTATACATATTCTTTAATTAATTAATTTAATTTTTCCTGAACACACAATACAAAAAATTAATTAAAACAATTTGAAAAACTCATCTATTTCTGTCAAAGTATTCAACGTACGTCAAAAGTTAAGGCTCATGTAGCCGAACGTTGAAATCGTAAATGTTAGGTAAATGTGTCAGCTGATCCAAACTGTAATATGGCAAGTTGTGAAAACGCTTAATTGACTTTAATAAAATGTTGCCGTAACGTTGGAACCTGCAGAAAATAGAATTTTATTCTAAGGTTACGTGACAGTTGTAGACAGTGATGTATGTTGAATTAAATTGGGGCACAAAAGACCTCTTTTGGTACTTATTTGTCTTTTGATATGTTTAGTTGATAAATATGTATAAGGACATGATATACGCATTTTATATGTTTAACTTTCTAAATAAATGTGTTATTCTCAATGAAATATCGCATGCCTGTATGTGGTTGTTCATTTCAGATGTATTAAACACTCGTTTGTAGGTATATATCAACATTTTGCAATATTGCAAAACATATAATACATATTGTAATATGGAAAAAAATTTGCCCATTTTATTAAACTTATGCCAAGGATTGACTTATTATACTATTAGTTGTATATAGTGGTTTTTCTGATACCTCTTTGTACCATTTATTCGTAAATAATTTGCGTACTTTTTCAACACGAACGCCAATAACATAAACATATTAAAGTGCCATCAATGTTTTAAACAGTTGTATAAAGTTTTATTGTATTTTTTTTTTTTTTTTTTTGAAGGTGATACGCATCAGATTTTTTGTGATAAACATATCTTCCACATCCATTATATTATTTTTTTCACTAAATACACTCAATCGATATAGCTTACATGAAACACAATATTTTGGGAATTTTTGATGATCTTGGTTTTATAAATAAATAGTTATATGTTGTTTGTTTTTGTCAAAAACATATGACACGATTTTAAGCATTCTATAAGTGTAGCAACATTTACATTTACCTAACATTTACATTTAGCTCACATTTACGATTTCAACGTTCGGCTAAATGAGCCTTTAAAAGTTGGCCAACTTTCGTACTTTGCTTTGACGCAGAAGTACTGAATGTGCCAACTCACATAGGAAAGCATGCATTTCAACTCAGCTGTCAGTTGAAAAAGGAACGTATAATGTATGACGGATTCTATGTGTCACGGCCTTTATTTTCATCATAGGTCGAATCAAACTTGTGGACTTGTCTATTCCACTCAATGCTCAAAAATTTGATCAACATTAAAGTACAAAAAGCAAGAAATCATTGTGTATGAATTTGTTCCTTCCTATCAACAAAGGCACGCTTGTTTTTTATTTTAATTTACAGTGGTTTATGATGTCTATTCGTGTTGTTTATGAGAAAATAGGAAATTTTTGTAAGAAAATATTAATTTTATTTGCAGTTCAATATTGCAAATGATAATTATTATTATTTTTGTTTATTTTTATTTGATCTCCTTTACAATGGTGTGTGGAACTTTCTTTGTGTTATTTAATTTGTATATTTTATTAAGTTAATATTGTGAAATACAAATTGAAATTGAGGAATTTAAATTTAGAAAAAAACCCACAAGCAAGATTTGCAAGATTTTTGGGCCGCTTGTAAGATTTTAAGATTTAAGAAAATTAGAGCTAAAAAGCGGTTAGCACCTGGGTCTCCTGCTTGTTGGTTAAAGTGTCAAATTCGAGAACAGTGTAATTAGTGCATCATGATACAAAAACAGTATAATTAATAAAAAATAGAACATTTATTTTTAAGTAAAAACAAAAGACAACCCTTTTTTGCAAATGATCAAACTTGTCCACACACTCTCATTTGTTTCCATTTTGTAAAAAAAAAAATTTCATAAACCACCGTGCATTTGCCCGTGTGTATTCCCTTTAACTTTGTTTTTGATGAACAAATTCAAATAAAGACTAACAGTCTAATTCATAAACGCACATTAACAGCTTCATAGCAAATTAATAAGCAAAAGTTGAAAAAAGAGTATTCATAAACGGTTAATAGCTTATTAAACGTTTCATAGCTCTTTATGAAGTTTGTATATTTTATTGTAACCATTGCCTTACTTTAACAGTTCAATAAGGTGACATTTCTAAGTTTGTTTACATAAAATTGCAATAATTGTGAATAAAAGTTGGAACAATTTTGTGTATATTTTTGCTAATTATAATCATTCCGTGAAATACTATAAACAAAAAGCAATGAATGTAATACATTTAATTTCCAGAATTGGTAAGTGTAATAAATTCAATTAAATTGGTTTTACAAACAATGATTTTAGAATCCATCGCCGAAATGTCGACTACGCGACGACCTAAAACGTTTAGGAAGAGAAAAAATCCTTTCATACTGCCGGAAAATCAATTTAAAGCAAGGTATCGCTTCAACAAATCCACCGTTTTAAAAATCATTGAAATGGTTAAGCCAGAAATTGAACAAGATGCAAGAGGCTGCGGCACCTCAGTCGATTTGCAGGTTTTGGTAGCATTGCGTTGTTGGGGTCGAAGAGAAGTATAAACCTATGATTTTGAAAATATTACCATAATAAATAAATCAATTTGTAGGTTCAAGATGATGCAGGAGATCTTCATGGGCTATCACAAGCAACGGTTTGCAGAATATCAGCCAGAGTAGCTCGCGCTTTAGCTCTTTGGGGCAGCAGAAAAGTAAAAATGCCTGCATCTTTAATAGAGGAAGAAGGTCTTATGAGGGAATTCAAAAAAATTAAGAATTTTCCAGGCATTATTGGTGCAATCGATGGTACGCACATACGTATAAAGAAAACTGGAGGTGACTTAGCCCAATATTATATAAACAGAAAAGGATACTATTCCCTGAATGTGCAGGTTAGTTTTAGTGTTCTCACAATAATGGAAAAAATATACATTGTTTAATTTATATTAGGTGGTTTGCGATGCAAAATTGAAAATTAGAGATATTGTTGCAAGATGGAGAGGAAGCACTCATGACTGTCGTATTTTCAACGAGTCAACAATTAAACAACGCTTTGAAAGCGGAGAGTTCAGAGGTCGTTTACTGGGAGACTCGGGCTATAAACTGCAGACGTATCTCTTTACCCCACTATCGAAACCACAAAATGAAAAAGAGAACAGATACAATTCTGCCCAGATATGTACTAGAAACCCCGTGGAACGTTGCTTCGGGGTTTGGAAGCAACGATTTCGCTGCTTGTTAGATGGGTTGACTGTTAATCTAGCAAATGGAAAAACTTTAATTGTCGCTCTAGCAGTACTTCACAATATTGCTATTGAGGAAAATGATGTCGTTCCAGGTAAGAATAATAGGCCCTAAAATAGTTCACCTGTTTCATATGGTAACGAAATGTAAGTGAAGCAAACGACTAGATTCACCTGTTAACACCGGTGCCAATTGATATTAGAATTTTGTATTTCATTGAAATTATTTACAATTTTATTGTATTTTATTAAAAAAAAAGTAAAACTTACAAAAACTATTAAGTAACTACATAACACAAAAAAAAAATCAGTCAATTCATATCACATAAAATATTAGGGTAAAAAAATTTTCGTATTATTACATCTTAAATTCATTTTTGGTTTAATATCACAAAAATTTCATCATTTTTGAACATTCTCAGTATTGTCATCTTTCATCTTCATTTTATCTGCGAAAAATATAAAATATAAAAAATATATTGATATAAATATGTACATATGTATTTTAGATGATTACACCGTAGAGGAACACACGGAAGAAAATGAAATAGAAGGAAATGAAATCTTTGATACAGAACTACAAGGAAGAGGAGCAGCAATTGTTTTAAAATCGTTCATCGAAAAACACTTTTGAATTAATTTAAATTAATAAATAGATTACTACATACAACTTTGTATCATTAGATAGATACATATGTAAATAAAAAGTACTGACCTGGTTTGTTTTTAAAAACTTCTCTTATTCTTTTAAATACGCGCTCTTCTCTTTAAGAATTTGATATTCAAGGTCAAGGTTTCTTGCTTTCTTTTCCTCGTTTGCTACTTGAAGAATGTGCAATTCTTCCTGGCATTTGAATTTCTTCTCTTCATTCTCTACCTGTAGTCGGTGCAGTTCTTGGCGGCATTGTATGTCAAATTTAACAACTTCTGCAATTTTTTCATCAGCTACTTTAGTGTTGACCACTGATCTCTTCTAAACAAAAAGAAATATACATATGTAAGTATGTATGTACACATTTTTGTTGACTCATTTACTATTGCGAGTAAACATCTTTTTTTTAATTTTTCATCCCTTATGAAAGATGTGTTGTTTCTCACTTTCAAGAAAATTTATTTCTCTTTATTGTTATGAATAGACATTACTTGCTTGAACATTATTGCATTCATCAGCATTTTTTTGGTCAAGCAGAATGGTAAACCTTTTTAAAAAAATTGTAAAGAACACACATTTTTTCATAAGAGGCGGAAAAATACATTTGCATATGTACATGCATGCATATGTATCTACGTAGATTTCAATTATTGAATATGTTCACTTTAACTAACCTTTTTCTTAGCTGAAGGTTTTTCTACTACTTCCTCATCAACTTCTATGGCATTGGGTGAAATGGTTTTAGTGGCTGCAGGACTAGAGTTATTCACTGCTGGTGGAATCTAAAATACATATTAATAAGTTAATTTCCTTTAAAGTAACTCCTTAAATTTTAATTTAAATTAAACTTACCTCGTACACTATATCGGAATCAAATTCATTGGTGTCTACAATGAACTCATTCGGGAGCCACACAGTGATGTCGTTTTCCGACAGCGCCTGTTCAGGTGGCTGCGGTCCACCACCAGTTTTTTGTAGCTCCCTGCGATGACTTGCCACTTCCTTTTTCGCCTGTATTTTAGTTAACGTCCATTGCGACTTTAACTGTGACAAGTTTCTTTTGCTACCTTTGCACATATTATTAAAGCTGAAACAAAAGAAATGTGGACAATAAAAACATATTCATATACATATGTATGTACATGTATGTATATATATAAAAAAATTCAGCATACCTTTCCTCGAGTTCCACCCAGGCTTTTTTCTTTTTTTGGTTTGTGTTAGTATCCGTGTTCTTATTTTCAATTTCAGACACTCTCTCTCTTACTAGCTCCTGGAGTAACATCTGTGTGAAACAATATACGTAAATAAATATTTTTTTTTACCATCCATTAATAATGGTATGTACTTACTTTATCCTCCTCGACCCAGTTGCTTGCTCTTTTACGTTTAACTGCAGAAGAAGATACATCCATCATTCTTTTATACTCGTATTATTGTAAATTTGAACGCACTAAACACAATAAAATTTAAGTAAACACCATAGTGACGGACAATCAACCACAATAAAGTGGGTATTTGATTAGTTGTCGTACATATTGGAAAATATGTATGATGATATACTATTTTGAACAACATCTGAAAGGTTTTATTGTTGTTTGATAATAAAAAGTAATAAAACTATGTATTAAGTTACATATACGTTATATTATAATTAATAATTAATTTTTGCAAAGGTTTTAACAGACTACTTAAGTAGTCAGTTGTTCGTTGTATGCGTCACTAGAGATAAAAAGACAATTAAAACATTATGATGTTACCAACATTAAAATACAAAAAGCAGTAAAATCGTTTAATTGTTAATTCAGCCTTATGAGACATTTATGAATCAGACATTTTTTTCTGGTTAATAAAACAAAAAGTGTTTGATAGTTAATGTAAACCTAAAAGCTAAAATAATGAATTTTTATGAATTAGACTGTAAACCTGTACCTCCACTAATGTATCAATGTTGAATTGGTTATGTTGTTTGCATTGTTCGTATATCATATTGCTCAAGTCGTCAAGTCAAGGTCGGTTCAAACATGTTGTGTGAATTAATGGTAATAAGAGCGTTTGAGCACGATGAATTTACTACAAGCCCTTCTCTTGCCTGTGCGATCTTGCTCATAAAATGCTTTTGTTAATTCTACTCATAATCAGAATTTAATGTATACAGCGGAATGAAATTATTTTTAATCATCATTGAATTTTTCTTTAATCTTTAAAATGAACAAAATTTTTTGTGCTGAACTAAATCAAGAAAAATCGTGATTTTGAAGTACTCTGGTCTATATACAGTCGCAAAGCACCTCAAAATCCAGCCTCGTTGGTAATTGTTTTTTAATTGGAGGCAGGCCACTGATAGTATACTCTCTTTCGGGAATCTCACTCGCACGAGTTAATTTCAACACCTCAGATAACTGTATATGTAGATTAACAGTTCTTCTGAGGAGTTTTACATGGTTAAGTATAAGATGTATACGGTCAGTCACCGTAACGTTAAAATGCGGGTTAACACATCCCCGGCATATTGTCCCAGTTACCCCCGGATCTATGTTATTTGTTCAGTGGCACACTAATTTATAGTAGCAACAAATACTTTGAAATTGTTTAAGGTTAATACATATATTCTAGCTTTTGGTCGATTTTAAAATAAAACAGTGTAAGTTAAATTATTTTTAATTATATATTTATTTTTTAACTTCTTAGTTAGATTAGTAAATGTTTCCAATTGCAACTGCAAAAATGTTCCTACATAAATGTAAGTATTATGAGCGTACATGTACTTTTTTCACACACAAACATTTACCTTAAAATTCAATCAATTTTTATCGGCGGCGGCTTAGCCGCTATCGGCGTGTTTTTACCGACTTACCGCTTTTCTTCGGCTCCGCCGAAGAGTAATAATAACATACACACAACTCGATATATTCAAACTAATTTGAAACAATTTATAAATAGTGTTAGACAAGATATGTACATAAATTGTTCATTAAGTGAGAAATATACATATCGCACCTGTTCAACAAAAGGGTAGTAACTCAAAATTTTCTATTTTTCAGTAGAGGCAAAAAACTGTTTATGATAATGTTAAAGATATGTATATTGTCCAAAAAAAACTATGCCATCGTAAAGATATCTTGTTAACTACAATACAACACTCGATTTCTTATTATTTCGTTAAGTATTTGTAGAAATATAACTAATTTTCGAGTTACTACCATTTTGTTGAATATTCTTTATTTAAGTAGAGATATTATTTCGACTTGTGCCAAAGACAAGTGTAATTCGACAGTGTAAAAGAATAAGGACGGAATTTAATTTTTAATTTGTTGGTGTAAAACAACTAAATATAGTTGTTTAGTCTGATCTAATAATAAAAGATAACTATTTCATCTTTACTTTACCTTGGTTCACTTAATAACAACACAAAATATATGCTGCGTGACTTCTGGTTAGCGTTATCACACTAATAAGGGAACAATTCGAAATACTACTCTTTAGTTGAAAAACCCGCGATCTAAATGCCTGAAATACGTGGGCACAACTACAAATAAATCTCTTTTGTTGATACATAAGTAGTTACTATGAAGACATGAAGAGTGACATAACGGTATTTTTTTTACGAAAAAGTAGACAAAATAATGGGAGATTTTTACAGTGGGTAGAGTTGATCATTATGTACCGCTTTTTAATAAAAAGTGAAAATTTAAAAATTTTCAGTTAATACCCTTTTGTTGAACAGGTGCGATATGTACAAGAGAATGAGAAACTATTTTTTGTGAAGCTTTCTGCGAGTTCAGCAATGGAGATACCAAGTCGTAGTTGTCATGAACATATAACGGTTGATGGGTTCAGACGACTACATTTGGCCGTTATGCATCCTCCAGTAACGAAAAACGCTTATTGCGAAGAAGCAGAAGTAGCCGGAATCCCACAACCACTTTAAATGTTTAAGAAAATGTTAATAGAAAAGTTAAAAATATGCCCACTACACAAAAACTTTTGCTGAAATTTACGTTAATATTTTGCATAAATTCCTGTTGAAAAATCTTGTTGTTTAAAATTACGTGAATTTTCATAGAACAGCAAAAAAATGAATGAGAAATAAACATAATTTGTCCTATTTTAAACAAAGTAATAATTAGTATGTCAAAATTGTCCCTTTTTAAGCAAGTGTGTTTAAAAATATGTTCAATGTGACTTAACAATATGAAAAATGTTTAAAATTAAACATATTGTTACGTTTTTAGACCTTTTCGTAAAAACGCTTTTTTACTTATCCTTCAAGGATTCGTTTAATTGCATCAAATTAAAAACACAGACAATTAATTTTAGAAATATAATGCGGCAACACTTTATTTATTATTTTATTAACACGAGTATTTGTACTACTAAACACTTAGCGATGTAAACACGTCTAGATTTAAAATCACACTGATCCCGCTGTTCACTGGCAGCGTCTTTATATAGCAAAATGACGACGTCTGGTAACTTCGCAAAGCATCTGGTCATGGTTGTTGTTGGTTGTGCTTTACTTAACATGTAGCTATATACGTGTGTTTGTATATATGACAATGCTGTCTTGTGTTTTGTTTATTGTAACTATGTGTGGTTGTATGTATGAGTGTTTTGTGTGTTGTGTAGTTTTGTTTCTTCTTGTGCTATGTGGGCATGTTGCTGTGTATATTTGTGTGTATGTTGCTGTGTATATTGATGTACATGTTTAGTTTTTATTAGCAGCGAATACTTGCGTACAAGATCATTAAGAATAACATCATCATCTCTTAGCATTGATGTTGCTAGGTTTTTCGTTATTGTTGTTTACACTTATTATTGCACAGCCTCGAATGATCTTGTATATTCTCAACGATGTATCCGGAATATTCCATTTCCGTTAATTCAAATATTATCTGCATGGTGTTGACCAGGGTTGTAACATTTTGACAACTAGAGATGGTTTGACAGTGCTGCCAAGTACATATAGCCACATTGTCGTTATATTTGAATCTATTTTTAAACTTTGTAACACTGCCGCCCACTTAAGCCTGTTCGACCCGAATAGGCATACAATCACCTCTTCCATAGTGCGCCAATCGTTCGAGATGTACTATCTTCATTTTCGACCTTGGGCTATTGTGCTTCTGTATCCGGTACACAACGTCATTCACTCTCTTAGTCACTTTATACGGGCCATCCCAGTGAGTCTGTAATTTTGGGGACAATCCTTTCTTCCGTTGTGGGTTATAAAGTAGAACCAATTGACCTTCTATAAATCCCTCTGAATTTGCTGCGCGGTCATATCTAGCCTTCATCTTGTCACTGACCATCTTGATTCTATTACGCACGAAATCATGCAGCTCGTTTAAGTTCTCCTGCTCTTGGGACGTAGTGACTCCTTCTTCTACCGCTGGCTTAACACCAAATTCCAAGTCACCAGGCAGTTTTAATTCCGTCCCGAAGATAATTTTAGCTGGCGTTCTCGATGTGGAGTCGTGTACAGCTGACCTATATGCCATCAAAAATTTGGGAATGTGCTCGTCCCAATCCCTCTGATGGTTGCTTACCACTTTTCGCAGGTACTCTTCTAAGGTGCGATTGAACCTCTCTACCATGCCATCAGACTGTGGATGCAACGGCGTTGTTCTGGTTTTCTTTATCCCATATAATTCGCACATTTCCCTGAATATGGCAGACTCGAAATTCCTTCCTTGGTCGGAATGTAATTCTATTGGGACACCATAGCGACATACCCAGTTGTTGACGAATGCATTTACAACTGTCTTTGCTTCTTGGTTAGGTATAGCATATACCTCTGGCCATTTACTGAAATAGTCCATTACCACAAGAACATAACGATTTCCGGCTTCAGTGACGGGAAAAGGACCTGCTACATCCATTGCAATCCGCTCGAATGGTGCTCCTGAGTTGTATTGCTGTAGCTGTCCCCGGCTTCTTCTTACTGGGCCTTTGGCTGCTATGCACTGTGGGCAGTTTGCTATCCAGTCGGCTACGGCTTGTTGACATCCAACCCAATAAAAACGCTGCTTCAGCTTCTCAAGTGTTTTTGTTACTCCAAGATGACCGCCACTAGGTCCATTGTGAAATTCTTGCAAAACTTTACTTATCTTGGAGCATGGCACAACTACCAAATTTGAAGTTGTTTTGCCATCTACACTTTCCCATACGCGGTATAGGCACCCTTCTATTACCTTGAGGCTGTTCCACTGAGCCCAATAAGATTTGGCGAGTGGGCTCTCAGCCGAAATTTCATTCCGGGACGGTCTTCTGTCCTCCTCTTTGGCTGCTATAATTTTTCCCAGTATATTGTCGTCCCTCTGTGCCGCTGACCAGTCTTCATCAGAGTCGATGTGCATTAGCCGAACATCAACAACGCCTTCCTTTCGTTCGGTTCTAACGCAATGTTTACACTCTAAACAGCAGGGTCTTCTCGAAAGAGCATCCGCATTGTTATGTTTTGTGCCCCTTCTATGCTCAATACTGAAGTCGTAGCTCTGCAGGCGCTCAATCCACCTTGCCAGTTGCCCTTCAGGATTTTTAAACTGCAATAACCATCTCAGTGCAGAATGGTCAGTCCTTAATGTAAAGTGTTGACCATACAGGTACTTATGGTAATGTTTAATGCATTCCAATACTGCCAGAAGCTCACGTCGTGTCACACAGTAGTTCCTCTCAGGTTTTGAGAGTACGCGGCTATAGTATCCTATGACTTTCTCAGTGCCATTAACTACTTGGGAGAGCACGCCCCCTATGCCATAGCCGCTCGCATCAGTATCCAGCACAAATTTTTCTCCAGGTATGGGATACGCTAGTACTGGTGACGTACACAATAATCCTTTAAGTTTCTGGAATGCCTTTTCTTGTGGCTCGCCCCAATGGTATGGTCTCGACTTCTTTGTCAGCTCATGCAGGCTTGCAGCTACACTGGCAAAATTTGGCACAAAGCGTCTGTAGTATGTACAAAGGCCCAAAAAGCTGCGCAATTCATGAAGATTTTTAGGTTGATGCCAGTCCCTTACTGCTTGTATTTTATCTTCATCTGTTGAGATTCCGTCTGCTGTAACACGATGCCCCAAATACTTCACTTCTTTCTGGAACAATGCACATTTCTTCAGGCTGAGTTTCAATCCAGCTGATGATATCCGTTGAAGAACTTCTGCCATGTTTTTGAGGTGTTCGTCAAAAGTTTTCCCCATCACGATTATGTCATCCAGATATACCAAGCATGTCTTCCAGTGGAGTCCTTTCAGTACCTTCTCCATTAGGCGTTCAAATGTGGCCGGAGCATTGCAGAGACCAAACGGCATAACTTTGAACTGCCATAATCCGTTACCAACGCTAAAGGCAGTTTTCTCCTTGTCTTTCTCTGCAATCTCCACTTGCCAATATCCGCTTCGCAAGTCTAGCGTAGAGAACCATCTCGTACCAGCTAGCGTGTCCAAGGTGTCATCGATTCTGGGGAGCGGATAGCTGTCCTTCTTGGTTATGTCATTGAGCTTCCTGTAGTCTACGCAGAATCTAGTACTGCCATCTTTCTTTTTAACTAAGACTACTGGCGAACTCCAAGGACCAGAAGATGGCTCAATTACGCCTTCACGCTCCATTTCTCTTACAAGCTCTTTGACTTCATCTCGCTTTGCTAGGGGTACACTTCTAGGTGGCTGTTTAATCGGCCTAGCTTCGCCTGTGTTTATTTCATGTTTAACCAATGCAGTTCTACCCTGACTTTGGTTTCCCATGGCGAAGATACTGGCATGCCTTTTTAGCAACTGTTTGGCTTTATTTCTTTCTGTCGCTGACAGTCCTGCTACCCATTTTCCTACGTATTCCTCATATTGTTCACGTTCTTTGGCGGACAAATTGGTAGGCTCTATCTTCCTCTCACAGTTTATTATTGCCTCTGCTGGAGTACACTGGCCAATATCGCAATTTTCTTTGATGACTTTTTCATGGTCTGCCAAGTTAAGTACTCTTATAGGGACTATTCCTCCTTTACTAGTTTTTACTAGAGCTTTTGCTGTTATAAGCTCTCTCATTAGATCTGCTGGTTCTACAACCCACAACCGATTGTCCTCACAATCTCCCTTCATACGCGCCCATATAACTGTTTCAGACTGCGGCGGTAACGTCTGACTCTCAATAGCAAATACTTTTCTTACTTGCGGCTTGCTGTCATACCCAACATCAAGGGGTATTTCCACATTACGCCAAATCATCAGCTGTTGCCCCATGTGTAGATTAATGCCATGATTAATCATAAAATCGGCTCCAATAATTACCTCATCGACAATATCGGCAACAATAAACACATGCCTCACGTTGATGTTGGCTATAGTCACCTTCAATTCAATCTTACCATAGACAGTGGCAGGCTCTCCAGTAGCTGTACGTAGCCGTATATTGCTTAAACGATCGCATTTCCCCTTTACTATATCGGGCCTTATTATTGACTGCGACGCCCCTGTGTCTATGGTAAATACGTGCTTTTCCCCGTTGATGTGTCCAGACGCAGTAAGGTTGCTATTTTTCTGCTGCATCACTGATATGGAGATTGTGGGGCCCTCGTTTGTGGGAGCTAGCTCTTGCCCCTTAGCGCTAGCTCGTTTTAGTTTAACGGGGACTCTTGTGATGTTGTTTGGTTCACCCGTTTGCTGTTTCTTGGTGGTGAAACAGATCTACCTCTTTTTCTTGGTGCTTTGCAGTTGCGCTGAAAATGACCAATTTTTCCGCAGTTAAAGCATTTAGGCTTTTCTTTGGTAGCACCTTCCGCCAACAGTTGTCGCATTGCCTCCTTCAAACTAGCAACTAGGCTGTTATCCTCCTCGGGCAAAACCTCCACATTCCGCACTTTACATATCTGTGGCTTGAAAACCATCCTTGCAGTCTCTTGAGCCAGCGCAAATGAAACAGTCTCAGCGAAAGTAGATTTCTGCGTTGCGCACACAGCCAGTTTGACATCAGAGTCGCGAATGCCATTAACGAACGCCTCAGTTTTAAAGTGGTCCAGTAACGGGTGACTCTCGCCTGGATATGTGAGCTGCACTAACCGCTCGATTTCCATTGCAAAATCTTGTAGAGACTCGTTAGGCTTTTGAACTCTACATCGCAATTCCATTCTGTATAAATCGCGCTTGTGCTCACCACCATACTTGCGCTGCAATGCTGCCATTATTTCATTATAGTTGTTTCTGCTGCTTACTGGCACGGTCTCAAGAACCTCTGCGGCTGTACCCTTTAAGGACAAAATCAACTCTATGGCCTTTTCTTCAGCATCCCATCCATTTCTACTAGCGACCGTCTCGAACTGGAATCTAAAGATGCTCAATGGTACGCTGCCGTCAAAGCATGGCGCTTTTATTCGCGCAGAAACCTCCGCAACTGCTCGTACTGTCCCGCCACTACGCTCGAGGTTATGCACTTTGTCCTCTAGAGCATGAAATTTTTCTTCGAACTCTTTTGCATGCTGCTCTAGGCCACCGCTTTCTAGATGTTGGACTCTATCTGCCAGCTCTGAGAATTTATTCTCAATAGAATCCACCCTCCTATTAATAGCCTCAGAAACCTCTACCAGAGTCTCGTTCGTGGCTCTATTTGACTCCTGTATTTCGGCTACAAGCTTCTCAGTGCTGATTTCTGAGTTCTGTTTAATTGCAGTTATTTCGGCTACAAGCTTTTCACTGCTGATTCCTGAGTTCTGTTTTATTTCAGCTATTTCGGCTACAAGTTTCTCAGTGCTGATTTCTGAGTTCTGTTTAATTGCAGTTATTTCGGCTACAAGCTTTTCACTGCTGATTCCTGAGTTCTGTTTTATTTCAGCTATTTCGGCTACAAGTTTGTCAGTGCTGATCCTTGATGCCTCCTGCATCTGCTGAGAGTTCTGTTTTATCTGGATCATCATAGCAGCGAACATTGAATTTATGTCCATGCTGCTGGTCGTGGCAGGAGGACATACCTCTACATCGTCTTTGTCCTCAAACTCGTATGTCCCGATGTCCATGCCGCGATTCTTAAACTCATCTATCAGCCTCTTCTGCAGTTCAGCCTTGTTACCTGCTGTTGGCAATTCCCGCTTACTAAGCTCCTTTTTTAGCTGTTCAACTTTTAGCTCATCAAATTTCATAATTATTTTTTTTTAATGTCCTTTTTTTTCCTTAAATTGCAATGTCCTTTTTAATTATTTTTGCAATCCCACTTCTGACACCAATTGTTACGTTTTTAGACCTTTTCGTAAAAACGGTTTTTTACTTATCCTTCAAGGATTCGTTTAATTGCATCAAATTAAAAACACAGACAATTAATTTTAGAAATATAATGCGGCAACACTTTATTTATTATTTTATTAACACGAGTATTTGTACTACTAAACACTTAGCGATGTAAACACGTCTAGATTTAAAATCACACTGATCCCGCTGTTCACTGGCAGCGTCTTTATATAGCAAAATGACGACGTCTGGTAACTTCGCGAAGCATCTGGTCATGGTTGTTGTTGGTTGTGCTTTACTTAACATGTAGCTATATACGTGTGTTTGTATATATGACAATGCTGTCTTGTGTTTTGTTTATTGTAACTATGTGTGGTTGTATGTATGAGTGTTTTGTGTGTTGTGTAGTTTTGTTTCTTCTTGTGCTATGTGGGCATGTTGCTGTGTATATTTGTGTGTATGTTGCTGTGTATATTGATGTACATGTTTAGTTTTTATTAGCAGCGAATACTTGCGTACAAGATCATTAAGAATAACATCATCATCTCTTAGCATTGATGTTGCTAGGTTTTTCGTTATTGTTGTTTACACTTATTATTGCACAGCCTCGAATGATCTTGTATATTCTCAACGATGTATCCGGAATATTCCATTTCCGTTAATTCAAATATTATCTGCATGGTGTTGACCAGGGTTGTAACATTTTGACAACTAGAGATGGTTTGACAGTGCTGCCAAGTACATATAGCCACATTGTCGTTATATTTGAATCTATTTTTAAACTTTGTAACAATATACTATATCCAAAAACACAACACTTAACGTAATAATAGCAACTTTTTCATAAAGAAGCATTAGATAGTTTTTAATTTATTGCATGTGGCGTGATATTTTCTGTGAAGAAAAAAAATTAAGTTTCGAGTAATTAAATGAACAGTGAGATAACTATTTGTTGAAATTTCGGGCACAAGTGTAAATATATAAACGGGCTTAATATAATATAATACCTCATTTCAAATAAATTCTTTTATTTTAGTTTGTATTTTACATATGTACTATGTACATTAATAAGTAATGAAATACTAAATATTTAATTTGTATTTACATGAACATATACCCCGGTATTCATAAAATTTAAAATGAGTTTGAAATGTATTTTAATCAAATTTTTTCATACAAAATTTTCTTAAAACAGATTTCAAATACGTTTTATTTTTTTATGAATACCGGGGATAGTATTCATTTACATTTCGTTTAAATACAGTTCAGTAAGTTTTATATCTTTTTTAAAATAAATATAATTTTAAATAATAATTGTACAAGTTTATTTTATTTAATTATATAGGACTCAAATTATATATATATATATATATATATATATATATATGTATATATATATATATATATATATATATATATATATATATATGTATATATATATATATATATATATATATATATATATATATATATATATATATATATATACCTATAATATGGGGAAACTAGACTAGACACAATATGTTTAAAAGTATTAAACATCTCTTGTTCAATATTAAACACATTTTGTTCAAAAATCCACAAATTGTTTGAAAATATATGTTGTGTAATTTTAGGTCAATTATATTCGGTAAAGTGTTGCCGACTATTATTGACGTAAATTTCAACAAAAGTGTTTTAGAGTGTATGTATATCAGAAAATGCAAACCAACGCTAACGGCTTTGAACACAGCTTTGAATATTGGTAATCAATGTGACCGCTAGAGTAATTTTCAAAAAGTATTAATAAAGGAGAATTTTTTTGAAAAATAAGGGAATTTCGGAAAAAAATAGGAATAAATCGTTAATTTACTTCAATAGTGTAAAAACTAAAAATAAGGTTGGAAATCGAAACGAACAACGGTATCGGTATTAATACCGGTACATACTTTCACCGGCTATAAAATACCGGTATACCGATGTTTCTATGAAACTTAATAATTCAGACAGTGTACATTGCCAAAAAATCTCTTTTTATTAAATTATTTCAAAAAGGGCGATTTTTATAATAAAAAAATTCTTTAGTAAACATCGATATATGTATGGTCATATGTTTTCAAAACAGCTGTAAGTTATACTGAAAAAATTTTACACGATTAAAAAACAACTTTCTAGTATGAAAAATTCTCCAAAAATTTTCAAAATGGGTGCTGTTGGCTGAAGTAGTAGAACACGAGACTATGAAACAGAGGGTCGTGAGTTCGAGCCCGCTCTGAGTCATGAAATATTGTGTTGAATTCTTCTGATCAGCATTAGTGCGTGCTTGTGTTAGTTGTTGCCAGCCTGTTTCAATGATGAAGGCATAGTCACTGAACATTGAACATAATTGGCAGATACTGACACTATCATGTACTAAAAAGCAGAGTAACACCACCCACCTTCGTCGGCCCTGTAGCAAAAATTAGCCGGCGAAGTAAAAGGTTGAAATAGCTACAAAAAAAAAAACTGTCTATCTTCTCATCTTTCCTAATCTGTCTCCTCAATACTATCCCCTCGTTTTCAGTTCCGGCGCAATGCATTGCATATATAGGAGTCATCCCCTGAGTGCTGGTCCTACTCCTAAAAAAAAAAAAAAATTTTTCTGTTTTTACAGAATGTTTACACCATGCATAACAATATTCTAAAAAAAATATGGCTTTATCTCACATTCGCAAAAAAATATGGCTGTATCTCTCATTTCGCGCAGTTTTGGATATGCCCTTAACTCTCAATGACTGGGACATAAGGCCATTTTGGCTTTATCTCCCATTCAATTGAGCAATAAAGCCATCATGGCCTTATTTCACATTGTTTTCACGCACCCCCTCATGTGAGCTAAGGCCATGTGGCCTTATCTCCCATTCAATTGTTACAAAAAAAATGGCTTTATCTCCCAATTGATTGAGAGATATAGCCATCATGGCCTTATTTCACATGATTTTAAAGCACCCACCCGAAAAAACATGTTTTATATACTTTTAAAGCTAATTGAAATTCATTTTTCAAATATTTTATTTTACATAATTTGAATCGGTAACTGTATTTTTACGATACGGTTTCCAACCTTTCTAAAAAAAAACTAGTTTTGTAGAAACCGACTTTAGATTTTTTATTTTACGTACAATTTAATGCAAAAATAAGAGCACAACCTTTATATAAAAGTATTTAGTTTATAAAAAAAGCTTTCCAACGTTAGTCGCACAATGGGCACGCTGTTGGTATAAGAGCAAAGGAACGAGCACTTTGCATTAAGTGCAGTGTGGTACTCTCCGATTCGATTTTCGAGATTAAAAAAAAAAAATTAAACGTATTTAATATTTTTGAAAGACGTTCAGAGGTACTAGAAATAAGAAGAGGCACACATTTAGCTTCCTTGCCGAGAATTTAAACGTTTTCTTAAATATAAAAGAAACTGATAACAACATTTTGTTTTTTTAATTAAACCTATTGTCTGTTATAGAAAGAAATTACAAATACATCTGTAAAGGGTATTTAAGATTCGGCACAGCGGAATATAGCACTTTTACTTGTTTTAATAACAGATGTATCCAGTGCAGATATTATGGCTCATTTAAAACAATAAATGTCATTGTTTTCAACATTTATACAGGCAGATTTATTTTTTAGTTTCTCTGGTGTACTTATCACATTCGATCCCCTCACCAAAGATGACTTGTTTACCACAACTTCTAACAATTCTAACTAAAGTGCAACCAGAATCCCGCTGTTGAAACTGGGACATTTTATTGTGGATTTCTTCCAATTGTTTTGTTATAATTTCCTGAACATCATCTCCAAAGCACAGAAGATCAATTTGTGATTTAGTGCACAATCGCTAACAATTTTAATATACTCTCCTATAAGAGTAATATTAAATTTAATAACACTATGTGCGGCTAGACTGTTTTCAAGCTTTTCCCTAACAATAGATTTATTATCCTTAACAGTATCTTCAAATAGAAGGTTGTCCTTATCCATTGGAACTCCAATGGATTTCTTGGAATACTTAGCTGTTAATGATTTGGACTTAATTGTGGCCAATGAACCCCTAAAGTCATAATGAAATACTTCTAAGAATTTATAACTGCACATACATATATTGTAAACTAATTTTTGTGTTAAGCAATTTATAAGCACTTTCAATTTTGTATTTATTATTAAGAAATGTAAAAGAGAAACTCATTCCTATTCGTGGAGTCAATAAACCAAGTTCGATTAAAAACAAAACTATTGTTTTTTTTTTCAACACTAAATTAAACGAACATATTTCTGGCGACGAGGATGGGATTCGCGGAAAAATATCCCTAATATATTAAGGCTCTATTTTTTATTTATATTAAAAATTAACGCGAAGTGACAAAATAATTTCCTTTTTGAGATCCTTAAAATATTAAGGTGCTACATAAAAAAGGGAAAAGTGACAAAATAATTTTTTTTCAGATCCTTAAAATATTAAGGTCCTATATAAAAAAGGAAAAGTAACAAAATAATTTTTTTTAAGATCCTTAAAATATTAAGGTCCTATATAAAAAGAACAGTGACAAAATAATTTTTTTTTAGATCCTTAAAATATTAAGGTCCTATATAAAAAAAGGAAAAAGTGACTAAATAATAAAGTCCTTAAAAAAATTAAGGATTCATTTAAAGTGACTGGAAAAAAAATATTAATAAATATATATATAAAAAAAAATTTGACTAACGAATAAAATCCTAAAAGAAAGAGTGACTGCAAAATAATATTCATCATAACTACATACAAGTGAAGTGAACAACGAAACAAGACTAGAACCAACAGATGTTTAGATAAAATTAACCAACCAAAACAACACAAGAAGACAATATCTATAGAAGAACACTCAACTAAGAAGACAGCATTATTCAACAAGATCAACGAAATTTTTTTTTAATGTAAGTTCAGTATATACATATTTTCTTTTATAATTGTAAATTTTTTAATATTTGATATTTTTAAAAGAACTATTGTGTGTATATAAAAAAAAGGGAAAATTAAATTTAAGAATAACTAGTGAATTTTTTTTTGTGTTTGATATATATATATATATATATATATATATATATTTCGTTTTTAATAATGGCTCAAGCACCGTCTATTACCCTTGACCCAATTAAATATCTCAAAACTCTACCCGAGTTTAGCGGAAGTAGACACGATTTATTACTCTAGTAGAACGGATACATCCTATACTAACACAGTATGATGCAATGTCCCAATTAGTTTTCTCAGATGTTATTAAAAGCAGATTACAGGGTAAATCTAGGGAAATTATCGAGATAAACTTCCACGTCAAATCGTGGTCAGAGATCAAAGACGTTTTAATTAATAATTTTGGCGAAAAACTTAGTTTGGACCACATGAGGGCAGTAGTATTTAAAACAAACACATCCGACTTTTATAACGAAATTAAAGACAGGTTGAGAAGACTTAATAATAAGACAAGTCTTATAATGGGAGAAAATCCAGGCACGGAAGCAATAGCCAAAAACAATTTGAGATCCGCTCTAAATATTTTTGAAGAAAAAATTCCGGAGCCAATGAAAACAATACTAGCTTGTCGGAATCCAGATAGTTTGGAAGAGGCAATCGAAATACTTTTTAAATCAGGATACGCTAATTATGGCAACAAAGTAACAAAAACTCCAAACTATTCCCGAAACAAAAATTACAATAATCCAAATTATAGAAATGACCAAATAAGTAACACCTATCATCAGGAATCATATTCAAACCCAAAATACAGAACCCACTTTAACCAAAATAATTATCAAGGATCATACTCGAATCATCAATATAGAAATAACTTTAACAAAAATCACTACCAAAATAACCAACAAAAATCACATACAAATTCACAATTTAAACCTACTTATAATTATCAACAAAGAAACTCCTATAATGGACCAAAATTGGATACAAGCTACCAACGGCATGACCAACCAGAACCTATGGATGTAAATACTATCCAAAAAATTAAAAAAAAACAGAAGTATGAAAATTTTCAATTTCCAGCCTCTCGGGAAACCTACCCCATATAGCCATAAAGACTAAATTAGGATATTTAAAATTTTTAATCGATACAGGTGCTTCTCATTCAGTTATTAATCCGGGTATATGCCATCCAAAATGGAATGTACCTGTACAGGAAACAAATATTAAAACTTTACAATATTTAATCAAAATAAATCAAATGGTTCGCATCCCTCTTTTTGAGGAACTTGGCGATAAAAATAAACTAGTTGAATTTTTTATTTGCAATTTTCATGATGTTTATGATGGACTAATAGGAAATAATATTTTGAAATCATTGGGTGCAATAATAAATTTGAAAGACGACGAAATAATCATAGGAGAAAGAAAGGTGCCATTAAAATTTGATCAACCCCAAGTAGAACACTACTTTGAAAAACAAGGATTATACCAAGTTGAATTACCAATTGAATGTAAGGAAGGATTAGTACATAAGAATAAAGCAACGTCAGTTGATAATGAAATAGAAATACTAGAAGGTGTGTACGAAGCAGAAAATTTTAAAATTAAAGCTACAATAAATTTTAATGGAGAAACTCCAAAGAAAGTTAAATTTGTCCCATTTAAAATTGAAAATATCACTACAGAAAATTTTTGTATTTACAATATTGGTGAAGACATTCAACAATTTCCAATTTCGGAACAAATACGAATTGATCACCTCAACAATGAAGAAAGGATGAAACTAATATGTACAAGTAACAAATAAATTTAAAAATATATTTTACACGGAAAGTAAAGAACTTACTTTCACCAATGCTATTAAACACGAAATAAGAACTGTTAATAACATTCCGATCGCAGCAAAAACATATCGTTATCCATATATTCACAAGGAGGAAGTGAAAAAGCAAATTCAAGAAATGCTAGACAATAAAATAATTAGGCCTAGCCATTCGCCGTACTTAGCACCAGTTTGGATAGTACCAAAAAAACTGGATGCCAGCGGTAAGAAAAAGTGGAGACTTGTAGTTGACTATCGTAAGTTAAACGAAGTCACAGTGGACGATAAATATCCAATACCCAATATAGATGAAATATTGGAAAACTTAGGAAGATGCCAATATTTTACAACATTGGATCTTGCCAAGGGGTTCCACCAAATCGAAATACACGAGAAAGATATACCCAAGACGGCATTTAGCGTGGAAGGGAGCACTATGAGTTCCTTCGTATGCCATTTGGGCTGAAAACTGCCCCTGCCACATTTCAACGATTGATGAACAACGTTTTGACCGAATTCATTAACAAAATCTGTTTGGTGTATTTGGATGACATCATTATCTTCTCTACTTCGCTCCAAGAACACTTGGAGTCACTCACTAAAATATTTCAACGGCTTAAAGACGTGAATCTAAAAGTACAATTAGATAAAAGTGAATTCCTGAAGAAAGAAACAAATTTTCTAGGACACATCATAACTGAGGAAGGCATTAAGCCAAACCCCGATAAAATAGATTGTATAAAAAGCTTTCCACTACCAACAACTCAAAAAGAAATAAAACAATTTTTAGGCTTAGCGGGTTATTATAGAAAATTTATTAAAGATTATTCAAAGATAGCCCGACCAATAACAAAATATCTGAAAAAAGATAGTAAAATTGATTTAAACGACCCGGAATACAAAGATGGCTTCGAAAAATTGAAAATATTGCTTGTTAGCTCACCCGTTTTGATATATCCTGATTTCAAAAAAACATTTACCCTACAAACAGATGCAAGTAATTTCGCGATAGGCGCGGTACTCTCACAAGAAGGACATCCGGTATGTTATGCGAGCCGAACGCTTAATGACTACGAACAGAACTACAGCACTATAGAAAAGGAATTGCTGGCAATAGTGTGGGCAACACAACATTTACGACCATATCTCTTCGGAAGCCGATTTATTATAGAAACCGACCATAGGCCACTTAGATGGCTATTTTCAATAAAAGAGCCAAATTCTAAATTAGTGAGATGGAGATTACGGTTACAGGAATTCGACTATGAAATAAAATTTAAAAAAGAAGTTTTAAACGGGAACGCGGACGCATTATCTCGTATAGAAATACACACAAATGTAGAGGATCACCCTACTACAAATGATCAATCATCAACAAATAACTTAATTTTAGAAACAAACAACTCCATGAATTTTTACAAGAGACAAATAATTTTGAATAAGAGTAATTCAGGTTCAATGAGAATAAAAAACGAAATTATCTTCCAAAATAAAAGAAAAACTATTTCTGCTAAGGAATTCGATGAAGCTACCTTAATAACAATATTGAAAAACCTTTTTGACCCAGAAAGAATTAATGCAGTTCTCATTCGCGATGATACTATTCTTCGGAACTTTAAAAATGCTGTAAGTAAATACTTCGACTCCAGGAACGGATTTAAAATCCTCTTGTGTGAGAAAATTTTAAGAGATATTGTAGATGAAAACGAGCTTAGTGAAACAATAGAAAAACAGCATCAAAGGAACAACCACAGAGGTATTAACGAAAATTTTGCGGAACTAAAAACTGAAGTGTACCATCCAAAACTAAAACTACGAATCACACAATTTATAAACAATTGTGATGTTTGTAATAAAGAAAAATACGAAAGACGTCCAATCAAACAAAAATACAAATTAACTGAAACTCCAGAAAATCCAGGCGAAATTATTCACGCAGACGTTTATTACAGTTTGGAGAAAACAATGTTTTTCACATTCATCGACAAATTCTCCAAATACGCACAATCAATCAGAATAAAAAACAGGTCGTGGATAGACTTCAAAATCGCATTGGCTCAATATATATCATCTACAGGAAAAATAAAAACACTCGTTATCGATAATGAATTAGGCTTTAAGGCAATACCCCTCTTAGAATATTTACAAGAACAACAAATCGAAATTCATTACACATCAATCAATAACCACACCTCTAACGCAGATGTGGAACGGCTACATAACACCCTGAATGAACATATTAGGTTACTCAAACATGATCCTCGAAAAGATCTGGAAACAGTCGAAGAGAAAATATTTAGAAGTATAAATTATTATAACAACACAATTCATTCTACTACAAATAAGAAACCTATAGACTTTAGAAACGGAACAATTAATCGAGAGGAATATACTAAAATAAAGGAACAAATTATGAAAATGAGAGAAAGAAATTTGGAAAAAATTAACAAAAATCGCGAAGATGTAGAAGTACAAACAGGATCTATTTATTTGAAAGATGAAAGAGGTGGTAAAAATCACTCGAAATTTAGAAAAGTAAAAGTATCACAGTTAGATGACAATCACGTTATAACAGTGGTCATAAATATTATAAATCGCATATCAAAAGAAAAAAACAATTCCAAAATGAAGTTTCTTCAGAGAACTAAAAGGATCGTTTATAAACCTTTATTTTCAGCTGATTTTCTTCATGTTTCTTAGTGTGTCAATGCTACATAGCATGGAAGCACAATACTTAGAAGTGGAAGACCTGACAACTAACCACGGATACCTACCAATTAAACTGAAAGACATAGAAATGATTGAAAACTATTTAAAAGTAATACACGTTATTAATACAACTCAATATTTAGAAACAATAAATATCTTGCAAGATAATATACACAAATTATCAGACACGTATACGAATGTTACTCCATTGTTGAACAGTGTTAACATAAGCATGGACATATGCAGAACAAACATTAAAAATCTAACACCAAACTTTAGGAAAAAACGAGGACTAATAAACGTTCTAGGAAAAGGTTTAAAATACGTCGCAGGAACGATGGACAGCGAGGACGAAAAAGAAATTTATAACAAGATTCAAAGACTAGAGAGAATGAATACTGAAACAATGACTACCCTCAATGAATTAACGTATCTATGAAATTCCATATCAAACAAAATATCAAATATTACAGATCACATTAACAATCAACAAAAAGTTATTCAAATATATATATATATATATATATATATATATATATATATATATATATTGTAACGTGCAAGTATTAAACCTGTATCTTTCATCAATTCGTCACCATACCTGGTCTGAGAAAAGTTGTAAGCTTAGCGTAGAACAGTTCAGAAGTAGTACTGCTTACAACTCTGTCTTTATCTTTGTACATATGTGAGTGTTCAATCTTACGATCTGGTAGCCTCAAAATCATTCGATCATCATGCCATGATAAGTAAATAGTATGTTGTCCTTTTCTGTCCAAAGCTTTTACATGGACGTACATGAAGAAACAGCAAGTCAATTATAACAGTAAATAGCGCCATCGTAAATGGCAGAAAAATTTGCAACTTTTGGCGTTGA
Organism: Linnaemya tessellans; assembly: GCA_951800035.1. NCBI lineage: Eukaryota > Metazoa > Arthropoda > Insecta > Diptera > Tachinidae > Linnaemya > Linnaemya tessellans. The sequence continues at coordinate 84,023,703 of OX637535.1, forward strand.
CGCTAGATTTTTAGTTGGCCTCGTCCATTTTGCATCAAACCTCCCTAGTTAGAAGACGGTCCAGCGACGTTGAGAAGAAAGTCACGTTAGTAAGTGTTTTAAATAGTATTAAATTATTAACAAACGTTAATAAAATTATATGTATTACAATGTTAGGCGTAGGAAAAAGCCCCCAATTGCCCAAATTAAGGTGCTCTCGAGGAAGTGGCTTCTCAAGGCACACTCAAGGTTGTGCAGGAAAGCACATGGGTGTCACTGTCCACTTAGGCATTTCGGCTGGATAGTCGGAACAGTCAGATACACCAGGGACTTGGTTCTTGCAGACTTCACGCTATGGGCGTCTACAACATTTACCATACTAATAACCTCGACATCACCATTTTCCATTAAAACCAAGCTAAGGTTTAGGGTAGGCGCTCGGGGAAAAAAAGACATGTTCTAATTAAATTTTGTTCGCATAAAATAACAAAAGAAAAAAATTAAACAAGCCTGATCAAAAAACTAAAGAAATGCTTAAAGTGAAACGAAAATAAAATTAAACCCCAAAATTCTTAAAGAAAATTTAAAAGAAAACGAACTTTTAGTACCAAAATTATGTAAATGTAATTGTTCGGGTTAACGTTTAAAAGTGAAATTGTGGATGGAGAATATGGAAAAAGGTTTGGTAAAATTTGTTGGGTAGTCCGATTCAGTAACCTGTACAACGCGGGTGACATAAGTACATATTTAAGACAACACGTCAACATCAAGGTATTAACTACACAAACGTCTAAGCACCGATTTATTCGGAGACTGCAGCTTTGGAGGCGCCTTCATCGTGGCAGGTAAGTCAAATCCAAATATATTATTGACGTATTTGTATGAGACATTAAGGTAGTAGGGTGGGTTGGCATCTTGCAGTTTTCGCCATAAATCCTCGCCTAGATGCTTCATACAATTGTACCATTTGTCACAATAGTTGTGTACAGGAACTGCTGTCATGGTTGTTTTGTGTAGCCCTTCTCGTCTCATTTGTTTGCTTATCAATATTACATGCATATTGTAAATAAAGAAAATTTGTATTCTATATCCATTCATATCATAGAATGGATATTCTATATCCATTCATACCACGCAGGCTTAATCATATGCATGTACGACTCTAGTTGAATGTCTTTACAATTTCCCACCCTTAAATTTAGTAAGCATTCGCTTACCACAAGCATTGTTGAGAGTGAATGTATGTATGTGCGAACATATGTGTGTATAGGCCGCACTGAGTTTAATTTACATAAAAGTAAATGCAATTAATGAGAGGGAAGAGGCTGTGGAAAACACTAATGATTACAATGTTATAAAACCCAAAATTTAAAACCAATATAAACATTAAACAATTTATTTCAAATTGTCGAATTAAGATATACATCAGTATATACGTGCATTAATCCATTTTTGTGGTACGAATAGAAGAAATCAAGAAATTCTATTAAACTATAAATTCCATTCCTATATGAATTTTCCCTCCACAAGTGCATTGGTTAGAAAAGTACTAATATTGTATATAATCAAAATTCTCGTTATTATACGCGTGCGCAAAAGAGTACGGTATACTCTCGGTACACAAAATAATCTAAATATGGTTACGTATATGTAAATCAAAACAAAACAAAAATTATTTTACCCGCTACTTTTGCATTTCGTATATAGGTCAGTCGGTCATATAAATAACGAATTGTATATAATAGTTATATACATACAACCAGTTAACCCCTAAAGTGCCTATTTGAAATTTTAGCTTGGCTTGTAATGTATAGTGTAATGTATAGTGTATAATTTATGGTGTATAATTTCTGGTTTATAACTTATGGTTTATAATTCATGGTTTATAAGTTATTACTTATAATCATTACTTCGAATTTATTACGATCTAAAGAAAATTTATGTATCTCTTTAGAACAACAGTTTTGCTATGTTAATTACAAATATAAGCCCTTTATGTTGTTTTGCCTGAAAATTTAATCAATCTAACGAATAGCCTAAATAATACTAAGTAAAGGAATTTAAGAGTGAAATTGAATCCAATGAAGGACAGATTAAATCTTGTTTTTTTATTAAACGAATATAAAATGAAATACATTCATAAGTAAAATTTAATATGTGAGTTTTCCTGAGGGGTAACTGAAGGTAAACGTATTTGGGGTTCTCAACAAAATTATAGGTCAGAGAACCATGGTAGGGAAGGGTTAAGAGACCGCAGAATGAACACCATCGCTTTCTGCCCTCCTACCTTTTGTAGGATAATGCCATGCCCCGTACGGTCATGCCTGAAACTGCCCGACTCCATGAGCCTGAGGGCAGATCTGGCAGATATGTACTTGATATATATTTCAAGGGAAGCCAAATCAAGCATTGTCTCTAGACTGGCCTGAGGGGCCGACCTCATTGCGCCAGTCACAGCAAGACATGCTAGCCTCTGTACCTTGCCCAGTATAGAGAGATATGTACTCTTGTCCACAGCCCTCCACCAAACAAGTGATCCATAAGTAAGAATGGGTCTGATCACCGCCGTATACATCCAGTGAAGGATGTACGGTTTCAACCCCCATCTTCTCCCTGAAACTCTCTTGCATGCGTAAAACACACATAGAGCCCTCCTCGTTCTATCCTCCACATTTCGTCTCCACGATAGTTTAGAGTCTAGAATAATGCCGAGGTACTTCGCTTCCCTCGAGAGTCCCAAGCGTATGCGTAATCATTATAAAAAATTTTTGAGAATGAAGAAACTTTTTATTTCATCTGTTTTCAGTAGTGAAAGTGATGGGAGATTATATGCTAGAGTAAATATATTAGGTTTCAATGAACTCGGATTACTGGATACTGGTGCGATTATCAGTTACATTGGTAAGGATTTCGCCCAGGAAGAGTTTTCGAATGTGATCGGATATAAAAGAAATAATACATCTGTTCGAACGGCAGACGAGAAAATACAGAAAGTTACAGTAGAGTTACTTGCAGACGTGACATATAAAAACCTCACTATGAAAATAAGATTTTTTATAGTACCAACAATAGAGACTAAACTGATTCTAGGTATGGATTTTTTCAGGGTGTTCGAATTAATAGGTGGAATTCTATCAGGTATTGAGGAAGAGAAGGAAAGTGATATAACTGATGAGGAAAGGTGTCCATTAAGTCGTGAGCAGATACAACAGTTGGAAGCAGTGAAATTGCTGTTCCCAAGTTTTGAGAGGCAAGGCTTAGGTAGAACATCATTGATTAAGCATGAGATCGAAGTAAATAATGCCAAACCGATAAAACAAAGATTTTATCCAGTGTCTCCGGCTGTGGAAGAACTGTTATATAAGGAAATCGATAGGATGTTGAGCTTAAAAGTAATTGAGCCAAGCATTAGTGCCTGGAGCTCCCCGATGAGGATGGTGGTAAAACCAGGAAAAGTTAGGCTTTGTTTAGATGCTAGGAAAATTAATGAAGTTACTAGTAAAGATGCGTATCCACTACCAAGTATAGCACGAATTTTCTCGGGATTGTCCAAGGCGAACATTATTTCTAAAATAGATCTAAAAGATGCGTATTGGCAAATTGAGCTGAAAGAAGAGTCGAAACCTATAACGGCGTTCACGATTCCAGGCCGTCCGTTGTACCAGTTTACTGTGATGCCATTTGGGTTATGCAATGCTCCGCAGACGATGTGTCGTCTCATGGATGAGATAATACCCCCTGATCTGAAAACATGTGTCTTCGGATACCTGGATGATGTGTGCGTTGTGACGGAATCATTTGAGACTCATTTAGGAACTTTGGTAAGGCTAGCTGAACAATTTCGTAAGGCAAATTTGACTCTAAATGTGAAGAAAAGTAAATTTTGTGTGAAGAGTGTAAATTACTTAGGTTACATAATCGGCGAGGGAGGAATTTCAACCGATCCGTCTAAAGTAGAATCGATTAGGAATTGGCCCGTTCCAAAGACTTTAAAACAAGTTCGAGCGTTTTTAGGTGTTGCTGGCTGGTATCGACGTTTCATCCGGAATTTCGCTGATTTAACAGCACCGATTACGGAACTATTAGCAAAGAAGAAGAAATTCGAGTGGACAGAGACAGCACAGATGTCTTTCGAAAATATTAAGGCTTTATTGACTACAGCCCCAGTGTTACGAAATCCAGATTTTTCACGCAAATTCTATGTTCATTGTGATGCCAGTAATTTCGGTATAGGAGCAGTGTTAGTACAACTAAGCGATGAAGGTCCGGAATGTCCGATAGCATTTTTTTCAAAGAAACTGAACTCGGCTCAAAGAAATTACTCGGTGACCGAAAAAGAATGTTTAGCAGCTATTGAGAAATTTAGATGTTATTTGGAGTTACATGAGTTTGAAGTTATTACTGATCATAGCAGTTTAGTATGGCTGATGCGACAACCCAATTTAAAATGTAGACTTGCCAGATGGGCTTTGAAAATACAAGGCTATAAATTTACTTTGTCTCATCGAAAAGGAAAAGACAATGTCGTTCCAGACGCGTTAAGTCGACTGCACGAAAGTGAAATGTCAGCAATAGAGTACATAAAACCAGAAATAGACTTGGAATCTCCACATTTTCAGGATGCGGATTATATCGAATTAAAAGATAGAATTAATAAAAATCAATCAAATTTACCAGATTTAAAGATCATGGAGAAGTTTGTATACATTCGCACGAAACATAGCACCGGCAACGATGATAGTGATCAGAATAATTTTAAGTTGTGGATACCTAAAGTATTAAGGAATGAAATTATAGTAAGAGCACATGATTCAGTTTTATCTTCTCACCGAGGAATAGTAAAAACGGTAGAATTTATTAGAAGAAATTTTTTTTGGCCTGGATTGGTGACTGATGTTCGAAACTATATTAGGAAATGCGAAATTTGTAAAACAACCAAATCTACAAATTGTATAATCAAACCGGAGATGGGGAAAATGACAGTCTCAGAGCGCCCGTTTCAAAGGTTGTATGTCGACATCTTAGGACCTTATCCACGGAGCAAGAAAGGCTATATAGGCTTATTAATTGTTTTAGATCATTTTAGCAAATATCATTGGCTGTGTCCGTTAAAGAAGTTCACCAGTGAAAAGATTATCGAATTTTTGGAAAGCCACATTTTCTTTGCTTATGGAATACCCGAATCTCTGATTACAGATAATGGATCACAGTTTAAATCATCCGATTTCAATAAATTTTTAAATCAGTATGGTATCAACCATATCTATACAGTTCTCTACTCACCCCTAAGCAACGCTGCGGAGAGGGTAAATCGATCCATTATATCTGCCATCAGAGCATACCTTTAAAAAGACCAACGTGATTGGGATAAACATATTGCAGCCATTAGTTGTGCATTGCGTAATTCTATTCATCAATCAACAGGATTTAGTCCATATCACATACTATATGGATTTGACATGGTTACTCATGGAGGGACCTATAAACTACTGAAGAACTTAGATGCTATTAGTGAACCAAGCGTGAATATAGACAGAGATGACTATTTGGCAATAATACGAACTGACGTGAAACAGAATTTGGAAATGGCTTATAAAACAAACGTTTATCGATACAATTTACGTGCTAGGCCAATAAAATTTGATATTGGATCTACAGTATATCGTAGGAATTTCGCACAAAGTGATGCAGAGAAGAAATTCAATGCCAAACTCGGACCGAAATACATTAAGGCGACAGTAACAGCAGGAGCTGGTAGTTGCTACTATGTGCTTCAGGATGCTGATGGTAAAATGGGTACCTACCACGCAAAAGATATTCGATTGTAGATTTACGGAAACAGATAGAATAGGAAATCTATGTCTATTTATATGCGGAAATCAAGTTAGAAACTTTATCTAGTAAATGTCGAAAACAAGTCACAGTTATATATATTTTAGGTAGCACTTACCGTATTAAATTGAGCAGTTCGAAGTAAATCTTTGTACAGGGGAAAACATTCAAGTAACCATTAATAAAATCCTTCAGGTAATTTGTGCTTATATTTGATTAGGAAGCTAAGTTTCAATGGTCATTCTTATGAAAATAAGGACAAATATAAATGTCTCCGTTTAATATGTGCGATGTATCTACATATTATACGGTTTGTAACGTGCAAGTATTACACTTGTATCTTTCATCAATTCGTCACCATACCTGGTCTGAGAAAAGTTGTAAGCTTAGCGTAGAACAGTTCAGAAGTAGTACTGCTTACAACTCTGTCTTTATCTTTGTACATATGTGAGTGTTCAATCTTACGATCTGGTAGCCTCAAAATCATTCGATCATCATGCCATGATAAGTAAATAGTATGTTGTCCTTTTCTGTCCAAAGCTTTTACATGGACGTACATGAAGAAACAGCAAGTCAATTATAACAGTAAATAGCGCCATCGTAAATGGCAGAAAAATTTGCAACTTTTGGCGTTGACGCTAGATTTTTAGTTGGCCTCGTCCATTTTGCATCAAACCTCCCTAGTTAGAAGACGGTCCAGCGACGTTGAGAAGAAAGTCACGTTAGTAAGTGTTTTAAATAGTATTAAATTATTAACAAACGTTAATAAAATTATATGTATTACAATGTTAGGCGTAGGAAAAAGCCCCCAATTGCCCAAATTAAGGTGCTCTCGAGGAAGTGGCTTCTCAAGGCACACTCAAGGTTGTGCAGGAAAGCACATGGGTGTCACTGTCCACTTAGGCATTTCGGCTGGATAGTCGGAACAGTCAGATACACCAGGGACTTGGTTCTTGCAGACTTCACGCTATGGGCGTCTACAACATTTACCATACTAATAACCTCGACATCACCATTTTCCATTAAAACCAAGCTAAGGTTTAGGGTAGGCGCTCGGGGAAAAAAAGACATGTTCTAATTAAATTTTGTTCGCATAAAATAACAAAAGAAAAAAATTAAACAAGCCTGATCAAAAAACTAAAGAAATGCTTAAAGTGAAACGAAAATAAAATTAAACCCCAAAATTCTTAAAGAAAATTTAAAAGAAAACGAACTTTTAGTACCAAAATTATGTAAATGTAATTGTTCGGGTTAACGTTTAAAAGTGAAATTGTGGATGGAGAATATGGAAAAAGGTTTGGTAAAATTTGTTGGGTAGTCCGATTCAGTAACCTGTACAACGCGGGTGACATAAGTACATATTTAAGACAACACGTCAACATCAAGGTATTAACTACACAAACGTCTAAGCACCGATTTATTCGGAGACTGCAGCTTTGGAGGCGCCTTCATCGTGGCAGGTAAGTCAAATCCAAATATATTATTGACGTATTTGTATGAGACATTAAGGTAGTAGGGTGGGTTGGCATCTTGCAGTTTTCGCCATAAATCCTCGCCTAGATGCTTCATACAATTGTACCATTTGTCACAATAGTTGTGTACAGGAACTGCTGTCATGGTTGTTTTGTGTAGCCCTTCTCGTCTCATTTGTTTGCTTATCAATATTACATGCATATTGTAAATAAAGAAAATTTGTATTCTATATCCATTCATACTTACTGTTACGCAGGCTTAATCATTTGCATGTATGACTCTAGTTGAATGTCTTTACAATTTCCCACCCTTAAATTTAGTAAGCATTCGCTTACCACAAGCATTGTTGAGAGTGAATGTATGTATGTGCGAACATATGTGTGTATAGGCCGCACTGAGTTTAATTTACACAAAAGTAAATGCAAGTAATGAGAGGGAAGAGGCTGTGGAAAACACTAATGATTACAATGTTATAAAACCCAAAATTTAAAACCAATATACACATTAAACAATTTATTTCAAATTGTCGAATTAAGATATACATCAGTATATACGTGCATTAATCCATTTTTGTGGTACGAATAAAAGAAATCAAGAAATTCTATTAAACTATAAATTCCATTCCTATATGAATTTTCCCTCCACAAGTGCATTGGTTAGAAAAGTACTAATATTGTATATAATAAAAATTCTCGTTATTATACGCGTGCGCAAAAGAGTACGGTATACTCTCGGTACACAAAATAATCTAAATATGGTTACGTATATGTAAATCAAAACAAAACAAAAATTATTTTACTCGCTACTTTTGCATTTCGTATATAGGTCAGTCGGTCATATAAATAACGAATTGTATATAATAGTAATTATATACAAAAAAATAGAAATTTTAGCTTGGCTTGTAATGTATAGTGTAATGTATAGTGTATAATTTATGGTGTATAATTTCTGGTTTATAACTTATGGTTTATAATTCATGGTTTATAAGTTATTACTTATAATCATTACATCGAATTTATTATTTACGAAAGAAATTACGATCTAAAGAAAATTTATGTATGTCTTTAGAACAACAGTTTTGCTATGTTAATTACAAATATAAGCCCTTTATGTTGTTTTGCCTGAAAATTTAATCAATCTAACGAATAGCCTAAATAATACTAAGTAAAGGAATTTAAGAGTGAAATTGAATCCAATGAAGGACAGATTAAATCTTGTTTTTTTATTAAACGAATATAAAATGAAATACATTCATAAGTAAAATTTAATATGTGAGTTTTCCTGAGGGGTAACTGAAGGTAAACGTATTTGGGGTTCTCAACAAAATTATAGGTCAGAGAACCATGGTAGGGAAGGGTTAAGAGACCGCAGAATGAACACCATCGCTTTCTGCATTTATAAGGCTAAAGAAGACTGGAGACAATAAATATAACACCCAACGCTCACTTTTCCATAGACTATTTTTGTATATAAGTATTTGCTAACTTTTCAATTTATTGGCTATAAGGACTACTAATTATAGTAAGGTGTAATTTGGTATTAGGAGAGATAATGTCACCGAACCCCCCCCCCCCCCCCCCACGACAATGCAGCTAGTCGAAAATCGTCCTATAGACTTATTTCCCTAAAAACACGAATATGAGGGTTACATTCCGCCGTCCAGAATTCTTAATGTTCTACACTTTCATCCATTGAGCAAACCTTCTATTCTATAACTTATAATTCCAGCTTTTACCGCTGAGGTCTTTACCTTCAGCTTACACGTTATATTCAAAATAAAATTCTTAGCTTGGAAGACGAGACTTTGTTTTTAGAAAATGTTTTCCAGATCAAGAATGATGTGAATTTACTCATGGACCACGTAAACGAAATACGACACGTTATTTTTAATTCTAAACTAGGAATAATCCCCTCTGACATACTGACGACAAACGAATTTAATTACATAAACAAAACTGAATCCTACCTTCACACTAAAGTATCCGTTGCATATAGAGAAAACTTAGTAATTTTAGCATTAAGCATCCCAAAGTTTTTAAACGATACATTTGCGGAAGTTTTATCTGAGCCACTACCGAATAATCACAATAATCTTGTTCACATAGTTGCCAGACAAAATAGATGCAAAAACGCCAAATTTCTGAGAAAAAACATCAAAATCTTCATATTACTTTTTCAAATCGTTAATGTGAAATTATTACGGTAGTTTTATGAAAAATACCTCAAAATTTCTACAGAATTAAAAAATGCTTAAAATTTTTCATATAAAACGTTGTTATTTTGAAAAAATATTTAAAAACATTGGGTAAGTTCAATTTGAAGCATACGTAATATAAGAAATGTTTTTATTCCTATAAATTCTTTTATTTCAAAAAGTTTTATGGGGAGAAGAGGGTACATAAAGCCCTTTTTTCCGAGGCTCTATATCTCAGAAGATACTTTGCCGATTATTATTTAGATTTTTTTAATTAGCTTCTTTAATGTATGTATCACCTATTGCTAATATTTTACGAATTATATTGCAAGAAGTACGAGTTTCAACGGCTAGTAGCGTCCTTATATACTTGAAAGCAAATTTTTTGATTTGTAAGTCTTTTTTATAAAATATGTTTTTTATCTTAATTAAAAGTAAGAAGCAAAATGTTTTGATTCCACATACATATTTAGATTTTATTACTCCTCTATTATAATTTCCTGGACTTGGTCTTTTAAATATTTCGTTAAAATTTAATATTTAAATCACGTTATTTTTAAACAGAAATAATGGAACACAATATTTTTTGTCAGATAAAATGGCAATATATAAGTAAAAATATTTCAACATTATGTACATTAATAAATTCGAAAAAAAAAAAAATGAAAAATAATATGGGCGTTATAAATATTGCGTGTAGTGTATAATTTATTCACTATAAGGAATTTCGCCTGTATTAATTAAATGCAAGAAATACATATTAATGAAAACTTTATTTAAATATTTCATGTCATTTAATTTTTGGCATACAAAGTCGTCAAAATGACGTCAAGCCTGGCAACATTATTTGTACGCTGTTGCTTAAAAAAAACAGTCACTAACACATGAAAAATTCACAAATACATTATACTTAAATATTTTCTCCCATTGAGGACCCCTGGTCTACATCAGGGAAAGGCAAATGTAGGGCGCGGCGCCTTTTCATTTACTCTTCTGTTACGTACGTGTGTACACGCATTGTAGAGCTGTAAACAACTTTAATCAGTCTAGTTTAGACAATGGGAAGCATGCCATTTCAGGGAAGCACACAGTGAACATGAATACATTGTCTCTACTTATTTAATTTTTTTTAAGTTAAAGTCCAATAAAGGTTTTATGTTTCAGTTCATTACTGTTCGTTAAAGAATCTACCTGTGTTTTAATTAAAGGGTCCGCCAAATAACTTTTTTTTTTTTGAAAATGCTATAAAAAAACTACTGAATATTTTATCAAATTTCTTTTATACCTATTTGAAAGTACAATCCTTCCGGTTAATAATGATTGTCATTGACTGTAACGGCCACCCCTTGCTCATTTTCGAAGAAAAATGGCCCAATTATGCCTCTGGACCAAAATCCGCACCAAACAGTGACTCTTTTTGGGTGCGTCGGCTTTTCAATGTATGCGTGGGGGTTTTCTGTGACCCAAATGCGACAATTTTGCTTGTTTACATACCCGCCAAGATCAGAATGAGCTTCATTTGAAAAGATGATTTTTTTGGCAAAATCGGCATCTTCTGTAAGTCGATCGCAGGCCCACTTAGCGAAGCGAAAACGTATTGGATGGTCAACCATATTCGTTCAGCGGAGGGATAAAACTAATTATCTGTCAAATCAGACATGAGCTAAGTGTTACCATTCACGAAATAAGCACTAGTTGAAAAAAAAAACGTTATATTGCGGACCCTATATTAGGTTATGGGCCCAGACAATTTTGTCTAAGTATATTTGGGTTTAAGGAATTGTTTCAATTGCCAAAGTATATTTTATCAAAGAGTTGAAAGTTATAATTATTGCGGATATATTTGGTTTTATTGTTTAAAATTCTTGCGAACAACTATAACTACTATTTTTTAGTTCATATTTGTATTTTTTATTTTCATAAATTTATTATGAAATTTTTATTGTTATGTTTTCCATTCACGAAAAAAAAGAATGGTTGCCTGCTGGAGCCAGAGTATGAAAATAAACGAAACCTTTTGCAAAACATTTGTAGAATGTAAAGACATATTCAGCTTCTTTTCAATCGTTTTGTTGCATGAACTAAACAAAACACATTCATCACAAACTCAAAGAGTAAAGAACAAAGAATTTTCTTCTCACTCATCTTCTTTGCTGTAGTGTACTATAACAATGTAACGTTGAAGTACAAAACCAACTCAGAAACATTTGCGAATAATTCGTTCTGGCTTAAGTACCGCAGAATGCCTTTGCTTTACCGATGTAATTTTGCATTTAAGAACAAAACTGAAATATTATTAGGTCTGTCTGCGTACACATATTTTGCATTATTTTGTGCAAAATCTTGCAAAATGTTGTCTGCGTACTCCAAATCTCTTGCAGCGAGAGAGCCAGAAAGAGAATTTTTTGACAGTTGGTATTTAGAGAACTTGCAAAATGTTGCTGGAGAAATTTCTGCTTGCAAGATTTTGCAACTAGTTTGAACAGCTGTTTTTATTTACTGTTTGAATGAAATAATTTTTGTGAAATAAAAATAAAAATTGGAATTTAACAATGCAGAGGCAAGTAGTTAGAATTGTGTTGATTTTTAACGTTTATAATAAATTATAATTAACAAAACATTTTACTTCGTGCTAGAAACGTCCAAATATACAGTGCGACCGTGATGACCAGCAGAACTTTGTGAGACAAACTTTGCGTACACATATGCTAAAATTCTTTTGCTTTGTTTTTTCAATCGTTTACTAACCGATCAGCTGTTTTCTTGCAAGATTTTACTGGATGCTGTCTGCGTACTTTTTCAGATATTTTCAGCCGACAGAGTAAAATTGGTCTTACTCTCCCAAAAAAAGTTACTGAGTATTTGCTACTGGAAAAGTACGCAGACAGACCTATTTTAATGATGTATTTAGTGTGTGGTTGATTTTCATAGTGCATAAAATGCCGGGTAAAAAGAATGATTTTCTACGCACGTTTTTAAAATGGAAAGTGAAAAACAAGCTATTTGTGAAAATGAAAATTGTAATAAACACTTGGCTTTCCATGCCGGAAACCTTGAGCGACATTTGAGAATCTTTCATCCCATTATTTATGAAAGTTATATTAAGAAAATAAATCATGATTGTACTACTAATTCTAAAAGTGAGACAGTAAAATTGCATTCTACAGTAAATAAAAATCATATACAAATGGCTTTGATAGAGCTATTCACTAAATGTGGCAGGCCTCTTCGTTTAGTGGAAGACCAAGCGTTCAAAATACTTGTAAGTCCAGTACTTGCTGGAGTTAATATAAAATTAAATGAACACAATATAATAGAAAATATAGCGGAATATAAACTTAAAAAAGAAATAATTGAAGAGGTTCGCGGAAGACTAATTTCACTAAAAATTGATGCAGCTACAAGGTTATCCATAAGTGTTCTGGGTATTAATGTGCAGTTCATCAAAAACAATAGAATAGTAATTAAAAAAATTTACCCAACGGCATACAAGTGAGTATTTGAAAACTATAATATTGGAAGTTCTCACTGGGTACGAAATAAATTTAAATCAAGTGGTCACAATAACGACTGATAATGGAGCTAACATGGTTAAAGCCGTTAATGACTTAAACGATGACATAAGCAATAGCTCAGGTGAAGTTTGTGATGAAGAAGACTTTATAGGCTTGGATTCCGATTTAGCCCACACACTTCAGTTATGTGTGACGGACGTAATGAAGTGTGAAGGTGTTAAAGAAAAGCTTGATGTGATTAGGACGATTGTAAAAAAATTAAGAACGCAAACTTACCTACATTTACTAAAAAGTAAAGGATACAAAATGCCAATAATAGATAATGTCACAAGATGGAATTCCACTTATCTAATGGTAGAAAGATTTTTAATGTTAAGCGAGTTAATTGAAGTAATAAAACATGATAATACTTGTTTTAATGTATCGAACGAAATTTGGACTTTCGCTTCAGATTTTTTAAAAGTATATAAAGTGGTTTACGTATCATCAAATGCACTACAGTCTGGAAAGAAGAAAGTGTAATATGTTCGAAAATGACTTATTTGTAACGGCAGTTTTTCTTGACCCAAGGATAAGAGTTTGATTAACTCCTGTAAATTGCGCGAGAGCTGTATAAAACAATTATATAAACGCCTGTTAATTTTAAAAGGTAAGATCTCTAGTAAATTAATAGAGTTATCGACGAGTTAAGCTCTCTTTGTTAGGGATTTGTATAAAATTAACCTATTTTTTAAAACGCTTTCCTAAGCCCATATAAGTTCTATACAAAATTTATTTATTTGCGAGAAAATTGCAATCAAACTGCAAAACACTTAATTTCAAATTTTTAAAAGTTAATTCGATTTTTTCAATAATTTTTTTTTATATAGAGAGTTTTTCAAACATTTTTCAAACAATTTTGTACTATTCGTTTTTCATATAAAAATTATTAAAAAACGAATTTAATAAATATATTAATTTATTTTTGTCAATACATATATTTATTTCTTATTTTATCCGCAGAAAGCTCTACAAATAGCGAATCCAATGATAGGACAACGATTGATAGCACAATGTCAGTTTTACCTACCAGTGTTGAAGATCCACTCGAAGAATATTTTAAGTCATTTGAAAAAGAGTGCGACAAGAATAGTGAAACGACGCATAAAATCGACCAAGATCTCTAAGCACACGAAAGGCAAAATCGATTGTTCTTTAAAGAAAATGTTATAGATTTTTGGGCTAAACAGAAATGTTCTTCGACGTAGCTTTCGTAGTACTTGGAATGCCATGCACTCAAGTAAGCGTTGAAAGGCTATTTTCTGCCCTCAAAAATATATTATCCGATCAAATTTAGAGCACATTTTGCTAGTAAGGTCTAATGCCAACTTTATTTATGATTAGTTTTCAACTTTTTTATACATATATTCTGTTGTTCGTGCTAAAAACAATATATGAACAATGAACATATATGTTCATTGAACATATATGAATTTTACCTTTTAATTTAGTGAATTTCCTATTATTTTTTTGTCATTATTGTATGTATTCTTAAAACATCAATAACAAATTAAAACTCTATAAACTGCTTTTTACTTAAAAATTGGGAATAGCTTACTTACTTAAATCACATTTAAATTACATATCAAAAGACATGTAGTATGTGATGTCAAATGTCATGTAACTCAACACGTAAAATTTTATGTAAAATGTCATGTTAAATGACAAACTCGACCAAAAGTGTGTACCTCAATATGTGAATTTTTTTAGTAACAGAGATTTCTACTAGGTACTATACGCCGTTAAATTAAATGAGATCAAATCCCTCAGCAAACATTTGCGAAAAGTTTTTGTTTTGAATTTTTCGGCTTTGCTCCCTTTGTTTTCGTTTCTAGCTAAGTAAGTTTAACAGCTATACCTAAATACGGACGGAAAGCGGAACGTTTTTTTCCGCTGAGCTTTAACGCTGAAATGCCATACCTAAACAAAAGCGGCAGCGTTATGTAAAAAAACAATAACAACAGGGTTATCAAACAAACAAATAATTATTTAACAGCTGGACGGACGACATTTGTGATTTTGTTATTGAAATTTTGTACAAATTACAAACGTGCATACATACATATGTATGTATATAATCATATTGTAAATATTTTCTTACCACCATTTTCTAATACGAAGTGCACAAATTTTTTCTTTTATTATATATATCACTTTTGTAAATCTTTGCTCTTTTTCTCTGGTTACAATTCTCTTCTTTTGCAACCAACTTCATTAGAAAACGCTCTGTCAAAATCGGATTTTCCAATAGCAAACCGTTGCCGCCGCGTTAATTCGGTATGCTCCATACAAAATGTATGGACATGAGAACTTTTGACAGCTAAAAAACGCTGGCCGCCCGTATTTAGGGATGGCAGTAAGTAACATTCCTGTTTCACCCGAGTACAAATAAAAAACAAATCACTTTGGCAAAGATATTCTCATTATTTCTTGGTTGTATCAAACTTAATAAGCTTTGATATTTGTCGGCATGGAAGATCATTTTCATATGTTAAACATATTCAATAAATTTTTGATAAGATTTTACACATACTAAATGTATTACTAAATTAGGAGAGTTAGTATAGTCCGTTATTGGAGAAAAAGTGTATAAAAGGCATTGTGTGTTATCGAAAGGATTGTTTATGACAAAATATTTTTCCCATATCATCATGACTGAAATTGTTTGCTGGACAAATATTCCTTCGTCGCTGTCTCATTGACGACTAAATTAAAGAGGGTAAAAATACGTGTGAATGATCTCACTACAATTATGCTATGAAACGCCCGTATCTGCATTAGAACAAATCAAGGTATATCTATGTATATCAAGTATATGCAAGAGACCAGCTGACTAAAATTTTTTTTAGTTTTTACCTGAACGTACATATGTCAAAATTTGTTTACTTTTGTAGCGAGCCATATTTGTTTATTGTTGAAAAAATAACTTTGAAAAACATTATTAATTCAACAAAAGTAGCAAAAAAGAATTGTTGTGGAAAATATATTTGAGAAAAAGTGTATTTTTTAAGAAAAGGAACAAAAAGAAATTGTTTTAAAAAAGTTCTATGCGAAAAGTATTTAAATTTTTGGAAATAATTGTGAACAAAATATCTATATTATAAAAGAAAATTTCTGACATAAGTTCAGAATTTTACACAAACAAAATGTGCGGTGGTTTTTATACCCTCCAAAAAAGAATTTGGAGGGTATATTCACTTTGTCATTCCGTTTGTAACGCATCGAAATATCCATCTCAGACCCCATAAAGTATATATATTCTTGATCAGTGATGAAATCTAAGACGAACTGAGCATGTCCGTCCATCCGTCCGTCTGTGGAAATCACGATTCAGTCCAAACGAAAAGAGCTAGACTCTTGAAATTTGGCATAAATATATTTTAAAACTTAGAGCAGGTTAAGTTCGAAGATGGGCTAAATCGGGCAAGAGGGAAAAAAGTTCCCCTAAGAAGAACTAACCCAACCCAGAAAAAACAACATAATTTTTAAAGTTTTTTGGTTATTTTGTTAAGCAAATGATATATTTTTATGTCAAATACGGTCCAACGCCTTAAACTTGGAGCCATTAAATAAAATAAAAATATTTTTTGACCCCGCCTACTTTAGTGGGCGTTATTATAGGCAAAAATAGCATAAAAATTTAACAAATTGTTTTACTTAAGCCTACATTCCTTAAAAATAACACTTTTAAGCTTTAATGACGAAGCTGAGACGAAACCTGGTACTACTCTGCCCTACCCCCTCCTTCCCCTTCGCCCCCTAAATGACCCTACCAAAAAAAATTTTTTTTTTAAATATTGTATATAATCATTCCAAGCATTTATCTTTAGAGTTTTATGACTACCGATTTCTGCCCTACCTCCCCCCCCCCACCTCTTCCTTTGCCTCCTAAATGACCCTACCAAAAAAAAATTTTTTTTTAAATTTTGTATATAATCATCCCAAGCATTAATTAATCTTTAGAGTTTTATGAGTGCCTGTTGCTGCCCTACCCCCCCCCCCCCCCTCTTCCTTTGCCCCCTAAATGACCCTACCAAAAAAATTTTTTTTTTTTAAATTTTGTATATAATCATCCCAAGCATTTATCTCTTTAGAGTTTTATGACTGCCTGTTGCTGCCCTACCCCCTCCTCCCCCTTTGCCCGCTAAATGACCCTATTAAAAATAAATATAAATTTTTTTTTTATTTTGTGTATAATCATCCCAAGCATTTATTTTTACAGTTTTATGTGTATCTGTTTCTGTCCTACCCCCTCTCCCCCTTTGCCCTTTAAATGACCCTATCAAAAAAAAAAAGAAATTTTAATTTTGTATATATAATATATAAGCATTTATTTTTAGAGTTTTATGACAAAGGTGAAATGTTTCCCCCACTGCCCTTGCCAGAGCGACCCCGCCAAAATACAGTTTTTATAGCCTCCAAAGAGAATTGTGATGAAGTCTAAGACGGTCTAGCAATGCCCATACGTTCGTCTGTGGAAAACATGATATTGTATATTTTTGAACCCCGCCCCCTTTAGTGGGCGTTGACGTACGATTTTATATAAAGGAACTCTGTCCCACCAAGTTAAACATATCAAATTCACTTACTAAATATTTGGAGGGTATTTAAGATTCGACCCGGTCGAATACAACGTTTTTAATTGTTGTAATTTTATGTTGTTGTACTCTTGCGACTACTTGATATAGATATACTTTGGAACAAATAATACTGGTTCTTGTATTCAGGGTTGCCGTTGAAAATTTCGAAAAAGTGTCATAAAAAGGGTATTTAAGAAAACAAAGGGTCAAAAAAGGGTATTTTAAAGTAAAAAAGGATCAAGTTTTTTTTTAAAAAATATAACATTTCAATTTAAAAAAAAAACAAAAACCAATTCTAACAATGGAATTTATTTGTTGGTGGTCAAGCAATGTCTATATGTATTTCATTGGTGCTTTACCAAATCATCAGTAGACTTTAACACAGTTTTGAAAAGTTGAAAACCCCTTATATTATTCACATACTTCTGAAAACCATCTGAGAATTCACAATTTGTAAACTACAAATTATTTTCAAAAATCAGAACAGAATAAGCATAGTAGGCTTTGAAACTCATACAAAACTAACCCAACAAATAAATTATATTCGATATGAATCTATTTTATTTTTCTACACCTTTATACAATTAGAAATCCATTAGATAACAAGACAAGTATTTATAAGGCAAAATGAAAAATGAAATCTAAATTAAACTGTTATGAAATTTTTATTTGACATATTGGCACAATTCTATTTTAAATGAAATTTATTTATAAACATATATGAATATGAGGGGCACGCTAAAAATTAAATAGAAATCTATAAAAAAACAGTCCATAAATTTTTAACATATATAAGAGCTTTTCGCTGCCAAACCTTTAGCCGAAACACGTACATAAATCGGGGCATACTCCCGTACATAAATCAGGGTTGATCCTCATTTCATTTTACACAATTGTCAAACTTTATATGAAAAAAATAGGTATGCATGGAATATTACAGTCGAATGCAATTTTTATATGTACGCTCACAAAACTAATGTACGGACTATGTATTCTACACACATATACATATAAAACATAAGTGTACTGAGAACTTTCGTGAGGAATATTGGAACTTTAACTCATTTTCAAAAAGGGTCAAAAGGTGGCATACATTTTGTTAAAATGATACAAAGGGATAAATTAAAAAAAAGGGTCATAAAAAGTGTTATTGGCATGAAAAAGGGTCAAAAGTGATACTTTAGTATCTCAACGCTTCTTGTATTATTTGTTTGTTATGTACATTAGTGTGCCCCGAAAAAAAATGTTTTTTTTTTGCTCCACCTTTTTTTGAAAGCATATGGGGTTAAATATTCTTCAGATTTTTTGCGGAAGTCGTTTAGAGTTCGCTAAAATCGAATTTAAACCAAATATCGGGTTTGTTGAATTTTTTTGAATTTTGCTAATTATTCGGCCCAGAAGCACGATTTTCTATTTACAAAGTAAATTTTTTTAAAGAAAACTCTTTAAACTTTACTTCTCTGTGCAGATATTATGAGTTTCGGTAATTGATGTTTGGGTTAAATTCGACTTTAGCGACCCCTAAACCTCTGAAAAAAATCACAAAAATACTCTACCTTTTAAGCTTTCAAATCCGTGCTGGAGTCTTGTAGTCTCCCATCGGACGCGTCCCCAGCTGGCGGATAGGGGGAGACCGACATGGTGCCTCTTCTGATACGCTGCACAAGTGGTCAGCTGAGTCACTATTAGGTCTTGGATCTGACTCGAACTTGCGGGCCTTCACACACCACTGAAGGCCCGCAGGGTTGGCTCGGATCAGGCTCCATACTAGGACAACCCCATTCAAAGGATCTCATCGGCTAGGGCGCACCCTGTCAAAGAGGCTCCTTGGCTGGTAGAACCAAATGAGGGACATCATCCAGGGCTACTTCCCACCCCTGTCGACACCCCACCAAAGGTGAGGCAGAGATGGGAAGGCTATCTGACACGTTCAACATTCCTTAGTTTGGGTTCGTGGCGGTAGCAGCCCCTACAGTCCCAAGAGCGTTACACGACACAACACTGTTGGTCGTGGACCGTTCTAGACATGGCTGATGCTCCTCTAGAATGTAGGAAATTCTGGTTGGAGCCCGCGGACCAAAACTACACCACTTGTAAGGTTAAGGTGGTTGGTAGCAGTGCCGAGAACCTGAATGGCTAGTTAGTGGTTAAAGAGGACTAGTCTCTAACAGATCCCCTCCGACGCCAGGGCACGGGTCGGTTGTAACCAAAAATAGTTGCCTAACCCACGGCATGCCGTCACTGCGGTGGGTGGTCCACCAGTTACGCGCAACTCGTGGGAACAAAATTGACACAAAAACAAAAACAAAACTAAATAAACCGCTAGCCCTCCCACTAGGGAAGGCTAGATTGCAGCGCAGCGTGTCCTTGGACGTAAGCCCAAGTACATCTGCAGCAGCTAAGGCTAAGGCCAGCAAAGGTGCGCCAACAGGAAAAACTCCGGCAGTGCCACAAGCACCAATTTTAAAATCGGTGGGTGCGCCAGCTGGAGTAAATTCAGCAGTGCCACAAGCTCCCGCCAAAACCACATCAGCAGCTGCACCGGCTGCCTCAAACACAGCTGAGGCACGAGCAGCTGTCTTAAATGATAAGAAAGGGCGCAATCGACAATTCGATGCGCGGAAAGCCTTCGCTGAAGAGCGGGCTGCTCGACGCCATATCGAGCAGTTAGGCAAAAAACAAGCCAAGGACCTAACCAGTGAGGAGAAATCCGCGCTGGCATGGGCCAAGGCCCGTCTGGCTGCCCAAAGCGGCTCCAATGCTGAAGCGTTCACTAGTTCAGCGCCGAAAAGGCAACGCTCAGCGGAAGAGCCGCAACAGCAGAAAAAAACGCAGCCATCGAGCAAGCGACCCAGGCAGGAGGCTACGGTTATAAATAGGCCTTACAGCGAAGTTGCAAGAAACCCGCTGGTAAGGGCTATTGTTGACCGCAGTAACAGCGAAGGCTCAATCAACCACGAAAAATGGGGATTGATCTGTCAAAGATTACTGAATGTCTACCTGCAGAATCCAGAGGGGATTCAAGGGCACTCGCCGCAATTTACAGATGCCGGCTGGTTCCAGGGCCACGTCAAACTGGTCTCATGTAGGGACGAGCCGTCGACATCGCAGCTTAAGAACCTGATTGAGTCCCTAGGGGAAGTGTGGTCGGGCGCGAGGTTGGAATTGATCTCGGTCAGCGACATTCCCCGCCGACCGAGATCAATTGCGATCATTCCGGCGGAACCACATGACCCTGCGGAAATCCTAGACATCTTCCGGAGAGGAAACCCAGACCTACCTACCAGTGACTGGAGGGTAGTAAAGGTTTTCGAGCCGGTAGGTGCCCGCAGGAAGGCGATCGTGGTCCTTAACAAGGAGACGTTGTCTCTACTCCGGGGTAGGCAGGGCCTGGTGTACTATGGGTTCATGGGCATCAGGCTCCGTATATACCGGGGCGATGACAAACCCGATCCCGAAAACCCCGACCGAACGGAGGGGTCGCAAGGGTCAGCCAAGGCTACCGAAATGGAGGGCATATTCGACACCGCGGAATCAGTAACTTCGGGACCTCCTGGAGAGACTGGAGTTCGCGGAAGACGAGAACGCGATTCTGGACCCAAATCCAGAGGTCGCGGAAATCGTCGTCAACTATGACCCGGATATTTAAAATGGCGAAGGTTATCCAAATCAACCTTTACCATTGCAAGGCAGCTTCTGCTGCGTTGACCCTCCGGCTCTCTGAGAGCGGAGAGGATATTGCGCTGATCCAGGAGCCATGGACCTCCAAAGGAAAAATTCTTGGTCTCGGCGTAAAGGGCTACAAACTG
This sequence comes from Linnaemya tessellans, assembly GCA_951800035.1. Lineage (NCBI taxonomy): Eukaryota > Metazoa > Arthropoda > Insecta > Diptera > Tachinidae > Linnaemya > Linnaemya tessellans. Next base: position 84,045,124 of record OX637535.1, read on the forward strand.
CTGTATGCCAAAAACTCAGGTAATGATGAAAAAAACATTAGATCCTGCATTCTAGCGAAAGCCAACCTGAATATCTTCATTCTATCTAATTATAGTGATGAAGACACGGTGACTGCAGCCTGGGAGACAGGACAAACCTCCGTGTGGCCCACCTCCAAACAAACTGGTCCGCAACTTGGTTCAGGTTGCAAATGCAAAAGGCACTCCCATAATACTTGGAGCCGACACAAATGCGCACCACCATATCTGGGGCAGCACAAATACAAATGAAAGGGGTGAGTGTATCTTTGATTTCATTCTAGAAAACAAACTAGTGGTGTCAAATCAGGGTTCAGAACCAACTTTTATCGTATCAAACAGACAGGAGGTGTTAGATATAACACTTATAAGTGCAAGACATGCTAATTTAATACGAGATTGGAAGGTCTCCTCTGACTGTTCCTTCTCGGACCATCGCTATCTAACCTTTGCGGTTGGCAATTTAGGTAGTAGCATAAGACTGTGCGTCAACAGACGTAGAACAAATTGGGAGGAACAGAGCTCTATCCTCACCAATTCTATTGCGCATCCTCCAACCATAGGGGAAGCTGCGGACATTGACAAGGCAGTGGACACACTGACGAATGCGTTTGAGATGGCCACAGGCCTATCTTGTAGGCCATCTGTACAGCGTAACAAGCAAAGGCCTCCGTGGTGGACTGATGATATAGCAGTCACCAGGAGGAACTGCCGCAAGCTTTTCAACGAGGCAAAGAGAACGGGAAACTGGACACTCTATAAAGCCTCCTTGAATAGATTCAAGAATGAGGTCAGGAACGCAAAACGCAAGACCTGGAGGAGCTTCTGCACCAGTGTAGAATCTACCTCCGAGACATGCAGATTGCGTAGGATCCTAGCCAAACAGCCGTCGATACCCGGCTACATCCACAAGGATGACGGCAGCTGGACCACTAATGGTATCGAATCGTTAGAGGTTCTTATGGACACCCACTTCCCGGGTTCACAATCTGATGTGGTAATACCGCGGGTATACCTCTCACACAGCCGGCCTTCTGCTTCCATTGACATGGATGCGGAAAGGATATGCTGGGCCATTAATAGTTTCCATCCGTTCAAATCTCCAGGACCGGATGGCATTATACCCGCGGACCTGCAACGGAACGCAGCTCTCGTAGTTCCATGGCTACTAGCTATATACAAAGCTTGTATCCTTTGGTCATATATTCCAACAAACTGGACAAAATGCGTCGTGATCTTCATTCCTAAGGGAGGGAAGACTTCGCACACTAAGGCGAAGGATTTCACTCTCTCCTCTCCGCGTCTCAGCATGCCTACACTAAAGGCAAGTCGACTGAGACTGCCCTTCACTCGCTCGTGGGACATATAGAGAAGTCCCTGGAGCACAAGGAGTATACTATGGCCGCCTTCATGGACATTGAAGGGGCCTTTAACAACATTGATCCGATGTCAATTATTCACGCTCTAGGCGAGCTGGGTATTGACCGGACGACCATTCGGCTTATTGAAAATTTGCTCTCACGCAGAATTATTACCTCCACCTTAGGTACAGCCACCATCACCAGGAGGGCCCACAGGGGAACACCGCAGGGTGGGGTGCTGTCACCCTTATTGTGGAATGTAACGATGAATCTGCTGCTTAGAAGTCTGGAGACCATGGATATTAAGACTGTTGTATATGCAGATGATGTTGCAGTGGCAATATCGGGTTTCCACCTTGACACTATGTCACGGAGGCTGGAGGCAGCATTAAAAGGGGTTAACGATTGGTGTTTGAGAAGCGGACTCAGCGTCAACCCTACAAAAACGGAATTGGTACTCTTCTCGAGAAGGAACAAGATTCCCTCATTCATCCACCCAAGACTGAATGGCATTACCTTGGACCTCTCGGATAAATTCAAATACCTGGGTGTTGTGATTGATAGTAAGCTATTATGGACTTCTAATGTCCAGGAAAGAGTGAAGAAAGCCTCGATGGCAATTTATGTCTGTAGGAGAGCAATTGGCCCTACCTGGGGCATAAGCCCAAAGGGGGTAAATTGGATACTAGAGACTGTGATAAAACCTATACTATTCTATGGTATTGTGGTCTGGTGGAAAGCACTGGACGTGGCGAGGAACCGATCCAACATGGAGAGGGTTCTCCGCAGAATGGCACTTATGATAACGGGTGCTCTTAGAACGACGCCAACAAGGGCGCTTTTTGCCGTGCTGTGCTGGCTTCCGGCGGACCTGACTGCTAGGAAGCTGGCTCTACGCACCGCAGTCAGAATGGACACAATAGGCGCATGGACCCATAGACCATGGGGTCATGCTAGCATTTTGGACACGATGGGTAATCTACCGCATCTTATCGACTACTGCACTCCGGTACCCTACCTCAGTAGGAAATTTAGGTTTTCTCTGGCGGAAGGGTTCTCCCCATTGCACGGATCCGTACAGATTTTTGCGGACGGTTCCAAACGGGGGGGCAGGGTCGGTGGGGGTTTCTTTATTCCAGACTTTGGAATCGAGATGTCCTTCAGACTCCCGGATGAATGTAGCGTTTTACAGGCGGAAATATCTGCCATCAAAAGGGCAGCGTTGTGGCTAAGGTTTTATCGGATATCGAACCGGGACATCCAATTCATTACCGACAGTCAGGCTGCAATAAGGTCTCTTGCGAAATATCAAGAGTCTTATGGCCCCGCCTGGACTCTAGGAGGACGAGGGATCTTTTGAACTTCGCAAGAGGTCATCTACGCAATATGGTGGCCACAATTACTGGTCACTGCACCTTTGGGATCCATGCCAGGCGCATGGGTCTTCCCTATAATGACTACTGCTCCAGTTGCAATGATGAGGAGGAGGGGGAAAGCATTGCACACCTCCTCTGCTTCTGCCCTGCTCTGGAGGAGCAGCGCCTGCAGTCTCTGGGCAGGACACGCTTTGGAGACATTTCGGAGATATCAGAGATAGGGCTAAGATACCTGAGTCTCTTTATTAGGAGCAGTGGCTGGTTCGGCAGCTGACTCCCCTGGGACGTGTATGCACGACCATAGCTGTTGGTTATGTATCCCATTCTCTTCTTTACTTTCTTCTTTACTATCTTCTTTACTATCTTTCTTACCTTAACTTCGACTATCCCTACTTCTTCCTCATCTCTTATCTTTTCACTCTTCCTTAATACAGGTATCACAAAGGGATCAACATAATTGGACCCAAGTGGGCTGGACTCTCTTTTCTTTCCTTTACCAGCAACCTGCTAACCTAACCTAAGCTTTCAAAATATGCTGGAGCATCTATAAAAATTAAAAAAAATTTTTTTTTTGGGACACACTAATGTACATATGTAAATATATGTATAATATTTATATATTTATACATTGTATAAAATTATTAAATAAGTTCCGCAAATAAATCGCGAGCTCGTTTTTAAACGTAAAATATTTCTTAAAGTTGAGCTTGGTTTTTACTGCCTCGCTGCTGGCAGAAGCTACTTGTTAAATAGAATTTTGTGGCTACAAAGATTATTGAATTTGCTGAAATAAAATTAAAAAAAGGTTCACTTAGTACCTTACATTTGAAATAAAAATAAAACAAAATTGATTTGCCAGAGAGTTTTTGCTCTTTGCTTTTTGAAGAGTTTTTGTAAAGGAACTCCATTAGATATCGTCAACGAATATCCAGCAACGGATATTCACTGCATGAAGCGCTCTAAAGAATAGATACCACAATAAACGAAAAATTGTTGATACAGTTTTTGAAAAACTATTTTCTATTCTTAATTCTGATGGTTCTTCTAAAAGTATTCACACGATTTTGGATACAACTCGAACTAGTATTTCTCTGCTGAAAACTTTAGAAGTAGAAACCGAAGGCGAACATGCTATGCTTACTTATATCACTGTAAATAAGCTAGATGTACAGACGCGTAAGGAATGGGAACAATCTCAACTGAGATCCCTAAAATAGAAGATTTGTTTAAATTTTTGGAATCTACATTTCGCAAATTAGAAAAATTTTTGATCAGTCTGATTCAAACCCTAAAGTATCTTTTGCGAAACCAAAGGCTCCACAATATCAAACGGGTAAAACCAACCGAAGTTATGTGAATGCTGTCTCAACAAATACTGGCTCAGACTGCCCTTGCTGCAACAAGCTGTTCAGGTGTTTCAAGTTTTCTGCTCTAGCAACTGCTGAGAAGAAAAACTTTTTGAATTCCAAAAGAATATGTCGGAATTGTTTAGAACCTGGCCAGATTAGTAACAAATGGTCTGTCAACAAAGCCACTATACCACTGTTCATAACGAATATTTTGCTAGCCGTGCATCGGAAACTGTTATGGCTCCTCCCACATCCTTGTCTGCCTAAATAACTGAAAACGTTACAGCTCATGTTGTTGACAACAGTTGTAGAAAATGGCCCCAAGTTCTTCTCGCTACGATGCGTGTTGTATTAAAGACTTCTCAAGGCGATTTTGTTTTGAGTGCTCTTCTTGACCAATATGCCCAAGCTTCATTTATAACTAAAAAAGCAGCCGATGCATTAACCTTATCGCACAATTTTGTTGATATTAGCGATGTTGGTAGATTTCAACCAACGATTTCACGTTAGCCTGGCTGTTTTATCAACCTATGAGTATAAACGAGACATTATTACCAGATTTAAAGAAATTTCCTTTAGCTGATCCATATTTTTCAAAACCAGATGAAATTGACGTTTTGTTAGGAGGAGATGTATACGGAGATATCGTATTACCTCAACAACATAAACAGAACAGACCACTATCAAGGTCTGATCTTGCACCTTGCACATTTCGGGTGAATAGTTTTTGACACTACTCCTGGTAGTTCTTATCAGCATACCATAACGGTGAAGGTTTGTTCGGTATATAAACAGTTGCAGTCTTTTTGGGAACAGGAAGAACTTTTGGAGAAAAAAGTACTAACGGAAGAAGAACTTTGTGAACAAAATTTCAAAAATACTACTTCTCGTGATTCGTCTGGGCGTTATACTGTCTCATTTCCGTTTACATCGTTGCTTAAGGGTCAGCTGCTTCCTGCCTTTGAGCATACAGACTATGCGGCACTTTCTCGTTTGAAAAATGTTGAATCGATATGTAAATCCATTAAGAAGTTTGGAAAACGTTATACAGATTTTATTGAAGAGTACGAACGTCTTGGACATATGGAAAAAGTTGGCACTTATCCTCGTGATTTGGAAAGAAATGGGTTCTTTTTGCCTCATCATGTTGTCCAAAGAGAAAGTAGCTCTACTAAAAATTGAGGGTTGTTTTCGACGGTAGTTGTAAGCAGTCTGCTCAATTGTCGCTGAATGAAGAACTTCCACCTGGTCCTGCATTACAAAATGATTTACCCACTATTATAAGTCGATGGAGGCGACATAAATTTGATTTTCGCGCAGATTAGCAGAAAATGTTCCGACAGATACTTGTGGTTCCGGAAGAACGACATTTTCAACAGATTTTGTGAAGAAACACTGGCTCTGAAGAGATTTCAATATACAAGCCATAAGTAACCGTTGATACTTATGGTACGACACCTGCTCCTTTTCTTTCCATTAGGGTCTTGCAACAACTGGCGTTGGATGAAAAAGATAAATATCCGTTGGCATGCAATGTGATCAATTCAGGTACTTACGTCGATGACGTTATTTCTGGCGCTGGTAACCTTTCAGAAGCATATCAGTTGCATATTCAATTATGCGCTTTGCTAAATGAAAGAAAGTTTAATTTACGTAGATATAAAACAAATTCCGAAGATTTGCTAGATTTGATTCCAGAAGATTTCAAAAACATTTGAGCTAAATCAACCTAGTACTGTGAAGGCTCTAGGTCTCGAGTGGAACACGGTAGATGACTATTTCTCATTTAAAATCAATTTTGAAAATACATCGGTAGTTACCAAAATAAGTTTGTTATCAGATTCAGCAAAGCTTTATAATCTACTCTGCTGATTATCTCCTACTACAATTCATGCAAAAATCGAATTTCAAAATTTGTGGCTCCTTGGCATCGAATGGAATGATCGTTTGCCTGACTCTATCGAAGAAAGGTGGTTAAGATATCGCACAAACTTAAAATACCTCGAAAAAATTAGAATTCCTCGTTGGATTGGTACTAAAATTGAAATTCATGGGTTTTCCGATTCTCCTAAATTGGCTTATGCGGCTGCTGTCTATGCTAAAACTACTTCATAGTTGAGTACAAGAGTCCTATAAAGCGGCTAACGATACCTCGCATGGAGCTATGTGGGGCAATTTTGTTGGCTAAGATAGAATATCCTCTTCATTTGATCCAGAAATTTCCAATGTTTACTACTGGACTGACAACTGTGATGTCGTGGATACGTGATCAGTCGTCTAGGTGGCCCGTATATGTTGGAAACAGAGCAGAAATCCAACACAGATCTCATACTTCTCAATGGCGACACATATCTACACTTCAAAATCCGAAAGACTGCACTTCCCGTGTAATATCTTCAAATGAATTGGTTCAACACGAGTTATGGTGGCATGGCCCTAAATGGCTAACTGAGTCTCCAGAAAATTGGCCAAAACAACCAAAACTAAATCTAGACGAAATTATTGAAATTTCTACTGAACCAATTTTAAATATACACTCTACGGTAGCAAACGCTACACAATATCCAGATCTGTTAACAAGATATTCTTCTTTGTGCAAATTGATACCCGTTACAGCATACATACTTCGCTTTAAACACAACACTTTAAGCTTTAAAAAATCACAAATTGAAGGTAATGGTAAGATGGCAGGGTTCCTTTCAACCGAGGAGCTAAAATTGGATCGTTTGAAACTGGTAAATGTATCACACGAGCTGGAATTTTTACATGATATTTCAGAACTTCAAAAGAAAGGTCATATTAGAATCCAAAATTCCGACCTTGATTATTGTTCTAAACACCCAATTTTACTTAGCAAAATCCTTTGACTAATTTGTTATTTCTAGATGCACACATCAAAACTCTGCATGGCGGTTTGGTTCAAATGCAAGTTTATGTCACCCGTGAATATTGGTTAATTTCAAGCAGAAGTGTTGCTAAACGAATCTTGCGGATATGTATAACGTGTTTCAAATATGGCGCAAAAGCAGCCCTGCAGATTATGGGAAGCCTCCCTAGTGTTCGTCTGAAAACAGCTCGTTCATTCAACACAGTGGTGTTGATTATGCGGTTCCCATTGTGATTAAACAATCAACTGCGAGGAACTCAGTAATAGTGTAGTAAAAAACTGCTACTTTTGAATACTTAGTACTACTTAGTAGTTTTTCAATTGGCTACCCGATACTACCCAATACTTTCAACTGCTTTATTCTTTTCAAAAACAAAAATTATTCATACATACAGCACTATGTACACTTTTTCAAAAATCATATACCGACATTTTCAAATTCACTTTAAATTCTTCTATCTGCAAGTACTTGACTAGCTTTGGAGAAAACGCATTCCCTAAGAACTGAGGTTGCCACAATCGGAAGGTACTTTTTTGCAATTATAGATAAGCCTGGGTATATTGCCTCATGTGCCTACCACCACTCTAATGGGTCACTTTTTCTATTTAATATTTGTTCATGTAGTTGTTTCAAATGGCGTTTTCTTATCGAAATAATTCCAAATAGAATTATTGTTTTCTGAATTTGTTACACTGATTCCGGGAGGTTCAGAGCTTGGCATACAATATAATGAAAAAATCTTCTCCCTTACATGTTTTATTGCACTTTGATCAGCAAAAGCTTTTGATTTAAAGCGTGGGTTCAAGTAAGTGTAAAATTGCTAAATTTTCATTAAAAAATTGCTAAAATTTCAGTAAATTCCAATCGGTGAAAACGTCTATTTATATTATGTATATACTTCTCTATTAATAATGTAATTTCTTCCATATTACTTTCTGTAATTTTTTTTATTCAAAAATGACTGCAGTCCGCGAATTAATACTATAATTTTGGAAACATTTGTAAACTTTTTCGCGCTGATTTCAATTTTTATTTCATTAAAAGGCGTTAATATATTGCAAAGTTCTTCTAAAATTTCCCACTCTTCAAGGGAAACAGTTCTACCGGCTTATGTAATATTGCAACAGTGGCTTCCAAAACTTCTTGGTTTTCAATTATTCTCTCTATCATATAAATATAAAGTCGAGTTTCATCTGGTAGGTGTAGAGTTGATTAGTTTTAATTTTTTCTTTCCCATTTGTTCCTGCATTTCTTTTAGCTTATTGGATGCCTTAGTACTTCGGTGGAAAAACTCGACGACAGCTTTACATCTCATAACAAGAACTTTAATTTTGTTGTTGCCTAAGCCGTCTGTTACAATCAAATAGAGTATGAGTAAGCTGTTCCAACCTTCTGATGTAAGTAGTAGCTGCTAAAATGTTTGCGGCATTGTCTGACCCTACGCATGAAACTTTGTTTTCAATTCCCCAATTTTTTAAATTTTCCATAATTTCAATTTTTAAATTCACTGCCGTGTGATCTTTTTCCATTTGAAAACAAGAAAGGAATTTTGAACAAAGTTTCCAATTAGCGTTAACGAAATGAGCCGTTAAAGAAATATACGATTCATTTGCGATAGACGTCCATGCATCGGTTGTAATGCAAATATATTGTAATTTTCTACATTTTTAGTTCTTTTCTCATATTCCAACTGTATAAGATTTTTAGTTAAAATGTACCTACTTGGTAATACATACGACGGATTCAACGATTTTGCAAATGATTTGAAACCTTCCTTTTCAACAATAGACAAAGGTTGCATGTCCGTGGTTACCAGTTTTACCAATGCTTTATTTATTTGGATCTCCCTGACTTTTGAAACATATACATTTACGTTATATTATTCTAATGTTTTTTGAGCTGAACATGGTGCATCTGGAAAAGTACAAATAACAAGATAATTAGTTTCACGATACAAAAAGCTCTAAGTACGACGATACTACCTTCGGGTTCAACTGGTGTTTTCAAATCGATTTTAGGGTGCTTAGAGCCCAAATACTTTTTAAATTGGAGCTTCCTCCTATAATTATGATAATATATTAAATTTAATATATGTACATGTGTTTTTACATACACACATTAGTTTAAGAAACTTACCTTTCTTTAAAATAATTTTTTTATAAACTTTACATTTGGCTACATCTCCATCAGCTTCCTCCCCCTTCCTACTTGCCATTGTTTGTGTTAAAAATTTGACTTACTATGTTTTTTTAATATTTTTTTATTTATACAATAATTTTTACAATTAAAGTTTTTAGCTGTACATAAATATGTATATTTTCACCAAGCTTAAATACGCACACATAGTGGAATAAATTTAATTGGGGGACTCACACTGTAGTCATAAGTCATAAAATAATAGCACGAAAAATTTGACTAGTGTGAACAACCCGTCACAACTTAGTATTCTATTTCAAACATCGATCAGCTGATAAGAAAACAAAACATTTGTAATTAGATGTTATCAAAGCAAAAGATAATTGTAATAAAGTTGTTTGAAAATGCCAAAAAGTCTAAAAACTCCATTTCTATTTAAAATTATTAAATTTTTCTTCTGGTGCACAAGAACATCCCAATGAATTTGTATGTATAAACTAAAACAGCTGCTGCTTTTATATGAGCTGAATAATCTTTTTTTTTGCGGTGGCATACGGAAAAACGGTCAGTGGCTGCCAGCTACGTAAGTAGCTGGTTTGGAAAGTGCAATATTTTGTAGTACATGAAAGTGGCCAAAATGGTTAAAAAATTAAAATTTTTCTTAAACAAAACTATTTTATACCTCAAGAAGACTTGCACTGATAAAAGATAAAAAAATAAAATTTCGCTTCCAGGGTTGGGAAAATTAAAGTTTTTTTTGGTACATGCAATATTTTCTAGTACATGTAATAATCAAAATTGTTATAAATTTTGAGTTTTTCTTAAATAAAATCACTTTATACTTCATGAAGATTTGCATTGATAAAAAAATTGTTAAAATTAAAATTTCGCTTGCAGGGGTGGGAAATTTAAATTTTTATACATAAAAGTAAACAAAATGGTTAAAAATTTAAAATGTTTCTTCAATAAAACTACTTTACACTTCATTAAGAGTCGCATTGATAAAAAAGCAAAGAAATTAAATTTCAATTCCAGGGCTGGGAAATTGAGAGTTTTTTTGGTACATGCAATATATTGTAGAACATGAAAGTGACAAAAGTGGTTGCTAATTTTATGATTTTTGCAAATAAAACTACTTTATAAGTATGTAATGGAAACTAGCATTGGTAAAGAAAGAAGACAAACATTAAAATTTCGCCCCCAGGGATGGGAAATTGAAATTTTTTTATACATAAAAAAGTAACCAAAAAGCCAACTAACGTCGGTTTTTTACCAATTAAAACTATTTTTTAATTCAGGAAAAACAAAATTGGTATCGGATATTAAAACGAATCAAAATTTCGATTCCAGGGTTGGATAACTGTAATATTTTGTAGTACTTGAAAGTGACCAAAATGGTTACAAATTTTAAATTTTTCTTAAATAAATCTCATTATTAATAGTTTCATTAACCTCATTATTAAAATATTTTATGGTAGATGAAAGGGACCAAAAAGTTTAAAACTTCACTAAGAATTGCATTGGTAAACAAATAAAAATTCGCTTCCTGAGTTCCAAAATTGAAATATTTCTGGTACATAAAAGTACCCACATTAATTCCCAATTTTGTTTTTTTAGTGCATTAAACATATTTTATACTTCAGGAAGAATTAATTTGGTATTAAAAATTCGGTTCCAGGGCTGGAAAATCGAAATTTTTTGGTAGATAAAAGTAGTCATATAAGTTCCTTATTTTGGTTGTGTGTGAATGAAATCTTTTTATACTTCGGGAAGAGTTAAATTGGTATTAAAACCCAAAATAATTGAAAATCCAATTTCAGGGTTGGAATATCAACATTTTCTGATTCATAAAAGTAACCATATAATTTGTTATATTTGATTTTTATGATGAATTATACCGCTTTATATATCAGGAAGAAATAAATTGGTATTAAAAACCAAAAAAATCTAAAAGACTATTATACGGTTGGACAATTAGAACTTTTTGGGGTACATGAAACGGATTTTTTCTTTTTGTTTGTAAATTAAACATATTTAATATTTTTGAGAGACGTTCAGAGGTATTAGAAGTAAGAAGAGCCAAACATTTAGCTTCCTAACCAAAAAATTTAAACGTTGTCTTAAATATAAAAGTAACTGATAACATAATTTGGTTTTTCTTTTAATAATTTTTTATTTAAGGCTACTTTCTGTTTTAGCAAGAAAGAAAGAAGAATTACATCTGTGAAGGGTATTTAGATTCGACACAGCCGAATATGGCACTTTTACTTGTTTATACTGGTCTAAAATATTATGACTTTATGACAATATGACTAAATAGCACGAAGTGTGAATACCCCAAATGTATTTTCAAGAAAAATTTTGTCTACATGCTATAATATACAACCCTGAATGTATTGAGTAGTTACTTTTGCGTATTAAATACCGGGAAAAACACTCGGTATTGACCACTCAGTAATCAAATACTCAATACTTTTACAAGACTACTCAGTAAATACAAAGGGTTACATTTGCCTCGTCGTGTGCATGGTTACGAAAGCACTACATTTGGAGGCAGTAACAAGCTTATCAACTGATGCATTTTGGCTGCTTTTTGACGTTTTGTGTGCCGCCGTGGTCCTTGCACTAACTTGTACTTCGACTGTGGCACGAATTTCGTTAGAGCTAATAAAAAGTTGTAAATTCTTTAAAATCGCAGCAAATCATCAATGCCGAAGGAAATAACGGATAGACTGTCCGTAAATGGCACTATATACCTCCAGCCTCTCCCAACTTTGGTGGCCTTTGGGAGGCAGACGTTAAGCCTTCAAAACATCACCTCAAGAGAATGATGGAAAATCGTATTTTAATATTTGAGGAACTTGCTACGCTTTTGGGCCAGATCGAAAGCTGTTTAAACTCTAGCCCACTCAGCTCAGAACCATGTGACTGCAATGCGCTAACTCCTGCTCATTTTTTGATTGGGGAACCCACCTTATGTATATCGACGTCAACATCGACCGATTATCTAGATGGAAGACTGTAGAGAAGCTAAAGCAGCATTTTTGGCAACGATGGTCCAGTGAATGGTTGTGGTGACTTCAACCTAATCCCAAATGGTTAAATATGAAACAACACCTCAAAATTGGAGATTTAGTGGTCGTATTAGATGAACGAATTGCTCCTGGTGAATGGCCTGTAGCTCGCATCCAAGACATTCATCCCGGCAAAGCTGGTTGTGTAAGAGTGCTAGCTCTATTTTCAAATGGAAAACATTTTAAACGCCCAATTTTTATAATTGCCTTTCTACCTACGGATGCTTGCTTTGATGTCATAGAAAATTATAACAGCTCTAACCATCAACCTACCTAGATTTAAATACTGTCGTCCTAAGTGGGGGAGAATGTTGGTGAACAACTATAACTATTATTTTTTAGTTCATATATGCATATTTTATTTTCATAAATTGATTTTTTTTAAATTGCATCATATGTTAATTCACCCATCTCATGTCCCTTCATTTGTACAAATCCTTCATATGCTGTTTGGAAAACCTGAGAAGATAATAAATTCAATAAAAAATAGAATTAGTTGTATGCCAAAAGTAGATGAACACAATTTAAAAACATTTACCTCACTAGCGATTAATATACGAAGCCTGTTGTCAGCTATTAACGCCGGTGACTTACAAGATGAAATAAATAATTCATCACTGCTTTCTGGTTTGGTACAAAAACTGCCAACAATGTAGTTAATGCAACGGGCCACTCAAAGAATTATACTAATAAATCAAAACACAAAACCAAATTTGTAGGAATTCGACAAATCGTCAGCTTATTATTGGTTTGGCGCATATGCCGCAAACTCGGAATGGAGAAAAACGACAAAGAAGGTTTACATAAAGTTTTCTCAAAATATACCCGATAGAACTTTTTTATATTTTCACCACTGTTACCGGTATATGTTCTGATCAAAAATTTAAATTTTTATGAACTTTCATGTATTTAATCAAAAGTTAGAACCCTGTTTCTGGAAATGAAAAATCTTGTTTTGTGCTCCATATCGAACTTTTTTCAAAAGTTGTTTTTTTTTGCTGCATATCCATAGAGACGGATGTGTAATTTTTGAATTGTCGTGGAAACGAACACTGAGCGTATGTGTATATCAATGTAAAAGATATTATTAATGAAATAAACTATCTAGGTGTGGAAATTTGGTATTCAATTTTAATTTATTTGATAAAAACGTAAAAACATTAAAAAAAACAGTTGTACTGCTATGCGCTAATTTTTTATTTTAAATATATTAATGTACATTTAAAACGTACAAAGTAGTATTTTAAAAACTTTAAACCAAAAATTTGGTATTTTATTCTAATTTATTTTATAAAAACATTAAAAAAACAGTTCTAAAACAGTTCAGTTTGAAATATATTAATATAATGTATGTACTACATATTGTTACAAAATTTAAAAATAGTTTAAAATATAACGACAATGTGGCTATATGTACTTGGCAGCACTGCCAACTCATCTCAAGTTGTCAAAACGTTACAATCCTGGTCAACACAATGCAGATAATATTTGAATTAACGGAACTGGAATATTCCGGATACATCGTCGAGAATATACAAGATCATTCGAGGCTGTGCAATAATAAGTGTAAATAACAACAACGAAAAACCTAGCAACATCAAAGCTAAGAAATGATGATGTTATTCTTAATGATCTTGTACGCAAGTATTCGCTGCTAATAAAAGCTAAATATGTCCACAAAAATACACACATAGCACAAGAAGAAACAAAACTACGCAACACACAGACCACTCATACATACAACCACACATAGTTACAATAAACAAAACACACAAGCCAGCATTGCCATATACACAAACACACGTATATAGCTACATGTTAAATAAAGCACAACCATCAACAACCATGACCACATGCTTCACGAAGTTACCAGACGACGTCACTTTGCTATATAAAGTCGCTGCCAGAGATCAGCGGGATGATTGTGACTTTAAATCTAGACGTGTTATCATCGCTAAGTGTTTAGTAGTACAAATATTCGTGTTAATTAAGTAGTAAATAAAGTGTTGCCGCATTATATTTGTAAAATTAATTGTCTGTGTTTTTAATTTGATGCAATTAAACGAATCCTTGAAGGATAAGTAAAAAGCGTTTTTACGAAAAGGTCTAAAAACGTAACAATTGGTGTTAGAAGTGGGATTGCAAAACTAATTAAAAGAACATTGCAATTTAAGGGAAAAAAAGGACATTAAAAATTAATTATGAAATTTGATGAGCTAAAAGTTGAAGAGCTAAAAAAAGAGCTTAGTAAGCGGGAATTGCCAACATCGCGACATACGAGTTTGAGGACAAAGACGATGTAGAGTTATGTCCTCCTGCTACGACCAGCAGCATGGACATAAATTCAATGTTCGCTGCTATGATGATAAAGATAAAAGGAATCAATGATGCACAAACTGCATCAAAAATCAGCAGTGAAAAGCTTGTAGCCGAAATACAGGAATCAAATAGAGCCACGAACGAGACTCTGGTAGAGGTTTCTGAGGTCATTAATAGGAGGGTGGATTCTATTGAGAATAAGTTCTCAGAGCTCGCAGATAGAGTCCAACATCTAGAAAGCGGTGGCCTGGCACAGCATGCAAAAGAGTTTGAAGAAAAATTGCATGCTCTAGAGGACAAAGAGCATAACCTTGAGTGTAGTGGCGGGCCAGTACGAGCAGTTCCGGAGGTTTCTGCGCGAATAACAGCACCATGCTTTGACGGCAGCGTACCATTGAGCATCTTTAAATTCCAGTTCGAGACGGTTGCTAGCAGAAATGGATGGGATGCTGAAGAAAAGGCCATAGAGTTGATTTTGTCCTTAAAGGGTCAGCAGCAGAAACAACTATAATGAAAAGTGGCAGCATTGCAGCGCAAGTATGGTGGTGATCACAAGCGCGATCTATACAGAATGGAATTGCGATGTAGAGTTCAAAAGCCTAACGAGTGTACAAGATTTCGCAATGGAAATCGAGCGTTTAGTGCAGCTCACATATCCAGGCGAGAGTCACCCGTTCCTGGACCACTTTAAAACTGAGGCGTTCGTTAATGGCATTCGCGACTCTGATGTTAAACTGGCTGTGTGCGCTACGCAGAAATCCACTTTCGCTGAGACCGTTTCATTTGCGCTGGCTCAGGAGACTGCTAGGATGGTTTTCAAGTCACAGATATGTAAGGTGCGGAATGTGGAGGTTTTGTCCGAGAGTGATAATAACCTGGTCGCTAGTGTTAATGAGGCAATGCGACAACTGTTGGCGGAAAGTGCGACCAAAGAAAAGCCTAAATGTTTTAACTGCGGAAAAATCGGTAATTTTCAGCGCAACTGCAAAGCACCAAGAAAAAAAGGTAGATCTGTTTCGCCACCAAGAAACAGCAAACGGGTGAACCAAACAACAGCACAAGAGTCCCCATTAAACTAAAACGAGATAGCACTAAGGGGCAAGAGGGCCCCACAATCTCCATATCAGTGATGCAGCAGAAAAATAGTAACCTTACTGCGTCTGGACACATCAACGGGGAAAAGCACGTACTTACTGTTAATGCGGGATATTAGTATAATTCAGTTCAAACACTTTAATTTGCACTGTACTAATTTTCCATTTAGGCCTTTAAGCACTTGTAACTTAAAGGTTGATGGGTGCAATAATTTAAACAAAAGAGTTTTTATTACTGACCCATATTGTAAACTTTTATTGTGATATTTATACTAAAATTATTAAAGAAAAATGGTGACAAAGTAAAAGTACAGAAATAAATTTGTGTGAAAGTGAACAATCAATTAACGTTGCTAAAGACAAAATTGCAATTAATGCAATTTTGTATGTGATATCCCGTGATATCAAAGAATTGATCCGTGAAGCCTTTGTTGTCTAAACATCTAGATTGAACCTAAGTAATTGGTTACGTGGCTTTGGTGTAGGTTTCATGTGGTGGGGTTGTTGTTCAACTGATTGCAGTTCGATGCCTTCTTCAGCATCTTTAATAGCTATTGTTGTGTGTGGGTTTTGTTTGCTTCTGCACACCTTACGTCGAACAGTTATTATGATGAGTGCTGACACGCTTAAGCAAAGTGCAAGATAACCTATTGTATTGCTATGCTGCTGGTGGGACTTCAATTCATTGGGCAGGTCCACTAAGTTCTGTTCTTTTAGTGATTTTTTTGAGTGGTATCCACTTAGTGGTGGGTGCTGTTGGCTGAAGTAGTAGAACACGAGACTATGAAGTGGAGAGTCCTGAGTTCGAGCCCCCGCTGAGTCATGAAATATTGTGTTGAATTCTTCTGATCAGCATTAGTGCGTGGTTGTGTTAGTTGTTGCCAGCCTGTTTTCAGTGATGAAGGCATAGTACTGATCACTGGACAATTACTGGCAGCGACTGACCCAATCATGTACTAAAAGCAGAGTAGCAGCACCCACCTTCGTCGGCCCTGTAGCAAAAACTAGCCGGCGAGGTAAAAAAAAAGGTTGAAATAGCTACAACAAAAAAAAATACTGTCTATCTCCTCATCTTTCCTAATCTGTCCCCTCAGTACTATCCCCTCGTTTTCAGTTCCAGCGCAATGCATTGCATATATAGGGGACATCCCCTGAGTGCTGGTCCTACTCCTAAAAAAAAAAAAAAAAAAAAAAATATTTTCTAGAGTACAAGTGGGTGCCGTTTTGTTATTGTACAAATTGATTTCACACTTGCACACTTCTGAACCATAATTGTAACGGGTCTGACTGTTGTGACACAAAAATACGTTTTGTTTTATTACGTCGCAAGCGCTTAGATCTGCCTTTGTAATAAGAATGTATTGCTTGTGGGATGCTGTTATGCCCATCAATTCAGTACATGGTTTGATGGCTACCATGGTTTTGTTCAGCATGTTAGGTACAGGAAGCAGCTGGAAAATTTTAAATTGTTCAGGTTCAATCAACGGTAAAATTATTTTGAATACTGCATGTTGGTGCGTAAGTCTACCTTGAACCTTTATTAGTTTGAATAACTGTAGTAGTTCATCTTGTCCAGTTGTAGGAAGAGCGAGTGATGGTACTGCATGGAGTTTAATTTGTGCAATTTCTTTTTGTAATTGTAGAGGTGTTAGTAGTAATGGGCTGATTTTTTCATGATGAGTATCGACGAGGGCATCAAGAATTGATGATTGTATTTTTCGTATATTATTTGCAACTAAATTCAATTCTAAAACCGCACTATCAAATAGTTGAGTTAAGTTGATCTGGAACAATACCTTATTGTTTCGCTTCGTAGCTTCCGAAAGAGACCCAATTTTTTGCTCCAACTGTTGAAATCTTACCTTGGCAAACAATTGGTTTTGTCGTATGATATTAATGGTGGAGTCAACAACTGATGTTTGATTCTTAAGCAATGTCAATAAATATGACTCATTTTCGTTAGTTTCTGTATTCTATTGGTCAGCATATTCAGAATGCAATATGCCAAATAAAGAATGAGCAACATTTCCAACTATATCCAGGGCGCCTCTTTTACTCCGCAACAGTTGATTCTCTAGTTGTAGATCATCTTCCATGTGTTCAAAATGTTTAATAATTCGTTTAATTCTATCATTTTGCACAGATGTCGTAGGGAATTCGTGCCGTTGATTAAAATTGATGTTTCAGACCAATATGCAGCCAAATCATAGTATACAAAAATATTCCATTCAGTGGCTTAAATTTTAGTTTTACCAATTTCTTCAAAATGGATGCCTATTTTCATTCCAAATTTTTCGGTTTTTATCGGTGTTCCAAGTGCCATTGGTAACAACAATATCATGGTTATTAATGCTAGAGTGAGATTGTTTAATAGTGTTCTCTTCCTTTTGGCACAAGGCTCCCCAGTTGGGTCACTAGGCTTCTCAATTGAGTTATAAGTGCTGTTGTTAATATTTAGATTGTTTTCATCAGAAGTGATGGTTTCTTCAGACTCTGGTTCGATGGGTAAAAGAGCGATTCGATGTATTGGGCGTTTGAATAGTCCATTGGCTGTTTTGGTTTCCACGACTATGACCACATTATCATTACCAGGATAAATTTTGACTATTCTTGCTAAAGGCCATTTCATGACTGGTAAATTATCCTCCTTGACTGTCACCATATCATCAACTTTGAGGTTATCAAACTGCGTAGACGTAGACGCTGCTGCAATTGATTCAAATATTCAGAGGACCATCTTTTCCAGAACTCTTGTTTGAGATGAGCCACGAGCTTCCAATGAGATAGTCTTGAAGCTTTTACTATTGTTGCGTTGCTGTCGATTTGTGATATTAGTGCTTCGCCAATCAAAAAATGACCAGGAGTCAGAGCTTCAAGATCATTGGGGTCACTTGACATAGGAGTTAGTGGGCGAGAATTGAGTATCGCCTCGATTTCCACTATAATTGTTTCCAGTTTTTCCTGAGTCAGTGATGCAGTTGCAACACTACGTAGTAACAGATGTTTTGCAGACTTTACCGCTGCTGCCCATAATCCACCAAAATGTGGTGCACGTGGTGGTATAAAATGGAAATTTATTCCTTTTTAGCTAGCGGTTGAGATAATTGATTCCTGCCCCTTGTCGGAATAAATACTGTTGGCCAGTTCTGCTAACTGGTTGTTTGCTCCTATGAAGTTAGCTGCGTTGTCTGAATAAATACTTTGACAACGACCACGACGGCTAATGAATCGTTTTAGAGCACCGATAAATGCTTCAGTTGAAAGATTAGTTACCAATTCAAGATGAGTAGCCTTTGTGACAAAACAACAAAATACGGCAATATATGCTTTTGTTGGTTTTTTGCCTCTGACATTGTAATGGATCCAAAATAGTCCACAGTAGTCAACTCCTGTATTAATGAAAGAGCGTGCTGGAGTAAGTCTAATCTGAGGTAGATTACCCATTACTTGTTGGCATAATTGTGGACGTACCCTGACACATCTGACGCATTTTTGTGCAGTTGAGCGCGCCATAGTTTTGCCCCTTATTGGCCAGAATCGTTGTCGTATTATGTTTAACAGTGCTTGTGGTCCACAATGCTTATTCTCTTCGTGGACCATTGTGAATAAAAGTTTTATGAGGGGATCGTTGTACGGAACGGGTGTTTTGCGTCGTATGATAACGGGATGCTTCCAATCACCCTCCAACCCGTATGATAATTTTGCCATGCATGAATGGAGCCAGACTGATGATGGAGCTCTTTTTTTCGATTTCCTTGTTTTTTCGAAGCTGGTTGATTTCTGGTAAAAAGTCGGATCTTTGAATGGTTCTTATTATTGTATATAGTGTGTTATCCAGTTCAGCCGAAGATAATGCCTTGTGTGTAGGACGCTGCTGTCTATTTATTCTTGAATTTTCTATGTATCTCAGGACATACCCCAACATTCTTTGCAGGGTCTTAAATGAGTTCCTATGTGGAATGTTGTTTATGAACTCATTATTGGTAATGGTAACTGCTGAAATGTGTGGTGTCTTTCTTTTCTCGATGTCATTAGGAATTGAAAGTTGGCTTAAAAATGGGGATGGCCACATTTCTTCTCGTCCGTGCAGGAAAAGTGGTCCATAACCATAAGTTGCATTCAGGAAGTTTGTACGCTGGTAGATCTATGGATAAGATGTCGGCTGGATTATCTTTCGATCGGATGTGGCGCCACTGGTTGGGCAACGTTAATGATTGAATTTTGGAGACTCGATTAGCCACAAAAGTATGATACAAGGAGGATTGAGAGTTTATCCAAGAGAGTACTATTTCGGAGTCAGTCCAGAGGCATACATGTAGATTTTTGATTTGAAGATCCATTTTAATTCTGTGCATGAGTTGAGCAGCCGTAACAGCAGCACATAACTCTAGACGCGGCACTGTTTGTTGTTTCAATGGAGCGACCCGTGTCTTTGCGCAAAGTAATTGTACAATAATTGTTCATACTCTCGCATAAACTGTATGTATAGTGATCGAATGTCTTCGTTTTTTTTGAGTCGACGCTCTAAGCCCACGAATCTATTGTATGCCATCGCATGGGATTCTCCTAAAGCGGTTGGGTTTTCACGAAAAAGAAGGCTAACTACAAAACGGCCATCTTTATTGGTGTATGTATGTTGGGTAAAATGTGCTTCACATTGTTTCTCTGACGGCGAAAGACCCCTTTCATTTCCTTCAATCTCATCCAATTTTCAAAGCTACTCAATGACTACTTCCAATGACGTGGAGTCTCCAAATACTGCACACGTGGTTGCACATGACGGGTTAGGAGGTAGATCTTTCCCGTTTGTACCACCTACAATCCAACCAAGTACTGTATTCTGGAGTGTTGGAAGGTTGTCAGTAAGGTGTACAGTGCCATTTTAGGTTAATTTGAAGAAAAATTCTGCTCCAATCAACAAATCTATATTATCCTGCTGATAGAAATGAGGATCTACCAAGTGGATGTTGTTGGGAATGTTCCAAGTAGAAATGTCCACATGCTTATTTGGTTGTGGGAGAGTTATGCTTGGTAGAACATATGCCTCAACGTTTGCAGAGAAGTTGTGATTCTTCGACTTCATCCCGATATTTATGCGATATTTTGAGTTTCGCTAACGCCGTCAATACAGAGTGAAGTCTCAGATGGTGTAAGGGATAATTTTTGGCAAAGCCGTTTAGATGCAATGTTTACTTGTGATGCAGAGTCTAATATTGCTCTAAAGTCATCTGATAGGACATTTGAAGCTGTAATTATCACTTTTGCTGTTGCTAGGAAAACATAGCTCTGCCGGCCCGCAGCGACGTTCGTTGTTGCTGACGTAACTGCCGTTACTTCTGACGCAGGCTTCTGTATTTTTGGGTTTGTACACAACTGATTTGATGAATCCTTTATTGCTTTGGTAGTGCCTCTTTTTTCTAAGTGAAGCAATGTATTTGTGTTTTTTGTTACATTTTCTGCAGCTATCTGAATTGCAGGTGTTCGAAACGTTATCATTCCCGATACGGTTGACGCATAATCTGTACTGTTGTACCCATCGTAATCGTTCTGCTGCTGATAGTTGCAAAAATTTACTGCAGTGATATAGTTTGTGGTCACTGTTATTGCACGCTTTGCATGTGCTATTACCGGTTTTGCCGGATGTCATAATTGTTGATACCACTTTATGTGTAGATTTTTCCTTTGGACCGACTGCCTCCAAAGTTTGGAATTGAACTTCCAGGAATGATAAAAACTCAGGTATGGTTGGCACATCCCTTGGGTTTGGCAGTGATTGCATGTATCTGATATGAATATCTTTATCGAGTTCCTTGGTGGTGTCATGCAGAGCTTTAACAGATGATGCAAGTTAGCTACTAGAATTCTTTTGTTGTCGTAACGATCCTTTAAAGTTTTCCAGACAGCACTATAATTTGTGTCGGATAAGGAGAATTGACTCATTAGATGTTCAGTTTCTCCTGACAAATTACTTTTTAAGTACCACATTTTCTGAATTGCGGAAATCGATTGTTTATCCACCATTTCGGAATATAGGTCATGGAACTGGCGCCATTTTAGAGTTGTTTAATTGATCATAAGCTTCATCGTGCAGCATCTCGATTTGATCCCATAATCTTTTGATTCTACTGATGTTTATTTCAAAATATTGTAGAGGATGGTCGTCTGTATATGTTAGCCCCATCAATAACCGCCCGAGCGCACACAGACGGGCGTGTAACTTTCGCAATGTACTGCTTGACGTTTCAATGTCAGGAGCTGCTTCAGTCAATGTGCTAGATTTTCCTGATGCGAGGGGTTTAGCTACTGTTTTAGGATGCTTCTCCGTTTGTGCTTTAAAACGGTTAACTTCATTAGTAAACAACTTGATGTATTCGTCAACTATAGAGCTTATTTTGTCATAATAATTGTCAGCAAAATAATCTAATTTCATTGGCTCGTCATCACAAGCGTCTCGTATTTCTGTGTCTGTTGCTTGAAATTGGTCCCAAGACTCTCGCATCTGCCGCAATCGTTCCTCAAAATAACCAACTGTTGCTTTTCTGTCGGATAAATCCTTTTTGAAGTTTCTTATGATCCTCTGGATTTCTTCACCAGTCTCTTTTTGGGCATCTCAAAGCTGTTCCATATTGGGCATGTTGAAAGTGAAGCAGGATTTTAATTTAAACTGATGTGTTCAGAAGTGTTGTTTTTGGCTTGGTTAATACCGGTTGCTTTGCTCAACGTATTGCAATCCCGTGCCATGTCACAGGATCACGAAATTCGGGTCAATGTTTTGACCGCTAATGTTATACCCTTGTGAGCGGGATTGAACTGTTGCGATCCTGTGCCTTGTTACAGGATCACGTTGATCGTACTAATTTTTTGGTAAGTGGTTGCGGGTTGATTTCTTTGAAGTCCCTTACCACTGGTGGGGGAAACTTTTTAAAAGGAAATCTAAAAGCCGGGGTCACCAATGATGTTAATGCGGGACATTAGTAGAATTCAGTTCAAAAACTACTACTAATTTTTTATTTAGGCCTTTAAGCACTCGTAACTTAAAGGTTGATGGGTTCAATAATTTAAACAAAAGAGTTTTTTATTACTGACCCATATTGTAAACTTTTATTGTGATATTTATACTAAAATTATTAAAGAAAAATGCTGACAAAGTAAAAGTACAGAAAAAAATTTGTGTGAAAGTGAACAATCAATTAACGTTGCTAAAGACAAAATTGCAATTAATAAAATTTTGTAATATGATATCCCTTTGTTAATATTTTTGACTTGTTGGCCAATCACATAAAAGAGAAATAACATTAAAGGTATTAACTACGACAAATTTAATAAAAGGTGTATTCATGTTGTTTTTATTATTAGTTTCTAACACTTACCATAGATACAGTGGCGTCGCAGTCAATAATAAGACCCGATATAGTGAAGGGGAAATGCAATCGTTTAAGCAATATACGGCTACGTACAGCTACTGGAGAGCCTGCCACTGTCTATGGTAAGATTGAAGTGAAGGTGACTATAGCCAACATCAACGTGAGGCATGTGTTTATTGTTGCCGATATTGTCGATGAGGTAATTATTGGAGCCGATTTTATGATTAATCGTGGCATTAGTCTACACATGGGGCAACAGCTGATGATTTGGCGTAATTTATTTATTTATTTATTTACAAAATTTATATACATAATAAATTATGAGTACAAATTAATGTGATATAGGTACTAACAACAGAGGTTTTCGACCTAAAATTTAAGCAATTTTTAATTTATATCAAATTATAAATCTTACAATGTTTTAAGAGGTTGCAGAATCTTTTGATATTTCTAGGATTTATGCATTTTAAAAGTTCTGGTAGACAAATTTCATTAAAAAGTAAAAATGGAGCAGTTTTAATAAATTGACAATTGAAGATTAAATGATTTATATTTAGAAGCGAATTAGATTGACAAAAGTAGCAAGTATTTTGTGCTGAGTTTGTAAAAATTTATTCATGAGTTAAAAGTGTGTGTCCTAATCTCAATCTCGTATATTTCTGTATGTCTAGCCGCGACGACTCGTGCGGGTATAACGCAGGTGTTCCGAGTGGATTGAAAGTTTTATAATGATGTTGGTAGGACGACCAGTCTGCAGCATTTGTTATCCGGATACTTGAGTTTATTGTTCGCTTGATATCATCTTCGTGTAAGGATTGGTACGTAAATATTGGAGCATTGGCCCAATTTTAGCTGCCTCATCTGCTAGTGACTAGGCAGCCACATTAATTTGAACTTGGAGTGGAAATTGATTAATAAATCTCTAATTTTTTAGACTATTTGAGTCTTATTATTTTTATTTTTAACGGCGGTTATTGCGGATTTGGAGTCTGAGCAGATGATGAATTTACCAGGAATACTTTTATATTTATTGAGCGTAGAAAGAATGGCTGTAGATTCAGCTGTAAAAATAGAACACCTTTCGTCTAGTATACCCAAGAAATCTATGTTAGAATTGTCGTTAATAACCGCAAATGAAGTTGAATTTGTTGTTTTGGATCCATTCGTGTATAGTAGTTTCCACTTTGAGCTATTGTAAGAAGTTGCAATACTTCTAAAAAGTGTCACATAATTATTGTGATTTGTAGTTTCTTTTGGTAGTGACATGAGATCAGTAATGAAACACGAGTTTTTTAATTTCCAATGAGGTGTCGTTGGGGTGTAGGCTTTTTGAGGTGACAGTTCAATTTCCATATCAGCAGTTTTACTAAGAAAGATGCGTACTGAGGAAGAAAAACGTAGTGGGAATTGACAGGAAATATCTTGGACACGTCCTAGAAGTTGTTGTTCAGTGGGAAAAAGTATTTTGGTGATGAAGTTAGCAATAAGCATATTGTACCTGTTTTCAATTGTGGGTAGACCCGATTCGGCCATCAAGTTTTTAATGGGTGTTGTTCTAAGTGCCTTAAGTGCTATTCTGATAGAGGAATTATAAATTGGAGCGATTTTTTTTACTTGAGATTTCGAAGCTTTGCCGTAAATTATTAAGCCATAGTCTATTTTTGATAGTATGGTACTACGAACGACGTTAATGATGGCGTTTGGGTGAGAGTTCAAAGTTATGCCATTTGGTCTTTGTAATGCTCCGGCCACATTTGAACGCCTAATGGGGAAGGTACTGAAAGGACTCCACTGGAAGACATGCTTGGTATATTTGAATGACATAATCGTGATAGGGAAAACTTTTGATGAACACCTCAAAAACGTGGCAGAAGTTCTTCAACGGATATCATCAGCTGGATTGAAACTCAGCCTGAAGAAATGCGCCTTGTTCCAGAAAGAAGTAAAGTATTTGGAATCTCAACAGATGAAGAAAAAATACAAGCAGTAAGGGACTGGCATCAACCTAAAAATCTTCATGAATTGCGCAGCTTTTTGGGCCTTTGTACATACTACAGACGCTTTGTGCCAAATTTTTCCAGTGTAGCTGCAAGCCTGCATGAGCTGACAAAGAAGTGGATACCATACCATTGGGGTGAGCCGCAGGAAAAGGCATTCCAGAAACTAAAAAGATTCTTGTGTATGTCACCAGTTCCAGCGTATCCCATAGCTGGAGAAAAATTTGTGCTGGATACTGATGCGAGCGGCTATGGCATAGGGGGCGTGCTATCCCAAGTAGTAAATGGCACTGAAAACGTTTTAGGATACTATAGCCGTGTACTCTCAAAACCTGAGAGGAACTACTGTGTGACACCACGTGAGCTTTTGGCAGTATTGGAATGCATTATACATTACCATAAGTACCTGTATGGTCAACACTTGACATTAAGGACCGACCATTCTGCACTGAGATGGCTACTGCAGTTTAAAAATACTGAAGGGCAACTGGCAAGGTGGATTGAGTGCCTGCGGAGCTACGACTTCAGTATTGAGCATAGAAGGGGCACAAAACATAACAATGCGGATGCTCTTTCAAGAAGACCCTGCCGTTTAGAGTGTAAACATTGCGTTAAAACCAAACACAAAGAAGGCGTTGTTGATGTTCGGTTAATGCACATCGACTCTGATGAAGACTGGTCAGCGGCACAGAGGGATGACAGTATAGTGGGGAAAATTATAGCAGCCAAACAGGAGGACAGAAGACCGTCCCGGAATGAAATATCGGCTGAGAGCCCACTCGCCAAATCTTATTGGGCTCAGTGGCACAGCCTCAAGGTAATAAAAGGGTGCCTATACCGCGTATGGGAAAGTGTAGATGGCAAAACAACTTCAAATTTAATAGTTGTACCATATTCCAAGATAAGTAAAGTTTTGCAAGAATTTCACAATGGACCTAGTGGCGGTCATCTTGGAGTAACAAAAACACTTGAGAAACTGAAGGACCGTTTTTATTGGGTTGGATGTCCACAAGCCGTAGCCGACTGGACAGCAAACTGCCCACAGTGCATAGCAGCCAAAGGCCCAGTAAGAAGAAGCCGGGGACAGCTACAGCAATACAACTCAGGAGCAGCATTCGAGCGGATCGCAATGGATGTAGCAGGTCCTTTTCCCGTCACTGAAGCCGAAAATCGTTATGTTCTTGTGGTAATGGACTATTTCAGTAAATGGCCAGAGGTACATATATGCTATACCTAACCAAGAAGCAAAGACATTTGTAAATGCATTCGTCAACAACTGGGTATGTCGCTATGGCGTCCCAATAGAATTACATTCCGACCAAGAAAGGAATTTCGAGTCTGCCATATTCAGGGAAATGTGCGAACTATATGGGATAAAGAAAAGCAGAACGACGCCGTTGCATCCACAGTCTTATGGCATGGTGGAGAGGTTCAATCGCACCTTTGAAGAGTACCTGCGAAAAGTGGTAAGCAACCATCAGGGGGATTGGGACGAGCACATTCCCAAATTTTTGATGGCATATAGGTCAGCTGTACACGACTCTACATCGAGAACGCCAGCTAAATTTATCTTCGGGACGGAATTAAAACTGCCTGGTGACTTGGAATTTGGTGTTAAGCCAGCTGTAGAAGAAGGAGCCACTATGTCCCAAGAGCAGGAGAGCTTAAACGAACTGCATGATTTCGTGCGTAATAGAATCAAGATGGTCACTGACAAGATGAAGGCTAGATATGACCGCGCAGCAAATTCGGAGGGATTTATGGAAAGTCAATTGGTTCTACTTTATAACCCACAACGGAAGAAAGGATTGTCCCCAAAATTACAGACTCACTGGGATGGCCCGTATAAAGTGATTAAGAGAGTGAATGGCGTCGTCTACCGAAAACAGAAATGTTATAGTCCGAGGTCGAAAATGAAAATAGTACACCTCGAACGATGTGCGCACTATGGAAGAGGTGATTGTATGCGTATTCGGGTCGAACAGGCTTAAGTGGGCGGCAGTGTTACAAAGTTCAAAAGTAAATTTAAATATAACGACAATGTGGCTATATGTACTTAGCAGCACTCATCTCTAGTTGTCAAAATGTTACAACCCTGGTCAACACAATGCAGATAATATTTGAATTAACGGAAATGGAATTTCCCGGATACATCTTCGAGAATATACAAGATCATTCGAGGCTGTGCAATAATAAGTGTAAATAACAACAACGGAAAACCTAGCAACATCAATGCTAAGAGAAGATGATGTTATTCCTAATGATCTCGTACGCAAGTACTCGCTGCTAACAAAAGCTAAACATGTACACCAATATACACAGCAACATACACATAAACATACCGACATAGCACAAGAAGAAACAAAACTACGCAACACACAGAACACTCATACATACAACCGCACATAGTTACAATAAACAAAACACACAAGACAGCATTCTCATATCAACAAACACACGTATATAGCTACATGTTAAGTAAAGCACAACCATCAACAACCATGACCAGATGCTTCGCGAAGTTACCAGACGATGTCATTTTGCTATATAAAGTCGCTGCCAGTAATCAGCGGGATCGATGTGATTTTAAATCTAGACGTGTTAACATCGCTAAGTGTTTAGTAGTACAAATACTCGTGTTAATAAAGTAGTAAATAAAGTGTTGCCGCATTAGATTTCTAAATTTAATTGTCTGTGTTTTTAATTTGATGCAATTAAACGAATCCTTGAAGAATAAGTAAAAAGCGTTTTTACGAAAAGGTCTAAAAACGTAACAATATACAAGAAATTTTTAACAATAGACTACAAAACTGGTTTCTTTGAAAAATAAAAGTGATATAAAGAATATAGGCAACTTTTTTTTAGGAGTAGGACCAGCACTCAGGGTATGACCCCTACATATGCAATGCATTGCGCCGGAACTGAAAACGAGGGATCAGTATTGAGGGACAGATTAGGAAAGATGAGACGATAGACAGTTTTTTTTTAGCTGTTTCAACCTTTTTTACTTCGCCGGCTAATTTTTGCTACAGGGCCGACGGAGGTGGGTGCTGTTACTCTGCTTTTAGTACATGATAGTGTCAGTCGCTGCCAATTTTGTTCAGTGACCAGTGACTATGCCTTCATCACTAAAACAGGCTGGCAACAACTAACACAACCACGCACTAATGATGATCAGCAGAATTCAACACAGTATTTCATGACTCAGCGCGGGCTCGAACTCACGACCCTCCGCTTCTTAGTCTCGAGTTCTACTACTTCAGCCAACAGTACTCACAATTAACAGCGGGCAATTTTGTGAAATTTTTTAACTATTAAGATAGTAATTTAAGATAATTGAATAATTTAAATTTTTGAAGTGGTGGTCGCCACAGTACCCTCCGCTTAGTAACAACATTAGTTAATCGCATCTATGGTTGCTGCTGTATAGGCTGGTCTTAAGCGGTAAGGGATGATACTGAATTGCATACTGACGCGAGCAGCGTAGGTTTTGGAGCTGTGTTATTACAGAAAAAGGAGGATGGTAAAATGCACCCGGTGTTTTATTTTTCGAAACGTACAACGGATGTTGAATCTAAGTATCTGTTGGGGGGGAAGAGTCCAGCCTTCTTTATGGGTGGCTGTAGGTGCTGGTCATTCCTTTTCTTTACCTCGATGTCTTACCCGCACAACTTGTTGTACTTTCAAAGTCCATTGGCTAAGGTTGATTATTTCATTTAACTTACACAAGTTTAAGTTATGATTTGATACAACTATTATTTTAATTTCTTTTTTTTTCTTTGTTTTAATTCTTTATTATAATGTATAATTTTGCTTCTTTATTACAATGTATTGTAATAAATTCAATTAAATTTAATTCATGAGGTTTTAATTTTTAACTTTCCGTTTGCCACCTTTCGCACTTTAATTTCAATTCACAACTAACTCACTCTTGATCGTTTGCTTGTTACTTGTTCTTTTGCTAAAGGAGCAGAAGAAAAAAAAAGGAAAAGACATAAAACCGCGAATATCAACAGCGAGCAGCGACATATTAGGCTGGTTCACTCTCTTGCGTGAACATCCCGCCCCCCTTGCTATAGTGCAACTGCACTAGCAATGAAACCGAGGTTGCAAAGGGAGGTGGTCGACGGTAAATGCGTTGGAAAAGATGATGTGAGTGTGGTTACGAAAAGTGACGAAAGGTTAAAGATTTAGTGCTGTTAAGCCATGTACATTTCCTTGTTTTTTTTTAATAAATTCATTAGCAAGAAAAAAAAGGGAAGGTAAGCGCCATCTTAAGGATAGCTAGATACTATATAGGTATAATTCAATAAATGATTGGCTGATTTCAGCAATAATTTTTCTTCGAAATGTTAAGTAGGTAAATATTTAGTAATGTAAGAATTTTAATAAGGCAAAAAAAAGGTTTTTTTTTCTTTTTCTTGATGTAGGGCACTAGACGCCAAATCTGCCGATAATTATCCAACCCAAGTTAGTATCTTGTGCCATAGGTGAGGAAAAAGTCGCTGGGTGGATTCCGCTTCTGATGATCCTTGGGTATACATCCGCTCCAAGGATGACGTATAGGCGGTTGCCTGCATAAAAATCTGGATCGGCTAAACGTAGGTTCTGATATTCGTCTGCGACTCTCGCATCCAGCCGTTTTTTCTTTGGTAAGGAGGGTAGATCCTTGGTCACCTGCGCGTACATAGAAAGGTATGGCCCATCTTCAAAGCGGGACCGAAAGGTCACATTGCACCATTTTTTGCCATCACGGGTCTCAACTGGAAGTTTGTGTCGCTCAGTCAGGAAAGCGGCGATGGAGCTAAACTCTGCACATGGGTTAAGCAAGCCTCGCACTCGCCCCCAGCTGTTCCCTAGTTGTATGTGAATCACAACGGTTGGGATGACCGTTGCAGTACCACTTTCCAGCGTGATGATTTTGGCAGATGTGCGCAGGCGTTCATGACGGTGCAGTAGGCTGTGATGGGCAGCGCCGCAGTGGTTACATCGTCTGGTAGTGCGACAGGCAGGAAGTTGATGGGAGTGAGCAAGACAGTTTTCACAATATTTGAAACGCTTGACGGTCCATAGCCGATCAGAAACATTCATCTTGTTGAATTTGAGGCACTTTCTCAGTGTGTGGTTTTTGCGACAGAGACGGCAATCATAGCTTGTGGTTTTGGTTTTTGTAGCGCCCTTGCGCTGCGCGATAGGGGAAATACTCCTACGGGTGTGTCGTGGCATGATGACTGGAAGACAGAAGAGAGAAAGAAAAAGACAATCTATAGTTGTTGTGGACTGGGGTTTGGTAGCAATACAAGTTTGGTAATGGGCCTAGTTACGATACCGTTGGAAGTACGTATTTGAGCGACGCGAACACGTTTATCGGTACCGTAAAAAACCCTTTCAATACGGCCAAGACGCCATTTGTTGGGAGGCAAGTTATCTTGCCGTATAACAACTAGATCGCCGATTTCATAGTTTGGCTGGGGCGATTTCCATTTCGTTCGTTTATGAAGTTCGATTAAATATTCCTCTTTCCATCTTCGGGCTAAGTGATGATGAAGTATTTTTAGTTTTTGCCATCGTTTGGCGTAAGTCAGTGAATGGCTAACCAGGTCCGGCTCTGGGGGGGATAACAACGGTGTCCCGATGAGAAAGTGTCCTGGGGTTAAAGCTCACAAGTTAGTTGGGTCGTCACTCATTGGGCATAATGGTCTGGAGTTTAAGCAAGCTTCTATGCGTGCGAGCATAGTAGTTAACTCTTCAAATGTAAACGTTTGGGCATGACAAAGTTTTCGAAAGTGCGCTTTGAAACTTTTCACGCCTGCTTCCCAAAGACCGCCCATATGGGGTGCTCCGGGGGGAATAAAGTGCCAGTCCAAGTGGGCGAAAGTATTTTGGGCGAGGACATTTTTCCGTATGCGTTGCAGGAATTGGTTCTTGTCTTCGCGGAGGATGTTGGATGCGCCTACAAAGGCAGTGCCGTTATCAGAAAATATAGCTCGGGGGGTTCCACGCCGAGAGAAAAATCGTGCGAATGCGGCTAAAAACGCCTGCGTTGATATCTCTCCGGTGGCCTCCAGGTGAATTGCCTTGGTAGAAAAACATATGAATATCAGAGCATACCCTTTTGTGACCTTGCAACCTCGTCCAACGTAAGATTTGATGTCGAAGGGTCCGGCGAAGTCTACTCCTGTGTCATAAAAGGGTCGTGACAGACAAGTACGTTCAGGAGGTAATGCGGCCATAATCTGTTGACTAATTTGGCGCTTCTGTCTCACACACACTACACATTGAGACAATATTTTTTTTATCAGGGATCTGAGCCTGGGCACGTAATAATGGTGTCTCATGAGGCGGTATAGAAGAGAATTTTGTCCATGCAGCGTATATTTGTGCAGGTACGTAAGATATAGATTAGTGAATCGAGCGTGATAGGGTAGCAAGATGGGGTACCGTTCATCATAGCTGAGGGTAGGAGAGTTCGTCAGCCTACCGTTAATTCTCATGACTCCTTCGCGGTCGATAAACGGGTTAAAGGTTAAGAGATGGCTTTTACGGGGTACCGCTTGGCCACTAGACAATTGGTAGTATTCTTCTTGGAGATAAAATTTTTGACACGAGATGGTTATACGTGTTTTTGCAAAACGGAGTTCTTCGGATGAGATTTCGGTATTCATAACCGTCTTGACCTTAAGTTTAGTATTTATCCTGTAATAAAAACGAAATATGAGACAGATGATTCTGAGTACTTTGGGCAAATCAGAAAAGTCTTTCAGGATATCATAATTCTCAACTGTGAGGGCGTGTACGAGTGCCGGTTTCGCTTCTTCTTCGGTTGAGAAATGTAAAGACCGCGATGGCCATTCCGAGTGTGGTTTTTTAAGCCACCCAGGTCCATGCCACCATAATTCGTTGGAACACAACTGATGAGCTGTAAGACCACGAGTTGCTAGATCCGCAGGATTACTTTTAGATTCTACGTGTGCCCATGAGTCATTTCCGACTTTTTCGACTATAGACGATACTCTGTTTTCGACAAAGGTTTTCCACTTTTTAAGGGGTTTTTGTAACCAAGCAAGGACGATCGTAGAGTCGGTCCATAAGAAAACGTTACATTTTTGTAGATTGAGCCGAGGTTGTATCGAGTTGATCATCGTCGCCATCAGGTCAGCGCCACAAAGCTCTTTGCGGGGAAGAGAGACAAACTTGACTGGGGCTACTTTGGTTTTGGACATTAAGAGGTGAGTGTAAATCTCATGCTCATATTCAGATCGAAGGTACAGAGTAGCAGCATATGCCTTCTCTGAGGCGTCACAGAAACCATGTAACTCTATGGAATGTTCTGGCGCGAAATTCACGTATCGGGGAATTTTTATCTGTTCAATGTGCACATAGTCGTCTAAAAATGAGTGCCACTGTTGAAGGGTACAAGGTTGGAGGTTCTCATCCCACTCTGTGCCGTCCTTCCAAATTTGTTGCATGAGAATTTTTGCAACGATAATTTTAGGAGACAGCCAGCCGGCGGGATCGAACAGTTTGGCAATTTCGGAGAGGACTGCTCGCTTCGTGATCTTGGCGCGGTCGGGATGTTCTTTCAGCTTAAAGTAAAATTGGTCGTTCCCCGCATTCCACCGCAACCCTAACGTTTTGGTGATGCTCGAGTCTGAGAGTTTCAGAAACTCCTCTCCTAGTAAATGATGAGACGGGATTTCTTTTAGCAGGTAATCATTGTTGGCAGTCCATTTGCGAAGTGCAAAGCCGGCGGTCTGGAGGACCTTTATGAGTTCGTTTCGTGATTCAAGGGCTAAAGCTAGAGTATGAGCTCCTGCTAGCACATCATCGAAATACATAAAGTTTTTGAGAATTTCGGACGCTAAGGGGTGGTGCGGTTCACATTCTGTGGCTAACTGTAGCAGGGTGCGGATAGCGAGATATGGGGCACAGTTCACGCCAAACGTGACTGTATTTAATTCGTAATCACAGGGTGCCTCGTGGGGGGAGTTGCGAAAGATTATGCGTTGGTAACACGTATGTTCTGGATTGATTAGAATTTGGCGGTACATTTTCTCGATGTCCGCATTAAAAACATATTTAAATAGTCTCCATCGCAAAATCAAAACGGTCAAGTCCGCTTTTAGGATAGGGCCGGGGTGGAGAAGGTCGTTAAGACTTATCCCATTCGATGACGCGTTCGAGGCATTAAACACAACACGTAGCTTCGTGGTTATGCTGTCCGGTTTGAAAACGGCATGATGGGGTAGGTAGTAATTTTCAATGCTACCATGAGTGGGGTTTATTGCGGTCATTTGGCCCAGGGTCGCATATTCGGAAATCACCCGGTCGTATTCGCATTTCAGTTGAGGGGTTTTAATTAGCTTTGCTTCATTTCGGAAGAATTGTGAGAGAGCAATATTTCGAGATCTTCCGACATTGAGCGATTCAGGGAATTCTTGTCGGAAGGGAAGTGAGACAATGAATCTGCCTTCCTTGTTTCTACTGGTTGTCCTGCGATATAAGTCTTCACAGTATTCATCTTCAGGCGCTGGCTTGGCCTTGTGGGGGATATCCTCAAGCTCCCAGAAACGTTGTAGTTGGTTGGACAAATTGACTTCGTTGAAAAAGGAAGAAATGGATGGGTTTACGGTGTTATTGGTGACTTTGCCTGTAATTATCCACCCGAATATGGTGTTCTGGGCAACCAGATTTCGGTCACTATCCCAATGCAGGCCATCTTGGATAATTTTTGGGTATGTGTCACCTCCCAGCAATATGTCAATTTCTGGACAGGTTTGACGATATCTGTCAGCTAGTGGAAGATGGGCAAAACTGTCTCTTTTCAGGGAGCAAGCAGGGTAGTAGGGGAGTTGACCGGTAAGTTTTTTAACAACTAACGCATCAACGTCGATTTGGAGTGACTGATCAATAGGCGACCAAATTTTTATGCGGCATATATGGGTGGATGTAGCTGTCAAGGATTCATTGATTCCATGAATCTCCGCGTGGACGCCAAGTGTCTGGAAACCAAGCCTAGCCTGCAACTTCTTAGTCATAAACGTCGCCTCGGATGCGGAGTCAATTAACGCACGACCACTATATTTAAGGTCACCGTTGTAAATATCGACGAGGGCGGTACCTAAAACTACCAAGTGAGACGAATTGTCGACTTGAGCTGTGTAAGTCTGCAGCGAATTATACGCTGCTTGGTTGGTCGTGCATGGCTTCGGATTCGCAGATGGACTTGGTGTAGAGGCGGTACTATGATAAAAGGGGGGTGCCTGGAGACTGGGAAGGGATTCGACACGGTGTAGTAATGAATGGTGTTTCCTTTTACATGTATTACACGTGAATCGGCTTTTACAGTTTTTTAGATCGTGAGAGCTGCCAAGACAGTTGATGCACAGCTTTTGTCGTTTAATCGTAGCGAACCGTTCATCGATGGACATGTGGAGAAACACAGGGCAAAGTCTCAAGGGGTGCTGCTGCGGACACAGAGCGCAATTGGCAGATTTGTGACTGGAAACATTCGTACTGTACGACTTTAGTTTTGTAGAATCGGGTTTCTTGGTTACGGTAGCCTTAGGGGGATTATTTGAACCGGAAAAGGTGGAGCGAATATCAGCTACTGATTCTAGGGTTTGAAATCTGGATGTCAGAAAGGCATCCATTTGACTCCACGTTGGTAACTTCGAGTTATGGGGTAGGGAATGTTCCCAAAGGTTGAGAGTCACATCTGGAAGACATGTTGAACAAATGTAGACAAAAATGATATCCCAAGTGTTGGTTTCGATTTTGAGACGGGCTAAATTCGTGACGCAATCGTTAATAGTACGTTGTAAGCGCCGTATGTTAGGGCCAGTTTCCTTGAGAATGGGGGGAAGATTGAATAAGCATTTGAGTTGGGCATTGATTAGAACCCTTTCGTTCTCATAGCGGTTGACAAGATTCTGCCACGCCATATCGAATCCCTCATTTGTGATGGGGCAAGTTTTGAGAATATCCCGTGCTTCTCCCCCCGTCTTTTTGAGTAGATGGCACATTTTTTCGACTGGGGCAAGATGCTTGTTGGTTCCGTACAGAGCCGTAAACATGTCCCGGAATGTGGGCCATGACTTATAATCGCCATAGAAAATGTCGGTGTCACATGGGGGAACGGACACGTGAGTTGAGTGGTCAGCTTTCACATCAGGCGGAGGGGGAGTGCGTTGTTCCCTTAAATTTTCAAGTATTTCGTTGACCGTAGCTAAACTTTCAACATGAGCCTTGAAGGCTGAGGAGTAACGTGCCTTAAGCGTCGCTGTATCGGCGTCCTTTTTTATTGTGTCGAAATTGTCCAACACGTTATCGTAGCACTGCCTGAATGTTTTCCAGATACCCGAGATTTCATCTTTGTAGATCTCCAGCGTGTGGATGGAGTCTTCGGCTTCATCGCGTTGTTTCATAAACTCTCGGAATTCTATTATGCGGTCGGAAGCCCGAATTAGTGATGCTAAGGTCGACATGTTGGGGAGTGACTATTATTTAAAAAAAAAACCCAGGAGGGGGTTTTTCAGTACACCTGGTGTATGTTGGGGTGGCAGTAACTGCCGAACGCACCTCGTAGAGACGGCAAGTACAGTAGTGTGTAATAATAGTAAGCAGGGCCTCCCCTTGAGCAATTATAAACGAGGTTTATTTTTTCTGAGGGGGTATTGAGATCACAATAGCTGCTGAACGCGCCTCGTAGAGACGGCAAGGACAGTAGTATCTATGATAGTAGAGTCAGTAGGGCCCTTTGAGAAAATTATAAACGAAGTTTACTTTTTCTGTGGTGAAGTTGAGCTGACAATAACTGCTGAACGCGCCTCGTAGAGACGGCAAGGACAGTAGTATATATGAGAATAGAGTGAGTAGGGCCCGTTGAGAAAATTATAAACGAAGTTTACTTTTCCTGGGGTGAACTTGCGTTTACAATAACTGCTGAACGCGCCTCGTAGAGACGGCAAGGACAGTAGTATATATGAGAATAGAGTGAGTAGGGTCCGTTGAGAAAATTATAAACGAAGTTTACTTTTCCTGGGGTGAACTTGCGTTTACAATAACTGCTGAACGCGCCTCGTAGAGACGGCAAGGACAGTAGTATACAAGGATGTGAACGGGAGTCCACTTATTACTATCAAAAAATTAATGTTATATGCTTTCTACTATAATATAAATTCACGGTTACTTGTCAGAGGTACCTCGTAGAAGTTACAATCGACAAGTGTGAATTATTTGTATATAGTCTGTATGTAGGTTTTATTTACTTGAATGTAGGTCAAGCAACTTAAGTAAATGAACCTTTATGTATCATAGTTATTCGTTAACACACTGCACATTGTTTCTTGTTGTGCGAACAAAAGCACTTACACACGTACATACATACAAACAAGCGAGTTGGAATTGTTTTTTATTGTTTTTTTTTTCCTCTGGTATTTTGTCAATTCTTATTTCGTTGATTTCTCTTTCATGTCCACTGACAAAGTGGTGTGCCGCAAACCAAAGTTAATTAATGATCATTAACTGGTTTAAAGTAAATGGCGAGAAGAATGTCGTATTGGACGGCTACGGTGAGAGCAATATGCAAAACAAATTCGTTGCTTTGCTGTTTTTGTTAATTTCGTATTTTTCTTTAAAAAAAATGTTTGGAATAAGAAAAAATTGTTAACGGCATAAACTGGTGATCTTTTTTTCCCTTTTCGTGCGTCTGCGGGATGTATGTATGTATGTATGGATGTGTGCAGTGTTAATGCATAGCGGGGTAGTTACCGAGGTATACATTCATACATATGACATGATGAACAGGGTACGTAATTTTGATGTATGTCCACGCACAGAATCATGTTGAGATGTACATAGGTTTGCATGTAATTACCTATGGACAGCTGGTTTTGAGACGTAACGTCATATGTATGAATACGCATAAGGGGGTGTCATAGACTTAAAATGTGGAGACTTACTTGAGTTCTCTGACGGATGGTTCCGGATCTTTTGGGGGTGTATCCGGCTCGAAGGACCAAGAAATGTTGGGGGGGGGGGGGAAGAGTCCAGCCTTCTTTATGGGTGGCTGTAGGTGCTGGTCATTCCTTTTCTTTTTCTCGATGTCTTACCCGCACAACTTGTTGTACTTTCAAAGTCCATTGGCTAAGGTTGATTATTTCATTTAACTTACACAAGTTTAAGTTATGATTTGATACAACTATTATTTTAATTTCTTTTTTTTTCTTTGTTTTAATTCTTTATTATAATGTATAATTTTGCTTCTTTATTACAATGTATTGTAATAAATTCAATTAAATTTAATTCATGAGGTTTTAATTTTTAACTTTCCGTTTGCCACCTTTCGCACTTTAATTTCAATTCACAACTAACTCACTCTTGATCGTTTGCTTGTTACTTGTTCTTTTGCTAAAGGAGCAGAAGAAAAAAAAAGGAAAAGACATAAAACCGCGAATATCAACAGCGAGCAGCGACATATTAGGCTGGTTCACTCTCTTGCGTGAACAGTATCATAGTTTTGAATTGGAGACACTAGCAATTGTGAATGCTCTGAAAAGGTTTCGAATATACTTACAGGGAAAAAAGTTTAAAATTGTCACCGACTGTAACTCACTGACAATGACGTTGAATAAAAAAGAACTTAACCCAAGGATTGCCAAATGGGGCCTTGAGCTGCAGAATTATGACTACGTTTTGGAACATAGAGCTGGTTCGCGGATGCAACATGTGGATGCTCTTAGTAGGTGTTTGACCATAATGGTAATCGAGAGCAATACATTTGAAGAAAATTTGATTATATGTCAGAATAAGGATACGAAATTAATAAAACTTAAAAGCGAGCTTCAAGGAAAACAACATAAAATGTTTGAGATGAGGAACGGGATCATTTATAGAAAATCAAATAATGACGTTTTATTGTTTTGTGTTCCAGAAGATATGGAGCATCATGTTCTGTATAAATATCATGATGAAATTGGTCATGTGGGAATGAACAAGATGACTGAACTTATTTCTAAAAGTTATTGGTTTCCGAAGATAACGGAAAAGGCATCGGCCCATATACAAAATTGTTTGAAGTGTATAGCATATTCCTCAAAACAAGGAAAAGAAGAGGGATATTTGAATAATATCCCAAAGCCTACAAAACCGTTTGATATAGTTCATATAGACCATTATGGGCCCGTAGATAATGGTAGGACACTCAAACATATTTTGGTTATTATCGACGCTAGTACGAAATTTGTGAGGCTTTATCCGACGAATACAAGGGAGGTAGTCGGCCATTTGAGGGACTATTTTCGATCCTACAGTCGACCGAGATATATTATAAGTGATAGGGGTACTGCATTTACATCTGGGGAGTTCCGTGAATTTATGGAGGAAAGTTGTAATCAACATGTGAAAGTTGCTACTGGTACCCCACAGGCAAATGGACAAATGGAGAGAGTGAATAGAATTATTGGTCCAATGTTAGCAAAATTGGTAAGACCCGAGGAAAATGTTTTCTGGGATACAGTATTGGACAAAGTCGAATACAGCCTTAATAACACTGTTCATAGGGCAATAGGAGAGCATCCGAGTGCGATGTTATTCCGTGTTGAGCAAAGGGGCAGCGTGATGGATTCTTTGAAGGAGATTTTAATGGAGGGTGTACAGGAGGTGAGACAGATAGATCACAATGAGATTAGAGACAGGGCATTGGCGAGGCAAAGATCATTGCAGGATTATAATAAGAATTATGTTGACAAACGAAGAAGGGCACCCAAGAAGTATTTTGTGGACGAATATGTTATGGTGAAAAATTTTGATTCACACACTGGTGTATCCCGTAAACTGATGCCGAAATTCAGAGGACCGTTTAGGGTATCGAAGGTTTTGCGGAATGATAGATATTTGTTAGAAGATATTGAGGGGTTTCAACAGTCCCGTAACCCGTACAAGGGTGTATGGGCAGTTGGAAATATCCGCCCGTGGTTCAAAGGCTATGGGTTACAGAGTTAGTAAAACCGAAATCAGGGGATCTCGTTGTCAGGACGGCCGAATTGTAGTAATATATTATTTATGTGTTGTGTAGCACAGGCTGATTCGCTAAGTGTAATTGTATTATTAACAGTGTATTTTATATTGTCAATTAGTTTTATGTTTCTGTAAATATACTTGTTACTATATCACATTGAAATAGTTTTAAGTTACTTTATACATATTTGTCAAGTTTGAGTTTTTAAAAATTATTATTAATAAAGATAAGAAAGCGTGAAGATGTGTTTTCTTCCTACAGTATCAATGTAGCTATACTTTTATTATTTGTAATGACGTGATCATTATCTTTATGCTTAATAAATAATAACTATAGTTGTGCTTAAGTGGACAGTTAGGTATTTTTATTGAATTTACTATTTTTATAAGAATTTTCCCTTTTGAATTAAAAATTGAAAGCAAGGAGTTTAATACATCACAGTGGCGACGAGGAAAAAAGTTCTTCAAACAAATATGCCTGACACCGTAGTAAACGAAAGTTCACCATTGATTGGAAGAGTTCCTTTTTTCAATCATGCGGAAAAAGCGTGGAGTGTTTTTAGTGTACAATTAAACCAATTCCTCATTGCAAATAATATAACGGAGGAAAAGAAAAAGAAGGAAATTTTAATTACGTCGTTATCAGAAGGTACATAAATGTTACTCCCAAAATTTGTTGTCACCTATACAAATTCGAACAGAAGAAACTGCATAAAAAAAATGGAAGATCATTTTAAACCTGCAACAAGTGGTTTTGCAGAACAGGAAGCAGATTTCAATTTCATCAAAAAATATAAACACACCATAGGAAAAGAATGAGAGCAAAAAATCCGGGGACAGGCAAAGCAGCAAAATCAACACCATGGAAAGGCAAACGTTCAACAAAATCAACAACAGTGTATGGTTTGTGGATTTATTAACCACAGAAGTACTGAGTGTAAGTTTAAGAACTATAGATGTAATGCCTGTAAAAATAGAGGTCATTTAAAAAAAATCTGTAGAGCAAAAAATTTTAATTATATTAATGATGAAATTAGTCTTTTTTCAATGAGGACAGTTCATGATGGTCCTATAAAAGTAGAGCTTATGGTAAATGGAAATCCATTTGTCATGGAGCTAGATACAGGGTCAGAGTATAATATCATATCGGAGAATACTTATAAGTCAATATTTTTTAATACTAAAATTAATTCGGTTAACGTGTTGTTGAAAACTTACAATGGAGTGTACATTCGACCTATTGGCGAATGTATCGTTAATGCGGAATATAATGGAAAAATTGAAGCTATTTCATTGCTGATTGTTGAAAATGGGGGTCCACCGTTGTTAGGGCGGGATTTACTGAGAACATTTAATGTAAAAATCTCGGATTTTAATTATGCTCCACAGCAAGACATGGATAGAGAAGTTATTCTGAAGAAATTCTCTAATTTATTTGATGGAAGTTTTGGGCTATACAAGAAGGACAAAGCATCTCTGAATCTTAAAGACGAAGCACAGGAAAAAAATTTTCGACCACGGCCAGTCCCTTTAGCAATTAAAGATAAGGTGGAGAATGAGATTGACAAACTCATATCTCTGAATGTCCTAGAGCCAGTAAAGTTCAGTGAGTAGGGTACTCCTATTGTGCCAATTATTAAAAAGAATGGTGATATACGAATTTGTGGTGACTTTAAAGTTACCGTTAATCCATGGTTGAATATTCATAAATACCCTCTACCACGTATAGAGGAAATTTTTGCAAAATTGCATGGTGGGAAGGAATTTACGAAATTGGATTTAACCATGGCATATCAGCAGATTGGGCTTGACGAAGATTCCAAAAAACTAACTACAATTTCAACTTCCAAGGAATTATTTCAATATACTCGTCTGATTTATGGCTTGGCGTCAGCACCTGCTATTTTGCAGAAAATAATGGATACGTTATTTGTAGGATTAGAGGGAGTAGTGGTGTTTCTTGATGAGGTGCTCATTACAGCACCAAATAAAAAAACTCATTTTTCAAGGTTTAATAAGGTGTTAACCATTCTAAGTGATAGTGGTTTTAAGTTGTCAAGCGAAAAATGTAAATTTTTTCAGGAAAAGGTTAGTTATTTGGGTCAAATAATTGACAAGAATGGTTTACATATGGATTCGCGGAAAGTGCAGGCAATTCGAAATATACCTTATCCTTCAAATGTTAAGGAATTGCAATCATATTTAGGAATGATTAATTATTATAGGAGGTTTATTCCCCAAGTTTCTACCAAGTTACACCCATTGTATGAATTGTTACAAGCAAAAATGAAATTTGTGTAGTCGGAAAAATGTGCGAAAGTAGTCGACGAGCTAAAAGACTTTTTATTGGCTAAACATTTCCTAGTTCACTATAACCCAGATTTTAAAATAAAACTCACAGTGGATGCCAGTCCAGTTGGAGTTGGTGCAATTTTGTCACAAACTGATAGTTGTGGGTTGCAGAGACCAATTGAATTTCCGTCGAGGAAATTGTCTCAAGCAGAAACACGTTATTCTCAATTAGATAGAGAAGCAGTAGCAATTCCTTTTGGTGTTAAGAAATTTCACCAATATTTATATGGCCGTGAATTCACTTTAGTAACCGATAATAAGCCCCTTCAACATATCTTTAACCCTAAAAAGGGACTACCTCAAATGTCCTCAAATAGGATGCAAAGAATAGCATTATTTTTATCGGGTTACAATGTGGAACATGTTAAATCAAGTTGCAATGTGGCTGATTATTTTTCACGGTTTCCACAAAGTACCCAAGAAACTGCTGATGAAATAGCGGAAAATGTATATGTAAATTTCCTTCGACAAATACCAGGAACTGGTCAATATTTGGATGTTGATGTAATTAGAAGTAGCACAAAATCGGATAGGCTTTTGCAGGATGTTTTAGGATACGTAGCTACTGG
The DNA here is from genome assembly GCA_951800035.1 of Linnaemya tessellans. Lineage (NCBI taxonomy): Eukaryota > Metazoa > Arthropoda > Insecta > Diptera > Tachinidae > Linnaemya > Linnaemya tessellans. Next base: position 84,087,040 of record OX637535.1, read on the forward strand.
CTGGCCAGAAAAATTCCCTAAACCTGAATTGCTTCCTTATTTCCTTAAAAGATGGGAATTGTCCAAGGAGGACGAATGTTTGTTTTGGGGATATCGCATAGTAATACCAAAGAATTTACAGGTTACGACTGTTAATTTCCTCCATAGTACACATGTCGGGATTGTAAAAATGAAATCAATGGCAAGAGAATGTTGCTGGTGGCCTGGTCAAAGTAAAGATGTTGAAGACTTGGTAAAAGGGTGTGAGCCTTGTTTAATGACTCGAGCAAACCCTCCCAAGCAGGAGCTTATGACGTGAAAGAGATCAGATGAAGTTTGGTCTCGCCTTCATATAGATTTTTTCGGTCCGTTTATGAACCGATGGTGTTTAGTAGTTGTTGATAGCACAAGTAAGTGGGTAGAATGCGTGGATATGTCAAAAAATACTACAAGCAAAGCCGTGATTGCCGTACTTTGGCATATGTTTGCTCGTTTTGGCCTGCCAAAGATAATTGTCTCAGATAACGGGTCGGCTTTTATTTCAAAGGAATTTAAAGAGTTTTTGTTTTTGAATGGAATTGACCATAGGACTACACCAGTAGGAAACCCTTCTACTAACGGTCAAGCAGAAAATATCGTTAAAAGCGTGAAAACAGCTTTAAAGCTCAATCTATTTAACATACCCTTGTCAGAGTTCAGCAATGCGTTGGCGCGATTCTTGTTCGACTATCGAAATACGCCACATTCTAGTACGGGGGTAGCTCCATCATTTCTTATGTTTAATAAAAGACCATTAAGGACGAGGTTGGATTTAATTAACCCTCGTCGACAGGTTAAAAATGTAAGTATTGGCGAAGTAAATAAAAATGTTGACACACAACAAACTAAACAAAAGAAATATTATAAAGGCTCTAAAATGACTCGTATGAAATAAACACACAAGTTATGGTGAAAGATTATTCTATACCAGGAAAAATAAGCTTTTGTAAAAAAGACTTGGAAAACAGACTTATTTGGTCGAAACAGATAATAACGTCTGTTGGAAGAGGCATGCTAATCAAATTGTTGCAGTTAGCATACCAAATAACAGATTACCGAGTACAATTGTAGATCCTTTACAAAAGCTACCTTACATTAGAAATTCCAATGAAAACCGCGAAATACAGAATACTGACAGCTCGCCTGTACAAGTTCGAAAATGTAATTTACGTACTAGAAAGCCAAATGTCTAACTATTAATTAATTACACTACTTCACAAAATTTCAACAAAGTCGTGACCAAATGAATCTGACACTTGATCTGTATGTAAAATTGCTCACTGAATCCGAATATGAAATCAAAATGGTCAAAAGTAGAACAGTTTTCGAGATATTGCGTAATAACCGTTTTTTGCGTTTTCTAAAAAGGTTATGTCACTATAGTGAACGTACCTTCAAAACAGCTTGGCGGATTTTGAAAGTCTTTTTTGCCGTTGAAAGACAATAAAATTATCAAAACAATCACGGGACGCTTGCAAAAATTGGTTAAGAATTTAGAGTTTTACAGTTGACCAAAGCTTGAACTTCACGAAAATTTTAATGATTTTTTGAAAGTTTGCTGTTTTCAACTTCTTTTTTGTAAACCAAACAATAACTTTTTCTTTAGTTTCATCACTTACGAGATTAATTTATTTCAATACAAATATTACGGGTCCAATAAGAATCAGATCGGTGCAAAAATCACAGAGTTATAGAAGATTAATTAAATTATCCCATTTTTAGATTTTTATAAAATTAAAAAAATGCATGTAGGTATAAATTGCATTATTAATAATAAATATTAAAAATGACTTAGAACTGTTGAATTGCTTTGCCTATTGTAATTTTTTTCTGCCTCTCGCACAAGGAACCAACAATAGTCGCCCAGCATCACCTCATCATACACCCCTTGGTACCCACGTTCCATTTCTTGTATTTGTTGGTGAAAACGCTCACCATGTCCGTCACTTTCATCGCCGAGGTTATTTGGGAAGAAATTTAAGTGCGAATGCAGAAGGTGTATTTTTAAAGACATATTAGCTCCTTTTTAAGTGAGATATAAAAATGAGTGTTAAGTAAAATTCTTCAATGAAAAAACGATTTAAAAACCTTACCAATTTTCTCATAGTTTTTTAGCAAATCACGAATGATTTTGAAATACATCCGAAATTCTTTTTGCAATTGGTTTGAAAAATTTGACGGCTGTGCAAAACTGTACACTCCACAAGCATAGCAAAACTTGTTTGGATTGTTCTTGCAAATAAATGCCCGTTTTGCCTTACGCATTTCGTTCTTGTTAACAAATTTCACGCTTTCTTAATTTTTTTTTTTTCGCAAAATTAAAATTTTTTAATATTTAAAATGTTTGTTTTTCTTTTGGGCACTTGATTTAAAAATAGCGAAAAGTGGCTAAATTCACTTCATCTTCTGTAGCTTTGTCACTTCTGCACCAATCTGGATCATGTTGGACGCAAAATATTCCCACTTAAAAATACTAATACGATATGTAAAAATACATACAAATTTTTAATTGTTCGGTTTAAAAAAGATTGATTTAAAAGGGCGAAATTTCTAAAAATTAACAAATTTTTCATGGAATCTGAAGTTTTTTCCACCATTACTCTGTCATTTCATGACCGATCTTAACAAACAACCAATGGTTATTTTAGTAATTTTGTTGTCTTTCATCGGAAAGAAAGAAATGTCCGAACCGACGGAAATTTTTGAAAATATTTTATTTTAAGTGCCTTCATCTTTTTTAAAAACACAAAAAACGGTTATTTTGCAATATCTCGAAAACTGTTCTACTTTTGACCATTCTGACTTCATATTTGGATTCAGCGGACAATTTTACATATAGATTAGGTGTCAAATGCGTTTGGTCAAAAAACTGTTCTCTAGTGTTATTAATTGGATTATGTGTCACTTTTCCAAATTATGGTGGGAGAGTATGTAGTGTATCCAGCTCTGTATATTAAGAGATCATTAAAATATTAAATTGTATGTATGTATCATATATTATAATCATGTAACTACCGTAAGAGATCATGAGTTAAAATATTGAGTATGTAAATAAGTATGTATCAATGTAGCTATACTTTTATTATTTGTAATGACGTGATCATTATCTTCATGCTTAATAAATAATAACTATAGTTGTGCTTAAGTGGACAGTTAGGTATTTTTATTCAATTTACTCTGTAACGGAACGCCAATAAGAAAAGAATATTTAATAAAGAATTCTTCCTTTTGAATTAAAAATTGAAAGCAAGGAGTTTAATACATCACAATTATGGTCGATGATAAAGTATTTTGACAAGCGTCGTATTACTTCGTATGGGCCTGTGTATGGCGATGATAATGAAACTCGAATTGCGTCATCTCTGACAAAAACTTGATCGCAAGTATGCAACTTCGGATGCACAAATGTCGTTTTGTTGTTGCGCCATGTTGAATTCACTGGTCGAAGTTCGGCCATTATCTTTCGCAATTGTTGAATAGTCTCGGTTTCACTAGCAGCTTTATTATTCTCTATCGAAGCGTCGTACCAGAAACCAATTCTGCTGGAGATGCGTCGATGTCCTCTTTCCACGTGGCTCGTAAGCCCAACAGGATTACTTGCAAGAAAGATGTCAATTTTTCGGAACCGTGACAGAGAATTGCAGATTTTAATGTACGATGCCGTCTCTCTATCATTCCGTTAGCCTGTGGGTGATAAGGAGTCGTTCTTAGGAGTTGCACGCCGAGTGTTTTAAGTAGTTCTTTGAAAATTGAACTTTCAAATTGTCGGCCAAGATCAGACGTTATGTCTACTGGTACACCGAAACGCGAAATCCAGCCTTTAAGTAGGGTTCTTGCTGCTATTTTTGCCGTCATGTTCGGCATGGGCAAGGCGTCTGGCCAACGCGTGAACCTGTCAATAATTGTCAAACAGTAGCGGTTATTTTCAGAAAGCGGGAAAGGCCCTACAATATCAATATTAAGGTGGGAAAATCGTTCGCACGAAATTTCTGGTGTCTTTTTGTATCCCAGGCCAAACGAAGCGATCGGTCATTAGCTTAACGGTTGCTCTGCTTCCCGGGTGCGATAGGTTGTGCGTTGCACGAAGATATTTTGTTCGAAAAGAGCTAAAGGTTTTAAATTTAGTGAATTATTGTGCGTACCTGAATTTAACAAATTTTGAAGCTCTTCGTCGTGAGTTTGCTCCAAGGCCAGCTCATCGTAATTAACAGATTGCGAGTCCAACTGCTGTATTCTCGAAAGCAAGTCAGCTACGATATTGTTTTCCCCAGATATGTGGCGTATATCAGTAGTGATTTGCGATATAAAGTCAAGCTGATGTGCTTGGCGATCGGATGTCTTCTCTAATTTTTGCTTAAAGGCATATATTAACGGTTTATGATCCGTATAAACATGACATTGACGTCCCTCAACCATATATCGGAAATGACGAAGACCAAGATAGACAGCGGTCAGCTCTCTGTCGTATGTGCTGTATCTTTGCTCAGCATTTGTAATTTTTTTTTAAAAATACCCAAGAGGTTGAGTTTCGCCTTTGAATATTTGGTTCAGCGCTGCGCCAGCTGCAAAACTCGATGCGTCAACCCATAGTGATAGTTCTGTATTAGGGTGTGAGCGAGTAGAGCACTGATTGCTAATTAGTTTTTACAATTTTCAAAAGCGGCATTAGTTTCGTCTGTCCATTTAATTTCTGTCATATCGTTACGCTTGTTGCCGGTTATTAACACAAATAATTTTACGTGGTAGTTAATAGCGTTGCGCAGCAAACGTCTATAAAAATTTAAAGTTGCTAAAAAACGTTTTAAGTCTTTTGCTACCTTAGGTTTTTCAAAATTTAATATTGCTGATACGCGTTCTGGTAAAGGTCGAATTAAATCCTTCGTTATAAGATGGCCTAAAAATTTTAATTGTGATACATCGAGTTCTGATTTAGCGACGTTGATTGTAAGGTTGTGCTGTTGTAGGCGGCTGAAAACTTCGGTAAGATGGCTTGTATGCTCTTCTACAGAAGATGATGCGATGCAGATATCATCTAAATAGGCAAACACAAACGGCAGACCTCTTAATACATCATGTATCAACCTTTGGAACGTCTGGGCTGCGTTTTTTAACCCGAAGGTTATATAAGTAAACTCAAATAACCCAAACGGTGTAGTTGTTGCTGTCTTTGTAATGTCGTCCCCATGAACTGGGACTTGATGAAACGCTTTGTGTAAATCAATTTTGGTGAAAATGCTTTTTCCCGTCAAAATTTATGAAAAATCCTGTAAATATGGTAAAGGATACCTGTCGTGTATTGTTACAACATTTAAAGCCCGATAGTCACCACATGGTCGCCAACTGCCATCTGGTTTACGGACCATGTGAAGGGGGCTGGCTCAATTGCTCTTGGAAGGACGACAAATTCCTAATTTCATCAGTAGTTCGAATTCAGCACGCGCCGCTTGAAGTTTTTCGGATGAAAGCCGCCTTGGACGGCTGACCTTTGGTTTCGATGTGATGAATTACCGATGATTTTGTTGTGGAACCGAATACCGATGGACGTGTAATATCAGCAAATTGATTAAAAAGCGCTGCATAATCTATTTTGGAGTCAAATATACTGAGTTCGGGCGAATAATTCGGCTCACAAGTTGTTTTTAACATAGTTTCACGGTCGTGAAGACATTTACCTCTTAAGTCAATTAAAAGGTTGAAATGATTAAGAAAATCAGCTCCAATAACTGCCTGGTTAACGTCGACAATTAAAAATTTCCAGATGAATTCGCGTCGGAAATTGAGGTTTAATTTTAACAAAATTTCTCCATGAATTTTAATGGGGCTACCATTTGCGGCGAATAGTTGCATATTTGTTGGTTTGCAGTTGTTATCGAAAGATTTTAGGATAACGGAAACGTCAGCGCCGGAGTCAATTAAGAAAGTCGTTATTGCGGTGGTGTCGTAGAACGAAAGTTTTGTGTAATTTCTAATAAGTCATTGATTTTTGAAATTTAGCGATTTTGTAATTGTCATTGTGTTTCTGCAGAACAATTACAAGGTTTTCTGCATTTTGTTGCTTTTGCACCAAAGGTTTTATGATACCAACACATTGACAACGACCTGGGACGACCTTCAGATGAATTGCGGGAGCGCGAATGAGAGCGTGAACGAAAATTCCGTTGTTTTTGTTGTAATAACTTTTGCATATCTTGAGACAAATCATTGATTTGATTTTTTAACTTTGCAATTTCGTTAACTGCTGCTATCTCTGACAGATTTCCGCACGCCAGCATGGAATCTGCGATAGAATCTGCAATATTTAGTTTTTCTTCAATTACCGCGGTGGATGCTATAATTGCAGGGCGAACATTAGTAGGCAAACGTGATACCCAAATATCTAGCAGGATTGATTCGCTTAACGATTGGCCAGCGACACGTTTCATTTCGTTGTACAATTCACTTGGCTTTGTCTGATAAAACACGTCTCACTCGCCTTTGCTCGCTATCAGCGTGGTGATTAATAAGCTCCTTTTTTATATATTAATATTTTTTCGTAGTTGGTGCAGCATCAATTTTCGATTTCATTTCCATTAGCTTATTTGGAGGAAGCGTAGCACATACAATGCTAAACTTTTTATGGTCGGTAAAATTGCCGGAAGCCTCAAACCAAAATTCAATAGAATAGAAAACGCTTCAATATTATTTTCCGTAAGCGTAGGCAAAGGAATTTTCGGAAATAATGAAAGTGCATTAGATTCCATTGAGTGCTTATTTTCTTGATCACCGTTGTCGTCGTTCGTTGGCATTTTTAATAAAAAACATTAATATTCGAAATTGAATAAATTAAACTTGTGTTCTTACACGGGTCACCAAATGTTAGGATTTTTCTAACCATTAAAATTTTATAAAAAAACCAATTACACAAAAAATCTACTGTTATTAAAAACCGTTTTATTTTGTTCTTATTTATTTGACTTCTCTTAACTAACTACAAAATCATTTTTCATTACATATTTGTCAAGAAAAAAATACAAGAAATTTTTAACAATAGACTACAAAACTGGTTTCTTTGGAAAATATAAGTGATTAAAAGAAAATATGCAATTAACACTGGGCTGAATTGAAATTTATGAATGTTAAATTTACGTGGTTACTGCAGAACAATTTTGTGAAATTTATTAACTATTAAGATAATAATTTAAAATAATTTAATAATTTAAATTTTTGAAGTGGTAGTCGCCACATATACATAACTTTTTACGATTTTCCTAAACTTTACAAAGAAAACTAAATTGCCGATTTTTCGTGCTCTGGCAGCCTTGATTATGTGGACTATGTATAAAAAATAAATGAATAGAAAGTTATTAAACTACTAACAACTTACCATTTTTTCTAGGATGTCTGTGTTTGGGATCGTGCATTTCTTTAAATTCAAAAACAATATCTTTATCATTTCTGCTGTCATTATAATTTTTATGTTCACTATTTCTCTTTAGGTATTTTTTTTGAGCAATTTGAAGGTCATCTTCATCTGGCAGTAGTTTAATTTTTTGTATATCCATATAGGTCTTTATTTCATCACGATTTTTTGTAAATCCATTTGGATGATGAGCATCTATGGTATGGGAGGGTTCGAATTCAATTCGACCCAATCCCAAATTGTGCATTAAATGTTCAAGACCCTGTAAAAATTAACTTTATTTAATCCAAATAATACTTATGTATTGATGTACAATATGTATATGTGTATGTATACCGTACAGAAAAATATACTAGGACTTCTCTTTTAATCGGTTAATGATTCTATTATTTAATGTACGTTTTCGATTAATGATTTAATAATTGCTATAGAAATTAATTGATCATTCATTATTTTCAGATTTTTTTGTAACTACAACTCTTGACTTAAATAAAGCAGATGAGAAATTCTTCATTATGTATAGTATTTTAATAAAAAGTAAAATAGATGATGTATGAATAGCACTGAATTTAGGATTGAATCGATTTTTTCTTGTGTTAAGAAAACTTGAATTAAAAAGTCCTTTCACGTATTGTAGATTTTGGAGAACTCAGATTCTTAGAAAGTAAACATACTTTTCGAATCAAGCGTTTTACGCATTCTGCTGAACTTGTTACATACAATTACAGTGATTCGACTTTTTTGACACACGCTAGTTACATCCAGGTCACCCCAACAATTAATATCGGTTGGTAAAGTGTAGGGAAAACTAAAAGTTCAAATTACATTTTATTTTTCATTCCCACATTTTGCCAGACAGCAACGTAAAAGTAAAATATTTACGTTGCTTAGCATAAGGTAAATTTAGAAATAATAAAAATGGATAAACGGTTTGACAAGCTTACAGATAAACTCGAAAAAGTTATGGAAAAAACTCAGTGAGTACAAGGAACAATTACTAAACGAATTCGATAAAAGATTCAGTGTGATAAAATATGAGCTACTTGACATTACTGAAAGTGTTAAAGCATTGGAAACTGTCGCGGTAGAAAACAAAACAATATACATAATAGTTACACTAAAAATGCAAATAAGAACGAGAAAATAATGCTGTTGCGAGCGAAATACGGTTGAATGAAATCCCATATCAGGAGAATGAGAATTTAACTGAAATTTTTTGTACTTTTGTGCCTCTATTAATACCACTGTTCCCGCCATTAAATCGATCTATCGTCTTCAGAATCACAACAACAAACATAGATTCAATTCGAAGGATGCCGTTATAATTGTGAAGCTGTGGGCTGAATATGACAAAAATTTCTTTTTAAAAACTCTTGCTACCTTTAGAAAAAATTAATAAAAGTTTCTCACTTTGCTTGAGACTACTAGGTTTCAACTCGGACAACAAGTTTTATGTCAATGAAAATCTAACAAAAGCTAATTTTGATATACTTCGTGCTTCTATTCGCCTTAAAAAGCAAAAATATCTTCACAGCGCTTTCTCCATGCGAGGCTTAGTTTCAATAAAAAAAACTGCTGAGGACAATATTTTTCGTATTGACGAGATCAGACAGCTGGAAGAGTTATCCCCAGGTTTTGGAAATTAGATCCATACAGATAAACGCAATGATTAGCATACATTCAATTGTTTACCTCAATGGAAGCCTTATTTCTTATTTTATACTATTTATTGTAATAAATTTATTCACAAGCGATCTGAAAGCTAAATCATGTCAATTTTCTATACTTTATATCTACACTTTTTTAAGTGGTAATCTTACTTATTATTGTACTCAAATGTTCTCCTTTTATGTTCGCGTTGCTTCAATATCACATGCTCAACTCTAGAAGAAATTGTTCCAATGACTGTGTGTATCGTATGATAAGAGTTCTGTTCAAACAGAGGGATGGTTTAAAAATCTTACACTTGAACGCACAAAGTCTGAAAAATAAAATAGATGAATTCAGAAACTTGTTCGCGTCGTCTGGTATAGACATCATTTGTATCTCTGTAACTTGGTTTCCGTTTGAAGTCAGTGACTACGTATTCAATTTGTCTGGTTTTAGACTTTCCCGTTCCGATAGAAGAATAATTGTAAATGGTGTTGAAACTAGGTGTAGAGGCGGTGGGGTTGATGTTTATGTTTGTAATGGCATATACAGTAAGGTAAAATTGAAAAACTTGGCTGACAGTAAAATATAGTACTTATTTATTGAGATATCCACCCTTGATAAAAAATTACTTTTAGGTAGTGTGTATAGACCCAGCAGCAACATAAATCTATATACTTTCGTTAAAACACTTGAAGAAATATCTGTACAATACGACGATATCATCATAGCTGGCGATTTCAACAATAATTTATTATCTGATAGCCCTTTGTTCGAACCAATGCGGTCTCTTGATCTTCATCCTATTAACACGCAAATTCCTACTCACTTCCACTCCAATTCAAATAGTTTAATAGATCTTTTATTTGTCAATCACAAATCTAAAGTACTACTTTATGACAAACTCTCCGAGTCAGTCTTCTCAAAGCACGATTCTGTGAATAATTATTCAGATTATAATCTGTGAATAATGATGAATCCTATTTTTCATATCGTCGCGTACATAATATCGACTATACAGCGCTCAACCATTATATCAATATTATTGGCTGGGATCATATTTATACTCTCGAGAGTGTTGATGACCAGCTTTCTTTTATTCAAGGAAATGTTATGTATTTATATGATCTCTATGTTCCCATAAAAACCAAACGAATCATTGCCAGTCAGCCACCAAGGTTCAGTGCTGAGATAAATTATTTAATAAAAAAACGTGATGAGGCTTACAACCGTTGGAAGAGGTTTAAAACTGACAATCTTGAAACTGTTCACAAAGCTATTCGCAGAGTAGTCTTGAAACGAATTAAACACGCGAAACTCTTATATTATGAAACTAAATTCTCTTCTGCGTTAGACAGCGAATCCAAATGGAAGGAAATCCGTAACATTGGTATTGGACAGAAAATTTCGTCTCCAAGCAACCATGATGTTGATGTTAACACCTTTAACGATAAGTTTGTAAACGTCAATGTCCCATTTGCGTCGGATAACACTTACAGCGATCTTTGTTATGTCTCGGTAAAAGATCCATTTAGCTTTCGATGCGTTGACCAAGTTGAAGTGTTGAAAAGTTTTTTGGAGGTGAAATCTAATGCAGTTGCCATGGACGGTATCAATCCTATTTTTTTAAGAGTTTTGACACCTAAGCTTATACCATTCCTCACATACCTGTTTAACTCTATTCTCACGAAATTTGCGTTTCGTGAGGAGTGGAAACTCGCAAGAACCATTCCTGTTCCAAAATCTAACAATGAATTTCGACCTATTTTTATTCTTCCCTGTTTGTCTAAAATTCTTGAAAATCTTTTAGGTAAACAAATGAATGAATACATTGGATGTAAGGATTTGTTATCTGCAAAACAATCGGGTTTTATGAAAGGGAGAAGTTGTATAACTGCATTAGTTGATGTTGTTGAAGACCTCAGATCAAAAATTGATCGTAATATGGTGGTTTTCTTGATGCTTCTGGATCACAGCAAAGCGTTTGTCACAGTCGATCATAAAATTCTGCTGTTAAGACTCCAGAAGCTTTTTAATTTTTCAAGCTCTGCGTGTAATTTTTTATTATCGTATCTCACTAATCGATCGCAAATAGTTCAGCTTAAAGACAAAATATCAAGAGCACTCATAGTGAAAAGAGGAGTCCCACAATCTTCTTATATTAATATATATTAATGACCTGCCTGACATCACAATGGATAGTACAGTACATATGTATGTATGCTGACGATGTTCAGCTCTATAACAGTAGCAATATTGCTGACTTGAATTACTGTGTCAACAACATCAATGATGACCTAACCAGAATTGGAATATGGGCGAAGTCAAATGGTTTATGTATAAACCCCGCTAAATCAAAATGTATCTTGATTTTTAAATCTAGGAGAAGTTTCCAGGAAACTTGGTTAAAAAATTAACGGAGATAATATAGGTCTTGCTACAACAGCGTCTTATCTGGGACTGATCTTCAATGATAGACTAACTTGGTCTGACCATATAAATGCAGTTGTTGGCAGAGTCTACAGCATGTTGCGCAGCCTTTGGGCAGTTAAAGATTCAACACCATCTACAAGACGTATGTTATTAGCCAAAACGTTGCTTATAACAACATTGATCGATACATTTTTAAGAAAAGACGCTTTGAGCACATTTTGTCATATGCCCATCAGATTTTTCAAACCAGTTTCGAGAACCTCTTAAAATGCAAATGTCTGATGTTCCTGCACAAAATTATTATATCGAAACAACCGACATACATCTATGATAGAATTGTGCTCGCAAGATCTAACCGCGGTAGGAACATTATACAACTGAAGTATAGGAGTCTTATATCCAGTCGACAGTTCTTAATTCACAAAATCAGTCTTTGGAACACTTTGCCAAACAACATTCAAAAATTAGGCAACGCTAACATATTTAAAAGAGAATTATTTAAATTTTTTATGTAATATTACTTTCTGCTCTCGTTTTTCTATTTAATAATTTTTGTTTACCTTCTACTACAGACGTGCACGAGTACACCTGTTTGCACCAGTTTCAGCGTTTTTTTGCTTTGAGTGCGTATTGATGAGTATGTGAGAATTTCTTGTATAAGTTTGTATTGTTATTCTCTCCAAAAAAGTAAGTGTGAGTGAGTTAAAGTAAAAAAAAAATACTACATTTATTTGTACATGCTTTGACGAAACAAGTATAGTGGGTACTAGTGTCGATACAATAGATAACTTATGGTGTGCTTATCTAAATAAAAAAATAAAAAAACTAAAGAAACAACACACAGTGGGGTATGTGATGGTTTTTTGGTAATAATTCATTAACTTTTAAACTACTGGGCCGATTTTGATGAAATTTGGAGGATCAGTAGAAGAACAGTTGGGCTTTTAGACAAATGTTTAATAAACTGTTTAGAGATTGTACGTAGATTTTAATAAAAAAATTTCTATAGAAATTTTAACATTCGAAAACCTTTCTATAGAAAATTTTAATGTCGAAAATTTCGTTGTGAAAATTTTTCTATTGAAAATATTTTTGTTTGAAAAAATTTCTATAGAAATTTTTTTTTTATAAATGAATTATGCTAAAATTTTATAGGAAAAACTTTTATAATATACCTATAAAAAAATTTTCTATGAAATAATTTGATAAGAAGAAAATGTTTTCTTTTAACATTTTGTACCTATAAATTTTATTTTTAAAAGTTATTAATATTAAAAATGTATGTAATTTTATGCAACTTTTCTATAAAAATAAATCTAAAAAATTCCATGAAAAAATTTTATATTTTTGTTCTCTAAGTTCACAAATTTACAATTAATTTGTCATTTTCTTTCTCCTATTCGCCAAATATTCATTTATATGCACGTTTATTAAATGTAAGTATGTGTGTTTATACAAAGAGCATTCTTCTTTGCGTCAACTACAAATAACTACCAATCCCCCAAAAATACTCTAGTTACAATAAGTATTTGATGAGTGCAAACAAGTGTGAAGAATTTTTCAACCGAAAACCACAAGCAACTGAAACTGGTTTTATAGTCGAGTGTGTAAGAAAAAACAAAAGCAGACAATATTAGTTATACTCGTTCTCATATTTTATCTGTATGGAATGATATCTACTCAAGTATACTTGTTTTTGAAATACTACAAGTACACTGATGCACGTCTATACCAGTGATGTCAAATGTGATTGTGTTGGTGAGATCACTCTTATCTCTTACATTCCCAGCGGGAGAAATGTGCGGTTGCGAGGCCTAACTAGTGGCCTTTTCTAAGAGTATCCTATTATATACCAATAATATCTTCTAATTTTATAAGTTGTAAAAAAGAGTTTCGAAAATTGCCAAGTGCTCAGATATTTAATTTTAAAATATTTCTCCATTTTTAAGCTGAACATTTGGTTAGTTTATATACAAGTAAGACAAAAAGTCTTACTTATGAATTAATTTAAAAGCAACTTTAAGAAATTTTCGAAAAGATGTACCTACATACAGTGGATCCAACTTATTTCAAACCTCTTATATGTATTGTATATATATATATTTATATAAATATATTATTTCTGTTTAGAGGCCTCAAAACAGGACTTGCGATACTTCCCGCTGAATGAGAGTGTTTTTCAGTAAAGAATTATATTTTACGCTCTCAAAATAAAAGAGCGTAAGCGTACATGTGAGTTTTGCTTCCACAATTGTGTATGAGGCTGACATCACTGGTCTATACCTTCTACACTATATTATATTTTTCATCCTTTTATTGCAAATCTGCTTTTGTTATTAAAGTCTTGTGTCGTGTGCACGCTATGAGTGGTAATGTAGTGGCTATCAGCTGTTTTGGTTGTGTTGAATAGGTAAATGGTTTGTTTCTTTTGTTGTCTCTTTTGTTTACGAAAATGGGAAGTCGGGAGTTTTTTGTTATATGTATGGAAAGGAATGTGGATAGGTGGAAAGTAATATAAAAGGGATTCTGTTTAGATGGAAGGGGCCATTTTTTTAAATTCATTTTTGGAGATGTAACCTTTTGGTGGTGGAAGAAGTTTAAGCTTTGGTGAAGAAAATTGAATAAGCACTTAACACTAGTTTGAGTAAAGAAATTTGAAGAATAAAAAAAAAATACATAGATAATAATAAGAAGCCAACACAGTTTGTTGAAAGTAAAACAGAAAACAAACCTTTTATACAAAATAAAAACGGAGAATAAAGAAAACCTACAGTGGAACAAATAAAAAGCGGAAACCTGAACTTAAAATTAATAAATTTGGTTCAATGAGCCAGGCGAAGAAAAAGGAAACTGGAACTTAAAGTTTAAAAAGGAGATAAAATAAAGAGCGAAAATAACAAGTTTGAAGTAGTTAGTAAAGTAACGAAACAACATAGGTTAGAGTCTGAAACGAAAACAAGGTGAACGAAACCGAAAGACGAACAACCAAAGAAAAGAAGGAGCCCTGGTGAAGGAAGTTATGTTGAGGTCACAGCCATAAGTGCCCGATGTCAAGTGGGAGATGACAGCACAAATATTACATAGCAATCACACAGGTATCGTGCCATTTACATAGTTTATTACCCGTACTGGACAGAAACGGCGACGAACGACGATACGTATGTATATGTATATAATTTTTGTAGGGTTTGTTTTTGTGGAGGGAAAAGTTTTGACGCGGAACCTACCTTTTTGCCGCGGTATTTTTTTTTTGTTGCAAAAAGGGCGCGTGAGTTAGGTGAGCTCATCGGAACAGTCGCCATAGTATTAGGTTCCGAAAATTCCTAAAACAAGTTGCGCCATCATTAAATATATATATATATATATATATATATATATATATATATATATATACATATATATATATATATATATATATATACATACATATATATATATATATATATATATACATATATATATATATATATATATATATATACATATATATATATATATATATATATATATATATACATATACATATATATATATATATATATATACATACATATATATATATATATATATATATATATATATACATATATATATATATATATATATATATATATATATATATATATATACATATATATATATATATATATAAATATATATATATATAGTTTTGTTATTTGTACCTGGGACGACCGGACTAATAAGTAGGACACGCCACTTACGGACGGCCGTAACCTGGTTTTTGTATCCCCATTGTGGTGTAATCTTTTTAATATTTTTTTTTATTTTGCATTGTATAAAGACTAACCGCCGTATTCATAAAAAATGTTTTAGGTTTATTACAGGTTTATTTGACAAATTTCCCATTGAAATACGTCAAATAAGCCCTTCATAAACCTAATATATTTTTTATGAATACGGCAGTAATTCGTTTTTGCCTTTTTGATTAATTTTGTTTTAATTTCATTAATTTTTGGTTGAATCTAAAGAATCAGTGTTAGTAATTTCTTTTGTTTTTTTTTCTTTAGTTTAATTTAATTTCAAGAATTTTGTTTAATTTGTTTTATTATAATTGCATATATTTGAAATTTGATTTAATTTTTTTTTAAATTAATTTTATTGTAAGAAACATGTACTTTGTTATTAAATGAAATTGTCCATAGTGTTTTCTAATATGGCTTTCTAGGTAATTTTATGCGGTAAGTAAGGGGAAAGGAAAGATACCAAGGGATCGCTGTTGGGACGTCCAATCAGAACCAATGTGATGTCACGGAGGAGCTGTAAGGGGAGGGTAGATTCCTGGCAGTCCAGCCGCCAGAGGCTGTCATTTGGTTTGTATGTGTAAGTGTACTGATAGGGAGTGAACTGTGTTTGCTTCGGGCTCTATTTCTTAAAAAGGAATTATTATTTTGTGCTGACCAGCTGGCACAACAAAGCTGTTTTTTTTATTTATATATATTTGTGTTGTGGTTTTACTAGGCTGACTGGCTAGATCCCACCCAAGACGGCGAGCTCTAGCCAGAGCCAAACGCCATAAGACCAGCGCAGCCGGCAGTCTGGTAGCATCGTTTCATATTATTCACCATAACATCATACACCACATACACATAATATATTACACTTGTTTAAAAGAAGCTCCTTTGTTACAAATATTAATATTATTGCTAGCCTTTGAAACGTAATTATATATTAAGGCTCATTTAGCCGAACGTTGAAATCGTAAATGGGAGCTAAATGTAAATGTTAGGTAAATTTAAATGTTGCTACACTTATAGAATGCTTAAAATCGTGTCATATCTTTTTGACAAAAACAAACAACAAACAAGTAAAAACGTTATATTCGACCAGGTCGAATCTTAAATACCCTCCAAATATTTAGTAAGTGAATTTGAAATGTTTAACTTGGTGGGACAGAGTTCCTTTATATAATATCGTACGTCAACGCCCACTAAAGGGGGCGGGGTTCAAAAATATACAATATCATGTTTTCCACAGACGAACGTATGGGCATTGCTAGACCGTCTTAGACTTCATCACAATTCTCTTTGGAGGCTATAAAAACTGTATTTTGGCGGGGTCGCTCTGGCAAGGGCTGTGGGGGAAACATTTCACCTTTGTCATAAAACTCTAAAAATAAATGCTTGGGATAATTATATACAAAATTAAAATTTCTTTTTTTTGATAGGGTCATTTAAAGGGCAAAGGGGGAGAGGGGGTAGGGCAGGAACAGATACACATAAAACTGTAAAAATAAATGCTTGGGATGATTATACACAAAATAAAAAAAAATTTATATATATTTTTAATAGGGTCATTTAGCGAGCAAAGGGGGAGGAGGGGGTAGGGCAGCAACAGGCAGTCATAAAACTCTAAAGATAAATGCTTGGGATGATTATATACAAAATTTAAAAAAACAATTTTTTTTGGTAGGGTCATTTACGGGGCAAAGGAAGGGTATAAAAATGGTACCGTCATGGGATGAGAAGTACATTTTATTTAGTTAATTGGTACAAAATCAAAAGTGTTTGCATAAACACTTGAATAAAACATGTTCGATTACCAAACGGACAATTAAGCAAACGATGCGTTCGCCGATATGATACTGTTTTCATTCAAGAATCTCTTTTGCTGCATTGTCAAAAGAGAATAAAAACTTTCATGTATGATGTCAGTAAAAGATGTTCGATCTCGAGTCGTCTCACACTACTTTGTTTCGTTCTATTAGAAACATAAAAAAATCATGTATGTACATGTATATGAAATGTACACAAGTTCACTTTTTTATTGTGCGGATCATTTAAATTTTAAAATACAGTCGAATCCGCTTTAGCACAACACGCCTTACTGAAAAAATTGGATTACTGAAAGCGATGCAAGTCCCCGCACTGATTTTAAACGCAGCTAGTCTTATTCACTTTAAAGCGAAACATCGCTTATTGAAAATATCGTACTACTGAAAACCAAAACTAGCCCACAACTACGTTTTGTATGAAACTTACTTCGCTTTATTGAAAAAATAAACAATAACAAATTTATTTATTAGAAATTGATTGGATAACTTAAGGCTAAAAAATTGTGCATGTTTTGTCCGTTAAAAAATTAAATGGAAAAATGTTTTTGTCCTTTTCGCTCTTACGAACTTTGTTGTATTTTTCTATTATATTGTCAATGCAAGTGGCTAGACATTTTCGAGGAATTCGTGAAAAATTTCAACAACAAAATGAATGATTCTATGAATAATTTTATTTAAATAAAATTTTTACGTTAAATTGAAGTAAAAAAATATACAGATTTAATTTAAAAAATATTGGTTTACTGATTTTAAGCAGTACGCTTAATTGTAACAAATTTCAGTAATCCAAACTACGTTTTAGAGTAAAAATCGGACAACTGAAAAAAATTTGGTTTTGGTTATTTCCTGTAAAGCGGAGTCGACTGTAAAGCTAACCATTTTTTAATCGAATTTCCGTGATATTAGCAGCTTAGTCAAGTATTTTAAATACAAAACCGTAAAAAGTACATTATTTTTGCATTAAGTACAGTACTATCTCGATAATCCGGACACCATAAATCCTGAGCATGTCCGTATTACTGAAGTGTCCGGATTACAGATGTTAATTTTTTTACCTGCATACATACATAATGCAAAGAATAAAAACTAAATCAATTTTATATTTATTTATAAATTTTTTTATTAAAAAGAAAATATAGTTCAATAAATGTTACATTTATATGTAGTATATGAAACGAAAATTCATATATGTATATGTTAGACATAAATTCTCTTAAAGCAGCACTATTTTTTTTTAATATCGAACACGGTCGATTTTTTTCGCCAAATTTGTCTGCAACACATCTTACTGATTTGCCTGTGACTAATTCATCCAATAGTTCACACGTCTTGATTATTTTTAAACTTTTATGTGATCTCTTGCTATTACTATTCATTCACCTTTATTGTGTTTGGCGTTTTTCGCCTTCAGATTCGACATTTTGTAATAGATTAAAGAAAATTTTGCTTTTTGTCTTTAAGCTATTACAATATGTCGACTTTTCAGACATTAAACGCCAAACACAATAGCGGTGATTGCTTTACAATGTCCAGTTATATAAAGAAATTTTCAAAAATACTTTAATAAGTTTTGTGAACCTATGTCAACAAAAACACTCAACTAACTAAAGCAAAATTGCAAAAATTCCACGCGTAGACGAATACTACAGTAAAAAGTTCCGTTATTATACAAATAGTATAACATGAATGAAACAAAAAAATTACTGTCCGTATTATATAGTAAAAAAGTGGTACTGTCCGGTTTGTAGCAGTGTCGGGATTAATATGTGTCCGTAAAATCGCGTGTCCGGATCATCGGGATAGCACTGTAATGTGTTTCAAGGTAATATTAACAATACAACGTTTAAAATCTATTCATATCAATGATAACTTTATATTAGGTATCAGGTTTGTAAAATTTTACCATGATTTTGAATTAAAATTTTGTGATGCTAGTTTAGCATTCCCTTTTGATGTGTTCACATCTATACGCGAGTTACATCCTTATTATTGTTAGTAGTATGGTAATTAGACATAAGCAAACAAAACTGTCTAGACCTAAATATTATAATTAGACATAAGCAAACAAAACTGTCTAGACCTAAGTGAATAATAATAAATGATAAACGTAAGTAGGTAAACAAATATACCTGTAAATCCTAAACAAACATCATAAATACAGTAGATTGTAAGTAATAAAGATAAAAACAGAAAGATGGTAAATACCATAAACAACCCTAATTAAGTACGTAGGTCAAACAACAAAGGAAATTATTCCAAGGACAAGGCTTAGATTAAGTATATAAATGCATGTAAACCTAAACATAGGTTCAGTCTTAAGATTCAATTCAAAAAATAAAAATAAGTAAACCACACTGTATTTGTGTTATTACTTATAACTCGCGCGAGTTAAGGTACACGAATATGTAAGTTAAGGTACACGAGTATGTAGATTGATTATTTAAATTTTATCTTTTAAGAAAGATACTCGTAACCTTGAATTGAATCAACCTAACACTTAAGTTAAGCAGAAAATGTTATCATACTTAGTTATGACAAGAACACATTTTTATGTAACAAAGAATATACGATAATAACACATTTTTATGTAACAAAGAATATACGATAATAACACATTTTTATGTAACAAAGAATATATGATAACAACACATTTTAATAACAAAGAATATATGATAAGAACACAATTTTATATAACAAAGAATATATGATAAGTACGTATAAAATATCTAAACAAAGTAATTTAAGAAATAAACAGTTTGTAAACATATTGATAAAGATGAGTAACTAATCCTTATCAATACTTACATTTTTAATATATAAGACAAACTATTCACGAGAATAGTCAGTTTTTGAATTAGCATGTGCACTAAGACATACTCATTAGAATTAAGAGAAAATAAATAAAAGTTGAGCGCACGTCGTTCAGGGAAAAAATATTTTTTTTTTTAATTCTATAATAAATAGACAACTTAACTCGCGCCTCTAGGGCAGTAAACTATCAGTTTCAATACATACGCAAGTGTAAGTGTAAGACTTTGTATTTTTCGTTGCTTGGCAGTCGGTATTGAAAGTGATTATTGGGCGATTTTCATATAATTTTCCCACGCGATTTTCTCCGGAAATTCATAGCCGATTTTATTAATTTTTGAATTAAAACGCTAGTGCGGGTTTCGACGAAGAGTTTAGGCCAAAAATTAAGGCGATCCGATATCGGCGAGCGGAGATTTAAGTGTTTTAATTCGGAGTATTAATTTGGAGTAATATTAAAAAAGTGTTTTATGTTGATCTTCGGTTTTGTCTTATGCATAACAAAGAGAACATATATAAAAATGAGATAGCAAGACAGCAACGTATGTAGCGTAAATACAAACATAACAATGTATGTATGTACATTTGTCTGTTGCTTTGCATTCTCTTTGTTTTTTGTGGGTTTAATACAGTCCCAGCTAGCCAAGAGCTGTTTAATAGACGATTGTACCTAAAATACAATTCCTAAACGAAACTCCTGATGATTATTTCACGAGTTACAATAACAAAACGATGTTTATTCTTTTGTTTATTTTAAGTTTTTAGGCACGTTCGCCGTTTAATCTGGCAAAGATTAATATACAATACTTTAAAGATATTTCTGATGATCTTTTGAAGATGTATCTTTCTTTGAAATGATTGGTTTTTAATCTTGCAATGTTTAATCGACGATTTTTTGCCAAAATATTTTTGTTATTGTTTTTATTTTCATGCAATTAACGGTTAGGATTTTTATTTATTATTCTTTTGTTCGTTGATATTTGCATTAATGTTTTGATTAAGACCCGTGCCGGTTGTGTAAAGTGGTTTTTTAAGAATCAAATTCGTTTCTTAAAATATCTTAAGATATTATTTGTTTATTACTAAAAATTGATTTAAGAAAATAAAATAAAAAAATTTGTAAAGGAAAGTATAAATTAAATGTGTGTTATTTTTGATTAATTTTTGTTTTTTATAGATCTGTGTCATTCCAAATTCTCACATTGTGATGATACTATTATTAACAGAACTTTGCAGCAACACTTCCTACATGCTAAGGACCGCATCGAAAGACGTTTAACAAAGAAAAATCAAACAAAATAACTTCCCTAATTTTTCAATATAAGGAGGCTGTTATATCTATATGACTTTTTACATATACCATAGTTTGAATTAGTTTTTTGTTTTCTTTATTAATTTTTTTCGTTTCATGATATATTCTATGCTCATTTTTTTATAAAGTACTTTATATTCAATAAACGAGAAGTGTTTTTATTAATTAATTTGTAATATAAAAACTAAAATTGATTTCTTAATACATAGCTTGCAAAACGAACAGCTCGGTAGGAGCATTGCCGGGTTCGACAAATTATCATCAAATGGTCCTTTTATGATTCTTTCAATGACTTATATAATAATAACATGAAGAGCAGTTCAGAAGTTGTAAAATAATCTCTGCATGAGCTCCAGACGATTCTTCATGTTCTTAATAAAAGATTTGTAAGATAATCTGTAAATAAATCTTCAGAGATTCTATCTACGATTAATACAAGCGTCTTTCGCTGCGTTGTGGAAGAGTCTCGCAGACGAATCATCTACATCAGGGATTTCCATTTCTTGGCACAATTGTGTACACCACTACTAACACATATTTTTATACTCTTCAATTCAGTCGTCGATGTGACTTCGACAAGTGCACATGTCTAGCGGATGCTATATTATTTTGTTTCAGCTTACACTCAAAAAATATTGCGTATACGACTACTAATACATATTTTTGTTTCAAGTTAACAGAAAAAACTTTATGATGGCACTTAAAAAATATTGTGCGGTCAAAAACGCTTTTGGTAACATCCAATGCCTTATATGCTGTGCAACAGTTAAGGAAGGAACGGAATATGTTATTAAACGCCATTGCGATCGTTTTCATAATATAAATAATTTAAATGATAAGGAAAGAGAAGACCTGTTTTACAAAAATAAAACAATTTTTTTAGAAAAATTTAAAAATGGTGAAATGGTAAAGAATTGCTAAAAAAATTTTATCAACACAAAAAATTTTTAATTTTGTACCATTGTATTATACAACTTATAAAATATATTATACTAACATTTTATTTCGGCTGTAAATGAATGTATTCTCTCAATTTTTTTACTCTCTGATACTACTACACAACCAAAAAATTTTTGGAAATCCCTGAACTATATGTACTCAGTAAAAGCATGTGTGTGACTCTCAAAAGTAAATTTTATTCTCACGTCCAACCCGCCGCCGTCTTCTGTCTATAACAGTGATGTCAGCCCCATACACAATTGTGGAAGCAAAACTCACATGTACACTTACGCTCTTTTATTTTGAGAGCGTAAAATATAATTGTTTACTGAAAAACACTCTCATTCAGCGGGAAGTATCGCAAGTCCTGTTTTGAGGCCTCTAAACAGAAATAATATATTTATATAAATATATATATACAATACATATAAGAGGTTTGAAATAAGTTGGATCCACTGTATGTAGATACATCTTTCCGAAAATTTGTTAAAGTAGCTTTTAAATTAATTCATAAGTAAGAATTTTTGTAAAAATTGTTTCTCTTGTATATAAACTAACCAAATGTTCAGCTTAAAAATGGAGAAATATTTTAAAATTAAATATCTGAGCACTTGCCAATTTTCGAAACCCTTTTTTACAACTTATACAATTAGAAGATATTATTGGTATATAAAAGGATACTCTTAGAAAAGGCCACTAGTTAGGCCTCGCAACCGCACATTTCTCCCGCTGGGAATGTAAGAGATAAGAGGGATCACACCAACACAATCACATTTGACATCACTGGTCTATAAGACAGTGGTGTTCAAAAATAAAAGTGAAGATGTATTGGTGAGAGATTTTGCCCAGCAAACATAATGTCAAACGCTTAAAATAAGAAAAACAGACAAGAGTTTTTGCCATATATAAATAACTTATTAAGTGAATGTAATTTTAATTTTAAGAAAAAAAATATCGGGAACCGTATATAGCAGTTATCAATATCAAAAAATAGAACAGTTATATTGAGAACAAAACAAAAATAAATCTATTTAAACCAGTTTTTTATGTTAGATTAAAACTTGAATGTTAGAAAAGCATAATTTATCATAAAATACTTTTCACATTTCATTCCGTGA
This sequence comes from Linnaemya tessellans, assembly GCA_951800035.1. Classification (NCBI taxonomy): domain Eukaryota; kingdom Metazoa; phylum Arthropoda; class Insecta; order Diptera; family Tachinidae; genus Linnaemya; species Linnaemya tessellans. The sequence continues at coordinate 84,110,289 of OX637535.1, forward strand.
ACGTGTATGCTTTTATTCAATTTCGAGTTTAATTTTTGTGCTCAATTGTAATTGAATCGCTTGTGTTTGCTATGCTTCGTCCAACAAGAAGCAACAACAATGCTTAATAAATTTCTGAAATAAAATGACAACAACCATCCGCATGTGTTCTCATCGCTTGCTCAACGACGACTGAATGAAAATTTTTATAAGAGCATAACAAATGTGTGTAAATTTTTTAAACAATTGTTGTATGGGCTGAACATCTATGCTATAAGACATCTTGTCTTGTTATGCTATGCCGCAATTTAAATAAATAAATAAAATAAAATAATAATAAAAAGTTGGATTGGAAATGAACTTAAATAGAGTGCTATTGAAATTCAGAAAGATCCGAAGTATGGTTCCAGAGCTGGGAAGCTTACACCTATTTCTCGACGCAAAATTTATACCAAAAATGAATTTTTTTTTTTAATGTTTGTAAATTAAACCTATTTCGTGCTTTGGGAAGCCTCAAGGGTCTATTAAAAACTAAAAAAATTAGGGATGGGAAATAAAATTTTTTTTCGGCCCATTCCGTATTTTGTAGTACATGCAGTAACTAAAATTGTTAAAAATTTGAAGTTTTTCTTTAACAAAACCCCTTTATACGTCATGCACTGATCAAAAAAAAAAAAATCAAAATTTCGGATCAAGGGTTGGACAAGTGCAATATTTTGTAGTACATGAAAGTGGCCAAAATGGTTAAAAAATTTTTATTTTTCTTAAATAAACCTACTTTATACTTCCAGAAGACTTGCACTGATAAAAAATTAAAAAATATAATTTCTCTTCCAGGGTTGGGAAAATTAAAGTTTTTTTTTGGTTCATGCCATATTTTGTAGTACATGTAATAGCCAAAATTATTATAAATTTTGAGTTTCTCTTAAATAAAATCACTTTATCATGAAGATTTGCATTTTAAAAATTTTAATATTTGCTTCCAGGGGTGTGGAATTTAAACTTTTTATACATAAAAGTAACCAAAATGGTTAAAAATTTAAAATGTTACTTCAATAAAACTACTTTATACCACATGAAGAGTCGCATTTATAACAAAGCAAAAAAAAAAATTTAATTTCAATACCAGGGCTGGGAAATTGAAAGTTTTTTAGTACATGCAATATATTGTAGAACATGAAAGTGACAAAAATGGTTGCTAATTTTAAGATTTTTGTAAATAAAACTACTTTATAAGTAATGAAAACTAGCATTTGTAAAAAAGAAGACACAAATTAAAATTTCGCTCCCAGGGATGGGAAATTGAAACTTTTTTATACATAGAAGTAACCAAAAAGCCAAGTATCGTCGGTTTTTTACTAATTAAAACTATTTTTTAAAATTGGTATCATATATTAAAACAAATCAAAATTTCGATTCCAGGGTTGGATAACTGCAATATTTTGTAGTACATGTAAGTGACGAAAATGGTTACAAATTTTAAGTTTTTCTTAAATAAACCTCATTATTAAGAGTTGCATGAACCTCAATATTAAGAGTTGCATTGATAAAAAAAAACAAAAAATTAAAAATTAGTTTCCACGGTTGGGAAATTGAAATATTCTTTATGCATAAAAGTAACAAAAGAGTCAATTGACGATGTTGTTTTTGCTAATTAAAACTATTTTATAATTCAGGAAGAACAAAATTGGTATTAAAATCTCAAAAAATCAAAATTTCGATTCCAGGGTTGGATAAATGAAACATTTTATGGTACATGAAAGTGACCAAAACGTTTAAAAATTCACTAAGAGTTGCATTGGTAAAAAAATAAAAATTCGCTTCCACAGTTGGAAAACCGAAATATTTCTGGTACATAAAATTACCCACATAAATTCCAAATTTTGGTTTTTTAGTGAATTAAACCTATTTTATACTTCAGGAAGAATTGATTTGGTATTAAAAATTCTGTCCCAGGGTTGGAAAATCGAAATTTTTTAGTACATAAAAGTAGACATATAAGTTCCTTATTTTGGTTGTGTGTAAATGAAATCTTTTTTATACTTCGGGAAGAGTTAAATTGGTATTAAGAACTAAAATAATTAAAAATCCAATATCAGGGTTGGAATATCGACATTTTCTCATTCATAAGAGTAACCATATAATTTGTTATTTTTAATTCTTATGATGAATTATACCTACTTTATATATCAGGAAGAAATAAATTGGTATTGAAAACCAAAAAAATCTAAAGGACTATTCCACGGTTGGACAATTAGAACCTTTTGGGGTACATGAAAAGGATTTTTCTCTTTGTTTGTAAATTAAACATATTTAATATTTTTGAAAGACGTTCATAGGTATTAGAAGTAAGAAGCTTTAGCTTCCTAACCAAAACATTTAAACGTTGCCTTAAATATAAAAGTAACTGATAACATCATTTTGTTTTTTTTTTAATTAAAGCTACTTTCTGTTTTAGCAAGAAAGAAAGAAGAATTACATATGTGAAGGGTATTTAAGATTCGACACAACCGAATGTAGCACTTTTACTTGTTTTTATATGAGATTTAGACGTAAGGTGGGTTTCAGAAATAAGAAATATGCAGTATGTTGTTTTAAACAATGTATACATTTAGGAGGGGTTTCAACATCATTTTGGCAATTTTGTGTTGGATGTCCAAGTCCCCATTTAACGCATACAAAGTGTTTCCTGCAATATGTTTTCGTATGACCAAATTCTTGGCATCGGTGACATTGCACTATATCGGTCGTACTTCTAGGGGGTTCAATTTTTACCATACAATGATTAATTTCACGAATTTCAAAAACCTTGTTATTATTTGGGTCGGGGTCAATATCCACATAGAACATTGGTAAAGGCTGTTTAGTGTATTTACTTTTAACATTGACTACATTTCTGATTTGGTGGCCTATGTATAGGAGCTCAGCTTTTATATCTTCTATTTTGGTTGAGAAATGAAGGCCTTTAATTACAAATCTATAAGATCGCTCATTTTTGAGTTGATAGGTATGATAACTAAAGTTGTTGGTATCAAAATATTTAACTAACTTCCTATATGAGTCCACTATTTTTATATTAAGTTTAACCTGACCTTCATATAAAGTTTATAATTGAATTCAGAAGAACTAATCACATTACTTATACATTTAATCATTCTAGTTACATTATTAACATTATTTATAAAAGTAGGTGGGGGTTTAACTGCAGAATTCTCAGCTTCAACATGACCAGGATCATTATCGTTATCATCAGAATTATTACCAGTATCATCATCACTGTCCAGAGCAGCAAATTTATTAATGTTCGAACAACTCGGGCCGTCTTCAATTTGTTTTTGTTTTTTTTTAAGTGTTATTTATCGCTTAGTCTTTTTTGCGTTTTGTTGTTATAACTTAGGTTAGGTTAGGTTAGAGGGCCGTTGTCCCTGGCGGGACAATCCACTTGGGTCCGTCAATTCGGTCCCTTTGTGATGCCCTTAAGCAGAGGACCTCTTAAGGGATGTCCTCCGCCGTTTCAAACCATCCTGTACCCCTGAGGAAGGATGATATCCCTGAAAGCTCCATGTTTGCCAGGCTGTCTAAGTCTGACAGGAATCGGGAGCCCAGCGCCGCTACCCTTGCATTAGCGAGGGCAGGACACTGACACAGAAGATGGAGGACAGTTTCTTCCTCCTCCTCATCATTGCAGCTTCTGCAATAGTCGTTGAATGTTAGACCCATCCTCCTAGCATGAGTCCCAAAGCTACAGTGTCCTGTCAAAACAGTCACCAGTTGACGCATGCGCGCCTTGTCAAATTTGAGAAGGTCGCGCGTTTTGCGCAAATCGTAATGGGGCCACGTGGCTCTCGCCACGAGGCAGTTAGCCACACTATCCCACCTAAGTTGAGCTAGTTTGTATGATTCGCTTTGAATCAGAGACTTACATCGCGCTAATGGAATGCCAGTGAAGTGACTGATCATTGAACTGTTCAATTCAGTCCCTTGTCTGGCAATCTCATCCGCAGTATGGTTGCCTGGACATCCAGAATGCCCTGGCACCCAAACCAGTGTCACCCTCGAATGTCTCGCTATCTCGTTGATAGACAGTCGGCATTCGACCACAGTTTTTGATGTACTGTACACACCACTAATAGCAGAGATGGCTGCCTTGCTATCGGTAACAATGAAGATATCATTCGATATCCTATAGTACCTTAGCCACCTCGCTGCCCGAGTAATAGCAGAGATTTCGGCCTGTAAGACAGTACAACCGTCCTGGAGCCGGAATGGAGATCTAACATTGAAGTTCTCCACATAGAAGCCTCCGCCCGTTCTTATTCCCCTTTTGGATCCGTCAGTGAAAACTCTAACTGAATCCTCGGGGAAGGTAAGCCTGTCCACCTGTTCCCTGTCAACGACAATGGAACGGAAAAGTCCACCAAAGAAGGGTCTTGGTACACAGTAGTCAATGTTGGCATGGATTTCCGAGTGCTCTCTTAAAATCCTAGCATGCCCATAGTCAGTCCTAGTCCATGGACATACTGTATTCAACCTGACCGCTGAGAAAAGAGCCAGTTGTCTGGCCAGAATGTCAACCGGGAGCCAGTTTAGCATTGCAAAAATTGCTCCCGTTGGTGTAGATCGTAGTGCGCCTGTCATCAGTCTCGCTACGACCCGAAAGACTTTTTCAAAGGTCCTGCGATGAGCCTGCTTGTCCATCGCATTCCACCAAACCAATACCCCGTAAAAGAGTACTGGTTTAATAACAGCCTCAAGGATCCAATTGATCCCCTTAGGGTTGATACCCCATTTGAGGCCTACTGCCCTTTTGCATGTATAAATAGCCACTAAGGCCCTTTCCGCTCTCGCCTGTATGTTCTGATTCCATGATAGCTTACTATCCAGAATCACACCCAGGTACTTGGCGGTTTTAGATAGTTCCAAGGAGGTGCCGTTAAGCTTTGGGTGTATAAAGCTATCGGTCTTGTACCTCCTAGTGAAGAGCACCAACTCAATCTTGGCTGGGTTGATGCCGAGCCCACAGCTGACGCTCCACCTACTCAGCAGAGCCAGCGCAGACTCCATACACTGAGATATGGTATCCAAGTGCTTACCCGATATCGCCACCGCTACGTCATCCGCGTACGCGACAGTCATAATCTGTCTGCGTTCTAGACTTAGCAAAAGCGAATTAATGGTCAGGTTCCACAACAGAGGTGACAGAACACCTCCCTGTGGAGTGCCCCGATAGACTGCCCTATACTCAGTGACATCCCCAATCGAGGCCCTGACTACCCTGAAAGTTAGTAAGTTTCTAACAAACCGGCATAAATTGTCATCAATCCCTACCGCTGCCATCCCATTTATAATGGAATCGGGTTTGACATAGTTGAAAGCACCCTCTATGTCCAGAAAAGCCCCCATAGTAAATTCCTTATACTCAAGAGATTTTTCTATGTGGCCCACTAGAGAATGTAGTGCCGTTTCCACAGATTTGCCTTTAGTGTAGGCGTGCTGTGATTTGGAGAGAAGCTCATTCGGAATGGTCATTCTCAGATGAATATCAATTACTCTTTCTAAAGTTTTGAGTAAAAAAGAAGTAAGACTTATCGGTCTGAAGTCTTTAGGCTTAGTGTGTGACGTCTTACCCCCTTTCGGGATAACGACAACCTTGCACGTACGCCAAAATATAGGTATATAAGCCCTCCTAAGGCATTCACTGTAAATTACCGTGAGCCAAGGTAGGACAATGTCCGCATTTCTCTGTAGATCCGCTGGAATTATTCCATCTGGTCCCGGAGACTTGAACGGATCGAAGCTGTGTACAGCCCAGCGGAGCCTATCCATATCCAATGGAGTTGTGACTGCGCCTGTCGCCAAGCTGCCATCGGCAGTGCCTGTTAAAGGTGCCGCCTGGCTGCCAGGAAAATGAGTGTCGAGTAGTACGCTTAGCGTTTCTTGACTACTCATGGTCCAGTTACCACAGGGTTTCTGTATGTAGCTGGGTACAACCGGTGCGGTTGATAGCATCTTACGCAGCCTGTTGGTTTCAGATGAACCCTCCACATTACTGCAGAAAGCCCTCCAAGACCTCCTTTTTGCGTTCCTGACAAGATTCTTGAAGCGATTCACGGAGGTTTTGTATGCCGACCAGTCGCCTGATCGTTTAGCCTCGTTGAATAGCCTACGACATTCCTTTCGTGAATGTGCAATTTCCGGGCTCCACCATGGTGGTCTGGCCCTTCCCCTGCAAACCGTTGGTTTGCAAGCCACATTAGTAGCACAGCGGAACGATTCACTTAGAATCTCCACAGCAGAGTCGATGTCCCCAATATTTCTAATAGTTGGAGACGTCGATAAGGAGTTGCAGAGTACACTGTTCTGTAGCTCCCAGTCAGTCTTCTTTCTGTTAACTATAGGATTTAATCTACTTACACCTAACTTGCTAGTTAAGCAAATTATCATTATCATCATCACTTTCAGATACCATTATGGTGTTGTTACACTTAACCATTAACTTTTAAACGATATTCAACTTATTTGGTTTTGAGAGCAAAAAATATTTTATATGTTTGTTTTTCCAAAAGTAAGGAAAGAAATAAGTCACAAGAAGCACTCAGAATAGTCTGTTTACTTTGAATAAACAAACGCGACACAAAGAAGTGAAAGGGTATATCTAGGTTTGTCATTCGGTGTGCAATTTCTTCGATATTCTTAATCCTTATGAATAGCGATGACGATTGAGCAATGTACGTCTGTCTGTACATGAAATCAGGTTTCCCAAGCCCCAGAAAAGCTAGAGACTTCGTTCTTGGACCGTTGGATTGGAAATGAACTTAAATATAGTGGTATTGAAATTCATCAATCCGAAATCAAAATTTCGAATCCAGGGACAAGTGCAATATTTTGTAGTACATGAAAGTGACCAAATGGTTAAATATTTAAAATTTTTCTTAAATAAAAATATATACTTTGCGAGTATACCTCAAGAAGAGTTGCACTTATAAACAAAAAATAAATAACAATTAACAAAAAGTTTAAAAATATTAATTTTTTTCAAGTAAAACTGCGTTACACCTCACTAAGAATTGCGTTGGTAAAAAAATAAAAATACGCTTTCAGAGTTGGAAAATCGAAATATTGTTGATACATAAAAGAAGCCACATAAATTTAAAATTTTTGTGTTTTTATACTTCAGAAAAAATTAAATTGGTATAAAAAAATTAAAAATTCGGTTCCACTGTTGGAAAATCGAAATTTTTTGGTACATAAAAGTCCCCACATAAATTCCATATTTAGTTTTTTAGTGAATTTAACCTATTTTATACTTCGCCAAGAATTAAATTGGTATTAAAAATTTTAAAAATTAAAAATTCTGTTCCAGGGTTGGAAAATTGAAATTTTTTAGTACATAAAAGTTCCTAATTTTGGTTTTTTGTGAGTGAAATTTTTTTATACTTCGGGAAGAGTTAACTTGGCATTAAAAACCAAAACAATCTAAAACACGATTCTACGGTTGGACATTTAGAACTTTTTGGGGTACATGAAACGGATATTTTCTTTTTGTTTGTAAATTAAACACATTTAATTTTTTTGAAAGACATTGAGAGCTTCCTAGTCAAAAAATTTAAACGTTTTCTTAAATATAAAAGTAACTAATAACATAATTTTGTTTTTTTTTTTAATTAAACCAAATTTTTGTTTTAGCAAGAAAGAAGAATTATATCTGTGAAGGGTATTTAAGATTCGGCACAGCACAGGTTAAGTTCGGAAATTGGGCTGAATGAAATGAAATGAGTGAAATTTTTTTTATACTTCGGGAAGAGTTAACTTGGCATTAAAAACCAAAAAAATCTAAAACACGATTCTACGGTTGGACATTTAGAACTGTTTGGGGTACATGAAACGGATATTTTCTTTTTGTTTGTAAATTAAACACATTTAATATTTTTGAAAGACATTGAGAGCTTCCTAGTCAAAAAATTTAAACGTTTTCTTAAATATAAAAGTAACTAATAACATAATTTTGTTTTTTTTTTAATTAAACCAAATTTTTGTTTTAGCAAGAAAGAAGAATTATCTGTGAAGGATATTTAAGATTCGGCACAGCACAGGTTAAGTTCGGAAATGGGCTGAATCGGGCAAAAGGAAAAAATTTCCCCTAAGAAGAACTACGTCAACCTTTAAAAACATCATTATTTTTTAAGTTTTTTTTATAATTTTGTTAAGCAAATGATATATTTTTATGTCAAAGAAGATCCAACGCGTTAAACTTGGAGCCATTGAAATCAAAATAAAAAATTGGAGTCCGCCCTCTTTAATGGGCGTTATTATATGCAAAAATAGTGTAAAAATTTAACAAATTGTTTTACTTAAGCCTACATTCTTTAAAAATAAAATTTATAAGCTTCAATGACGAAGCTGAGACGTAACCTAGTACTACTATGCCCTTCACCTCCTCCCCCTTTGCCGCCTAAATGACCCTATAAAAAAGATAGTATTTTTACATTTTGTATTTATTTCCCAAACATTTATTTTTATGTAGTAAGTATTTTAACTAACATTCATATTGCCATATTAAATTCAATTAAGATTTATGGGCTAATTGTTCGAAATTTGTTTTAAATTCAGAAAGATCATATCATATTCCAACGAACAAAGGAAAGTCAACATCAGTTTTTAGTTATTCAACTTACACAGCAGAGGAGGTCAGTTATTTTCGAAAGCCGCAACGCTTTCATCATCAGTGCTCATGTGTATTTTGTTTGTCACTACTTGTTAGGTGGCTTAGTTGAATATGAAAACAGCTGTTCTGCTCTGCTGTGTAAAGTGGCATGGCCACACATCAAACTCGTGCTTCGAAATGTTGGTAAAATTCTGTTTGGCAGTGAACATCTAAATTGTTTTGATATTCTTCAAACTCACATCAAACCATACGTGTGAGTTTTTTATACCCTCCAAAAAAGAATTTTGAGGGTATATTCACTTTGTCATTCCGTTTGTAACGCATCGAAATATCCATCTCAGACCCCATAAAGTATATATATTCTTGATAAGTGACGAAATCTAAGACGATCTGAGCATGTCCGTCCGTCCGTCTGTGGAAATCACGATTCAGTCCAAACGAAAAGAGCTAGGCTCTTGAAATCTGGTATAAATATATTTCAAAGCTTAGAGCTTAAGTTCGGAGATGGGCTAAATCGGGCAAGGAGTAAAGAAGTTCCCCTAAGAAGAACTAAACCAACCCAGAAAAAAAAAACATAATTTTAAAAGTTTTTTGGATATTTTGTTAAGCAAATGATATATTTTTGTGTCAAATACGGTCCAACGCCTTAAACTGGAGCCATAAAACAAACAAAAATTATTTGTTGACCCTGCCCACTTTAGTGGGCGCTATTATATGCTAAAATAGCAAAAAGATTTAACAAATTCTTTTACTTAAGCCTACATTCCTTAAAAATAAAATGTTTAAGCTTTAATGACGAAGCTGAGGCGTCACCCCCTAAATGACACTACCAAAAAAAATTTTTTTTTTTAATTTTGTATGTAATCATCCCAAGCATTTATTTTTAGAGTTTTATGGCTGCCTGTTTCTGCCCTACCCTCCTCCCCCTTTGCCCCCTAAATGACCCTATTACAAAAAGGTAATTTAATTTTGTATACAATCATCCCAAGCATTTATTTTTAGAGTTTTATGACTGCCTGTTTCTGCCCAACCCCCTTTTCCCCGTAAATGACCCTATAAAATAAAAAATTGTATTTTGTATATAATTATCCCAAGCATTTATTTTTAGAGTTTTATGACAAAGGTGAAATGTTTCCCCCACACCCCTTACTAGAGCGACACCGCCAAAATACAGTTTTGATACCCTCCAAAGACAATGGACCCCATAAAGTATATATATTCTTGTTCACTGTTGAAGACTGAGACGATCTAGCAATGCCCATACATTCGTCTGTGGAAAACATAATATGGTCTATTTTTGGACCTTCCCCTTTAGTGGGCGTTGACGTACGATATTAGATGCAAAAATAGTGTAAATAATGAACAATTTTTATTCCTTAAGCCTATAAGAAGCTGAGATGTTCTCTGATCTTGCAGAGGTGAAACGTCTTCTCCCACGGCCCTTCCCGGAATGATCCTCAAATAGAGATTTAAAATCGGGTACAGGGATGTCTTAAAGGAACTCTGTCTCACCAAGTTAAACCTTTTAAATTTACTTAGTAAATATATGGAGGGTATTTAAGATTCGACCCGGTCGAATATAACGTTTTTACTTGTTTAATCTTGAATTATATTTCCTCTACTCTTATATCTATATATGCATTTATTTGATCATGTTATGATAATTAGCAGTTGTTGTGCATGAACCCACGAAGGTGTCTAAAGCGGCACGGCCACGCATCAAACTCTGCTTTTCTTTGATAGTGTTAGTGAAAAAAAACTCACACGTATGGTTTGATGTGAGTTTGAAGAATATCAAAACAATTTAGATTTTCACTGCCAAACAGAATTTTACCAACACATACACAAGTTTGATGCATCAGTTTGATGTAATTTTCGACAGATGGTTTGACAGTCATTTCAATGAATTTCCTATATTTCCGTTACAGTTCATGCTGATTTGAAACGAAAACAGCGAACGAATGATGACGTTGTGAGTTGCGGCTGACATACGAATTTATGTAAATATATTGTTAGATATGTATTTTCATACGAATTAATCATTCATTTCCTTATATCGGAAAATTTCAATAATTTAAATTAATTAATTTGATTTTTAACCAGTGAAATTCAAACCAAAACAAAAAACGCAACTTAAGTCTACATGGTCCTTTCTATCTTTGGTTGTATGCGTAAGCTTTCTATTGTGTACCTTTTCATTCCAATTTTCTCCTGCTTATTGGACAGGTGGTGAAACACGTATTTTCACAGACAACTTCACTAAAACTAAAATATAAAATACATATTAGAAGTCACGTATCTCTTATAAATATTAAAAATATATGGCCATAGAATATCGGATCAATCCTAACACTTTATTTAAAGCAAATCCAAAAATTCTGTGCTATGATTTTTCATACATCAAAACGTATTGATGAAAGTACAATATTTTACATATAGACATACATATGTACCCGTATATACACTTTTATTTTAACATTAACTCATCCCTTCTATCAAATAAAAATTTTAATAAAATTAATTATAAGCTCTCTGTAGAATCTACAGTGTAGATTGCTTAATTAAATAAATACATTATATCTTAGTACGTATACTTACTCTTGTGACAAACACAAGTAGAAACGGAACAACAAACATGTATGTATGTATGTACGAGTATGTAAGTACATTGCAATGCTATGGTAGGGAATGTAGATTATTAAGAATAAATTATAGTCTACAACACCATTTCCTCTAGTAAATGATACAATACTCGTTTTAATATATTATACAAGTAGAATAACTAATAAATGAATAACAAGTTTAAAAAAAAGTAACTGCACACAATTTACGCGTGAACCGACCGTCTCCTAACGAAATATAATATTTTTCCAAGGTCTTGCAGGGCAGTCAAGATGCAAATCTGATTCTGAAAAGTCGCACATAGTAGATATATTGAACTTCGTGTTGATAGTAATTTCGACTTTTTTTCTCTTACAGCTAAATATGAAAAACTTTGTTCAGTTAGGTTTGAGAAGCTGTAATAAATCGTGCATGCCAGAACAACCCTTCAAATTGTGAACGTTTACTTTAAACAAGCAAAAGTGCTATATTCGGAGCTCTTAAGCGGTATTTTTTACTTTTCTGGCTTTAATTTATATAGAAATATTGATTTCAGTTGGTTACCTTTATGTACCAAAATATAAAATAGGTTTAAGTAAGAGAAAAACCAAAATTAGTAATCTATTTGGTTATTTTTATGTATAACAATATGTTCAATGGTCAACCCCCGACACCATTTTCTTAGATTTTTACACCAATGTTTGTTTCCCTGAAGCATAAAATAGTTTTAAAACCAAACAGAAGTAGCCGTTTTGCTTACTTTTATGTACCAAAAACATTGCGATTGTCCAAACTTGGAATAGGATTTTTAATTTTTTTAACAATTTATTTTTTCCTGAAGTACAAAGTAGGTATAATTCACCAAACGAAACGTTTTATGTACAAAAAAATTTAGATTTTCTAACTCAGCTTATCATCCTACCTAAATCGTAAAATCTTAAGAACTAATTTTTCGGGTTAGTTAAGTGTAAAAAATATATACATATATATTTTTGAAAAATTCATTTAGAGAGCAAAAGGTGGTAGAGTGGTAGGGCAGGGGAAGGTCAGAGAACATATTACTTTCGTCGTTAAATTTTATAAATTAAATTTTTAAGGATGTAGGCTTAAGTAATACAATTTGAATTGTTAATTTTTATCAACGGGCTTAAGTTCGAATCTGCAAGACTGCAAACCATTTTTTATTATTTTATTAATAAATGAATTTGTTCAAATTCTATTTTTATTAATTTATATTAAGATTGGAATATTAAGAATATTTTTCAATATCCATATATACCATCTCATCAGCGTTCTTTGTTCAATTTTTCCACTTTTGCAAGGAATTTCGTGGGAATTTTTTGGGGAATATAGTACTAACCAAAAATGTAATAACTTAAAAATATGAATGTGATAACTTCAAATATTTAATTTTCGTTAAAATATTGGTTAAATAGTTGATATTCCTACTAACTAGCACCACTTGCAAAAGTGGAAAAATTGAACAAAGAACGCTGATGAGATGGCGTAGCGGCCTCGAAATCAGTACTGATCCGTTCTGCTGGTTTGATGATTATTGAAAAATATTCTTAATATTCCAATCTTAATATAAATTAATAAAAATAGAATTTGAACAAATTCATTTATTATTAAAATAATAAAAAATGGTTTGCAGTCTTGCAGATTCGAACTTAAGCCCGTTGATAAAAATTAACAATTTACATAAGACAGTTCGACTAATAAAAAATTCATACATAATTTGTAATACAATTTGTTAAATATTTACACTATTTTTTCATGTAATATGTAACTTCAACGCTCGCTAAAAGGAACGGGGTCCAAAAATAAAGTATAATGTGTTTTCCACCGACAGACGGACGGATCGTCTTAGATTTTAACACTGATCCAAAATAAATGTACTTTATAGGGTCGCAGATGGATATTTCGCTGCGTTACACACGGAATTACAAAGCGAATATGTGTATTTCCACAGAAAGGTCTACCGCGGCCAAAATATTATAAGTTATTAAACAATTATTTTTATTCAACATTATGAGCGAAAATTATTCAAATTTTGTTATTTTAAAGAATTTATACCTTAACTTAACACCCATGTGTGACCTGCTCCACGAAAAGGGACCTCTGCGCCGAAAAGAAGTTATTGAGAAAAACGCGTTTAAGAAAAGCGCTTCGTTTTTCCGTGTTTTGCGCATGGTTATGCAACTCTTCCTTCAACCTGACCATCTGGCGATGTATTTCGACTCTCTGGTACTTTGTACATCAGATTTGTAAATCAGATATACATAGGTGAAAAGTAGTTCATTTCATTTTTTCATTCATTTCATAAATTCATCTTTATTAACATCTTATACTTAGCATATAAATTTATAATTTCGAGATTTTATCTATAGATACTACAGCGAATAATATTGATAATCGAAAGAAAAACTTAATATTAACAAGTTTGATATTATTTAAAGGAAAATAGGAAAAACCTTTATATGAAAAGAAAAATAGATTAAAATATAGTTACAAAATATACAGGTATACCATGAAATTATCTGGTGATAATACATGTATACATGCCACTTTGAATTTAATAATTTCTGTTTTAAAGCTGCAATTAGGCCAATTGTATGCATTCTCTTATCATTTGATAAGGAGAATTTTGAATAGATTCGCGATATTTGTTGTTAAGTTTTTTTATGAAATCAATAATTAGCTCATATCCAGTTTCGTGGTGGAGAAGTTGAGTTGAATATCTCCAATTTTTGTTGTTTATTATTTTAAGACATTTATTTTGGATAATTTGTAGTTTTTTCAAATGTGTTTTTGCTGCATTATACCAAATAGGACTTGCATAAGTCAAAGTTGGTCTTATTACGCTTTTAAATAATAAGTTTTTATTCTTAAAGCTAAGTCTTGAGCGTTTACTAAGAAGTGGCCACAACGCTCTGATAGTTTTCATAGACTTTTTACAGATTTCATCGATGTGTTTCCCGAATTTTAGTTTCTTATCGAGGTAAACACCAAGATATTTAACATCATTTTTAATTGTCAGGATCTCATTCTGGAAATTTAACTGACGGCTTGGTAATCGTTTGGGGGAATTGTTGTAAGGGAATATAATAGCTTGAGTTTTAATAGGGTTTATTTTTATTTTCCATTTATAAAAGTATTTGTTACATATAGAAAATCCTTTTTCCATTTTTCTTAACAGTGCTTTAGTTAGTTTACTAGACGTGATGAGAGCTGTATCATCAGCGTAATAAGCGACTTTCATATATGATGGAGGACAGAAATCAGATGTATAGATTGAATACAATAATGGGGATAATATTGAACCTTGTGGCAGACCTGCAGTAATTTGTTTCTGAGACGAAAATGTTTTGTTGATAGCTACTACAAATGTTCTGTCCGTGAGAAAATCAGCAGGTGAAAAGTAGTAAAATACAGAAGAACCACCAGAAAAACGTGTTAGGAGTAAAAAAGAGTAAAATTTTAATATTTTTGTAATTTTGTACCTTTGATATTGAACTTTTTTTAAATTTCAAATATTATATATATATATATTATCTGTTTATATCACATTTTTTAATTTTTTCATTAATTATGTTCATCTTTACACGTGATTTGTAAAAAAAACTAAAAGACATAGAAATTTGCAGTTTGCGGCATTTGAAAGAGCGTTTTTTTCCAATAAGAATCACTCAAAAAGTAAAAAAAAATTTTCGGCGCAGAGGTTACTTTTCGTGGAGCAGGTCAAATTTGAAAAACATGTTAGTAAAATTCAAAATAATATGTTACTTGCTTTCGATTACTTTTAATTGAATTTTCTGTTAAATGGTTAGTTTTTTAAAACTCATTTTTTACGATTGATCTAATTACAAAATAGGTTGCTTACAACAACAAAAAACTAAACAAGTAAAAGTGCTATATTCGGCTGTGGCGAATCTTAAATACCCTTCACAGATGTAATTCTTCTTTCTTTCTTGCTATAACAAAAAATAGCTTTAATTAAAAAATAATTAAACAAAAACAAAATTATGTTATCAGTTACTTCTATATTTAAATTTTTTGGTTAGGAATCTAAATGTTTGACTCTTCTTACTTCTAATACCTCTGAACGTCTTTCAAAAATATTAAATATGTTTAATTTACAAACAAAAAGAAAAAATCCGTGTCATGTAACCCAAAAGGTTCTAATTGTCCAACCGTATAATAGTCTTTTAGATTTTTTTGGTTTTCAATACCAATTTATTTCTTCCTGATATATAATTCATCATAAGAATCAAATATAACAAATTATATGGTTACTCTTATGAATCAGAAAATTGTCGATATTCCAACAATGATATTGGATTTTTAATTATTTTAGTTCTTAATACCAATTTAACTCTTCCCGTAGTATAAAAAAGATTTCATTCACACACAACCAAAATAAGGAACTTATATGGCTACTTTTATGTACTAAAAAATTTCCATTTTCCAACCCTGGGACCGAATTTTTAATACCAAATCAATTCTTCCTGAAGTATAAAATAGGTTTAATTCACTAAAAAAACAAAATTTGGAATTTATGTGGGTACTTTTATGCACCAGAAATATTTCGATTTTCCAACTGTGGAAGCGAATTTTTTTTTCAGCAGTGCAATTTTTGGTACCATAAAATATTTCATTGTGCAACCCTGGAATCGAAATTTTGATTTTATAAGATTATAATACCAATTTTGTTCTTCCTGAATTATAAAATAGTTTTTATTAGGAAAAACAACAACGTCAATTGACTCCTTTGTTACTTTTTTGCATAAAGAATATTTCAATTTCCCAACCGTGGAAACGAAATTTTAATTTTTTTGGTTTTTTTATCAATGCAACTCTTAATAATGAGGTTCATGCAACTCTTAATAATGAGGTTTATTTAAGAAAAACTTAAAATTTGTAACCTTTTCGGTCACTTTCATGTACTACAAAATATTACAGTTATCCAAGCCTGAAATTTTGATTTGTTTTAATATATGATACCAATTTTAAAAAATAGTTTTAATTAGTAAAAAACCGACGATACTTGGCTTTTCGGTTACTTCTATGTATAAAAAAATTTCAATTTCCCATCCCTGGGAGCGAATTTTTAATTTGTGTCTTCTTTTTTACAAATGCTAGTTTTCATTAATTATAAAGTAATTTTATTTACAAAAATCTCAAAATTATCAACCATTTTTGTCACTTTCATGTTCTACAATATATTGCATGTACCAAAAAAACTTTCAATTTCCCAGTCCTGGAATTGAAATTTAATTTTTTTTTTGCTTTTTTTATAAATGCGACTCTTCATGAGGTATAAAGTAGTTTTATTGAAGTAATATTTTAAATTATTAACCATTTTGGTTACTTTTATGTATAAAAAGTTTCAATTTCCCACCCCTGGAAGCGAAATTTTAATTTTAAAATTTTTTTATCAATGAAAATCTTCATGAAGTATAAAGTGATTTTATTTAAGAGAAACTCAAAATTTATAACAATTTTGGTTATTACATGTTATATTTTTTAACCATTTTGCCCACTTTCATGTACTACAAAATATTGCACTTGTCCAACACTGGGTTCGAAGTTTTGATTTTTTGATCAATGCATATCTTCATCACGTATAAAGAGGTTTTGTTAAAGAAAACCTTGAAATTTTTAACAATCTTAGTTACTACATGTACTACAAAATTCGGAATGGGCCGAAAACAAAAATTTTATTTCCCATCCATGGAAAACAATTTAAATTTTTTTAGTTGAGGCTTCCCAAAGCACGAAGTAGGTTTAATTTACAAACATTAAAAATAAATAATTGATTTTTGAATTAATTTTGCGTCGAGAATTAGGTGTAAGCTTCCCAGCTCTGGAACCATACTTCGGATCTGTCTGAATTTAAGTTCATTTCCAATCCAACGGTCCAAGAACGAAGTCTCTAGCTCTTCTGGGGGCTTGGGAAAGCCGATTTCACGTACAGACGGACGGACAGACGTACATCGCTCAATCGTCATGGCTATTCATAAGGACCCAGAATATATATATACACTTTATGGGGTCCCATGTGAATATCGAAGAAATTACACACGGAATGACAAACCTATATATACATTTTCACTTTTTTGTGAAGGGTATAAAAAAATGCGAATAGAGCAAAGCGGAAGAAATCTAACTGTCATTTTTCAATTTGTTTTCCTTGATATTTTAATGTCACATGCGCACCTTAAAAGCATAATCTTTTGTTATATCTTCTGCGCTGTGGAACGGAATTCAATAAAAATTTAAAATTAAGTTTTATATATGAAACTTAAAAAATAAGTTACTTTGACCGAATTTAGTAATATACCCTTCTATTTAATATTGAAGTTTGTCACGTAACGCTACTGGTGTAAGTTAAACTTTTTTAAAATTTTTGCTGCAAATATTTTTATAGTCAGCTATAAATGTTTTTATGTAGATGGACACCATTTCTGAAAAAATTGGAAACAAAACAAAGATAAGAAATTTAGGGAAAAGTTGAAAGACTCCGTAAAATTGTAACCGTATCGCTTAACAGCAAAGGAAAGAGCACAAAAATATCGACAGCGGAAGTTGAAATTGTCTAAAACGAGCTTTAATGACGAAGCTGAGACGTAACCTGGTACTTCTCTGCCCTACCCCCTATTCCTCCTTTGCCCCATAAATGACTCTATCAAAAAGAAAAAAAATTCAATTTTTTATATAATTATCCCAAACATTTATTTCTAGAGTCTCCCCCACAGCCCTTGCCAGAGCGACCCCGCCAAAATACAGTTTCAATACCCTCCAAATAGAATTGGACCCCATAAAGTATACATATTCTTGATCAGTGATGAAGTATAAGACGATCTAGCAATGCACATATGTACGTTCGTCTATGGAAAACATGATATTGTCTATTTTTGAATCCCGCCCCTTTAGTGGGCGTTAACGTACGATATTATATAAAGCAACTCTTTCCCACCAAGTTAACTTTTTTAAATTTACTTACTAAATATTTGGAGGGTATTTCAGATTCGACCGGTCGAATATAACATTTTTACTTCTTACTATTTTTTTTATTCTTATGTACCTTTTCAAACATTGACCTGTAGTTGAATTTTCATTTATTTTCATTGAATTAAAACTTTAAAACCAAACTACATCAAAAATTATTCGAGTTTATCATAAGGAAATAAATGTCACGTCACGCTTCATATTATGGCTTGTATCAATAAACCTAAACATAAAATCATGAAAAAACAGTTATGAAAATAAAGCTAAACTATCACTTAATAATATCAAAATAAGTTACATAAAAGTTTTTATCTTATTTCGCTGGTTTTGGCACTTTAGTAAATGTATAAAAAACCATTTCTAATTTTTGTCACGTCACGCAACAGCTTTTGTTGACCAATATGTCAGGACCCCGATTCTTACAGCAGCCATGCTTTCCACTAAATAAAGCGTTCTAAAATTGCTTCCCAAAAACCTAAATGAAGAAAAACATATTTGGGCCTTAGTTTAATTTTCTTCATGTTGAATACGTGCGACTGTCACGTGCGCAACCATGGAAATACCCATATACACTTAAAATTTTTTGGAGGGTATAATAAATAGAAATCTACGCCATTGATCTATTGCATAAAATCATTTCTCTAGTCTTACAAAACGGAGCTTGGAAAATATAAGCCGACAAAATAATGTCTAATGTACTACCACGTCAATAGAATTGCAACAATAAAATCACGTCTAATAGGCTTAAATAATACAATTCGTTAAAGTTTTACACTATATTTGCATATAATAACGCCCACTAGAGGGGGCGGAGTTCAAAAATATTTTTTTTTATTTTAAGGCTCCAAGTTTAACACATTGGACCTTGTTTGTCACAAAAATATATCATTTGCTTAACAAAATTACATGTTGTTGTTTTTAGAAGTTGGTTTAGTTCATCTTAGGGGGCTCTTTTTTTCTTACGAACTTGACCTGTGCTATCCTTTAAGATATATTTATACCAAGTTTCAACAATCTGGCTCTTTTCGTTTTGACTGAATCGTGATTTCCACAGACGGACGACGGACATGGCTAGATTGTCTTAGATTTCATGAATGATCAAGAATGGGGTTATTTCGCTGCGTTGGAGACGGAATGACAAAGTAATTTACCCTCCAGATCGTTTTGGAGGGTATAAAAAAAAAGTTTCGAACTTATATGACTACTTTTTCGTAGCAAAAAATTTCGATTTTCCAACCCCTGAATCGAATTTTTAATTTTGTGGATTTTTTACGCGAATTTAATTTTTCCTGAAGTATAGGATATGTTTAATTCATTTAAAAAAACAAAATTAGTGCCTTTTTTTTAATTTTTATACATATACAAAAAAAAATCCGTTCTCCAAACGTTCTAAATGGTAATATATTTCAAACAAATTTTCAAAATTTTCTAACGCTGCTGATATATCTTATCACTTTGAAATTACGTACAATTTTTTAACTAATTTTTTAAATAATTCTAATGTTGTATACCTCTTTTCGTTTTTATTCTCGAAGCATCAAATATGCTTTTTTGTTGTGGTTGAGGTATGTCTATATGCATTTTCTTATGTGATTCTCAAATGGTTTTTGGAAGTTTTGCAAAAGCCAGGGAATTTCGTTATTTTTTAAATTAGGTTAAAGTTTACCGGTGATTTGGTGTAAGATCCCATAAAATGGAGAGATATACACTTAGTTAACCTGCAAGGAACAAAGCATATGCTTAATAAAAAATTGATTGTAAATTTTTTTTAAAGATATGTATTGTTAAAATTCTCTATATGCACTGACGGCATTATCGGTTTTAATTTTTTTTTTATATAAGCAAGGAGCTACCGTTACTATGGAGGAGAGCGCTGTTTAGTAGCCCTTCATTGGTGCGATTTAATGTCTCTGATTTACTTTTTGTGGGGCTAAGTTGGCTTATGCCGACAAACTAGCAACTCTTGAAGTATTGGAGTATTCAAGCCATCATATGGTCAAATTCTTAGGAAAAAGTAGTCAAAAATTGGACTGATAGAATGTACTATAAAACAGCGGACACAGCCGGAAATCATATTAAATAAATTATCGACCAGGTTATAATAAAAAGTTCTGATACGGAAAAAATCACGGTTGACACTGGTACTTAGTAAATAAAAAGTTTATCATTATTATAAAGTTGCTCTAACCGACCACAACCATAAACCGGCCTTCCACTTATCGTCCACTTTACGTTTAAGTGAAATGGTAACAACAAAACACTTTTAAATGTCACACAAACATGACATTTAAGCTAACATTAAAATGTAATAATGGCCCTAAGAGTTTGATATGCTTATGTTGTTAACAAGATATCCATATTTACTGCTTAGTGCAAAACCTCTTGCAATCTAACAATATTAAATAAATACCTTCTTTTTGGACACAATATTCTTATTTCAAAAAAATTTATAGCCTTTTTTGTCAAATACGAAATTTCTAAATATAAAATATTATTTTTGAATTTGGGTTCATGTATTTTGCAAGTGTATTTGTCAAGTTTTCGATTGCAAAATGCAAATACATCGAGAAAAACGAAAAAAAATGCTTTAGTAACTCTCAGCCGGCATTTGCAGTTTAAAACTGTAAAAGTACTATTTACAGTTCTGAAACTGACTTTTTGGCTTTTCTGATTTCTAATACCAATGAACTTCTTTAAAAAATATTAAATATGTTTAATATAAACACAAAAAGAAAAAATTCGTGTGCATCAAAAAAAAATTAAATTTTTTATACCAATTTTATTTTTCTGAAGCATAAAACAGTTTTAATTAACAAAAAGAAGAAACAGAATTCAATAACAAATTTGTTTCCTTTATATAGTAGGAAAGTTTCAATTGTCCAACCCTGGAATCGAGTTTTTTTATTCCTAATACCAATTAACAACTAATAACAAAAACAACTACATAATAGCATTTTTGGTTATTTTTATGTACCAAAAAAGTTTCAATTATCCAACTCAGGAATCTTATTTTAGTTTTTTGGATTTTTAATATCAATTTTCTTCTTCCTGAAGCATAAAATTGGTTTAATTTCCCAAAAAATCACAATTAGTAACCTATTTCGTTACCAAACCAAAGAAAATGGTTTGAATCAGTTTTTTGCTTTTTGGAGTTTGATATTAATTTAAATCTTACCTATACTTTAGGTTTAATGCATCATAAACTCAAAATTCGTAATCTATTTGACTACTTTGATGTACAAAAAAAGTTTCAATTGTGGAGCCCTGGAATCCAGTTTTGGTTTATTTTATTAGTAATACAAATTTAATTCCTTCCAATATATAATACAGATTTAATTACCAAAAAAAAGCAAAAAATAATTAGTTATTTTTAGTTAAATTTTAGGACTAAAAATAGGTGTAACCTTTCCAGCTCCGGAACCGTACTTTGAATTTTTCTGAATTTCAATACCACTCTTTTTAAGCTCATCCGTCTGTCCAAATATAAATTTTCTAGCTCTTCTGGGGTCTTGGAAAAACCCACACAGACAGACGGATATCGATTATTCATCTTTCCTATTCATAAGGACCCGTAATATATGTATGTGGCAGCAATATGCAATTACAACATGGGTTATGAGGCGTGACGTAAAAGCTTCAAGTTAGCAACATTTTTTTTAACTCACGTCTTGACCAGAAAGAAATAAAAAATTCCTTTTCTTTTCGTTAGCTTCCCGAGCAGACACGTTTTTTGATTTTTAATATATTGTTTGTGTGAAACAAGTGAATGGTCCATTTATTGGGATCAAACAAAGTGAATTGAAATATTAATCAAAAGTCTTTTATTTATTCACATAGTAAAGTATTAACGACAACAAAGATCGCTATATATACATATATATTCAATGAGGTCGCGTGTTGATATTGAAGAAATCACACACGGAATGACAAACCTATCACTTTTTTGTGAAGAGTATAAAAATTGCAATTAGATCGTGTTCTATTTCAAAAAGCCTTTGACATCAGCTGTTCTGCAAGTCAATTATTCATGGCGCCAAGAACATTGTGATTATGATTCAGCAAATTTACATTTCAAATAAAATTAGGAAAAATTTATAAGCATTACGGTCTGTGCTTCTAAGAAATAAATTTTTAATAGTGATTTAATTTGTACAACTGGCATTATTTATTTAAAATTATGTTTTTTTTAAATATTTTGTGTTAAAAGTGGTAAAATAAAAATATGGAAAACTGTTAACCCTAAAGGCCATTCCTGCTACCTCCCGCTAATTTTAGTCGCCTTGCGGCTTGGATTAGTTTTTTTTAGAAAACTACGGTAAAGAACAGACCTTAGAGTTATAATTGATTATAAGATATCAATATACTTATATCTACATTTTCATCGGCAGTAAAGCGGCCATTGCTGGTATAAATGGTGTATACACTCCATAGTGGTAGTACAGGGTGGCGCAGAATGAGCTATATGGTTTAAATGGTTTACAACTTTTTTATTTATGCAATCATTATAATTTTTTTAAATACAGAATAGATATTGGGGAATTTTTTGCAATTAGCTTTGAAAAATGATATCCAGTAAGTGATGTCCATTTTCTGAATCGCAGATACGTGGTATTTTTAGCATATTTATTTTTCATAACACGTGCTCTTCTTAGCACATTTTCCATAACTTTTCGCAAAATTTTGGGTGTAATGGCCATGATTTCATTTCGAATGTTGGTTATTAGTTTGAGTATGGTTCATGGGTTGTTAACGTACACTCTTTCTTTCAAATATCTCTCCCTTAAATAAAATTATCTGGACTAGACGGATTTTTATGCGCTGAGTTCAAATCCGTTTTCGGTTTTTTTCATCAGGTCGGGATTTTTTTATAGGCGTGGCAAATTTTACCCCCAAAATTAATCAGGTACGGAGACATATTTCACCCTAACTCGAAAACGAATCGTCTGATTTTTTAAGCTAAAACAGTTTAAAAATGGATTTAAAAATATATAAAAGCAAATATTCAACATTTTGCATATTTTTCTCAGAACTACATATCTTAAAAATAAAATAAGCTATAAACCATGAAAATCGGTTAAAATATTTGGATTTTATTGTCAATTTACCGCAGGTACCCAATATTATAATGCAACCAACTTTACATACTCGTATGACGATAGCATTTGTGCTTGTAGCGCCCACTCCGACATCAGCCTTATTGATGTTTCGTTTGCTGCCTTACACATACTCCTATTTGATCAATATTGGATACCTGCGTTAATTGACAATAAAATCCAAAATTTTTAAACGATTTTTATGGTTTATAGCTTATTTCATTTTTAAGATATATAGTTCTCAGAAAAATGTGCAAAATGTTGAATATTTGCTTTAATTTTTTTAAATCCATTTTTAAATTGAAAAAAATTACGAATTTTGCACGAAAAAAAATTTTTTCTCAATTAATTTCTGAATAATTCCAAAACGATAAGAGATAGAGAAAAATTATATTCGACTAAAATAAATGCAATTGCGTTTATGGCGTTTTACCTTAAAAAATCAGATGACTCAGAAAAATTGTATTCGACGAAAATAAATGAAATTTTGTTACGCATCTTTTGGTGTTTAACTTTTAAAAATCGGATGACTCGTTTTCGAGTTAGGATGAAATATGACTCCGTACCTGACTAATCTAGAGGGGAAAATTGCCTACGCCTATAAAAACAAAATTCCGACTTGATGGATGAAATCGAAAACGGACTTGAGTTAAGCGCATCAAAATCCATACAGTCCACATAGTTTTATTTAAAGGAGGATTTTACTGCTGAGTAATTAAAAAAGTTATAAAGAATTCAAACCATATAGCTCATTCTGCGCAACCCTGTACAATGCCAATTATATATGAGATAGAGAAATCTTCGAGGTTGATAATAATTAATACAGAAATTGCAACGATTTTCGTCTTATATGTCAGTGCCATTTTCTAGCTCTAACCGGGATCAGCATTCGAACTTTCTATATATTATCAATATCAACTAATTTTCTTTAAACTTTTCAAAGTTTTAGCAAAATTTTTCTTAAACCGACTTTTACCAAAAACTTAAAAATGTGCAAAAATCTTGGCGATTGTACAAAAGTCTTGTAAGTGGACTTTTTAAATTCGTTTTCAGAATCGCTACTTAGGCTCCACAAATTTAATATAATAAACTAAAATAGACGGTCAAACTTGTGAAGTATTTGCCCGAAATAGCGTAACCACTATGCATATAACAAGGAAAAAGTCTTCTATTCAGACAAGTGTTTATTGACTCAAAAAGTTTCCAATAATATTGGATTCTACGTCACTGTGTCTTTGTT
This sequence comes from Linnaemya tessellans, assembly GCA_951800035.1. Lineage (NCBI taxonomy): Eukaryota > Metazoa > Arthropoda > Insecta > Diptera > Tachinidae > Linnaemya > Linnaemya tessellans. The sequence goes on from OX637535.1 coordinate 84,134,878, forward strand.
ATCTACGAAAGTGTTTTACTTAACAAACAGGCGGATGAATCAACATATCTTTAATTAGTACTTAGTGGTTACACTTTTTTGGGCAAATATTTGAAAATTGAAAAAAAAACTGAACTCAATTGAATAATTTTTGTTATTGTTGTATAGTGTGGAATATAAATGAAATATATTAAAAAAATTAATAGTTGCTAAAAAAATTATAGTTCTGTATCTATTTATAATGTTTCCTCTTGATTTTTAAATCAGACATGTTGATTTTACTCTAATGTAGCTTTAAGTGATAATATGTGTTATTGTTGATTTAATGAAGAATTTATTTGTTCACTTTTTGTGAAGATAAAGTGAAGTGAAGATAAGTTTTGATTTATATATAAAAACAATTGTAGAGGCTTATGAACGTTCATTCTTAAATAGTATTAAGCAGAGAAAACTATTGAACTTTGAGCAAATTTGATAATATAACAAGTAAAAACGTTGCATTCGACCGGGTCGAATTTTATACACCCTCCAAATATTTAGTAAGTAAACTTAAAATGTTTTACTTCTTAGGACAGAGTTCATTTAAGACATCTCTGTACCCAATTTTAAATCTCTATTTTGACAGTGTCACTCCGGAAAGGTCTATGGGGGAGACGTTTCACCTCTGCAAGATCAGAGAACACCTCAGCTTCTTATAGGCTTCAGGAATACAAATTCTTCAATATTTACACTATTTTTGCATATAATATCGTACGTCAACGCCCAGTAAAAGGCGGGGTTCAAAAATAGACTATATCATGATTTCCACAGACGAACGTATTGGCGTATCTAGATCGTCTTAGACTTCATCACTGATCAAGAATATATATACTTTATGGTGTCCAATTCTTATTGGAGGGTATTAAAACTGTATATTATTGGGGTCTCTCTGGAAATAGGCGTGGGGGAGACATTTCCCCTCTGCCATAAAACGATAAAAATAAATGTTTGGGGCAATTAAATGTAAAATGATTTAAATATTTTTTTTATAGGGTCATTTAGGCGGCAAAGGGGGAGGAGGGGGTAGGGCAGAAGTGCACCAAGTTTAACGGTGCACCAAGTTCAACGCGTTGGACCTTCTCTGACATAAAAATATATCATACTATCTTTTGAGTTCTATGTATTAGAATTCCAATTCTGAACAACTGTTTACAGTTTTAGGTACAGCCAAAATAAATTTTATGAACTCAAGAAGATTAAATAAAAACGTTATATTCGACCAGGTCACATCTTAAATACCCTAAAAATATTTTGTAAGTAAATTTAAAATGTTTAACTTGGTGGGACAGAGTACGTCAACACCTACTAAAGGGGGCGGGGTTCACAAATAGACAATCACTCCTATCATGAATAATTTTTCCCTCGAAATTTTTCCCTTTTCCCTAAAATTGCAATCATGAAAAAAATTCCCCGTGAATGATTTTACGCTAAAATTAAATTCCCCTGATAGTGATTGATTTTTTTCCCGCGAGTTTTTTCACTTTTCCCTCTAATTTATTCACTTAGTTTTTTGTGGGGAATAGAGTAGAAAATGTAAGTATTTTCTATTATAATTCGAATATTAGAGTTTTCAAAATTTCTTTTAGTGGCAAGACGCGTTAAAAAGATACAAACTTATATTTATTGCAACAAACCAATTGCCTGCGGCTTTGTAAAACTTGTTGCTCCAGTTCTAAAGATTAACCCTCTTATTCATAAAAATTATGAGAGGCTCATAAGAGTGTAATAGAGCAAATTTCATATGAAATTTTGTTTTATTACGTTGTTATTAGACTCTCATAATTTTTATGAATAAGGGTATAAGAATATTTTTATTTGGTTTGCCTGGTTTTCAAAATGTATTCAAATTATTTGACTACTAAATATTTAGCCATACTTTTTTTAAATATTTTTTATGAAATTTTTATTTGACACATTGTTGTCACAATACTATTATATATAAATGAAATTTATTTGTTGGTGGTTAAGCAATGTCTATATGCATTTCATTGGTGCTTTACCAAATCATCAGTAGACTTTAACCACAGTTTTGAAAAGTTAAAAACCTCTTATCTTGGCCTTGAAAATCATACAAAACTAAACCAAAAAATAATTTATATTCGATATGAATCTATTTTATTTTTCTACATCTTTATACAATCAGAAATCCATTGGATAACAAGATTAAATAAAAACGTTATGGTCATCTTAGATTTAGTATATGCATGAGATAAGAGGTTTTTAACTTTTCAAAACTGTGGTTAAAGTCTATTGATGATTTGGTAAAGCACCAATGAAATGCATATAGACCAGGGAAAGGCAACCTATACTATTACATTTTGCGATTGTATTACCTATTACTCTCTGCGCTCTCACCACGAATCGGTATTGCCAATCAACTTTCGTCACTTCTCTCCAATTAAAACTTTAAAATCTCCAAAAACTAACTTGATTTTATTATGGGTATTTGCAATATATTAGAAAATTACTATCGGCATGGCATTGGGGCAAAATTATGTTTGTGGCTCTGTATGCAGTGATGGTGTGTAAATAAGAAGGTTTTGTAGGACATTTGACAAAGAGTAATGTAAATACACATATGTACGTACATATATATTTTTCATTGCATTATTCACCAACAGGCATTATTTGCAAAAAGTTTGAATGTAATGAACACAATGAATTGTGGTTCAAATTGTTAACAAAACACCAGGTGGTCATAAGGGAATGTCATTCATAATTTTCCGCATCTCTTCATACTTTTCGCCAAAGCATTTGCCTTTCCCTGTACTAGAATCAGCAAACATTTTTTTCATAAAGATTTCTCAACTGTGGTCGGACTCACATTGCTTTCTGGCAACGCTGATTCTTAAAGTATGCGATAAACACAACCTGCCTGTTTGAATGCTGAAACTAGACTGATTAAAGTTGTTTACAGCTCTACAATGCGTGTACACACGTACGTAACAGAAGAGTAAATGAAAAGGCGCCGCGCCCTGCATTTGCCTTTCCCTGATATAGACATTGCTTAACCACCAACAAATAAATTTCATTTATATTAAATATTTTTAAATTATTGCATAAACTTAAATTGTTCAACACAAATTCTTTGATTTTTCATGTTGTTTTCGGCTTCTTCTCTTTTTTTGCATTCACTGAGAACTGATGGCGTGGATAATTTCTCACGGGATATTCACGATACCATTTTTCCCTTCGAGTGGAATAAAAATTCCACTTGTTATTCACGATAGGGGTGAATATCATGTTAGCATTGTTAGATCGTCTTAGATTTCATCACTGATCAAGATTATTTATACTTTATGGGGCTCAACTCTCTTTGGAGGGTATTAAGACTGTATTTTGGCGGGGTCGCTCTGGCAAGGGCTGTGGGGGAGATATTTCACCTTTGTCATAAAAGTCTAAAAATAAATGTTTGGGATAATTATATAAAAAATTAAAATTTTTTTTTTTTGGTAGAGTCATTTAGAGGGCAAATGGGGAGGAAGGGATAGGGCAGAGTAGTACCAGATTACGTCTCGCTTCGTCATTGAAGAATTGGACCCCATAAAGTATATACTATATTTAGTGATGAAGTCTAAGACGGTCTAGCAATGCCCATACGTTCATCTGTGGCAAACATGATATTGTCTATTTTTGAACCCCGCCCCCTTTAGGGGGCGTTGACGTACTATATTGTATAAAGAAACTCTGTCCCACTAAGTTGAACATTTTAAATTTACTTACTAAATATTTGGAGGGTATTTAAGATCCGACCCCGTCGAATGTAACGTTTTTACTTGTTTTTTTTTAATTCACTTTTTCGAATTTTTCGGTTTGTGGCGATCGATGTAGTCTTTGAATGTTAAATACTGATTAGTTTTTAGAATCGATCGATAAGACTAGAAAAAATACATTGGAAACAACAGTTTTTCTTAGTTTTTATTTTGATATCTCTCGAAATGTACAGGTCCGAGACAGTTTAAATTCACAAGGGTTTGGAAGAACCCTTTAAAATGCTATTAGTTTGGTTAGAACCCTAATTTGTCAGATATGTAAATTCTAATTTTTTTCAAAAATTCACTTTTTTCGTTCACAATATCTCACGAACGTGTTCACCAATTTTGACCCTGTAGTGGCGCTCGGTGTGGTTTTTAAATTTTTGGGGTTAATCAACAAAACCGTTTAAAAGTTATTTTGGAAAAAAAGTTTGAAATAAATATTTTCTTTGTTTTTTTTGTTGAGATTTCTCGAAATCTACTGGTCCGAACCGCCTCAAATTCAGAGTAGACCTAAGTTTAGAAACCTTTTGAAAAACCACCTGTTCGATTCGGTTCAATCCTTTAAAAGTTATAAGCTGGTCACATTCTCACACACACACACACACATATATAGACATATTGACTGCCTCTCAGGAGTGGTCAGGGAAGCTTCTTAGGAACTCAAAACGTCGAAATCTGGTGGTAACTCTATTTTTTAAAATGGGGTATAACCGCCAACTTCCCAACTTTTTAAATTTATTATTTTCTTGGCGGGAAATTAAAAAACCGCTTTTGAAAAAAATTACTTCTTTAAGATTTCTAAAAATCTACCGGTCTGAATCGGTTACTTTTCACAAGAAATCTAAGTTTGAAAACAGCCCTTTAAAACGCCACTGGCTTTGTTCGAACACTAAAGGCCGTGTCAGATAAAACTTTTGCTTCGCGTTGCGTTATAGTTTCACTTTGACATTTAAGATGAAATATACAACTCTCATCTTTTTGCGTGCTTTGACAATCAGCGGGAATCTTTTTTTTTTGCCGAATTCGGACTTAAATTTTAAATATCTGAATGTGTTTTAATAAAAGCTAAATATATATGTACAATTTATGCAATAAATATTAAAAAAATATGTATAATAACAAAATTATCAACCACTTTTTATGGAAAAGAAACAATCTACGGGTGTTGGCAAAGTTTTTATTGTGACATACGCCTTTTGCTTTGCGCTTTTCTGTTAAAGTTAGAAACGTCACGCAAAGCGAAAAAGTTCTATCTGACTCGGCCTTAACTGATTAGATATATAATTTCGGTGCTTTTTTATACCCTCCAAAAAAGAATTTGGAGGGTATATTCACTTTGTCATTTCGTTTGTAACGCATCGAAATATCCATCTCAGACCCCATAAAGTATATATATTCTTGATCAGTGATGAAATCTAAGACGAACTGAGCATGTCCGTCCGTCCGTCCGTCCGTCTGTGGAAATCACGATTCAGTCCAAACGAAAAGAGCTAGACTCTTGAAATTTGGCATAAATATATTTTAAAACATAGAGCAGGTTAAGTTCGAAGATGGGCTAAATCGGGCAAGAGGGAAAAAGTTCCCCTAAGAAGAACTAAACCAACCCAGAAAAAACAACATAATTTTTATAGTTTTTTGGTTATTTTGTTAAGCAAATGATATATTTTTATGTCAACTACGGTCCAACGCCTTAAACTTGGAGCCATTAAATAAAATAAAAATATTTTTTGACCCCGCCCATTTCAGTGGGCGTTATTATAGGCAAAAATAGCATAAAAATTTAACAAATTGTTTTACTTAAGCCTACATTCCTTAAAAATAACACTTTTAAGCTTTAATGACGAAGCTGAGACGAAACCTGGTACTACTCTGCCCTACCCCCTCCTTCCCCTTCGCCCCCTAAATGACCCTACCAAAAACGAAAAACATTTTTTTTAAATTTTGTATATAATCATCCCAAGCATTTATCTTTAGAGTTTTATGACTGCCGTTTTCTGCCCTACCTCCCCCCCCCCCAATCTCTTCCTTTGCCCCCTAAATGACCCTACCAAAAAAAATTTTTTTTTTTAATTTTGTATATAATCATCCCAAGCATTTATCTTTTGAGTTTTATGACTGCCGATTTCTGCCCTACCCCCCCTCTTCCTTTGCCTCCAAAATGACCCTACCAAAAAATAAAAATGTTTATTTTACATTTTGTATATAATCATCCCAAGCATTTATCTTTAGAGTTTTATGACTGCCTATTTCTGCCCTACCCCCCCCCCCCTCTTCCTTTGCGACCTAAATGACCCTACCAAAAAAAAATTTTTTTTTTTAAATTTTGTATATAATCATCCCAAGCATTTATCTTTAGAGTTTTATGACTGCCTGTTGCTGCCCTACCCCCTCCTCCCCCTTTGCTCGCTAAATGACCCTATTAAAAATAAATATACATTTTTTTTTTATTTTGTGTATAATCATCCCAAGCATTTATTTTTACAGTTTTATGTGTATCTGTTTCTGCCTTACCCCCTCTTCCCCTTTGCCCTCTAAAAGACCCTATCAAAAAAAAGAAATTTTAATTTTGTATATAATTATCCCAAGCATTTATTTTTAGAGTTTTATGACAAAGGTGAAATGTTTCCCCCACAGCCCTTGCCAGAGCGTCCCCGCCAAAATACAGTTTTTATAGCCTCCAAAGAGAATTGTGATGAAGTCTAAGACGGTCTAGCAATGCCCATACGTTCGTATGTGGAAAACATGATATTGTATATTTTTGAACCCCGCCCCCTTTAGTGGGCGTTGACGTACGATATTATATAAAGGAACTCTGTCCCACCAAGTTAAACATTTCAAATTCACTTACTAAATATTTGGAGGGTATTTAAGATTCGACCCGGTCGAATATAACGTTTTTACTTGTTTAAATTACTTTTTTTTATTTTCTTTGTTTACGAAATTGAACAATCGATGTAGTTTTTAAATGTTAAGAGCTGGTCAAATTTGAACAAAAATTGTTCTTAAGTTGTTTTGATATTTCTCGAAATCCTTCAGTCCGAGTCCGAACCGGTCCCAATTCACAGAAAATTTTTGGATTGAATAATAATTGATCAGATACATAATTTCGGAGTTTTTTAAATCACTTTTTAAAATTTTTTCGTTCACGAAATCTCACGAACGCACCTACCTGGTATTTTGACCTAGTATAAGCGGGTCACATACTTACACACACATACATACAGACATAGCGACTCCCACTATTGATATGTATATTTATAAGCTTTAATGTAGGGTAAAATTATCTTTGTCTTTAGAATGATTTGATTCATTTAATTCCAATATTTATTAGCTCGGTTCATTTATTTTTCTATAACTAGGCATCAAAGAGAGAATAAGAGGAATTTTTTTAAATTGTTCTCAAAAATAATGGAAAGTACATGAATACTTTTTATATAATAATACCCAGGCAACTAACACCAACAATCTATATACATATATATGTATATATATATATATATATATATATATATATATATATGTATATATACATATATATATATATATATATATATATATATATATATATATATATATATATATATATATATATATATATAGGGTCCGCAATCTAACGTTTTTTTTTCAACTAGTGCTTATTTCGTGAATGGTAACACTTAGCTTATGTCTGATTTGACAGATAATTAGTTTTGTCCTTCCGCTGAACGAATATTGTTGACCATCCAATGCGTTTTCGCTTCGCTAAGCCAAAAAAATCATCTTTTCAGATGAAGTTCATTTTGATCTTGGCGGGTATGTAAACAAGCAAAATTGTTGCATTTGGGGCACAGAAAACCCGCACGCATGCTTTGAAAAGCCGACGCACCCAAAACGAGTCACTGTTTGGTGCGGATTTTGGTCCAGAGGCATAATTGGGCCACTTTTCTTTGAAAATGAGCAAGGAGAGGCTGTTACAGTCAATGACGATCGTTATAGGGCCATGCAGTCATTTGAATGAAATTATTTTCCGTTATTAACCGGAAGGATTGTACTTTCAAATAAAAAATTAAATTGTTGTTTGCTTTTATTGACCTTTTCTTATATATGTATTTTAGAATGATTGAGCTCGAGGTCGTTTTTGTAAAAATCGTTATAATTTTTCTATTTTATTCGATATTTCGTCAACAATTTGTTGACATCATCAGGAATAACAATCGAAAATTAAAATTTTCTGTATAAATTGGTTTTGAAATATGACAAAAATTTTTTCGAATATATCTATGTTTTCAAAAATATTAACATAAAAACAAAAGCATATATACAGGCTTGTATATATTTATACATGTATACATCAATACATACATGAACGTATACATATATGCATACATGAACATACACAACTACATACAAATATATATACACACACATAGAGAGAGATACAAACACATATGCATGTACATACACATATGCACATACACACATATACATATATGAATACATATATATAAAAATAACTAACTTAATTACAAATTAATATATTAACATATATACAAATTTACATACATATGTATACAACTAAACATTTACAATATTTAAACTATTCAATCAACATTACAACAAGGATAAGAATTGATTACAGAATAGTGTATATAAATAACATATAAAAATAATGATATGATATAAATATATATACACATGCGCATGCATACACATAATCATATATACATATACACATATACATGTATACACGCATACACACATATACATACATACACATAAATACATACATACATACATAGGAATAAATTCTTTAACCAATTAACATAAATAAACAAAATTTTTTTTTTTTTTTTTTTTTATAAAAATTTCAAATTTTACTAACTAAATACCTAATTCTGTGCTAATTTTTCTGTGTCTGCCTTAAAATTTATTCTTTGTGATAAAGGTGTGCGAATTATTTCTAACATTTCTAACATTAAGCGCCGATTATAATTGTTATCTGTGTTTAATATTGAAACATTTTCAAAATCTGCAAAATGATATAATTCAGAACTATGAGAACATAAAGCAGTTTTTTGTGAATTCATGTGTCTATATTTTTGATCTGACTTATGACCTGTTATCCTAGTCTTTAATTTATTTTTAGTTGTACCAATATACATATATCTTATTACAATTTTCCTGACTATTCCCCTTGCAAGGTATTTTATAAATTACATTAGACCTATCCCACTTATCAATCTTATCTTTTGTTTTGCTAAATAGTCTTTTCATTGTATTATATGTCTTGTGAGCTATTCTATATTTCTCTGAATCGTAAATTTTAGTTTTTACTAAATCTGGAATATCAGAAAGATTAGTAAAATCTAAAATTTACGATTCAGAGAAATATAGAATAGCTCACAAGACATATAATACAATGAAAAGACTATTTAGCAAAACAAAAGATAAGATTGATAAGTGGGATAGGTCTAATGTAATTTATAAAATACCTTGCAAGGGGAATAGTCAGGAAAATTGTAATAAGATATATATTGGTACAACTAAAAATAAATTAAAGACTAGGATAACAGGTCATAAGTCAGATCAAAAATATAGACACATGAATTCACAAAAAACTGCTTTATGTTCTCATAGTTCTGAATTATATCATTTTGCAGATTTTGAAAATGTTTCAATATTAAACACAGATAACAATTATAATCGGCGCTTAATGTTAGAAATGTTAGAAATAATTCGCACACCTTTATCACAAAGAATAAATTTTAAGGCAGACACAGAAAAATTAGCACAGAATTATAGGTATTTAGTTAGTAAAATTTGAAATTTTTATAAAAAAAAAAAAAAAAAAAAATTTTGTTTATTTATGTTAATTGGTTAAAGAATTTATTCCTATGTATGTATGTATGTATTTATGTGTATGTATGTATATGTGTGTATGCGTGTATACATGTATATGTGTATATGTATATATGATTATGTGTATGCATGCGCATGTGTATATATATTTATATCATATCATTATTTTTATATGTTATTTATATACACTATTCTGTAATCAATTCTTATCCTTGTTGTAATGTTGATTGAATAGTTTAAATATTGTAAATGTTTAGTTGTATACATATGTATGTAAATTTGTATATATGTTAATATATTAATTTGTAATTATGTTAGTTATTTTTATATATATGTATTCATATATGTATATGTGTGTATGTGCATATGTGTATGTACATGCATATGTGTTTGTATCTCTCTCTATGTGTGTATATATATTTGTATGTAGTTGTGTATGTTCATGTATGCATATATGTATACGTTCATGTATGTATTGATGTATACATGTATAAATATATACAAGCCTGTATATATGCTTTTGTTTTTATGTTAATATTTTTGAAAACATAGATATATTCGAAAAAATTTTTGTCATATTTCAAAACCAATTTATACAGAAAATTTTAATTTTCGATTGTTATTCCTGATGATGTCAACAAATTGTTGACGAAATATCGAATAAAATAGAAAAATTATAACGATTTTTACAAAAACGACCTCGAGCTCAATCATTCTAAAATACATATAAAAAATTAAATTTGAGAATATATTCAGTAGTTTTTTTATAGCATTTTCAAAAAAAAAAGTTATTTGGCGGACCCTATATACATATATATGAGATAATAAGCTAATAACTATGCATATACCAATGGTGCTCAAAATGAGACTAATTTAAAGGTACAGTAAAACGAAAAGATTTTCCATTTGTTTACTTAAATATAAAATATGTAAGTGCCTACGCAAATGCTTCTGTGGCAATTTCGCATGAGTGAAATATGCTTTAAATGTTCGGAGGTCAGTTTATTCCTTTGTTTTGAACAAATGAATTTCAAATCCGAAAAAATTGCTCGCACAAGTTGAAGGAAACAGAGACATTATCTTCAAAGCATTATTTTTTAACTTTGAATATGTTAATTTATCCAATCTTTCCAAAATGGCAGCATATTATCGAGTGGTTGCTCTGTTAGTTCGCTTCACAAAATAATGAGTTCCGTTTGTATTTTTAACTCATAATTTGTAACGTGAACTTTAAAGGGTACTTCAAAGAGATCAAGAAATGGTTCAAAGGCATCATCTTTAAACCTGTCTTGGAAGTTGAAAAAAAGATTTTCGAAAATATGTTTTATATTAATCACGAAAAATTTTCGTAATGGTACCATCATTTTATTTACGCACTATATGTACGATAAGGCGATAGTTTAATTCAATTCAAACACATAAATCTGAACTGAAACTATTTTGCCTTATTTGTTCTTACAAGCAGTTGAACCTGAAGAACGCTAATCAGTCAAATAAAACACGTTAAATGCCTTAAAACGATTGATTGCTTATTTTCTTTATTTTTCATTGTTATATACTAAATTCTTTTACAATAAATTAATTTACATTACTTAGTAAGTAGAAATAAACAAATTTTGCATAATTGCTGAACTTAAATATTTTCGTATTACAGCATGTTAATTTTCCCAACAGGCTATAGGTTCGAATCTGCGAAACTGCAAATTATTTTTTTTATTTCATTTTTATTTTAATAAATGAACGTGATTACATTCTATTTATTATTTTTGAGAGTGGAATATTAAGAATATTTTTCATACTCATTAAACCAGCAGAACGGATCAGTACTGATTTCGAGGCCGCTACGCCATCTCATCAGCGTTCTTTGTTCAATTTTTCCACTGTTTCAAGTGGTGCTAGTTAGTAGGAATATTAACTATTTAACCAATGTTTTTAACGAAAATTGAATATGAGAAGTTCCCACATTCATATTTTCAAGTTATTACCTTTTTGGTTAGTACGAAATTCCCCAACCCTGACGATTAATATTCCCAATATTCCATGTATCTCATTCGCTTTTTCCAGAGCCATCGGCTGCTGATATCTAAAGCTTTTTGTTATTTATGTTCAAGGAATTGAATTTTTAGTTAACAATTTGCAATGAACATGTAAACAAATGCGCGTGCCCTCGCAATGTTTTAAATTAATGTATGAATTTCTATTTTAATAGTGAACCTTTATTTATGTAAATTGTATTACAGGATGTTAATTTTACCAACAGGCTATAGGTACGAATCTGCGAAACTGCAAATTATTTTTTTTTTTATTTTTATTTTAATAAATGAACGTGATTACATTCTATTTATTATTTTTGAGAGTGGAATATTAAGAATATTTTTCATAGTCATTAAACCAGCAGAACGGATCAGTACTGATTTCGAGGCCGCTACGCCATCTCATCAGCGGTAGTAAATGAGTGAAAACGCCATCACACAAACACGTGTATTTGGTATATGGCACATTTTTTAACACTGCTGTTTCAATGTAAACATTTTTATTTTTTATAGATACTGCTTATAAATCGTATTTATATATTGTTTTCAAAAAGGATAGATCTTCAAGAATCCATGAAAACAGCTGTTAAAATAATTAATCGCCTTAGAGGGGGTCATAACAGTCTAACACACAGAAAGTTAATACAGTTTTCTAAAAGATATAGACGCTGATTATGATGATGTATTAATGTATACGGAAGTGCGATGGTTAAGTCGCGGAAAATCGCAGGCTTGTTCGAAAGATATAGAGATCTTAAATTCTTTAAAAAGTCCTAGTTTTCTTTACGACTTAAGCTTTCTTGCTGACGTAACACAACACATTAATAATTTGAATCTTGTGTTACAAGGAAAAGATAAAAATATAAATGAACTATTACATGCTATAAATGAGTTTTCAAGAAAACTTTCTATTTTGAAAAGTCAAATTGGATGCCAAAATTTAGCAAATTTTCCAAAAACTCAAGAAATTTTTACACAATTTCCAAATAATGAAAAGCTTCAAGAAGAAATGATATGCAAAAGAAATTGATATAGATAATTTAATAGATTTCGTTAACAGCAACAAATAACAACTTTGTTGTTTGTTTTTTGCATAACATAAAAATGTTTTGTTTTCTAAGCTAAGATGAGATCTTTAAGAAAAATAAACGAATCTCAGCAGCCACAATTTTACTTAAAAAGAAAATCGTTTTTAATTGAATTTGTTTTACTTAAAACGTTATCATTTAATTGTAATTGTAATTTTTTTCCAGTGCCTTTTTTATAAAATTATTTTATAGACACGGAGTCAAAAATCTAATACTCGTAAAAAATTCTAGCTTTAAGTTTGATAAACATTTATTATTATAAAAATATGTCTTGAGTTTTTTTTAATGAATTACTTTTATTTTACATACAGTTTCAAGAACAATACAAAAATTTCTCTAAGTGTAAAGCAACTAATTTACACTCTTTTGTTCAACCCGCTCTATCTGCCCTTCGCTGGTTTAAACCAGTGGTGTTCAAAAATAAAAGTGAAGATGTATTGGTGAGAGATTTTGCCCAGCAAACATAATGTCAAACGCTTAAAATAAGAAAAGCAGACAAGAGTTTTTGCCATATATAAACAACTTATTAAGTGAATGTAATTTTAAGAAAAAAAATATCGGGGACCGTAAATAGCAGTTATCAATATCAAAAAATAAAACAGTTATATTGAGAACAAAACAATAATAAATCTATTTAAACCAGTTTTTTATGTAAGATTAAAACTTGAATGTTAGAAAAGCATCATTTATCATAAAATACTTTTCACATTTCATTCCGTGAATACATTCACATTTCAATTTCGAGTTTAATGCAAAACATAACTATTTACATGAATAAAAACAACAACACAAAAAAACAAGTGAAAACGTTATATTCGACCGGGTCGAATCTTAAATACCCTCCAAATACTTAGTAAGTAAATTTAAAATGTTTAAGTTGGTGGGGCAGAGTTCCTTTACCCAATTTTAAATCTCTATTTTGGGAGAGACTTTTCACCTCTGAAAAATCAGAGAGCATCTCAGTTTCTTATAGGCTTAAGGAATACAAATTGTTCAATATTTACACTATTGTTGCATATAATATCGTACGTCAACGCCCACTAAAGGAGGCGGAGTCCAAATATTAACTATATCATGTATTCCACAGGCGAAGGCATTGGCATTGCTAGACCGTCTTAGACTTAATCAATGATCAAGAATATATATACTTTATGGTGCACACTTCTCTTATATTTTAAGCTCAAGACAGACAAACAACAAATAAGACTGATATTGGGGGATGATCTGTCAATTTCTGATTACGGCGAAAACAACGGCTCTGACTATGAGGTTTCAGTTGATACGTAGAAAAAAAAATATAGATATAGAGTAAGCGGAAACTATTCAGATTATGAACCGGAAATTGTTTCGACCTCGTTGTATTAAAACTGTATTTTAGCGAGGTCGCTCTGGCAAGGGCTGTGGGGAGACATTTCACCTTTGTCATAAAACAGTAAAAATAAATGTTTGGGATAATTATATACAAAACTTGAATTTTTTTTTTTGATAGCATCATGTAGGTGACAAAGGGGGAGGAGGGGGTAAGGCAGAGTAGTAACAGGTTACGTCTCAGCTTCGTCATTGAAGCTTAAACATTTAATTATTAAGGAATGTAGGCTTAAGTAAAACAATTTGTTAAATTTTTACACTATTTTTGCATATAATAACGTCCACTAAAGGGAGCGAGGTCAAAAAACTATTATTTTTTATTTTATGGCTCCAAGTTTAACGGTTTGGACCTTCTTTAATATAAAAATATATCATTTACGTAACAAAATTACAAAATAACTTTACAAATTATGTTGTTTTTTAGAGGTTGGTTTAGTTCTTGTCAGGGGAACTTTTTTCCCTTTTGCCCGATTCAGCCCATCTCCGAACTTTACCTGTGGTATACTTCAAGATATATTTATACCAAACTTGAAGAGTCTAGCTCTTTTCGTTTGGACTGAATCGTGATTTCCACAGATGGACGGACGGACGGACATGCACAGATCGTCTTAGATTTCATCACTGATCAAGAATATATTTACTTTATGGGGTCTCAGATGGATATTTCGCTGCGTTACAAACAGAATGACAAAGGGAATATACCCTGCATATTCTTCTTTGGGGGGTATACAAATCGCAGACAAATGTTTAAAATAGAAAAAAACTATTAGTTATAAAATGCTATACAGTAGGAGTTTGAACTCCGATTTAGAGGCGCTGAATTCAACAAGAGGTCTTGAACCCATTTGCAAATTAAGATTTTCATTAAGATGATAAAAAGCGCGAATTAAAGTACCATTGGACGTATAGTTAGTACGATGGAATGACACTTCAAATAGCTTAGCCCATGTGAGATTCCTAGTAGGAACATCATAGGGGACAGAAAAAAGCAATTCAGGGCAATCAATAGAACCACTAATGATATCATGAACAAATAGTGCTGATTGAACAATTCTACGTGAATCTAACGTCCGCAAAGCAATAAACAAGCATTTAGACTCATAGGGAACTGATTGCTAAAAATGTAAAGTGCGCGTAGAAAATTTAACAAAAATACGTTGAAGTCTCTCAATTCGAGAAATATGATTAGCTGAATAAGGAGACCAAATAGAAGAAGCATATTCATCCCTAGACATCACATAAAATGTGAAAATATTCTTAAGAGTATATGGATTGGAAAACTCCACGCAGTTTCTTTTCAAG